>OY776680.1:1388000-2776000 GCA_963675555.1 Leptura quadrifasciata
GTAGTACCAATAAATAAATATGGCATATGATATATCACTGAAAAGGGAGGAAAATACTCTATTTAATGGCGCCATTTCCCGCCCGTTTCAAAATAATATTTTAACAGCCTGAAGCGTAAATCTCAAAATACAGCTGTTTTGAAAAAAATTGGATAAAACCTCGTTGAAACACTCTGTTTTGCAAGAAATTTTCGCCTTAGAATTTTTTTTCTATCTCTTCAAATAACGGAGGTATTTGGCCTAGACTTTTTCCGCATTTTCGATATTTTCCGCCATAACTCTTAAAGTAGGCCATGGATTTCAAATGTCTTTAAACCATTTTGTAGGAGTTATATACGAATAAGCCAAACATAATATACATTCATTAAGCCGTCTTCACTGAGCATGTTTTTTAATTGGTAAATTGCGATTTATTTAATGTGTTGCAAATATAGTCGATATATTGTTCCCATGACAGTGTACTGTCGATACATATGCCCAGCAATTTTGTGCTTTCACTTAAGAGGATACTACAAAATGATATTCTAAGGATAAAATCTACGATTACTGTTTTATCCCTATTTAATAGTAATTTATTTAAATCACATCAAGCACTCATATCTATAGCTGTTTTAACGTCAGAACTAACCTCATTAGTACTAGATGCAGAGATACACACAGCAGTATCATCTGCATACATAATTTTGAGTCCCTTGTTGATATACGACTGTAGATCATTGATGTAAATGGAAAATAATAGAGGTCCCAGGGTAGATCCCTCAGGTACTCCCAGAGTAATAGCTTGTGGGACAGAATAAGCTTCATTATATTTAACCGTTATGGTTCTGTTATCCATAAAAGACTCTATTAGATCGAGAATGTTGCCTCTTATGCCTATATTTTCCAATGTAGCCCTTAGAAAGATCAAATAAGCTAGACACTATATATTTTCCTTTATCCACCTCGCTGTAAATAAAATCCAATAACTTAGTAGACGCACTTTCTACTGATCTTCCACTTTAGTGTAGGAAAATTAACTTTTTTAGAAGAAAAAATTTATAAAGTCTTTAAATTTTGATTGTGAACTCTCAGTAGGAACCCAAATACAGATCCGAAGAATTCCCACCTCTCCGGTGGGAGCTTCATCCCCTTTTGTCCAAAAAACCACCCCCAATCGTGACCTCGCGATCTTTTTCGGCGTTTTGATGGTAAACCGCAACTTCTACGAAAAAATGTTATTGGACTTTTTATATTCTCCATGAAATTCTCTATAAAAATGTTTCTTACTGTTTTTTGCGTATCTCCCACCCAACGCTCGTAAATGACCTTGGAAAATAAGCATAGTTCTCAGCACGGAGAGAAAAATTAACCCAGCTCCGTTTTTTGAGGCGATTATTTTGAAAAGTGTTAGTCTAAGCAAAAAAATGTATAGAATCGAAATTAAAGAGCAGTTTTTTCTCTACAAGGTGCATATAAAATAAGATATTTATGAACAAGTGTTAGTGTTCATATGATGATTTTTGTTATATTTGTGCATTCTGTACTTTGGGCCCATTTCCACACCACCTTTGAGGGAGAGCTCTCGGCACTTTTTTTTACGTGGTTTCCCCCTTAGGCCTATTCCACTAATAAAATATATCTATCATTAATTTTCCTCTGCAAAGTTGCCCTCCTCGTCCGAATTGAAACAACTTTGCCCATGACAACTAGAGCACATTGGGGAGCAGCGCAAACCAACTTTTACACAACTACATTGCTTTCCACACCCCTTTTTACAGCCGTAGAATGTTTTTAGTTTTTCTCCAGCCCCATTCAGTTGTAGTTAAAGTTTTTCCTCGCCACGTATGAATTTGATGAAAAACCCGATATGAATGTTGTGCTAATGCAGCAGATGTAGGTGGTAGTCTGGGCAAAATTACTGCGTGACTGGATTGGCCAACTGACTTATTAAATGAAATGAACCGGTAATGATTCAAAGATGTCTCATCTCGGGCTGCCTTGTATAAGGCAAGCGTAAATTTCTCACCAGCTCTTGCTGCTATGTCATCTTTCGCCGATGAAGGATTGTTGAATATTTCAACCACTTTTTGTAAATCCTTTCTTGAATTTATTATGTGTATAGTCTGCGATTTTCCTTTCCCGAAGAAGGCGGAAGTGGTGTCGCAGCCACTAAATGCATGGGCAAATAAAATATTATCTTTGCAACCCTTTAAAACTTCCGAAATTTGTAAGTCATGGGAACTATACGCCCTTTTCCTAATATTTCCTTGAGCATCTCTCAAAAAGCGAATGTCTTTGTCCGATGGAGAAAGAGCGATGAGGAGTGTTAGCAAATCAATATCTTGCCCAACAACAACAGGTTATTCATAATGGTTGGCTGCGTATAGTTCCCATGACTTACAAATTTCGGAAGTTTTAAAGGGTTGCAGAGATAATATTTTATTTGCCCATGCGTTGGGCTCATTTTTCTTTTCACACTGAGACCGATGCTTATTTTCCAAGGTCATTTACGAGCGTTGGGTGGGAGATACGCAAAAAACAGTAAGAGACATTTTTATAGAGAATTTCATGGAGAATATAAAAAGTCCTATCACATTTTTTCGTAGAAGTTGCGGTTTACGATCAAAACGCTGAAAAAGATCGCGAGGTCACGATTGGGGGTGGTTTTTTGGGCAAAAGGGGATGAAACTCCCATCGGAGAGGTAGGAACTCTTTGGGTCTGTATTTGGGTCCCTACTGAGAGTTCATAACCAAAATTTAAAAACTTTATAAATTTTTTCTTCTATTCCTTGTTTTTCGAACTAACTTGCTTACACTACTTCTAAAACCATGTTGGCTATCTGTTAATATATTGTCTCTTTCTAAATAATCTGTGATTCTGTTGCAAATAATTATTTGCCTGTAATTTTCAATGTCATCTTTTTTATGAATAGGTATTACAATTTTAAGTTCCTCATCACTTTCTTACCATCAATATTACTGTCAGTATAAATGCACATTGGTATTTTATTTAATATTGTTGTTTAGTGACTGGTGTGTACGTGAGGCGTATATTCGTCGACGAGCTAGGTGCCAGTCCAGATAACAACGTCTGCCGCATCGTTCCCTTAGACAACTTTGGTGAAATTCACCCCGACCCCAACCTAACCTACGCCAAAGACCTAGTTGATAAAGTGCGGGCTAACAGCGAGTACAACCTGGGGGCAGCTTTTGATGGCGACGGAGTAAGTATCTTGTGTGATGTTTTCTATGTACCCCGAATGGGACGTTTCGGTGATGTATGTTTTTATTTACAGGATCGTAACATGATTATAGGCAAGGACGCTTTCTTTGTAACCCCCAGTGATAGCTTGGCTGTTCTAGCGAGTAACTTGGAATGCATTCCCTACTTCCAGAAGCATGGCGTGCACGGATTCGCCAGGTCCATGCCCACGGCCGCTGCGGTAGACAGGTGATAGAGTTAACTTGCAGAATTTACGTTTAACGTTGTCAGATCAAATTAAGTATTAGAAGATTATAATGTCTGTATAATTTTTGTAGAGTGGCGAAGAAATTATGCAAGGAGATGTTCGAGGTACCTACCGGGTGGAAATATTTCGGTAACTTAATGGATGCAGGCAGGCTGTCCCTTTGCGGAGAAGAAAGTTTTGGGTAAGTCATCATTTTCTGGTGCATTCTTGTTGTTGCTGCCTAGACCTAGATATTGAATATTTGATTTCCAGCACCGGATCGGACCATATCCGTGAGAAGGACGGTATTTGGGCTGTGCTGGCATGGCTGTCCATTATCGAACACAAGAATATGAGCGTCGAGGACATACTAAAGGAACATTGGGCTATTTACGGACGAAACTACTTTACCAGGTCAGTCGCTCTACGTAACTTACCATGTTGAGGTCCTAAACCTTTGGTTTTATTTTTCAGATATGATTACGAGGAGTGCGACACGGACGCTGCCAATCTAATGATACACCACATTGAACAGTCAATTGCGTGTAGCACATTTGTAGGCAGAAGTTTCACTGCCAGCGGCAAAACTTATACAGTGAGCAAGGCTGATAATTTTTCATACGTGGACCCGATCGACAATAGTGTTGCCAAAAATCAGGTAAAATTTGCCTTTAATTGTTCTTACTTTGCGATATAGGGTTCAGATTTATATGGAATAGGTACTTGAAAAACTTGCAAATTCTGGGAATGTAGGCCTTTCTAAAAATCGTGGAAAAATGTCGAGAAGTATTTTATCAAACATCAGAAAATTTTGTACTACAACTTGGAAAACAATTAAACGATTCATAAGAAGCTATATCTTTATCGAATTACTTCATATAAATACTGAACCAAAAAAATAAGTAATCTAATACCATTAAAACATAATATTTTTAGTCGCAAACTCCTCTATAAAATCCTTATTTTACTATAAGGAACGTAACCAGACTGCAACCAACAGCTACTCTCCGGGCTATGTGCCCTGCCGAGCGCTGAATTATAAGGTACAAGCCTGGCGCGTTAAGTGTAATAATTGCATATTACCATCAAAACACTAATGCTTCGATTGCAACAAACACCAGCCGAAAGACTGATCCTACTTAAAGGAGCTCTCGTGCCAGTCGTTACACACCACTTGCAGACTGCAGTTTCGAGCTATTGGCTCTCGTCAGTGCAAGGTAGGCATGTGACGACCGACACGAGGATCACTTGACTATTTAGTACATTTCGGTATCTTTGGGATAGCGACATGTAAAATAGTCAGCGGGCGCGGCTAAAAATATTATGCTTTAATATTTCGCCCTCTAAAAGCACATTTGAACTATGCTAAGTCCAGTCAGGCTATTTATTTTTCGATTGCAACAGACACTGAACCGCTAGATGGCGCCTGCTGACTATTTTACATGCCGCTATCCCAAAGATACCGAAATGTACTAAATAGTCAAGCGATCCTCGTGTCGGTCGTCACATGCCTACCTTGCACTGACGAGAGCCAACAGCTCGAAACTGCAGTCTGCAAGTGGTGTGTAACGACTGGCACGAAAGCTACTTTGAGTAGGATCAGTCTTTCGGCTGGTGTTTGTTGCAATCGAAGGATTAGCATTTTGATGGTAATATGCAATTATTACACTTAATGCGCCAGGCTTGTAACTTGTAATTCAGCGCTCGGCGGGGCACATAGCCCGGAGAGTAGCTGTTGGTTGCAGTCTGGTTATGTTCCTTATAGTAAAATAAGGATTTTATAGAGGAGTTTGCGACTAAAAATATTATGTTTTAATATTTCGCCCTCTAAAAGCACGTTTGAACTAATCTAATATCATGTTTAATGTTATGTAAATAAACCAGGTTTACCTTTTTCAATCTTCTCTTAAACAGTTTAAGGAAAATGTATGGAAAAAATTCCATACAGTGAAAAACTGCATGTACTTCTCAATGTTAAGCAACTTTTATTGTAATTTGGTGTGTTATTTAAAATCCAATGGCGTAGTTATAGTGGAATATGATCCATTTTTCAAAAATAATTTAGACGCCTCTGACGATTCTTGAACTTTTCATTACATGACCAACCATCATGAATATAAAATTTGCAAGGAAAAATTCATCTTGCTAAATTTTGGTACGAGCAATAATAAGTCGGTAGTGCTACTAAGATACGTAGCATATATATATTTTTTAATTTACCTTTTTCCAATTCTCATTTAAATGGTTCAAGGTAAATTTATAAAATTTTCACTGCATGTTCTTTTCAATGCTAGACAACTTTTGCTGTAATTTGATGTGTTTTTAAAAGTCCAGTGGCGTAGACATAGTACAATATGACCCTTTTTTCATTAATAATTTAGACGCCCCTAACGATTTTCGAACTTTTCATTAGTTATTCATCATGTACATAAAATTGGCAAGGAAAAATCCCTCTTGTTAAATTTTAGTATGAGTGATCGTAAGTCAGTAGCGCTACTGAGATAAGTAGCGTAAGATTTTTTTGTTAATTTACCACTTTTCAATTCTCTCTTAACTGGTTCAAGGAAAATTTATGAAATTTTCAATGCACATACTTCTCAGTGCTAAGCAACTTTTAGCGCGCAACTTGGTGCTTTTTTTAAGTCCAGTGGCGTAGACATAGTACAATATAATCCCTTTTTCATTAATAATTTGGACGCCCCTGACGATTTTCAAACTTTTCACTAGAAGTCCATGATGTATATAAAATTTGCAAGAAAAATTCCTCTTGCTAAATTTTGGTGCGAGCAATAAGTCAGTGGTGCTGCTAAGATACGTAGCATAAATTTTTTAATATAATTTACCTCTTTTCAATTTTCTCTTAAATGGTTCAAGGAAAATTTATAAAATTTTCACTGCACATACTTCTCTATGCTGTGTAACTTTTAGTGTATTTTGAAAGTCCAGTGGCGTAGATATAGTACAATATGACCCCTTTTCATTAATAATTCAAACGTCCCTGACGATTTTCGAACTTTTCATTAGATGTTCATTGTGTATATAAAATTTGCAAGGAAAAATCACTCTTGCTAAATTTTGGTACAAGTAATAATGAGTCAGTGGTGCTACTAGGATACGTAGTTTAATTTACCTGTTTTCAATTCTCTCTTGAATGGTTCAAGGAACATTTGTAAAATTTTCACTACACGTACTTCTCAGTGCTAAGTAATTTTTAGTATATTTTGGTCTATTTTTGAAAGTCCAGTGGCGTAGGTATAGTACAATATGACCCCTTTTTCATTAATATTTAGACGCCCCTGACGATTTTAAAATTTTTCATTAGATGTCCTCCATGTATATAAAATTTACAAGGAAAAATCGCTTTTGTTAAATATTCGTAAGAGTAATCATAAGTCAGTAGTGCTATTAAAGGTATGTAGCGTAAATTTTTTTTGTTTAATTTACCTCTTTTGAATTTTCTCTTAAACTGTTCAAGGAAACTGTATGGAATTTTCGCTGCACGTACTTCTCAATGCTAAGTAACTTTTAGTGTGATTTGGTGTGTTTTTTAAATTCCAGTGGCATAGATATTGTACAATATAACCCTTTTTTCATTAATAATTTAGACGCCCCTGACGATTTTCGAATTTTCCATTAGATGGCCATCATGCATATAAAATTTGCAAGGAAAAATCCCTCTTACTAAATTTTGGTACAAGTAATAATAAGTCAGTGGTGCTACTAAGTTACGTAGCGTGATTTTTTTTGTTAATTCACCTCTTTTCAATTTTCTCTTAAACGGTTCAAGGAAAATTTATAAAATTTCCACTGGACGTACTTTCTCTATGCTGAGTAACTTTTAGTGTATTTTAATGTATTTTCAAAGTCCAGTGGCGTAGATATAGTACAATGTGACCCCTTTTTCATTGATAATTTGAACGCCCCTGACGATTTTCAAACTTTTCATTGGATGTCCTGCATGTACATGCAATTTGCTGCAAGGAAAAGTCTCTCTTGTTAAATTTTAGTAAGAATAATCATAAGTCTGTAGCGCTACTAAGATAAGTAGCGTAAATTTTTTTGGTTAATTTACCTCTTTTCAATTTTCTCTTAAACGGTTCAAGAAATCATCATGAAATTTTCGTTGCACGCACTTTTCAATGCTAAGCAACTTTTGTTGCGATTTGGTAAATTTTTTAAAATTCAGTGGCATAGATTATAACCCCTTTTTCAAAAGTAATGCGGGGGGCGAGCGTAGGTGCGTCTTTACTATTGTTACGTGCTTACAGTTTTCAGTAAACACTTTGTGGATTCAAATAACTTGCAACAAGAATTTTCACTAACCACTATTTTATTACTCACTAAAATTACACTAGTAAATACTTAAAAATCACACAACTAATAATAACTTAATCTAATATAAATTCACTGCTTTTAATACACTATGTACTATACTTTTCTTCCTAAATTTGTCAACTCTTGTCTAACCTAAAAACTCTGTCTGTTTACTTCACTGAACTGAACTCTCCTTCTACAAACTGTCTCTGTAACCAGAACTGTACTGAATACTAAACTGAACTGTTCCTTATACTTTACTAAACTGTACTGTTCCCCCATCTGCTGGCTTCACCTCTTTATATACCCACTTGGAATGTCCAGAATATCATTCCATAATTTTCTGGAACCCTACAGAGTTTTCTCTCATGTGACAGATGACTGTTCGTCAATTGGCTCATAGATGGCGCCACCCTACTAGTCAGGGAGTAACAGAATAACAGGTACTTAATCACATCTTTCCTCGTTAGAGGGCAGCACATAACACTATATACATACTTCGGTATGCGATGTAAAGCAACAACAGGCGCAGTTAGTACTTGGACGGGTGACCATTCCAACGGAAACGGCGTTCTCGCCTCACACATCTTCCAGCGGCTTGTATATCAGCGTATGCGCGGAAGCTATACAACCTTAGGCGAGGGTTGTATAGGGGTTATACCATCCTTCGGAGGGGATGTAAAGCCGTCGGACCCTTGTCTATTAAATGTTAGGCAAGTAAAAGATCCCTACTCTTCTTAAGGGAAGAGGTTCGGCAAAATTCCTGGTTGGGGGTAGCTCGTCTGTAGGCGTCGGTGTTAGGCCTCAGTAGGGGAAATAGGCCGACGTTACATAAATGTATAAAAAAAAAAAAAGTAATTCGGACGCCTCTGACGATTTTCGAACTTTTCATTATTCGAACTTTTCATTAGTTATCCATCATGTACATAAAATTTGCAAGGAATAGTCCCTCTTGCTAAATTTTGATACGAGCAATCATAAGTCAGTAGTGCTACTAGGACATGCGGCTTAAAATTTTTTTTGTTAAATTTACCTCTTTTTAATTTTCTCTTAAACGGTTCATGGAAAATTTATGAAATTTTCAGTACACGTACTTCCCAGTGCTAAGTAACTTTTAGTGTATTTCTGAAAGTCTAGTGGCATAGATATAATAGAATAGACCTCTTTTTCATTAAAAATTTAGACGTCCCTGACGATTTTCGAACTTTTCATTAGATGAGGTAAACATTAAGCCATTCTAAAAAGCAAAATGAAAGAATTTTTTACAAGTGTAAAACTTGGAGAATTTTTTTTTAGTTACATGAAGTTTGAATTTTACTTTGACATTCTAAGGGTGGGTTCTATAATATCAGATTAAACTTATACCGATTAAACTACAACCTTGAAAAAATAAAAGTGTGTTTTATGATGTCGGTAATCTTCTGTTTGCAGATTAATTAGGCCGCTGTAAGGTTAAACTTCAAGCGGTAGAAGCATTGGACCAATAGTGCTAGTTTATAATATATTGTTATGCGCATGTACCGATTCCAGACAGATGATTAAATCAGGATGCGTATTATCATTTTCGTTGAGTATAAAATTAATTAATAAAAACAATTTTAGAATATTCGTTATAGCACTATAAATGAAAACTGTATTAGAAAGTCCACAACTTCAGAGGCGCATTACAAGCCTATGAAACTTGCAGTTAGTGGTAATGAACTTTTAATAATGTATGTCGAGTCTTGTCACAACTTGGTACATCCGTAATTTGATAATACGCATGCACCAACCATGAAAACAGACCGTCAAAAGTTTGGCGTATGAGTAGAATGTTCGCATACACTAAGTCTTGACCTAATTTTACTGCAAACGAGATGTAGAAAGTTATCAGTATTGGTTCTAATAAGTATATGGGTAAAAGGGGACTATTTACACTGATTTATCAAACTCAGAATTGACAAAATTCCGTGTTTTATTTTAATATTTGAAGTATGTATTCGAAATACTTGATTATCGGCTGGAAGCAATTATAAAAAAATTTGGGATTGTATCACTGAAGTCACAAATCACAATAAAAACTGCAAAGATAACATAGAGCAAATAATATTAGCTAATAATACACAAATCACAAACAAAGAAGAAATAGCAAGTGCCTTTTACGATTTTTTTATTGAGATAGGAGAAAACATTCCTAGAGAAATCCCGAAACACACGCAAAACCTATTAGAATACAGCAACACAAGCCAAAATCTAAATTCCATGTTCTTAGAAGACGTCACTGATACTGAAATAAATAACATTATATGCTGCCTAAAAAATAACTCCTCTCCAGGAAAGGATGGAATAACAGTAAAAATGCTAAAACTAATATCTAGTCACATCAGTAAGCCGATTGCTCATATAATTAATCTCATTTTCAAAAATGCAGACATTCCTGAAGTTTTCAAAGAAAGTATAGTGGTCCCAATATACAAAAACGGCAATAAAAAGCACATGACTAACTACCGCCCAATATCACTGATAAACAATGTTGCAAAAATATTCGAAAAATGCTTAAACTACAGACTCCGTGCATTTCTGGAAAAAAAATAAAATTCTCTCAAAAAATCAATACGGGTTCCAAAAATATCGAAGTACAGAATATCCTCTTCAACTATTAACAGACCTCCATTATAACAAATTTTGAAAGGAGCGAAAAAGTGATAGCTATTTTTCTAGACCTACAAAAAGCGTTTGACACAGTCTCACATAGCCAACTACTGGACAAACTAAACAAAGTGGGTATTAGGGGAAATGTACATAATCTTCTGAAACATTACCTATCAAATAGACCCCAGCAAGTAAAAATAGACAACGCTTTTAGCACAAGGAAAACAATAAAAACGGGTGTGCCACAGGGCACCGTTTTAGGACCGACCCTATTTCTGCTGTTCATAAATGATTTGCTTGAGAAAAACTTTGGTTGCAAAATCATATCATATGCAGATGACACCGCACTAATCTGTTCGGGTGAAACCTGGAGTCTAGCGAGACAAAAAGCGACTGCCGCAATAAGTAAAGTTAAAACATGGCTAGATATAAACTCTTTAAAACTAAATATTGCGAAAACTAATTCATGACATTCTCCCCAACAAAGGCAGGAATGCCACAAACAATGGAACCTATGCTGATTGATGAAGAAACAAAGAGTTACATACACAACACCACTACTATTAAATACCTTGGCGTTATCTTCGATAAACATTTAAAATGAGAAAAGCATATCAAACACTTAAATGAGAAGTTAAGGAAACTAATTTATAAATTTTACAACCTGAAAAGTGTCCTAAATAGAAAAACTCTTCTAGTGACATATAACAGCCTAGCAGAATCCATAATTAGGTATGGCATTAGTGTTTGGGGATCAGCATATAATACAACCCTCCAATCTCTCCAAATTACACAAAATTATATATTAAGGACAATTTTTAATAAGAAAAGTAGAGATAGCTGCCGAAATATATTTGTAGAAAATGAAATACTGAATGTGAGAGGTCTGTATATGCACGCTGCTGTAGTTTATACACACAACAAGAAACATATATTTGGTTCGAGTATTAATCTCCGATATGAAAAAAGAAATAACACCAAAAACAAATATAAAACTCCAAAATATAGCAAAGCAGTCTGCCAGAAACAAATCAAATACAATGGAGTCAAACTATACAACCAGCTACCAGAACATATAAAAGCCCAGAATAAAAAGAAATTCAAAAAAACAATGTAAAAAGTATCTAGTAAAAAATTAAACCATATGTCTTCAACTTTTAGCCTAATTAAGCAAGTAGTTACATCAAAAACTTAACTATCCGCCCTTTGTAAATTTGTAAATATTGTTATGTGCTGCCCTCTAACGGGGAAAGATGTGATTAAGTTCATGTTCAAAGTTTTCCTCAGAAGCTTAGTTACTTCCCTGACTAGTAGGGTGGCGCCGTCTATGAGCCAATTGACGAACAATCATCTAGTACATAGTAGAAAACTATGGAGGGTTCCAGAATATTGTGTTCTGGTACATTTCTATGGGTGTATATAAAGAGGTGAATCCAGCAGATGGGGGAACAGTACAGTTTAGTGAAGTATGAAGACTACAGTTTAGTTCAGTGAAGTAAACAGAAAGAGTTTTTAGGTTAGACAAGAGTTGACAAGTTTAGGAAGAAAAGTACATACATAGTGTTTTAAAAGTAGTGAAATTATATTAGATTAAGTTATTATTAGTTGTGTGATTTTTAAGTTGCTAGTGTAATTTTAGTGATTAATAAAATCAGTGGTTAGTGAAAATTCTTGTTGCAAGTTATTTGAATCCACAAAGTGTTTACTGAAAATTGTAAGCACGTAACAATATGTAAATAAGTATTAGTCAAACTTGTTTTATCTTATCTTATTTGTGTTTCTTTTTATTATTATCTGTCTCCTGTCTTCCTACCTTTCTAGCTTTAGTAAACGTAATTATAAGTATTTTAATATTAAGTATAAATGCAATAAATTAGATATAGTTAAATATACAATTATGTGAGCAAAAATGTTATACTGCTAGACACAACACGAGGTCTCCTCAGGTGTCATAACCTATACAAATAATATATGCAATTATAATGTAATAAGTATATAGAGTATAAACAATTGTGAAAATGTAAAATTGTAAAAGATGTTGCAGTATTAATAAATAAATAAAAATAAATTTACCATCTGATGAAGATGAAAAAATTATTAATGTAATTGAAGGCGCTCAAAGTCCTACAAATTTTAGAATCAGGCCTATAGTCATTGGGAAGAATATAATGAGAAAACTTTATAAGTAGATTTAATTATCCAACCAATCAGTTATTATATATTGGAACAAATTGAAAATTTATTTTTGTATCCTACAGAAAGATAAAAATTTATAAGTATGCTTATTGTTACTAGAGCCTTTGGAAGCATACACAAATCAACTGCATCTCGCCTAATTAAAAATGTTTCCCTAATAAAACTATTCTTTTTTTAGTGAAATTTGTCGTTCTTTGTGAAGTTTGAAACATGATTTAATCCTTCCCAAATTTAAACTTATAGATGTACGGTTGATCTAACATTATGAAACTGACCCTTGTAGTCTCCTCTCAACACTTTCTACAACTGTCTTTCAATTGCAGGGAATACGAGTCCTGTTTGCGGATGGTTCCAGGCTGATTTACAGACTTTCCGGCACAGGCAGCAGCGGAGCTACTATTAGGATCTACATTGATAGTTATGAGAAAGAAAACGTCCTTACTGATGCACAGGTATGTTTCTCATTACCCATTTTATTTAAATTGGTTAAAATTTTAAAGGGTTTGAATTCTTTTTCTTTTGAAAACATCTGTGTCTTCAAGTGTTCAGCTCATCGAGAAATTTGTTTCTATTTTCGTGCAAAGATACTGTCAACTTTATATAATATACAGTGTGTACGTGAAATATGGAATAAGTATATTATTTCTGGGTATGAAAATATTTTGGAGAAATCCTTCATAGGAATTCTAAAAATGAAAAATATGCAGGGTGTTCCATTTAAGAAAATGTAGATGATGTCAAAATCGAAACAGCGATAATGAATTTATTCCATTCACTGCATGTTCACACTGCATAAGCAACCAATCATAGAGACTCGAATTGTTACTAAATCATCGACAGTGTTAGTTGAATAAAATTCACTGTAATCTCCTGAGATTTGTATCTGGGATAATGTGAACGATTCATCTTTTTGAGTCTGAAGGACTTAATATATTTCAAAAATGAATGTTAACGTTCACAAAATTTAGGGTTCAAGATGACTGTTTCAGACGGAGAATAATATAAAAATTTATACTTACTGTTCCTTTTTGCTTAACTGCTGTTCTAATGGTATCTATTGGACGTCGTAACACTATAAACCTAACACTGGATGTACCACACTTTCTTAAAATTATACCTGAAAGGGAATTTTGTTAGAAAACACAATTAAAAGACAATATAAAGTTCAAAAATATATATTGAATCTTCAAAAAATTTATGTTTTTTTACAACAACTTTTAAGAAATATGTTTAACAAACACTAGTCTGGCCCGTGTGCAACACATGGTGAGGAACGGAACGATTCATAATTTAATTACCATCCAAAATGCAGTTTTGTGAGCTAACGATTACACAAAAAGATTCAAGAAAGGTTCCATGTTTCTGGAATTTGTTGGCTTTCCCTGTCTTATTCACGTATTTGTATTTCAATATCAATTTTGGTCGCTTCTCAGAGCTTAAAAATGCTTGAAGTGCTACTCCTTCGAATTGTATTCTGCAATTACAATTTTATATGTTCAGGCAAGGCGGTCCTGCACATATGAGTACATAGTAAAGATACTTTTCTGACACCGAATCACTGAGGAACGGGTTTAGGGCAAATCCCGTTAAAAGTCATCATTTCCCCGTCAAAATCGACTGCTAGGAAATGATGGGGGTCCCATGTCGCTAAGGGCTATTTTCGCTAAAATTCACGATATACTTTGGATAGACGCTGGATTAAGTTGTCCTCATATTTAAGACCTCGTATGAGTTGCAGTACTTGACAACGTGAATTCGTAAAAGGGTTTTTAGTTTTGAAAATTCCGAAGTTAAAGTCAAATTTTGTTATAGTTTAGTTTATAAAATTTTGGTGTCGGGGCGACATTACGTCCCTGTGCAGCGACATTTACTACACCTTCTAAAATGACGCTCCTTGAGGAGTTATGAAAATGTTTGCATAAAAATCGCTCCGTAGAGCGAAAATATGATTACAAATATTAAAAACCTCTTCCACGATATTTTTACGTGAACCACGCTTTTCATACGAAATATTTCCTAAGTCGGATTTTGTTACAACGTCAAAAAGTATACCGAGGGTTTTACCGTGTTCTTTAACAATAACACTAAAGTTAGGTGTATATTATGTAGATGGCGTTAGGTGCATAATTGAATTAGGGTCCCTATAAAGTACAGTCTGACCATTCGAGATCGAGGCACTGACGGGTCCATATGAAAAGTGGATGGATAACGGCAGTGCCAATAGGAGTTACTTTTGTTTTGACTAGCATAGTGTCATTAGACGCAATGTAGTAGGTTAAAATTAAAATAACAGTCTGTTATGACTGATTTGGTCACGAAACAATTAACGGTGACGTTATTACTTACATATATCTTTCTACTTTGTCAAAACGAATACTGCAACCTGCTTTTGACACTTGCGATACGATGTAAGCACACTGATGCACATGCATACATACAAACCATAGCCAACATTATGCAACCACTTGGGTTGAGGGCTGAGTGGGCAGACTCTCCTTTATAGGGCCTCTAAATTGAATCATGGTCACGAAAGTTTCATTATGGCTAACCCAACAAAAGTTTATTTATATTTGATGGCTCCATTTTTTTTGCAACTTGTAGTAGGAGTACCCCTACAATTTTTGTCTGGTAACAGTCTATATCGATTCGACTATACTGGGTGTTAGAAAAGTATGGGAATGGTGGAAAATCTTGAACAGTTTGCATCAAATCGAAAAATAAATAAATACGTGTCAAAAATTTTTCAAAAAACTATCTACCGATACCAAAATGACCTCCTCACCCACCACGCTGTGGGTGGGGCGAGGGGCAACTTTAGAATTTCAAATGGAAACCCCTATTTTTTTATTGCGGAATCGGATTCTACAGCAAAAAATACGTAAATTTTATTCCGGACATTTTTTTTGATTCTTGCTTGGTGTCGCTGTAATCTCGAAAAATGAAATAAAACATTAGTGTTTCAAGAGTAGCGTCTTGTGCCCATAAAAAAATGTCCAATTCAAAAACTGAAAAACACGTATTTGTTATTTTTACGAAATCTATCCAATGACATGGGATTCGACTCTCTCACCCCTAACTCAGTGGGTGGGGCGGGGGGGGAACTTTGAAATTTGTAATGGAAATCCCTATTTTTATAGCGGATTCGGATTCTACGGCCAAAAATACGTGAATTTTATATCAGGCATTTTTTCAATTCTCGCAAGATGTCGTTGCAGTCGCACAAAATTGAAATAAACCTTAAGCGTTCATAAGTTTGTAAATACTTACAAACTCCAGCTACTCGTGTTGACAAAAAAAACATTCAGTTTAAAAAACAATATCTGTGATATCTTGGTTTTTATGAATGTTTTTTTTTAAAGTGTTCTTAATAACAGTATTTGTTTTGTGAAATTTCTACGAGAGCATTCAGTTCCTTCCAACTTTTGTAGAGGCAGGAGCGCACTTTTGTACGGAAAAAGTTATTTCATTTTTCATTAGTTCTCGCGTTGTTTTTTCTGCATAATGGCTACTTTAACAGAGGAAGAGAGAGTTTCTCTTTTAATGATGCAAGGGTGGGACGATAAAGAAAGGTCCTGTGATAAAGTTGTGATTTTATTCAACGAAATATTCCGTGTAGATCAAGTGGGAATTTCGAAATCTACTGTGTCCCGTACCATCAAATGATTCCTAGACACAAGGACAAATAAAAATCGCCCACAATCTGGAAGACCAAAATCTGAAACAATGGAAGCTTGACAAATGGACGTGGCCCAGGCATTTGTTGAAAATCGAAGGTTATCAATCAGAAAAGCCAGTCAACAGCTTGATATGAGTGCATTTTCAGTTCATAAGAATTTGAAACTTTTGAAATTTCATCCTTACAAAATTCTCCTTCACCAAGAGTTAAATGAAGATGATTTTGATTGGTGACTTGAATTTAGTGAATTAATGATGGAAAGGAGTAAACAAAACCCAAATTTTTTATCATCTCTACTTATCTTCTCAGATGAAGCAACTTTCGAACTCAGTGGAAAAGTTAATCGCCATAATTTCAGATATTGGAGTGACGGAAACCCTCACTGGATCCTTGAAACGCACAAGCAGTATCCAGAAAAATTAAATGTTTGGCCAGGAGTTTTCAGGGATCGAATCATAGGACCGTTTCTCATAGATGGAAATTTGAATGGAGAAAAATACCTGGAAATGTTGACAAATCAAATAGTTACTGCAATACAAGAGATTGCTGGTGATGAGTTCGATAAATGTTTGGTTCCAGCAAGATGGGGCTCCTCCACATTATCGGGATAGTGTTAGGAACTATTTGAATGGTACTTTCAAAAATCGATGGATAGGTCGAAGAGGAACTATTGAATGGCCAGCAAGATGTCCCGACCTCACGCCACTTGATTATTTTGTTTGGGGCTACATGAAAGGTAAGGTTTATTTCCCTAAACCTCGTGATTTGGAAGAGCTGAGGCAACGCATAATAAACACTTTTTAGCAGAAATAATACCTCAAATGATAAGAAGTGCTATTTAAAATGTTCGTCTTGGACAATGCCAAGAAGTCAATGGGCACCATTTTGAACACCTGCTATAATCTCGAAATTAAAACCTACTAGTGTAGCAGTTAAGCTGTAAGACTAATTGCCTCAATCGGCCGGAATCCTCACCTTGTCTGAAATGGCTGAGTTACCTCCTTGCCTTCACTGGCTAGGATCAAGAACTTGTCTGAAATGGCTGAATTAAGAGGTAAAACCACTGTTAGTTTTTAAAATCGAGTTTTTTATTGCCCTGTAAAAAATGTAAATTGAAATTACTAGCTGCTAATAAGTTTACAGAATGTTAATAGTTGTTGTAGTTTCCGCACGACCGTGTAAAATCACTGTTCTCAAAACAGCTTGGGAGATCATTCACTCTGATATCAGTAGTTGTACATTTCGTATTTTTTTAAGTATGTGTTTAAAACTTTCGTGTTTCCACTCAATTTTTTGCGATTGCAGTGACACCTTGCGAGAATCGAAAAAAATGCCCGATATAAAATTCACGTATTTTTGGCGGTAGAATCCGAATCCGCTATAAATAAAATAGGGATTTTCATTACAAATTTCAAAGTTGCCCCCGCCCCACCCGCTGGGTTAGGGGTAGATTTCGTAAAAATAACAAATACGTGTTTTTCAGTTTTTGAATTGGACGTTTTCTTATGGGCACAAGACGCCACTCTTGAAACAGTAATGTTTTCTTTTCATTTTTCGCGATTACAGCGACACCATGCAAGAATCGAAAAAAATGTCCGGAATAAAATTTGCGTATTTTTTGCCGTACAATCCGATTCCGCAATAAAAAATAGGGGCATCCATTACAAATTTCAAAGTTGCCCCTCGCCCCACCCACAGAGTGGTGGGTGGAGGGGTCACTTTGGTATCAGTAGATAGTTTTTTGAAAAATTTTTGACACTATTTTTTTATTTTTCGATTTGATGCAAACTGTTCGAGATTTTCCACCGTTGCCATGCTTTTCTATCACCCGGTATGTTATATCAAGAAACTTCACATGTATAACTTTGGTAAAAATGTTATTTATTGTTTTTTAATTGTGATTTTATATATATATCAGACCCTGGTACTCATTGGGTATGATATGTAAAATTGTTTTCGGGTTTTCTTCTGTTTTGATTGTTTCGAATGCTCGGTGCTTCTACCATTTTGTCATGAAAGCGAAGTTTCTTTTCAGGACGTCATGTGATTGGTCGTATGGACGGAATATTGGCCACCATATCATCGGTAGTTGAGTTGAGGTTAAAACTATTTAGATTTTTGTGCATTTCTGTGGATCTCTGTACTGTCTCGACCAATAATTTCTTTGGTGTGCTAACACATCGGCCGATTTATTTGCCGTGAATTTACAGAGAAACCATAGAAATAACACTCAAGGCCTAAAGCATTTCAACTGTGAAGCAGGAGTGCAACTAGTGATGAGTTGGGAATTAACTGAGCACTGACGACACAAAAATTACTAGACTAACCTAGTGTCACTAGAACAAAACTGCATTTAATAAGTAGGAGTGCCTAGGCCGAGACAGAATTTGCTTTTTCACTTTATAGGATCATGACAGGGTGGTAGAAACATGAGCTCTGCAGAAAGAAGCCTTCGAAAAAAAAAAGTGTGATCTACAAAATTGTTCCCGTGACTAATGCTTTTTTTTGTTTTCTTTTCCAGGTTACATTAAAACCGTTGGTGGAAATAGCTTTAGAAATATCGGCAATTAAGAAGTTCACAGGCCGTGACGCTCCTACCGTTATTACTTAATTGTGCCATTGGTGCAGCTTCGTACTATAATATAGATAAAAATTTTACTATTGAAATTTAAGTAATAAAAAGTAATTTTTCTGTTTTTGCACAATTTTGCCATTTTTTCATAGGCTAGATGTGTCTGTGCACACATTTTATTGTTTATATACGTCTTTATTTTGTTATATGTACCAATTATATATTTTTTAATGTTATTTGAGTTTCTTTTTATATAAAAGTTATTTCTACTGTCGATATGAAAAGAAGGATGGGCCTTTCAGTCGACAAATGGAGCCGTAGTACTAAGAACTCATTTTCTATTAGATTTTGTTTACAGTAATGGTGTAAACGTAGTCAATGTTTAATTAACAAGCAGTTCAATAAAAGTACAACACACGGCCACTTAACGTTCTGAAGTTGATTTGTGTTGAACCTACCCGGCCAAGTTTCACTGGATGGCAGCACAACCACAACGTATAATTTTGATTTATGCTGGTGGTATAAACGTAATTAATGTGATCCCACCATATGTGGTTCTTACACTATTCGATTGATGCCTATAGTATAAACGTAGTCAACGTTAATTTGAATAATACAAACCATAAATCGCTAGATGGCAGCACTACGTTCGTTTAAGTACATCAGAATTCGCTAGATGGCAACGCAAGACTTTATAATTCGACTGATATTGATGGTGTAAACGTGCTTAACGTCAAATCCACTAGCAGTTTGATGATATTCCACTAGATGGCAGCATGCGCAATTCTTGTATTATTTGATTTGATTTGAATTGGTGGTATAAACGTAACCAATGCTAATTTGAAAAGTACGCACTAGATGGCAGCACGTGGCATTACTCAAAATTCTTGAATTTTCCATATATCCGATAATTTCGCGAAAACCTCCAATATTCATAAAACGTATTAAAACCTAGAAATTTTGCATCTAAGAGATGTAATTTTGGTGCTCTTGATAATTCATTGATTACCTCTTGTCGTTTCTGTTATTGTAATACGTCTGAAAATCTAGAAATATTGTTTCCAAGAGGTGTAATTTCAGTGCTCCTGATAATTTACTAAATACCTCCTCGCGTTTCTGTCATCCTAATACTCATTAAATATTTCAAAATCTGCACTTTTGCTTTGATCATACAACAGTTTTTCATTCCACAGATCATTAAAGTCGGACCAGACTGCGTTTAGTATCAGGAGAGTATAAACCGAAGGGGTTTAATATCTGTGCTCCCAATAATTTCATGAAATACCTCTTCGGGTTTCTGTCATCCTAATACTCCTGATATATTTCAAAATCAACAAATGTTGTCTTGAGTTCATGTAAAATTGATTGTCATTGCACAGATCTTTAAAATCGAACTAGACTGCTTTTAGTAACGGGAGTGTATAGAACCAAAGAGATTTAATATCCGTGCTCCTAATAATTTCATTGGACACCTCCTCGCGTTTCTGCGATCCTAATACTCCGGATACATTTCAAAATCTACAAATTTTGCTTTGAATTCGTAGAAAACTGCTTCCCATTCCATAGATCATTAAAATCAAACTAGACTGCGTTTAGTATTAAGACCGAAGAGATTTAATATCCGTGCTCCTAATAATTTCATTGAACACCTCCTCGCGTTTCTGCTATCCTAATACTCCTGATACATTTCAAAATCTGCAAATTTTGCTTTGAATTCATACAAAACTGATTCCCATTCCACAGATCATTAAAATCAAACTATACTGTGGGAGTACATGAAACCGAAGAGATTTAATATCTGTGCTGCTAATATTTTCATCAAATACCTACTGATATTTAAGTAATTAGTAGCACTGGAATTACTCCTGTTCCGATATATTATTCACTCGTTTCTAAAAACAGTCTGTATCATCTTTATGATGTATGATTGTTATTAAAACACTTGGAATACAGCGATTATTAATTATTACTAAATACGGCTCAACTTCACACACATTTCTTTCTGGCCTCTGTGATGTAGATTCTGTTATTGTCTGGTCTGGTGCCATCTAACATCGATATATCTAACTCTATTAAACCTAAATATGCAACCTATAATACAAGTATGTCATGTATGTATTGCATATGACACAGAGTCTAGCACGATTGTAGTGATCTGCAACTAAAATCAGTCTGTATCGTCTTTAAGATGTATGATTATTATTAAAACACTTGAAATACATAGATCATTTATTATGGCTTAACAGTACACACCACATTTCTTAATTATCTGGCCTCTATGATATAATGATTCTGTTAGTGTCTGGTGCCATCTAGCATCTATATACATAATTAAACTTACATATGCAACCTATAATACAAGTATGTATCATATGTATTGCATATGACACAGTCTAGCTCGATTTTAATGATCTGCAATGAAAAGAAAGCAAGGTTTTGCTCAATTTTAATATCCAACCATGAGTATTAGGATTCCAGAAATGCGAGGAGGTATTTAACGAATTATCAGGAGTATCAAAATTATTCATTTTGAAAGCAAAACGTTCAGATTTGAAAATAATCAGGAATATTAAAATAACAGAAACGAGAGGGACTTAATGAAATTATATGGATTTTTTCGTCAAATTTCCAGTAATTGCAGAATATTTACGCCAATGCACATTTCTTACAAAAACTATCTGCGCCTTCAGTCTTAGCCATGAGCGTCCATAAGGGGGGGGCTAAAGGGTTTTTGTGACCTTATATTCAGAAACATCAAATCTTGGCATAGGCGTCCACAGGGGGTGGCAGAGAGATATAAATGAAAGCCAAACTATTATAAACAATTTATTTCCGCAACGTATTTATTTTCTGTCATTCTCCTAGGCACCTTCCTTGCCTGTTCGCTTGGCTAAAAGGCGATACACATAATAGTTTTTTATATTCAACTAAATCAATTACCTTCAATTAACTCAGTGTATTAAAGCGACTGGCTAGCAAACTGAGTTGCCTAGTGAAGTGGGTTTGATTCCCGCAAGGCGAAACAATTTTTTCATAAAAAAAAAAAATGCCCCAAGAGTGGTTCGGAGTCCACATTAAACTGTAGGGCCTCGTCTCTCTTTGCCTAGCACAAGATCCTTGAGATCTTCCAGGGGGTTACTTCGGTAACTTGAGAGGCGGTTAAGAAAACATTATATAGTGTGATATATCCATTACACATAGTACCTACCACATTGTCTGTATCCAATGGCGTGTTTGCTACAGAAAGCAGAAGAAAGAAGAGCATCCCTGGTATTAAATTTTAAAAGCATTGAGACATCAGAAATAAAGCTGGAAAATCAAAAACTAGGAATTTTAGCTACAATCGTTAACGAAGTGGATGATCGTACGGTGTCCCTAATCATTAGTTTAACTTACCTTTCGTCATAATCCCGACTCCAATTAGTCCAGGTGAAGACAAATAACGTCTTATCTCATTTCCATCAATCCATAGTCTTATTAACAGTGGACTAGAGGCAAAATAGACTCGAAAAAATGGGAAAGAGAAATTATCTTATATGGACCCGGCTTTTTATGCCACTTACTCAATTAAGTTTTGTAAAAACAAATTTTTCATGTCTTCTTTCACGGTATTTCCTAAATATTTCTGTTTCTAACACTAAGTCAGATTGCTCCAAAAAAGTCACAAATTTTTCGTGATAAAATTCCAAACAAAACTAGAGGATCGAGAAGTCGGTCAAAGGCATAATTCTATGGGGTTATGAGATGGATACTTGTCAAAATTTTGCCAGACAAATTTTTCCTTAAAAATTATTTTCATCCAAAAAAATTGGAAATTATCAGGGGCGTACGAATTATTTTTGAAAAGAGGGTCATACTGGATATTCATAAAAGCACGAGATCATACTCAAAGTCGCTTAATATTGAGAAACTTTGCAAGTTTCCCTTACTGTCAAGGGTGTACGATTTTTTTTTTTAAAAGGTGGTCAATTACACTATTTCTACGCAATTTGTTAGAAAAAAAAAATGGAATCGCAAAGTTTCAACCATTCTAATTATTTACAGAACAATCTGATCAACTTCCCGCACTTCTAATTGTGTTCGAAATATCACTATGAACGTGCAATTTTTTCTTGATTTCAACCATCAGAAGCAGAAATATTTACGAAATACTGGTGAAAAATCTTAATCTGCAAAAAATTGTTCTCGGCTGAGTTTATTCTACAAAATTTAATTATGGACTTAGTTCCGACACAAAAAGCTATTTTACCCCTTATCTATAAGCGAAATGAAAAACGTTTTAATGTATTATATTATATTTAGCTGTTTTATTTCATATACTCAAATGAATAATAATTATAATATTTATTAGTTTTTACTTGTTTCTTGAAGTTGTTGGCCAAGCACCCACAATTAAATTTTACGATAAAAATAAAGCACTTGCAGTACTTTTAGAAAATGATATACTCAATTAAGGTATGGATCAACTTTAACACATATATATTATTAAATATATATCTTTTAGCCAATTTATAACCAAGTCGTTCCAACTCCTGAAAATATATTGCACAAAGCACGAAATAAACAACCGTCAGGCCAAAAAAACATATTTATTTTGCTTAAAAATTTACTGGTTGTTGACAATGATCAACTATTACGACAAAAAGTAGACCTCAGCTTCTTAAACCACTGGCTGGGTGAAAAAAATTAAGAGACTTTTTATTCAACAAAAAAAAAAATAAAGTGACCCATACACAATCAGAAATAGTTTTATTTTATTTCTAACATTCCTGCTGCTTAGTTGTTTGGCTATTCCTAAAACCTGGTGGGCTAGATATTTGAGAATTTAAATCGCTACTAAACCAATTCAGGTTCTGTGGTGAATTTAAATGTGAGAAATTATTAAAATTTGGCTGTAACTGTTGTGTAAAATTTGAGAACGCATTATTTGTGTAATCGTATGACCTTAGGGGTGGTCCGTTTTGTATTTGTTGTGTCCCTAATTGTGTTATGTTTGGATAGTGGTCTCTAATTGGAGGCATATTTGCTAATGGGTAATGGCGGCTAGACGTCAGGATCGCCGGGTCCAACACCTTCCAGTCGTTACATGTGTTGTTTATACCTACAAAAAAAGAAAACGGGCAAATTAACATCTGCTCCACATGCATAAAAACGGTTGCTACATATAGAACCCAATGATGAGGCCTTACACCGCTATTAACAAACTTTGGCACATTGCTGCCAATTTATGGCATGTACAGTACTTTCAGTTACTCCAATCCACGTTCTGCCTGCAACATAATAACAGAAATTGTCTTACCTCAAAAAAATTTGAAAAATCATTTTTCGGTTACAAGAATTTCTGCTTCGCTTGGCATAACGAGAAAGTCACGGTTGCTTGTATCAAAACTTTATAAGACAGTTGCTGCATTACAAATTTTAAGTGCATTGCTGTTATTTAACAAAATTTGGAAATCAGGGGCGAACGAATTTTTTTTGAAAAAAGGGTCACAATGCACCATTTCTACGCCACTAGATTTCCGGGAAAACATGAAATCAACGTAAAAGTTGTGCTTGCTTATAATAAAATGTTACAAGAGAGCATTTCCTACATGGCAAATATCTAATAAACAGTTTAAAAACCATCGAGGGCGTCCGATTTATTTTTATACAGGGGAATTTCCAAAAACACATGAAATTATATTAAAAGTTGCTTAATGATAAGAAGTATGTGCAGTGAAAATTTCTCAAACTTCCTTTAAACCGTTTATGAAAAAAATCTAAAAAACGTATAAACAAGAATGTCTTTTACTAAGTGTTTTTGCAGTAGCTCGGGCCAAAATTTTACAAGAAAGCCATTTCCTTGCAAATTTTAGGTCCAAGACAAATGTTTCGTAAAAAATTTAAAACGATCAGGGGCGTATGGATTAATTTTAAAATGGGGGTCAATTGTACTATTTCTACGCCACCGGATTTTCAACAACACTTGAAATCATAGTAAAAATTGCTTAATATTTAGGTATATGTGTAGTGAAAATTTCATAAACTTCCCTCAAACCGTCTATGGAAAAATCTAAAAAAAGCAAATTAAACAAGAATTTTTTCATTACGAATTTGCGTAGTTACTAGACTTATGGTTGCTCATACCAAAATCTTCGAAGGGGACTTTTTCCTTGGAAACTGTATGTCAGAGATAAGTATCTAATAAAAAGTTTAAAAAGCACCAGAGGCGTATGAATAATTTTTAAAAAGGGGACATATTGTACTATTTCTACGCCACTGGATATTCAAAAACACTTGAAATCATAGTAAAAGTTGCTTAAAATTGAGGATTACGTGTAGTGAAAATTTCATAAACTTCCCTCAAACCGTCTATGGAAAAATCTAGAAAAAGCAAATTAAACAGAATTTTTTTTCATCACGAATTTGCGTAGTTACTAGACTTATGGTTGCTCGTGCTAAAATCTTCGAAGGGGGCTTTTTCCTGGGAAACTGTATGTCCGAGACAAATATCTAATAAAAAGTTTAAAAAGCACCAGAGGCGTATGAATAATTTTTAAAAAGGGGACATATTGTACTATTTCTACGCCACTGGATATTCAAAAACACTTGAAATCATAGTAAAAGTTGCTTAAAATTGAGGATTACGTGTAGTGAAAATTTCATAAACTTCCCTCAAACCGCCTATGGAAAAATCTAGAAAAAGCAAATTAAACAGAATTTTTTTCATCACGAATTTGCGTAGTTACTAGACTTACGGTTGCTCGTGCCAAAATCTTCGAAGGAGGCTTTTTCCTGGGAAACTGTATGTCCGAGACAAATATCTAATAAAAAGTTTAAAAAGCACCAGAGGCGTATGAATAATTTTTAAAAAGGGGACATATTGTACTATTTCTACGCCACTGGATATTCAAAAACACTTGAAATCATAGTAAAAGTTGCTTAAAATTGAGGATTACGTGTAGTGAAAATTTCATAAACTTCCCTCAAACCGTCTATGGAAAAATCTAGAAAAAGCAAATTAAACAGAATTTTTTTCATCACGAATTTGCGTAGTTACTAGACTTATGGTTGCTCGTACCAAAATCTTCGAAGGGGGCTTTTCCCTTGGAAACTGTATGTCCCAGACAAATATCTAATAAAAAGTGGACAAATTGTACTATTTCTACGCCACTGGATTTTCAAAAACACTTGAAATCATAGTTAAAAGTTGCTTAAAATTGAGGATTACGTGTAGTAAAAATTTCATAAACTTCCCTTTTACCGTTTATGGAAAAATCTAGAAAATGCAAATTAAACAAGAATTTTTTCACGAGTCTGCGTAATACTACAGACTTATGGTTGCTTGTACCAAAATTTTAGAAGGGGGCTTTTTCCTTGGAAGTTTTATGTCCAAAACAAATAATATCTAATCAAAATTTAAAAAAAAGAACTGTAGGCATATAAATTATTTTTAAAAAGGGGGCATATTGTACTATTTCTGCGCCACTGAATTTTCAGAAACACTTGAAATCATAGTAAAAGTTGCTTAACATTGAGATATATGTGTAATGAAAATTTCACAAACTTCCCTTAAACCGTTTATGAAAAAATCCAAAAAAGGCAAATTAAACAAGAATTTATTTCACCACGTGTTTTAGTCGTTCTATAGATTATAGTTGCTTGTACCTAAATTTTACATAAGGGTTCTTCTTTGAAACCCCAAGAAATCTCTTTTCAAATAGTTTTCAAGTAAAACAACTCCATTAGTTGACAAATAAAGAATATTAAGAGCAACAATCCTAATTCCATCGAGGACTAAAATTTTTTAAAATCCATCACAACTTTAAACCGAATTTAATAATATAATTATATGTACTGTATACTTTGACCACGAATAATTTTACGCTATGCTGCATTATCAAAAGTTTATCCTGAAAGTATGTGGAAAAAATCTGGCAACAATGCGCGTAACGCAAACCACTATAACATCAATCCATTTACATCACTATAGCGGTTGGCATACGGAAGCAAACGATACAAACAAAAACTTACTCTTTTGTTGTTGTTGTTGTTGCTGCTGATGCTGCTGAGCTTGGGTATTAAAACTACTAGGCCAATTACTTTGTGATGAACTATTAATTTGCTGTTGACTACTTGACATATTTAAGAAGGGTAAAATCTTACTACCTAAAACAGAAGAGATGAGCATGTTACATCGTCAACGATACAAGCCAGGCTATAAATGCGTCGTAGGAAACATACCAAAAGAGTTCATATGTGTGTTTTGTTGGACAAACCCGGGTGGTGGTGGAGGTAAGTGGCCCCCATTCTGATTGTGAATTACCCCATTTACTTGGCTACTGCGACCTAAAAATGAGCAGTATGCGTTAAAACAAACGCAACGTAAAAGACAAAGGACACATGCCAGTCAAGTGCCTGGGGCTGACAAACAATTTCGTAAAAATTGGGAGGATTCTGGAGACAATCCAGGAATGTGTGCCTAAAACAGCACTTAGTCCCTCCAATTCTTACCAGATTCGTTATTTTAGACTGCAGGAACACAGGCTACCTACCTGTACTGTGTGTTTTGTGACTTTGTTCACTAGCCATAAGTTCGGCCAATGCCTTTTGTGTCTCTTGGAACGGGTCGAACCCCAAATCATCCTCCACCGGCTTCATATTGTGTTTAACATTAGAACTACCGTATAACTGCCCTTGTAGATTGCCGAATCCACCATTCTCTCCATTGACAAAGTGCTGGGGTGAGATGCCGTTTTGATAGACCGAACTTGAACTGCTTCCATAAGCTTCAATTGAAACAGTTCGTTAGCCGTCTATGCACAAGAGAATACTGACGAGTACCGCCACCGAACGAGACCTTACCTTTGTTTAAACTGAGGTTCAACAGCTGCTCCTCCACCTGTTTCTGTTGCAGCAGCATGAACCGTTCTGTGTTGTTCTGCACGCCTGAATAATAGTTATTTTGATGGATGCCATTGAAGCCATTTGGGAATTGCGGTTGTGTCAAGTCTTTGTTGTTCTTGTGAAAGTCCATGAAGAACTTTGACATGTTTTGGTCGAGACCGTTCAGGCCGTTGGGCATGCTGTGCGCTGGGGGTTGGGGATCCTGTTTAAAGCCGAAGCCATTTGTTTTGTTCGACAGCACATCCATTATGTTTTCCTGTATTTTGGACATTTCATAGAAGCCGGTGTTGTAGTTGTCTACCCCTACAATTAAAACCGCAGTGGTTAAGTGCAAGTACAAAAATACACTGATGGAAATAATTAACAACTCTACCTAAGATTTACCATAATTGAGATTGATTTTTCTCTAAACTATATCAAATTTTAATGGTTTTTGCTTTCTTGCGGATTAATGCCTTTATAAAGCCATGTAAAAAAAGTTCTTCATTAAATATAGGGCCGTTAAAATAAAGTTGTTTTTCTTTTTTCCACTTAGTATATTTCCTTAACCGAAAAATTCATAAAGTGCATCAAAAATGAAAATATTAAGAAAAGATGAGGGCACAAGTATGTCTAAACTGGATTTTAATTTGGCTGCTAGTGATTCCAATGGGAGTTTTGAATTTAAAAAAATGGCCCCATGTTTTGAGAAATAATATTTAGCCTTCCATTCAGAAGAATTTACTTATAAAACAAAAATCACTGAAATTCAACAAACGATTTAGAAAAGAAATTAACTTCAAAGTTACATTAAAGAGAGTAACATAAACGAAATAACAGTGCCATCCGTTAAGAAGTAGTTGATGATAGGCACACAGTCTATTACATTTTCCTTAAACTGTTTACCAGAACCGAAAAAAGGTAAATTAAACAAGTTTTATGCTACTTGCCTTGGTATAGTGTATATGAGCATAAGTGAAACTATATAAAAACTAAAAGCCGGCAAAAACAGTCGGCATCTCTTTATTGTACATGGGCGGAGGTAAATAGAAATGCTTGTCATAAGAAAAACAATGAGACGCCGACTGTTTTTGCCGGCTTTTAGTTTTTATACGATTTCAATTGTGCTCGTATACACTATAGCACTACAGACTTATGATTACTCAGTAGCAAAATTTTACAATTTGCAAATTTTATGTACATGATAAATTTCCAATAAAAAGTTTAAAAATCGTCATGTGTACAAATTATTTTTTAAATAAGGGTCGTATCGTACTATTTCTATGCCACTGGATTTTCAAAAACATGAAATTAAATTATACTAAAGGTTGCTTAACACTGAAAAATTCACAAACTTTCCTTAAATTATTTATGAAACAATTTAAAAAAAGATGTTTTTTTTCCACTGTGTCCTAGTAGTACAACTACACCTTATGGGAGCTCGTGCTAAAATTTTACAGAAGAGATTTTTCCTTGCAAATATGTAGATACAAATATCTAATAAAAATTTAATAAACCATCAGGGGCGTACGAATTATTTTATAAAAGGGGTACTTTAGTACTATTTCTACTCCACTGAATTTTCAAACATTAAACAAAAAATTTTTTTTCGTGTTTTAGTAGTACTACAGATTTATGGTTGCTCATACTAAAATTTTACATACAAATATATCTAATTAAAAGTATTTTTTAAAAAGGAGTACTTTCGTACTATTTCTACGCCACTGGATTTTCAAATATTAAACAAGAGCTTTTCCTTGCAAATTTTATGTACATACAAATATCTAATAAAAATCTTAAAAACCATGGGGGGCGTACGAATTATTAAAAAAAGGGGTACTTCGTACTATATCTACGCCACTGGGTTTTCAAACATTAAACAAAAAATGTTTTCATCATGTGTCTTAAAAGTACTACATACTTATGGTTACTCGTGCTAAAACTTTACATATGTATCAGAAATTTTTTAAAATATCAGGGGCGTACGAATTATTTTTTAAAAAAGGGTACCTTCATACTGTCATGAGCAGAAAAAATAGGACAACTTTTTTTTCTACTGTAAATCTGTCTCTATTTGAATATGTAATGAGTAGCCGAAATAAAACAGATATCACTTTTAATTTATTTTTTATTTTAATGCTGTAGTTATTGCTGTAGTAAATGATGGATGGTTAATGAGACAAATTGCACTGCGTTATAACAACAACAAAAATTTGATGTGTAACATTTTAAGTGGAGAATAAACGGTACGATTAGTAGAAATCTTGGATCAAAGGACAAAGGATATCCAACTTAACAAGAAACTAACTATTAATATTTCGTTATTGCACCATTTCTATTTATAACTTTTATAAGTCTGTTTGGCATAGAATTAAATAACCTTATACAATAATCATTAGTAATATTTTCCCATGCATTATTTACTGTTTCCAGTAATTCTTCGGCATTCCATGGTCTCACATTTCGTTTTTGGATACTTCTTACGAGTAATGAAGTAGATTCTTCCGGGTCTTACCGTGGTCGTCGAACTTGAATTAACGTTTCGCTGATCATCCTGTCAGCCTCTTCAGAAGGATTCTAAAGACTGTCTTCTCAGACAGCCAAGCACCTCTTAAAGCTCTTGGATCCTATCGCTGTAATTCTAAAACAGTGTGGAACTGCCAAAAAGCTCTAACCCAATTGGGTAAGAATAACAAACTGACTTTGGTCTGGGTGCCTGGCCACTCTGGGCTGGAGGGCAATGAAATTGCAGATTGCCTAGCTAGAGAGGGTGCGGCATTAAAATTTATAGGACCAGAACCAGTTTTTGGCATATCTCCAAGCATTGCCAAAACAAATATCCTAGACTGGGCCGAGAGCAAGACTCTCTACCACTGGCAGGAACTACCAGGATTAGCTCATTCGACGTAACTCATTACAAATCCTTTGAAATCAAGAGCTAAAAAACTGCTAGAGTTCAATAGGTTACACCTAAGCACTCTAATCGGCCTATATACTGGGCACTGCAGATTAAATCATCACTTACAGACTTGGACAGGTGGAAAACACCGAATACCCGTCTGTGTCTAGAGGAAGATAAAACGGCAAGGCATGTCCTGTGCACTTGTCCCGCTGCAGAAAGAACCCGGTTCTCATTATTTGGCAAAGGTCAGCTTTTGCCTGAGGACCTGGACAAACTCTCACCCAACAAGGTTATCAGCTTTATTAAAAGGCTGAATCTATTGGGTGAAATATAAATTAGGAGTGAGCCACAATAGACCAATTGGTCGCGGTGGAGGGTCTGGTATAGTTCCACTCACATTTCAACCTAACCTAACCTAGTAGTACTACAGACTATTATGGTTGCTCATTGCAAAATTTAATAAGAGAGCTTCTTCCTTGTAAGTTTTAGATGCATGACAAATAACTAAGAAACAGTTTTAAAACCATCAGACACGTATGAATTATTTAAAAAAGGGGGTCATATTGTACTATTTCTACGCCACTGGATTTTCAAAAGCGAAAATGAAATTATATTAAAAGTTGCTTAACGTTGAGAAGTACGTGCAGTGACACTTTCTCAAACTTCCCTGAAACCATTTATGAATAAATCTAAAGTAAATTAAATAAGAATTCTTTTTCACCATGTCTTGGTAGCACACAGCAGAATTTTACATGGGGGCTTTTCCTTACAAATTTAATGATAACCATTAAATTATAATAATAGCCGAACTTTATTGGATAACCAAAATTATCCAAAATGTCAACAACCAAAATCCTCCAACCCATGAGATTTTACAGTGCAATGTCACACGATTTTTCCTTTTGAGAAAGGAAGATAAAAATTAATCCACTGATCAATCATTAAAACTAATGACTGATTATTGTACTGTCATTGAGAACACGTCATTGTGCCAATTTTCAAGGCTTCTAGGTAGAGTGGGCGACAAATTGATTACAAGATTTGATCCAAACAAACAGAGATAGCAAGTTAAAAAAAGCTTTTAATAAAATAAATTACCTTTACTATTATAACCGCTATCATGTCCCCGTAACGATCCAAATCCGTTCCTGAATGTGTCCAACGGCCCCTTCATTTCGTCCCTTTGTTTACCTGAAATTGAAAAGATCGTACACCACATTAGTAAAATGGGGGAACGGCCACAAACCTATATCCTCGAGGTGTTGGTCCATGTGTCGAGGGAACCCAAACGCCGCAGCCCAGTCCTCCGTCGTGTTTATGTTGGGCAATGTGTCTGTTAGGATTGTGGAAGGCTGTGTCGTTTCTTGATCCGTGTGCTCTGTGTCCGTCTGATCCTCCGGATGACTGGGCGTTATTTTTTGGAAAGAATTTATCGAAAAGAAACTAGAATTGTCGTCTATTATAGGTGGCAATTTCGATAAGGGTAGAGATGGTTCCGTGGGGGGCGTCGGGGTCGATTCTGGGTCCGTTAATGGCGGCGATGTGGATTTTTCTTCCATTACTAACAAAAAATAGTACATTATGATTCCGGCATACATAATGAGCAGTTGGAGAATGCCGTACTCCGTACATTGCACTGATTGGTACGCACAAAATGTACAATTTCTTGTACGGAAGAGGTTTGAATTACTAGCTTTAAAAAATGTATACAACAAAAGCGGCTCAAATAAAAATTTTAACAGTTAAAAAAACAATTGCGGTCCGCCATTTTTACAACATGGCGTACTCCCCTACAGGAATGTCATATTTCTTTAACATGGCCATTGTGTATAAACTGATGTATTTTGTGTGCTAGTGATAGTAACACATAAAAAAATTTCAGCTCTATAACCACAACTTTAAGTACTACACAAACATACTTATAAAGATATTAATTATGAAACTCATTTCTTGAGAAACTTGGATAAATTATCAGTGAAAATTGAATGGCGAACATTTTTTCAAGATAGCGACCCAATTTTCTCACACTTCGCAATAGCAAAAGAGTCCTAGATTGATTGAGACACCCACAGAAAACGACAAGAAAAATCATTGGGGATTTAATTAATTTACACCAAATCCTACCTTCTGTTTTACTCCTTTCCAGCCTAACATCACTCCTCCCGCTACAAAGACCCTCTTTCTTTTCCTTTTTTGTACTGCCCTCGCCACCGCTCTTCGTTTTGCTCTTCTTACCCTTCTCCTTCTCCTTTTTGTCTTTCTCCAGATTCAGCTGTGGCCAGTTCTCCTTGTTTGTGCCGTTACTGGTATTAGACGTCGTGCTACTGATACTACTAACGCTGCTAGATAAGGCCGTCACATTTTCTTTGGAAGACGATTTGGTACTGCCGCTAGTAGCGTTCGTGGTAGGTATGGGGGCGCTCGGCTTGCTGTCCGACGATGTGTTGTTATTGTTTGCCGACCGCACCAGTAGACTCTCGTGTAACTTCTTCTCGTACTCCTGGTGCTTGCCGGCGTGCATCTGCTCCTTCGTGAAGCTCGCCTCCGGATCTCCTTAAAAGGAACACGTCAACTATTAAGGGGTACGGCGTGGTAAAAGCTTTCAGAGAGAAGAACGGATGGTGGTAGAATAACAACCCGATAAAGTTCGCCCCATTTTTTTTGTAAAATTTTTGGCGAATAAAAACAGATTCTTAAAAGTAGTTCAAATGGCCCGGTTCATTTGGCACTTAATGCCGCAATACATACTGAAGAGGATGAAAAGATAGTCCACTAAACAACAAACCCAAAGCAGTCCCATTCTGAGTACTCACCAAAATCATGTAGGTACATACAATCAGGCTTTGGACAAGTCTGATTTTTCATAAAGTGTGAACAATATTTCGTGGTACCTAAACTCGACTTAATCAGTCTACCATCTATGGTGATATTATTAACACTTTCTATGGCTCTTAAAGCATCATCACTCTTCATATAAGTTACATAGGCACCTGAAAACAGAACACTCAGTACGATATCCTCCTCGCTATCGAAGGATACTTACTTGCGCTGGGACCTTGCGATCCAGCATATGACGTGGACTGGTTGATAACCACCTTATGTATCTTGCCAAACTTACCGAAGTATTCGTGACGTTTGAGTACTTCGGCGTCTGCCAGTCTCATCGGAAGACCCACCACAAATACCAGATTCCTTTGAACTACCCTAACGCTGGCTAAGTGTTTCCTACTCTCGCTCAGCTTGGCTTTGCGCTGCTGGTCACGCTGTCTCTTCTCCGCCTTCAACTTGGCCACCTGCTCCTGCGACAAGGGGATGAAGTCTGCAGGATTCTCTGAATATGCTTTTCGGCAGGCTGGACACAGGCCGTTCTCGTCCGTGCGGATCCTGTGCCAGCAAAAGCGGCATATCTGAGGGTAGAAACAAATGGTAAAAGTATAGCTTAGACGTGTTTCAAAATGTTGCTTTTCTTCACATGATAATCTTAGAAAACGTTTAATCTGCGCAGAATGAAGAAGAAAGAATATAGATACATGTTTTTTCCTTATTCGATTTTATTTATATACTCTGTATATCTCTCTCTTGACTGACTTATACAACTGTTATGTCTGTTTGTAATAAGTGCAATAAATTATTATTGTTATTATTACTGTTTTCCATCTATATCAATGATCTACCGTCGCACATTAACAAGAGACTCACAATTATGTATGCAGATGATACTATTGCGTGTATCTCTGCATCTAGCACCGATGAGCTTAGTTCCAACATTAAAACAACTGTAGATGAGATGAGTGCCTGGTGTGATTGAAATAAACTAATATTAAATAGAGATAAAACAGTATTCATAGATTTTAAACTTGGAAGAAATATACCACTTTGTAGTATCCCCTTAAGTGAAAGCACAAAATTGTTGGGCACATAATATCGACAGCACACTGTCATGCGGGAACAGCATATCGAATATGTTCGCAATAAACTAAATAAATCTTATTTCACAATTTATCAAGCAAAAAATATGCTCAGTGAAGACGGTTTAATGAATGTATATTATGCTTTGGCTTATTCGTATATAACTCAAAACATACATCTATGGGGAAAATCCAGTGGAGTATCCAGTGTATTTGTGTTACAAACATGATTAATAAGATACTGCTATAACTTAAGTATAGAGAAATAATTGAATAGAAAAAATCATAATAAGTGCTCCACATGTTAATCATTTTGATTGACACGCATCTCTACTGCTCTATAATTCAAAATATACAAGAAAGAGTAATAACCGCTTTTCGATCGTTTACACTAGCAATTTTAAAAACAGCAGAAACTTCATTTCAATGATGCGTAGACTTTTCTTCGTAAAGATGACATTATTAATGCAAACTATAAAAAAAAGACGGGTATTTATTTTTCTTTCCGTGGTATATTTTTTATAAAATAAATATTCACATACTGATCTTGTCTTATACATGTATTTCAACAGGTCTAAAGGAAATAAAATTATTATTATTATAAATAAATATGAATATGGAGGGGGGGGGCCCTCGACCAAAATTTCGTGTAATAACGGCATGGCTAAATTCATGAAAAATGTTTAGTTCCAATGAAAATAAACAACTTTCTTCCTTGCTGCAAAGTCCCAAAGAATTGCGGAAGGGATATAAACTCATTTTCAGTCGGTCAAACAAATCGAAATTATTTAGTTACAGCGACCCGTCAGTTCTTGAGGAAATCTTGCTAAACAAGTAAAACAGATCATGTATTCATCAAGAACTGAGCGCATTGCAGAACATTTATACCACCTTTATCAATTGTTAAAAAGAAGGTTGCTCAATAGTTTCAGTGGCACGGATAAACCCTTCCCCAAATGATTCCTGAGGCTCTCAGACCCCCTTTAAAAATAATAACTGACGTTTGTGGCATTGCACCAATAGTGAAGACGATTCCAATGAAGATACTGATGACGATGATTTTCAAACTTGAATACATACATTTAATAAACAGTTATAATTATGAACATAGCTGTTTACATCTATTCGATATGTAAAGAAATGACAATTAAATATGAAACACTCAATATCTCGTCTAATTTATATATACAAGTAAGCATAAGAAAGCATGTCCTGTTTAGCGATGAAATTTTCAAATGTGAGTATTGTCATTTCATACGCAATCGTCTACTGCAAATTTTATTGGTTTCTTTTAATGACTGTAAAAAGTGAGCCCGACATATCAATATTTATTGTATAAAAGCAGAGCCATTCTAATAACTTTCCGAATTTTCTGTTTATAAAGAAAGAAAGATATATTTATACCGCCTGCAAGGCGGGAAATGTCAGTCACTATTTTTCCCACCTCTTTCCGAGCATTATCAATCATATGAAGTAGGAAACAGACATGCCGCTATAACTCGAGAGTGCTTAAAAATTTTACGTAGTCAATGGCCGAATTGTCAGTTGCTATTTTTCCTCGGTTCTCCATCATCAAAAAAAAAATTGGTAGCTATTTTTTAAAATACTTAGAACTCAGCATACCAATATCTTTGTTAACATGGAGTCCTTTGGAATGGATTTGACCATTGTATCCAATCTCAAATTAATATAGCGGAGAAAGATTATATTGTTATGTGTTGCCCTCTAACAAGGAAAGATGTGATTAAGTTCATGTTCAAAGTTTTCCTCAGAAGCTTAGTTACTTCCCTGACTAGTAGGGTGGCGCCGTCTATGAGCCAATTGACGAACAATCATCTATTACATGGTAGAAAATTATGGAGAATTCTAGAAAAAAGTTCTAGAAGGATTCCAAGTGTGTATATAAAGAGGTGACTCCAGCAGATGGGGGAACAGTTCAGTTGAGTGAAGTATGCAGTTTAGTGAAGTAAACAGACAAGAGAGTTTTTAGGTTAGACAAGAGTTGACAAGTTTAAGAAGAAAAGTAAAGTGCTTAGTGTTTTAAAAGTAGTGAAATTATATTAGATTAAGTTATTATTAGTTGTGTGATTTTTAAGTATTTGCTAGTGTAATTTTAGTGATTAATAAAATCAGTGGTTAGTGAAAATTCTTGTTGCAAGTTATTTAAACCCACAGAGTGTTTACTGAAAATGTAAGCACGTAACAATATTTAATATTTCTTTTTTTAAATTATTAAGTAATAATTTTAAGTCTTGAAGTCTTGTTTAAGTTACAATGACTTAAAAGTTTAGTTATTTGATATTTTTTTTTTAAGAAAAAATGTGTCCTAATGCTTAATTAGCGTTATTATTACACGACTACCAAGTTGTGTAAATATCCGACAATAAATAACTCGAACAGTAGGGTGACTATTATTGAAATCTTAGATATGATTTTTTTTTTTGTAAAGGAATGAATATTTTTTTATGAAATTTGGTATACAGGGTTTTAGGTCATACCAAACAAGATTCTGTAAAAACAAAAACCCTAATACCCGCTAATATAAATACCTAATTTTTGCCAATTACTTTTGATCACAGTAGGTGTATTTAACTTTGAAAAAAAAATAATTTTTTATTAATAACTTTTTAATCACAATCTGAAACACAAGAAGTATCCCAAATTTGATCTAAATCCATCAACAAATGGCCGAGATATTGGGGTGTACTGGTAAAAAGTGAGACACTGTATACGACTGTATTTTCTTTCTTCTCTTAATTGAAAATAATAAAGACATTATTATTATTATTAAATGGAACACCCTGTATAATATATTTTTGGAAATCTTGAAAAACTCTGAGTACGGTGATACCCCAAAACTGACATTTCAACTCCATGAAAAAAATTTTACTCAAAATTTGTTTGTACATCTAGAATGGTATGACCAGAAAAAATTGCTTTTGGGCACATCCACGGATTCCTTAGAACATCCGCTATTTTATGGTAGTACTTGTAGATTGTTTAAGGGGTCGTTTGTCTTTAAGTTGCCTTACTTCACTTCGACCTAAAAGATCTTTTGTGTTATTGGCCAGGATTCCAAGACTTTTTACAAAGCTTGTAATTTTCCTGGGGGCTAGTTTCCCTATGTCTTCAGGCGTCAATTCCACCTGCTCTAGGAACTTTAGCCTAGTGCGGATTAATACCTTGCATTCACAAAGTATATGTTCCTCAGTTTCAGTTGCAGTATCACAGTATCTGCATTTGTCGTCTACTGCCTTGCCCATGTTCTTGAGATAATAAGTTAAGGGGCAGTGGCCAGTTGGAAGGCCTGTTATCAGCCTTAATTCGGACTTTTCAAGTTCGAGAAGCCTTGTGGCATTCTTTGTCGAATAGGTTATAAACTTTTGTCGCTTGTCTTTGGCCTGGAGTATTCTTCCAGTAGGACTTTTTTTGTTCCTTTTCCCATTTTTTGATCTCCATTATGTGTCTCTTGGCCAGGCCACAAAGCGGTTCAGGTCCAATGAATTGTGCTTCAGCTCCTTTTTTCGCAAGGCAAGTACATTACTTTGTACTCCCTCATGCCCTGGCACTCACACTTGTTATTGTTGGCCAGTTGCTTCAGGGATTGTTTACATTCCCAGGCAATGTTAGACTCAAAGGTATAGGACCATAGAGCTTTTAGTGCTGCCTGGCTATCAGATAATATATAGATCTTTGCCCTTCGAATGCCTTTATTTAGTCATTCCTGGGCACACAGATCTATAGCGTAAATTTCTGCCTGGAAGATGGTTAGGGTGTTACCAAGGGCTTTTGATGGCCTACATTTGGGCCCTGCTATACCCACTCTTACCCCTTCAGCCATCTTAGATCCATCTGTATACCAGATGTGTGACCCTTGTTCCAATCACAGTGCCTCCATCTTGCTCGTCTGACGGCTTTCGATCAGCACGTCAAATGGACAGTCAAAGTCCTGTTTGATTGGCATTGAGTCAGTAGGTTTGGTCATGGACTCAAAATGGATTAGCTCCAAAATCCCTAAGTGACCAACCAGATTGCCTGGTTTAAATTTGAGTGCCTGATGCAGTCTTAAGGCATTAAGTGCTGCCTCCTTCCTCACATGCAAGTACAAAGGAAGTAGGTCAAGCATTGCCTCCATAGCTGCTGTGGGAAACGAGTGCATTGCTCCTGTAGTCCCTAAACAGGCAAGTCGTTTCTTCTGTTTTTGGCCATCATACACGATGCGTAGGTCACCATAGGTCTGATAACCGATAGGTAGGACCAGTGTATCATTTTCGGCTTTAGACCAAAAGTCTTACCAAACAGCCTATACGGCATGTCCAAATTGCCGCTGTTGCTTTAGTAAGAGTCCATTCTAGATGTGGGTTCCAGGTAAGTTTTTGATCCAGGATTACACCTAGAACTTACATGACTTCACTGAAAAGGTTTAGGATCGTTCTGTTCAGAATAGCATGCCATCTCTGCCTGGTGATTTAAAGGGCTTGAAGGTAGATACTGCCCATTTAATTTTGCTGGGGGCGTTTCCTTCTCCGGTAGGATGGCGTGCATCCTCATCCAGATAGTCCTGTGGAAATTCACCCTGAATTATGCGAGAGCCTGGAAAACAAGTGCCTAAAAGTACTCTTAAGTTTTCCTGCTGACTCTCTGTATATTCACCATCGGGCTTTATGAGTAGCCCTATTCCATTTGAGTGGTCTTTTGCAAGAACTTTTTGTAGACGGGCTGCTGGGGCTAGTTCACCTATCCCTTCGCAGAACCGTCTCCATGATCTTCTTTTAGACCTTCTCAATTCTTTATTGTACTCTGTGAGGACTTTTTTGTAGTCCTCCCAGTTTCCAGAATTTTTGGCTGTGTTAAAAGCTTTCCTAGTCTCAGCCCTAAGGTGACTGAGATCCCTATTCCACCAAGGCACATCTCTCTGGACTGCCTTTTGTTAAACGGGACAGCTTCTTTCATAACAAGAAGTCATGATGTTTTGTAGTTGATATGAGGCTATGTCTAATTCCTCTATTGTGTTGATGTAATGGGTTACACCTTCCACCTCCGTCCTTAAGTGTTCTTTATAAACACTCTAGGCCGTTAGTCTAGGTACTCTACATTCCTTGAGGCTTGTTACAGCTGCCTCCAAGTCGAATCGTATGTGTCTATGATCCGACATTTAAGGCTCATCTGAAACGTGCCAGTTTTTAATTAAATCAGTTATGAGTGGATCAGCAAGGGTTACGTCTAGAACCTCTTTTCTAATCGCATTCATAAAGGTGGGTTAATTTCCCTTATTGATAATGTCGATATTATTTGTCAACCAATATTCAAACAGGCACTCACCTCTAGTGCTTGTATCAGTGCTGCACATTAACGTCTCCACCTATTATGTAGGGTTTATTTCTCCACTTGCATCAGCTAATGAGGTTCCTAACTTCCTCTGGGGGTGGATTATCTCCTTCACCGGGGAAATAGGCGGAGGCCATTTGAAAAAATTAGGTTTTGTTAAAAAAACAGTTCGGGCCAAATTTGATGGCCCACGAAATACACATTCTCAAATTTGTATGCTCGATTCGATTTTTTTAACATCACACTGGTCTATTATAAGCAGTTTTTTCTGGTCTTGGCACTCTAGATGCACCAATAAATTTGGAGTCAAATTTTTAATCACAGAGTCAAAATATGGGGTATCACTACTCAGAATTTTTCAAGAATTCCAGAAATATAATAATATACAGGGTGTTCCACTTAAAAATTAAGAGTTGGGGGTCACTCCCTGTGCAGCGAGAAGGGGGGAAAATGACAGTTATGCCTCAAAGTGTCTTCTTGGTCATATAATGCATCTACCAAGTTTCATTTTGATATTCTAAAAAATAAGGAAAAAAAGGGGGCCTACCATGATCCATTAACACCCGTTATTATGTGAGAATAATCCTTACTCTTCATTTTAAGATCTGTTTGAGATAAATCGTTAAATTGGTTATGAAGATGACCAACAAAAAAAAATTTTGGCCCATTAATAGTGGAGGTACCTAGAGGCATTCGTCGCTCCGGTTAAAAATCTACTGATGTTGCTCTATTTTTGCTCCACGCAGATATGAAAAAATAATGCAAATATCGTGTTTCACCGACTACGCCCAACAATACGAACTCAAAACTCTCAATTTGAACTATACAAGATGTTACGATATTGGTCTTTATTTTTGATCCAATCAGGTGCAGCGTAAGCCAAGGCCATACTATTGGTCCATTGAAAATCAAAAAATGAGACATTAGAAACAAATATACAAAAACCGTAGTTCCGTAGCTCTCGTAACATATTAACCACAGTAAGATAGGGTAAAAAAAACCTGTAAAAGGTATCAAATATCTTTCAATCGGTATCAACAAATATTTGCGCAAAAAATTGTGTCCAACAAATATATGTCACCTTATTGACGCTATAGTGTTAATAAACGAATAAACAAATTGCAAAAACCACGGAGAATCGAATGAAGAAAAGTTACAATAAACATAACTTAATTGGGATTTTCCTACATTTCCATTGTGGCAACATATGGACGACATATTCCAGTGTAATTTCATAGATAACAAACAAATAAATTGATAAGTAACAATTGTTTATGATAATGAAAGCCCACACAGCCTGTTTAGGTAGAATTTCACAAAAAACGAGTATTTTGTGTAACTGGCCCTATAAAAAAATAGTTAGCAACAAATTTCAATAAAACTGGATCATAATTAATGTCATACTTAACACAAGTATTCTTCAATATTTATATGTACCCAATTATCTACCCACACATTATCAAAGCAATTATAAAGCAGTAAAGAAGAAATCAATACAGACACTGATTTCCACATGATAAAGATTCAACGAATATCAAGGAAATTAAGTATATTTGATTACAAGACAATAATTATGAATATAATTACCTTGTGGCTAGCAAAACATGGCCCTTTCTATTTAAAATAGGGTTAATATCACCACTTATGTGTATATTATCATACCTGATATCCGCAAGTGCATGGAAAGAAATTCAGATCATCTACCTCCAGGGGCTCCATACATAGTGGGCATTCCACCTGCTCCTCTCCACTTTGATTCAAAACAGACATTTCGGTTTCTGCTACGTTCACTTATCGTAACTTTGAAAAAAAACTTCCTCTTGCCTTAAAAAAAAACACAAACCAACTAAATTACGTTGCTGCAGTAATGTAGAAGAATTAATCAAATGTAACACTTGTCTAAATCATCAATATTCTAAGAATTTCTTTGTTAGTTTAAGGGCAAAGTAAACACATATTGCTGGCAACTTTTCCCAATAAAACTACTTATATAAACGATATATCGCGATTTTACGTACGTAATGAGTCTCGAGCAATTGGAGTTAACTGTTTTTGGTTCTATTTAATGTTAAATTAAAGAGAATGTCAAAAAATTAGAACATCTGTCAAATTTCTTGCCATGTAACAAATTCAGGCCCTAAAAAGCCCCAGTTACCTACCACTGTAATTCAGAAAGTTGCAAAATTTACCTTACAATTATTTAAAATCAAAATACGATGAAATATTACGACACAGCCTGTCCCCCTTCAAACAAAAATTTTTAGAACTAGTACTTATTGTGTGAATTTTATGCAATAACTCTAAATATTCTTCAAGTGTTTTAATGAATCACAATCAATGAAAATAACTTATAATACATCTACTTACGCGTGATACAACGTAGAATCGAGTGAAATTGTTAAAAATTTTAATAACTAAGACTAATACGTGGATAATCCTGTATTTACTTACTTAATTTTCCGATTTAGACAGTTAGCAATATGGCGACTTTGATCTTAAATCTATGCGCATTATCGTGCGCATTACGGCCTTTTCCGTCAAGACACGTTTACATCGCTAAAAAATCCACCACTTTATTATTTACCATTTAAAAATAGATATTACTTTCTAATCGTTTAAAACATATACAAAACAACAATGTGCAGCTAATTTGCATAATTATGCACTTTGCGAAACCAACGTTTCAATCTGTTTACAAGCGATGACTGAAGGATGAACCTTTGGAATAACCACTTCATTTATTAAATTATCTCAAAATCAAATATCCTGTAAATTGTAAATATTTATTTGAACTACCGAGCTGTATAAATCACATAAATAAATAAATAATGTAGATAAGTTACTGTCACGTTGTCTCCAATACAGCGTGTCTAAAATAAGTTACAACCGCAACTATTTTGAAGTCGAAGTTCTCACATCGCTATCCTCGTCGCTTACGTCTGCAATAAAGTTCAATTGTATTATTAACAGGATGATCTGCCTACTCATATTTAAAAAAAAATGTAGTTTATTTGCTTTGTATTGGCAGCACTAGTTTCACTCTCGACCAATCATATTTCTTAGTTGCCAGTAAAGCTGGCTACATTCCAAAAACTTATACACCAGATATTCAAATCAAACTTGGCTAAAACACGCTATTTTGGGAATTAGTTAAAAATCAGCTAAATCTAGGATTGGTCGTAGAGTTTTTTGGCGATTCCAGGTAGTTTAGGTAGCGTTCTAAATTGCGATCAATGCAAAATAGTTACTTGGATAATCTAACTACATTATACTCCATTCATGTTTCTTTTGCCTTACTGTAGTCTATGAAGAATTAGATATACAAGTGTTTGGATATTAAAGATTACACAAGTATCTTCACATATACGTATAAAATAAAGGCCTACCTAGACATCTACCTATCTATTCGTTTAGCCTAATCTTTTCAGGAACGTTTATATGTGTAAAACATTGCTTTTTAATAAACTTTAGCCGAGAAATAACGATTCTAGTAAAGCGCAAATCGAGAAAACAGTCATGTGGCCTTATGCTGCCTAAACCATTAAAGAAGAAGGGGTGAATAGCGGGTTTGAGGTTATATTCTCTTCTTCTTCCTCCACATTTACAACCTTGACCAGAATAATAGCACCTGACGTCGCAAACAGCAGATCCGTAGGAAAACAATCTATATTGCATTTGAGTTTTTGTTGGATAATCCGATGAGGTTTTAAGTTATTATTGTATCAACAACTGATTAAAATTACAAGCGTCGCATTATACGTAAAAAATTAACTCAATTTTAAAAATACCGCATAGAATATAACGTTTACACTTTTCTTCTTCTTCAACGTTTATAGCTTTTTTTACATTTTTAATCAAGCTTTTAGGATAGATGATAGATGGCATTTTACCATATTAAATAAAACGCTGTAGATGTTTAAGAATAATGGACTATATTTAACAGATGTCTACCATGATTTTGAACTTACCAAATCGCCGACAATGCAAAAAGATATGATTTTTACTTTGAGTATACATCTTGCACTGATTTATCTCAGTATCCGAGTCTGCTGTTTCATTGATCAAATGTGCTTTTAGAGGGCGGAATATTAAACATAATATTTTTAGTCGCAAACTCCTCTATAAATCCTTATTTTACTATAAGGAACCTAACCAGACTGCAACCAACAGCTACTCTCCGGGCTATGTGCCCCGCCGAGCGCTGAATTACAAGTTACAAGCCTGGCGCGTTAAGTGTAATAATTGCATATTACCATCAAAACGCTAATGCTTCGATTGCAACAAACACCAGCCGAAAGACTGATCCTACTTAAAGGAGCTCCCTTGCCAGTCGTCACACACCACTTGCAGACTGCAGTTTCGAGCTGTTGGCTTTCATCAGTGCAAGGTAGGTATGCGACGACCGACATGAGAATCCTTTGACTATAGTACATCCCGGTATTTTTACAATAGCGACATGTAAAACAGCCAGCAGGCGCCATCCAGCGGTCCAGTGTCTGTTGCAATCGAAAAATAAATAGCCTGACTTGGCTTAGCATAGATCAAATGTGCTTTTAGAGGGCGGAATATTAAACATAATATTTTTAGTCGCAAACTCCTCTATAAATCCTTATTTTACTATAATCTATGCTAAGCCAAGTCAGGCTATTTATTTTTCGATTGCAACAGACACTGGACCGCTGGATGGCGCCTGCTGGCTGTTTTACATGTCACTATTGTAAAAATACCGGGATGTACTATAGTCAAAGGATTCTCATGTCGGTCGTCGCATACCTACCTTGCACTGATGAGAGCCAACAGCTCGAAACTGCAGTCTGCAAGTGGTGTGTGACGACTGGCAAGGGAGCTCCTTTAAGTAGGATCAGTCTTTTGGCTGGCGTTTGTTGCAATCGAAGCATTAGCGTTTTGATGGTAATATGCAATTATTACACTTAACGCGCCAGGCTTGTAACTTGTAATTCAGCGCTCGGCGGGGCACATAGCCCGGAGAGTAGCTGTTGGTTGCAGTCTGGTTAGGTTCCTTATAGTAAAATAAGGATTTATAGAGGAGTTTGCGACTAAAAATATTATGTCTGCTGTTTCATTGGTGTTCTTTGATTCTGGATTGAATACTCCGCCCTGTTTATCCAATGTAACTCTCACAGCATGTACATGTCGGACAAACAGGACAAAGTATTCAGTACAGAAGTAATAAAGAACATCAAAATTCTTCTGAAGAAGCTGAAAGTATAATCAGCGAAATGTCAAGTTCGCTGACTAAGGTGTAAGAAATTACTTTAATAGGCAACTAAGCAACTAGACTAATCCTCTGGCAAGCTTGTCTAAGTATATAGCACCATAATAAGCACTCTAATTTTTTGGAATCGCCAATGCATTTTGTCTATGTGAAAGCATATAATATACAAAATTTACCAGATGATGAGGAGGTCTGAAAATCGTATCCAAAAATGTATGGTTTCTCAGAACAGAATTTTTGTTCCTTGGCGTAATTGCCTGTGAGGCTGGAATGACAGGCATATATATGAGGAGAGCTGAAATGGACGCATGAAGTTTGATCAATTCTGGTAAATTAAAATAAAAATATTTTCTTTCCAGACTTTTGGCACATGGAAATTTTTCCCAGCCAAGATTTTTTTACATTTTCAGGTATTCTTTGATGACAAAAAAGTATGTCTAATTGTAAGTGTGCCCTTAATATTGTTTTTGTTGCTATTAATAAAACACTAACGCTTCACAAAAAGTGTAAAAGAACACATATTTTTTAAAACATTTATTTACACAAAGGCTATTTTTTTACTCACAATCTCAAACTAAATTGAATAAATTGAGTGTATCTTTGTTTGTCTAAAAGCTGACACAGAACTAAACTGAAAATTTGGTATCCTACTCTTAGACCATTCAATGTGCTATGCTCTATTGGACTGCCATTTCAATAGTGAAAACCATTCTTATGTTAATGAGACAGAAAATGACAACTATCTCTTTTTAGTCGGAAATAGTATGTCGTGATAAACTGGGTGGTCCCAAAATAAGTTGCCGAATTCAGGCGCAAACTCAGTATAGTAAAAATGAAACAACTAATATTGTGTGCATTATTTTTTGGGTTTGGGTCTTTCCATTGTCCAGCAGAGTACCTAAAAGGGTCCCTTAACTCCTTGTCAGCTAACAATTTTTGTATTGATAACGGGCAACAATGTGTCACCATAGTACAAACAACGAAAATTCTAATTTTTTTTATAACCAGATATGATTACTATAGTCGAGGTAAGAATTCAAGCGATGCACGTCCCAGATCGATTCTATAAATAGGACAATACTGCTAAGAATCATGAAGCCCCATTAAATTGCACCTATTTCTGAAAAAAGCTTAATAACTGGGTGTCAAGAATTATTCTTTTTAACGTAATTAATGATTAAAAATTATGTTAGTATTAAAATTTCTTTAATGAGATCACTCGTGACGTGCATCGCTTGAATTCTTGCCTCGACTTTACTACTACAGTGAATGTGGGAAGTTCAAGAACGGCTGAAAAATTGTACAGACCATGTTATCGAAACTGATAACATCCAAATCATAGAATCTTTTCAAATTGAAAGGAAAATTGGCTATAACAATGAAGCTTCGAGAAAGGCAACCGTGAACAAGCATGAAGAATTATAAATGACTAGTTTTACAGTATGTTAAAAAGAGTCTGCATATTTTAATAAGATGTATTGAAGAGACCACTGATCCTCAAGTCAAAGAATCCTTTTCAATTTCATTCATATAAAGTATATTTTGTTCATCATTCGCATCCTAACGATCAACACTAATGTAGTTTTCACAAACATCAAAAACACTTGAACACTGCACTGAACACTATGCACTCGACATTTCGCTAACCATGTCAGCTTGATTAAAACTTTTAACTATGCGTGAATTAAATACTTCGTGTAGGAAAGAAAGAATACTTCATACATTTTGGGGTAATCTGTATACTTTTTAAGTAAAAATATGCACCTATTTTGTTTCTTTTTTGTTTTCCTCTGTATAAATAGAAAAAGAGCTGCTAAATTTTTCAACGAGAGAATACAACCGAAAACGTAAAAAAACATCTTGGTTGGGAATTTCTATTTTGCTTTATTTTTCCATCTGGAAACTAGCTGATCATCAGATAGATCCAGACTTTGACTTACTTTGCGGTAATTCCAGTAATCCCAGTCTCATCTGTAGAAGAATCCTTTGAAGAGTCCTTACCCAATGATTCTCCCTATATTACACAAAGAAATACATAATGTACAGCCAGTCTCCACATTCAATAGTTATTATAATAACGGCTTCCAAGAGCAAATTGAGGTCAACTGTGTAAAAAAATCTACGCATTATAAACACAATCACATAATTATTGCAGTTACTTTGGATTTATTTTTCTCAATCCATGTTGACTTGAGGTTAACAATTTATGGAATTTCAAATAGTTTATTAATCTATTATTAAAACAGAGTTCAATAACTTTTGCAAACTGATTTTGTACACTGATATTTCTGTAATTACATGCCTCTAATTCTCGATCCCTTGTTTTGTATATAGGCATGGATTTTGAAATTTTTAATAAATCAGGGTATTGGCTGGTAGCAAAAGATTTATTAATAAAATAAGATAGAGGAATATAAATTTCAACAGCTACGGCCCTAAGGACCTGACCCCTTATCTCATCTATCCCTGCAGCTGGTTTTCTTGTTGTTTTAAGCAGTAGTTCCCTTACTTCACCTCTGGTGTGATAGGAAATAGATACAAATTATATATAACATTGTCTTGTAATATTAATTTGATAAAATCAGGTTTGGGACAGTGAAGATTCAGGGAAAAACTTAAAATCATTACAAATATCATGAGTATTAGTAAGAATTTTCTTATCAATAGTAATATCTGTAATTGTCTGTCTTGGATTATTTTTTGCTATATATTTAATTATCTGGCAAAGATGCATGGATATATTGGCCTTTTCTTTCAGAAATGTTGCCAGAAATGTTAATATTTTTAAATTATTGGCAGGGAAACAACTATTGTTATTATTATTAGTTGTGGTAAATACACAAAAGAACACAATACATACCGATAATTGTGTCCCTAGGTCTTTTCCAGCCGTCGACTTACTCCTCGAGCTGAAAATAGTCACAAATTAAAATAAAATAGTCTTTTCGATGTTAACGTACCTTGACAAGGATGTGGCTTTATCTGAATAATGCGGGCAGACCTTCGGCACACACTCTTTCAATTTCGAAGACGTACTGCCCATCCGAGTGACGCTGATATCTTCCATGCTGCTCGTAGCCAAGGGGTGCTCGAAGGATATCCTCCTGGACGACCTTTTAATGGAGGAGTTCTCAGAAATCTCCGGTATGGATGGAAGGATCTTCATGGAGTGCTTCGTTTCTATAATAGCGGGGTTGTCGCATATGCAGGCGGGGCTGCTGAACGACTGATTCTTCTTGGTTGGGGGGCAGCATGAAGGGGTCGTTCGATGAGACGATGAGCCTTCTGTGATAATCGTTTTGAATTAAGATTACTGGTAGAGGTGGCATCGGAAAAGGCGGGACTTACTCGGTTTACACACCGGTTCTTCACACTCACTGGATTGGGAGCTGGTGAACACTGTAGATTTTCCAGTCACCGATGCGCCACATCGGCAGCTTGTGTCTGTCGTTCTGGAAAAATTATATTGTTCCATTACCATCTGCTCAGACGCAATTCTATCAACGTTAGGAGCTACAGTGGGGGTGGGGAATGAGAGAATTTTTGTTTGTACTTAAAATTAATTAATTCCCTTTACATCAAAAGCCGTTAACTAATTACATTGCTAATTTCAAATTATAATTAAAAAAAGTACGTAAACATTTTATTTTCGTTCTCAAAACTTTATAACAGCCAATAACTTTATTTCAGGTAAAAATGTCAAAATGAAATAGTCATAGTAGTATCGAACATTAACATACAAAGTTATTAAGAAATGTTATCATTTTTTAGTACGGTTACGAAAAATTTTTCATTGCAGTTCCGAAAAATCATAATTTTTTTGCAGTTCCGAATTTTCCAAATTTTGTTGCAGTTCTGGGTTTTCTAAATTTTGTTGCAGTTACGACAATCAATCGTTTCTGATTCCGTGTGACCTATTTAAACAAAAGTAAACTGCAAAATTTATAAATTACGCAAAATTTCGCGTTTCGCATGGAAATATCAATAAAAAATACATGACCTCGATTATAAATAAAGTCATCTTTGATTTCAGCCAATTTCATATTTCAGATAGAAATTCAATGAATATTCTGTTAAAAGCTTTACTCTACTCGTCACTGAGGGCTATTGAAAGAAAAACGCCGCTAGTAGTATGCAATGTGATATGAGAGTGGGTATTCAATCGTCCAATCATCATGCATATTAAGGCTCCCTTTTTTACTTGGTGCACAATACGCAGGAGGGGAAAGAATAAAATGAAAAAAAAAGTTTTTGGCATATTTTGTATTCTTTTCGAGTTACACAACAAAAAGTTTAAAAAATGCCGCTATTATGCCTTTTCTTATTTACTTCTCCTGCAACTCCAGAATCTAGGTACATTTATTTGATGTCAAAATACACCCAAAAATGAAAAAAAAAATTGGGAAAAATATCTCTTACTTGGCCTATTTACTTTTTTCATCTAGAGACTAGCCTGTCTATCGACAGGTTATATCTCAAAAATGATTCATTCTTGAAGGTTGAATCTATTGAACCTTTTGTTATGGAGGTCAACGTTAGCATAACAAAAATTTAGACAATTTAACTAAGAACCAATTTCATAAGAATCGCCCAGGGTCCTTTGAAACTTGCAACGTATTTTCACTCACCTTTTAGAAGATTTCGACATAGAGAACTTACTCGACCCACCAGAACTGCTGCAAGAACATGTTGATAGTTGTACTGGAGCACACTTTTCCTTAGCTGAAATCCAAAGAGTCAAAGTTATTATAAACAGCTAGTCGATTTACAGCTGGCTGATTACACCAGCATATTTTTCTGACGAATTTTTGATTCTCTTACCCTTTAAATTGCTGGCCCTGATTCTGTAACAAATGAACAATGTGCCGATGATGAACCATACAAATATTAAAATCAGCATTCCCATCAGCACCATGCTCGATCTGGAGCTTGTTTCCTAGGGCAAAAAAATGATTATAAATATAGAAATTAAATTCTAATATATGGATTTGTTTTTTAATGATTAAAACCGTGTTGATCATCTCCTGCTAATGCTGACATGGTTAGCAAAATGCATGTCGAGTCATGTATTTGAGTGCTTTGGTTTTTCACAACTTTCGCTTATGTAATCTTTACAATCCTACTTTAGTCATTCAGCTAACCAACTTTTCTTTAACTCTCATTTTCTACCAATTATTATTTAAAAAATCTGCTTTACCCCTCCTGGCACAGCACCAATTTCTTCCTCTACCTCGTCCTTAGGCTCACAAGTTGGTTCTTTATTCATAGTAGCCCCTAAAACAAAGACGGAATAACCCAACTTGATATTTTTTTCTAATTACTCGCAAGCTTCGTTACCCACCAAAAAAAAAAAACACCACTAGTTCCCATCTAATTGCATGACTTACCCTGCGATTTCAACGTTTCCTCAACCCTCAGAATGCCCCCAAAAGCTGAATAAAACTTGTCATCCCCCAGCTTGGGCACTACTTCCTTCTCGATCCAAGTGTACAGGTTATTTTGAAACTTGCTAAGAGCTCCATCATTGACATGCAAATCACGCAGACATCGAGACACAGAAATGTAATATTTCAACACCATGTATGCGGCTTTCTTGCACTCTATGTTGCGCAGGGCATACCTTAAAAATGAAATATATAAGATGTTAAACGGACCCCAAAACTAATCCCTGAGGAACCCCATGGTCTTAACTCCTAGATGGGTATTTCATTGATGAATACGTACCTTTTAAATGGCACTGCAATTGACGTTGGTCGGTATTTAGAGTCCAAAAAGGGCATAGGGAAGAACAGTGATGTGTCGGCCCTGTCCTTGTCAATGTCAATAGACCGTTTCCTGATCGGTGGATGTTGGTAATAAATAAGGTTGCCGCAGCAGCTTTTGTTTTGTTTTGCCGCGTCTCGTTCTATATCAATTACTTGTATATCAAATTCATGCGCTAAAAAATGATTTCAAATGAGCTATCACACGAATTTTAACATTACTTATGGAACTCACTGTATGATGAATATTTTATGTTTTACCATTAGTCCAGGAACGGAGCATCAAAAGGGGGTGATATTTACATTAAATGAGGTAGTAGATTTTTAATACATTTATGTGTAAGACATTTCGGATTTTGAGTGTATTTTGCTCTATATTGATCAAAATTGGAAAACCAGGTAATCTATAAACTTGAAATTACATGCTCTACAACATTCGTTTTATGGATTTCTTCATTTAGATTAACCGTTTCAGAGATGAGGACGTTTAAAAAGTTACCGAGTGTGAATTTTTTATAAGTTGGTAAAAATTGTTGTTACTCGACTGCCAATTACGCCCATACCCCTTGATGACATTTCAACTTTGAGGTACTAATTCGAAGCGAAATTTAATGCTCTTTAATTTTGATAATAGATGACCTTTCGATTGGATGCATCATTTTTAAGTTATAGGCCACAATATTTGTGGTTTTTCGGCCTCACAAAAATTTGCCAAGGGTTTTGGAGGCCTAAAACTTGAATTCTACATATACAATACATACAATATATACAAGATAACAAAAAAAATCTACTACTTAATTTGTTGTAACTATAAAGTACCCCGTTATTAAACTACGTGTGCCAAGAGTAAAAAATATATGACTGTTAGTGTAATTTCCATTCATTTGCCCCCTTCAAAAACTGTTCCAGAAGTAATTTGTCTCACTTACTGTTTATTATTGGTGTCGACCATCCTTGGCCGCTTGTTCTGAGGAAAAATTTAAGCTCCTCATATAGTTCTATCAATCTCCCCATGGCCGAGTAGTCAATAACGCCGGCGTAATATGCTGCCCGTGCAATAGGTAGAACAGCATGATGCAAATAGCCACCTGAGGGGTTTTGACTTGAAAAATTATATTGTAAGAAAAGAAAATTGTAACTGGGTTATTTACCGAGTAAATCTGTTAAAGCTAACAGTGTTATATGCTTCTTTCTGCCATGGATCGAGGTCCTCACCACGTGGATTAGAAACCTGAAATGATCAATACTAGCTGAATGTATATTTGTTTGTTAAAAGCTTACCTGAAATAATCCACAATATCTTCCACGAATTCATTACAATCGATATACAATATCTTCACGTCAGGCAGCAGATCCTCCAAGATCATCCTCATCGTCAAAATAGATATTTCCTCGGGTGACCAGCACTGCTTACGCATATCCGGAGGAGAAAAGAGCACCGTGCCTACATTATTACGAGAACAGGCCCCATCAGCATGCGATAATAAAATAAAAATACAAAATAGCAAACACAACTTTGACATTTTTCATGTATGTTGACAATACTTCATTACATGCAGCTAGTGGCAAGTAAATCTACTTAGATTTGGAGCAAAGACACTTCTTGCTTTCACAAGCAGGATTTTTTAGCTTGTATTTCGATGTCAAACGTACACCTAGGTTTGCTGAAATAAAATCATAGGGAAAAGCAAAAAAAAACAAAATATTGTAATTTCCTTAAAAATGTATGGAGTGACAAAAGTAGATTTCACAGTAACGGCACAATTACAAAACATATCTGTAAGATATTGGTCGAAAAACAACCCAAGATGGATAATTCGAACAAGAAATCAAACTATGTTTAGCGTAAATGTCTAGTGTGGATTTTTAAATGGTTGTATTATAGGCCCGTTTCCATACCATGAAAATTTAACCGGTATGCTTTATTTAAGATTTTTAGAAAATGAGTTACCAAGACTTACAAAATGTTCCCCACAAGTGAGCAAAAATGTAAAAAATTCTGGTTGAAAATCGGTCTATTTTTTCAATCTGGAGACGCACTTAGGAATAATTAACTCACTAAAAAAACATGTATGAAAAATGTCGCTCAAATGAAACATCCCATTTTACTTAATACTATTTTTATTCTACGTTAATGTACAACTGGATTCAGGGGCTCTGCCTTAATATTCGCAAGATTTAACCTATTATCAATTTCTTCGTCGATTAGCCCTACAAGTGCCCTAAAATTAGACACCGTAACAGAATATTCAAAATCTGTACAATATTTAACACTTACACATTGTCGCCTCTTATGATATGCAAACCGAGCATTACTTGCTCCACACCAGAAGTAGTGGAATACACACGCTCATGAGATTCATCCAGAATAATATTTATAGTTTGATCAAATCCCTTCAGCGTTCCCTAAAACGAAATACGCATTTAATTTGAGCCAAATACAAGAGACGAGTGTATTACTATGAAATTTCTTCCATCGGATGTAATAATAGACACAGTATCTGTTAAAGTTAAGAAATAAATCAAGTTTAATTTGCTGTATTACTGATATTTCAGACTAAAAAGGATACGGTTTACGAAAGAGTCCAGTCCTGAAGCCATGTTGATTAGTTTTATTTATAATATTTATATATTTTAAAATCAAAATATAAAAATGCAACTCATTGGAGGTTAGAGAAATAAAAATCAAATCTGTGTCCAATTACCACGTTAACAGAATGACAATCACTAAGGTATTAGGGAATTCCTCTCTGAGTTGTTGCAAACCTGCGTGCCAAACCACCGTGACAGCTGTCAGTTTCGCCGATTACCGTTCCAATAAGAATTTCGTGTCGAAAAATAAATAATTTGCAAAGATGAGCGGCGATTTCGTGTGGGCTATCAAAAACGGGGATTTAGAACAAGTCAAAGACATTGTAGAGAAAAAGGTGAGTGGAAAAGGAATCCCAAAGCATGGCGGTGCTTCTTAGAAAACAATAACATGACTCATTTCTTTTGGATTTTCAGTCTGTAAATGTAAATGAAGAAGTGGATGGACGTCCTCTCATTTTGTATGCGGCAGATTACGGACAAGTCGATGTGATAAAATATTTAATATCTGCGGGAGCAGATGTAAATGTGAGTGTTCAATTTATGGCCTTTGTGTTTATACGATGGACATTTTTGAAGGTACCCAGCGTTAAATGGGACATTTTTTTTGTTTTAGTCCAAAGATAAGCATGGGATCACGGCAATTTTGGCGGCAATATGGGAGGGACACAAAGACTGTGTGAAATTACTTTTAGAAAAAGGTGCCAAAAAGGACGGCGTTGCTCCCGATGGAAAAACGTACGTTGAGTCAGCGGAAAACAATGAAATTCGACAGTTACTCTTAGCTTAAAAATCTCAGATTTGTCCATAACGCTAAATAATTATAGTCCAGAAGGTTCGGAAGTGTATGTCTGATTTTTTCTTGGGTTTGAGGGGTAACTTGCACAAGTATCTAAAATATAGGTACTAATATCCCTAGTATGTTCGAATTCTTCTTGATTATAATAATTTTAAGTAATTTATTAAATAAGGCAACATTTTGAAAATATTGCTTGAACTTATGCTGTCCGTAGATATTTTAAGGTATTTTATTAAATGTGAACAGAGAAATTTTTAGATCGCTTAAACGTTGATTTATTTTTATTTTTGTGTTAATAACTTAGGTCATTTTTTTATAAAATATGTAACTTATTATTTCAAAATAAAAGACTTTTTGTATAAGAAGCGCGTTTTGTTCACAAAATACTGGAATTTTGAAGTTCAAAATGAGACATAATAAAAAAGTTACCAATCTCGACATTTTACATTTTCGGGTGTTCTATTACTTTTTACACTGTAACTCAAAAGCTGTATAAAATACCACAAAATACTCTTTTTTCCTTAAAAATGTACGAAGAATATGAGCTGAAAGAGAATGCACTATGACAACTACTTGCGAAGAAATTCGTATTGGAAAGAGGATGAAAAAAAATACCTAATTTTTTTATATTTTGTTTCTGTAAATTTTGCATGAATTGGATAATAATAATAATCTTTATTGAAATAGGATGTTCGTAATATAAAAACATCGAAATTACATACAAAAACAAATTACACAATATACATCACAAATATCAACATAAAAAACAAGGAAAAAAATTGATAATAAAATAAAACGAAGAGTGTATGAAGCGAGATCATGCCGATAATCATTTAAAAGTGTACTATTCTGACTTAATATGTTTAATAATAGCTTTTTTAAAATTATTTACATTATTACACATTTTAACAGATGTAGGAAACATATTATACTCATTTAAACCTTTGTAAAATAGAGAGTTCCTAGTGTTAGAGTAATTAAAGGTTGACCACGTGAAAGTTAGTGATATTCCTGGTATTGTAGTGATGTACTTCTGAGTTACGTACAATTAATTCATCAAAATAACGGTGCAGGAGATTGTTAAAGCTTGACAATAAATAGCATTGCCATATAAAAGAAACTCTTTGAAAGATATGAAAAATTGGAATGTTATTCGTAAAAGTACATCATATAATAAAGAAAATGAACCAAAAAGAAGTCGCCACAATTAGTAGTACTGGATATATGAAGTTGGATATAAATCGCTATTTCACTACGAAAAATAACGAAATACATCCAAATTCACATTTCCAGTTTTATTGATTGTAGCGACTTCTTTCTCAATGTATTGTTTTCGTTATATGATATTTTAATTTCCGATATCTGAATTAAATTTTAAGCAAAATTGTTCTTATTTCAAAAAGTCAGATCTGCAGTAGTTTTGGAGGTATTTTAATTTTATTGTCTTAACTTTGAAGTGTTGTAATTTTTTTTTAATTGCGGTAACTATTTTAATCTTGGTTTTCGGATGTAGGTTCTTGGCAACTTTTCTGCCTTCTATAAGAGAATTATTTGCTGGTAAGAAATTTTTTTAATAGCACTTCCGATTTTACCAGAAATTACTTTAATTGAGAAAAAAAATACTACACTTCAAAGTTAGAAAATAGAATTAAAATATCTCAAAAACTACTTCAGATCTGACTTTTTGGAATAAGAACAATTTTGCTTAAAATTTAATCCTTAATCGAATGGCATATTATGTTTGTAACCTTCCTTGATTGAAAAATATTTTTAAACAGCAGCGCCATCTCTGGAGATAATGTAATAATTGTAAATTGTACTTGCTTTAACCATAGAAATTTATAAAATATAATTTTTAGTCGGGAAACACCCTGCATACGCCCCTTTCAATCTTTGGGAATGTGTACGTTATTTTAACATGTAATAATGAAGAGAAATTGTCCTTTGAACTATATCTCAATAACTCATATAAATTACTAATGTAATGCAAAAGATTGCAATAATTCAACAAATTTTAGGTATTTTGACATGTATGTGAAATAGTTAACACACCCACCAGAGATTTGAACTACTAAACCTAAACAAAATTGAAAATTCCCTAATTTCAAAATGGCGCCTTTGTTGACATGCCAGCTGTGCAAATAATAGATAAACATAAAGTGCACAGAAGATGCAAATTTCAGTCAAAACTTAAGGTATCGTCAAACCGCCACCGAATTGCTGTTTTAATGTACATTCATCACTGCGAGGTAAACTGATTCACTTTCAGCCTTGTTAAGTAAAATAGATGTGACTTTATTCGTTTGAAATGGCAAGGATACGTTGGTTTACAAGGACTTCAAGGATAGTGGCGCTATGCAGCTTTGCAAATTTCATAAACAGTGCGGACAGGGTTATCATGCCCATAGCAATTGTGCCAATGACGGATATTTTCAACTGGAGTCTGCACTCGCAAGGATGGATCTTGTCCGCCTTCGCATTTGGGTACTTTACTAGTCAAATATTAGGTAAAAATTGATAATTTTACGGTGTAGAATTCTATGTGTTTGCTATGCATTTTAGGGAGCTTTTGGGCCACGAAATTGGGTGCCAAAAATGTACTAATATGTAGCGTTCTGTTGTGGAGCATAGCGACATTTATAACGCCTTTCCTAGCCAGCAGCATCACAGCCCTTGTCATATGTAGAATAATACTTGGATTTGCAGAAGGATTAGGTATGATTTATATACTCGTCAATCATATATCTTTTTATCGGCAGCTTTTATTATGCAGGTCTGCCGACGATCTTTCACCTGTTTGCGCATAGCATACCTGTAGAAGAACGATCCAGGGCTTTCTCATATCTACTAGCCTCGGGTTCTGTCGGTCAAACGGTGGCATCCGTTTTGTGCCCGCATTTATCATGGGAGGCTTGCTTCTACTGGTTCGGCTCGTTCGGCTTCATCTGGGTGCTTTTGTGGTACTGCTTCTACCCGGAAGACTCTTATACTGGAGAGGAGACGCTCCCTCTACACATGCCCAAAGTTATATCTCACAATATAAGGTGGGCGGATTTCATTCTGAGTAAACCTCTGTGGGCCATATACACCGCCCATTTCGCCATGAACTGGTCCTCCTACATTATAATGCAATGGCTGCCGACGTACATGGCCAGGTATTTGAATGGCAACGCTCACAGCCTTAGCTTAACAGCCGTTCCGTACATAGTCAACTCGGTATTCGGCGTTATAAGTGGGCATGTCGCAGATGGATTGTTAGGAAGCAAGAACTGGTCGGTGTTGAACGTTAGAAGGTTAATGACCAGCATCGGGTTAGTTGGGCCCGCCTTGTTCCTGGCCATATTCTGCGTCGTCGACCAACTAGCATTCGCTCTAATCCTAGTAAGTATATCTATGGGACTATCCGCGAGTAACTCGGCAGGTCATCTCAGCAACCACGTTGACGTCGCGCCTAATTATGCGGGGACGACTTTCGCCATAAGCAACACCATTGCCACTATACCGGGGATTCTATGTGGGCCTGTAACCGCTAGTTTGGTGACAGCTTCGGACGGGAAATGGTTGTCGGTGTTTCTCGGTGCTACTTTCATAAATTTGACTGGTGCTTTGATATACTTTACAAATAGCGTGGCGACGCAGGTATTGTAAACGGTTTGATTTTATATTTTAAGAGTGTATAGAAAATTGTATATTTATATAGATATAAGCCAGAATAAATATTGTTATAAGTGTGTTGGTTTTATTTGGAGTTTGTCCGGTTTTCGGCATTTAAGAAAGTAAAAGTAAATGTAATAAAATTGTAAGAATGGCAACTGCTAGCTTACTTTATTCTGTTATGAAGTTCACAGTGGTAATATGTGGTCACAATATAAAAGATATAAATTGCCCCTAGGCCTAAGTCAAACTTAAAAAATGAGACCTATTACATTGAAATTGGGCCACATCAACAATTTTTAAATAATGGAGTTGAAAACTTTTGCATAGAATTCTTTAAAAATTCCCCTGTAGATTCCAGCTAAAATCTTTCCTTAATATTAATAAACAACGTCACAGCGATTTTTTTTTAAAACTATTTCAGCTTCTATTGCTCTTAAAGATTTTCGATACCTCGCGTCAGAGATATTCTATTTGTTTATAACGAAAAAAATTAATGCTAACTTAAAATTTGAAATATTCATAGAGAAATTAAAGAACGCGCAATGGTTGATGCATTCCCTGAAAAGTTGCTATTACATGACCCAAATTCAACTTATGACTCAAATTGGTTCAACCAAGACCTGCGTGAAATGAGGTCGAAATTAATGTTTCTGTCAGATCTATATAAACAATATAAAAGTAATTATCTCAAAAATGAATTATCTGATTACAAAACCAAATATGTTATTATTAATGCCAAGAAATCTAATAATGAGAACTTGATAAAAAATTCTCAAAATTCGATAAAAACCATGTGGCAAATTATGAATAAAAAAAGAAATAATACACATTCACAGATACAGAATGATAGTAATTTAACTCCAAATCAGTTTAGCACTTTTTTTAGTGAAGTTGCCGGTAATCTTCTGGAAGAGTTGGGTGATAGTGAGATCAGTCCTATAGATATAATGCATAATGCTGAATTATCCCATACAAACTTATTTCATTTTAAACTTATAACTCATAATAATGTGAGAGACGCTATTGATTCATTAAAAAATAAACACAGCAAAGACATTTTTGGTCTTAATATATTTCTGAGAAAATCTATTAAAAATTTGATAATATCGCCATTATGCAAACTGATAAACTTGTGTATTAAAGAACCTTGCTTTCCAGACTGCCTCAAAGAGGCTATTGTAATACCTATTTATAAAAAGGGGGACGCAAATGATGCAAATAACTATAGGCCTGTGTCATTACTTCCCATCTTTTCAAAGATAGTTGAAAATGCTTGGCAGAACAAACAGCGAACTACTTTGAAAATAATAACATCTTTTATAACAAACAATTTGGTTTTAGAAAATCAAAAAATACCTCCTCTGCAATTCTAGATCTACTAGAACAGATTGTGGAGGCTTTTGAGGGTCGGGAACATGTGTGCACTATATTTTGCGACCTAAGTAAAGTATTTGACTGCGTCTCACATAAAATCCTGCTAGAAAAGTTAAATAGATATAAGTTTTGCCATAACAGTGTTACACTATTAAGATCATATTTAACCAATAGATATCAAACCGTTAAAATAAATAATGAATATTCAAATAAAACAAAAATAATACATGGGGTGCCCCAAGGTTCAGTACTTGGGCCCCTTCTCTTTTTAATATATGTAAATGATTTCCCAAATTCAAATGAACACTCTAGTGACATACTTTTTGCAGATGACACAACTATTTCGGTTCAAAGTAATAGCATTGAACAACTTTCAGCAGTGACATGTGAGGTAGAGTCAAGGGCAGAGCTTTGGTTCAAAGCAAATAAACTCACATTAAATCGAGATAAAACAGTGCACATGATCTTCTCACTGCGTGATAAAATAGGACACAGTGTTCCTGATCCTCAGGAATCAACAATGTTCTTGGGAGTTTATGTTGATAATAAATTGACCTGACATGTACATATAGGAAATTTATCAAAAAAATTCTCAAAAAATACATTTATTTTGAGAAATCTAGCTAATGAAGTAGGTAAAGATGGTCTAAAAAATGCATACTTTGCACTATGCCACTCTTTGCTTTCCTACGCTGTTCTAGTATGGGGACAAGCATGAAATTGGAACAGAATTTTTGCTCTACAAAGACGAGCAATACGTATAGTAGCCAATTTAAATTATAGGGCTGATTGTAGAGAACAGTTTCGGAGTTAAATATACTTAACGTATCTATCATTACGATACAAGACACAAAGATATGTTAACAATACCTCACGTAAGACTGACAAAAAGTCAAAAGGGAAGACAAATTTTAGCACCCAAATTTCTCAATAAACTATCAGCCGATATAAAATGCTTACCAGATCCGAGTTTCAAGAAAAAAATAAGGTCCATCTTGCTCGAAAAAGCTTTTTACTCGTATGATGAATTTCTATCATATAAGTTCAATGATGATTTAAAATGATTAAAAATGTTTGTCTAAATCTAAAGTTTGTTCTATATTTCTATGTTTTATTGTGGTATATTTTTATATTGTTATTTTCTTTTCTCTTATTGTAAATATTGACGTGCAAATACTACTTTTGTATATAGCATTAAAAAAAAAAATTGTTTTCAACAATTCAAAACTATTACTTCATTTGGTTCCTTTTTGATATTGAGAGTATAAATCATGAACATTAATTTGCGCAGCCGCAGATTGCTGTAGAACCGCCATATCGCTGAGAAATAAGCATTAAGAAAAAATTAAACAGTTATTAACAGATCGATTGTACAAAAACTATTCGACCATATGGCTCCCGATTTCGCGTGTATGTTCTACGCTACAAGAGTCTTCCTGTGGTAAGAAGTATATAGAACATGTTTTTCTATTGTTTATTAACAATTGAAAAAACAGCCATTCTAGGGTGTTCCTTTGCAATGACTTATAAACAAATTAACCGATTTTGATGAAATATCAAATTGTTCAATAAAAAAATTGAAGCAAGAAACCCTACAATTCCTACATACCTAGACACATTTTTTTGTCAAAATCACCTCATTTTCATAATACTGTTCTAGGTGTCTTAGAGGGATCAATACTTGGGCCGTTATTGGTTGCCGTTTATATAAATGATATTCATCACTATACAAGGAAAGGATTGTTCAAATGCGCTTCTAGAGGGCGAAATATTAAAATATAATATTTTTAGTCGCAAACTTCTCTATAAACTGGTTATTTTACTATAAGGAATGTAACCAGACAGCAACCAACAGCTACTCTCCGGGCCATGTGCCCCGCGGAGCGCTGAATTACAAGTTACAAGCCTGGCACCTTAAATGTAATAATTGCATATTACCATCATTGCATCGTAAAAAACACTGCTACTGCAAAAGTAGAAATTAACATCAAACCGGCACACAACTTGAATCAGCGAGCAACTACTTAATGAGATGAATGTATTGTACAAACACTATCTGACTTTCCCTAGCCTACTACCTACACCATTTCCACAACCTCACACAGAAAAGAACAATGCATAACCCCAATAATAAAGTGTACCAAATTTTATGCGCCTGGCCATGCATCACCCTAAATTCAACTGCCCTCTGCCAAATAAATGCACAGGCTGCGGAGCAAAGGTCAACACAAACAATACATGGTGTTCCCTGTAAAATACAAGTAGGTATATGACCCTCCGGTTTTTGGGGAAACGCTTGAGAGAGAGCGTTCGGTGTTCTATACAAATACATACAAACCAAAAAAAAATAGTCGTGGAATAGGCCTATGGGGGAAACCACGTTAAAATAACACGTGCCATAAACTCTACCTCAAGGGTGGTGTAGAAACAAGTTTTCAAACAGACCTCTATATTATCGGCGAATAAAACCAGTTAAAATTATAAGAAAAACAAATAATTGTAACAATAAAGGATTTTGACCTGCAATTTTTCACCAAAAGTTGTTATAAATGTTAATTACACAAGAGGGAGCTCATTCAGCTTAAGATTTTCTGAAAGTCCTTAAAATAGCACTTTACGCTGTTCAGAAAACATCTATCTCGGCTCCAACGGATTTTTATTACCTATATAATTTTCATGTGTACATATTTTACAATAAAATTAATACTTTCCGAGTTTTTTGCGAGAAACCGATTTTTCTACCTATTTTCTTCCCCTCTCCGTAGGCGTCTACGAGTGGGGACGTTCGATGTGATAAAAAGAACTACAAAATAAGCCTGTTCCCAAAATTCCAGCCCTCTCTGAATTATTTTATCCAAATCGACGAATTTCATCCCATTTTATTGGGCTATAAAACTAGTAATAATTTTCGGTATATTTAGGGATTCTGCGCGGATTACAAAAAAAATAAAAGCAGCAAAAACTGTATATTGTATATTAAAAAAACGGAGTAAGTACAAGTTTCACAGAAATTACCATTTGACGTAATTATTTAGAGTTGGCACACTAAAAATGCTTTGTTTCTAGAATTAAAAAAAAAAAGCATCAAGATCACATTTCGAACCATGAAATAAATTTAATACCACTTATAAAAACTTAAAAAAACCAAACTAAACCATGGAATCAACATTTTTGTCACAACTGTAAATTTACACAATTGCAATCGAAATATGTTTACCAACCACCGGTTCAATCTCCTTCACAGTAACCTACAAATTACTTTTTTTTTCCGAAAACTTTACAACCATTGACGATACACATTAACAATAATCTTAACAATTAGCTCAGTCAGGCATTTCGATCGAAATTATCGGTAAAACGGGCTTCATGAGGTCGGCCTTCTTCAGTTGCTTCTCGTTCTTCTCCATCTGCTGTTCCAGCTCAACGCCGTTCGTCCGTCTCTCGGAGTGGTAAGCAATATTGGCATATTCTTGTAGTAAGGGACATGCCCCCAGTATAAATGAGCAGAAATCTTTACGCATACCAAACCACCCTACAATTCAAAAACACTATAACAACCACCTTCTTAGCTACCTTTCTCACTCACATTTATTTCCTCCTTTGGCACTGAAAGACATTAAAATGAGGGTGATGAACGAAACAAAAAGCGGGCTAACTACGGCTGTATAAGACATCTCAATATCGTCGTCTAATTTGTTAGCTAGTAATACCTGAAAAAATACGTCTTACAAACATGCAGAAATGCAGAAAAATCTCATGAGCTATGGATTTGGACCTTCCTATTTTTATTCAGTTAATGATAGTATACTTCATCCAATCTTAGTTTGAAACGATATAAAAAACAAGAACATGGCATTCCTTTGTAAATAGACCTCGATGCGTGCCATCCAAAGGCACGTGTAACTTACTTTTCAAGGCATACAATATTTTTAAAATCGTTTATCATACACGTAACACTGTTTTGCAGACTTATTAACTAATAAATTACGAATGAAAGTGGTGAAATGATAAGTAAGTATATGTATTGTATGTTCGTATGTATAAAGGATTATAATATAATAATACCTATATACTTTTATACAGGGTGGACTATTAATAAAAGACCATAGTTCAGGGGTAGATTCTTTGGGCCAAAATATGAGGATATAACCAAATATACTTTAGTAAAATTTTGCTGTGAAAAAAAGACACAGGGTGCCAAAGTTCAAATTATTTTTTCGTTTTTTTGAAATAACTCAACAGCCAGCCTCTTGACTGATCCTCTCCAAATTTGCTAGAGAAACTTTCTTTATTCTAAGAAACAATAGTTTATGTATTACATCACGTTAGGTCATAGACGGCGCCGCAGGACCTGTATCTGATGATGAATTTTTTCATACTTTTTTTTGACAAAACGTTGTGGTAAAGTATATACGACCAGAATTGAAACCGTATAAAACTAAAATCCGGCAAAAACAGTCGGTATCTCTTTAGTGTACATGGGCGGAGGTAAATAGAAATGATTGTCATAATAAAATGTTAAAATTGTATTAATTTTTATTATTTTTTGTTTATTAGGTTCATTTCGCCAATAACACATTTTTAAAAGTCTAAATATTTAACTTTATTGGTTTTAGTTTTAAAGTTAACCCATATTATATTGAAATATGTTATTGCTCAGCAAGGACCAACGAGAAGGTATGAACATATCTTGCCAGGAGGGGATGGGACAGGTTAGATTAACGAGGGGCAACGATTTTAGTCAAAAATAAAATAAAAATTTAAGTTTCTTCTAAAATAAAAACGTAAGTTTCTTGAACAAAGCAAAGAATTATTATATGAAAACAAAAATAAATATTTGTATACTTATATAAAACATAAATAAAAACAAAATTAAAATATTTCTCTAGAATGAAGTAACTTAAATTAAAATTCCTTGTCAACTAAATAAAATATATTCCACGAAATGTAACAATAAAAAAGTGAATGAAAAAATTACGAAAAGTTAAACGTTAATTGACGGGTCCGAATCTTCACTTTCTGAGGAGGAATCATTATCCAATTGAATTAAAATCTGCGCACTAGGGGGTAGCATTGGATATCGATTTTCTTCTCCAATTACATGCCTAACGCAATTTTTCCATAAATCAGTATTATTGTCAATGTCATTTATTACTTCTCTTATATGATCTATCGCGCTTAACATTGGAGAGTTATTACATTTTCGTAAACGTACTTTTAGTGTTCCCCAAACCATCTCGATAGGATTAAATATGCAATAGTATGGAGGTAACCGCAAAAGTGTATGACCATGTATATTGGATAAGTTATCAATAACATATTCCTTTTCGAAATTCTGTTCTTTTATTCTTTTCAGTAATTCGCGTTTTATTGGAACTTTTACAGGAATTTCATGTATTTTAAAATGTCTTCCTTTTTTGTGCTGTTATTTGATAAGAAGCATTATCTAATACAATTACCGAATTTGGCGGAATATTTGGTAGAAGCTGTTGAGAAAACCATTTTTCGAATAGATCGGCTGTCATGTCTTCGTGATAGTCTGCAGAAGACTGCGATATTTTTTTGGCCGACAAGAACAACGCATTGGGTACAAACCCATTTTCACTTCCCGCATGAAGTATGATAACGCGTTTTCCGCTAGAACACGGAGTATTTAAAACACAATTGTGCGAACTATCTACCCAACCATACTGAACATCATGCGTATCAAACCATGTCTCGTCTAGATACACTATATGCCTGTTTAGTTTACGATATTCTCTAATTTTTTCCAAATAATCTACTCGAAGTGAAACTATACGTCGCGATTCCATAATTACCATACGACTGTCAAGTTTTTTATGTTTAAAACCGCATTCTAATAAGACATTTCGTAGTGTATCGAAAGACCTATAATTATAATCAGGATAATCGCTCAATTTTTCTTGAATCATTTTTAACATAGGAACTATATTTTCTTCATACATATTATAAATTATACGCCGTATTACATCTCTAGTGGCATCATCAATATTTTCGTATTTTTCCGTTTCCTCTTTGCGCTGTGATCTATAACATCGCCTTCTTGAATTACGCGATAAATTGTTGATTTTGATATTTTAGTTAATTCGTTAATACGTCGTATTATTTCTTTCTCACATTGTTCAGGATTTTCGCTTTTCAAACATTCATGTATATTTAAAATAATACGTTGACTTTGTACGTGTAAATCTTGGTTTTTAAACTCTAAATTTATTTCGGCTTTTTCGACAATAACCGGTTCAACTATTTCGGGATTTTCGGGCGTTATTATATTATCCTCTGTTTCAAATGGTATTCAGAAAGCCATGGTAAATTTGTAAATAAAATTAAAATATTTTACCTTTTATACAGTAGTAAATATTTATAAATATGAACAGTAAGTAACTAACGAAACTCCTACGCTTGATATTATAATAGGTATTTATGCTCTGCACTGGCACATAGACAGCACGTTGTTAGACTTCTACGTTGACTGATAAGAAACGATTTACGAGTTTTTTTGTGCTAGTAGGCCTGTCCGTTTTATTTCCTTTAAACCAGTGCAGCCGTAGATGGTTCATTCAGGCTGATTACATTGCCAGTCTCGGACTCGCCTGCACAGTTTTAACTACCGTTCGAATCTCGATACCAGTGCCATATATATAGGACAAAATATCAAGTTCAGTGCGCACGGTCCGTGCTTTAAAACTGACCAGTTTCAATTTACTATACTTCTGACCAGAAAATCTGATGATGGCGTCATTTCCACGTATAAAAGGTACACTAGGTAGAACTTGATAACTCCAACAGTTTTCGAGGAAACGTGATGTAATACATAAACTATTGTTGTTTTACGTTCCTCTAGCAAATTTGGCGAAGATCAGCCAAGAGGCTGTTGAGTTGTTGCAAAAAAAACGAAACAATGATTTGAACTTTGACACCCCGTATATTTTTCCACAGCAACATTTTACTAAAGCATATTTGGTTATATCCTCAAATTTTGGCCCAAAGAATCTACCCGGCCTATTATTAATTAAGTCTTGTTAAAAAGATAAATATAAAATAAAACATACTTCTCATTAAAACGCCATTGTTCTTATTATATAGAATTACTGCTTAAAGTCGGATTCTGATTGCATTTTCTCAACTCGTGTTTTACCCTGCCCCAAATCAATTCTATTGGATTAAATACGCAGTAATATGGCGGTAAACGTAACGGACTATGGCCGTGTGTTTCGCAGATATGGTCCACAACATATACTTTTTAAAATTATGTTCTTTAATAGTGTTTAAATTTTTGTTTTTCCTAGAATTTTTTCAGGAATATTTATATTTTTAGATTTCAAACACAAAGTGATATTCATAGGAGAGATCTGAGATAAGTTGGAAATAAAGCTTGTATACAAAAATTGGTTCAAATTCATAGCTCACAAATGATTGTCTTTGACTTCTTTAACCACTGCTCTATCCCTGGTGTGAAGTAAAGGAAATGAAAGAAAATCATTAAATATTCATATTACACTAATAAGAACAATAATTTTCAGCGACTTACTTGAAATATTAGTATAGGAATCACTAAAAACGTGTAGCCTAACGCGGAGTGGAAGCTACTTCGCCTTTGCTGGGCGTTAACTTCCGGCGTCCTCAATAAAATGGCCGCAAATATAATAGTATACAAGACACCAACCTAAAAAGTGAATTTTCAAAACTTTCTTATCGTGTATTACATCATGGACTTACCAATGATAAACACATTACAATCCATAATGGCACAAAGACAACCTCCCAGGACCAACCTATGAACTTGTCTAATCTTAGGGCAAGGAATATGAACTGTAAAACATTAACTGCGCAGAAAAGCTCAAGCTGAAATAGAACAAATTAGAAAAACGTGTAAGAATCGTTGGCAAGTTTTACCTCAAAGGACCTGTCGTGTTTTACAGCCCAAATACAAACAGCGATACTAACTATAGATATAAAAATTAATGGTATAAATACTAAAATCCACAAGTGTCGTGACGATTCTAATTTGTCACAGACGAGCAATTCGAACATTAATAATATCAAGTGTAACGCAAGCGATATTAACATCGACTTGTAGTGAATATACGCCTCGCCCTCTAACCTACAAATAGAGAACGATAAAACACACCGAGGTTGATATAAACAAAGCTCTCACCTAAAATGTGGATACCTCCACCAAACGTAGCTACCTACAGTGGCACCAGTGATAACTAATACTTTCCATACCCATATCGGAGTAAACACAGTCCAAAAAGACCATTTAATATGTTCATCTAATCGTAGGGCGAAAAGAGCAGTAAATACTAGCAGACAAGAATGTACGACGAACTTACTGAAATAAAGATACATATTACATTAAAATACTTCGGCGTTACTAAAAATAGAAATGTAACACAAAAGAACCTTCAAGTTGGAGGTTATGTGAGCCTTCATTGTGGCACAATACACCTTGGTTTATACACGGAAGTTAATATTTCCTATAATTATAGGAAGAAAAGTTGGCTTTACCTCGGATTAAAGTCTTGAAACAGGGTCTGCAAATTCATTTTTACTCATTTATTTACAAACATCTCGCAGATGACTGCATTTTTAACATAGTGTGGTAAATTGCGTTACCAACTGTCAATAACGTCATCTGATAGACCTCAACTGAGAATCCAGCGGTCCTAAAACAACCAAAGAAGTATGTCGGTTCAAGCGACTAGCAACAACACATCAGAATGCTCGTTATGCTTCAAGTTATCACCCCATGACTAGAACATTTATATTTTGAAATTTTGGTATATCATTTGTGACACAAAAAGCCACATTTTGCACTTATTAAGTGAAAAACGTCACTTCCGGTCTAACTGGAAGTAGCAACTTTTGATTTTTAAATAGCAACCTATGTACATTTGCATATTTAGATTCAACACTAAATTTTCGTTACAACGATGTATCACAAATAGGTAATTGTTTTCAAAATGGCGTCATGCATTCGAAAAAGTGAAAAAACTAAGTTGGAACTGCAAGACTGTGTTTTCAAAAAATGTATGCCTTGAATCTAATATTTCGTCTTCATTTTAACCTCTCCACAATAAAATTGTGAGAGGTTACTAAAATTTGTTCAAAAACGAAAATTGAGATAACATCAAATCTTTACGTTTTGAGGTCCTAGGAACCCAAAAAAGTGGTTTTTGAAAAAATATCTGTGTGTGTGTATGTGTGTTAGCATGATAGCACCGAAACTACTGAACGGATTTGAATGAAATTTTGCGTGTGCGTTTCCTTAGTGTCCCAGAAGATCTGAAAAGGTTTTAGTTGAGATCGGATTACGTTTAGTGCCATTTTGACGCAACAAGTTGTTTATTTTATAATTACTTTCAATTTGCAATGGAACCATTGAAAAGCAGTTAAAATTCTGATTTCAACGATATATCACACTTCCACCCTTTCGATTTGGTTTCCGTGAAAAAAATTAAAAACGAAGCAAATATGGCATAGATCGCATTTCGCATGACATGATCGATGCGCGTAGCCGTTAGTGCCGTTTTTAAATATATATACAGACAAATCGAAGAATTAAACTACAAATATTCCTCTAAAATCTAGCAAAATTACTGAAATGCTAATGTTTCATTTAACAAAGACAGCCGCGAGCGATCGGATTGCAATGAGCAAATTTTGACGATTGTCATTGTCATCGTTTGTCATCCGATAACGTTGGTGTCATGTCATGTTAATAAGATTTCGGCATTTTTCGTGGATTGTCACAAACTTTAAAGGTAGATGTAACAATATCAATATCATATGCTTTCTGTAACTTCGTTGGTGAATTTATCACTTTACCAATTTACAATTTGTTGCTATACAAATCTGTAGTATTTAGGATAACTAGACTTTCTTAGTCGTTCAAGTGATGTTAAGTTGTTAATATCCTAATAGTATATTATTCAACGAGCGATAATGTAGGTAATAACTCGCATAGATGACTGTAAATTCATTAAGTTGAGGGTTTTTTTTAGTGCCCAGAAGATCTGAAAAGGTTTTGGATGAGATCGGATTACGTTTAGTGCCGTTTTGTCACACAATTTAATGCTCTTTTCGGCTTCAAAGATCCACCGAGTGGGGAGGTTCCAGCCGCTTCCAGTAGCTGCCGATTTTATTCTTTTCTTTTTGTTTTTTTATTGCATACTCAAATTGTTATTGGCTGCATGGTTTACGACCCAAAGCCATTGGGGAAAAAAAACTTATAAAAATTAAAACAAAGCCATTGGGGAAAAAAAAACTTATAAAAATTAAAAGTGAAAAAAAATTATATAATGGTACAAAGCTGATAAGTAACACTTGTTTAGTGCGTCTGGCATCATTCTAGCCAACACTCGGACGTAAAACACCCTAAATATTGGGCACGTATTTGACGTTACTTGACACATCTGACAGCTCAAAGTGGTTTTTTGCAAATGTAAATACTAAATACGTGGATAACTATGTTGTGAAAATTAGCAGTAAACTAAATAAAATTGTTGTGATACGCATGCATTTTAAAAGTAGATTTGCTGAACAATGCAGAATTGAGGACACAATTGTCCAAAGGTAGTTAGTTAGAGCGGCTCGAAAATGGAGGAAACATCGGTGTTATTAGCGTTAGTTTTCGTTATGTTAGTGGGCTCATTTTTGGCCGGATCCATACCGTTGTTTTTCAGCTTTTCAGAGGTAAATATGGCAGCTTTCACCTATTAGTTATGCAATGATCTTATAGACAAGTTTTCTATCGATGTGCTGTTCAATACGAAATAATATTCTTTTGTTCATAAAATAAGTTTATTACTGAACATAAAACATATATACAAGTAGAACTTTATGTTAATGAAGTTCGTGATATAAGTAATTGTTTTGCTGCAATTATTTTATTTCCAAGTACTGACCATATGGGGAAACCCTGAATGTTTATGCAGTTGCTTTTCTTGTAAGTTGTAAGAATAACCTTAGTCTTCTTATTAGTCTCAAGCAGTTAAGTGAATCTGTGATTTTACAATGGAACCAACACTGCTGTTGTTCGTTTTAGTTTTTTTCATGTTTATCGGTTGTATTTTGGGGGGAATTATTCCTTTGTTATTATCTAATATCTCAGAGGTAAATATTTTTGTGCTTCCTCAGGCCATTTCACATGAGTTTAAATATTTTTAAAAATTTTTAAATTAATTCATGTTTATAGAATTGTGAATAATTTTTTACAAACGTTTCTTGAAATATCTGTAATAAAAACGCTACAGACCGATTTTATACAAGTCCCTTCAGACGAAAACAATGATACAATTTTGTTACATTTTCGGATAGATTTTGACTTCAAAAAAGTGTGTCTAGATCTGTCTAAGAGTTTTGTACTATAATTCAAAGTGTACCTACAAAACAGCAAAAAAGCGTTCATTTTTGTCATGAGATTAGATATGTCGGGGGATTTTTATAAAGTATATTACCGAAGCATATTAAGTAAGTTTATTTTTAGTTTTCCATTTTCAGCAGCTTTTCTGAAAGCTTAAAATTGTGAAGATAAAACTATTACCTCTAACATTAACAGTCCATATGGGCCAGATCGCCTCTGGATTCTGGCCTGATGAATTAATTAGTAATTAAATAAATAGGTTATAAATAATTCAACACCTTCATTAGATCTAGTAATGAGTTTTATGATGCCAAGAAACAATATACATATGGGAAATCCAGGTTTAAGCAAATTGTTACATTTCTATGAAGGCATTTAAAAAAATTTATCGTGGTTTGAAAGTGCATAATTCACTATAAGTGACCTTGGTATTTATGTTAGTTATTGTTGTATTCTTATACAGGGTATCAGAAAATTGCTGACATTAACTTTTAAGTATTTGTAAAAATGTGAAAAAAAATGTCCCTATCGACACCGTGTATAAAGTTTTTACAACATACAGAAGTTTTATACATGGGGCCCAGAAATTTCGTTGCCATACTTTAACGGGTCCTTTTTTTAAAACATTTATTTAATGTGGACTTTTCCTCTACTGAGCTAACAACGACTACTGTGGATGAACTACCTCCAACTTCTTCTCTTTCGAAGAATAGGGATCTTTTACTTGCCTAACATTTAATAGACAAGGGACCGATGGCTTTACATCCTCTACACAGTCCTTGCCTAAGATTGCATAGCTTCCGCGCATACGCTGATATACAAGCCACTAGAAAATGTTAGGTGAGAACACAGTCTTCCATGAAACGGTCATCCATCTAAGTACTAACTGCGCCTGACGTTGCTTCACATCACATATCAAAATATGTACTCCATATCATCGTTATTATTGCTTATAGAAAAAAAAGTTTTAAATAAAGGTTGTGTGGTTATAGCTGAATTTTGTTAAAATACTATCAAAAGTACAGTAGCGTGCAGATTTCAGGATAGAAAAAAATAATATATTTTTTTAAATGGGATACCCTGTATATTATTAAATGGGATTTGGATACAACACCCTATACAGGCTGTCCATTTTATCAGGGCCCTCGAGAATATGTCACTTAATATCGGTCGTACAAAAAAAGTTATTTTTACAAAAATTGTGCCGATTTATATGACCTACAAAATGGTTTAAAGACATTTGAAATCCATGGCCTACTTTAAGAGATATGGCGGAAAATATCGAAAATGCGGCCAAATATCTCCGTTATTTGAAGAGATACGAGAGAAATTCTAAGGCGAAAATTTTTTGCAAAACAGAGCGTTTCAACGAGGTTTTGTCTAATTTTTTTCAAAACCGCTGTATTTTGAGATTTACTCTTCAGGCTGTTAAAAAAATTATTTTGAAACGGGCGGGAAATGGCGCCATTAAATAGAGTATTTTCCTCCCTTTTCAACATATATCACGTGCCATATTTATTCATTGGTACTACGTTAGTATTATAAAAACATTTTTTTTAAACCAATAAATTTTTTTTAACAAGCATTATACTTGCCGTGGAGAAGTATGATTAAATAAAACGATAAAATAATTCAATAAGTTGTTCAAATCTTTGCTATAATAAAACATTAACACAATTAAGAAGGATAAAGTAAATTCAGGTAACAAAAACAAATTAATAATAAAAAGAATATAGCACACAGAACATTAATATTTATCTAATCCTGAAAATAATTGTTAAGATATCATATCAAGTGTTCAAAGTGTCCACCACAATTTCTTATGCACAATCGAGCGCGGCGAGGCACTGCATTTAAAACATTACTCAGCATTTCGGGGGTAACTGTAATAGATTCCTGTTGAATTCGAGCTTCTAGGTCCTCTACATTTTGCGGTGTCATCGAAAACACCTTATCTTTAACATACCCCCATAGAAAAATATCCATTGGGGTTATATCTGGAGAACGAGGGGGCCATCGAATAAATCCATTGGTACCTATCCAATGTTGAGGCAAAATTTCGTCCAAATAATCTAGGCAAATCTGGGAATTGTAGGGAGGAGCTCCATCTTGTTGAAAATATTGAAAGTTGTGTCGATTCTCTAAAGATAGGTCATCTAAGAATTCATTAAATTCATTTCTCAAAAAGTTTAGGTACCTTTGACTACTGAGGTGACCATCATAAAAATAAAGACCTATTAAATTGATGCCTAAAATACCTATCCACACATTTATTGAAAAACGGTTTTGAAACCCAGTCGGTCTATGACAGGATGTATTTTCAGAAGTCCATTTGTAATGAATATTGCGATTAAAAAATCCATTATTGGAAAAATTTGCCTCGTCGGACCAAAGTATTTTACTACATACTAATGCATCGGCACGCTTCTTTTCCAACAGCCACCTACAAAAAGTCGTCCTCCTTGGTTTGTTCCCCGCTTGTAAATTGTGAACTTTTTTGGCCTTATAACACCGATAACCATTTTTCTTTAAAATTTTTCTAGCACTTGTTTTATTTATATGACAAGCAATTTGAATTTCTCTTAATGATGTTTCCAAATTTTCTGTATTTTTATTTCTTACATAATTAATAACTCGGTTTACCATATTTACATTATCAGTAACACTGTTCAACCTTGTCTTCTTCTTTAAAAATGAACCATTATTTTTCAGTTTCATAGCTAATTTTCTGAACAGAGTCTTATTCGGCTGTAGTGCTTGTGAAAATCTGTTTCTATATACTACATGAGCTAACCCAGAGTTAAAATCGCATTGGCAATATGTAACACACATATTATAACGATCAATGTGAGTGAAAAATTCATTTTTAAAAATTCTAAATTCCTAAACGAGTGTGATGAGTGAGAGTTTAAGTATTAACTGAGATGATCTGTCAAAAAATTAAATTGTTAAGTTTGTTCATAGCCAACTATTTTAAAATAATTGAAATAATAGTGAAATCATGAAATACAAACAAATGGATATAAATACTTAAATTAATTGGTAAAGACATTTTAACTTTCTGAGCAAGGAGTGACGCTTTTATGGATGACCTCTATACATTGGCATAACTGCAAATACTTTTTCCATAATTGCTCCTTGTTGCTTCTATTCTACTCATTAATCTAAAGTTTTCCCAGCCACTATTACTCGATTCAATATTTTTCAATATGTATTCATCACCATGTTGCCTGTTTATATCACCCGTGATGTCTTTAATGCTTTCCAAAAAGTTACTTTTTGAATTCTTCACATATTTAGTGGTCTCCATTGACCATTTTATCTCCAAATGTTATTTCATCTTTATTGTCAATATGCTTACCCTTTATCAGTTCTTTTAAAGTTCTCCACATGGTTTTAGCATCTCCTCTACAATCATCAATTTCACTTTTAGAATATAACGTTTTTTGTTGTCTAATTATGGTCACTACCTTATTCCGTTTTCTTTTGTAATTGTCTCAATCATCTATCTCTTGTATTATTTCTCTTTTATAAAGACAATCTCTCGAATATTTTGTTCTTAATATCATCAGACCGCCATCCCTTTAATGTGCATGTAGATTTTATTTTTATTTCTTTACAAAGGCATGCTTCTCAAGAATCTTTTTAATTGACTTTTGAAATTGTCAGCAATATCATCTAATTTGTACAATTCTCTAACCATTCTGCACCCGTTAACTCGAGGTGGAAATCTGTCTCATTACATTTTTTATAATCCCTGACAAAGACAGTCTGAATGTAAATAATGAAGCCATTTCCGGTGCAATTATAAATATAAGATGTTATCAATTATGCATTGACAATAATGGTGGACACACATCGAACATCTTTTATGAGTTATCGTTTATTTACATTTAAATTTCCTAAATAAATATGTTATCTATTTTGTATAAATATTTGTTTTTTTTTTCTTCCTCACTGTAAACCATGTGGATTGTTTCATTAAAGAAATATCACTTATCAAACATCGCTGTCATTTTCAAAGCTCACTTTAATGATGTTAACTTTTTCATATTTACAGTAACTATAATATAGGTTTAACTGAGCTATTCGATGTTTAATAAAGGATCGTTCCAAAAATTTAATAATATACGGGATACCCTGTTCCCGTTTAAAAAAATACACTATTTTGATAGCATTTTAACAAAACTCGGTCATAACCACGTAACTTTTAGTTAAGACTTTTTTGTCTATAGGCAATAATAACGATGATAAGCGGTGGGTAATTTATAATGAATAACCCTGATCTACATAGTAAAGATGCCCCTATGCCTGTTTCTTAACGGGTCCTTATTAGTGGGTAGTTTACATACCAAAATGCATACCCAGACTTCCGTACTTGATTATACTATTTTTATCTCCACAAAGATTTTTCTGTTATCCACCAGTAATTCATGGGCATATCCACATTATGTATCTAAGCATTTTCTTATCTCAGTTTAAATATACTTAATTATATTAGCCTGTTTTTTTTTTGTTAAATCATTCTCCGTTAGGTGTTTAGTTTTGTTTCACACTAAACAAGTTCAAATTAACTTATCATAATACGTGATATTCATGACATTATCTGAGTCATAAACTTAGCACATCCATAAAACGATTATGTACCCAATTTGCGTCTTATTTAATTAATGTCTATGTATTTTTTACAGGATAAATTGAAAAAGATTACGGTATTTGGTGCAGGTCTCTTGGTTGGCACTGCCTTGGCGGTCATCATTCCGGAGGGTGTGCGGTCTCTTATCCCAGAAGAAATACCGCATCACCCTACCAATGAGTCTGAGACTCACGAACACAAAGACCCTTTATCTGCGATAGGAATAAGCCTCGTTTTAGGGTTCATATTTATGCTTATGGTAGATCAGGTAAATGAATATTAACACTGTTATAAAAAAAATTATCTTGAGTCATTTTTCCACTACATTTTGAAATTGACGTGAGCTGTCTTTGTTGCCATGCCAAATTGTTATAAAATGAAAATTATAACATTAGATAGGCCAGGAAGCAGTTTTTTGGGCTTGATATTTGGGACTTTGGTTTTTTACTTTTCGTGATTGTATTTCGAATACCGATGTATAGCAAAGAATTTCAGAATTGTTTGGACTATATACAGTGTCGCACTTAGAAGTATAACACCCTTATAATTTTTTCCGATTTGAACAAAATTTTGCTCAAATATAGAAGAAAGCAGGATGTACTTACGCCAAACAAACATTCGCCTACCTAGAAATGCAAACCCACCTGCTGTGATACCAAAATATACAGCAAAAATCAAGAAATTTCTTAGTTAAAGTATTAATGAAAGTCAGAATTGTTGGAAAATCTTCAGAGTTCAAAATGTCATCAAGAAATATACAGAACACTCCAAAAGCAAGTAAATAAATTACAAATGCCTGACAGCTTGCATTTAATTTAAAACAAAAATGTCAGCACACTTTTCTAAACAAAAACCACATTAAAATTTGTGTTTTTTAATATTTTGTTGATAATATAAGATGCATGTTCTTTAAATGTTGGGTTTTTATCAATTAATATACCTAAATTTTTAATTTTCTCAATATTCTCAATCTTAGCATGTTCCACTTTTATTCCGAATGACTTTTAAACTCTTCGTATTTATGGTTATTACTAATTAACATAAATTTGGATTTTGACGCAATTAATTTTAACAAGTTCCCATTGCACCATCTAACTATATTTTGTAACTCATTATTTAAAGTATCTTCATGAGTCGTTAAATTTTTAGAAGAGAAATATAACAGTGTATCATCAGCAAATAGATGTATTTGACACTTTTCAATAGATTTTACAATATCGTTTGTATATAATAAGAATAGCAGCGGCCCTAATATACTGGCCCGTGGTACCCCGTTTTTATTTAATATTTCGTCAGATATTTCACCGTTTATTCTTGTTATTTATTTTCTATTTTGTAAGTAATCCACTAACCAACTTAGAGGTATGCCAGTTATACCATATCACTTCAATTTTTCAATTAATTTTTCCCTCTCAATACAGCCCCTATATCATTACACCTTTATCATGTTGTTCTTTGCAGTCATATAATATATTTTGTACTGTAGTTTTACAACTGTGACCTTTTCTAAATCCGGATTGATTTAAGAATAGAATATTCTCTATTTTGTAATTAGATACTTGTTCGTAAACTATTCTTTCGATCAGTTTTTCTATAGTCACTAACATATTGATAGGTCTCAACTCACTGGCCTCTTTTACATTGTTAACTTTAGGTACTGGCATAACTGTAGATATTTTAAGAATTGACGGTAGCTTTCCTGTCTCTAGCGAAGTATTGACTAAATTTAAAAGTGGTTTTTCAACGCTATAATATGCAGGGTGGGGCAATAGTGTGTCGAATCTCAATATCTTGAGTTCTATGATAGCTAGAAATTTTTTTAAAAATTGCAAGTAAACTAGATAAAAAAAAAACTGGAAATTATTTTCGAACATACAGGGCGAGCCAAGATGAAATTACAGGACCAAGTGCCTTTTTTTTTAATGGACTGCTATGTATATCACTACATTTTTTGAAGCCTCTTTCTAGGCTCTATTCATTTCTATATTAGCATTGAATATATTCCAACCACTTGGATGTAATCAATTTTTTTTTCGAAATAATGCAATCTGCAGATGGATATTAAAAAAATCACCACAGTCATAATTTTGGGTTTTAAGAAAAACTTATGTGAATACCACTTACCAGAAATCTAATTAATGTTTTTGAATCATTTTCATTTCGTAAAAATGTACAGGGTGGGCAAAAATTATTTTTCAATTAAGAAAATTTTAAATTGAATTTTCTCAATTTTTTCAAATGGAACAGTCTATATATTTTTCGACGATGTGATGTAGAAATGAAAAACGAACGTTTTTTGTAAGTACTTCCCTATGGCTAATTGCAACCATTTTCGTTTTATAAATAAATAAGTGTCAAATTCAAGAATAAACTTAAAAATAATTCATTAGAAAAATTTATAATAGGTGTCCGACGTGTTGCCCGTTTTGATTGACACACTTCTTTATGCAATTTTGAAATGAGGCCATTTAGTGGGACCATTTCTTCCAATCCATTGAAATGAGTAAATAGTATTTAACCGGTCCTTTACTGTAATATTTTTTTGTACATTTTTTTGCCATTTTCGTTATTCGACAAGCAATAATAATAATAATAATAATAATAAAAGTATTTTATTGGTAACACCAATAGGCCATCGACCGAAGTCCTGCAGCCTGTTACAAGTATATAAAGATTTTTTTATATATAAACATTTTATAAACTACATTATATTCATGTTATGTAAAAAAAAGAAAAAAAAAAGGAACAAGTACACTAGAATGGAAAATATAAAAATATTTCATTGCCAATTGTTCATAGAACTGATATGTTCCCAAGAAGTTAGCTCTGCGTACTTTCTTCTGCTGGGTATTCCTTGATTTCTTATTTTGCAGAGTGGTTGGATGATTTCTATGTTATAATCTTCTTTAGCGAATTTTGTGGTTAGGGATTGCAATCTTTGGTTGATAGGGGTTATTTGTGTGATTTCATAGAGAAGGGTGTTGGGGGGATTATGAAGAGGATTTCTGGGATGTCTCATCTTGGTAATGGATCGCAATGTTGTTGTTTCTGTTATTTCTAAGTTTTTTCTGACTAACAAGCAATAAAACCTCAGTTTGGTATAAATTGTCGTGTACAAAGGAGCATTTATCGCACTTATTGGTCGTTACAATTGACAATGACTTTTGTTTTGGGCGAGTCAGACAGAAATTGTTTACTTGTCAATAGAATCTATCACCAACGTTATCCTGAAAGAAGGATTCCTGATGTTAGCAGCTTCTAAAACATTCTCGATAGATTTCTGGAAACTGGAAATGTCGTATATAAAAAAAGTGAAAGAATAAAATGTGTTGTGAACGAAGAAAATGAGTTTTCTGTGGTGCTGGCAACGGTTGAGAATCCCCATGTTAGTCAAAGAGAAATGAGCTTATTAGTGGGAATAAGTAGACGGTCTGTGGGTAGAATCTTATAAACAAATAAGTTGCATGCATATCATATTCAAATGCACCAGGAATTATCTGATGATGATTTTCAAAAACGCCTACAATTTTGTAATTGGGCCAGAGGTAAAATGCAACATGATGTCAACTTCTTCAATACTGTTTTATTCAGTGATGAGGCAACTTTTCATAAAAATGGATTTGTTAATAGGCACAATTTCCATTATTATGCTTTGGAAAATTCTCACTTTTTTATGCAAGTTGAGAACCAACGCAGATGGTCTATAAATGTTTGAGGAGAAATTATTGGAGGACATGTAATCGAGCCGTATTTCTTTGATCGTACATTGACTGGAGCTATTTATCTTCATTTTTTGGAAAACTATCTGCCACAATTATTGGTAAATCTCCTTGAAAGAATTCGAAATAGGATGTGAGTAGTTACGCTATGGGAGTTCTGGCTCACTCAGTAGAGGAACACTGCCGGTTACAAGGACGTCATGAACTAGATGATATGTGTCCATCAGGATATAAAACGGATTTTAAACAGGTCTGTACAGGTTTTAAACAGCTCTGAACAGGTTTAAAACCTGTTCAGAGCTGTTTAAAACACATATCATCTAGTTCATGACGTCATTGTAACCGGCAGTGTTCCTCTACTGAGTGAGCCAGAACTCCCATAGAATAACTACTGATGTGGTTTCAGCAAGGTGGTGCTCCACCACATTATTTAAATGCAGTTAGAGACCACTAATACCTACCCTCATCAATGGATTGGAAGAAATGGACCCACTAAATGGCCTGCTAGATCCCCAGATCTTACAATAATGAATTTTTTTTATGGGGATACGTGAAGAAAATTGTTTATAGAGACACACCAACAACAGTACAAAATATGAAGGAAAGAATAATAACTGGCTTTACATCTACCACTCCGGCAGTTTTAGGAACAGTGCGAACCTCATTTCAAAAGCGCATAGAGATGTGTGTCAATCAAAATAGGCAACATAGTGAACATTTATTATAATTTTTTCTACTGAGTTATTTGACGAAACCTCTTTTTTTAAGTTTATTTTTGAATTTTGTAATTATTTCTCAATAAAACGAAATTGGTTGCAATTAGCCCTAAGGAAGTATTCACAAAAAATGTTCGTTTTTCATATCTACATCACATCGTCGAAAAATATACAGGGTGTTCCATTTGAAAAAATTGAGAAAATTAAATTTAAAAAGTTCTTAATTGAAAAATAAACATTTATTTAAAGAAAGGAAAATGGTTGCAATTAGCCATTGGGAAGTACTTTAAAAAAAATTTCGTTTTTCATTTCTACATCACGTCGAAAAATATGCAGGGTGTTCCATTTGAAAAAATTGAGAAAATTCAATTTAAAATGTTCTTAGTTGAAAAATAATTTTTAGCCACCCTGTACATTTTTAGGAAATGAAAATCATTCAAAAACATTAATTAGATGTCTCGTAACTGGTGTTCACATAAGTTTTTCTTAAAACCCATAATTGTGACTGTGGTGATTTTTTTAATATCCATCTGCAGATTACATCCAAGTGGTTGGTAGATATTCAATACTAATATAGGAATGAATAGAGCCTAGAAAGAGGCTTCAAAAAATGTACTGATATGCATAGCACTCCATTTAAAAAAAAGGCACTTGGTCCTGTAATTTCGTCTTGGCTCGTCAAATGCATTATTTGGTGTTCTAATGTCATCAATAAAATCAGTTTGGTTAGTTGTATCTATGCCTGATATAATTTTATCTATGCTATTAATGTAAAAAGAATTTAACTTATTGCTTATAAGGGTGTTTGTTACACTTTTAAATGCGACACTCTATAGAAACTGAAAATGTTTTTACTGCCATAAAAAAAACATCGTCACTATTTTTTCGGAGTTTAACACCTTTTCTATCGCAAAGTATTAACTACATTGCGAGTATAAAAAAAATCAAAATCTGACTTAACAAAAACTGAAAAAATGTCATTGAATATCGTTCTTTGATATGTAAAAAAATCATTATTATTTTGTGGTAATTTTAATTATTTAGGTAATCGGAGAACCATTACCAATTTACTTATTTTAGATCTCGCAAAGCAGAAATGAAAATCTCAACCCGTCCGAGCGAAACATAACCGCGACAGTGGGTCTGGTGGTCCACGCAGCAGCCGACGGTGTTGCCTTGGGAGCCGCGGCCACAACGAGCCATGCGGACGTTGAAATGATAGTGTTCCTAGCAATCATGTTGCACAAAGCTCCGGCCGCCTTTGGACTAGTCACATTCCTTTTGCACGAGGGAATCGATAGGTAACTGCCGTTTAAAGTCAAGAGATGATTTACCACTTTTCCGTTTCAGACAACGAATCAGAAAGCACTTGCTGATTTTTTCCTTGGCCGCTCCAGTCCTGACATGCTGTACTTACTTTGGAATAGGCCAGAAACAGAAAGAGACATTAAGTTCCCTAAACGCGACAGGTACGTAAAGAACTATTTTTTTTGTAATTCGTGCACTTACACATATATTTTTTGTAGGTATCGCCATGTTGTTTTCTGCCGGCACGTTTTTATACGTGGCGACGGTGCACGTTCTGGCAGAACTGACACAGAACACGCACAACGTGCACTCGTATACCAAATTATCGCAGGGTTTGGAAGTGGGGAAGCAGAGCGTCCCGATTTCCCAATCTCTAAGGACCGTAGAGTTATTGTGTCTAGTAGTGGGGTGTCTGTGCCCTTTGCTGCTGTCTATGGGGCACCATCATTAATTTTGTTAAGATAGGTCTGAAGTATTCGGTATTAATTAAGTTTAAAACGGGGTGGATTGTTGTCCAGAGGATTTCCTGCGTTGAAGCACAAAATAGTACATTTTGGATAAACCATATGTTTAGATGTAAGATAAATGTATTTATTTTAGTTAAAATCGAGTCTTTGTACAGAAAATGTAGAATGCAGTATGGAAATTTTGTATGTACTGCCTATCAGGTCGCACGACCACACTTCTGTAAAGTAGAACTTAATTTTGATAAACATTAACAAAAGTGTAGTATATGAGGTTTGCAAGCCATTATTAACAAAATGCCAAAAAAACATATTCGTCATTTTGTTATATTTTTGATGCGGGACCTGTACCACCGAAATTGATTTTGAACCTCGATTGTCCTAAAGAATTTCGGTGGCACCAGATGGCAATAAACATTCAGCCAAAAGTGGCTTGCTAAATTTTGAAACACCCTAACACCCTGTATATGTCGAGCGTTGAATCCACCTACAAGCATCCTGGATCTTCCGTCGTCTGCCGGCAACACTTGTTATGTAACAATTTTGCGCCTTAGTTTCCCAATTTTAAACGAATTGACCTAAGAGTACTAACAAATTTTGCACTCAGAAATTAATTATGCATTAGTCCATTTTATTTTAATTTTTGGCTGTGCTCATTGGGAATTTTGAAATTATCGTAGAGTCGAGTTGTTAGAATTTGGTAATATTTCTTGTGAATGTAGTCAATGTGTGTCTTTCCTGACTTAAGACCGCTTGACCCAAGTTGTAACAACTCAAGTACTTATATTTATTTATCTGCTATTTAAATGTCAGTATTTAATTAAATTTACACTATATCATGAAAATAGAAATGTAAATATCATTTTTTGTTTACGGCATTCTGTAGATATTCCATTTTAGCAATACACTTAACCTTACATCGATATCAAAGGTGGTAGCCTTTGTAGTACCTAGGTGTTTAAAGTCTAACTTTTAATATCCTATAATGTAAAACGTGATGGCAAGGCAATATTTGTAAATTATATTTTTTGCAGTGTACATTTTAAAATATGTATATATTGTGGAATAAATATTGATTTTTTAATGAATTAAATTTGTTTTCTTCAATATTCACGTTATACAGGGCGGGGCTATAATGCGTCAGACTTCGATATGTCGAGTTCTACGACAACTAGAAATTTTTTCTGCAAATTATTTTCGAACATACAGGGCGAGCCAAGACGAAATTACAGGACCAAGTGCCTTTTTGTTAAATGGAATGCTATGGATGTATATCAATACATTTTTTGAAGCCCCTTTCTAGGCTCTATTCATTCCTATATTAGCATTGAATATCTCCCAACCACTTGGATGTAATGAATTTTTTTTTTTTTTTGAAAAATGCAATCTGCAGATGGATATTAAAAAAATCACCACAGTCACAATTAAGGGTTTTAAGAAAAACTTATGTGAATACCAAGCTACGAGACATCTAATTAATGTTTTTGAATTATTTTCATTTCCTAAAAATGTACAGGGTGGCCAAAAATTATTTTTCAATTAAGAATATTTTAAATTGAATTTTCTCAATTTTTTTGAATGGAACACCCTGTATATTTTTCGATGATGTGATGTAGAAATGAAAAACGAATATTTTTTGTAAGTACTTCCCTAGGGCTAATTGCAACCATATTCGTTTTATAAATAAATGTCAAATTTAAGAATAAACTTAAAAAAAAGGTTCCCTCAAATAATTCATTAGAAAAATTTATAATAGGTGTTCTACGTGTTGCCTATTTTGATTGACGCACATCTTTATGCAATTTTGAAATGAGCCATTTAGTGGGACCATTTCTTCCAATCCATTGAAATGAGTAAATAGTATTTAACCGGTCCTTTACTGTAATGTTGTTTTGTATATTTTTTTGCTGTTTTCGTTATTCGACAAGCAATAAAACCTCAGTTTGGTATAAATTATCTTGTACAAAGCAGCATTTATCACACCTATCGGTCGTTTCAATTCGCATTGAATTTAAAATATTTGGAATTTTACAATATGAATTTTAATAAAGTACTTACAAAAAAATGTTCGTTTTTCACTTCTGCATCGCATCGTCGAAAAATACACAATTTGAAAAAATTGAGAAAGAATATTTGATAACTAAAATGCTCGTAAGCACTTTCAGAGTGCTCGCGAGCACTTTATGTGATTACTAAGCACTAAGCCCTTTCATAAAGTGCTCGAAGCACTAAGCACAGTGCTCCCGAGCACAAAAGTGCTTAGAGTGCTTAGACAAGCACTAAGCACAGTGCTTAGGACCAGCTCTGATTTTTGTCGGTGTTTTGTTTATTTGGCACACACTTTTTCGAGGTTATAATATCTTTAGGCACTACAATTTCTACTCCATTAGTGTATTAAAGGGCCTTTAATCCACGGAAAACAGACCCATTAGACCTTCCTAATAATAGTGGTCATGGATAAACATTATTTTTGTATTTATCAATTAATACTATACTGTATTTAATATAAAAGTTGATATCATTTTGTTGGCCACAAATAGTTTCTTGCAAGAGTCGTGAGCCCTTTAGACAGATAACTAATGACAATCTTTTGTAATACAAATATTTGTTGAATTAGAAATTTAGTACATACACCCTAAAAGGCAACCCCACTGCTCAGGTGCGATTCGATTAATGAAAAATATACAGCTTTGGCAGCTAAGTATCCTAATTCATTGGACACCGCCCTTACTATATAGCATCCAGATGCTAGTTTACTATTTAAACCAGTAATATGTTCTCTAAACTTTCATTTGCAGTCAATATTCAATTCTAAAAATTTCAAGCAAGTTTTGTTTTCAAGAACATGGTTCCCTAGGGGAATACCTGTCATCAGATTACATTTGAAAGTTATTATGTTTGTTTTCCCTATGTTAAACGACAGTAAGTTCGAATCACACCAGTCTTTGATTTCCTTAATGTCATTGCATACATCATGCAGAATATTTTTTTCCTCGCTATGCCACATCAATATTGTGCTATCGTCGTCGAATGCGGTAAACTTTCCTGTGATATTAATTACGAAGTTGTTCTTTTAGGACTAATTGAAAAGTGAAACTCACCTTATTCCTTATATAGAACTCACTTCAGAGGTAGAGTACCTATAGCCACCATTATTTTAGAAAAGGCATAGAAATAAAATCACATTACACTTTATCCACTATTACACAAAACCACAATTCCTTTAAGTTCTTGCAAAGTTCAGATACTTGTGTAATTACCATCTAAATTATCATAGTAGCATTGCTCGCAAATTGTGAACAATCTATTTAAAAACTGAGGCTCACAAAACATTCAACTCTACAAACTTTATGATTCTGAGATTTCAATCTACAAAATCAAGTAGGTAGAGGCACTGGAGCAAAAAAGTATTAATTATTTCCCTTATTATTTTAAAGTGTAGATAGGTATTGAATTTTTCTATTTAAAGTAGAAGTTTTTAAAATGTCTATTTCAAAATTTAAAAGCCGATAAAAAAAATTATTCAGTTTTCTTGTTTTGCTTCTAAAGGATATTTATTGCAACTGTTAGTTGTGCATAGGCATTAACAGATGTCGCGTCCAATAATCTTTACAAACTACGAAATGTTGAGGAATAAAATTACTTTTATAGCTTATATTAAGTATTTCAAAATCGTACCAACTAACACGCTAATTTTATAGGTAAAATACGGTTCAAATACGATAAAAATCATTGGAATTAACAAACGATATAGAATCCGTATTTAATCCTGTATAGGGCCCGCTGTAATCTAAACAGGCCGGCAGATGGCGCCATACACATAAAATTTTAAGAGTTTTAAGTCGTTCTCATAACTGTTAATATCACATATCTTTGAGTGAGAGGAGACTAGCAATACGAGCGTACGTCTGAGCTGACGTCGTATTCTTGAATTTTATTCTACAGCAGCTCGTAGTTTTAGTTTTAGCCGTGCTTAGATCAGTTGCCGAGTCCGCCATTGTTGTGTTGTAGTGGCCATATTTGTTCGACCATCTTTTATAAACAAAATAGGAACCATAGTTATGGCGGACCATCAAAATATCATGTGCGAAGTGGAAATACAGCCAGATATCCAAGAATGCGTGGAAATCGAGTCGATTCCTGTGGATATGTCGGATACGTGCGAGACGATCGTAGAATGCGGCGAACCTATGATGTCAATGCAATCTTTGGAGGGTAGAGATATTATTTTAGAGGCTCAGGAGGAAATTATAGACGATTCGGGGGATCCTTTAAATTTATACGACGTTCCCGTACCTGATTCTTCCGATTTATACGTCGAATCGTCGCCCGGGCCGTCTAAGAGAAAGAAATCTGTAAAAAATCGGGGCATCCTCGCAAGACGAGAAAATGAAATTTTGCTAAGTGATATGCACGTAGAAACTAAACCGAGAAAATGGGAACAAAAACAAGTGCAAATCAAAACAATGGAAGGCGAATTTTCCGTTACTATGTGGGCCTCAGGTGCCAGCGACGGTGAGTAAAATAATTACCCCAACCGGCAAACTTCTAATATTCTTTCAATGGAATTTTCCTCTTGAAATTGATTTATTAGGCTCAAGGTCACTAAGGTCACAGTTAATTCATCTTTATGTAAAATTTGCACGGTTTATTTCGATTGAAAACCAAAGAAATCTTTGAAAATCAACGGAGAACTACGGTTTGTTTTGATTTGCAGCGGCCATCACTAACATTTCTGCCATATTTTAAATGGCCGAACAAATTTATGATGGAGGACAGACATGGCGACCGTCCGCCATTACACTATTATGGAAATCCTTAGAAATTCGACCATATTTTGAAAGTTATTTCACAATATTACACAATAGATTTAATTTTTATCGATTTTAGAAGGGCGTTTCAATTCTTGCTACCAAAAATTTTGTTTTTTTTAAATAATTCTAATAAATACAGCGACTTCGGATCGATCCATTTTTTCGTTATAGTTTATGAGGTGCTTGACAGGTGCCGCCACGGTAAAAATTCAAATGTGGCATTATTGTTGCCGCCGTGTGTTCGAATTGTTTACGTTCTAAATCCAGAATCCAGATTAGTGCCCTGTAAATTTAGAGGAAGATTGCCACTTGGATCTTAAAAAATGTCTCTGGTTTTGTCTTGTAAGTACGCCGTTTCTTTTTTAATTTTAAGATGAGGGTTCAAACCCCGAACCAGATCCTGACTACACTGAGTACATGACAGGTAAAAAGATCCCCGCTGATGGAATACCGGGCTTAGACCTCTCCGACCCCAAACAGCTAGCCGAATTTGCCAGACCTGGTTTGAAAAGTCCTCGAGTGCGCAGGCCGAACCAAGACAACACGGACAGAACTATCGGTAAGTGTATTTTGTGTAGTCGTTTGGATTGTTTAATTTATTGTGGCTGTTTTTTCAAGCCTGCCCCCACAAAGGATGCAACAAAATGTTCAGAGATAACTCAGCGATGAGGAAACATCTACACACACACGGACCTCGTGTACACGTTTGCGCGGAGTGTGGAAAAGCTTTTGTAGAGTCCAGCAAGTTAAAACGACACCAATTGGTACATACCGGAGAGAAACCATTTCAGTGTACTTTTGAGGGTTGCGGAAAGAGGTTCAGCTTAGATTTTAACTTAAGGTACCATTATTCTTTGATAGTGTGACTTATCAAGTACTTATTGGTGGTTTTTTAGGACTCACGTTAGGATACATACAGGCGATAGGCCCTATGTGTGCCCGTTTGATGGGTGTAATAAGAAATTTGCGCAGTCTACTAACCTCAAAAGTCATATTTTGACACACGCTAAGGCCAAGTAAGTAAATTGTTTTGTTGTGGTGTTGTGGTTTGTGAGTGTTGCTTTGTTTTAGGTCTAGGAATAATATGCAACGTACAACAAATAGTATACAAATGATACAACCGCCTTTCGTTCAAGTCGAGGTTGCAGACCCGGAATATATCGTCTACACCGACTAACAAGGGTAAGAACTAGTTGTTTAATAAGTAGTTGAGTCGATAGAAAACTGTTTGCGGTGTCGAATTGTGATTTATTTATTTGTTCCAGGTGGGAGCGATTGTAAATATTAGGTTTAAGTGACTATAAATACCTTTGTAAAAACCAAAAAGTTATTTTATTGAATTGTGTTATGAGATTCATAGACGTGTTCTTTCGGTTCAGTAAAACATGTCGTTATTATGTATTTTATAAGTACAAGTATACTTTGTGGACTGAATTTTTTGCATTCAGGTATTCTTTGTTAAATGTTTATTTTTTTTCCTTTTGTTTAAGTATTGTGATTTTATTTTTCAGTTATAATAAAATACTGTAGCTAATTTATATTTTAGTCTAAGTTATTGTAAAATATCCTTGTAAGTTAAATGATTGTACATAAAAGAGTAATAAATAATTTTTCAATTATGCATTTCTTTCGTATACGTGAAGAATTGTATGGCAGTACAGTATCTAGAAGTGAAAAAGACGCAAAAACACTGGCATATGTAATCACTTGGTTTCTTTTTTTTGGGCGGTTCTTGACTGAGGAAAAGGTATCAATTTCTTCCACTCCTAAGCCGAAAAATTTGAAAGAATATTGCCGATTTTTATTTACGTCTAGTAAATGGTTCATACACAGGGTGTTCAGAAATTCTGCTGACAAAGACAGCTGCAAATGTCTAGAAAAACGTTTTGAGGATATTTAAAAAAAAATTGATGACAAGGGCTGTAACTCCATTAGGAAGCATTTTTTGATAGCATAATTTACGTTAAATCAACATAAAAGTACATCTAGAATTTGCAGTTTTCGTTTGTCAGGGGAGTTTCTGGACACCTTTTATAGTAACCGAAAACAATATTTAAGATTTTTTTAATCACTGGCTAATTACAGTAACAAAATGACTTTTTATTAAGAAAATGTGAAAATATACAGGGCTGTTCATTATGAATTACACAACCCTTATTATTATTATTGCTTATAGAAAAAAAGCTGTGTGGTTATGACTGAATTTTGTTAAAGTGCTATCAAAGGTACAGTAGCGTGCAGATTTCAGAGAATACAAAAAAATGATATATATTTTTAATGGGATACCCTGTATATTATTAAATTTTTGGAAAGATCCTTTTTTCCTGATTTCAAAAATATACCATGTGTTACCCCTACCGTATACTATTTTTGAGTTATTAAACGTCGAATATCTTAGTTAAAATAAATAATAATAATAATGTATTTTATTCATCATCATTCAGCTGTCTGGTCGAGTGGGTTAAGGCGCGAGGTGGCAATCGCGATTAATCACACGGGCATCGCACCACTGGGTTCGAATCCTGGCTCCGGCACTGTCGGAGGAAATGGTTGTATGTCCGCGTTTTTTCAATGTGTAACCCCCTTCCGCACAAGCCCTGGCTTCTGAATTGGGGGTTGTCTAATTTCTGTGGTGTTTATTATTATTATTATTATCATATCAAGTTACACACATGGTATAACTTATTAGACAAATCAGTGCTAAATAACACATAAAGGTAAAAAACAGACAATAATAACAATAATAAAACATACAAGTATAACAGCAATATGACATACAGTACTGAAACATATTAAGTACAATATAGTACACTTTAAAATTAAATATAAAACTAAGAGTGTAAATAGTCATCTACAGAATAAAAAGCTCTATTCATTAAAAATTTTAGCAGGGCATTTCTAAATAAATTAAAGTTATCGAATGGGCCAAACAGTTGGGTAAATTTATTATAACAATTAATGCCTTGAAAGATGTGAGAATTTTGGCCCACACTTAGTCTCGAGAAAGGCACCCGAAGCTGATTGTTGCTGCGAGTAACATAGCTGTGAACATTACTATTTTTTAAAAAGATATTTTCCTTTTTTTTATATTTGTTGTAATTAAGAATGTGTACAGAGATGGTAACGTTAAAATTGATAGTGCTATAAATGCCTCTTTACAGTGAATCTGAGCAGGTAAACCAAGCATACACCGTATAATTTTCTTTTGTGCTATAAAAACTTTGGAAGCATGTGGAGAGAGCATCAATCCATAAGATATCTTAGACTGAATCATACCAAAATAAGCTAGCTTCGGCATATTAAGTGATACAGTAGATTTTAGATATCTAATAATGAAGCAGGATTTACTTAATTTCTCTGATAAATCATCAGTTTGTTTCTCCCATGTCATTTTGTGATCTATCCTTAGTCCCAAGAATTTTCTTTCATCTGTTTGTACAATTGACTGATGACCAGCCTTAACTAAAACAGTTGAATTGTGACCAACATTTTTGGGCAAAAATGACAAGTTACTGTAAATATGGAAAAGTTAACATTATTAAAGTGAGCTTGGAAAATGACAACTATTATGTTTGATAAGTGACATTTCTTTAATGAAATAATCAAAATGGTTTACAGTGAGGAAGAAAAAGTCCAAATATTCTTATATACAAAATAACAAAAGTAAACGCACAGCAAAAAGAGCATATAAGGGTGTTGTATGCAAATCGTCCAACACCATCAAAAAATACGTTCAAAAATATTTACCGAAAGGAGAATAATACCTTCAGTTTTAGTAGAAAAAAGCGTATAGTTCAAGCAAATCAGGAAGAACAGCTAGATATACCTACTGCTTCATTTTGAAGGTAAGCTCATCCATATTTATTCGCGAATAGACTTTTTTGAAACATTGTATTATTTTTTATACCAAATTTTACCCGTACAAGTTTTAACAGAGGCTCATAAAATGAAGAGTCTGGACTTTTGCCACCAGATTATTCACAAGTTGGATGAAGATCCCGATTGTTTTACTAAAACACTATGGTCTGATGAAGCATCCTCTTCTACGGCACGAGTTTTTAATAGGAAAAATCGAAGGTCGTGGGAAAACAAGCACAACAGAAAAAGATTGGTAAAACAAATTAAAAAAATCAGGAAGAAAAACTGTTAGCGTTTGGTATAGAATTTTCAGAAACAAAATTGTTGGGCCTATATTTTATGATTATACTGTAACTGGAGTTACCTATCAAGAAATAATTATCCCAGAAGCAGAACATATTCTTTTGCAGAATTTCCCCAAAGCCGAAATTGATGATATGATTTGGATGCAGGATGGGGCAACTCTGCATAGTGTCCTACCCGTTCGAGATCATTTGAATAATATATTCCCAATATGGATAGGGAATAATGAAACAATTAAATGGCCACCTAACAGTCCGGATTTGACTCCTATGGATTCATTTTATTTTTATTTTTAAAAGACATTGTCATAATAATAATAGTATTCAAGTCATTAAAGACAGGACTCCACTTGAAATAAACAATCTGAATGTAAATAATGAAGCCATTCTCGATGCAATTATAAATATATATAAGAAGTTCTCAATTATGCATTGACAATGATGGTGGACACATCGAACATCTTTTATGAGTTTATGAGAAACTGAACAATTGCCGATCGGATTTACATGACGTGACTCTGGGTGTTCCACAAGGCTCGATTTTGGGGCCCCTGTTGTTTCTGTTATACATAAATGATTTACCAGATCACATCAAATATGGGATTACCACAATGTATGCAGATGATACCACTGTTTCGGTGTCAGCTGCTACACACGAGGAACTAAGTCTGAAAATTTATACGGCACTTGAAGATATGCATGTTTGGTGCCAGAAAAACAAGCTCATATTAAATGATGATAAAACGGTTTTTGTAAACTTGAATTACAAGAGAGCCTTAACTTTGGATAGCCTAAAATTTTCCAAATCAACCAAGTTTCTAGGTACATTCATTGACAGTAGTTTAACATGGGAACCACACATTGATTATATATGTAAACTGCTTAATAAAGCCTATTTTGCAATTTTACAGTTAAAAGACACAATTGCTAAGCGTTTATTATGCTTTGGCTTACTCACATATTTCCTTGAATATACTAGCCTGGGGGAGATCGACCATTTGCAGCGAGTCTTTGTTTCCCAAAAAAGGTTACTCAGATTAATTTAGAATTTAAAGAAAAGAGAAAGTTGTAGATGCATTTATATGAGCAAAAATATTTTTACTGTTCCTTGTGTTTACATATACAAGTGTTTATATTTTGAAAAAAATAATTTACATACCTTCCCTACCTCAGCTGATAATCATACGTATAATACAAGAAATAAAGAATTATTGTCTATTCCGGCTCATAAAACAGCCAATTTCAAAAACTCTTTATGCTATAATTTTATTGTCTTATTTAATGCTTTGCCTCAATCTATTAAAGATATCAATCTACCATCTTATAAAAAAGAAGTAAAGAACTTACTGTTAAGAAATGCCTTTTATAGTGTTGGCGAGTTTTTGAATAGGAAGGTGTAGCTTTCTCATGATGCTATTCGTTTATAACATGGAAAACTTCGTCGATTAGTGAATACATATGTATGAAACATTCATATGGTATTTATAGATATATGTTTATGCATGTTATAATATATATGTTGTTCATGTAAGCGTTTTATTTACAATTATTGTTTAATATGTTTGTTTACACATTATTTTATTTTGTATAAAATATCTTGTGTTATGTTATCTTCACCTGTTAAATATGCCTACTAATTAATGTTGGTTGTATTGGTATATTTGTAAAATGTCTATCCTGACGTGCCAAATGTACATAAATATGTATCAGAAAAATTGGTAAAATAAATTCTATTCTATTATAAATTAAGATTTTCCTGCAAGAACTGTGCATAACAATTTTTTAAAAATTGGTTTAGGCCTATTTTTATTAGTTTATATACATATGAAACTAATGCTATAACATAAGTCGTTCGCAAGCTACATTTTCTTAAAAAAAAAGGTTCTCGAAAACTGTTTTTGTTCAGAAAAATTGAACCAATATTATTTTTTAATTCCTTTTTTTGTATATATCATCGTTTCTTTTGACTTTATGACAAAATTTCATAAGACCTAAATGAAAGCTCACAAAACTTCCTACAAAAAACACTCATTCGTGTATGATTTTCAATAAATAGCGACAAGGAACCGACAATTGAAAATGCGGTTGATTTTTAATTTTTAGCAAACAGGCAATTTACGTCACGTTTGAAGTACAAAAAAGTACATTTAATATTTTTTCACTTTTTGAAGTATCAGAAGTTGTTCTGTGGGCATTTCTGAGTCATTTCATACTGGGCCCATATTTTAAAAAAAAAATTTATGCACATTTCTTGCGGGAAAATCTTAATTTATAATAAAAAATAAATTTTTGCTCATAGCTTTAAACAGCTGTAATTCGTGAACCATTCATCGTATGAAGGTCACTTAAAGCTCATTTTATAGATAATTTAATTCTCTTCAAAAAACCTTTAATATTATTATTGCCTAATGCCAATCAAAAAATAGTTATTTGTCAAAATGGACTTGAAAATGATAATTTTTCATATTTTTCCCTTTTTATCTCTATTCACTCGTTATCAAAACGATTTTGTACGTACACCAACATATTCAAAATTTGATTCTCTTTAACTCATTAGATATACTATATATGTACGATCTATCGTTTTCGAGTTTTTATCGATTATATCATGAAACATGTATTCTGATAGCTCACTATAAAGATGTTTAAAAATTCATATCTCTGCGAAATTGATCGAATGAAAAATAAAAGAAAATTATTCATAATCGAATTCTCTAAAACTTTCGTTTGAAACATTTTGCGTTCTGAACGACCATTTTTGAGATTTTAGCGAAGAACGCACGCGTTTCCGTTGCGTCGAAAAACTGTCAAAATTTTAAAAAATCTATCTCGGACAGTATATTTAATGATAGACCGTACAGTGTCCTGCCGGCAGTACGAAAACAACTCATTTGAGTACACTAGAAATCGCTAAATATTAGGATTATGGGACCTGCCAGCAGGACGAATTTTTACATTTTCTAAGAGCCAATGAAATGCTCTGAAAGCGCATCTTTGTCCGAGGGGGCTATGTTTATTAGTTCCAAAGTTATGCCGGCTTGAATTTATCAGTCATTTATACTCAAATGATGAAGCTAGGAGCGCGTATTTTCACGCCGGCAACGGTTTTTGATTCGAAAAATAATCATTGTGGACAGGGCCGGATCAAGGTAAATTTTGCTTGGAGGCAAAAATATTTTTCCCCCTCTTTACCTCAAAGTTTACAAAATTATGTTGCTTTTTCGATTTTGTCGCCCTTTCATTTTTTCGCTACCTCAATCATTTAACTCTTTTAATTTCTTCGCTCTTCCAAATTTTTTCGCCCTTTATTTTTCCCCTTAAAAATTTATTCGCTCTTTTAATTTTTTCATCCTTTCAATTTTGGCGCCTCTCCAAGTTTGGCGCCCTAGGCGACCGCCTGCTTCGCATGCGCCTTAATCCGGCCCTGTTCGTGGAGTATATCTCAATTTGGTGAAGAATGGAATACCGCCAGGCGTTTCGGAGTGATAAAAAAATTTTCAAATAAAAAAATCTGGCAAGTGTTGAGTGGGACATCGATGGAAGCACCACGAAGATTAGTTGTAGTTCTCTTCAAATTGAAGGTAAGTAAATGCGTTTTTTGTATACTTGGACCTAAAAAACCAATTTACAAATACTAATGATAATAATAGCAGTACTAGTGGCGCACGTGCTGTTATGTGTTCTCCAACAACAGGAAGAAATTGTTTTACCTACCATATTCAACATGATATCCCAGCATAGACGACTAAAAATATATTTTTTATTGAACATTTGTTTTCATTTTTTCTTCCCGTTTTTGACTTAAAAATAAATTAAAAATAATATTTAATTTTTTTAATAAAAATATTAATATTTTTGAATTATACTTTTATTTAAATCATTTACAATATGCTCCAAATTTTATTTATTTTGCAACTAAAAATATCTTTCAATTTAAAGCGCTGCACTTCTGGCAGCACAATTTGCGATTTAAGTGAGTCCTGCCAGCAAGTCTTCAATTTACGAAATTAATGACAATAAATAGTTCATTCACGTTTTGCTGCATATACTGCTGGTAGTACTTTACGTCCTATATGCAGGATAACTTTATGAGCGGAATATTGTCCTGCTAGCAGGACCAGGGTCTCTGTACGTTCTATCATTAAATTTTCATATGTGTGAAACTATTAATCCTACAAGAAAAAAGAGACATTTACTTCGTATCACATTATTCCTATCTTAAAACCTCTGGTTACTGTACTATAAAAGGATTTTTGTTTGTACAGTTTGCGCAGAATCGTGCTCTCAGAATCACTGCACTTCGTGTACATTAACGTCTAAGAAAATACGGGTTATAGAAATAAAATGAAGTGTTTATTAATCTATAGAAGCTTTATTTTTATCATAAAAATCAAATACTTTATAGGTAATTATCTTCACAAAGCTTATCAGCGAAACCTGTTTAGAAAGAAAGCAGGGTAAGTATTTTTAAATAAATCTGTTCGACATTACAGAATTCAGTCGAAGTAAATGTAGCTTGCGCAGGATTGGACAAGTCGTTGAACGATTCTGGAGTAGCGTGAAAGGGTGACAGAGAAAGAGCTGCGCTCGTAGCGAAATGTGCAGAATGGATAACGGTTAGGGTCAAGAATGGTTTATTGCAAAATGGTGCTTCTCAAAAATCGTTCAATGGCTTGGAGCTTTATCATGCCGGCAATTTCAATGAAAATAGAAACATCACAAATGAGCTCCAGACATTGAAGTATCTATCTCTATCAGTTCCCTTTAGGCCAGTTCCCAGACGTTTAAGTAAAAAACTTTTCACAACAACGATTTTTTAATATCTGCATGTCAAAAGAATGTGGCTAGATTTACAGAAAATGAAGTAGGTGGACTTCTTTTTACTTTTTGCACTGTATTTAAAAATATTCATGGCCAGATCAGTGCTACCGCACTTGATTGTGTTCTAACAAACATCCCTCCCCAAAACTATGATATTAAAATTTGCAATCCTCTCTTAGATGATCAATTTGCTAATATATTTGCTCTTAATATAATAACATATTATGATAAAAATAAAAGTAAGGATAATACCAATATAATTAAAAGACTCATAAATTCTGAAAATTTAAATTAATTAAATGTGAGGATTATAAAAATAAATTGGAATATACACTGCATTTGCCTTGTTTCTGGATGACTTAACATGGTCTTTTAATATTTTCATGTACACTTGTAAATGTAAATATAAAAAATAAAATGAAAAACACAAAAAGTAAGCTAAAATGTAAAATACAAACACATGTAAGTAATAATGTAAATGGGCTGGGACAGCTGTGGATAAAATTCATCAACAAGCAAAGAAGCTATGCGGTTGGAGTTATATACAGACCATACAGACATGTAACCTTAAATGCACTAGATGATACACTTAACGAGTTCTGTCTAGAACATGATAGTGTTCTATTCATGGGAGACCTAAATGAAAACTTACTCGATAAAAATAGATACACAGACAACATTTCAATTATGTTAAACACGTATGATATGAAGCAGCTAATAAGTTGTGCTACCAGAATTACTCCAACGACTGAAACATTACTAGACGTCATATGCATCAACAATAATTGGAGTTACAGTGAATCGGGTACCATAGACACCTTTAATCTATCTAATCATGATGCGGTATATGCCATGGTTGACCTAGCTACGGAAGTCCCAGAGAATACTAGGTACTATAGAAACTTCAAAAATATAGACATGCATCCGTTTGCAGAAGATGCTCCGAAAATAAATTGGTCAAGAATATATTTTTTAGAAGATATCAACGAAAGTGAAATATTTTAACTCTTGCATTACAGCCTTATTTGACTTTTATGCTCCCAAAATTCCTATGAATAGAAAAAAGCACCTTGGATGACATACAATATCAAGAATATGCTCAAAATACGCAATAAAGCTTATAAAAAATATATCCGGACAAGACAAGAAGTAGACAGAAGGTATTACTGTGACTCACGCAACTATATAAACAGGGCAGTAAAAATGGAAAAGAAAAACTATTATATATTTACTACACAAGAGAACATAAAAGACTCTAAGCGCTTTTGGAGTTAAATGCATCAGTGGGGTTTTATAAATAAGAAAAATGGAAATAGCGTTAGTGCAGATGAGTTCGATCCCAATGAAGTGAATACCTTCTTCATAAATTGTGCAAAAGATATAAACAGTGATGATGCTCTTACAGATTACTTCTATGATAACTGCCTGGGAGAAAATGAAATGAATATATTTACAGCAGTCTCGAGCCTTGAGATACAAAAAATTCTGTCAGAAATAAAATCAAATGCTACAAGTCTTGATGGCATATCAGCTCAAATGCTCAAAATTTGTTATCCTTTCTGCAAAAATGAATTCTGTCACATTATAAACACTTCACTGTATACAGGAATTGTTCCACTGATCTGGAAGTCATCTAAAGTAATACCTCTTACGAAGAAAGACTCTTCCATTGAATTTAAGGACCTTCGGCCCATCAGCATACTACCTCCAGGATCAAAAGTTTTAGAAAAAATAGTACATGCACAAATAAAATATTATTAGAAGCACAATCAGGGTTTCGCAAAGCATATAGTACTACTACAGCTCTAACCAAAATCAACGATGAAAAAATAAGAGCCATAGACAAAGGCCAGATGACAGTAGCAGTTTTGATCGACATGTCCAAAGCCTTTGATAGTATAAACACAGAACTAGTTTTAGCAAAATTGCATTTTTATGGCTGCAGAGGATATGTATGGGAATGGTTTAGAAATTACCTATCAGAAAGGAGGCAACGAGTTGAAATCAACAGTGGAAACGACGTAATGCTTTCGAATGAATGTAAAACTGAAAAAGGAGTCCCCCAGGGTTCAATACTCGGTCATGTATTGTTTAATTTATTTGTGATAGATATAGTAAATATTATAAAACACTGTGATATTCATCTGTATGCTGACAATATACAAATGATGTTGAACTACAAACCGGAAGATGCCGCAATTGCTTTTCAAAAAGTTAATGAAGACCTGAATAACATACATTGCTGGACAAATAAAAATGGTCTAAAAATTAATAGTAATAAAACTCATGCCATAATTTTTGGTAAAAAAAAAATACGGGAAAATACTGCAGAGAATGATTTATATATTGATAATGTGGCGATAGCATTTAGTGAAGTTGTTTGTAACCTAGGACTAAGAATGGATAATAACTTGAATTATGCAGCACATATTTCCACTCTTAGTAGAACGGCTTTCCTCAAGCTTAAAAGTATGTATCATTTAAAAGACTATCTATCAAAAGAAGCCAAAATAAAAATTTGTGACTCTTTAATATTATCGAGATTAAATTACTGTGACGTGGTATATGGTCCATGCCTACGAATGGAAGATGCAAACAGACTGCAAAAGGTACAGAATTCGTGTATAAGGTACTCCTGCCAGGTGGCCCGTCGTGAGCATATTAGTCCATACCTTAGACAAATTGGCTGGCTAGATATGAAAGAAAGAAGATTACATCACTTGTGCTGTCTAATTCATAAAGTAGTAATTAACATGAGTCCGTCTTATTTATATGCCAAAATCGAGAAACGTTCAGAAGCCCATAATGTAGAACTTAGACAGAGTGACCTAAGATTAAGTGTTCCCCTGCACCATACGGAATTTTTTAAAAACAGCTTCAGTTATCAGGCGGCAAACATCTATAACCAAGTGCCTACTAATATTAAAAAGCTTAGTATAAGCGTGTTCAAGGAAAAGTTGTTCCATTTTATTAGTGCTAACCTCTTAAACGGTAATAATACGTTGACATGAGACATTTCTATACTTAATTTTATACGTTCTTGCAAGTTCATTCACAATTTTTTGTGTTTTTTTTTTGTATTTTTGTAATTTATGTGTTGGTATTTTACATTAAAATTGTATGGGTCCTAAGGCAAACCAATTTTTTCAAATTGTAACATGCCTTGTTTTGTAGATTTCTTGTATTTACAAAATAAAAAGATTTTATTATTATTTAATAACAATAAGTGCTGGATAACGGACGACATAATTCAACAAGGTCGAGTACTTCGAAACAAGTTTAGGGAAATAAAATCAGGTACTAGCAATACTGATGAAAAAAAATGAACATAAAAGAAATATAAAAAAGCACAGCAAAATCATTACAACAAAATAAATAATGCGGTAAATAAATCCACAGAAACCTGGAATACTGAAAGTCTATGCTGAGAAAGTACAAATCTTCTAATAAATCCATTACCTTAAACATAAACAATGAAAATATATATGACGATGGAACAATATCAAATATTTTAGCCTCACATTTTGCACAGATTGTGACCAATAATACAGAAAGTCACTTCGAATATAATTTGTCCCTACCATGCACTCTGTCCAAATATCAAACAAATTCATTACATTTTTATGAAATATCAAAAGAAGAACTAAAGAATAAGAAATCAATAGGACTGGATGGTTTAACGGCACAAGTCATTAAAAATATCTCAAACAATATCATTGACATCTTACTATATTTAGTTAATAAAAAAGATTATTTCCCCAAGGAACTTAAAATTACCATAGTAATTACCTATTCAAAAAAAAGGCCAGGAAGATGCACTGAAAATTACAGGCGAACATCGCTGCTTAGTGTTATCTCTAAAATTATTTGTAGCAGGATCACAGATTATTTAGAAAGAGGCAATATATTAACAGATAGATAGCCAATATGGTTTTAGAAGTGGAAGATCAGTAGAAGGTGCATCTACTAAGTTATCTGATTTTATTTACAGTGAGATGGATAAAGGAAAATATATTGTGCCTCTTATTTGATCTATCTAAAGCCTTTGATTCTGTAAATGGTCCTGTCTTAATTAGTAAATTAGGAAATATAGGTATGAGGCAATATTCTCACTCTAATAACGTCCTTTATGGATAATAGAATCCTAATGGTTAAATGTACTGACACTTACTCTGTCCCACAAGCTAGTGTTCTGGGAGTACCTCGGGGATCTATCCTGGGACCTCTACTGTTTTCTATCTATATTAATGATCTACTGTCGCACGTTAGCAAGGGACTCACAATTATGTATGCAGATGATGCTACTGTGTGTAAAGAGATTACTTCGTCAGCAAAATACATTATTTGTGTTTATTCCGATTTATATTATTTGCAAAACATAACCTCTGACTTTTCCTTTGGAATAAACGTCGCGGGCGCAGAGGCTTTTTTCCAATAATTCTATTATTTTGTAGATTCAGTGATTTGTTTTGAAGAGGATAATAATACATGTGGTAGAAAACCCAATAGGAAAGAATATTGATATATAAACTTAAGTATAGAGAAAGTTGTAGAAACACATTTGTCTCCAGCAAAATATTAACTGTACCATGTGTTTATATATACAAGTGTCTGATTCATGTAAAATACAACCTGCATGAATTTAATGTGCTGTCTGAAATTCACAGATATAATACAAAACATGGGGACTTATTATCTACTCCTTAGCATAGGACTTCGACTTTTAAAGGGTCTCTTTATTATAATAGGATAATAGTTTATAGTAACCTTCCTGAAAGTATTAGAGGTCTAAACTTATTAAGATATAAGAAAAAAATTAAGGACTTAGTACTGAATAGTGGTTACTACAGCGTGAATGAATTCTTAGACAGATCTACGGATACATAGTCTTTAATTTGTTGTATGTATTAGCTTGTAAGTATACCAAGTATACATTTATACATCTCTGAGCTGAAATAAAACGTATTATAAACACTAACACAAATGTTGCGATTTGAGGATAGGAAAAGAAAACTGCGAATATCATAAAAAATTACAAACTTTACATTTTTTTCAGCAAACTTTGTATGAATCAGATATTTAAAAAAATCACTCATAAAACTACAAAATATAACAAACAAATGCCCAGAAAGAAATCGCTACAGTCAGCAGAATCAGAGATAAGAAATGAAATAAATGTATTTTGTTGTTCCTTATGTGCTAAATGAATATATTTGTTCAAAAAGCAGGATGTTAACTAGTCATGGGAAGTTTCAATTTTTAATATGGATACTTTTCTTATGCTACAACCTCGAAGAAAACACTTATTCCATAAAGATTACGACATATTCAACTTTACGATTTCGCTTCTCCGGTTTTACTAATCATAACTACTTCTTTTTAGGCGCATTTCTTTCGTTATATGATGTAAATTTACGAGTGATATTTAAATTTTTGTCACCTGAGTCATTCAAAGACTGTAGAAACAAAATAAAACATTAGACATTTTAAAACAATTTTTGCTGTTTTTCACCCTACCTTCAAATCGAAATATCCCCGGAAGTATTTGTCATAAAAAGTTCTATTTCAACTCATTTTCTTCCTAAATTAACAAGAAAAAGAGTACTCTAAATTTTTAGACATATTTTGTATACTTTCTAAGTAACACCGCAGAAAGTAAAAAAATGATATTTGTTATCTCTACGAATTCATTCTTGCAAATCTAGACACATTTTTGACATCAAAATACATCCACAAATGTAAAAACATCTTGGGTGCAAACAACTTTCTTCTACGTTCTACTTTTCACAACCAAACACTGGCCACTCCCGTACCCAGAGCTCAATTAGGATTCAGGATTGACAGAACCAATAAATATCATTCTAATCGTATACTAGTTGTGATAATGCGGAGCGAAAGGAATCGAGACATATTGACTTTTGTAAAACAGTAGAAAATTTATATAAAAAGTATAAAAAAATGATCCTTAGCTAGGCACAAAAACTTTTATTCGATTTTTTGAAATAAATTGGGAATAAAAATTTTTGTTCGAGTTATGATTTACGCTTAATATACTAGTGTCAAGTTTAACAATACTTTTAATGGTTAACGCTGAGATTATTTCATTCCAATAACTCTTATTTTCTTCTTGCTTTATTATTAAATGTTGGGTGGTCTCAGCCATTGAGTATTGAAAAATTACTATTGTAGGAGACTAGGGGTACTTTTAGAGAACAAATTTTGGATTTTCTCTGTTTTTAAACTACTGGCAAGGAATTGTGCACCGTAAATCAATGATACCAGCATTAATGCACCTCACGAACAGTAAAGTTAACGAATTCATTGCTTGCCACCAAACAAAAAAAAATTTAAATCCTGCGTCAAGAAACTTCATGAAATGTACGTTTTTTATTCTTGGAGAAATAATCTCAACGTAGAATAAAATCGCTACTCCTTCTATTTCAGAATTAAAGAACAATTTTATCTGAAGTCGGCGAAATTGTTTCAAGAGTAAATGTTTATTATCCTACTCGAGAAAGAAGAAAAGAACAGTACACTCATATTTTTTAAATACGATACATGCTAATTTTAATCTTTTCGCACCATCGAAATTTTACCCTCATATTTTATTCTAAATCTAAGAAAATTAAAAAAAAAAAAACGAAAAAAACTCATTCCACTGTATTTAATAATATTTGACTGGTATAAATGAACATTACCATAACAGAAGAAATAAGGAAATAACGTACAGGATATATTGTATAGGTACACTTAAAAATAATAATAAAAAACTTAAATATAAGATACATCACAATTATTTATATATACATATCTAAAAACTTATGTTATGTACAAGATAACAATAAAATGGATTTGCAATATGTATATTTTATTAAATAAACCTTTTGAATACTTAATTCTGAATACAAAAGTTAAAAAACTATAGTCCAGTCATTGAAGCTTTACACCTCCGAAATATTTTACTACGAACCGATTTACATGAAATTTTGGAATTAGGCTTATCTTACCCTTAAGTTCAAAAGTGATATTGACCCGACCTCCGTTCTTACCCTGGGGGTGGTTGCCACCCCTTCTCGTTAGTGGAATTTTTTTTGGTCGGCAATCGATAGAAGACAAAATTCTAAGCAAAAAGTGTTCTATAAAGTTTTTTCAAAAACTCAATACTTTTCAAGTTATTGGCGATTGAAAACTCGGAATTTTCCCACGTTTTTCAACGGTTTTTTGCAAATATCTCAAAAAATATGCGTTCTAACGATAATTTTATAATAAACAAAATTGTAGAAGGTAAGAAAATGAACAAATTTTTTTTTTTAAATAGTGTTCTAAGTGCAATATTAAGCGAGATATTGAGGATAAAAGCCGGGTTTTTTTTGTCTGAACTTTAATCGATGTATTCAATGCCATCTAGCGGACAACGGATACATTTTATCCATATGACAATGAGAAACTTTTTTATAGTGCTTAAAATAATCTTTAAAATGAGCAGTGTTAAAAGTCTTTTGCACGTAAAGTGAGTGAGTTGTAATGAAAAAAAAGGAACATCTAATTTTTTTTTTTTTAAATCGATGTTTCATAAGTGCCATTTCCACCAAAATTAAAATTAATCATATTCCGTCAAGATTTGACTTTAATATGAAGAGTTTATTGGATTCCAGCCATTTGGCTGCTTTGGGATGCATACTTTTCAAAATAATTACGATTTTAAGAAAAAAATAATTTTTTATTTAAAAAAAAACACCTTTTTTTCATAATATTTCAAAAATAATGAAAGATACGTAAAAAACCGTAATGATAAAAAATGTAGGTCTTTTTTTGACAAAAATTTTGACAGAGATATGACTGTTTAAAGAGCGCGCGGTAGCGCAATCACAGTCTCTCTCGAGCCATTTGACTCTTCACCGTTTCAAAATGAAGGGTTTTACACTACATGTCATAATGAAAAAAGTTGTAGCTCTTTCAATTACCTTTAAAATGTTTTTTTTTAAGTTGTGATAGCTTTAAAATTGAAATGGTCCAAAAACTAAACGTTTTTTTTTTCTATTTAGTAAAATGAAAATTTCGGAGCACAAAAATTTGGAGCAGAGTGAAAGTAAAGAATAATATGAACCCAAAACTATTGTCTTACATATATATATCCATATATGGCATATATATATATCAGAAACATACGCACGAATACATACAAACGTTCATATATGTATATCCAATAAATATAATAATAATAAATTTATTCACCATTTGTAACGATACATGATATGTATATATGGTAAGTCATTCAATATGGGTAAAAGTAGTGGACAAAAAGTTTAAAACTAAAGACAATTTAAAAGTTACAAGATAAACATAGAAATAAATTTGCAGATCCACCTGCGCCGCAAGATTTACTTAAAATGATTATTTGCAACTGCAAAAAAGGTTGCGGAGCCACTTGTGGATGCCGAAGAGTCGGCACTTGTGGAACATGCAGTGGAGATAACTGCCAGAATAGCCCTCCAATTGACCCAGAAGAAGATCTTGATTACGACAGCAACTCCGACATTGAGTCATGAACGATTGGTGTAATAGTTTTTTTATATATTGTAATGCTCTTGTTGCAGAATTTTTTATAATTAATTACTAATTTAATCTAGTACATTTCCAGATAACTTGTAAGTTTATATTTTATTCAATAAAAAGTGTCTGATTACTTACTCTATAATTAAATTATTTTTAATTGTATAAACATATATTTTCAATGTTTTAATTTAGGGGTAGTTTTAAGGGTTGAAAAGCTAAACATATGATAGTCATTTTCGAGAACGTGGAACATTTAAATCATTTTGAGTTTATCAAAAGAAAATTTTTTATACAATTTTTAATTGAGGGGTTGTTTTTAAGGGTTCAAAAGGGGTTAAAAATAGATAATTAAGGTAGAGAACGTAAAACAATATTTACTCTATATTTAAATCTTTTAAGTTATACAAAAGTATTTTTTGTAATTTTCTTCAATTTAGGGGTCGTTTGCAGGGGTTGTAAAGTTTTTTAGGGGTTGAAAATGGGTTAAACATGAGATAATTGTATTAGAGAACACTTTACGATTTCACTCCTTATTATTAAATACGTTTTCTAGCGATAAAATGGCTCAATGTCAATTTTTTCATTATGGGGTCGTTTTCACCCCTTAAAAATAAAAAACGGAGGTCGGGTCAATATCACTTTTGAAGTTAAGAGTAAAATAAGCCTAATTCCAACATTTCATGTAAATCGGTTTGTAGTAAAATATTTCGGAGGTAAGACCCTATTTTTCGCTTCAATGACTGCACTATAATAAAGTTAAAGCATTCTTATTGGATTTGGACGCCCACCGAATATTTTTTGAGACATTTGTGAATTTTGTACGCTTCGTTAACTGATTTAGCAGCCTTCGTGTTTGAATGGGAAACGTAATTTTATTGGCGTTGTGTAACTAACTGTTGTAGACTAGAAAATACTGAAAAATATTCAGCGAACCTGGAAACGCGTCAGTTTAAAAAATTACTGGCCATTTGAGGCCGACACAACCGTTCATGCCAAAATAACTTATTTTGCCTAGTGATAGATAGCTGCTTTGTTAAATCAGTTCTCTATATTATGAACCACTAAAACGAATCGCTCCCTCCAATTCCAAATAACCAACAAAACAATCACACGTTAGTACATCTTAACTTAGCTGTATTTACTCGATTGCCTTCGACATGAATTCGAGGAAACGCTTAGCGTACTGATCGGGGTCGCACGTGCTGATGCCGTCCACGTTCGACCCATACTTTACGGTTTTCGCCGCCTTGGCGGCCTGCTTCTTTACCCCGTAGTGCGTGAGCACGTCTATGATGGCGATGAAGTAGATCTCCTTGACGGGTGCAGTGTCGCAGCTCGGAATGGCGTATATGTCAAGCTCGGGAATGATTCCACCTGGAAAACAATCGCAGACACACCTAACTTAGTAATAAACATGGAATGTGGAATCAATCGGTCAACACAGTTCAGTGCCGAACCGGTTTTTAGAGGCCAAAAATAGAACTCTTAGCGGTATATGAATGATTGGAAAATTTAGGATTAATGGTATATAAATGGGGAAAAATCGATTGGGCCCCAACAAATAACCAGAAGTAAGAAAGTTAAATGCAAAAGTTATAGATAATTGAAAGACCTACAACTTTTATTTGAACCATTTTTCAACATAATCTTAAAACTATTGAGAAAAACGCCAAAAACCAATTTTTGAATTTTTATCTCCCACAAAAATGATTCGATTTTAATGAAATTTACATTGGCGGAATTTTTTTCTTTGAAACCTCTTACTTTAAGATGGCGTAAAAATATCATACTGTTACTGTGGGAAAACATTGCCAAAAATGTGAAAAAGCAAAACAAAGATTATTTCAACATCGATTTTTCCCTAAATGTCACGAATTGTTCATTGTTTATCGAAATGAAGTGTCCAGAGTGATGCAAAACGGTAATTTCAATGTAATATCAAATAAGGGAACTTTGATTAACCGTTTTAGGTTCGGGCTGTTGAAAAAGACATTGTTAAACAATAATTTTACATTAAAAATTTGCTAAAAATGACCGTTTTTGTGCAATAAAAATTTTCTTTATGCCTCATGGACAAAAATAAATTGAAATTAAGTTTATTAAAATAAATCCTAAATTTTCCGACCATCTATATACTACAAAGAATTTTTTTGTGAAGAAAAATTATTGGCATTGGACTAACATGCAGCACACCACTTTTAAATGAAACACCAACATACAAACAACAAAAAAACGCCCCGCAAAACCCCCAAACACCCCCACACCACAAATTCTAAAGGGTAATCGTTCTCACCTGTCAATAAATCTACATACTGGTAAATCGTGTTTAATTTACCTTCATACTGCAGGCTGTGCTCGCGCAGGAAGTGCGCCACCGCGTTGGGCGAGTCCGGCGGCGTAGTAAAGCCGAGAGTCCTGTTTTCCAGCCCGGAACCAGACTCACTTTCGTCCGAGTCCTGGGGATTCTCGGCCTCCAGTTCGCGTTCGCGCTGCAACTCCTGCTCGCCCCTCTCCACCTCGTGGATGCCTACAAAGTGCAAACGCTACACCAACAGTACTCTTAGTTTGTAATTGGAAAGAGCCGTTGCAAAATTGCTGGTGAATATCAAAAAATGTTCAAATATTTTAAATAGATACAAATTGAACTTTTGGCCCTCTTACAGTCCAGATTTGATCCCTATTGATTATTTTCTTATAACTTTCAAGGTTCTATTGTTGTGCCTTTCTATGAAATAAATCATTGTTTGGTTGCCTGTACAGCTAGAAATGCTGCAATAACGATAACTGATGACTTTAACCCATACTTTTAATTTAAAATTGGAGAAGGCTCTTCGGAAATCGCTCCTAAATTTTAAAAAAACGTTCAAATATTTTAAATGAACTAAAACTGGCCTTTTGGACAGCTTAAAGTTCAGACTTGATCCCTATTGATTACTTTCTCAGAACTTTCAAGGTTTTATTGCTGTGCTATTCTATCAAATAAACCATTGGTTGCCCGCAAACCATACTTTTAATTTATAATTGGTCAAAGCTCTTGGGAAATTGCTGCCAAGTATCAAAAAAATTTTCAAATAATTTAAAAATGAACTAAAACTGGACTTTTGGTCGGCTTAAAGCCCAGACTTAATCCGTATTCATTATTTTTTACAACTGCCAAAGTTCAATTGGTGTGCCATTCTATGAAATAAATTATTGTTTGGTTGCCTTCAAAGGTGGAAATGCTGTAATAACGCTAACTGCAACTGATATTTTTAACTTATAATTGGAGAAAGCACTTGGAAAACAGCTGCTAATTATCAAGAAACGTTCAAAACTTTAAATAAACAAAAGCTGGACTTTTGGGCAGCTTGACCAAAGGAACATTGAAAGGCACAGTTTCGAAACGGAGTCCACACTCTGTACGATAGATGCCCAAAGTGGCGATGAAAATGTTTGGGCAGCTTAAAGTCCAGACTTGATCCCTATTGATTACTTTCTCAGAACTTTCAAGGTTTTATTGCTGTGCTATTCTATCAAATAAACCATTGGTTGCCCACAAACCATACTTTTATTTTATAATTGGTCAAAGACCTTGGGAAATTGCTGCCAAGTATCAAAAAAAACTTTCAAATAATTTTAAAATGAACTAAAACTGGACTTTTGGTCGGCTTAAAGGCCAGACTTAATCCGTATTCATTATTTTTTACAACTGCCAAAGATCAATTGTTGTGCCATTCTATCAAATAAATTATTGTTTGGTTGCCTTCAAAGGTGGAAATGCTGTAATAACGCTAACTGCAACTGATATTTTTAACTTATAATTGGAGAAAGCACTTGGAAACCAGCTGCTAAATATCAAGAAACCACAGACTACCAGACTGGCAACTTCCCTGAGAAATTTATCCGGTCAAGGTCGAGGCAACAGAAGCCAAATTCAGATGTCGCTCTTAACGCAAATGTCGTTTGAAACGTCAAACGTCGTCCATTGTTATTATGTTATTTATATTGTGTACTGCGATTGTGTTGTGCTGGTGATATTATTTTTGTAGAAACTTGACTTTTTAACATAGAATACGTAGTTTTTAGTGCCTTTTAAAAATTTCTATTTCCAAAGAGGAGTTAGGTGAGTGTTATTGTGCAAATATACATTGGATTACAGTAATATATAATATTGCATTTTACAGATTATTTCTTAAAATGTCTTCTGCCTTCTGCATTGTTTGTGAAACTGAAGAAGTTGATGCGCAAAAATTGCACTATTTTCCCAGGAACCTTCATAAGTAAGTGTGCATTTGCTCCAGTCTTTGTTTTTAGTTTTTGCACAGTGCAATACATATTTCTAAATATCGTAAGACTACTTCAAATTATTGTTCTGCCTTACCACAGTATCTACTTCAAATAAATAAATAAATATTATCATTTTCAGATCGAAAATGTGGCAGGACTTAATGGGAATGAAAGTGTCAGAAAATACTATACGCCATCTTAGAATTTGTAATAAGTACTTCACAGTAGAGTCATACTCAAATGATACCGATTACATCCTCAATAGAAATGCAGTTCCTACCCGGTATCCATGTGGAGACACAGTAGAAACACAAAGGGATTGTACACCTGTACCCATACAGGTCGAGGAACCCAAAGAAGATATATGTCTACCATCGACATCACGTGGTCTTCGTGTTTCTTCTGCACATAATGAGGAATTAGAAAACCCGCATCCAGACACATCTAGTAGTGTGCCAAGTACTCCAGTTGATCGTTCATCAACACCTCTACCATCGTATACCAAATCTGGAGGATTCAAAGGCCAAAGTTCAATTTTTAAAAAATTGTGTCAAGGAGAACAACCCCAAGGAAGAAAGTTATGTTTAAGGTAATTTCAAGAAAGGCAGATCACATACGAAAATTAAAAAAGTTGTGTAAAGAGCGAGCAAATAAAATAAAAGAAATGTGTGACCTGAGTAACTCTGATGTTGTCAGAAATATTTTTAAGGACCTAAAGTCAAGTACTGTTGACTTTTTAATATCTCAACTACACTGTGCAAAACCATATATTTCATCAGGTCCAGCGGCGGGATTCTAAGTTGCTATCGTATTAAGTCGATACGATACTACTGGTTCTAAGTACGTATCTTATAACAATTTTAACTCTTAATCGACAGAATACGCTTAATACCAAAGAAGTTATTGTTTCAGTCTTACGATATTATAACAGTTTACTCTATAACAACTTAGAATTTCAAACGACACGTGTTTGAAATTCGTTGCTATCATATCGATTCGATTCGATAGGAACTTAGAATCCGGCCACTGTAGTCATGTTTGCCTTGAGTTTTTTTTATTGAGGTACTAACCTCGTTATCACTGAAAATTCGAATTTGGAGAACATTGTTATCATGTAAGAGGTTGCAAGGCGAGTATTTACTACAATTAATAAATGCGCACGAAAAGAAATTAGCAAGAGAGTTATTGTAAAATATAAATATGGTTCTCTTGATATTGATAATTTAATTGAATATAATAAAACAAAAGTGCCTTAAATATTAATAATAATAATAATAAACTGTCTTTATTTGTGGCGGAGTTCAGCAAAGCTACTCTTCCACTCGACCACATAAAAATACAAGTTTTATGATGTAATTTTTAAAGTATCTATTTAGGTTAAGGATATGTGTGTTTTTAATTCTTATGCTTTCTTTTACTATGTATTTTTCCTTTGTCATACTTTTTATTACATGTTTATTTATGTCTGACAAAATAAAGTTCTATGATGTATTACAAATTTGACTTTTAATTTCCTATAGTATATATATAATATGGCGTATTTGACATTGAAATTTGTGATCAAAGATTAAGCATGAAACGGCATTGCACTTTGGTCACAAATTTTAAATGTCAAATATGTACATAAACTGTAAGTTAAAGTAAACAAATGGTCAAATCTCCCGCGTCTGCAACTGTGGCGCCCTCTGAATTTGGCTTCTGCAAATCGGAGAGAGAGAGAGATAGATTTCTGGACAAAAATTTAACATTGAGTTGCCAGTCTGGTAGTCTGTGCAAGAAACGTTCAAATACTTTAAATAAACAAAAGCTGGACTTTTGGGCGGCTTGACCCAAGGAACATTGAAAGGCACAGTTTCAAAACAGAGTTCATGCTCTGTACGATACATGCCCAAAGTGGTGATGAAAATGTGTATAACTTGACCCTTTAATTTTACCCAAGTACATCGATAGGAAGCGGGTAATGTGACATGCACTGCTTGCAACTTGTAAAATTCCATTATGTAAATTGGATTTGCTTAATTTTGTCGAAGTGAAGCTACACAGCAACAGTGTACAGAGTGTTCAAGATAAGTTACCCACTAACTGCAGAAACGTATTTTTTCAGTTATAGTTTAGAACAGTGTTTTTATAATAGTGTCGAGTCACTGAACTCTACTATATAAATGGAAGGTCAACATCCATACCAATTTTTAGGTGAAATTGAACCTCGCGCAAGTATGGCGACTCGTAATTACCATATTTTGTTCACGTGCATGTACTTATACATACTGGTCTTCCATTTATATAGTACAGTTCGTCAGTTCAGTGTGTCAAGTATCGTTAACAGTAAAATCAGGTTAGGTTCAAAATATTTTGGGCTTTGTCGCCCAGTGATTTTGGCTTAAAAAATGCAGTGCCGGTATCGTGCCCTGGTCTAGGCACATTTTGCTCCTTGGGAAAATCCACACTTGATCCCTATTGATATGTCCACAAAATTGTCAATGTGCTAGTGCTACACTGTGTTATCAAATGAATCATTTCATTCAAAATATCAAAAAGCTGATAAGGACATCTCTAGTACGCTTAATCTCTCCTCTTAAAATTTATTTATAGACCAACAGATTAAGATTTACAAGTATTAATGCCGCACTATAATAAAAATGTCTTTAAGTAAGACAGCAATGTACAGCAACTTTTAAATGTATCCACAATCGTTCTCATTTCTGTTTTGTCCAAAAATAAAAACAATTGAAAGCGCTTTAACCATAACAACAGTAAAGCAGGTTTAATATATTGCGGCACTTACCCAACAACAAACTATAATCCATTAAATGCAACCTTGTTAGAAAGTCCACGTCAGCGGTCAAAGTTTCCATCAACTTCTGCTTCGCTTCTTCACCGATATACACCTAAAACGCAAAATCACCCCCGTTAACGATAATCCTGTCACTAACCAGTTCACGTGTACCTTCATTTGTTCGTTCACGAAGTCGTTATCCTTCAAAGTGGGCAGTTCTTTCTCCCTTTCCTTCTCGGACGCCTCCCTATCGACCGTGGAGCCCTTCAGATCGAACTTCCTGTGTGTGCTTAGGTGATTCGAGAATACATTCCTCATCACGCAAATGTAGTGCTCTACATTATCGACTGTCAGTCGGTACATCCCGAGGTACTGAGGAAGGAGGGTCTTGCCATGCCTCTCCACGATATACTGAAATATCAGAACAGGTTTAGTGCACTGCATACTTTAATTTTTGCAAGTCAGACTTACTGGATGGTAATGCTTTAAGAAAGAATGCATCCTTTCTACTTCCTCCGAGGTGAGAGTTTTGATTATAAATATCTTATCGTAGCTTAAATAGAATTTGGCTCCGCTTTTTCCGGATGAATCGTCAGGTAGGGGCTGTGACCTGGAATATGAAACAGGTATTTCAAATATTCTTGACAGTTGGGCAAGATAATCGTCAATAGAGTATATACAGGGTGTTTCAGTTAACATTTTCACAGCCGATATCTCAGAAATTAAAAAATATATTTTTATTCTACAGGGTGCGTCGGACCTCGATATCTCGAGTTCTACTAGCTAGAAATTTAAAAAAAAATTGTAAGTAAACTAAATAAAAACGTCTATAACTGGAAATTATTTTTGAACATACATGGCGGGCCAGGACGAAATTACAGGACCAAGTGCCTTTTTTTAAAATGGAATGCTATGTATATCAGTACATTTTTTGAAATCTCGTTCTAGGCTCTATTCATTCCTATATTAGCATTGAATTTCTCCCAACCACTTGGATATAACGAATTTTTTTTTTGAAATAATGCAATCTGCAGATGGATATTAAAAAAATCACTAGTCACAATTATGGCTTTTAATAAAAACTTATGTGAATACCAGTTACGAGACATGTAATTAATATTTTTGAATCATTTTCATTTCCTAAAAATGTACAGGGTGGCCAAAAATTATTTTGCAATTAAGAACATTTTAAATTGAATTTTCTCAACTTTTTTCAAATGGAATGAATATTTCTCGATGATGTGATGTAGAAATGAAAAACAAAAATTTTTTGTAAGTACTTACCTAGGGCTAATTGCAACCATTTCCGTTCTATAAATAAATAAGTGTCAAATTCAAGAATAAACTTTAAAAAAGAGGTTCCCTCAAATAATTCATTAGAAAAATAATTTATAATAGGTGTTCGACGTGTTGCCCATTTTGGTTGACATACGTCTTTATGCAATTTTGAAATGAAGGCCATCTAGTGGGATCATTTCTTCCAATCCATTGAAATGAGTAAATAGTATTTAACCGGTCCTTTACTGTAATATCTTTTTGTACATTTTTTTCCTGTTTTCGTTATTCAACAAGCAATAAAACCTCAGTTTGGTATAAATTGTCGTGTACAAAGGAGCATTTATCACACTTATCGGTCGTTACAATTTGTATTGAATTTGAAATATTTGGAATTTTACACTATGAATTTTAATAAAGCTGAACTTGTACACGACTTTTGTTTTGGGCAAGTTAGACAGAAATAGAATTTATCACCAACGTTATCCTGAAAGAAGGATTCCTGATGTTAGCAGCTTCCAAAACCTGCTCGATAGATTTCTGGAAACTGGAAATGTCGAATATAAAAAAAGTGAAAAAATAAAACGTGTTGTGAAAGAAGAAAATGAGTTTTCTGTGGTGCTGGCAATGGTTGAGAATACCCATGTTAGTCAAAAAGAAGTGAACTCATTAGTAGGAATAAGTAGACAGTCTGTGGGTCGAATCTTAAAAACAAATAAGTTGCATGCATATCATATTCAAAGGCACCAGGAATTATCTGATGATGATTTTCATTTCGCCTACAATTTTGTAATTGGGCCAGAGATAAAATGCAACACGATGTCAACTTCTTCAATATTGTTTTATTCAGTGATGAGGCAATTTTTCATAAAAATGGATTTGTTAATAGGCACAATTTCCATTATTATGCTTCGGAAAATCCTCACTTTTTTATGCAAGTTGATAACCAACACAATGGTCTATTATAAACGTTTGGGGAGGAATTATTGGAGAACATGTAATAGGGCCACCTTTCTTTGATGGTACATTGACTGGAGCTATTTATCTTAATTTTTTGAAAAACTATCTGCCACAATTATTGGTAAATCTCCCTGAAAGAATTCGAAATAGGATGTGGTTTCAGCAAGATGGTGCTCCACCACATTATTTAAATGCAGTTAGAGACCACTTAAATAATACCTACCCTCATCAATGGATTGGAAGAAATGGACCCACTAAATGGCCTGCTGGATCCCCACATTTTACAAAAATGGATTTCTTTTTATATGGATACGTGAAGGAAATTGTTTATAGAGACACACCAACAACAGTACAAAATATGAAGGAAAGAATAATAACTGCCTTTATACATCTATCTATCTATTATTATTATTATAGAGCCTAGAGAGAGGCTTCAAAAAATGTACTGATATACATAGCATTCCATTAAAAAAAAGACACTTGGTCCTGTAATTTCGTCTCGGCTTGCCGTGTATATTCAAAAATAATTTAGAGTTATAAACTTTCTATCTAGTTCACTTGCAATTTTTTTAAAAAATTTCTAGCTATCGTAGAACTCGAGATATCGAGGTCCGACGCACTATTGCCCCACCCTTTATATGAAAAAAATTTTGAATTTATCGAATTTTTTATCTAAAGCCAAACAGTAATTTAATGATATTTATTTTTCCACGATCTCCACATAAGCCATAAAAAAAATTAATGCACTTTCGTTAATCCCGTGAGATGATTGGAGCTTAAAGGTATTAGCTGATTGTAATAATAATAATGATAATCTATGATATCTAGATTTTAAAAAATCAGATACAAAATAATGAGAAAACAAATATTCTGAGAAGGTAATTCTGATGATTTTATCAAATATTTAATTTAGAACGACTCTTAACCTTTACGATCTATTACACCACCTCAGGAAAATTCAAGTTTATTTAACAAATGAGTCACTGTTTCATTTATAATTGTTAATTTTAGCTGATAACGAGCAACTTATAAATAGCCAAGAAAACTTTGTTTTGCAACTATTATGCCAGGATTTAAATTAATTCTATAATTTATTCCAAATTATTCCGCTAGAATTAAAATTGTAATTACACGAGTCTAGGTGTGGGCAGTGATAAATACAGAAGCCGTCCTTTACCTCGTTAAAGACTCCTTATAATCGAGATCATCGATTCCAAAGCGTTCCCTAATATTCCTGAACACCATAGGGCAGTATTCCTTCACTTTAAAGTGCGAGGGCATATTTTCCCTGTAAAAAAATTGCTTACAAACACATTACCAAATTTTATACCTGGTCACATACTTATTGAAGAGATGGTTGTCGATTTTTATTTTTGAGTAGGCCCTAAAGTCATCAGGCAGCAACATCACCGGAATAGTAACGTGCATTAGTTCATTTATCTAAAAAAAAAATATTTTTACACATAGGTACTATTGTACTTACACAAATAGCTGTATTGCTTACCGTGTGGTTGATTCCCCACATGAAAACAGATAGAAACGGTTCATTGGCTCTGAAGAGCTTGACTTTTTGGTGTTTTACTCGAAAATGTTTCTTTTTTAACTTGGAAAGACCGTGAGAACTGCTCATTTTGACAGTTAATTTTTTTCGATTTCCAAAGTCGTAGCTCCTATGAGGCTGTTATCATTTTCCGAATCGCACAACGACAAATTGGTTATATATTATTCCTAGTCGATTTACAACGTATAATTAGATTGTTTATCGCCGCACTAAATAATTTTTACACATTCATATCGTCAAATATAAATCACACAGACACACACACCTTCATCGATTACCTATCGGACAACCTCGGATCTCGGACGGTGGTGCGGAAACACACGAGGACAAATAAATAAACAAAAAAAAATAATATTAGGAAAATCGAACGAATACTTTTTGCTTTTCTTTTGTACCCACTCTTCAGATTATATATTACACGCTAAATAGGTACCCAGCAATTACTTTATATGATTAATAAATATTCACACCATAAAATACTCCTGAATTAAATAGGAAAGGAATCTTTCACGACGAATACTATTAAATGCACGAGGTATTCTATGCAGCCGGTAGATGTCAGCACATTCATCAAAAGGAAAATATCTTAATTTGTGTTGTTTAAAAAAAATGTTGTAATATAATTAATATAAACAAACAAATAAAAGTCTGCAGTTTATGTGTTGACTTGTCATTAATAAAATAGTTTAGTAGTTTTAAATTTTTAGTGCATCTTTTAAAATTAGGTTAACTATGTCCTAATCAATAATGTTTATTTGGACTCTTCTATTTTTAAACAAACCTGTTAAACGTGTGGCATAAACACTCCCTTAAATTACGCTTAGGATCTAATAACCGAATTAATTAGCCTGTATGCCATACCTCTGCCTTGATAGCGATCTAAGTTCGCCTGCTCTCAAGCTGTACGATAGTTAAAATAAAATGGTTCGTGTGATCTCAGTACATCATTTTACCAGCCAAAATGTTCAAACTGTGGAACAGCCTACAGCTTGTACCGTGGCACCCCCAAATCGATTGCTCTCAGCTTTAACCAGCAATTGTGTAGAAGTACGAGACTTGAGCAATGAATCTGATGTTCTTTTTTCCTTCCCGACTGTAGACGAAGTCACACAAATAGTTCACTGTTTAAATGGTATGTTGTACATATTCTTCTTCTTCGATTTGTACTAAATTGTTATTTAGGGGACTATGTGGCTACGATGGAGACGAAATTCAATCGGCAGAATAAGGAAACTAATTTTGTGAGGGTTTACATAAACTGGAATAGCATTGCCACGTTACAGCAATCCAAGATGACAAGCAGCGGTGTAAGCCTGGGTTCTTCTGAGTGCGGGATGGTGCAACCGATGAGAGCTAGAATTGCGGGACGGGTCACGCCGACAACTAACCAGTCAGAACTGGGAAGTTTTGAAATGATCGAAATTCCCGTAAAAAGAAACCCTAATTATATAGAATGTTGCCAGGTATCTATAGTAATAATAATAACAATAATAATAATTTTTCTTACCCATATTTTGTTTCTAGGTCTCAGGTAACTTGTTAATATTATCGAATAAAACTATAAACCTGTATACGTTTCAAGTGAGGACTCACGACATCTCCAAATTAAGATTTATAGACTTTGAGGAACTGCCGCTCACCATAGAGGTGTCGTTTAGCCCTTTGCAAGTAGCGATGTGTGAGAATTACATCTCTTGCATGAACAGAGATAGCTTACACTTGTTTAAACTGTCTCTAACAACCAACAGAGAGTCTGTCAATGATCTGAGTACGAGCGGCGAAAATGAGTATAATTTTATTTGTGAGTACTGTTTTAAATATGTCAACGCCTTTATCTAAACAATATAATTGTTTTAGATCCCAGTAATGGTCCCATAGATTACATGAAATTGGTAAGGGAGGAGATGCTGAATACGAATAGGGAGAAAATAACGGTTAACCTGCCGAGTATCGTGAAGGAGAACAGCGTGATACATAAAAACAGTCCCTTTACCTTCAGCGATAAGGACATGATAGCCACGGTGAAGTTGTCATCACCGGTAGATGTAAGTAGCATGGAAGCAACGGCATTATTCTTATATAATTTTTGTTTTAGAATAAAACCCCGATGTACTCTATTCAGAACTTGATCCAGCTCAAGTTAATACCGATAATGATCGAGAGCGCTCAAAGGCAAGTAGCTGAAGAGTTTAAGAGTTTGATACTGAAGCCCTTGTATATCGATCAGAACTTGAACAATAAATCGTCTTCCGATTGTGACAGTAAGTTCTTAAGAAGCGACTACAGGAAGTGCTTGAACAGCGTAGTTTGCATGATCGCCACCCAGCAAGAGGGGTACTTGTACTATTTTGACGATGCGGGTAATAGTCGCCATCCTTTTTTCATCTAGCAGGATTTCATTCTTTGTTTTTTAGATCCGGGCATAGATAAAGACAACTGTATAGCTATTTATCCATTTACTGCGCCGGTTTTTAAGCTGGTTATGGAGGACTACTTCTTGCATGCCCTTACGGAAACCGGCTTGGAATCGTACACCCTGCGGTTCGGTCACCAGCTGTGCAGGAACTTTGAAGTCGTAGACAATGTTAACGTAGTAGGTCCTGATAGTTGCCGTATTGTTTCCAATAAATTTAATCTTGACTTTTTAAGGCTTGCCCGCCAATAAGTGACTCCATATGTCTGGTGGGACTGAGGCCGTTCCTAGGAGTCGAACAAATATTATTGGCGGATAATTATTTGGTGCTGTTAGCCAATTCGGAGACCTCTCCCACTCATTCGGTTAGCTCTAATAGCAGGTGTGAAAATGCAGTCCCAAAACTGTTAATAATGATAATAATAATATTGTTTCAGTTCTAATGCTTCCTTCTTCACATTGTACAACCTGGAGCTTCCATCTCCCAAGACGGTCTTCAACGATATTTCCATTGTCGCAAATGTGCATAGGTTCACTTCAGCCCAAACGTATTGCCATTTGATGAGTGAAGCGCACATGGTACTCCGTATGACTCTACTATTGAAGAAATGGACGATAACCGACGAAAATGTGAAGCTCATAATTCAGGCTAAAGTTAACAACGAGGACGTCATTGAGACATACAGGACATCTTGTGCACTTCTAGGGGACCATTTTGTCATGTAAGTACGTTATTTTCTGCCTTGAGGCAAACCAACTTCGATTTCTATATCTCTAGGTTTTTTATTTTCGTTTTTTAAATTTTTTTTCCCACCTTGTTTTATTTTTGAACATTTTTGGATATGTCTATTAGATTTATGGGGTGTTTAGATACGACAATAAGAAGGATTAAAATTTAGCCCCTCCTTTATAATAATAATAGTAAGATTTTTATTAATCGTTTGTATGATACAATTATTTTTGGATACTCCACTGGATTTTCTCCAAAGATGTATATTTTGAGTTATATATGAATAAGCCAAAGATAATATACATTCATTAAACCGTGTTCACTGAGCATGTTTTTTAATTGATAAATTGTGAAATAAGATTTAATTTATTGCATAGTTGATAGCTGTTCCCATGATAGTGTGCTGTCGATACATGTGCCCAACAATTTTGCGCTTTCTCGATCACACCAGGCATCTCATCTCATCTACAGTTGTTTTAATATCAGAACTAAGCTCATCAATACTAGATGCAGAGGTGCGCAATTGCGAGTCCCTTGCTAATATGCGACATTGATGTAAATGTAAAATAATAGAGGTCCCAGGATAGATTCCTGAGGTACACCCAGAGTAATAGCTTGTGGGACAGAGTAAGCTTCATTATATTTTACTGTTAGGGTTCTGTTATCCATAAAGCACTTTATTAGATAGAGAATGTTGCCTCTTATACCTATATTTTCCAATTCACTAAATAAGAGGACTGTTTACAGAATCAAAAGCTTTAGATATATCAAATAAGATAGACACAATATAATTCATTTATCCACCTCACTGTAAATAAAATCAAATAACTTAGTAAATGCACTTTCTACTGATCCTCCACTTCTAAAACCATGTTGGCTATCTGTTAATATATTGCCTCTTTCTAAATAATCTGTGATCCTGTTGCAAATAATTTTTTCTATAATTTTAGAGAAACACTAAGCAGTGATATTAGCCTGTAATGTCACCTTCCTGGCCTTCCTAGCCCTTATTACATTGATTAGGGAACAACATTAAAACGCGACGTATTTATTTTTATTATTAGCCGTTACTCGAGTCCGAGTATAAAAATGTTACAGTCGATAAATTGTGTACAATAAAAAACAAGTAAAAGGTGTAGTCTATTGTAATTCCCATTCATCTACGGTGCACACGACTATGGCTATAGAGGCCAATTTGGGAGAGCACATGTCGACCGCAATCAGGACAAACATAGACCTGGTTAGGTCTTGGATTCGGCCTTCTAGCAGCAACATTTCCTTGATAGCTGGCCACAACCCCTCGCCATTCGGTTCTGTCCGCTGCAAGTTGTTCCCATTGCTCGTCTGCAATACCGCAGGATTTTAGATTTTCATGGAGAGCGTCTTTGAACCTCTTTCGTTGACCGCCACGCCTTCTTCTACCGCTTAGCAATTCACCATAAAGTGTACATTTAGGAAGGCGGTTATCATGCATACGATGAACGTGACCTGCCCATCTTAGGCGTGCTCTTGAAATAAGCACCTCAATTGGAAGGCTGTTTGCTCTCCTGAGTACTTCCACGTTTGATATGTGATGGAACCAACGGATTTTCATCATACTTCTGAGGTGTCTTTGCTGAAAACGTTCTAATTCTTTCACATGACGACGGTAAGTGACCCAGCTTTCACATCCATATAGCAGTGTTGGAATGACAACTGCTCTGTAGACAGCCATTTTCGTGGACAAAGCAAGGTCGTGGTTGTCAAATACTCTCTCTCTAAGTCCCCAGAATGCTCTAGATGCAGCGTTAATTCTATTGCGAATCTCGCTGTCCATGTTTGCTTTGTCATTAACAACGTTGCCTAAGTAATTGAACTGATCCACCACTTCAAGAGAATTTCCGTTAAGTGTAATGTCTATTTGGTTCACTTGATGAGGAGTTGACATAATCTTAGTCTTTCCAATGTTGATTTTAAGTCCCAAGGAATCATAGCTCTGGGCATACACATCTAAAAGTTCTTGAAGCTCTTCCGGCGTAGAGGCTAAAAGTGCACAGTCATCCGCATACTGGAGATCACAAATGAATCGTGTGCGTGTCTTCGTGAAAGCTCTAAAGCGCCCTATGTTAAAGAGACCGCCATCAAAACGGTATCTGAGACCTATTCCTCTGACTGTCAGTTTGTTGTCAACAATAATTGTTAGAGCAGTGGTAAACAAATTAAAGAGTAGGGGTGCCAGGACACATCCCTGCCTAACTCCAGTGAGAGTTTGGAAAGGTTCGGTTGCCTCATTATTATACATAACCTGGGCGTTGTTGTTTGTATGTAGACTGCGACATACTTCCACAAATTTTCTAGGGATACCTAAGCGGAACATAATTTTCCAGAGCACTTCCCTGTCCACCGAGTCAAACGCCTTGGTTAAATCAATGAAGGCCATGTGAATTTCTCCTTGATGTTCGAGTGCTTTTTCTTGAAGCTGTTTAAGTGTGAAGATTAAATCCGATGTGCCTCGGTTTGGTCTAAAGCCACTCTGTGTTTCAGGAAGTAACTTTTCCATAACAGGTGTTAGCCTATTTGCCATCGCTTTAGTGAGTATCTTCCCTCCAACAGCCAGGAGAGCTATACCCCTGTAATTTCCACAGTCCGCAGCGCTCCCTTTGTTTTTGAAGAGGTTGATTAAAAGTGTATCACGAAACTCCTGCGGAGCTTGACCACTTTCCCACGCGACATCAAACAGTTCTTTGAGGTAGGGTATGAGCTCTGACGACACAGCTTTAAAGATCTCAGCTGGGAGTGAGTCGGCGCCGGGAGATTTGTTATTTTTTAGCTGCCCAATGGCGGTTAAGATCTCTTCCGTTGTTAGTGGTTTATCTAAGTCTTCGAAGGTGTCATATTGAGGGATAAGATTTATAATATCGTGATCGGCTTGACTTTGCGACGTATCAGAGAGTAATTTGAATACTTTAAAAAATTTACTCAAAATGAGAAGTGGTAAAAATTTTACTGAGAAATTTAGTTCATTTTACTCATCATTTCTATTTCACTTCAATTCTGCCATAACTTATAAAAAAGTTAAATCAAATGTGCATACTGAAAAATGGTTCAATGGTGAATTAAAACAGCTGCACCATCTTCTGTGCGAGTTGCATAAAATTAATAAAAATTACCCAAACAACGAAGTAATTAAAAATAGGTATTTAAGATTTAAACAAATATACTCTGAGAAAATTAAACTTGCTAGGGCACATTACAATGACGGGGGCGTATAAAGTGTGCCCAAAATATAATGAAAGAGAGTTGGCTCATTATAAATGAAGCAAAAAACAATCCAAAGCAATCAGTTACAGAAATTGTTATTAATGATGAAATATTTACTAATACTTATGATATTTGTAACGGTTTCAATAATTTCTTCTTGAATTTTAAGAGCCCTAAACCTGATTTTAGCAAATTAATTTTATTTGACAATATTATACATAACTTTTACCTAACCCCTACCACTCCAGCTGAAGTTAGTGAACTGTTGCTTAAAACAACAAGTAAATCAGCTGCAGGGATTGACGAGATAAGAGGTCAAGTACTAAGAGCAGTGGTTGACGAAATTTGTGTTCCGCTGTCTTAATTAATGAATCTTTGCTAGTGGCCAGTATCCGGATTCACTGAAAATTTCAAAATCTATACCAATATATAAAAATAAGGGATCAAAAATGGAGGCTTGTAATTATAGAAATATAAGTGTACAAAATCAGTTTGCAAAAGTTTTTGAACTTTGTTTTAATAATAAGTTATTCAGCTATTTAGAATTTCATAAATTGTTAATCTCTAGCCAATACGGATTTAGAAGGAAAAAATCAACAATAAACGCTATTGAAAAATTATGTGACTATGTTTATAATTCATTAAACAATAAAGAACAACCAGTAGCTCTATTTTTCGATCTCAGTAGAGCTTTCGATACTGTCGATCACAATCTGCTTTTAGAGAAACTATCTAGACTGGGTGTACGTGGACCTGCTCATGACTGGATCAACTCCTATCTCACTAACAGAAAGCAAGCCGTAATAATTGATCGCTTTAAATCAGATTTCAGGCATGTGACCACTGGCGTGCCACAGGGCTCTATTCTAGGTCCTTTGCTTTTCTTAATCTTTATAAATGATATGCCACACTTTTGTACAACACCCAATGCAGAGCAATTGTTTATGCAGATGATACAAACTTTTTGATTTCTAGTAACTCTTCTGAGATCACAATCACTAAAGCTAATACATCTGTAAAGGAGTTTTCCAAATGGTGTTCAAACAATGGTCTTGCACTGAATGTTGACAAAACCGTTTTTATGTCGTTTTTACCAAAGAACTATGTTCATAGTTCAAGCATTTTAATCAAGGCAGATCATAAATCGATTGTGCATACAGAAGTGACAAAATTCCTGGGAGTAACTTTGGATTGTAAAATGACGTGGGAAACTCATACTGAAAATTTATTGAAGAAATTGAGTAAATCTTGTTTTGTTATTAGATACCTGAAATCCTCCGTCTCCCTTAATGTGTTAAGATTAGCATACTTTGGATTAGTTCAATCTATCTTGTCCTACGGTTTAATTTTTTGGGGAAGCTCTTCACACACTTACAAAGTATTCATCGCACAAAAGAAAATCATTCGTTGTATGATTGGTCTTTCTTATCAGGCACACTGTAAAGAGGCATTGATGATGTTCACAATTACCACACACACAGCCACACTGAACTTAGGATGCCATTTTCTAGATTAAGTGTGGGCCAAAATTCACATGTTTTTCAGGGAATCTACTGTTTTAATAAATTTACCCGACGCGTTGGTCATTTTAACTTTTTTAATACTTTTAAAAATACTTTGTTAAAGTACTTACTTAACAATGCTTTTTATTCCTTAGACGAGTTTCTACAGTCTTAGTATTTATGACTATATTATTGGTATTATTACTCTTAATATATTCACTACTCTTTTTAACTGTGATTATTTTTTAACTGTATTTATTTGCTTTGACTAGTCTTATAAGTTTCACTATTGTGTAACTTAACACGATTAATAAAGAACTTACTTACTTACTTACCTCCTTTTCTATATCATAATATTTATTTTTCTGTGTTCTTTTAAGCCTTGTTTCTTCTCTTGTTTGTTTTTTTTTTTTTAGTATTTTTGAAATGTCTTAGATCTATTGAGTATTTTAGATACCACACTGAGCAAGAATATACTTTAGCCCTTTCTTCGTCGCCTTCTTTTTCTACATCATAGAATTTCTTCTTCTGTAGCATTTTTTTGGAAATTTATTGGTTGTTATAGGTGCCATAACGAGGAGGAATACAGTTTAGCCCTTCCTTACTACAAAATGGCGAGGGTCATGCCATTTGAGGTTCTCAAGAGGGTAAAAAAAATCCAGGAACAGAGCAACAACCAGGTGAGAGACTTTGTTCATTCACAACTAGGATAAGATTAATTTAATTTAAACCTTAGGCTACACGCGGGCTGATGTATTACCTGAAGAAGACCCTTTTAGAAGTAAAGTCCGGGATTGATGCAGACAAGTTTTTCGGTTCCACCTCTAAACAAAACTTCTCGGAATCTATCTTGGATTTGCTGGAAAATCACGGTTACGAAGATTTGCCCAATTTGATATTGAAAAGTAAAATAATTCGAGAGTACTCTACTGACAAGCTGATCTACATATTGACGCAGCGGATATCAGAGTACGTTGTTTAGTATTGCTCCCTTTTACGATACGAATGTTACTGTTGTTCGTTTCTAGGAACTTCCCAAAGCTAGCAGAGAAATATCTAGCGCTAACTATCCTTCTTATACAAAAGTGCAACTCGAAGAAGGCACAAGAATACCTTGAGAGGATCACAAACGACAACTTGTGCCACTTGATATTGGAAAATTATGAACTTCTATTTGAAACAACGTATTCTTTACAAAATAAGAACAAAGGTGTTACGACTTTCTCCGAGTTGACGGTCCTCTTGATCAGTGTTTGCCCGGAACTGTTGTCGTCTCTCTTCGTCAATCTTATCATGGGAAAAAAAGTAATTAACCTTAATAAAATCATAAAGGTATGTGCCGACTTAAGTATACTTCAATTTTTGGTCCATGTATATGAGCAGATTGAAAAACAATTCCAAATTTTTTATTGTAGGTATTTTTGGAATATTTACCGTCGAGCATAGGCAACGACAGCAGCTCTGCGAGCCTGGTTTTGCAAAAGACTTTAGAGCTGTACTTTGAGCAGTATTTCTCCAAGCCTGAAAATGTCGACCTGACCAAAGTGATATACGAACGAGGCGCTAGCGAGGCCATGAAGCTGCTGGTGCGCTCCTACCTCTCACAGCTACAAATCTTGCAGCTAAAGGATCAGAATAAGAAAAACGAAGAGAAAAATGCCAGGTAAAGTATTCATTATAGTATTACTTGGCAGTCGACACTAAAAAACAACTTTTTTAGTAAGAAAAAGTTGGAGAAGGAATATTTGGAGGATGAAAACGATGACACAGACAAGGACCGACACCAAGAAAAGCTGGGCTATAACCAGATCAACAGGACCTATTTCGAGGAGCAAACCAAGAAACCGAAGGGCTCCTATCTATTTTCCAGCCTACGGTACGAATACCTGGACAAAATGCCGCCCTTCCAGCTGGAGATAACTTCCAGGCTGTACCAAGCGTGCGTCGACAATTATCCTGTTAAAGAAGAGCACCAGCCGAACGAAGAGGCCGATTTGATCTTGAAGAAGTTACAAGCCCTGCTGTGCAGTCTGGTCGTGCCAAAGCAAGTTATAGCAGAAGTGAACGGTTACTTGTCAGTTAATGAGAACCTGAGGGGCAGCGAGAGCCTACAGTCTATTACGATGGGAACAAACGACGCGGTGCTGCTGTTGATCGATGCTTGTCCCCAGTGCCTGTTGCAGTTTGGAAAAGTGAGTAAAAGGGGCTTTTTACGCAGTCTTCTCCTTCCTCCTACTCCTCTTGTTCATTTTCCTCCTCCTCTTCTTCTTCTTTTGGTGACGTTTTAACGATTTTCAGGATCGATTTAGTAGGACAGATGAATGGAAGTTTTTGGTGGCAACTGTCCAGAGGAGAATTTTGAGGTTGGCTCAGAATGAGAATCTTAAAAGGATTTGTTTCTTCCATAAGAAGATTTTGAAAGGTATGAGCAGATTTTTAATGAGATCGATAAGAATCATTCAAATTTTCTTATTTTTCTGTAGATATTTTGACGTACGTAGCATCGTCAATGACTCTGGATCAATTAGTCCAGGTGTTTCCTCAGCGTTTCAGCACAACCGGCCAAGAAGATGCGAACACTGACAGCGTTTCGCTAAGCAAGGAGGACTACATTAAGAATGATGTCGGCTACACTGATAACGATCTAGATATTTTGAAAGAAATTCAAAATTACGAGCCTTACGTCATTATCTGCAAGGAGACGATGCATGCAAATCAAATTAATAAGCTTATTACGACCACCGGGCAGCAGCTGCTGTGCACACTGAGTTTGTAAGAGACAAATTCGGTTCGATGAAAATATTGTTTGTTTTGGCTGTGGGGTTGTTTGTTATTGAACAGATTTTTTTGGTATTGTTAGAGATGGGCGCGGTGCTGAATTTACACAAAAGTAGGGAGATTATAGGAAAAGGTTTTTATAACAAACTTAGGAAATTTTTGTGATTTCTTTTATTGCTAGAACGAAGATAAACTATAGGTAGGTTTATATCCATATCAAATATTTACAGGCTTTCTGATATGCTTGGTTAAATTCCAATTGTATGAAATTGGACGAATGGAAAAATATGACCACCTGACAACACCTTAAATTTTACAGTAGAGCACCTAAGGCTTTCTATTTCTTTTAATTTTAAACATATTTTTAAAAATTCGTCATATACTACAAATTTTAAGCTTTGTCGCACGATATTTCGAAAACCAATCATTTTTTAACATTTCCTCTTTAATTGATGGGTGCAAGCATATCAGAAGCACCCTGTATATCTATGGCTTAACTCAAATATGTGCACAAAAAATATAACCAAACTAAGCTTTTGATGTTTTTATGTTTTTTATGAAAGATTTTTCCAGATTTTCTTAGAAATTTTTATATTTGTATAAAACCCAATCCAAAACAAAAAAAAATCAGAATATTTTACATTGCCAAGATTGTTTTTGGTTGTGTTGAAGTTTTAAAGTACAATTCGTGACATCAAATGATGTCACATTTTTAATCATTTTAAGGGACTGCGAAGTCAATTTATAAAAAGAAAATCGCTAACATAATGGCCCATATGAGCTCTCAAGTTTACTTGCTTGAATTATAACCTTGATTTCACACTGTAATGATGCTTATGATCGAAATATTTGCATAATCGATCTCAGATTTACGGTGCACTTAAAAAAGGCAATAAAAACTTTACTACCTCATTAAAATACCGTTAAACTAGTCCAAAAGTAGGTAATTGCACCCAGGTATGCACTTGAAATATTTAGATCATCAACTCTGTATATTCTAATACAAACGAATTTTAAGTAAGGCTCTGTACTATTTCCTTCGCAAATTGATTCACTTACCTTTATAGGTTTTTAATGTGCGTCGGCTTGTTTGATGATAGCATACCGAATGATCCAATGGTGATAATAATGAGGTCGTAAAGTTGTTGCTGCCTTTTTGACTGCACCGTAAGTCTGAGCTTGAGTATACTAGGAACATTAAATTAGATGGCAACATTGTTTCGAATTTTACACCTATCATGCCCATTTTACAAGAAAAAAATTTATACCCATATAGCATTTATATTTTATGTCCATGTGTTGAATTCTTCTTGTATTTTTTTATGATAAAAGAAGACGTAAAGATCTTTATTTTTAAATAGATATATTTATCTTAGAAAATTAAAGAATTAAAATTTTATGATAAATTATACTCTTATTAATGTGATATATAAATAAATGTCATTTAGAAACGTTTTTGTTTGTTTTTTTTTATAGTACTTAACAAATTTTTGAGCATAGACTGAATGAAACCAAAGGGATGTCGTTAAGATTTTGACACTGTTGTTGACGGGACTCAAAATACAGGTAGAGAAGTCTAAGCAATAAATATAGGTACAGTTCAAGCCCCATCCACTGTGATTCTAAATTATCACCAAGAAGTGGTTCAGGTCCCACTGTAAACTGTGGCACCTCGTCCCCTTTACCTAAAAATATTTTTCAAAATGACTGAATAAGCTGGCTCGGTGATTCAATGCTTACGCGATACGCTAGGGCTCATGGAGTCTCGAGTTTGAATCCTCATTAGGATGTGGATGTTTAGTGGAGTTCTTAACGTGTTACCGAGTTGGTAGCAGTGAACTAGACGAGGTTGTGTGAGAGGCAACACGGCAAGTCGATGTAGCACTCTTGAGTTCGCGTCTCAGCTCCGGCAGATGGCATTGTTGTTGTGTAATTTGTTTGTATGTATGTGTCCTGCCCGAGTGTTAGGGTAGAATAGGTAATGCTAAACTCAGCAAGGACGTTAATCTAAATAAGACGATTAAATAAATAAAGAGAAAATACAGGACTTCTGGGAATATTTTAAGAAAAAAATTTACACAAGAATATTGCAACATTTTATAGGATTCTATAAAAAAAATACTGCACAGCATATTAACCAGTATTTCGTCGATCAAGCTCGCATCATCAGCAGATGACAAAAATTATACATTTAGCAAAAAACTCTACTCATTCTCAAAAAACTGCGCTAGTATCCCCAGTTATGAAAACATTTCAGTAATCATTTTAACATCTAGTTAAGAATACTTGAAAATAAGTTTATTTTTGTATCCTCATATTGTCAAAAGTTAAGGCAAGTCTGAAAATATTTTTAGAAATTTCAACAGAATTTATCGTCTTATGACGCTACTAAAACAATTTTCAAATTAATTTCTCTTGTATGTATAAAGTTTTGCCTATACTTAACATACAAGCAACAGCCTAAGAGCTAAATTCAAAATAAATTAAGCTGTCTCACAAATTTTCCCTTAGTTTGATTTTTCACGTGAATAACAACATTGTTTTTAGTCCAAAGAATGAAACAATCCGCACTGTTGCAACCACTTAACCGAAGTGTGCTGTGCATGTTTACGTCACACGACAATCCGTTTTAACTTTAGCTTGGCAGGTAAATTTTCATGTGATATCAGCGATTGAAGTTGTTTCTCACAAAAATGCAGAAATTCGCTTCATAGACAGTTGGCTAAATTCGCCGCGATTGTCTTTTGTTTCATACGGCGTTGGTTTGCGTCTGATTCACGTTTTAGAGTTGAAAATGTTTTGTTCTATGTAGTAAAATGTAAAATATTGTGTTAAGTGTCACAAACAAATATTGTGCGTTAATTATAATGCAGGTAATAAGCTTTTCATTGAAGAAGTTCGTTTGTAGGGCATGTAAAACATTTGATTTGGGATCCGTTTTGTTAACTATATATTCTTATTTGATTTCCAACTATATGCTCTGTTGTCAGATCGATCTTAGTACCTACCTACTTATCGAAACGTGTAATAAAATAAATTATCAATTGGTTTTACATTCCTCTATTGAGAATTTGTCAGTTTGGAAACTGCGGTGGTAAATAAAACCGCCAATGTGTGGGCGCATGCGTACATAACCTATAATTTTAAATTGGTATAACTTTTATTGCAAATTTTTACTTAAACGCTGTTTTGTTTACTGCTAGGGCAGTAAACAAATATACTAGGGTTTCAGCATATACTTTTACCTATTTATTTTCGATTTTCAGGTGTAATGAAAAAACTTGAACCAAATAAGACATTGGGCACTACCGATGAGCATTATACCTAAGCGGTGCGTTGTAAGTATAATAACAATTTTTTTTTTTTTTGTTAATAAATCTGATTTTAATTGACTCCTGCTCTTTGTGGCTTTATTATGGCTTATGGCTTTTTATAGTAAAGTTTTTTCTTCAATTAATCATCTATCTTATTTTGATGACTGTATTGTTACATTTTATGCAGCTAAAAGCAGTATCTGCAATTAAATACACAATAGATATGCAATCCTTAATTCATTGATGTTATAAAATAAAATAGTGTTTTTGTTTAAAAAAAAAAAACGTTAAAACCTAGAATTTAAGATTTAAAAAATGCCTCTACTGTCAAAATCACCTACAGAATTAAAACAGTCGAATTTTCAAAGTTAACATTTGTTATAAGGCTTTTAAGCAAATTATTTAAATTACTGTTCTGGTTGAGTTTTACATTAGCTATTCCAGCACTCAACCAGGACACATGACCATTCCCTACTACATTACCATCTGCCGCAGTTGAGACTCGAACTCAAGAGTGATACAGCGACTAGCCGTGTTGCTCTCACACAAACCCTTCTAATCCGCTGCTACCAACTCGATAACACATTAAAACGCCATTAAACATCTACACCTTAGCCTGGATTCGAACTCGCGACCTTTTGGCCTCAAAGCTTATTGAGCCACTAACTTTTTCAAATTTAACTCAAATATAGAACACATTTAGGATCTACTTATGGCTAAAAAACAATGTCCACTATATAAATACAAAATTACCTGCAATACCAAATTTACTAACGACAATTGTTCAGAATTTTCCAAAATCTATCCAAATAAACTTAATATTAAGAAATATAGAATTTTTTTCCAATAAAAGTCGGAGTCCGAAAAATAGAATTTTAATGGATTTTTGTATTTAGAAAAGTGTGCAAGCTATCGAGTAATTTGCGATATAGGTTTTTGAACTCAGACTATTTATTGAAAAAAGAATTCAATATTTTTTCATTTTGATCAAACTTTGGATTTAGAGGACTTTTGGGCTATTGGATTTATACTTAATAAATCGCTATTTCGCTAGATATTTGAAAAATACCGATTTATACTCAGTCACAACTTCTTATCTCCGGTCCTACTGGTTATAGCGATTTCCTTTTTGGCATACTTTTTTCGTTACATGCTGTAGTTTTTCGATTGATGACTTAAATTTTAACAAAATATCAAAATTACGTATATCAGCGCTATTTCGCTGTTTTTATCCTGCCGTTAAACGTAACATCTCCGTAAGATTTTATCTTAGAGAGTTCTATTTCGGTTTGTTTTCTTCGTGAATTAACAAGGAAGGAATGAGTATCATAGATTTTTTGGTGCATTTTGTATACTCTTGAAGTTATAGCTCAAGAAGTAAAAATAGTCTTATTTTGCTATTTGTTTTCTGCTGTGATTTTATTTCTTCAATCTAGGCATACTTTTTTGACGTCAAAATACCCTAAAGATGGTAACAATATCTTGGTTGCAAAATTTTCTTGTCCAAACACTTGAAGATACCTACTAATAGATGGCTTCTCCATTGAAACTGAGCACCGTGTTTTTTTTTTAAAGAAGTGGCATCCGTATTAATTATCATTTTATTTAAATATTATTTACAATATAATACATTAATTTTGCAAAATAATACGGCATTAAATCGAAGCTAATATATAACAAGTAAAACATACATTTGCGTAGATTAAACATTTCTCTTACGTAATTTGACACTTACATAATAAAAAAACAAAAAAACAAACACGTGCAAAATTAAAAAACCTATCTAACTGCCTAAGAACCTTACAAAAATACTTCACTGGTGTTCCTACGATATCTATACATATATTTACATTTAAAATTTACAATTAGACGGTGCCGAGATGAACAAACACAAAACTAAAGACCAAGTTCGTAATTGTATTTATCTTCAATTGTTTGTAAGATATACATTGGGCGAACTTCCGATTTTCAATAATTAACCAGAACTCGTTAATAGCGGCAGCAAACATTTCTATACGTATAGGTTTTATTAAATGGCCACCTAGGTCTCCAGATCTTACTTTACTGCACATTTTTCCGTGTGGAAAAGGAATATTTTCACGGCATGTTCTAACGAACTAAAGGACGTTCCTGGTTCGATAGTTGCCCTGTATGAAAATAAAATTACAAAAACAGTACTGCAAACTCGGTAAAAGTAAGTCAGTACCAGCCATAGAACGGTTGGTGGCCGAACGTTTTTGGTGCTTGGTGAGCGGGGTAACCGTGGATGCTGTGCTGCATCCCGTTCTGTCCAAAAGTGGTCAATCCCTGCGAGATCGGCTGGCCGAGCTGGCCCAGAGTGCTGGGGATAGCTTGGCTGGTGTTGCTTGGGCTTAAATTTCTTATCTGGTGAGTGGGGGACATGTGCCACTGCGAGGGGAGATGTTGGAGGGTACCGGTCTCGGAACAAGGCGGGGCATCGTTGCTGTTGCTGTTACCTGCAAAAGACGGCCAACTCATGATTGGGAAAAAATTGTTTAGGTTATTTCTAACAGAATTTCGCACGAAATTCAGTTTCCTATCCCGTTTAATGTTGGGGAAAAAATCCCGTGGAAAATACTAAATTATGTGATATATGAGCAAATAAAGTTCATCAATAGTTATTTATGCAACAAGTGTGTAAAGTGATACTTTTTTCACGAATGGGAATGTGAATCCCATGAGTGAAAAAAGGCACTTTACAGATGAGTTTCATACACATTTTTTTCTACTACCGCAGTGGTTACCAAAAACATAGGAATACATTGAAATACAAAATTTTATTTTACGCACTAGTGCGTAAAGTAAAATAATAAGATAGCAAAGTTAGTTGTTGAATAGGTAATGTACTTAACAAAATTTATTGCTTTAATGAAAATTATGTGAATAAATTTTACAATTCCTACAATAAAAACGAAATTAAATATTGTTCTAAAAAAGTAATTTAAGCTAAACTTATAACTAGGTATTAATTTTAATTTAAAATAAGATATGATTGTTACAGACGCTCTGATAGGCATTTTTTTACTTTTTACTTTACGCACTAGTGCGTAAAGTTTAACTTTACGCACTATAGTAGAAAAAATTGTTTTTGGGACAAAATATAATTTTTTCAAATGAAACTTATTGGTACCGTGGAATCATTTATTAGTACTATCAATAAGGAAACTACTTGTTTCCCAGATTTCAAAAAAAATCATGCTTATTCAATGCAAATTAGGTATATTTTTACATAATGTCATGTTAATTGAATTACCTTTACGAGAGAAAAAAAAATCGGTTTTCCGCAGTTTTCGCAGAAAATTTGAGGTTATGTTGAGAAATGCCTGATTCCATTTTCCGCTCGGAGGTCACGTTTCGTCGAAAATCGCAAAAAATCACGTTCAACCTCTAAACAGCACCCTCATTTCACAATTTCACTTTATCTCTTGTTTAATTTTTGTTTTACCTCTTAGTTATAACCTTAACTAAAGTTTTCGGCTGATCCTTGCCTGTTAATATATTTTTTTTCAAAAAGGTACTGAAAATGTGCGATAAATACAATCAAAATTACAGCGTAAATAAGAAAATACAATTTTGATGTAATTAAACGGTAAGAGCTAAGGTGGCTTTGAAAACAATGGAATATTTAGCTTGTCAAAATAATTCGTTCGGTGGTTTTTATCGGCACACCCTGTATAGCGCGCTGCTTATGCAAATTCAAAGAAATGCACCAGATCGTTATCTAAACACCCCAAAAAATGATTTATTAAGGAAATTAGGTAACACATCTGGCAAAAAGTTAATTTAAATTTGTGGGACAAACCCGGCCGACTTATTAACAAAGGTATTGTTGAAACGTTTTAAAAAATAAGTAAAAATATTGCATCAATCTCACAATTAGGTCTGTCATAAACGGTGAACAGCGAACGTTGGAGAAGAAAAAAAAACATTCGTTGACCATCGACGCGAAAACGAATGAGCAGCGGAGCGCAACTGACAATTAAATGTATATTTTTCTTTATTGCATTCTGTGATTTGTTGCTCAAATATTTATTTACTTTCACTTCATAGATCGCCAAACAGGTCTAACCCAAAAAACTAGATACCTGTCAAGGTTCTATAGTTCTGCTATTTTTGGACTTTATTCGATCCACGAGAATACGAGATTTATTGAATACCGCGGAAACTAAACGCAGATGACCAGTTTCCAACTTTAATATTGGCGTACAATTCGGCGTCTATCTGTCAGTCCACGGACAATTTTAAACTAAATTATTTGATAGTCTATACCGGGTAGCCACGAGACCCGTCTCAGTCTTACAGCTTCTGTGCTTATGAACCAATTCTTTTGAAATTTGGAATATATACAGGGTGTTGACTGGAAGTTATTTGTGGCATTCTACGAATATTCTTTCCTTTTTATTTGGATTTTCTACCACATGTATTGTCATTTGCGATTTTATTAGAAATTCATGAATTGCTGTAATCATTTCATCAAAATAGCCATGATTAGAAACAATCAGTCATTACCTTATGTCAAAAAATGCCAGCACATTTAAATTATACCAACGAAAACTTTTTAAATTTGTTTATTATTTATGGAGAATGTGATAAAGTAATATCAAGAACTTGCAGCACATTTGCTACTCGATATCCACAAAAACGCAAAATAACACTAACACTGTAACATGCGTATTAATCGAATTGAAGATATGGCATGAACTAAAATAGCAGAGATAAGATCAATTTAAAATATGATTTCATTTTAATTTAATAATAGCCCAAAATTCCGCCCTCGAACCTCGATACATTTTTCGCACCTTCGGATTAGTTCCTCATTGGTAGCTCTTCTAATTGATATGTGTGATATGTTTTGAAATGCATTTCTTACTCTTTGCATACCATCTTCAATGGTTGTTAATGGGCTCTCATAAATTTTATTTTTAATAGTTCCTCAAATGAAATAATCCGAAACTGATAAATCGGGCGAGCGAGGAGACCATAAGAAAGGTCCATTATTGGCAATCCATTGATCATAAAAAGTTTCTTGTAAATAATTATTAATTAAATATGCGTTATGTGGGGGAGCACCGTCGTGCTGATAAAAAAATGTTTCTATGTTCGGCGAGAGGTAAATTTTCTAAATAGTTATTATTCAAATTTTGTAAGATATTCAGAGATCTTTCACTTAAAAAAAAAACAAAAATTTACCTATACATATTAACAGAAGAGAAAATTTAATTTACCGTTTAAATTATCCTGATAAAATTGTAATGCCCCCACTCTATTTATTATGGCACAGTAAACATTGAACTGCCAACTTTCCTGAAAGTTTCGCTCTCTGTACATATGAGGATTTGAGTCACTCCAATAATGCGAATTGTGTCTATTAAAAAGTCCATTTTTAGTGAAATTTGCTTCATCTGTCTATATATTTCCCAAATAAGAATCGTGACCCTCAGATCTTATTAGAATAAACTCACAAAAATTCTGTCTTCTTAGGAAATCTGTTTCTTTTGATCCTTGAACCATATGGAATGAAAACGGCTGAAACTTATGTTTTAATAAGATTCTGTGAATTGAATCCTTGCATAGTCCTGATTCCAGAGCAGCTTGTCTTAATGACATCCTTGGAAATGCATGAAAATATTCCAGAATGACTATTTCAATGTTTTCGTCATCAACAATAGGCTTTCTTCTTTGCATTTTTGCCTTGACAGAGCCATAATTGTTAAAATTTGCCAGTATGCGTTTTACAGTGTTTGGTGACGGTTTCCGTTTTTCTGGATATCTAGTAGTAAATGTGCTGCAAGTTCTTGATATTACTTTATCACATTCTCCATAAATAATAAACAAATTTAAAAAATCTTCGTGGGTGTAATTTAAACGTGCTGGCAATTTTTGACATAAGATAATGACTGACTGTTTCTAATCATGGCTATTTTGATGAAATGATTACAACAATTCATGAATTTCTAATAAAATCGCAAATATTTCAAAATGTAGTAACTGTTACCCCCACAATGCTAATATCAGAAAAAAGAGAATTCAATTTTACACAACTTGACGTAAAAAAATACAGGGTGTTCCATTTGACCTAAACAAGTTTTCGCGGTTTGAAGTGGACAAAATGTAACGCGAACACTTTTGGTATGATATTATTGAATTTATTTCAGTTGTAGAACGTAGTTCTCCTTGTGTTCTTTTTATGTGACAAGAGGCAAATGAGGATCTTTTATACGAAGAAAGTTATAACGGTTCTTGCAGACCGTTGCACCTGTCAAATTTTCTATAAAATGTCAAATATCTCTGAAACGGCTAGGTTTGGGTATAGGATATGCTACATATTTTCGACTCAGAATTTTATGCTCTTTTCTAAAACCCTAAAACATATAGGGTATTCTATTTGAAATAAGCAAGTTGGTATAGACTTCCGGTATAAGCGGAAGTGCCAGCTGCTTGTAATTATTTTACTTTGATTGGCCACACCGACATTAGTAATTATCTAAATTTTCAAAATTTTTTGATGCGTACTTTTCTCTATATCGATCGATTCAGTTCCCGGTGAGACACCCTGTATATCTCACAAAGTAGGCTATGGATTTCAAATTTCTTTTTACTGAAATATAGCTCACAAAAAATGGTATAACTGTTTCTAAAACTTTATTCATCTACAATAGTTATTAATAAGCGAGACTCGTGTTAGAAATAAAATTTTCTATCTATGACTGATGGTCGAGAGGTGAGCACACTTGTCTCTCACCCAAAATTATTATTTATTAATGTTGAGGATAGTCCATACATGTTCTAAAAAAATCATTTATTATCAAAACCCGACACCAACACCAAAACCACATAACAAATAGAACAATTTTCCTCGTCATGTCACAGCCTTCTTGGTTGAAAAATAGAATTAAAAATTTTGCATTATTTTTGGGAACAATGAAAATTTTATAAAGTGATCAGATAGAATTTGATTCGTAGATTCAAAAAATAATAAAATGTACAGTAGGTGCCGTTTGAAAAATGAAATTTTATGTTATTTTCGTCGAAACCGGAAGTCGGCCATTTTGACTCTAAAGGTCACTAAATTGAGAAATAAGTATATATAAGATATATTATACTGTTTTTATTCACTGATTGGTGTGAACTGTAAATAATATTTTTTGTTAAAGCTGCCAATGGCGTGCATAAAAAATAACACATACCAGAAAATTGTCATTTAACATACATAATTTGACTCCACTACTCTGAATGATTTAGTAATGGGATATAGCTAAAAGAATCGCTAGATCAGTCATACAAAAATGTATAAAACTAATGAACTTCTAGAAGACTGTCTAAAATAGTAAAAAAATTTCTTACCGCTGTTCGGTCCCAACATGGTGACTATACTGGTCGGAGTGGGGGGCATGTTGCTGTAGGCCTGTTGCGCTGTGGGACTGGCAGAATGCTGCTGCACGTTATTATCGTTTCCGTCCTTGTAATCCATTTCCGTTTGCTGCGGCAGGCTTTGCAGGGTATTGGAAGACATGTTGGTAATCGGTGAGGTACTGGGGTGAACGTTTGAGGTGAGGGTGGTAGTGGCGGTCATGTTTTGAGAGATTGGCATCAGGTTGGACGTTGAGTAAATGGGGTGGGCCGTGTAGGGGTTGTGAGGCAGAGAGTGCTCCCATTTCACCTCGGAGATCGGTAGGTTCGGAGACGTGGAGTGCACGTGGCTGCCGTGACTCGGGTAAAGCTCAGTGACTGAAAAAATCGATTTTTAAAAACGTACATATTTTTAAAAGTATCATACTTACTTTGGTTAGTACCTGTGGAGGTAGCGCCAGCACCAAAACCCCCCTCGTTGAGCCCCTGACCGAGCGTTGAGGCGTAAGGGGTCGTAGGTGCACTGTAGGGACCCCCTACGACACCAAGAGGAGTATACGACGAGGATGTGGACGACAGCTGCTTCCTCAACCTGGCTCGTCTGTTGCTGAACCACACCTGTATCCTCGCCTCCGTCAACTTCGTCCTTTGAGCAAGCTCCTCCCTAGTGTAAATGTCGGGGTACTGGGTGCGTTCGAAGGCTTTCTCGAGCTCGTCTAGCTGGTGGGCGGTGAAGGTGGTCCTGGAGCGACGCTGCTTCCTTTTTAGCGGGATGCCTGGTTCGCTATCGCAGTCCGAGCCGCCCTCATTGTCGCTAGATTTGTCTGCAACAAATAAACAGATTAGATTTGCTTTCAGGGGTATCCAAAGGTTCAATTTTGGGACTGCTGTGTATTTACTCAAGAAATAGTTTAATTCTAGGATAAGTTGTTATAGAAAGTAATCCCCAAGTGTTTAAGTTGCCAGTCCAACTTTGTTCAAATGTGCTTTTAGAGGGCGGAATATTAAACATAATATTTTTAGTCGCAAACTCCTCTATAAATCCTTATTTTACTATAAGGAAAGTAACCAGACTGCCGGCTGTTTTACATGTCGCTATTGTAAAAATACCGGGATGTACTATAGTCAAAGGATTCTTATGTCGGTCGTTGCATACCTACCTTGCACTGACGAGAGCCAACAGCTCGAAACTGCAGTCTGCAAGTGGTGTGTGACGACTGGCAAGGGAGCTCCTTTAAGTAGGATCAGTCTTTCGGCTGGTGTTTGTTGCAATCGAAACATTAGCGTTTTGATAGTAATATGCAATTATTACACTTAACGCGCCAGATTTGTAACTTTGGTTGCAGTCTAGTTACTTTCCTTATAGTAAAATAAGGATTTATAGAGGAGTTTGCGACTAAAAATATTATGTTTAACAGTCCAACTTTGTTTATCCCATAATCGTGCAATTAAGTGTAACCAGGCAAAGCCCTGTCACAAGGTTAGGTATATGTATATATATTTATAAATTAAGTAAAAATGGTAAAAAGAAGGAGTAAAAAGACAAATATACAATCAAATACTAAGGAACTAACATAGATATAAATGCACATGATATGTTATGTTATGACAATATAAACGTCTTAAAAATGTAGTACTAAGTACTATGTACTATAATGATGTAATAAATCACCGTCTTAGGAAATATCCATGCCGAAAACAGTTTTTCTAATTGTACACTCACTATAGAAAAATATATCGATAATATGTTCAATTTTAGAATAGATTTAGATAGATTGGTGATGACATCCTTATATTTGTTCGTGATGTACACCCTGCAAATACGTGGTTATATCGAGTACTAATTCTAGGTACTATATAATTAATTTGATTTGATTATTATTATTATTATTAGCCGTTACTCGAGTCCGAGTATAGAAATGTTACAGTCGATAAATTGTGTACAATAAAAAACAAGTAAAAGGTGTAGTCTATTGTAATTCCCATTCATCTACGGTGCACACGACTATGGCTATAGAGGCCAATTCGGGAGAGCACATGTCGACCGCAGTCAGGACAAACATAGACCTGGTTAGGTCTTGGATTCGGCCTTCTTGCAGCAACATTTCCTTGATAGCTGGCCACAACCCCTCGCCATTCGGTTCTGTCCGCTGCAAGTTGTTCCCATTGCTCGTCTGCAATACCGCAGGATTTTAGATTTTCATGGAGAGCGTCTTTGAACCTCTTTCGTTGACCGCCACGCCTTCTTCTACCGCTTAGCAATTCACCATAAAGTGTACATTTAGGAAGGCGGTTATCATGCATACGATGAACGTGACCTGCCCATCTTAGGCGTGCTCTTGAAATAAGCGCCTCAATTGGAAGGCTGTTTGCTCTCCTGACTACTTCCACGTTTGATATGTGATGGAACCAACGGATTTTCATCATACTTCTGAGGTGTCTTTGCTGAAAACGTTCTAATTCTTTCACATGACGACGGTAAGTGACCCAGCTTTCACATCCATATAGCAGTGTTGGAATGACAACTGCTCTGTAGACAGCCATTTTCGTTGACAAAGCAAGGTCGTGGTTGTCAAATACTCTCTTTCTAAGTCCCCAGAATGCTCTAGATGCAGCGTTAATTCTATTGCGAATCTCGCTGTTCATGTTTGCTTTGTCATTAACAACGTTGCCTAAGTAATTGAACTGATCCACCACTTCAAGAGAATTTCCGTTAAGTGTAATGTCTATTTGGTTCACTTGATGAGGAGTTGACATAATCTTAGTCTTTCCAATGTTGATTTTAAGTCCCAAAGAATCATAGCTTTGGGCATACACATCTAAAAGTTCTTGAAGCTCTTCCGGCGTAGAGGCTAAAAGTGCACAGTCATCCGCATACTGGAGATCACAAATGAATCGTGTGCGTGTCTTCGTGAAAGCTCTAAAGCGCCCTATGTTAAAGAGACCGCCATCAAAACGGTATCTGAGACCTATTCCTCTGACTGTCAGTTTGTTGTCAACAATAATTGTTAGAGCAGTGGTAAACAAATTAAAGAGTAGGGGTGCCAGGACACATCCCTGCCTAACTCCAGTGAGAGTTTGGAAAGGTTCGGTTGCCTCATTATTATACATAACCTGGGCGTTGTTGTTTGTATGTAGACTGCGACATACTTCCACAAATTTTCTAGGGATACCTAAGCGGAACATAATTTTCCAGAGCACTTCCCTGTCCACCGAGTCAAACGCCTTGGTTAAATCAATGAAGGCCATGTGAATTTCTCCTTGATGTTCGAGTGCTTTTTCTTGAAGCTGTTTAAGTGCGAAGATTAAATCCGATGTGCCTCGGTTTGGTCTAAAGCCACTCTGTTTCAGGAAGTAACTTTTCCATAACAGGTGTTAGCCTATTTGCCATCGCTTTAGTGAGTATCTTCCCTCCAACAGCCAGGAGAGCTATACCCCTGTAATTTCCACAGTCCGCAGCGCTCCCTTTGTTTTTGAAGAGGTTGATTAAAAGTGTATCACGAAACTCCTGCGGAGCTTGACCACTTTCCCACACGACATCAAACAGTTTTTTGAGGTAGGGTATGAGCTCTGACGACACAGCTTTAAAGATCTCAGCTGGGAGTGAGTCGGCGCCGGGAGATTTCTTATTTTTTAGCTGCCCAATGGAAACGATAGTAATTGGTCACCTTTTTTGCATACAAGGCACACACGTGAAGATTTCCACTTCTGAGGAAAACTTGCACTTCTTAATATTAGATTGTATATAATTAATAGTGATTTGGCAAATACAGTCGCACAATCTTTAATAAGAAATGCTGGAATTAGATCGTGACCCATGGTCATAGCGGCTTTAGTTTTTTTAATGGCCTTAATTATCTCTTCCTCAGTGATAACAGACAGATTTAAGACGGAGTTAATCTTAGGTGTTTCGTTAAAATTATCGACGCCGGAATTGGGAGGTGTGAAGGATTTCGAGAAGTCAGCAAAACTATCAACAATTAATTGCGGGTCTTCGATAATTCGATTTTCATATTTTAAAGATGAAGAGATGGATGTAGAATTATTTTTTGTTTTAATAAAACTCCAGAAGTTTTGGTTTGAGTAGACCTGAATCTTATTTTCAATATTGGCTAAATATAACTTATATGCGTTATATCTGACTTAATTTTGAACTTTAACCATCTAAATTTGTTTTCATCATCAGAAGTGCCATGTAACTCGCATTTTTTTAGTACTTTTTTCTGCTTAATATCGTGTACTATTTGACCGTTAAATCGTAAGAACTGGAACTTTTTTTGTTTCTTGGGTGTATGCATTGGAAAAATACCATATAATTAAAAGTACAATGCTTCTACTGCTATATCGACATCACTAAAATATTCAATAAATGACCAATCAGTGAGCTGCAAGTCCCTATACAATTCCACAAAATTTGCCTTTTAAAGTTGAAATCAAATTTGTTTTTTTGAGGATCTTCTGTGCAGACAAGTTACAATCTTGCACTTAGCAATGTCTCAATAAATTCATTTAAATGCAATTAAAACGGCCCAAGATTTGATCCTTGTGGTTCTCACTCATCAGTGGTGATTTACAGTTACAAATAATGGAATGGAAAATTATCTTATGAGTTACAATTGCCTATTTTACAACAATTTATGTCCGTGTACCTCTCATCCTATGTGACGCGCATCCACGGGTTATTATAAAAATAAAACGCTGCAATTGCGCCTAATTGAAGTGGCGTATCTAATAAAAAAGCTAGAAATCATCACGTCTTAACGAGTCGGACCTCCCACACGAAAGTGCTTATGTAGAGAGGAAACGGTAATCATTGGACCAACTTATTTTAATTCACTTTGGTCTATTGTTTGTTATTTCGCTTGTGCTCGCTCGACTGTAGAGAATTGCTCGGCTGTTCCGGTTGGTGACTTTGGAGAAATTTAAAATGGCAGCGGCTAACAAGATGGCGCGAAATTCTGGATGCGGTGGCTGATTCATGAGACGACCCATCGATTGATTGCTGTGGACGCGATCGACCATTTCGATCTGTCTGGCGTGTTATTTATGTGGGCAAGTTTGTTTCATTCAAAATAGCCATTGGTGCATACCTACCGGGTGATATAGGGGACATGTAGCAGAATCTAATTATTTTTTTTTACTAAGATAAAATTTTGGTATTTACAGCAGTTAACATAATGTTACTTTTTTAGGATATTCATTTTAGCTTTTGATTTAACAGAAAATGATTCTAATTTTTTAATTTGAAATGGAGCCCTGTATATTTTTTCGGCCTGTTTTGTTCGCCTCAAAATTCGCTTCCATGTACCCTAAAGAACCATTTGTTAAAATGCATTATATTGAATTAAGTCAAGGTTCCATGATTCGAACTCTAAAATATATGATCTCCCAAAAAAATCGTAATTTTCAAGAATGTTTAGGTACCTACCTCTAGTTCTTGAGGATATAACACGGTGACTTATGTACAATACAGGATATATTACGAATTAAAAGATGCAATAAACAACCAGGATTTAAGACAATTTCGTTATTAGGTATTAGACCAACGCGCAACGTCCCAATTACGACTAGTTTTTATTTATTTTAAAAAATGGACACGTAACCAGGACTCTTTAAGCTTTGTCAACAAGCCAATATCCTATTAACCGGACTGGCAAAAAAACAAAATATAAATCATGTTTATTAGAAATCAATATTCGTTACCGGCGCGCGTTTTTGTCTCCGATAAAAAAAAGTTCCTGCTAGACTTGTAGGTGCAAAAGCATAACTTCCAAGCCACATTACATTTTTAATTACCACGTGACACACCATATTGGAAAGTGTGTATCGGTATACTTCAAAAAAGGTGTCGCATTACTTACAGCGGCGACTATAAAGCGTTTCTTAATAGTTAGGGAATGACGTAACAAATTACTCGGGTTTTTTTCGCTACCCATTTTAAGATTTCCACTGGCGACCGCGTCTGGTTTCAGGGCTGTGCCGGCGGCGGGGGGGATCTGAAGCGCGTGAAAATCCCTTGTAGCTGTAACATCAAATTCAGCCTGAGTAGTTGAAATTATGTAAATAATTTAACGGTCGACAATCAAGTTGTAGTTGTAACACTCTTTACATTTTTACGTTTGGTAATTAATTTGATATGCTTGGATGAACCTGTTTTATTTTTCTTTATTATTATTAGCAACATAATATTTGCCTTCTTTGCGTCGTTGCTAGAAAGCCGTACTGAGAGAATGGCAACAGCGCTTTAACGACGACGTTTGAATGATTTTATATTATTACACGCTTTATATTAGCTTCACATGTATGTTTGTTTGTATGTATGTAACTTTTTCAATCTTTGAACGTGATTCTCACCCACTTCAAAATGTCAGATAAAACTGAAATTTTGCACACTTATCAAGGACCAATGACAATACATTAATTTGACAACTTTGTCCTAATGTCCTCACCAGGATCATCATGATAAAATAATTTTTTAAAAAAATGACTAATCTATTGTCAATATTTTGCCGGAGGCGCCGCAGTTAATAATATAACGTATTTGCCGTTGTATAAGCCCTTATTAAACGCTAGTTCCAACTTTAAAACATACATTAGGATGTAATATTAATTATGTAGTACTAGCGGATACTCAGCGGTTTCGAAAAGCAGGATAAATGGCGTGATTAAAAAAAATTATGGTTTAGAGAAACTAAAAAACATGCTTTAATAGCAAAGCGAACTAAAAAGTAAAAAATAATGTTTACATATTTTAAATATTTTATTGTAAAATGTACGATGGCTCTGAAGGACCACAGCAAAAAATTAAAAAATGGAAATTTCTACTTTAAAAGTAGAAATTTTTTGTTTTAAATTAGAACTTTCTACTTTTCAAAGTAGATATTTCTAGGTTTAAAGTAGAAATTTCTACTTTCCAAAGTAGAAATTTCCTAAAATAGAAATTTCTACTTTCCAATTATTCAATTTTCAAGACAGAAATGTCTTCTAGTGTTATTTGCCGTCATGCTTTATGTGTTCTTCGTTTTTTAAGTAATTATAACTATAGTTGACTGCTGAGAAACTACTCTAAGACATTTTATACCTTATGAACTTTTATCTGAAATTTATTCTAAAAGATAAGCGACGCCAGAAAACATTTTAAATAACATAATTTTTGATGAACATTTCGATTTAGAACAATCGAAAATATTAACAATTATTAAAAAATTCATACATAAATGCGATGAGAAGGCTTTAACAAAATTTTTGAGATTCTGCACTGGCGCGCAGATTTGTTAACAGAAAATCCTCGAAAAATAACTTTTAACGAATCGAAAGGGATAAATCGAAGATCAATAGCCCATACCTACAGCTCTAAATTAGAGTTGCCCCTATCATACATGATAATTATATCGATTTTAGAGCTCAAATGAACTCAGTTTTATGGTCGAATATATCGGTGATAGATTTTGGAACTTCAAGTTTAAAAATAATCATAATTGACCATAATTTGAAATCATTCAGATTCAAATCCATCGAATCCATCAATGTGGTCATTGAAGAACAAAAATCCATCTACTATGACCCCTCTAAATTTCAGTATGTCAGCATTTATATATTTTATGGCTTTTATCCAATCATTTAGTGAGAATGAAATGTACATCTCAATCTCTCATCTGCATAAAGGTGAACACGACAATGAATAAGTATCTTGGGAGATCGATGATAAAAACTGGGAATAATATTTTTGTGATCTTTGTTTCTTCTTTAATCGTTTGCTTAAAATTATATCTTACATAAGGACAGTATTAACGTTTTTTGCCAAGAGGACATAATGGGTGCATTACAATTAAAACAGATGTGTATACTATCAAAATATTTTAATTTTTAGTACATAAGTTTCGTATCCACAAAATGAATGTTGAGTAGGCCTTTCGTTGGTAATTGGATAAAAAAGCAAACCTTATTTTCTCTTTAGAGTCGACGTTTTGAAAATCTTTATTGTTTTTCTCAGGATTAATGAGGTGAAAAGTTATCAGACATTAAAATCAGACATAATATCATCGTTACCAGTTTAACATAAAACATAAATATATATCCAGTAGCAAAACTTAGTCTATGATTTTTTTTTCTAATATGCTATGAGTTTCGTTGTTTAAAATATATTTTTTTTATCCAATTACCGACGAAAGACCTATTTTAACTTTGAGTTGAAATTTTCTAAATTAAGTGTATCTTCCCAAAAAGTGTTATAGATGACATCATACCTAACGTCACTTATGTTAAAAAAGTGTAATTCCTATAATAAATTGTATCTGGGCTTACTTTTTCCTCCACACATAATATTTCTCTACTCTTTTATACAGTGCGTATCCATATATCACAGCCTTTTACAGCAACATCTATCAGATACTAAAAGTTTTCAGTAATCTAGTAAAATTTCTAGTTATGTGACATATCAAAATAGTATAAATTATTAAAATATTTAGTTCCCGCAGAATTTAAATTTAATAAATTGATTTTGATGCCCTTAAATATAGCCAATTTGAACTGTCCTTTTAAAATGTAGGTTACCGTCTTGTAAAGATATAAATATTTAAATGTTTAGGTTTACTAACCACCGCTACATAATAAAGACAATTTGTACTCATTAAAAAAAAAAAACAAAGCAAAGATAGCATTTTAAAGAGGAAGAATTCGTGTTTCCAATGGTATACCTACTTACTTTTAATTTTTATAATTTTTATTTCTTATAGATTGTATGTGAAACTTAAGCTTTATCATTTTTTTCTACTCTATATTAAAACATAAATATTAAATAAAATATTAATAAAAAAAAAACTTGTAGATATAGCTTGTTTATACCTTAAACTTCAATCTAAGATTAATTTTTATGCTCTAAAGTATCCAGGGTAAAAAAAATTAAGTTTAAATCATTGGTATTTCTTCCATTTTTTAGGGTTAGGGAATTTTCACTTGAAAACTTGTCTATAACGGCCAAAGAAGGCTTGTAGGTAAAAAAAGGTAGGCTGTAACATTCATTAGTAGAAGGTTGTTTGTTTGGAATTTTTTTATATTGGGCGTATTCTTCTTTAGTAGTACTTGAATTTCTGATTCAAATTTCTTAGTTGGGTCATGTTTTAGTTCTTTAAAATCATACTAAAATTTCTCGTCACAACTACACTAAGTCATTAATGTTGCTTTTGGATTTTCAGATCCGGACAAAATACCCCCGAACAAGCTGCCAGTGTTAGTGCTAAAATACTTTGGATGCTGAAGTTCCTAACTATTTATGTGAGAGACCACCGCGTTGCAATTCGAGTGTGCCGGAAGCTAAAATTAAGTGAACAATCACTACTGGTCTCTATCTGCCTACTCCAGCAGCCCCTAGGGTTGGTAGATGGTAACCAGTAGTTGATTCAAGTAACCCAAATTAGCCTAAGGCAAAACCCGGCATGCACCCTGGTTCGATCCATCGGGAAAGAACCACTGGTGTCGTCGAACTGGAGTCGATCCTACCCGAGTATCTTGGCAATATCTTGGTTATTTTTTAAGTGTCTTGGATATTACAAGTGTTAAGGCTAGTAACTGTTCCGGGGATTTTCTGGGGGCGTTAGAGCCCAGATTAGCAGTTAGTAGACTCCAGTTCCGCGATCGAGTGAGTGAGTGAGTGATATCCTGACTATAGATCCAGCCCGATGAACCTGTCCATAAGCCTTCGTGGTAAGTCTTTATTTTAACTTCACTCCTTAGTTAAAATATGAATTTGATATTTTAAATGAGTCGGAAAATATTGCAGAAAAACTAAAAGTAATTATCCCTCTTTTAAGGGGTATACCTTTCTATTAATATGTACATTCTAATACATACGAATTTTAAGTTCGGCTCTGTACTATTTCGTTCGCAAATTGACTCGCTTACCTTTATAGGTTTTTAATGTGCGTCGGGAATGTTTAATGTCAGGCTTGGCGCCATGGCCCAATAATTATATCGTAAAGTTTTTGTTGCATTTTTTATTTACTGGGATCTATTTACTTCAACTAGCGCCATGGCCTGCGGCGATAATAATTATGTCGTAAAGTTTTTGTTGCATTTTTTCTGTTTCGGGAACTTATTACTTGAACTATACCTTCATAGGTTTTTAATGTGCGTCTGCTTGTTTGACGACACCATGCCGCATGGTCCAATAATATTGAGGTGTTGTCTTTTTTGAGTGCACCGTATATCTGAGCTCGACTATATCTAATATTTATCTGATGTTTCGGAAACTAAATCGGTTTTCTTTCTCAAAGTTATGAATGCGCAATTCTTATATGCTTATCAAAATAGATCTCAGAGTGTTTTATGTTTGAAATACATCTAACATCAAATTTATCACCTATACGGTGTAGTTTTTCGATTGTATCTATGGATATGACGTAAACACAATCTTGAAGTTGTGTATTTAATATACATGGCATATAAGAATTGCATTCATAACTTTGAAAAAGGACACAGATTTAGTTTCTGAAACGTGAGGTAAATACTGTATGCTTATTTTTGTATAATTAGCCTCTGACAGATCTTTTGATAAACATCACAGGGGTAGAGGATATTTTTCCAATATACAGGGTGATTCACATAAAACTTCCCAGGCAGTTTTCGTATTAACGAAAAGAGGTATTCAATTTCTGTAAAAGCCAGTCGTTACATATTGGTGGTGGCTTTATTTTGTCTTTCAAATGATGTCAATGACAGTGGCGTCCGCGACGTCGCGACTGGAACTTTGAAAGTGTAATATTATTAAAGTTTTTTTAATTTTGAGTACTTTTTGTGGTAGGATACACTTTTCTAAAAAAAAACCAGTGGCTTTCAAGATAAATCGAAAAAATTATTCAGTTAAATATTTGACAACTAGCAAAAACTTAAAATTCGCTCAAAGGTAGTCACTACATACAATAGGTACTTAGTTTAAAGTGATTCGCAAACTTTCAAATGGTTGTACAAAGATGGCGTTGAAGTGCACAATTATTTTTCGATAGCTGTAACATTGAAACATAGCATACACGATAAGGAACCAAATAATATACATATAATTTTGTAATGACAAATTTTTTAAAGAGGCCAATATTTTTCAAATTATCTAATATTTCCTATTTTTAAATTTTTTAAAGTATAATTTTCATTAACCCCTGTATTGTTTTGTTAATAATATAAACTAGTGGTCCTAAGTCTAATTTAATAATATAAAGTCAAGTATGTTGTGTAGTAATTTATTTTGAGGTTTGTTGACATACAATCTATTTTTAAGTTATTGAATGCGTTTGTTATTACAAGATAATTCAGAAATGGTTGTGTACACCAACGAAGACAAATTAAACATGATTTTGATCTACGGAGAATGTAGAAAAAATTCCCATGAAGCCGAAAGTTTATTCCATTAACGTTTTCCCAATTTGCCAGATCATAAGACCTTTATTTCTTTAACCTTGACAATAATGTGAAAAAATACGGAAGTTTTAAAAAGTTAAAGCATGATAAACAGTTAACGGCTACAAATGATACAAATATTGCTTTAGTAATTAACAATATTGTAAAAAATCCAAATATGTCGTCTGAAACAAATATTTCCTACTTCCTCATGTCGAACAATTTTAAAGGAAAATAAGTACCATCCATATAAACTTCAGTTTGCTCATCATTTAAGACCTCGTGATTTTAAGCGTCGCATAAATTTTATTGCCGAATTTTCAGTATTACATGAAGAAAATCCGAATTATTTGAAAAAAGGGTTGTGGAGCGATGAGAGCTGCTTCCATGAGCTTGTAACTACAGAGAACGGTCGGTATTGGTCTTAAAATAATCCGAGGTGGGTACGTTGAACCAAAAATCAAACAGTTTTTAAAGTAAATGTATGGTGTGGAATATTGAGCGAATACATAGTCGGACCTTATCTATTTTATAAAACGTTAAATGGTGCTAGATATCGGAGGTTCCTGCAAAAGGAGCTGGCAAATTTATTAAGAAATATTCCTCATGATGGACACATAATCTGGTTTATCAAGACGGGGCACCGGCACATAATTCCAGAATAGCAGTACACTTGCAACGAACATGTCCTGGAAAATGGATAGGAACTAATGGAGTAATCAGGTGGCCAGCACGATCACCTGTCTTAACTCCATTAGATTTCTTCTTATAGGGACATCTAAGAAATTTAGTTTACACTGCACCAATCGATGATATGTCAGACCTATACAACAAAATATATGGGAGTGTTGCCACCGTAGATAGAAATACAGGACTGCCCTATATGAAAAGTCTCCACTACTAGCCGGAGTAAAATTCTTCAATTCTCTACCTTCTGGCATTAAAGAAAAAGCTTCGACTGGTGGTCGAGAGGTGAGCGCACTTGCCTCTCACCCAAAACTTCCGGGTTCGATCCCCGGTCGTGGCAGTGGAAAATACTGTGAGAGGGATTTTTCCACTATACACGGATATTGGGTGTGTGTCCCTTGTCTCTAAATGTGTAGCCCCCTCCCACACAAGGCTCTTCTAGAGCCTTCCGGGATAAAGGGGGTCGTAATTACCTGTGGTGTTATTTATTTATTTATTTTAAGAGAGAACTACGAAGATATTTAGTAGAAGGATGTTACTATTCAGTCGATGAATTTTTGAATGATAAACGTTCATTTATAACTACTTAAAATATATATTTATATATTTTACAGTAATGTGTGTTACTTTTATTAATCTGTATCTATGTGCTTGTAATGTATTTATTTCATGTTTTGTATTTTACATAATTTGTTGACATGTCCTATTTCACCATATTGTGATCGAAAGGATGAATAAATTATTATTATTATTATGAAAGTAACTGGGGAAGAAATAATTAAACGGTTTAATATGTGTACCCATGAAGGAGGAAACAATTTTGAACAGTTACTTTAAACATAAATACGTACATATATGTACATATTTTATTTAAAAATGAAAACAAATGATTAAAAAAACTTATTTGACGTTATATTATTTCGATTTATCTCGAAAACCACTGGTTTAGTAGAAAAACGTATACTATAAAAAGTACTTAGAATTAAACAAACTTCGATAATATTACACTTTCAAAGTTCCAGTCATCGAAAATTTTCTTTCCGGCGTCGCGACGTCACGGACGTCTCTGTCATTGACAACATTTGAACCACAAAATAAAGCCACCAAAAATATGTAACGACTGGCCTTTACAGAAATTGAATACCTCTTTTCGTTATTACAGAAACTAACTGGGGAGTTTTATGCGAATCGCCCTGTATACTGATTAATTTTGTTATTTTTGTAGAATTTGTGATCAGAAGATATAGCGGGTGACACAGGAGACATGTAACACCCCGTAACATGTTTATTTAAAAAGATATTATTTTGAAATTTGGTACACTTATATAATGCGTGATTGTCCTTTTTTAAGTACAAAAAATTTTTCCCACCACTTCCGATTTCACCGGAAATGACATATGCTCTGTTATTTTAAATGGCACCCTGTATATTTTTTTTATATATCTGATTCGTCTCTAGATTCTCTTTTCAACCATGTATCGGAACACGGCATTTGTTTTTAAAATGACAGTCAATATCAATTTTAGTTTGTTAAGTCTAGGTGGCCCTGATATGAACCTTGGCAGATATTGATGCGTAGTGTGCCGTAATATCGAAAGACCTCTGGTGTGCAACTTTGTGCCTCATATTTTTTTGGGAATAACCAGTAGCTGAACAGACTAATAAGATCTAACTTATTTTAAAAAAATATCTTTAAACAACCCACGATATCATAAAAACCAAGATAGGAACCCCATTTTTTTATTTCACCTAGTTAAAAAATACTTATTTATCTTTTATTTTTGTCCAATACAATTGCTGTGCCTATCCTATTTTACTTTCTTCATTAAAGTTAGTATCGAATGTTATTGCATAGTAATGAATATTGTTCTTCAACAAAAATATTTAGTAAGCAGGCGGTGGAAACAAAATAAAAGTAGGTAAAACGATTTTTTTAATAAATAAGAAACATCAGTAAAACACATTTGAACAAAATTGATGAAAAAACCATTACACTATGTAATACATTTTTACAACGAATGAATGAAATTAAAATGAAATATTTACTGAAGTACTACATACACATACAAAATCATTTTTTACTGCAGATGCTCAAAATGTTGTCCGTTATTATCTCTGCACAATCGTGTTTTTGTGACGGTAGCCCTAAGCACGTTATCTAACTGTAATTCAGTAATCCCATCGATTGCTCTTCTGACTCTCATTTCCATGTCTTCTCTGTTTGTTGATGGAGTTCTATAGACATTTTCCTTGAGGTGGCCCCATACAAAAAAAATCAAGCGGCGTAAAGTCTGGTGACCTTGCAGGCCATTGAACGGGCCCATTTGTTCCCATCCAGTTTTCTCCAAACCTTTCATTTAAATAATTCACCACAACTCTGCTGTTATGTGGTGGAGCCCCATCCTGTTGAAAAATTATTGGGTTAATATTAGGTGGCAGTGGTTTTGCAAAAATCCCAAATATCTTTCTCCATTTAATGGACCATAAAAAATTATTGGCCCAATAATTCTTTTGCCAATTACTCCTAACCATACATTAAAACTAAATTGCTCCTGATATACACTTTCTCTCATATTTCTGGGATTTTCTTGTGCCCAATAACGGGTGTTGTTACGATTAAATAATCCCAAATTAGTGAACCTGGACTCGTCGGAAAATAAAATTTGTTCATGAAAATTGTTGTCCAAATTATGTCTGTTCAGAAACCAATTTCAATAGTTCAATCTTCTTTGAAAATCATTTTCGTATAAATGCTGGTGTATTTGGTACTTGTATGATTTAAATTTGTGTTTTTTCAAAATGCGCCGAGCTGATTCTCGATTTACACCGGTTTGGTCCGCAATCTGTCATCGAAATCGTGGGATCTGCCTCGACAATTGCAAGTACATTGATTTCCGACTCTTCATCGATAATGAAATTATTTTCCGGTACATCCGGTTCACTTCTGAATTGCTGTTGATGAATTATTTCTGGAAATCTTTCTTGATATAAGTCAGCAGCCCGCCTGCTATTTTTCTTACATTCACCATAGATTACTAGCATATCTACTTTTTCATTTCGTGAATACATGGCAAAACAGAGTTAAAAACGTGATAACTTAGGTATAATTTAATGAAAAATACTTAAATTGCTGTCAAGTAAACAATTCTTAATTGTCAAATCAAAATGACGCCTCGTTTTACCTTCTTTTGTTTCCACCGCCTGCTTACTATTTTTGTTGCAGTACAATATTCATTACTATGCAATAACATTCGATACTAACTTTAATGAAGAAAGTAAAATAGGATAGGCACAGCAATTGTATTGGACAAAAATAAAAGATAAATCAGGATTTTTTAACTAGGTGAAATAAAAAAATGGGGTTCCTATCTTGGTTTTTATGATATCGTGGGTTGTTTAAAGATATTTTTTTTAAATAAGTTAGATCTTATTAGTCTGTTCAGCTACTGGTTATTCCCTAAAAAATATGAGGCTCAAAGTCGCATACCAGAGGTCTTTCGATATCACGGTACACTACGCATCAATATATGTGCCAAGGTTCATATCAGGGCCACCTAGACTTAACAAACTAAAATTGATATTAACTGTCATTTTAAAAACAAATGCCGTGTTCCGATACATGGTTGAAAAGAGAATCTAGAGACGAATCAGATAGTTAAAAAAAATATACAGGGTGCCATTTAAAATAACAGAGTAGATGTCACTTCCGGTGAAGCCGGAAGCAGTGGGAAAAAAAAATTGTACTTAAAAAAGAACAATCACGCATTACATAAGTGTACCAAATTTCAAAATAATATCTTTTTAAATAAACATGCTACGGGGTGTTACATGTCTCCCGTGTCACCTGGTATGTAAAAAGAAGAAACGTTTGTTTTAAAGTCATATCCTCAATCACCCTGTATGTTACAACGTTAGTACTACCTACTGAAAGCGCAAAACCTTTTGATGGTGTCAGAAAATTAATCGGCCAGTCTAGGCCACTGCATCTTTCCCTTTTAAAAAGCCGCGCCGCCTGTCTTCTCGCATCGAGTTGCACATTTTGGAAAAAATCATCCCGGCCTCGATCCCGGCCCTATTCTTCTACAAATTAGTTAAGTAGTTACGAACAAAAGTTAAATTAATGACAGCTAGAGGCCAAAGCCGTCCCACCTGCGGAGCACCGTCGGCAAATACAATACCAGGCCACAATAAATCATTTTCTTTGCACCTAGCGCGGTGCTACTTAAGTGTAATTATGTTAACAACAACAGGCCCAAAACATACAAAACATATTTCTATCAAATTATGCTGTTTTAATTTTGAAATATAAAAATTCTCCTCGAAATAGATTAATAATAAGTGTCACGGTCGGCGAAAATGATATATGTAATAAAGCGTCGGTCGGTCGCTAATATGGTGCCTAGAGCCGAGGTTTGACCGTGAGTATTATAGCGCCCTAATTCATTGTCGATCGCGGGGAACATAAAATATGGTCTGAATTACTTCCTACATATGACAGGAACTTCCGGTGTTTGGTTTTTGTGGCATATATTTTGAGTTCGTATAGGTTTCCTAGAGCATAATACTAAAAAAATTTCAACTGAAGGTAAAATGGAGGAGATTTTGTTGCTACCCTTACGTCAACTTAATACTTCTTTTAGACCGAGAGTCAGTGGAGAATTTCTGGGTAACTTTACACGCATGTGTTTTGTTAACTTGAAGGTGAAGATTTAAAAAAATACACAAGGTTATAGAGCACACTATCGAAAATGAAAAAAAAAGTAAATATACCAAGACTATTTTCTAACCTTTTCTTCTTTAAGTTTACCCGGAAATGCCCGCAACTTTTGTTTTTTAAATGGAACACCCCCGAATATTTCTACATATTTGGATTCAAGACAACATTCTGAGTAACCCATGAAACTTTCAAGAATTTTGAGTCGATGTTAATTTTTTTAAAGCATTTTAAGACATTCGTCAGTGAGTGCTTTGGAATACCAAAATTCATTCTACGGCAAGTCCATGAGAAAATATAATTTTTCGATTAATTTCATTAATAACTATTTACGAAGCCTCCAAAGTTGAGCATATCACTTTTTATCGAAAACTTTTCTTCAAATAAGAAGGTCTTGGCTCACAGTGTTAAATAAATTAAACATTTTTTTCTGAATTCATTGATATCCATTTCAAATCTATGCTATTTGTTTGAAATCCTCTAGCACAATACCGATTGTTGTATTTCCAGCAAGCACGGAGCACCGGCCCATAACAGCCGCGTTGTTAGGGTTATCTGAATGAAAATTATGGCCCACAACTAATTTCAAACCAGGGTTTCATAAGGTGGCCTGCAAGGTCACCTGATCTAACCCCATTAGACTTCTTTCATTGGAGTTATATCAAGGGAGAGGTCTACAAAATTCCCATTACGACCGTTGAGGATCTCGAATTTTGAATACGAGGAGCTTTTGATAGCATCACTCCACAAATGTTAAGAAATGTAATGAGTTACACAATTGTGCGAGCAAGAAAATGCATTGATTGTGATAGGGGTCATTTTGAACAATATTTGTAAAAGTCAAATCCCGTTCATCATTTCTAGGAATTTAATACTTATAATAATTGTTGCGATTTGTACTTGAATAATTGAAAAAAATTCATATGTCATATGTAGTTATCTCTTTTGTTTCTTAATAAGTATAAATACTCGTGTAAACTATAAGGATCTATAAAAATTATTTTGAAAATGATTTTTTATTTTTAAATAAATTGAATAAAATAGAAAAACAAATAGTATAGATTTGAAATGGATATCAATGAATTCAGAAAAACAGCTATGATTTATTGAACATTTGAGCCACCACCTTCCCATTTGAAAGAAAGCTTTCAATAAAAAAGTGATATGTTCAACTTTGGAGGCTTCGTAAATAGTTATTAATGAATATTTTTTTTCTTTTATTTGGATTTTCTACCACATGTATAATAATAATAAATAATAAATCACCGAATCTACAAAATAATAGAATTATTGGAAAAAAGCCTCGGCGCTTGTGACGTTTATGACAAACAGTCAGAGGTTATTTTTTTTACAAGTAATATAAATCGGAATAAACACAGAAATAATGTATTTTGCTGACGTTTCGGAAAGTAGACTTTCCATTTTTAAAACTTCATTAGAATAACTCTTATTTGCTGTGTATGTCAAACACACAGCTTTAAGATTCTATTTATGTTATTTCCATAGATACCTACTACTTACACAGAACTGATGATATTTTCTTTTAGATAATGTTCTTCTTTTAACATTGGTAGACAGGTTATACAAATATCTACAGAACAATTCGATACGCATTTATCTTCATTTAATAAGATTATTGCTGATTCTTTAATTTTTCTTTTTTTTGTTATCTGAGTTCCAGTTTATTCTACATTCCCCATTTCCCAATCATGTTCACAAATCTTTGATTTCTAAATTTCATTCTTTCTAATGTAATTCTTGTGCTCATCCAACCTCACACTGAAAGGTCTGGATGACTCATCCACATAACATTTATCAGATTCGCGAGTTTTTGTCGTACCTGATTGTCCCTATTTTCAACATTTATGAAAACTCTATCAACAAATGCTTCAGGGTATTGATTTTGTACTAGAATCTCTTTGATAAATTTTTTCTCGTTATTTATAATATTTCATTCTTAGATGAAATTATTTTGGCCCTATCGTATAAACATTTTACAACACACTTTTTAACATTTATTTGTTTTTCTATAAACGCTTGTTTCAATTGTATATAATTACCCTTTTAATTAAAACATATAAAAACGGTAGTTCATTCCTACTTTCTACTTCTAATGTGAATTTAATAGACGGTTCCTTACTATTTTCTAAAAAAAACTATCTAGTAAATCAACACCATGAGGCCAGATTGCAAAGATATCGTCAACATATCTCCACCAGACAACCGGTTTGTTTATACAATTTTGAACATGTGTGTTCTCAAAGTTCACCATAAATACATAAATATGTTGCTTAAAATTTGTGATAATGGAGACCCCACTGCCATACCAAAATCTTGCTGACAGAACTCATTTTCCAATTGATTATACACATTGTTAAGAGTTCCATTATGCTATTTACACTTAATTTTGTTCTAGTTTCCAAATTATCATTCAGCAATCTATTTTTATCTATTTTTAAGGCTTCATCTACTGGAACATTGGTAAAAAGACTAACTACATCAAAACTAACTATCAGGTGTGATTCATGAATATCGTTTTCATAAATTTTTACTATAAAATATTTACCATTTTTAATATATGAATCAGTATTACCAGATAATGGATCAATAATTTTAAGTAAAAATTTTGCCAAATTATGACATGGGCCAAAATAATTTCATCTAATAATGAAATATTAAATAACGAGAAAAAATTTATCAAAAAGGTTCTAGTACAAAATTAATACCCTGAAGCCTTTGTTGATAGAATTTTCATAAATGTTGAAAATATGGACAATCAGGTAAGTATGACAAAACCCTGAACATCATTATACAGCAACAATTCCTTATGTATACGGACTATCAGAAAAGCTACGCCGTATAGGTGACAAATTTGATGTTAGGATGGTATTTCAAACGGGGAACACTTTGAGATCTATTTTAACAAAAGCAAAACCGATAAGCCGGGAGCAGAATTCAAAAAACTGTATTTACAATATCCCGTGCGAATGTGATAAATGTTATGTTGGTGAGTCATCCAGACCTTTCAGTGTGAGGTTGGATGAGCATAAGAATTACATAAAAAATAATGAAATTCAGAAATCAAAGATTTGTGAACATGCTTGGGAAAACGGACATAGAATAAACTGGGACTCGGCAAAAATTTTAACAAAAGTGGCAGATAACAAAAAAGAAGAATTAAAGAATCAGCAATAATCTTATTAAATGAAGATAAATGCGTATGGAATTGTTCTGTAGATACTTGCACAACCTGGTCACCAATGTTAAAAGAAGTACTTAACAAACTCAAGTATCATCAGTTCTGTGTAAGTAGTAGTGTATATGGAAGTAACAGAAGCAGAATCTTAAAGCTGTGTATTTAACAAACACAGCAAATAAGAGTTCTTTGAAAAAAGCTTTGAAAACGGAAAGAGGCTACTTTCGGAAACCTCAGCAAAATACGTTGTTTATGTGTTTATTCCGATTTATATTTGTAAAAAAATAACATCTGACTGTTCCTTTGGCATAAACGTCACAGGCGCAGAGGCTTTTTTGTAGATTCGGTGATTTATTGTTTTTTGAAGAGGATAATACATGTGGTAGAAAACCCAAATAACAGGAAAGAATATTCGTAGAATGTCACAAATAACTTTCAGACAATAGTTATTAATGAAATATATTTTTTCCATGGACTTTATCTGCCGCAGAACAAATTTTGATATTCCAAAGCACTCTAGACGAATGTCTTAAAATGCTTTACAAAACTGAACATCGACTAAAAAATTTTCGCAAGTCTCAGAACTTAAGACTCAGAAATGTTGTCTTGGATCCAAATAAGTAAAAATATACAGGGTATTCCATTTAAAAATTGAAAGTTGCGGACATTTCCTGGTAAACCGGAGCTTATTTGTATTTTTTTAAATATCTAGCGATCATAGAACTCATATGCCAATGCCCCGCCCCGTGTATAATGTTTGTTCTTTCAGATAAATTATTAGTTTTCTATTACCTACTACTATATTCTCCTTACCCGTACTTTATTTTTTTTTGGACTTTAACCCCTGAAACATAAGAATAGCACAGTAAAGACGCCAAGTGTTTTGGTTTATACAAAATACTTTACTATGCATTAAACATAGAGCTCTTGGGTTCTACCGAAATTTTGCACAATTGCGGATAATTCAATAAACGATTTAGGAATAGGGGTACAGAAACAAATCCAAATTAATGAAATTTTGCGAAACTAAGGTCTCATTTCTTATTTGTGAATCAATTTATGTCATAAACAGTATAGGTACCACGATATGAGAACCAAAGAGGACTTACCGTCTCCATCACAGTCGCCCCCTTTCCCCCTGAGCAGTCTAGAAATGGCCGAAACACTTGGCGCTGTACTCCTATCACAAATACCTTCTTTCACTAATCTATCCCGAATTTCCCAGCTAAAAATTGAAGGGTTCTCACGTTTGTATTGGTCGATACGGTTTTCCACTTCTGGCGTCGCCACGCGCGGCTTTGATCCACCTATCACGCCGGGCCTTATGGACCCCGTCTCCTGAAAAAGAACCAAAGAAATACCTTAATATTGGGAACAAGTTACAGTCACTTCTATCATTTAAGTCAGAAGTGCAATATATGTATTTAAAAAAAAAGTTATAGCCAAAAATAATAAATATTTGCTTATCGGATATATACATAGCCTATTACTGTTTTGCTTATTTTCGTATCAAATATATTTTTAAAATTTTCATAAACAGCCAGCCGAGTAAGAGAGAATATGCTAAAATATAACATTATGGCTATGTTATTTTAGAAACCAACTTTTCAAATTTCGCCACACCTTTGTTATTGAACTTAATTTTTCTACGGCTTATTTCAATAGTTGCTCAATTATATCTCGACAAATCCTATCACGTATTTGAAAAGGTAATAAAACCGGGCAATAGCATTCAATATAGGTATTTTATCATTTTCTCTAAGCCACTAAAAAATGTATTACGCAAAATTCTAATTACAAGTCCATATCTAGTCCAGCACCCAGTCGATTTGAAAGTAAAAAATAATACAATTTCTTTAAAAAATCCTTCCGAGAAATCACAGCTTTGCAGATACGTTTCCAATGTCCCATGAACGATTTAATTGGTATTGCGATATTGTTAATTAATGTTTTTATTATTGGGAATAAATGAATTGCAATACCTATGATTTATACCAGTCGTAAAATAATTGTAATGACCCAAAACGTTGTTACTACGGTAACTGTTAATTAAACTGCAATTTTATCGATCCAATATTTCTTATTGCAACGTTTATCATGAATAAGCACGACTTATTTCGGGATTAACCACCACTCAAATGCAAATAAAAAAATAGGTTGTAAATAGTCTTTTAAGTAAGAGTGTAGCTATTAGCATAAGGCGGGCAAATATGCTTATATTTTTGCACATCAAAAAGCAACTTTTAAAAACGGTTGTCATTTTTTGTGAATTAATATTATTTGGTAACTGTTATTATGTCATTGTTACTTTGTACCTGTTATTTTGTCACTGCTATTTGCACATCATTTTGTCGCGGTTATTTTAAATCCCTTTGTCACGGTACTTCATACCTGTTACTTTTCTGTTACTTCCTTGTTCCGTTATTTTGTCACATTTGTCTTGTACCTGTTATTTTCTACCTATTACTTTGTCAGTTTTCATTGAAGTGTACTGTATAAAAAATAAAAATGTACCGTGTACTGTCGAGCAGAAGAAATAGGACAACTTTTTTTTTCTAATGTAAATCTGTCTCTATTTGAATATGTAATGAGTAGTCGAAATAAAACAGATATCACTTTTAATTTATTTTTTATTTTAATGCTGTAGTTATTGCTATAGTAAATGATGGATGGTTAATGAGACAAATTGCACTGCGTTATAACATTAACAAAAATTTGGTGTGTAACGTTTTAAGAAAGTGGAGAATAAACGGTACGATTAGTAGAAATCCTGAATCAAAGGACAAAGGATATCCTACTTAACAAGAAACTAACTATTAATATTTCGTTATTGCACCATTTCTATTTGTAACTTCTATAAGTCTGTTTGGCATAGAATTAAATAACCTTATACAATAATCATTAGTAATAATGTTTTCCCATGCATTATTTACTATTTCCAGTAATTCTTCGGCATTCCGTGGTCTCACATTTCGTTTTTTAGATACTTCTTACGAGTAGTCCCCATACTTCCTCCACAGCGTTAAGACCTGGACTATGACTGGGCCAGTTAAGAACATTGATGTTGTTATCTTGAAACCAGTTAGTTATTACGGTATGAGCAGTATGAACGGAACAATTGTCTTGTTGAAATATGAACTCATTATTAGGAAATAATTGTGACACAGAAGGGAGCATAATATTTTCTAAAATCCTAACATACGTTTCACTATTAAATCGTTCCTCAATATGCCACAAAACACCAGGACCACGTGCCGATATCCAAGCCCACATATTGACGGAAAATCTACCACTTTTATCATTGCTTGATATATATTTCTCATCGAATCGAGTATTTGGAGGGCGGTAAACACGAATACGACCGCTGTGTGTTGACAGGAAAGTTTTTTCGTCTGTAAAGATTACATGGTTCCAAAAATTTAAATCACGCGCTAAAAATTCAAGCGCAAATCCTACTCGAGCTTCTTTATGTTCAGCTTTAAGTAAGTATTTATGTGCTGCTGCATGACAGCGTAGCTCCGGCGACCAGTAATACTCGATCCAGGAAAATTCGTTTCTTCAGCAGCCTGAATAACCGAGTAAAATGGATTTTCTACTAAAGCATTTACCAATTGCAAATTTTGTTGTTGAGTTGATATCCTTCGTCGCCCTGATCCAGGATTTCTACTAATCGTACCGTTTATTCTCCACTTTATTAAAATGTTACACACCGAATTTTTGTCAATATTATAACATACATCTTCTGCTTTAGCAATAACTCCAGATTTAACTAAATCGCTTATATGAGGGGTATTAGTTTTTTGCACACTTGCAATAAATTATGACAACTAACTGACAATGTCACAAAAATTAAAGTTAGATGTACACAACTAGATTTTACCAAAATACCGTTATAAGATCCTTTTTTTTTTTTGCTCACGACCGTACGTATTATTGTGGTGATAACCAGATTTTCTATTATTAATATAATGAAAAACAGCAATCCCTGCTTATGGAACCTCACAGAAGTGAGAGTCACTTTGTTTTTCAAAATGTCCGTTTGTCTGTCCGTCCGTCATACTTTTGTAAACAGGATAACTAAATAAGCAAAAGGTCTGACGGTAATGAATTTCGCCAACCACGGTGCCATCATCAGGGATGTTTAAAGTTTCAAATATGCCTAAAGACTGTGATTATGTCACTTTTACTGTTATTTTGTCATTGTTACTTCGTACCTGTTATTTTGTCACTGCTATTTGCACGACATTGAGGGAGAAATTGTCAAATTACGTATACGATTCCGCCTATCTTAAGCTATAGTTTAGAACTATTGTTCGATCGAAACCTACCTGGTATCTGTTCAGAATCTTGCTGACGCATCCGTGGGACACTCTGAGCTGTCTGGAGATGACGCAGGGCCGTACTCCGGCGGCGGCCATCTCGACGATCTTCAGTCTTATGTGGTTGGGCAAAGGGCGCCCGTTGATGAACACACCCCCCAATTGGTTAACTCGCCCTTGTCCTAAAAAATACACATTAAAAACCTAGACATAGAAAATTTAATTTTAGATTTATTTTTTTCCTAAGTTCAATGCCACGCGGTCGAGTAAATTAAGTTTATGAAATAAATTAGTAATGTTGGACCATAAAAAATAAATTGTTTTAGGTTGAGCAATTAAAAGATCATTAAGGTGGATTTGTGTTATTTACAGAGTCATATAACTCAATTTTAAACAGCCGCAGGTCTTTTTTTCTCATTAGACCGCTTTGGAGCTACTGTGCTGGCTGTAATTATGGCTGGTTAATGAAAATTTTGTAGAAATATTTTAATAAAACGCGTTACGTAACGCCCTTTACTGTTATAGAGGTATAGGGAATTGCTGGGTCCGTGTTTACCGGGCGAGCCAAAAAAAGCGTAACTTAGATTTGCTGTTATGTAACTATTTTAAGTGTAATAAATCCCGGTGGTTGACATTAAAATAACGCTTGTCAGTGACGTTAACTGTATATTCTTCAATTATGTCTGCAGCATCACCTATTTTGGTAAAGATCTCTTGGCAAAGGAATTTCTGACTAATTATCAAGCAGGCAAGTCATATATTTTTCTTTGGTAGACCACTCTAAGACTGCTGAAATCTTAACTTCGGCGGAAATTGATGACTATAAATCAAACAACAAAATTGGAAATACAATTATAGACAGGACTGTGGTCTTTAATATCTCTAGGCGCACCTAAGATTTGTAACTTGAGATCAAATTACAGTTGATAGTCAATCTTACTTAATAAAAGTCTATGGGTCAGCACTGGCTTAATTTTCAATTAAACGGAACGGTAAACCACCAGAACCGTCGATATTAGAACAGAGAAAATCCTCATTGGATAATGGAGGCTCACACACAATTTGTCTCGCAATTTTCTCAAAAAGTGAACGCTTGGACTGGCATCATTAACAATCAAATTATTGGCCTCTATTTCTTTGAAGGCATGGTTTTAACAGTGATGTTTATCTAGATTTTTTAACGAACATTTTAGTGCCTACATTAAAAATACATTTTCCTGATGTTACTTATCCGAATGAAATAGACAGGCATACATATTTGGTACCAACAAGATGGAGCTCCATCGCATTGAGTATGTACAATGAGAAATTATTTAAACAAGTTTTCTCTAACAACTGGATTGAAAGATATGGAACTATTGAATGGCCATCTCGGTCTCCCGATTTGACCCCTCTTACTTTTTATGGGGCTATTTAAAATCAAAAGGGTATGTTAATCAATCAGATAATATTTCAGATAAAAAATGGCATAACCGAAGAAATTCACAAAATAAGACTGAGGTGATACAAAATATCATCCGAGAATTCAAAAATCCACTGGTGGTCATTTTGAACATGAAATTGAATTTTAAAATAATTTGGAAATACATTTTTAATATTAAGTGAGATTCTGCGCTTCATTTTATGTAAAGGGTTGAGGTGGGTATAATTTTGTAATAGAAATTTTCCTTCAAAATCAATAATTTTGTGTCAATGTGTCAACTAAGGCATTAACAAAATTTTAAAACTTTTTGCTGCTAAATAGAGAATCAAAATCCCTTTTGAAGAAGGTGGGGCCCAATCTAACATTTTCGAGAGGGGGTAGTCATAATTCAGAATGGGTGAACGCGGAGGGGGGGGGGGGGGATTATTTTCGCGCTAAGAAATGACAATTTCAAATTAAGAGTTGACCCTGTTTATTCGATGCATATGGACACGCTGAATAAATATATTAAAAGTAACATTAAATTAAAAGAAGATGTTTGTGAAAAATACTTTCTTTAATCTTTTTAGGTGCTGTCAAAAAAATCATCTCGAGATCAATCCATATACTATATAGGGACTTTTGACACATACAACTACTAAACGTACGAAAATTCCACTCAATTGAACTTTTTCCGAATAGAAAATTCTAATATTCCTGTACCTACGGGGTGATTATTTTAATTGGTTCAGCACCTTTTCCTCGCTTATTATTAAAGATAGAGTTTTAAAATTTTGCAGGTATACTTAGAGACATTTTTTGCGTCTAATGCACTTTGTTTTTATTTTCTGCTGTTTCCAGTCTAACCAGAAGTGATGTCAATTTTCAAATGAAACATTATAGTTTCTCTTTTGGATTTCGGCTGGTGTTTGTTGCAATCGAAGCATTAGCGTTTTGATGGTAATATGCAATTAAACATAATATTTTTAGTCGCAAACTCCTCTATAAATCCTTATTTTACTATAAGGAAAGTAACCAGGCTGCAACAAAAGTTACAAATCTGGCGCGTTAAGTGTAATAATTGCATATTACCATCAAGACCCTAATGCTTCGATTGCAACAAACACCAGCCCAAAGACTGATCCTACTTAAAGGAGCTCCCTTGCCAGTCGTCACACACCACTTGCAGACTGCAGTTTCGAGCTGTTGGCTCTCGTCAGTGCAAGGTAGGTATGCGACGACCGACATGAGAATCCTTTGACTATAGTACATCCCGGTATTTCTACAATAGCGACATGTGAAACAGCCAGCAGGCGCCATCTAGCGGTCCAGTGTCCGTTGCAATCGAAAAATAAATAGCCTGACTTGGCTTAGCATAGCTTAGCTTAGCATTTGAACTATGCTATGCACTGACGAGAGCCAACAGCTCGAAACTGCAGTCTGCAAGTGGCGTGTGACGACTGGCAAGGGAGCTCCTTTAAGTAGGATCAGTCTTTCGGCTGGTGTTTGTTGCAATCGAAGCATTAGCGTTTTGATGGTAATATGCAATTATTACACTTAACGCGTCAGATTTGTAACTTTGGTTGCAGTCTGGTTACTTTCCTTATAGTAAAATAAGGATTTATAGAGGAGTTTGCGACTAAAAATATTATGTTTAATATTCCGCCCTCTAAAAGCACATTTGAAATATGCGATTATTACAATTAACGCGCCAGACTTGTAACTTGTAATTCAGCGCTCGACGGAGCGCATAGTCCGGAGAGCAGCTGTTGGTTGCAGTCTGGTTACGTTCCTTATAGTAAAATAACGATTTTATAGAGGAGTTTGCGACTAACAATATTATGTTTTAATACTCCGCCTTCTAAAAGCACATTTGAACGTTCAGATAGTTTGGAAGTTCAATGTTTGAGTTGGGCTAATTAACAACCAACTGATTGGACTTGCTATTCATGATCAAAATCTCAATTCAGCGTTTTATTCTCAAAACATATTGCATTTCCTGGAAGAAAATTATTTAGATAATTTACCTTTGGCAACACTTAGAGAAATTTATTTTATGCAAGACGGAGCCCCACCTCATAATGCAAGGGTGGTGGACGGTTTTCTAACAGTTATTTTTGAGGCAGGTGGATCGGAACCCCCGGGCAGATTAGATGACCAGCGAGGTGACTGGATCTCAATCCATTGAATTTTTATGGTGTCACATTAAAGGTGTTTATGAATTCGAATGCGAAACAAGAGAGGTTTTGGAAGCACGCGTTCGTAAAATCTGCCAAGAGATTAACACTCAGCTTATTGAAAACACAATAGAAAGTGTTTAGAGAAGAGTTGAAACGTGTTTAGAGCAAAACGGTGGCTTATTTGAAAATTATTTGTGATAATTTCCTTGTTATTGCAACTTCATGTTTAAATTTTTGTCACTGTTTGAAATTAAAATGTTTATTGTTTTTTCCCCATTTTCTTAACCAATTTTTTGTGAACTGACGCCAGGAAACTTTGAAATACTGAATTCAAAGACGGCAACGCAAACTTGTATTGATTTGGCATGCGCCTACTACGGCTAAAAAACCATTCCATGAGTAACTCAATTTTTAGTGCTTCGTATATCTGTCCTCAATACCTGAAACCTTAAAATCGCATTGTCTCGAAAACTTTCGACTCTAACCTAATACTTTTTTTACACATTCTAACTCAGAAAAAAATCTAGTTTTGAAATCCAAAAGAAAAACTATAGAGTTTCATTTGAAAATCGAAAGTTGACGTCACGTCCGATTAGACGGGAAACAGTAGAAAAATAAAAACAAAGTGTATTAGATGCAAAAAATGTCTGCAAAATTTCAAAACTATCTTTAATAATAAGCGAGGAAAAGGTGCTGTATCAACTAAAAAAATCATCCGGTATATAACGACTAAAATGAGCTTAGCGGTGTAGGTTGGAATCTGCACTAGCTATGCTCCTAATTTCCAACATTTCTAGCTTTTGTATCTTGCAAAGTCCGTTTGTAAAAACATTTATGAAATTGTTTATATCGTTTGGTATGTATCAAAATGACGCAGACTCTTGTCGAATTTATGCAAACTTCAGTACATAACTTGATTAAATCGCCTTCCTAACGTTCCAAAATTTAATTTAACGGATATTAATTTTGCTTTTTTGTCTAATTATGCCAATCTATAGCTCAATCTGCCATTCGAACGATCGTCTACGAGGCTCTTTCGTCTACTTACTTCTGGTAAACGGTAGACTGTTCAATTTCTACCTTAACCCAAAAGTTAAATAGCCCTATATAATATTTTATAATTTGGCATCTGCAGTTTTATGACAACGGAAAGTTTCTATAACTTCATTGAACGTGTAACCATAAAACCATGAGCTATTGTAAATCAAAAAGTTTACTTTCGACCTATTTTCATGGGTATTTTTCTAAAATGATAAATTTCGCTTTTATGTTGCTTCCGGGAATTTTTAACAGTACCTCATAAAAAAGTAGGCCTGTTAGTGTTGTCTTAGCACAATATAATTACTGACAAAATCGATGAATATGTGAAACCAAAAGTATATAAACGGAGATTATATGTATTTATACCTATGTGCTAGTAGTGTACAAAAAAGGAAGTTATTAATAATAGTTTAAAGCTATCTGGAATAGTGTAGTAATCAGATTTGATTATAAAAACCTTATTTTACTATAAGGAACGTAACCAGACTGCAACCAACAGCTACTATCCGGGATATGTGCCCCGTCGAGCGCTGAATTACAAGTTACAAGCCTGGCGCATTAAGTGTAATAATTGCATATTACCATCAAAACGCTAATGCTTCGATTGCAACAAACACCAGCCAAAAGACTGATCCTACTTAAAGGAGCTCTCGTGCCAGTCGTCACACACCACTTGCAGGCTGCAGTTTCGAGCTGTTGGCTGTCGTCAGTGCAAGGTAGGCATGTGACGACCGACACGAGGATCACTTGACCATTTCGTACCGAAATGTCCTAAATGGTCAAGTGATCCTCATGTCGGTCGTCACATGCCTACCTTGCGCTGACGAGAGCCAACAGCTCGAAACAGCCGTCTGCAAGTAGTGTGTGACGACTGGCAAGAGAGCTGCTTTAAGTAGGATCAGTCTTTCGGTTGGTGTTTGTTGCAATCGAAGCATCAGCATTTTGATAGTAATATGCAATTATTACACTTAACGCGCCAGGCTTGTAACTTGTAATTCAGCGCTCGGCGGGGCATATAGCCCCGAGAGTAGCTGTTGGTTGCAGTCTGGTTACGTTCCTTATAGTAAAATAAGGATTATGAGGAGTTTGCGACTAAAAATATTATGTTTTCGATAGAGATGGTTTGTCCTTGTGTCTACTACTAGAAACTGTGTTTATTGTCTCGTGTACCCACCTAAAAAGTAGGTACCTATTTACAAACATACGGCTGGGAGATTAAAAATTGGAAAATTTAAACTTAATAATTTAAACAGATGTACCAAGAAAAGCATGTTTCTTTCAAATAAAAACCAGAGCAGCGAAGAAGTGAGCCATAGCAGAAGAACAATTACTTTTGGAAAAGAAAAAAAGTGGATATCAAAAGAGATATTAAAGCATCCTCACGGTAGAACTGATACTTTTGGGTATACAGTATCATACGAATAATTGGAGGGAAATTTAACAAGTTCGGGACACTACCTGCGCATATTTTGTATTTACAAACTTACAAATACAGTTACGAAATTGTTCCCTAATCATTCAACACCTATCAACACCTTATTTGAGAAGAAAAAATGGAATTTATTACTAACTAAATACTTAAATAATGCATTTTTAAGAGTTAAAATTGTCAAAGTGGTCAAAGAGATTGGTGAACTTATTAAAACAATTGACTCCTTGATAATTATGGGATATTTTGGCCCACACTTAGTCTAGAAAATGGGATCCGAAGTTCAGGAGGCCTGCGTGTGTGGTGCTTGTGAATATCATTATTTCTTTCGAACAACCCTTCTTGCTTTTTTTATATTTAATACAGTAAAAATAAAGTGATAGTGGTGTTATAATTGATAAGGCTATAAATGCCTCTTTACAGTGAGTTTGCGCAAATAGACCAACCGAATAATAATACAACGAATAATTTTCTTTTGAGCTGCAAATACTTTGGAAGTGTGTGATAAACTTCCCCGGAAAATTAATCTATAAGACAGACCAGAGACTGGACTAAACCAAAGTATGTTAATTTTAAAACATTAAGAGAGATAGAGGACTTCAAATATTGAATAATAAAACATGATTTATTTCATTTTTTGAATACATTTTTGTGACTTTCCCATGCCATTTTATAATCCGAAGTTACTCTCTTCTGTATGAACAATTGACTGATGATTTGCCTTAATTAAAATAAGTTATGTCCAATGTTCTTTGGTAAGAATGACATAACACAACTGTTCTACCAGCATTTAAAACTAGACCATTTAGAAAACTCATATACTGATGTATTGGCTTGAATAACTGTGGTCTCCAAAGAGCTATTGGACATTAAAAAGTTTGTGTCATCAGCATAGACAATTGATACATTAGGTGTTACTCAAGAATGTGCCATATCGTTCACAAAAATTTAAGACATTCTTTTCATATCAGTTTTTTTAGCGTTTATAATTTACGTAGTATATAAAAGAATGAAAATTAATCCATAGATATGTAGATTATTGTTCTGTTTGGCTTTATACCAAAGAGCTATGCTTTATTTTGATAAATAACTAAGTGGAAGGATATGCAGAATTTCTCACATGTGCGGTTCAAGATATTAGTTGTGCAAATACTTTTTTGAGCAATTAGTTTTTTTCAAATGTGCTTTTAGAGGGCGGAATATTAAAACATAATATTTTTTGTCGCAAACTCCTCTATAAAATCCTTATTTTTCTATAAGGAACGTAACCAGACCTGCAACCAACAGCTACTCTCCGGGATATGTGCCCCGCCGAGCGCTGAATTACAAGTTACAAGTCTCTCAAAAATATTATGTTTTAATTAGTTTTTTTGTAAAAATATACCCATAATAAAACGCATAGTGTTTATACCTTACATAATAAGAAAAAAGAAGAAAAATAAGTCCATAGATTAATAAATTATTGTTTTGTTTATATTCCTGCAAAATAACTGTTCTTGATTTTCATAATCAGCCGACTGCGAATATTCTACATTTCGATGATGTCATGTTCAAGTTTTAATTTTGGGGGGTTGGCAACCCCCTCCCCCCCAAAATTCTCTTAATTCTTTCTTAAACAGTAAAAAATTTGTTGCGGGGTAGTTTACAAACTGACGAAACGAGCTTGTGTCGTCTATCATACCTTGAAATGGGTATCCAGAAAAGCAGGGTCTGTGCATTATTCCAAAATTTCCCGTAACAGTCATTTCGCTCCCGGAGAGTCTTATTGAGGAGTCAACACTTTACCGTCTTCATAAACAAATCACACGGTCACACAAAACTTTAAGGGGAATTACCGCACCGGCACTCGCGCTGGTTTCGGTTCAGGTCCGTAGGGTACGTCAGTGACGCCGTTTGAAGTAGACGCAACAAAGACGCTAACGCCGCTAGGGGAAGCATGGAACTGGCTCAAAATATTGTGACTTGTGCTGGTGTCAGAATTTGTTGGCCCCACCTTCCTCGGGGCCACGCCTCCACTATAGTCGGGCAGGTATGCCCAGTTCTAATTAAAAAAGTGTTGTTCGGTCAATTGTGAATTCTTGGCAGGCCGACGCTGAAATGACACAAGAGTTGTTACTTGTTACAGGTACATTTTGCTATTTTATGGAAGCTATTATTTTAAACTGATGTTAATTAGAGGTTGCGACGGAGGTGGGACGCTTTGGGCTTAATTGAAGCTTATAAGATAGGCGTTATTTGTGGTTTTTGGTAATTATTATCATTTAGAATGCTTAGAGCATGTAATTCATAACGAGAATATTTGATTGGACAAGCTAATACAGAAGTTTATTGGCCCGCAATGCTTAAAATACTCTAAAAACCTGTCCGTGCTATAACAGAAGAATTTGATGTTTTTTACGTTGCTCAAAACATGGCAATAATCAAACTGTGACAGATAATTGATATGTGTCCGTTCAAACATCTATTTAACTCCATCTCTTCTGAGACTGAACTACATTTGACCACAGATTGCAAACCCCGCTTTGTAAACCACATGAAAATAGTATTGTGAAGTAATTGCTTATTAAGAGTCTGTATAATCCAACAGAGTAGGCAAACGTTTTCGATCTGAAGGCTAAATAGATTCTACTAAGGCTAAAATAATGACTCTATGGAACAAGCATCACCTACTGACGATAATTTACGTCTGGCTCTGGAGTTCCACAAGGCTCCATTCTAGGCCATCTATATATTAATAGATGTTTATTTATGATATCGCTCTGTCGATTAGTCGTTATCGTACTCAGACGACGGAAAAGCACTTCTTTCGAGTAACAATTCTATATTCAGCATAGATCAAATGTGTTTCTAGAGAGCAGAATATTAAAACAATATTTTAGTCGCGAACTCCTCTATGAAATCCTTATTCTACTATAAGGAACGTAACCAGACTGCAACCAACAGCTACTCTCCGGGTTATGTGACCCGCCGAGCTCTGAATTACAAGTTACAAGCCTGGCGCGTTAAGTATAATAATTGCATATTACCAACAGAACACTAATGCTTCGATTACAACAAACACCAGCCGAAAGACTGATCCTACTTAAAGGAACTATGGTAAACCCAGTCGGGCTATTTATTTTTCGATTATAACAGACACTGGACCGCTAGATGGCGCCTGCTGACTATTTTGCACGTCGCTATTCTAAGCATACCGAGACGAAGATTGTCAAATGCTTAAAGCTATTGTAAAACTTATCCTACTGAAGTACTTACCAAGTTATCTCTGTGAGAGCATAGAGAGCTTGATAAATCCTATAATAAGAGCATTTGGTCTTAGACGAGAGGGTTTATTGACACTTTTATGATGCCATCAAAAGCTAAATTTGCTTTTCAGACATTTCAGTTTATTGTAGCCTGCAGTAAAACAGAAATGCTCTACAGTCAACGGAGAAGACCTAATACTATGAAACATCATATCAGGTTAATGAAATTATTTTATAAGTATGTTCTCATTATGTTTGTAGAAAGCCGCACACAAAAAATAGTGAAATAAATATATTTGAAATACACTTTTCTAAAAAATAGTACAAAATGGACAACGCATCGTCAAAACTGAACGCTACAGGAAAATAGCCGCATTAGGAATAATAACGTTCTATTTGCTGTTTGGTTAATTCCTTTTAATAACAATAATACAACTTTTATAAAACTATCGCCAGAGAAAGTCCAAAAGATTTTATGGTCAAGTTTTAAGATATACTACAAGGCTTTTTAATAAACTCTTGTACTCTAGAAATACATTTGGTATTCTTTTACTTCCTCACAATCAATATTGTTTTTAGAGTTCTGTGAAATAGTTCAACTAACCCATTACTTTGAGGATGATACGCAGCAGTCTATGAAATCCTAGGAATTTTGAAAATTGTGAAAATATTCTAGATTCAAATTGAACGCCCTGATCTGTAGGTATGTAAAGCGGGACACCAAAATGACATATACATTGTCGAAATAATGCTTCAGCAACTGTTTCTGCGGTAATGTTACACAAAGTATATGCCTCAGGGCAACGAGTAAAACGCTCAAGTACAGTAAAAATGTAAGAGCAATCTCCCGGAAGGAGGTAATGCTATCTACAATATGTGAATGTTCAAAACGTCATCTAGGGACTTCGAATTTACAAATTGGAGGTTTGGTATGTTTATTTATTCTGTCTGACATGTTTTTGTCCAAAAGGTACAGTCTGTATTCATTTTAGGCCAGAAATATTTACTGTTAATTATTTTTTTAGTTGGGATGAGTTAAATTATGAAAAATTTCAAAAATAGCTCATCTCATTTCGGTGGGTATATAAGGTCGAAATTTGGAATTAGAAACATCACACCAAATCTCAGCAAAACTCATATAATATATTCTCAAATACCACACTAACACAAAGTTAGAATTTTTTTCAGTTCTTATGTTGGAATTATTAATATTATTGCTCGCGTTGCACCTAACAGTAAAATTTAATGGCGAAGTAGGTAACAGTAAAACAATTGCCCGTTCAAATTAGAATACGAAATCGGTGTATTGAAGCGTCAAATTCACCTACAAACTAGCTACTGCAGAAGAAAACTAGTCTTTTTTTCTCCGGTGTATTAAAATCCAACAACAAAACAACTTGTTTATGTAAATATAGGACGGTTACAGTTCTCAGGCTCTGCGACGTCCCACCGGTCCGCCAGTAAAAATAGCAGAAAAAATCCTATTTCCCACGTTAATATCTGAAAGAATTGACTTACTTTTACTAAATTCAAATATTCCTAATTATGAATGGTGTGTTTTACCAACAAAGCACCAGAAAAAAAGTGATATTTTAAAAACCATGAAGAACGCTATTGACCATTCCTTCTGCGATGAGTCTTGGAGAGGCATAGGCCTGTGTAACGGTTAATGTTTGTGTGAATCGACGATAGAGACAAGACAGTTTTAAAGCTCACAGAAGCATAGAGAATTTCCCTTGAAATTTTTCTGAAAACAGCTTTTATTAGTTTATTGCTTATTGCTGTGCCAGTAAGACCAGTGCCGGGTTTAAAGTACTAGACCAATGCATGTGTCCTATCAATTGGATCCCTTATTTGTATCTGAAGTGTCTTGAATTTGTTACTATACTGGGCGATTTTTTTAACCAGAAACTTTCAAATAGCTCGACTAAATATTGTCTGAAAGTTATTTGTGGCATTCTATAAATATTCTTTCCTTTTATTTGGGATTTCTACCACCTGTATTATTCTCTTCAACAAACAAATCACCGAATCTACAAAATAATAGAACTATTGGAAAAAGCGCAGAGCGCCTGTGACGTTTACATCAAAGGAACAGTCAGAGGTTATGTTTTACAAATAATATAAATCGAAATAAACACAGAACCCAAACAACACATGATGGTTTAATAAACGTTTATTATGTGAAATTACGGTTTAAATTTCGTTATAGTATATTTAATCAACGTCTATGAAAAGCGTTTATTTCATAAACGATTTTTCTACGTATATTATAAATATATTTCTCCAAAAATGTTTGGAGTAACGCAGAATATTTGAGAAATAATGAATTGAGAGTTGAGACTACACTTGCGTCAAATGTTTAAATTAAACTACTTGCATTTTTCAGCCATATTATAGTTTTTAATATACGATTTTTAAATGTATACGATAAATATGTATTTGCACTACATTCTTTATAGGCATGTCATAAACAATTGCAACTAAGAGTTCGAAGATTATAACAATATCTGGAAATATGAGTAAAATATTTACATTAATCAAAATTTGTTATAGATAGATGATGAAAATATTTGTTCGGTAATATTGCAGTTTATAATATACGGTTTTTAAACGTATATCACTCTGCAACGATTGCTCAGTCACCAGCAACCGGGTTAGTATTGTTGCCTTTGTTGCAGAATACATAAGAATTTTTCATAAATATATGCATCTCTCTCGTTGTCTCAACAGTACAGCTGGTGAGCAACCGCGGATCGGTCTTGTTAATTGCTGTTTCGTGTGGTGGTAGTCAACCTTAGTAGTGTGACCTTGTGGTCGAAACAAAGAATATTTACTTTTTGCGTATATATTATTTGATTGAAATTCAACAAGTGTTACGTTGATGAGCCGCCATTATCCTTGAGTTATCACGTTGAACAAGAATGAACCAACTTGTGATTGGTAAGAATTATTGTTTATCTGAGCGATTTCATAGTAACTGCATTTTTTTTATCACAGAAGGTGTAAAACTCTGCATGGCTAGCGTTGAAGGCGTGGGTGAGACCAGTGACAATAAAACTAGAGGGACGATTCAAGATTGGTTTAAGCTTGCCAAAAGCCGTTATAGTTATAATAATAATAATAGGCTCTATTTTTGGATTTTAGTAAAGAGTAATGAACAATGTTGTGTTTTGTTATCGTTGTCAAACATTCTAGGTCCCCAAGGGTGAAATAGTAAATGATAAAATAGTTTTACGTATAATATAATATAAAAAATCTAGTACTAAATAATAAATATTTTAAAAAAATTACCATCTGCATGCATATATACAATTGACTTATTTTTTCTTGATATCAGTAGTTATATATAGGTTGGAGGTTTAAAATATGTACCTTTAAAAAATTGGAGATCTTTATAATATTAACTTTCGAATTTAAAAACGGGTACTATCTTTTTTATAGTGTTGTAGACCGATCAATTCTAAATAATTTTGCAAAGGGAAATGTATCGCAAGTCAAGAAAAACTTTAATTCTAATTTCCCTGTTATAATTAAAGAAAAATTAATATATTTTACAAAATAAAGCACTTAGAAATTAATTCGTTTCAATGTCATCTTATTATTGTTATGCAGCAATATATATTAACAATTTTATCATAAGTAGCAAATGATTTCTGATTTAAGACATCATTTTACTTGCAAAGCTATTTGAAATCGATTAGTCTATAATACTGTATAACAGAATTTCCCATTTTAAATTTTGAAAGTTAAGGTAATTTTGGTAAAAATAAAGTGATGGAAACTATTTAATCATTTATTAAATAAGCTCTTAGTTTATAAAACAATATAAAAAAAGGTCTAAAGAACTTATAGCGTATATTCATTAACAAAGATACAAGGGTGGATTCCCTTTAAAAGATCTCTCGATATCATCTAACTTTTTGTTCTAAATTTTTTGAGAAAAACTAAATTCTTCAGAAAAAGTTCAGATTTTCAAAAGAAAAAAATTTAAATAAAAACAATTATAATTTACGATTCCATCTAATTTCCTTTTAACTATTATAGTTCACCAGCTTTATGAGACTTTGAAACTTCTATATTTTTAATTTGAAATATGTTCACCTTACGCGAAATCAGATATTTATATCCTCTGAATATATTACCTAAATTTTGGCATTGCCAAAAAAGTTTGATAAGCTGAAGTAACACTATAGAAAATGACTTTCTCAAAAAATTTAAAATAAAAAAGTTTGTAAGTATTAATATATTCCATACCCTAAATAGATAATAAAGGTTTATTACACGTACACCAGCAACTAGAGAAAAGGTTTTTCATAACTGTGAGAAAAACCTTTACATCATACGTATTATCGACGTATATGAAATACGTTTATTTGAAGTTCTACATAAAAGTATATATCTGGTATATGATGTGACAACAATATAACGTTTTCTTAAGACGTATATATTTAGAATATGATGTGCCATAATATATATATATATATATATATATATATATACGTTTTTTTAAAACCTCTATATTTAATTTATGATAAGACAAATATATACGTTTGTAGCGCGGACATTTGAACGTTCATTAAACCATTTGGTGTTGCTTGGGAAATGATGTATTTTGCTGACGTTTCGGAAAGTAGTCTCTTTCCATTTTCAAAGCTTTTTTCAAAGAACCCTTATTTGTTGTGTATGTTAAATATACAGCTTTAAGATTCTGTTTATGTTATTTTCATAGATACTTGCTACTTACACAGAACTGATGATATTTTCTTTTAGATAATATTCTGTTCGTTAAGTTCTTCTTTTAACATTGGTAGCCAGGTTGTACAAATATCTACAGAACAATTCGGTACGCATTTATCTTCATTTAATAAGCCTCTGTCTCTCTAAAATTTTTGCCGAGTCCCAGTTTATTCTATGTCCGTTTTCCTAAGCATGTTCACAAATCTTTGATTTGTGACTTTTATTATTTCTAATGTAATTCTTGTGCTCATCCAACCTCACACTGAAAGGTCTGGATGACTCACCCACATAACATTTATCATATTCGCACGGCTTATTGTAAATACAGAAAATACGCGGAGCAGAATTCAAAAAACTGTATTTGCAATATTCCGTGTGAATTTGAAAAATGTATACCTCATGTCATGTTTTTTATTTATTTTTTTTTGAATTTCAAAAAACATTTTTTAAAAAAGTGCCTCGAATTATTGGTATTAAATTATGTTATAAAGGTAAAAGGGATTTTTCTCAATGGTTCAACGCTTTCGTGTTAGGCTTGCAAAGGAGTTCCGGGTTCGAATCCTGGCTAGGGTATAGATGTTTAATGGTGTTTTCCATGTGTTATCGAGTTGGTGGCAGTGGACTAGACGAGATTGTATGAGAGACAACACGGCTAGTTTCTGTACCACTCCTGAGTTCGAGTCTCAGCTACGGCAGACGGCAATGTCGTAGGCAGTGGTCGTTGTTTAATTGTCTATGTATATGTGTCCTGGTTGAGTGGCGGAATAGCTAATGCTAAACTCCGCCAGGACGTTAATCTAAACAAGGCGATAAAATAAAAGTATTTTCTTATGAGTTTCACTCTATGAAAAATGTAAAAAATAGAGGAAAAAGTTTTAAGAAATTAAAAATATATCTTAATATTAAACATTATCTGAAAGTTATTTGTGGCATTATACGAATATTCCTTCCTATTATTTGGGTTTTCAACCACATGTATTATTATCCTCTTCAAAAACAAATCACCGAATCTATAAAATAATAGAATTATTGAAGAGGATAATAATACATGTGGTAGAAAACCCAAATAATAGAAAAGAATATTAAACGTTCAAAATATCCTTCGTAAAATTCCTCCGGCGTGCAAACTGATGTTCACTAAGTATCCCTTTTAATCAAGCTCAATGATTCTATCTTTCAAGTCTTTCAGATTGGTTTGCTTCTCAGCATACACCACCTATTTGAAGTGTGCTCAGAGAAATCTAGCGCAGTCAGATCTGGTGACCGGGCTGGTCATCTCGCAGGGGTCATATTATGAATCCTCCAGAAGAATAGGTGTCTAGAGTTATTAAAAGTCCAACTATTTCTTACCGTTGTACTATTAATTTGTCAATCCATTTTAAAAATCTATATCTGTAACAGAGTGGCCCTGACAAATGTTTCCAAATGAGGGCCTGTGTAGGTTAGTTATATGATGATATTGTTCCTGTAGTTCTCGACGAAATACTCATAAATATTGTCTCTAGATTGGTATCGTTTTGGACAGTCACAAAACCATTATTATCTCATAAAAATATAGTAATAAGAACGAAAGCATATTCCCATTTTACAGTTTTATGAATTTATTAGTTTGCTAGTAGAAAGTTAGTCGAGTCGGTCTTATTGTATTATGGGTTCGCTGTACTGAGTGAGGATGAAATTTGAAATTATATACCTATTTATTGTTGGGATATGATTGGGAGCACTTCCTGTAGGAACCACGCGATCGCACATATTTATTGTGGATTATATCCCCCATAAATTATAAACCAATGACATTTCGTGAATTTTCAAATTTCAAAACCATTACTACAATTTTACGCTGAATGAACGCAAGCCAGTTTTTGCTAAAATTTAACAGTGATTAAATTACGTTTAGCCTTTAAATGCATATAATTGATTTAATTTACTCTCAATTGGGCTAAAAACAAAATAAACATATTATAAATTCAATAATAATTATCTTTGTTTATAATTACCATAATCCAGCTGTTTGTAGACTAATTAGTTTTAAATTAGGTTTATTTGAAATCAAATAATGTATTTCTAGAGTACAAGAATTTATTGGAAAGCCTTGTAGTATACCTTAAAACTTGACTATAAAACCTTTTTGAGTAGCTCTGGCTGTAGTTTTGTAAAAGTTTTATTATTAATGTTAAAAGGAATTAACAACAACAATTTTGGTTTTAAAAATCCTTTAAATACTAATTTGACCAATTTAAGCAAACTATGAAGTGTTCAAATGGTTTTAAAAATGCTTTATAAAATATACATGTATAGATCTCCTGTATTCTCTTTTAAATTGATGTATACTATTGTCTGGATGAAGCAGAGTTTTATTTCTTCTTGGGTAATCATAATCACTACCAACCATAGACAAAGTGTTTTTGTTCTTGTATGCAAAACATAATGTTCCATAAATATATACAGTTTTTTCTAAAACGGGGAAAAACAATTTTCTCAGACATTAATTGTTTTGTAGCTTACTTTCCCACAATTAAACACGGAAGTACCATAATAATCCTAAAACTAACAAAGGTTAGACGTTTAAGGCAAAAATGCCGACAGGCAGGAGGCATGGTCAACTACAATAACCAACAGTAATTTGGAAATTACGCTCATTTACCCATCCCTCGAGAGGTATACGAGAAATGCAGCAAAAGAGGTCAGTCATATTTCTGTCCTCAAACAATTCAGTTCGTATATTTAAACTTAAGATTCGTAACCACTTCTGTTAGAGTTTTGTTTAATTAATAACTGCTTCTGAAGAACATTTAATTAGTTGTACCCACACAACAGTTTAATAAAAAAATTTGCTATCCAAAAAAGCTGAAGCCGAAGAAACCTAAACTCCTACCATCATTCTGAATATCCTGGATTCAGCTTATACCTAGACAAATTTTTTTTGTTGTCTTGCTCTCGAGATATAACATATGATTATAAATGGTAACAGGACATGAAGAAAGATGTTCACTTAAAGGAAAGTCAATTAAATTAATAGGTATATTTTATTTAAGGACTTATTTGTATTATTCGACACCCCTAGACACTTCAGCACGACCTTTTTGTGTATATCCAACCGAACGTTATTGAATTCACATACGACTTTTTTTTTATAAACAGTCGCTAATAGTTTACCTTAACAAAGTCGTGATAGCTTTCATAAGTGCCGTATTTTTTATATCTATCGCCCTCTTTGTATCAATAGGTGCTTATATAACAAACATTTCCTGCATTGTTAAAATCGTAGGGCGTATCACATCCCACCCCCTCAAGCCGACACCATTGACGAAAACGTATCGATTCTAATAAAGGGTACAAGGTTCTCTTACATAAGCCGTTACAAAATACAAAACTTGTCGAAAACTCACTGTTATATCCGATTGAATGAATTCGACCTCAACGGTGTTAACAAAATTGATATAGTCGTGGCATATTGGTGAAGAAACTGTTGAATCGGATACATTTTTACTACCAAGCAAACAAATCGTCAGCGATTTGGTAAATATTTCTGTTTCTAATGATTGAATCTCGAAATTGAAAGAATTGGTAATTACTTATGATAAAATTTCGAATAAGAACAGATTGGGGATTGTTAGTTGTTTGGACATAAACAAATTGAAACATAATATTTTTAGTCGCAAACTCCTCTATAAAATCCTTATTTTTCTATAAGGAACGTAACCAGACTGCAACCAACAGCTATTCTCCGGGCTATGTGCCCCGCCGAGCGCTGAATTACAAGTTACAATAACATTACAAGTTATAAATAAATTTGTTGAAACTTAACGATATTTTAAAGAAATTAACGTATCTCCGAAAACAATCAAAATAATTTGCTTAAGCTTGGTGGATTATCATTTTTTATACCCTGACTCTCACAGGAAATAATCGAAATATAAACAGTGCGGCTAAATGTGATTCAAATATATTACAAGTAGCAAATGAGACGACTCCGAAGATGGATGAAATAGGTCGTTAGTTAAATAGTGTCTTCTATCACTACACAACTAAATAATCGAGATGTACTGATGTATGACTGATGGTCGAGAGGTGAGCGCACTTGCCTCTCACCCAAAAGTTCCGGGTTCGATCCCCGGTCGTGGCAGTGGAAAATACTGTGAGAGGGATTTTTCCACTATACACGGATATTGGGTGTGTGTCTCTAAATGCGTAGCCCCCTCCCACACAAGGTTCTTCTAGAGCCTTCCGGGATAAAGGGGGTCGTAATTGCCTGTGGTGTATATATTATATATTATTATTACTATATATCTGTAAACACTGGATGAATTCAATACAATCGTCAGTCACCGCTATTATATGGTAGGGTAGCCATATTTTGTAGGAGTAACTGGGAATTTTAATATAAACAAACTATCAAATACAAAACAAGATAAATCCTTATCAGATATAATTGACTCCTTCTCCTTAAAATCATTAGTAAATTAACCAACAAGAATTGACTTGCGAGGTTTCAATGCAAATACAGCCTTAGATTATGTAGTTGCAAATTTAATGGATTATAAAATAATATTAGTAGATTCATGGAAAATCGAAAGCTAGTGGTAAACTGTAACGACTGCCGATCGGATACACATGACGTGATTCTGGGTGTTCCACAAGGCTCGATTTTGGGGCCCCCGTTGTTTTTGTTGAACATAAGTGATTTATCAGATCACAGCAAACATGGGATTACCACCATATATGCAGTCGATACTACTGTTTTAGGTGTCAGCTGCTACACATGAGGTACTAAATCCGAAAATTTATACGACAGACAAGCTCATCTTAAATAATAATAAAACGGTTTTTGTAAGTTTCAACTACATGAAAGCCGTAACCTCGGATACCCTAAAATTTTTGAGATTAACTAAGTTTCTTAGTTTAGGTATAGAAGTGGATCAACTAATAATCAGTTGAACTTGGTTTAAAATCCGTTTATACTATTGTTGTAGCAATTGTAACTCTGGATTTTGAACCAAGTTCAACTGAATATTCGTTGATCCACTTTTATACAACTGGGCCTAAGGGCGCGTTGTACTAATCTTTTTTAATTCTACCATCACGGAAACCAGAATAAAATTTAATTGAGGATTAAAACAGTTTTGTGTTGTACGAAGCAAAGTTATCGAAGAGTCAGCTGATATGGTTCTAAGTGGGTGACTGTGTATATTGGCATCACTGATTCAGTCAAAAATACGTACCTCAATATAAGTCTCTGATCTGTGGCGTAAATTGTGGATTATAACCTTTCTTCTAAATATCAAATTACCGAGAGTGACAAATTGAGAAAATTGCTGAGATAATCTAACAATAAAATTATTATTTTCACTTAATAAATAATATAATCTATAAACAATACAACCGTGCAAGCCACCAACCCCAGCTCCAGAATAAAAAGAGCAATCAATTTTACCTCTGAAGAGGAAGTCTTGTTGACCTCATTGATGAAAAGAATACGCTGAACAAATTGAATGCAAAAAGACGGACCACGATAACAATAAGGTGAAAGCTCAAGCTTGGGTGAAAATATGGAACGAATCCAATCCAAAGGCGAAGGTATTCTGTGATATCGACTCGTTAAAGAATAAATTTAAAAACATCAAGACCCGCGGCAAAAAGAAGTTCGCTGAGCACAAATCAAAATAAATTGAAAAATATGAGGTTAGTTTCAACTGATCCAGGTTTTAAACCTCTAACATAGTGGATTTAGGTGATCTTCGAATCAGCCATCGTTAAAACGCCGATTTGCAATAGTACAACGAATCTGGACCACTGATCCTCGAATCAGCGTTGATCCGGAGATCAAATTTTAGTACAACACGCCCTAAGTATATTCACTGATAGTAGTAACATGGGAACCACATATTGATTATGTATGTAAACTGTTTAATAAAGCCTATTTTGCAGTTTTACAGTTAATAGACACAATTGCAGAGACTGGCCTCCTAAGCGTTTATTATACTTGGACTTGCTCGCATCTTTCGTTGAATATACTAGCCTGGCGGAGATCGACTCATTTGCAGCGAGTCTTTTGTTTCCCAGAAAAGGTTACTCAGATTGATTTTTCATTGAAAATACAGAGAGATTTGTAGAGGCATTTATATGAGCAAAAATATTTTTACTGTACATACATAAATATGTATCAGAGAAATTCGTGAAATAAACATTCTATGATATTCTCTTCTGTTCTACTCCACTCTGCTCTGCTCTATCCTACCCTATGCCCTACCCTATACCCTACCCTACTGTACTCTACTCTACCCCACCCTACCCTACCCCACCCTACCCTACCCTACCCTACCCTACTCTACTCTACTCTACTCTACTCTACTCTACTCTACTCTACTCTTCTCTACTCTACTCTACTCTACTCTACTCTACTCTACTCTACTCTACTCTACGCTACTCTACTCTACTCTACTCTACTCTACTCTACTCTACTCTACTCTACTCTACTCTACTCTACTCTACTCTACTCTACTCTACTCTACTCTACTCTACTCTACTCTACTCTGCTCTGCTCTGCTCTGCTCTGCTCTGCTCTGCTCTGCTCTGCTCTGCTCTACTCGGCTCGACTTGTTGGTGCATTTCCAGTAGTGTTTGAATAAGAGTTGTAAAAAAAATGTGAATGTGGTAAATTAATATAAAAAAATATATTCTTTTAAAACTTGATTTTTGAAGTCGTACTAAAATGTGCGCACTTTGTATGATTGTACGCATGATGCGCACGCCTTGCTTTTCTTGCAATTTTGTGCTTTTTAGACTACTTTAGAAAAAGCAAGTTTTAAATATACAGGGTTACTGGTAATTCGATACATTCCTTTGGAGATGTGATGGGGCATGAGCTAAGGAGTAAATCTAGCCCTAACATACATTATGCAAAACTCAATAGTTTTTGAGATATTTAAATTTTTTTGTTTTTCTCAAAAAAGTAGATCTTAATGTCCTAAAAGTTAATTTCCGAAAAATCTAATTGACATTTTAAAATTTTTTTTTACTGGATTACTTGTCCAATGTTATAGATATCCGTTTGGAATGAAAAATATCCGGAAACATTTCGATCATGTGAACATTTAAAATAAAAACTTGTAAAATTTTTTTTTTTAAAATCAGTTATGAAATTTACCTATTAGGTTTTTTCAAAAAAATATTAATGTAGTACGCGTACAAATTATTATAAAAACTTCCTTGTTTCAATAGCTATCTAACTAGGTAGAAATGTTTAATGTACCCTTGATAGTTCTAATAAAAAATTAGTAAAGATAATGCTGGTGGCGGAATTTATTAAACGACTAATCGTTCATTTTCATTTAAGTCAGTCAGTCCTTGACTTTGACATTTGTGCATATATGTCATTAACTGACATTCTTATCTCCGTGTCCCTTAAGTTTGTTGGTCTTGTTAAATTAGTTATCGAAGATTTTGATTTTGCTCGTAGTTGTTGTTATTGTATTTTCTGTGCCATGGCCGCGTATGCCAACGCAGAATACGCTGGTATCTTGTTTGTCTATGGATACTGTGGCGGCAAGGCTGCTGAAGCTCGCCGAGAATATGGTCTTTGGTACCCTAACCGCCGCTTACCAAATGCACGTGTATTCAGTACGGCATATCGAAATATCGCTGAAACTGGCTCCGTGGAATGTAGAAGAAGTGACGTTGATGCTCCTCCCGTTTATGAACCAGATGATGAGGAAGAAATATTGAGGTATTTTGAGGAAGACCCAACAATTTCAACTAATAAAGTCGCAAGACTAACCGGAGCGTCACAATGGAAAGTTTGGTCTACGATACGTAGAGTTAGATGTCATCCTTACCACTATACCCCTGTCCAAGGCTTGGAGGAAGGTGATCCTGGAAGGAGAGTGGAATTCTGCCGCTTTATGTTAAATTCAGATGCAGAAAGTGCAAATTTTTTAACAAGTATTTTATGGACGGACGAGTCGAAATTTAATCGCGAGGATATAACAAATTTCCACAACCTACATTATTGGGTAGAGGAAAATTCCAAGTTAACACGTGAAACTAGTTTCCAAATGAAGTTTTCTATTAATGTGTGGATGGTAGTCATTGGCCACTATTTAATAGGGCCGGCCACACTTTCTTCCTCAAAATTTAAACGGGGAAATCTATGAAATTTTTTAAAGAAATGATCTGGCGGTGATTTTAGAAGATGTTCCTCTCGCCGTCAGACAGCGAATGATGTTTCAGAACGACGGTTGTCCAGCACATTATCGGCTGACAGTACGACAGTTACTTGATCAACGTTTCCCTAACCGTTGGATTGGAAAAGCGGGCCCAATACCTTGGCCAGCGCGAAGCCCTGACTTAACACCCCTTGATTATTACGTATGTGGTCATATGAAAGAGATGGTCTATGCCACACCAGTCAATACTATAGAAAACCTTAGACAAAGGATAGTCGATGCTGCCCAACACATAAGGCATAATCTGACAGCCAGAGTAACAAGAACGGAAATAAGAAGACGCTGCCGTGTCTGTATACGGAATAGGAGCTCCCATTTTGAGCAAGACATATAAAAAATAAAGTACAACTTTGAAATTAATGAAGAATTAAACTCTGCTTTTAAAATGTTTTTTACTGCTTATCTTAAAATTCGTACTACTTGTGTTATTTTTATTAGTATTTTCTTAGAACTATTAAGGGTACATTGAACATTTGTACCTTGTTAGATAGCTATTGAAATAAGGCAGTTTTTATAATAATTTATACGCGTGTTACGTTAATATTTTTTTGAAAAAACCTAATAGGTAAATTTCATAGCTGATTTAAAAAAAAAAATTTTAAGTTTTTATTTCAGATGTTCACATGATCGAAATGTTTCCAGATATTTTTCATTCCAAACGGATATCTATAATATTGGACAAGTAATCCAGTAAAAAAAAAAAATTTAAAAATGTCAAGTAGATTTTTCGGAAATTAACTTTTAAGACATTAAGATCTACTTTTTTGAGAAAAAACAAAAAAATTGAAATATCTCAAAAACTATTGAGTTTTGCTTAATGTATGTTAGGGCTAGATTTACTCCTTAGCTCATGCCCCACCACATCTCCAAAGGAATGTATCGAACCAGTAACCCTGTATATATTTCTTTATTTTCTACTTTTTAGTCATACTTTAATTATTTATAACTAGCGCAGTAAAAATAGCACAACAAGTATATAAAGGAACTTTTTCCATAAGCAATTTTATAGTTGGATCCTGTTGGAGAGGTGCCCAGGAGTACCTAAAAAATTTTTGTACTTCAATGACTCTTCAATGACGCGTTTAAAAAAAATGAACTGTTAATAACAATTGAAGCACAGGGGTCTTTGATGTACAAATATTTTTTGGGTACCCTTTAGCACCTCCCCAACAGGATCCGACCATAAAATTGCTTATGGAAAAAGTTCCACTTCAAATCCTATTTTGACTGCGTTAAACGTATAGAACCAATTTGCATAAATTCATTCGCTGGAGATCGATTCCGAGGTATAAGCCTAACTGCCTGATCTCTGATCAGGCGAGAAACCTTTTGTATTCTACGTTTTGCCGGAGGCGCCGTGGATAGTATATTTAATCAATTTCCACCTCCGCGCCTCCTACGTGCGAATACAAAAGTAACGGGCACTGATAAAATACCCATTCGTCTATTAAAGTTTAGTAAGTTCATTATAGCAGATTCTCTTGCATACCTTAATGTATCGATAAATTTCGGACAGTTTCCGGATATTTTAAAATTAGGTACAGTAGCTCTGTTATTCTTTCTCAAAAAGGAAAATTCGCATTGAAAATCATTGGTCCATAACTATACTAAGCTACTTGTCAAAAATTCCTGAGAAAGCAACTGCCATAATACACCTCCATTTTGAATCAAATAATTTATTTACTAACAGTCAATTTGGTTACAGAGACAATAAATCCACTGAACTCAACACTAAAATTAATTCAAAAATCTACCACTACCTTGACAAAGATAAAAAAATCGGAGGTTAAATTGCAAGCGATAGGAATAATTGGAAATATTCTGAAATGGTTAACTTTTTATCTGGAAAATCAGAATATCTTCTTAATTATACAATGAACGCAGAAACGTCTAATACCATTAATATGAAAATCGGGGTAGCTCAGGGTTTCGTTATTGGTCCACTCTTATTTCTTATTTTTATCAACGACTTACTAGATTATATAACAGAAGGCGATGACACATCTGTCATAATGATACAGTAGAATACCTAGAGAACAGAGAACTGCTTCAGTCATTAAACATTTTGGAAACTGGTGTTATAGAAATGCAATCATTATTAACATTATGAAAACAGTATTTTTGCATTTTTCAAGTAATGTATCTAACAATAATCCCAGAATGGAATATGTTGTGACCAGTGGGAATGGGAAAACAACTTTCTTAGGCCCTGTGATAGACTAAATAATGTCTGCTCTAGATTAGCAAAAATAACATTTGCCATCTTAAATTTAAAAAAAAAATAAATATTAATGTGTTAATGACATGTTACTATTCCTTAGCTTATTCGATCATTATAGCTATATTAGTATAGGGAGTAAATCGACTCAGGCAAACAGCCTTTGTAAGGCAAAAGCGAATTATACGAATAGTATTTTATTTAAATTATAGAGAATCGCATAGAAAGGCATTTAAAACAAACAAGATAATGACAGTTACACGCATATACCTATATATTCAAAATTTCTTGTTTTATGCACAGAACTTAAATAAATTCAAGACGAATAATGATATTCACAATTACCCCACTAGTGAGCGAGAAATGCCCTTCCTGCGAAATAAGCTTAGAAATTCTTTTAGGTTGTTTAGAAACACATTGAAAACATTTTTAACGGAACATTGTTTCTATAATATAACCGAATTTTTTAATAGGTAATGAAAAATAGTTGCATGATACCTACGTATCAATACTACTAGTTATGTATAACACGTATCTTTCAGAGTACCTTTTTATGTAAATACATGTGTTAGTTTGTTTTTTATGGATATTGGGCGTAACTTTGTATGTTTTTTACACTCTGCACTTTCTTATGACACATATAATACGCTGGTATGCCATGCAAGATTTTATAGGTTTCTATTAGGACACCACAAAGCCTCCTATCTGTTAGGGTTGTCAAGTGCAGTTTGTGAGGCGTTGCTTATAAGTTAGGTGACAAAGTGCCGGAGAAAGTTTCGTAATATTCATCTTTGGGTTTGTTCAAGCGCATGAATATCCTTGGCAAAATATGGGTTCCATACTGGTGCGGCATATTCAAGTATGGGCCTAATATAGATTTTATAGATTTTTTCAAGAAATTCTGGTGAGATATTCATAAAAACTCGAGGGACCATATAAGTGACAGTGTTCTCCCCCTTTATGATTTTTCTTATGTGAATTGCCCACTTACTTATAGTGACGTCAAGGTCTTTTTGTAGCTCCACGTTTTTTATTGTAGTGTTATATAATAAAAACTGGTGGCAAGAATTATTAGTGCTAACGTGAATAATACAGCACTTGTTTTCGTTGAGCGCAAGTGACCAAAGGGTGCACCATTCTTTTATTATCCGTAGATCTGCAATTATCTCCTGGTAGTGGGCCAATGGATTGTTATATATCTTGGTATCATCAGCAAACATTGAAATCTCTTAGTTTAATCCTACGCCGCTATATAAGGTCGCTAATGAAAACATTAAATAAGATGGGTCCCAGTACGGAACCTTGAGGGACTCCATTTGTCATTCCGTAGCTATCCCACGTTTGTCCTTTTATTCTCACTCTACCGTTCCTGCCAGACAGAAAATCCCCTATCCAACTTAACAAGTGTCCCCCTATGCCATAAAACTCCAGCTTGTGACTCAGTCTGATATGAAAGCCAAAAGCCTTCTTGAAATCAAGGTAAATTAAATTCATTTCTATACACTGATGATGTCCAAGAATTAACACACTCCAGCAGATTGGAGACCGTGAATCTATCTAGAAGAAACCCATGTTGTTTCTTAAAAATAATTTCTTTTTCGATAAAGAATGTAAGTTCTTATGCTAGAATTTTCTCCATTACCTTGCAAGATATGGAGGTTAAGTTTATTTCCTTGTAGTTTCCAGGGTCAAATTTACTGCCTTTTTTATATACTGGAATGATAATGAACGTTTTCCATTGATTTGGTATTTTGCCATCCTCTAATGACAATTTCATAAGGCTCGCTAAGTGGCCCACTACTGAAAGAATGTTTGCAAGAAATATTGGATGGATACCATCAGGTCCTGGACTACAGTCCAATTTGATGCCCTTGAGTGCACTTATCACCTTATTTTCTGTTATGTCTACAGTAGTAAGAGTATTTGCTACTTTTGGTCTGTTAATTTGTTTTTTTAAGTATATTTTTTGTAATTTTGTTTGTTTTATACAGTTTCACTATACACTTTCTGTAGTTTTTTGCCATTGTCATTACCATATTGAATGAATCATCTTGGTTTTATAATAACTGCGGTGTTTCCTTTTCAGTACAAATCAAATTATATAACAATTTACCACTAATAAAACGTTTGGAATGCCTTTTAAAATCAATCGCTTTAATCGCTTACAATCATGCTTAACTTCAGTTTTAATTTATAAACCAGCTTCCTTTGGTTGTAAATTAAGGGAATTTTATAGAAACTGACGTTGCGGATGTCACTTTTTCACAATCAACAGAACAAAAACTCGTCATTTTGTGTGACGTGAAGTCCACAAAAATGCTGTGAACGCATGCACGACCTATCGTTTCCATCTGTCTCTTTTTAGCTAAAATAATAAATCTGGTTCACCCTGTATAGTAAAAAAAAACCAGATTTGTCTAAGATTTTTCCGGATCTACCTATTTAGCCTCTACCTACTAAATATGTTGATAAAATAATATTGTTGCAAATGTTCATAACTCTTAATGAGGCAAATTTGAGAAATGTACACTTTTATGACTTTAGTAGGGTTTTTTTGGAACGGGTTCAATTTTTTTGGAGGCTCCGTTTATAAATTAGACAATAATAATTAACAATACAAATTTTTCAATATGGCTGTCGACGAACAATACTAATTCCTTGAGGCCTGCGTGTACCCAAAACCGCATATATTTAAAAAATTCAACCCTGCCGATCAAACCGTCTTTGAACTGGTCTAGATTTAGGAACACTGTGCCGCGGCTAACGTGCCTGTCTACACATTTTTCAATTGTTTGATCCGCCAGGATCCTGAATAAAAACTGGCTACATTGAGTTCGCCACGCCCGGAACCGATCCCGCCGACTCCATTGGCCGCTTCAATGCCCCAATAGACACAAACTCTTAAGCGTGTTTTTATCTGCGGTTATTATATCATATTTATTCACATATGGCGATGATTTGGGGAAGCCACGGGACGGGGATAATAAATGAATGAGTGTAATTTGATAGTTATGACATGTGTATTTTTTTATCAGCTGCGCTTTTTCGCCCACCCCAATTGGTGTTTGTTGGCGGATTTGTTATGGTGATGACTGCGTGTTGAGAAAGGACTTAAATTGATTGAACAATTTATATATCTAATTGGCCTTTAAAATGGCTATAACAGATCTACAGGATGACTGATGTATGAACTATATGCTGCTTTAGTTTTGTCTTATAATACACGATGTTAAGCAAAAAGAAAAAGTGCTAAAAAGACAAGTTATATGGCACTTCTGATGATGAAAGCAAATTTAGAAGGTTAAGGTCCAAAATTAAGTCAGATATCGATAATGCATATAAGTTATATTTAGCTAATATTGAAAATAATATTCAGGCCAACCCAAAAAACTTCTGGAGTTTTATTACAACAAAAAATAATTCTACATCCTTCCCTTCATCTTTAAAATATGAAAATTAAATTATCCCGCAATTAATTGTTGATAGTTTTGCTGACTTCTCGAAATCCTTCACACCTCCCAATTCCGGCGTCGATAATTTTAACGAAACACCTAAGATTAAGTCTTAAATCTGTCTGTTATTACTCAGGAAGAGATAATTAAGGCCATTAAAAAACTAAAGCCGCTATGACCATAGGTCCCGATCTAATTCCAGCATTTCTTATTAAAGATTGTGCGACTGTATTTGCCAAATCACTATTAATTATATACAATCTAATATTAAGAAGTGCAAGTTTTCCTCAGAAGTGAAAATCTTCACGCGTGTGCTCTGCATTCAAAAAAGGTGACATAAACGAGATAATAAACGATATACCAATTAACATCATTTGTAACTTTGGAAACACTTTTGAAGTAATTCTTCACTCTTCCATATATTCTCACTCTCTGGCACAATATATATCGTTCAACATGATTTTATGAAAGGTAGATCAACTGTCAGAAAACTTATGTGCAAAACATAATTTCTTTGTGAAAGTCTGGATTGAGGTGGTCAAGTTTATATTATCTACACGGATTTCTCCAAGGCTTTTAACAAGCTATATAATAATACTTTGATCAGTAAACTGGGCACCTTCGTTATTACAATTAATTGAATCATATCTAGAGGATCGATATCAATTTGTTCAGTACCGAGGTTATAAATCTGGCAGTTTCTTACAAAAGTCCGGTGTGCCACAGGGTTCGATACTTGATCCACTTTTCTTTGTTATGTTTATGAACGATTGGAGGGCTTCGATAATAACACCCATTTCCTCCTGTACGCAGATGATCTAAAAATATATCGATTGATTGACTCAATTGATGACTTGTGTTAATCTTGAAGACTGCTTAAATATCATTAATACTTGGTGCAATGACAACTATTTACCTCTTAAGGCAAACAAATGTAATGTAATATCATTTAGCAGAAAAACCAACATGAACATGTTTAATTATCATGTTGACAACGAAAGTTTACAAAGGCCTGAATTCATCTTAGAGTTTATTTCGATCCAAACCCTGCAAAATATCGTTAATAAACATAACAAGCAATAGTGGACCAAGTATCGACCCCTGTGGCACACCGGATTTATAACCTCAGTACTGAAGAAATTGATATCGGTCCTGCAGATATGATTCAATTAATTGTAATACCGAATAAGAAACACTGAAGGTGTCCAGTTAACTAATCAAAGTACTATGATCTAGTTTGTCAAGAGTCTTGGAAAGATTCGTGTAGATAATATAAACTTGACCACCTCAATCCAGACTTTCACAAAGAAATTGTGTTTTGCACATAAGTTTTCTGACAGTTGATCTACCTTTCATAAAATCATGTTGAACGATATATATTGTGCCAGAGAGTGAGAATATATGGAAGAGTGAAGAATTACTTCAAAAATTTTTCCAAAGCCAGAAATTATAGTAATTGGTCTACAGTTTACTATTTCGTTCAAGTCACCTGTTCTGTATAAAGGACACACACGTGAAGATTTCCACTTCTGAGGAAAACTTGCATTTTTAAATATTAGATTATAGATAATTAACAGTGCTTTGGTAAAAACATTCGCACAAAATTTAATAAGAAAAAAATTAGATCATGACCCACGATCATAATGGCTTTAGTTTTTTAAATTATTGGGAAGTGTGAAGGATTTCGAGAAGTCAGCAAAACTATCGACAATTAATTGCGGGTCTTCGATAATTTGATTTTCATATTTTAAAGATGAAGGGATGGATGAAAAATTATTGTTTGTTTTAATAAAACTCCAGAAGTTGTTTGAATTGACTTTATTGTTATTTTCAATATTGGCTAAATATAACTTATATGCATTATCGACATCTGACTTAATTTTTGACTTTAATTTTCTAAATGTGTTCATAAAGAGTGCCATGTAACTTTTGTAATCTTTTTAGCACTTTTTTTTTGCTTAATATCGTGTATTATTTGACCGTTAAACCATGCGGGGTAAGAACCGAAACTTTTTTGTTTGTTTGTATAATTTGGAGTACAACGCCTCTATTCCATATCCACGTCATTAAAATATTTAATAAAGGACCAATCAGTGAGTTGCAAGTTCCTCTACCATTCCCCAAAGTTTGCCTTTTTAAAGTTGAACTCAAAGTTGTTTTTTTGAGGAAAATTATTATTGCTAGACTTTTGGAAGTCGGTTTGGACTAATATTGAAGGATGATAGTGTTCTCGTGAATGGGAGTTGAGACTATACGTTTTTTGATTGATAGAGGGCGCCAGTAGTCTAGTTAAAGATTCCGACAAGCTGGTGAGGACGAACTATGGCTCTCAGGGTCGATTTTTTTAGATATGGATATGGCATGAGACTTCAATTGTAGGCTAATGTTGCTTATGTCGTCAGAGTTCTCGAGACTTCTAGTGGCTTCTACGATGGCGGGAGAGCCCAGACTGACTGATTACAGCGCCAAGCTTCCCGAGATGTTGACTATTTTTATTATGGGTGCTAATACCCGTAGTTGCAATTATTAAGTAAATAAAAGACGATAATCCATAAAAAATAACTAAAGGCAACTCGAACGGCGTTCGTACTATCAAAAATGGTATTTGTTTAATTATTTAGGCCCTAACTGTACTGAGCTAACACTGATTTTAATTTTCCCCGCACTACTATGCCCCGATGAAACGTTTATAAGTCGCGACGGTCGCTGTACGCTGGTCGTACTCTTCTCCACATCAACAGAGCCTTGGATCGTGCGCTGGCGGCAGACAAAACGTCGGATTGAGGGTTGGTTCGTCGAGTAGACACTGGTAGGCTGGACTGGTTGCTTCTTGCTGATCTGCTTTCACTGGACTGATGGTTGTAGTTGATGTTGTAGCGACGAGAACTGCCGCTGCAGAAACCTTTTCTTTTTTTTTGGCATTACGACTTATGTCGATACAGCCAGGTGCAGAAACCTTGCTGCATATAATTAGACATCGAGTCGGACGTCAGGGCGGCTGGAGTATTGAACGTTGTGGACGGCCCCTGGCGTGTTTTGATGCTGTCATTGATGTGTTTTGTGCATAGCAGTGGTTTAAATATTATTTAATTCAATTATATTTTTGAATTTTATGATTTGACAACATAGTTATCCTCTTTAAGCAGAACTTCAGAAGCTTTGTGAACAGAACAGCTCCTATTGCAGAAAACGAGATCAAGAATTCTACCATCCGTATTTGAAACATGATTATATTGGTTCAGTTCAAAGAAAAATTCGAACCGACTTAGAAGTTCTGTTATTTTTCTCACAACGCACATACTCCGATAAGGTAAAATCACGTACCACTAAAAGGTTAGACCCATAGGTGTAATATAGTGACACAAGATAGTCTACTAACTTTTCATGATCCTCAGATGTGGTATATGACGAGCGCATATATAGAATGGAGACTAAATTTAATTTGTATTAATAAAACATCTAATTTCTCAAATTAATATTCATATATTCGTTTGTCAAAAATTAATTTAGTTCTACGTAATAACGCAAATCTACTGTGGACAATGTTAAGCGACTTTGCTAAAGTTTCATACCTATGCAATTTTTACATTTTAATGACTGTTTGCAAAAGTTATATAAGCTTCTCCATTCGACATGGTTACCGAAAAGTCATTCTTGTCAATTACCTTACCGAGACTTCCTCGGAAAATATTTTGAAATTTACAATGGAACTTAACAAGATAAACTACTAATAACATTAACTAACAGCTAGCCCCTCGAGGGCTATCTATATATTCATTATTCCCGGTATCGGCAAAGAAACGGAGGCATTCTGCGCTGGAGATAATTGACTTTAAATACATTGTAAACCTTTTACGGTTTTATTGTGGTGCAATGAATTTATCTTAAAGTAACTTGTCAACATTTATGTTCTACCGTATCTGTCACACTGTGAGTAAGTAAAGGGGGGGGGGATCCGCTTACAGGAATTTCTTCTTGCATTTTATGATTTAAGACTTGTGCATTATTTATTGGTTGTAAATGTCGTCCATTTCGTCCATTAAGGAGGACATTCGTCTTCGATTTTGTGAATTTAACGCAAATCATGGCCGTATCTCGAATGATTTATTTATTGAGCTAGATTATGTTTTTATTGGTGTACGTGTAGTTTTGAAAACCGAGGATACATGTGTAGTAAAAGTACCATTAACTCGACAAGAAGTCAAAATATGTTGTTTTAATTTGATATTGGTAAAGCTGTCTATAATTGAACAGAGAAACCATTTTTTGGTGGAATTTAATTTTTTACTTGCATCAGGAAAGTAATTTTTTTTAAATTTAGAGCAACATAACGATACCTTTTTAGAAACTAAGTTTATGGACGACATTTTATTTACTTTCAAACCGATTACTGGTTCAAAAAATTGCAGATATCACTAATAAACAAAATTCCCACACTATTGGCCCAGATGGACTATCGAAAAAATGTTACAACTTGCACTACAGTGGATATCGGCACCACTTATCCATATTATTAATACCTATATCATTAAAAAAATAATAATAATAAACACCACAGAAACTAGATAACCTCAATTCCAGAAGCCAGGGGCTTGTGCGGAAGGGGGTTACACGGTGAAAAAACGCGGACATACAACCATTTCCTCAATTCAATTCAATTCAATTCAAAAATACTTTATTAAAGGTAAAGTGTACAAAAAGCTGCGTCCCCAGGATCTGCCCTGGGACCAACCCCGCGACCACCGCGTTGACGCGGTGGTGGATCTCGAAATCGGGCGAGACAGGCCTGGTTCGGCGAAAGCAACAAATTAAAATTAACAAAAACCCAAACTCCTTTTAAAATACAAAATCAAATTAGATGGTAACGTTACAAACAGGCTTAAAAAATAAAGCTTAACTAAACACTGAACACTAGAAAATTAAAAGGACACTCGCGAACATAAAACACTGTTAAATTTGGGCATAGACGCTGACACTACAACTCGAACAAGGTGCCTTCCGCGAATTGCTCCAACGACGGGCTGCGCTAGGCTGGCCTAAACTGTGGCTTTACAAAATTTTGATTCAATAAATTTTCGGTTCCGTTGCAAGGCTGATGCGTAGGAAAAGTGAATTTAGAAACAAAAACGTACAAACAGAAACGAAAGAACAACAGACAACAAAAATACACAAAAATAAAAGAAGAGGGGGACAGGAAGAATTAAAGTCGATGAAAGGTATGAAATATCAGTGAAAGGTGGATAGTATTTCAGAAGGTATAGTAGGTGAAAGTTTGGCTGGAGTGGCTGCCGGAAGATTGGCAACGTCTGGTAAGGGAAGGGGGTTACACATTGAAAAAACGCGGACATACAACCATTTCCTCCGACAGTGCCGGAGCCAGAATTTGAACCTGGTGGTGCGATGTCCGTGTGATTAATGGTGATTGCCACCTCGCGCCTTATCCCACTCGGCTATCGACCATACAGGTGTTCTTCCCCCTCAATGGAAAACGTCCTGTATGAAGCTTATACCTAAGAAAAAATCCTGAACAACTTAGGGATCTACGTCCTATTAGCATGCTTTCTGTTCCATTAAAAATTGTAGAATCAGCTATATATGAACAACTTTGTTTGTTTTTGGAACTTCTTAACAGTCACACAATTTTACAGAGCTCAATGTTCAAATCAGTAATGAGACCATTACATCAACAAAAAGCGTAAAAAATCTTAGTATTAACTTTGATTCTTCACTGAGCTTTTCTGGTCACGTTCTGGTCAACTTTTTATTTTGATCTTCTTCTACAAGCAACACATGATGGTTTAATAAACGTTTATTATATGAAATTACGGTTTAAATTTCGTTATCGTTTATTTAATCAACGTCTATGAAAAGCGTTTATTTCATAAACGATTTTTTTACGTATATTATAAATGTATTTCTCCGAAAATTTTTGGAGTAACGCAGAATATTTGAGAAATAATTAATTGAGAGTTGAGACTACACTTGCGTCAAATGTTTAAATTGTAAATTGGTGAAACTGACACTACTTGCATTTTTTCAGCCATATAATAGTTTCTAATATACGATTTTTAAACGTATACGATAAATATGTATTTGCGCTACATTTTTTATAGGCATGTCATAAACAATTGCAACTAAGAGGTCGAAGTTTGTAACAATATCTGGATAGATGATGAACGAAAATATTTGTTCAGTAATATTGCGCAGTCGCCAGCAATCGGGTTAGTATTGTTGTCTTTGTTGCAGAATACATAAGCATTTCTCATAAATATATGCGTCTCTCTCATTGTCTTAATAGTATAGCTGGTGAGCAACTGCGGATCGTCGTGTTAGTTGCTGTCAACCTTAGTAGTGTGGCCTTGTGATCGAAACAAATAATATTTACTTGTTTGTTTTTGCGTATATATTGTTTGATTAAAATTCAACAAGTGTTATGTTGATGAGCCGCCCTTATCCTTGAGTTATCACATTGTAGTGTGTTAAAGTTACAAGAATGAACCAACTTGTGATTGGTAAGAATTATTGTTTATCTGAGCAACTTTATAGTAACTGCATTTTTTTTATCACAGAAGGTGTTAAAACACTGCATGGCTAGCGTTGAAGGCGTGGGTGAGACCAGTGACAATAAAATTAGAGGGGCGATTCAAGATTGGTTGAAGCCTGCCAAAAGCCGCTATGGTTACAATAATAATAATAAATAGACTATTTTTGGATATTAGTAAAGAGTAATGAACAATGTTGTGTTTTGTTATCGTTGTCAAACATCCTAGGTCACCAAGAGTGAAATAGTAAATGATAAAATAGTTTTATGTATTTAGCCAATCCCGCAGAATAGGTAAAGAATAGGACCAGCGTTAGTTCGGTCTACTTCTAAATGGGAAAGTTTGTCTGAGTTGTCACGGTCCGCTTTTTTTAATCGTAGGCATAAAATCTAACCATACAACATCTTATCCACCCCTGGGGTTTAAACTACCCCCTAATACTAAAATATCCCCAAAAAAATCAAAATGCATGAAATTCTGTTTATCCCCATTTTTGAGGGTGCTCAACACGATGGTGATATTCATTTCTCCCCCACCTTCCACCAACCACCCCTAAAAAGAAAAGCAATATTCCCTCGAAAAAGATACGACTGCCGATAAACTTGTAAATATTTTTACCGACGAGGGTTCTAACATGAATAAATTGAATGGAGAAGATTATTGTTACGTGTTTACAGTCTTCAGTAAACACTCTGTAGGTTCAAATAACTTGCAACAAGAATCTTCACAAATCACTATTTTATTAATCACTTAAATTACAATAGTTAATCCTTAAAACTCACAAACAACTAAGAATGACTTTAATCTAATATAAATTCACTACTTTTAAATCACAACTGTGCTTTACTTTTCTTCTTAAACTTGTCAACTCTTATCTAACCTAAAAAACTGTCTTGTCTGCTCAACTTCACTTCTTTATATACACCCTTAGAATGTTCCAGAATCCTATTCCATAACATTCTAGCTCAGGTTGGAATCCCCCAGAGTTTTCTACTATGTGCTAGATGTCTGTTCGTCAATCGGCCCAGAGATGGCACCACCCCACCTACCGGCCATCAACAGAATAGCAGGTTTCCTTTCACTTTGACCAGGGACTTAATCACATCTCTCCCCGTTAGAGGGCAGCACATAACATTATAAAGAAGTTGTCAAAACAATGTAGAATGTAACAGCAAAAATTCTTCGAGAAACATATTTCAAAAAATATAATAAATAGGAATTTTAACCTATTTATTGATTTAGAAAGCAGTCGTAGAATTTTTTTTTAAATTTTACTAGTGAATAAACGACTATTTACGGTTGTTGCTGAGTTAATAATGACAGCTTGAAATGTCAAAATTGAATAAACAATAAAATAATTATTTTCGTGGCTTGTTATTTTTGTTTCGCTTGTGTTTTGACACGCATATAAAGCAGCTTATTTGCATTTTGAATGTCAAATATATCAAGAAGTATTTAAGATAAACCTGTACCCTGTACTTAGTTCTTCCCTAAGATTTTGTTTCTGCAGTTTTTTGGCGTCAAAATAAAATCGAAAATGTAAAAAGAGACGTAGTTGGGAAAAGCTTCCTTATTCAAACATTTGAAGACAGGCCTAATTTTTTTACTCTGTGGCCCGGGATATAAATAGAGTTTTGCTTGACATTTCCAGCAAACTCTGACGCTTAGCATTTAAGTTTCTGTGAATTATCAAACAATAACCCCGCAGACTACGGATATTACAAAAATCAAAGAGAATTTCACAATTTGGTAAACTTTGTCAAGCAGAAATATTTAAATTAGTTTAAGTAGTTGGCAACTTTCGCCCGCCGAGAGAAATATCTATTGTGATTTACTTAACAATAAATAATTCTTGCCACTCATCATTAGAAAACGGTTTTTTTCGCTCGACAAATAAACAACTGTCCATTCAACAAAACGATATGATTGCGTAAGTCCCAGCGTCCAGTCTGGGAATTTTTATCTAATTTTTTCCTTATAATGATAAATCGAGGTTGAAATTTTCATTCGAACAAGTAAGTGTTCAGTGGACAGTGGACGCGGATAGGTAAGTATTCCATTATGAGAAATGTGAAACGGCCTTCTTTTTAAAATGGATCTCAGTTCTCACGTTCCAGCTATCGTTCAGGCGTTTTTGTTATTGCATTTAATAGATTCTCATGATCCCATTTTTGCGTTAGCTGGTTGTTAGTTAAATCCAAACCGCAAGCCTGACACATTAATCACTCGGAGTAGATTTTTTGCCTCATTTTTCATACGTGCAACAGATTTACAGTAACCTCTCTACAAAATAATAATAATAATGAGAGGAGTTCTGTTTCTGTTCAGCGTGTATAAAATAAATAAATAAATGAGTCGTATCGTTAAGCGCACCAATACTTTTAGCTGGGACTCAATTGGACGGAAGGTTTTATTAGCAATTTTTTAGTATACCGGATGGATTTCGGAGATGATTTTAAATACGACTGCATTTCTGATACTATTTGCGGCTACTGTTGGACCTATTTTTATTTTGCATCTATATTGCAGTGAATGCACTCAAATCAATCAAGTGAAAATGTAAACGTGAGATTTTTCGAATTGGTACCTACGACCAAACAAAATTTCCGAAATCACTAATTTGCATTTAAGTCAATTTTTTCAAATGGCAACATCTTTCAGACATCCATTAGCTCAATACTAATTTCTACGACAAATCCATTGATAACGTCAAATCGAAAATCGGTTTGATATTAACCCAAATACACAAAAGTTCTTTGCTGGATAATAATTAAAATATCGAGAAAATATGCTTATCAAGTAAGTATGCCGTGGAAATTGAATAAAACTAGATTCAAAACATTCGCTTTGTCGACAAAACGACGTTGCAAATAACAAGTGTTCTGTCCGAAATGACCCCACACAAAAAATCTAAAATGCTTAGATCAGGTGAGCGGGCAGCCCAGTATATGAAAAAAAATTATAATTGGTAGTAAAAGAGCAATTGACTACAAACTGTATGGATAATAACATTTTAGTAGAGAATCAATCTGGATTGAGAGAAGAAAGTCATTCTTGTGCAAAGGCACTTCAACTCATTATATCGGATTGAGTTAGGGCGGTGACTAAAAATCAAGTTATAGTTGCAGTTTTCTTAGACTTTAAACGTGAATCTGCAATTATTGGTATCAAAGTTGGAAAAAACGGGCATTGGGGGGACTGTACTTAAATGAATTGAATTTTAGCTAACTGCAAGAAAACAAAGAATAAGATATGTAAATAATGCATCTAACGTAATGACTTCGGAGTACCACAAGGATCAGTGCTAGGACCTTTATTATTTGTGCTGTTTATAAATGACATAGTGAAATCAATAAAAATTATAAGGTGCAGATGCGTTAATTTATTTCTATGGATAAAATGTAATTGATGTTATTAACATTCTTTCCTTTTATTTGGATGTTCTATCACATGTATTATCCTCTTCGAAAATAAATCACCGAATCTACAAAATAATAGAATTATTGGAAAAAAGCCTCTGCGCCTGTGACGTCTAGGTCAAAGGAACAGTCAGAGGTTATGTTTTACAAATAATATAAATCAGAATAAACACAAAAATAATGTATTTCGCTGACGTCTCGGAAAGTAGTCTCTACTTACACAGAACTGATGATATTTTCTTTTAGATAATGTTATGTTTGTTAAGTTCTTATTTTAACATTGGCAGCCAAGTTATACAAATATCTACATAACAATTCGGTACGTATTTATCTTCATTTAATAAGATTATTGCTGATTCTTTAATTTGTCTTTTTTTATTATCTGCTTCTTTTGTTAAAATTTCTGCCGAGTCCCAGTTTATTCTATGTCCGTTTTCTCAAGCATGTTTACAAACAAATCTAATTTCATTCTTTCTAATGTAATTTGTTTACTCATTCAACCTCACACTGAAAGACTGGATGATTCGCACGAGATATTTACAATATCCCATGCGAATGTCATAAATGTTATGTGGGTGAGTCATCCAGACCTTTCAGTGTGAGGTTGGATGAGCACAAGAATTATATTAGAAATAATGAAATTCAGAAATCAAAGATTTGTGAACATGCTTGGGAAAACGGACATAGAATAAACTGGGACTCGGCAAAAATTTTAACAAAATGGACGTATAAGAAAAAGAAAAATTAAAGAATCAGCAATAATCTTATTAAATGAAGATAAATGCGTATCGAATTGTTCTGTAGATATTTGTACAATCTAGCTGCCAATGTTAAAAGAAGAACTTAACAAACAGAACATTATCTAACAGAAAATATCATCAGTTCTGTGTAAGTAGTAAGTCACTATGGAAATAACATAAACAGAATCTTAAAGCTGTGTGTTTAATATATACAGCAAATAAGAGTTCTTCGAAAAAAGCTTTGAAAACGGAAAGAGGCTACTTTCCGAAACGTCAGCAAAATACATTATTTCTGTGTTTATTCCGATTTATATTATTTGTAAAAAATAACGTCACAGACGCAGAGGCTTTCTTCCAATAATTCTGTTATTTTGTAGATTCAGTGATTTGTTTTTGAAGAGGATAATACATGTGGTAGAAAACCCAAATAATAAAAAGAAAAAAACATTCTGGAATTGGTTGGGAGGATGGTCAATAAAAATTATTGAACCACAGCACTTAGGCCCCATTGGGCCCCTTGCACATCCTCCCTGTAGGCAGACCCTCGCCTAGGCCTCCAACCAACCTAATCTTGCGAGACAGGTGGTGATGCTGCCTAGGGGCATCTCCTTTACGAAATAATATTCGTAGAATGCCACAAATAACTTTCAGACAATATTTTGATATTAACGTTATCAATCAAGATTTAAAAGATGCATTTATTTGGTTGTATGGTGATAATAGCTTGAGAATAAACACTGATAAATGCAAATACATGGTTCTTACATCTCTTACCGTACCAGACGGTATCGATTTTCCGGCAACCACTATAGCCAAGTTTCAATAACTATACCTTTCTCTAACCCTATCCACCTTTCGCTAGTATTTCATAACTTTTGATCATCTTTAAATCTGTACTGTCCCCCCCTCTTCCTTTCTGTTTGTGTATTTTTGTCGCGTATGTTTTTCTTCGTTTCTTTTTGTACATTTTTGTCTTTAAATTTGCTTCACACCATCAACATTAAAAAAAAACTGAAACCTTTTCGAAATCAAAATTTAAGCTAGCTCTGCGCAACCCTGCATTGAACTATCTCGCGGAAGGCACCTTGTTCGAGTTGTGGTGTCTGCGTCAGATACCAAATTTAATAATGTTTTTTGCGACAGTGTCTTAAAATTTGTGTAGTTTGTAAGTTTTGTTGAGCTTGTTATTCAAGCATCTTATTAAATCTTATTACCTTTTTTTATCTGTTTTTTTAAACGGAATTTAGGTTTAGTTCGTTTGCATTGTTGTTTTTCGCCGACCCAGGCCTGCCCCACCCGATCCTGCAATCCGTCACCGCGTCAACGCGGTGGTTGCACGATCGGTTCCGGAGCAAGCTCTGGTGAGGCAACTGTCTAACCATTTGCCTACAATAAATACTTGTTGGATTGAATTGAACTGAACTGAATTGAATGAAATTGAATTGGATTGGATTGCATTGTAATTGGATTGAATTGAATTGAATGGAATTGCATTGGATTGGGTTGGATCGGATCGGATTGGATGGAATGGGATTGGATTGGATCGGATGGGATCGGATCGGAATTTAGGTTTAGTTCGTTTGCATTGTTGTTTTTTGCCAACCCAGGCCTGCCCCACCCAATCCTGCAATCCGTCACCGCGTCAACGCGGTGGTTGCACGATCGGTTCCGGAGCAAGCTCCGGTGAGGCAACTGTCTAACCATTTACCTACAATAAATACTTGTTGGATTGAATTGAACTGAACTGAATTGAATGAAATTGGATTGGATTGCATGGCATTGGAAAGAATTGAATTGAATGGAATGGAATGGAATTGCATTGGATTGGGTTGGATCGGATGGGATTGGATTCGATTGGATTGCCTTGCCTTGGATCCGGTTCGGATCGGATCGAGTTGAGTTGAGTTGAGTTGAGTTGAGTTGAGTTGAGTTGAGTTGAGTTGAGTTGAGTTGAGTTGAGTTGAGTTGAGTTGAGTTGAGTTGAGTTGAGTTGAGTTGAGTTGAGTTGAGTTGAGTTGAGTTGAGTTGAGTTGAGTTGAGTTGAGTTGAGTTGAGTTGAGTTGAGTTGAGTTGAGTTGAGTTGAGTTGAGTTGAGTTGAGTTGAGTTGAGTTGAGTTGAGTTGAGTTGAGTTGAGTTGAGTTGAGTTGAGTTGAGTTGAGTTGAGTTGAGTTGAGTTGAGTTGAGTTGAGTTGAGTTGAGTTGAGTTGAGTTGAGTTGAGTTGAGTTGAGTTGAGTTGAGTTGAGTTGAGTTGAGTTGAGTTGAGTTGAGTTGAGTTGAGTTGAGTTGAGTTGAGTTGAGTTGAGTTGAGTTGAGTTGAGTTGAGTTGAGTTGAGTTGAGTTGAGTTGAGTTGAGTTGAGTTGAGTTGAGTTGAGTTGAGTTGAGTTGAGTTGAGTTGAGTTGAGTTGAGTTGAGTTGAGTTGAGTTGAGTTGAGTTGAGTTGAGTTGAGTTGAGTTGAGTTGAGTTGAGTTGAGTTGAGTTGAGTTGAGTTGAGTTGAGTTGAGTTGAGTTGAGTTGAGTTGAGTTGAGTTGAGTTGAGTTGAGTTGAGTTGAGTTGAGTTGAGTTGAGTTGAGTTGAGTTGACTTCAATGCTAGGGCCCCAGAGTGGGGGATGGAGGAGGTGGATGCTAGGGGCAACCTCGTTGTGGACTGGATGGCGCAGAATGATCTGCAGGTGCTCAACGAAGGTTCGGTGTTCACATTCGTGCGAGGGGAGGGTGGGTCCATTCCGGATATAACATTGGCCTCAGCGGGCGCTGCTAGGAGAACAAGCGGATGGAGAGTCTTGCGAGAGGAAGAGACGCTGAGCGACCACCGCTACATCGGGTACGTGGTGGGGCAGCAGGAGAGAACGCCGGTGATACGGGTGAGTGGATGGAAGCTGGGTCTACTAGACAGAGAGGCCTTCAAAGGCTCACTAGAAGAACAGGTGAGAGGTGGCATGGTGACGACGGATGAAACCCTGATAAGGGTGGTTTCTAGAGCTTGTGACCAAGCAATGCCCAGAAGAAGAACGGCGAGGACCAAAAGGGGAGTGTATTGGTGGACAGACGATATCAACAATCTCAGGAGGCAATGTGTGGCAGCCAGAAGAAGGTGTGTTAGGGAAAATAGGAGGCAAGGAAGAGAGGCTGAAAACCTAGCTACCCAAGACTACCGAGAAGCAAGGAAAAGACTCAGAGATGCGATAAAAGACTCCAAAAGGAATAAATGGAGGGAGATGTGTGAGGATATTGACAGGAACGTGTGGGGTGACGGGTATAAAATTGCGACCCGAAGTATGAGAGCCACCCCTCCCGCAATCCCAGGAGAAAGGATAGAGGAAATAGTGGGCGTCTTATTTCCTGCGAGGGAAGAAGTCAGATGGGGAGCCACGGAAGTGGGGGACGTGCCCCCCTTTACAGAGGAAGAGCTTAAGGCTGCTTGTAGCAGGCTTAAAAGTGGTAAAGCTCCGGGCCCAGATGATATCCCACCCGAGATAGTGAAGATAGTTGCAGAGGAGTATCCCGTGGTCACCCTGAGAATTATGAACCAGGCGCTGGAGAGTGGGGTTTTTCCGGACAGATGGAGGAAAGCAAGGCTGGTATTGATACCAAAAAGGAATAAACCGCCAGAGGAACTGTCTTCTTACAGGCCATTGTGTTTGTTGGACGCATGGAGCAAGTTGCTAGAATACCTTGTATTGGGAAGACTAGAGACTGAAATAGAGCAGAAAGGAGGATTGGCGGATAATCAGTACGGTTTTAGGAAAGGCAAATCGACGGTGGATGCTGTAAGGAGGATTACGGAGATTGCGAGGGAGGCCATGAACTCTAAAAGGATCTGTGCAGTAGTGACCCTGGATGTCAGAAATGCGTTTAACACGGCGGGATGGGCTGAGATTGTCAGTAGCCTGAGGAGAGTGAGAGTAGCTCCTTATCTACTCAGAATCATTAAGAGCTATCTAGAGAACAGAAGAATTGGATGGGAGGCAGAAAACGGAGCACACTGGAAGAAGGTGACCTGCGGGGTCCCACAGGGATCGGTCCTGGGTCCGACCTTGTGGAATTTAATGTTCAATGACGTCTTACAGCTGCCCCTGGAGGGCGGTGTTACGGTGACAGGGTACGCCGACGACTTGGCCATAACAGCTACAGGAAACTGGGTGGCTAGAGTAGAGGCAGGGGTAAATGAAACCATCAGGAGAATAGAGCGGTGGTTAAATGGGGTGCAATTAGAACTAGCCCCAGAGAAAACAGAGTGCATCATCATTACGAGGAAAAGAATTCTACCACCCTTCACAGTAAGAGTAGGGCAGGTGGAGATTAGACCTAGCAGGGGCTTAAAATATCTAGGAATATGGTTAGACCCGCGGCTAACCTATGGGTTACATGCACTGAAGACAGCAGAAAAGGCGGGGAAAACCGCCTCTGCCTTAGGGAGGCTTATGAGTAACACGTATGGACCCAAGGCTAGCAAAAGAAGGGTATTATGCAGTGTGGTGCATTCCATCTTACTGTATGCAGCCCCAGTATGGGAGAGCTCGATGGCGGTACAGAGCACCAGAAGGAGGCTTGAGAGAGTACAGCGGAGTGCTGCACTCAGAGTTTGCAGTGCTTACAGAACTGTGTCGTATGAAGCAGTCCTGGTGCTAGCGGGGGTCCCCCCGATAGATCTACTGGCCAAGGAGAGAAGAGAGGTGTATGAAGGGACGGGGAGGCAAGAGGCAAGGGAGAGACTCCTCGAGAGATGGCAGACTAGTTGGAACAACTCAACTAAAGGGAGGTGGACAAGACGACTTATTCCAAATATAAGAACGTGGATGGAGAGGGGGCATGGAGAAATGAGCTTCCACCTCACCCAGGCTCTCACGGGACATGGTTGCTTTGTGGAATATCTCTTTGATATAGGAAAGGTTGATACACGGGAGTGTGTGTACTGTGGGGAGAACGACGACGCAGAACATACCTTATTCTACTGCAACCGGTGGAGGACCGAGAGATCAGGAGACTATTGGAACCCTGATAACCTAATTAGGTATATGCTGGAATCGGAGGAGAATTGGGAAAATGTAGCACATGCTCTAAATAGAATAATGAGGACAAAGGAAGAGGATAGAAGAAATCTAGCCCCGAACCCCTAATTGCTTTAACAGATGGGGGATGTAAGGGAACACGTGGGACGTTTTTACTAACACCAATAAAAGACGAATGACCCGTGGCCTGATGGAAAGCGAAAGCAGTTCCAGGTTACGTGGAAACACTGATCCAGGAGGGGTTTTAGTCGGTAGGAGTCCGACACTACCCGGCGTGGGCAGACACTAGCGCCGGGTGTCCATGTAGGATTTCCCCTCCACCATTAAAAAAAAAAACTGGAACTGGAACTGGAACTGGAACTGGAACTGGAACTGGAACTGGAACTGGAACTGGAACTGGAACTGGAACTGGAACTGGAACTGGAACTGGAACTGGAACTGGAACTGGAACTGGAACTGGAACTGGAACTGGAACTGGAACTGGAACTGGAACTGGAACTGGAACTGGAACTGGAACTGGAACTGGAACTGGAACTGGAACTGGAACTGGAACTGGAACTGGAACTGGAACTGGAACTGGAACTGGAACTGGAACTGGAACTGGAACTGGAACTGGAACTGGAACTGGAACTGGAACTGGAACTGGAACTGGAACTGGAACTGGAACTGGAACTGGAACTGGAACTGGAACTGGAACTGGAACTGGAACTGGAACTGGAACTGGAACTGGAACTGGAACTGGAACTGGAACTGGAACTGGAACTGGAACTGGAACTGGAACTGGAACTGGAACTGGAACTGGAACTGGAACTGGAACTGGAACTGGAACTGGAACTGGAACTGGAACTGGAACTGGAACTGGAACTGGAACTGGAACTGGAACTGGAACTGGAACTGGAACTGGAACTGGAACTGGAACTGGAACTGGAACTGGAACTGGAACTGGAACTGGAACTGGAACTGGAACTGGAACTGGAACTGGAACTGGAACTGGAACTGGAACTGGAACTGGAACTGGAACTGGAACTGGAACTGGAACTGGAACTGGAACTGGAACTGGAACTGGAACTGGAACTGGAACTGGAACTGGAACTGGAACTGGAACTGGAACTGGAACTGGAACTGGAACTGGAACTGGAACTGGAACTGGAACTGGAACTGGAACTGGAACTGGAACTGGAACTGGAACTGGAACTGGAACTGGAACTGGAACTGGAACTGGAACTGGAACTGGAACTGGAACTGGAACTGGAACTGGAACTGGAACTGGAACTGGAACTGGAACTGGAACTGGAACTGGAACTGGAACTGGAACTGGGACTTGACTTGACTTGACTTGACTTGACTTGACTTGACTTGACTTGACTTGACTTGACTTGGACTGGAACTGGAATTGGAATTGGAATTGAATTGGTCTTGAGCAAGCCTCCGCCTCAATTTTGCCTACAGGCCCCCATCCATGTTCCCTGCCCTGTTTCCCATTTTGGTAGTGATATTGTCTTCAAAAGGTCTCTAACGCCAGATCATATAGAAACCAAATGACTTCTTTTATAGTTATGAAAATTAAAAACGTCAACATCCCAAAATTCCACCTAGCTGTGCTACTTGGGCTAGGAACTCCCAGTCTAAAATTGCCACTAACTATTAATTTTTTCAACCATCCGAATCTCAACAACCATATATTTTTCAAAGCGCCATAGGGATTTAAAATAAAAAAATCACAGAAAGCAATTTTTAAAATTAAAAAATGACTCTCCTGCTATCTTCATTGTCCTCTTTCCGCTAAATATTTTGACACTATCTCTACTCTATACAACGAATGGAAAATGGAACAATAATTTATCATCGGACACTGTCTACATTTTACATTTTGTTGAAGCTCCATTTAAATACATGTAGAATAATGATTTAAGGAACTAGTAATGCAGTGAAAATTAGGCATTGAAAACTGCCGTTTTGGGGCACTTCCCCGAAAGTACATTGTCCCTCACAAAAAGCCGGTAGCGTACATCGTAAATATATCCTTTATTCTAAGGACTACTGGTGACTGGTTGTATTCTCAACATTTCAAAGCGTACAAAGTACCTGCTGAATGCTGAAGTTTTGGATAACAGAATTTGTGAGGCGTGCCATATTAGAAATGTCTCGCTCTGCATGCGATGATGTTCCTATTTCGACACTTTTCTGGTACACAATGAGGTAATAAACAACGTAGAACGAGTATTTGTGTGTTTATTGTCCAAAGGGAATGTTAACAGTTTTTTAGAACAAACTATGACCAATTAGTGAGAAGAATCCGGGAATTCAGTCGATGGGTAGCTACCGAGTTTTAATTGTTAGGTATCATTATGTGTATACGAATAATATACAGGTTGGTTATGCATATCCAGTCCATAAGAAGAACTTTTTGAAAAGAATTGTCTAATTTTTCGTATTCATGTTTACATTGATCAAGAATTTGAAAATGCCGGGTGACAATGAGATTAGTCTCATTCCAATTTCTTGGTTGATTTTGGGAATAGAATTTTAAAATATTGACAAATTATTGATGACACAAGAACTTATTAAGTGAAAAATATCACTTCCGGTTTACCCGGAAATGACCGCAACTATCGATTACATTTTTTTATAACTCAAATAACAACAATTGCATTTTTTCGACCATCAGATCTGGTAGAAAATTGTGGGACCTTTAATATAAAAAAAAAGAAAGTTCATTTTTGTTAACTTGAATTCGAGATATTTAACTTCTTGCGTTTTGGCCAATTGTCAATTGACAAATGCATATTTTGAGCTAAAATTTGGACAAAAAAATTTTAAGTTTTATAGAAACTTATTTACAAGCATTAAAATGTAAGTATAGACCAGGGCCAAACCGTTTAAAATATCGCAATAGACGATAAATTCTTAGCAGTATACGAATGGTCGGAAAATGTAGTTAATGGTGTAAATAATTAAGGAAAAATCGTTCAGACTGAGTAAAAGTTCGGAAAGGGAGGTTGGGGTGGTAATATATACGTTTTTAGGGGTTGGTACTCGTTTTTTGCGATTTGCGGCGAAACTATGCGTCCTATCGAAAAATGTTGAATATAAAAGTTGTAGATAATGAAAAAATCTAAAACTTGCTGATTAATCATTATTGACCATAACCTCAAAATTATCGAGAAAAATGCAAGAAACCGTTTTTTCGGTTTTTAATTTATAACTGTCGCGAAAATGCTTATATTTTCATAAAAAATGTTCTTTTTTGTATTTCAAACAAGCCCAAATTTTTTCAAAGCGAAATATTTAATTTTCGACGTTTTATGAAGAAAATAAAAAAAAAGACCTAATTTTCAATTTGCTCTTGCATAAAGCATATCTTGTCCCCTATCTCTGCATCAGTAAAACCGTTATGCCGTGACGTATTCACACGTATCGAAAAATTTGGTTAGCAAATTTTCGATTAATGAACTTTACTAGTGCTCATCTTTTTCGTTGAAATCTCAACTTTAATATAGAATTAAAATATAATATTTTTTATATACAAAAATATCGTTAAAAAAGCGAGAAACCGAAAAAACTACTTTTTAAAAATCGAGTTTTCGGTAAAATCATGAATTTCTTTTTCTTTATTGTAAATAAACGTTTACATTCATAAAAAGCGTTAATTCTCATACAATATTATGTTATATAAGTAATGTACATGTACCTAACTGAGGCGAGACTATTACAATTGATCCATTACTATTATTTCAGAGAATTTCGCAAAATATCAGCAGCACAGATGATATGAAAAATTATTTACAGTACGAGTTTGCTCCATTTCCTGTGTCGTTGTTTACAGAGAATGGCTTCAGAAAAAATGTTAAGTCACATTTATATACAGAATTTGCGAGCATCGATTCGTTACCAACTTCGAGCAATATTGTACACGTTGTTGATGGCGGGTTTCTCTTACACAAAGTAATCTGGCAAAAAAACGATACAATTAATGAAATAACACAAAAATATTTACATTATGTACAAAACAACTACGCAAAAAATAGTTATATGAAGAAGATGCAGATTCCCTAATTATCAATACATCCCTTGAAGTAGCAAAAAACTCCGATAAAATAGTGGTAGTTGTTGGTCAAGACATAGATTTTTTAGTTCTTTTAAATCAATTCAGTTCACATGAATTGAATATCTATTTCCACAAACCTGATGCAGGAAATATTAATGATACTTATTACACCTCTAATAGTTTTAAACATAAGTCACATAAACATATTGTAGCATTTTTGCATTGTTTTTCTGGCTGCGATATAACTTCCAGTTTTGTTGGGAAAGGAAAAAAACAATTATAAAATCATTATTGGCCGATAAACATTTACCTAATCTTGCAGAAATTTTTTACAATACAAATGCAGACAAAACAAACGATTACCGAAATTTTATTAAAAATAATAGCTTCTATTTACAAAAGATTTGAACTCTACCGAACGGCTACTGTTAAATCCTCATTTCATTTGAAGAAATTACCTCCAACTGAAGGGACAGCTAAGCAACATTGTTACAGGGTGTATTTTCAAATACAAAGTTGGCTTGGTAATCAATTAACAGCTACAGATTGGGGATGGAAACATCACGTTAATGGCATCGTACCTATATTTACAGAAGAAGAATTAATTCCTGAAAATTTATTGAAAATTATCTGCTGCAGCTGCGAAACAGGATGCGGTAATAACAAATGTGGGTGTCGCAAGCATGGCTTAAAGTGCACAAATTTGTGCTCAAATTGTCACGGTTCTGATAAATGTTCTAATGCCGAAAAAATCGTTGTACGAATAAAATTGTAATCTCGAGGGCATCGAAGACGAAGACAGTACCCACTGTCTAATAAATAATAATAAAAATAATGATACTTAACTGGACAATCCAGAAGAACTCCAAGAAATTCAAGATATAGAAAATGAACGTGTTGAAATCGAAAAGTTTGATACTTACTAATCACAAGAAATAATTAACAAATTTTCTCAGTTCACAGCCTTTGTGTTTTTTGAATTTTTACCTATTTAATTGCAGTTTAAATAATGTTTTCGGGACTTTGAAAGCCGAGAATAGTTAGGTACATGTACATTACTTGTATAACATAGTAATGTATGAGAATTAACGCTTTTTATGAATGTAAACGTTTATTTACAATAAAGAAGAAGAAATTCATGATTTTCACCGAAAACTCGATTTTTAAAAAGTAGGTTTTCAGTTTTTGGCTTTTTCAACGATGTTTTTGTATATAAACAATATTATATTTTAATTCTATATTAAAGTTGAGATTTCAATGAAAAAAATGAGCACTAGTAAAGTTCATTAATCGAAAATTTGCTAACCAGATTTTTCGATTGAAAATTAGGTCTTTTTTTTTATTTTCTTCATAAAACATCGAAAATTAAATTTTTCGCTTTGAAAAAATTTGGGCTTGTTTGAAACACAAAAGAGAACATTTTCACCTATTTTCATGAAAATATAAACATTTTTGCGATAGTTATAAATTAAAAACTGAAAAAACGGTTTTTTGCATTTTTCTCGATAATTTTGAGGTTATGGTCAATAATGAGAGTTTTAGAATTTTTCATTATCTACAACTTTTACATTCAACATTTTTCGATAGGATGCATAGTTTAGCCGCAAATCGCAAAAAAACGAGTACCAACCTCTAAAAACGTATATATTACGACATAATTATATCACCGCGGGCCATGGCGCCATGCCTGTCTTCAAACGGCCCGACGCACATTAAAAATCTATAAAGGTAAGTGACTCAATTTGCGAACAGCAGTACAAAGAGTACCGGCATTTTAACGAGGTCGTACAGTTTTTGTTGCGTTTTTTATTTGCTGGGAACTTATTACTTCAACTATACAGTATGCGAGCATAATTGAAACCGTATAAAAATGAAAAGCCGGCAAAAACTCTTTATTGTACATGGGCGAAAGTAAATAGAAATGCTTGTCATAAGAAAATGTTAAACTTTTTTGAAAATTGTATTCATTTTTATTATTTTTTGTTTATTAGATACTTATATTTGTTCATTTCGCCAATAACATATTTTTAAGGCATTATATCAGTTTTAGATATAAAGTCTAAATATCTAAATTTATTATATATTATAATAGGTATTTATGCACTGCACTGGAAAACCATTAAAACACACTGACAGCACATCTCACAAGTCCACGTTGACTGTTTAACAGTCGGCATCTCTTTATCTAGGGCCGAGCATAGGTGCGTCTTTACTATGTACATACTTCGGTATGCGATGTAAAGCAACGACAGGCGCAGTTAGTACTTGGATGGGTGACCATTCCAACGGAAACCGCGTTCTCGCCTCACACATCTTCCAGCGGCTTGTATATCAGTGTATGCGCGGAAGCTATACAACCTTAGGCGAGGGTTGTATAGGAGATATACCATCCTTCGGAGGGGATGTAAAGCCGTCGGTCCCTTGTCTATTAAATGTTAGACAAGTAAAAGATCCCTACTCTTCTTAAGGGAAGAGGTTCGGCAAAATTCCTGGTTGGGGGTAGCTCGTCTACAGGCGTCGGTGTTAGGCCTCAGTAGCGGAAATAGGCCGACGTTAAATAAATGTATAAAAAAAAATCTCTTTTTCTCTTAATATGTATGTCCTCTGTATGTTAAAAAACAAGGAAGTTATTGCATTTTGTAACTAAGCTCTATGAAAAAACTAAAAAAATAATAACAAATTTTAAATTAAAAAAAACAAAAAAATAATTTTCTTGTCGTATTGCTAGGGAAAAAATAACAACTTAAAAAAAAGTCCTCCGAATTTTAAGAAACAGATAAGTTATTGCCTTTTGCAACTAAATCACTTTTTAGCTCAATTAACAATACTTGCATTATAATGCTTGTAAATAAGGTTCTATAAAACTTATTTTTTTTTTAATTTATCACATGAAATGAATAGGTTTCAAAATGATACAGTCCAAATTTCAGCTCAAAATATGCGTTTGTTAATTAACAGTTGACCAAAATGCCAAAAGTTAAATATCTCAAGTTCAAGTTAACAAAAATTAACTTTCTTTTTTTATACTAAAGGTCCCAAAATTCCCTACCAGATCTGATAAAAAATGTATTTTTTTTTCAAAATGGGCCGAAAAAATGCAATTTTTATTATTTGAGTTATAAAAAATGTAAAAAAATAACCAAAAATACATTTTAAAAAATTCTCTTTATTTGCATTCGAAAGCTGGCGTAAGAGATCTATATAATCTAAATAATTTTTCATTTTTCATGGCATAAAATGGCGGGCATTTCAAATTTTAGATGACAAATGTAGTTTTGGCCAATGGGTTCAATATTTTGACACCAACTTTTCAGGGTCTTTTTATTACATCGAAAAGTATATTTTCTGAAAGTTTGATGCAAATTGGTCTAGTTGACGGTCTTGGGCACTAAAATGAAGAAAACACTGTTTTTTTCTCGTTCTTCAGTTTTGTAGGTTATGTACGTACTTCAGAAACTTGAAACCAACGAGGATTTATTGGCAATTTTATTATGAAGAGACTGGTTGTTAGTTTGCCCCAATCCGACTTATAGAACCGGAGTTATTCATATTTTAAGCTCGAAAAACGCGGTAAAAAAACCATGGGTGATACCCAAAACAGGATAAAACCATAATCTTGCTGTTACCAGAATATACCTATCTCTTCATTCTTTTGGACTTTTTTTTAATGCACTAATAAGGATGAATAAAAATTATTTTGAAAGTTATTTTTTATTTTTAAATAAATAAAATAGAAACACAAATAGCATAGATTTGAAATTATGATATCCAGGTTTTTTATTATTGTGCCTTACTAAAAAATTTGATTTTGACGATAGAAATTTTTGCATGTTTTTATTATATCTTTTCCCATTTTTACATTTCTTGTAGTCTTCTACAGATTATGTTATTTTTATTTCACAATACCTGTCTCCATCTATATAACTTATCTGTTTTTCTAAATGCAGTTAATAAGACATCGGTCATCCTTGCATAAACTTGAATCGTAATCTAAATATAAAATTTTTCACCTGAATAAAATAATACTTGAATGTTATTTAAATTTTTGATCGAAATATAATATATTCTTTAACTCAGATTTTTATATACGTGAATCAAATCCAAAATTACTAGTGCTACTTACTCTTAGAAACAGTTTACAGTTTTTTCGTGTGAGATAAATGGATACCACGTATTTTGAACTAAAAAATTGTTGTTTATTTTTCGGAAAAAATCTGCAATTTCTATATCAAATACTGCGAACTTATTATCTCTCTGTCTCTACCGCATCCTTGGAGTATACTCGATTCTTCTTTACCCTTGTTTCGTTGTGTGGTGTTTTGGTATTTTTGAAAAATACTTACATCATCAACATCACTTCGGGTACGTACTTTGGGAAACCCTCTGTATAAACCATGTGTATCGCTATTGAACGTCGGTGTTATGTAGCAGCTAAAAATCCCACCGATTTCGGCGGAAAACCCTGCTTTAATGACTGGATAATCACGAAGGACACTTCGTTTGAATTTCACAAAACACCGATCATTGTTATAATTCTCGACTATTTACCAACTTTTACCTGAGTTACGCAACAACATCGTGTTTCCGCCAGAAAAGCATAATGGAAAAAAAACTAGGCAGATAATTAAGAATTGCATAGAAATCTGCAATTCATAATAAAAACCAAAAAACGGAAGGACTCCAACAATTAGTTCATTCACCGGAAATTGAAAACAAATGACAATCTATTGACTATAGGCGTCTTAGTCAAGCGTGTCCGATAAATTACCAAACTAACGCCTCTGTGAACTTTGAGTACGTCGATTAATTATGGTCCGACATTTTGCTATTTTTGCTGGTTGTGCAAGCTGATATTAGAAACGGGAGCTCCACCATCTCAACCCATTTTTACACCTACCTGACTTCCATAACCGGAGAAAATTGACCGCAACGGGTAAAAAATTGTTGCACTGTTGCACAACAACATCTGCATATTCATCGGCAGGTTTTTAGACTGAAAATGGTGACTAATAATGTAGTACAGTACCTAAAGGTGAAAAATATGCAAAAATTATAATGCCATATACAGTGTCTACGTAAAGTATGGAATGACTTCACTATTTCTGAATACGAAAATAGTTTGGAAAAGTTCTCGGACAGATCGATTATTATTATTCTGCTTTGATTTCTTAAACTATGACGCCATCGCTGCCTCGGTTATGGCGGCGTCTATTTTTTTAATGGAACACCCTGTATATTTTTCATTTTTAGAACCTCTATGGAAGGCTGACTTCAAAGACCTATACTACTTAGGGTCTAGAGGTATGGTGTCGGCAAGACGGTGCACCTGCGCATCATTCGAAGACATCTTGATCGAGTTGTTGAATGGCCACCAAGGTCACCGGATCTTGCTTCGTTTGATTTTCCTTTGATATCACCTAAAAGAAGTAGTGTAAAAATATAATCTTGGCAATATTGAAGAGTTAAAAAAAAACAATATTTTTCTGATCAACTTGTTCAAATACATTGTTCCTCTGTCTAAGTCTCTAATGTTACTTTTGCCCTATTAAAGTAACCATAATTTTTACTATAGCGCATTAATGGCCACTGATACATATCGGTATTGGTAACTATAGAACAGTGTTAGCAGGCAGTTTTTAGTTTTCTCTAAAATGGTTCGAGCTATAAGTTTAATTTTGGTGCTACAAAATAGCAACGAAAAAGTACCATGTCCGGTGATTTTTTTGTGTTTTGCTGAATGTGGTTTTTCTTATTACACCTTTAAGGTTCTTTACATATTAACTGGAATATTTTTGGCCAAAAACTTAATCAAAAATACACCCTTGGCATCTGAAAGTACTTTGAAAGCAACGAATTCTGACACTATAATTTTTACTCTAGCGTTAATAGCTACCGAGATATCGCGGTTACTGCTAACATTAAATTAACGTTAGCAGTTTTTAGTTTTCTTGAAAATGGTTCGAATTTCAAAATTAATTTTGGTGCTACAAAATAACAACGAGTAAATATCAACATGTCCAATGATTTTCTTTGTATTTTGCTGAATGTGGTTTTATTGTTACACCTTTTAAGTTCCTCAGATATTGACTGGAAGATTTTTGACTAAAAATTGGTCTAATCAAAAATACACCCTTGGCATTTGAAAGCAACGAATTCTGACACTATAATTTTTACTCTAGCGTCAATAGCTACCGAGATATCGTGGTTACCACTAACGTTAAATTAACGTTAGCACTTTTAGTTTTCTCGAAAATGTTTCGAGCTACAAAATTAATTTTAGTGCTACAAAATAGCAACGAGAAAATACCAACATGTCCAATGGGTTTTTTTTCTATTTTGCTGAATGTGGTTTTATTATCACACCTTTAAAGTTCTTCAAATATTGACTGGAAATTTTTTGGCTAAAAATTGGTCTAATCATAAATACATCATTGGCATCTGAAATCACTTTGAAAGTAACAAATTTTGACACCAGAATTTTTATTTTAGCGTTAATAGCTACTGATATATCGCAGGCAGTGCTAACGTTAGCAGTTTTTAGTTTTCTCGAAAATGATTCAAGGTGTACAAAAATAATTTTGGTGATACAAAATAGCAACATAAAAGTAACAAAATGTCTAATAGTTTTTTTTTGCATTTTGCTAAAAGTGGTTTGCTAACGTTATACATAAGTGAGTATAAAATTCATCTTTTCCTTTTTCAGTGAATGAGAAATTTTTGAATTTCAAACGTTGTGAGCCTTCAAAAACTCACTCAATTTTTAGTTACTGAACAGGGTTTTCCCAGAGAAAAAATTTTGTTGCTGAAATACTTAACTCACATAAAAAAATGATTTATGGCATATTTATTATCTTATTAATTTTACTAATAGTAACAAAAAAAAAAACTTGAAGTTTGAAAAATATTGGGTTCATTTCAAACAGCCATAAGTTGGCGCGTTGTGACGTCAACAGCCTGAAATCCAATCACAGAGGTTGTCTCTGTTCAAGATTGTTTATTAATCTTGGTCTCTGTTAACATAACATAACCTCTATTTATTGACAGCACTCAGCACTTTTCTACTTTATTTAAGCGGCACCTTTAACATATCCCTCTTCCACTTGATTCCATTTTGATTGTAGAATTAATAAAACATAAACCAGAAACTGATAAAATAATATTTTCACTCCAAACAATACAAACATAAAAATATAAATTTAACGTTTTAGGTCAGTCATCTGATGTGTAATGTCGGTGAAGGTTAAACCTAAACTACAGTACAAAATATTAACGTCCGACGCATTCACGAATAAATGTATCTGGATTCTGATTGGCCAATATTTACGCGTCCACTGCTTTAGACCAATCACAGTACAAGCTTTACAAATTTAAATTGTGAGAAGTTTTAGAGGAAAGCTTTCTTTAACACACAGTTAGAGTCTATTACAAACTAATTACATCCATAATCTCATTGGTTTTCCGGGTAGATACGTAATTTTGGCGCGTAAAAATGCCCGTTTTAAAAAGCAGTGAAATTATCTGCAAGTTGTTTTAACGATATTTTCTTAGAGATAATTCTTTTTAGAAAAGTAAATGTAAATTAATAAAATGTTTTATTATATCATTTTCACGACACAAATTGTTAAAATAAAATTAGTGGGAAAACCCTATTCTAGTTTCTCTTTTTTGTGAAGAAAGTGCTGGTATATATTAAAATATCGGCTCAAGGCACATGCATCTCTGTGTGTTTAGTACTATACCTATACTATTGAGTTTTCTGTGAAATTTTATAATTTTTGTATTTATTACTGCTTTAACAGGCCTCGTCCCCTTATGATTTACAATTATCTCACAATAATTCTCGTGACAGCTTCTAAATGGCAAGAAATTTCACCCAGATGGGTTTTATTAGGCATAATAAAATGTTTTATAGTAGCCGACATTCAAAAATCACTGCAGACCATTTGATATTGCTCATAATTTTTACCTTAAAATGGTATTGTTGCATTAAATATAACCACAGGCACATTTTTAACTTCAAGATTTTTTCCTTACTTTTATATACCACCCTTATTTTGGAGAAATTCACTAAAAAGTAAAAATTTTAAAGTATACATGATTAAAAATAAAAGCGTGAGATTGTTCATCATGAACTAGAAAGTCTAAATAATCAAATATTTTCTATTTTTCTTTTGGCCACTGAGTCTTAGAATAGTGCGTAACTTTTATACTTAATATTAGAAATTTTTTTTAAATGTTTCGCTGTCCATCGGAAATGTTAATAAGAGAAAAGTGAGATTTTATTATTGGAGCGCCACGCTTTCATTCCTAGTTATTTGCTCAAGAAATAATTTTCTATTTTCCAGTGCCTTTTTAATTGTATTTTTCATAGTTTCATTTAAAGTATACCGGGTGTAACAGGATCATGGTATACCCCCCCCCCTTTTCTCCTTTAGTTTTGAAGATAATTGATTGAAATTTATGATATACTACATACATAATAAGCGGCACTTTTTGACATAAATTGATTTTTTTTCACTTCCGGTTTCGCCGGAAGTGACACTAACTTTTGATTTTTAAATTTAACACCCTGAATATTATTGCATTTTTGAATTCTGCATAATCTTCTAAATCCAACGATACCAAATAAGTGACATTTCAAACATCAATTTTTTTATAATATAATTTTTAGTTTTCCATTTAAGTGTGCCATGACGGTTCCGATTTATTCTAAAATTCATCAAAACTGTTTTGAAAACAATAAAATATTTAGCCTGTCAAACATTTGTTGGTTTAACGGTGTTTTTTATTGTGTCTTTAAAAATTGTTTAAAATTCTTGTTAATTGTGTTCAAAAATTTATACAAGAGGTGAAAAAGTAGACATGTTAATGATTTATGGGGAATATAAAAGAAATCGATACCTAAACGATATCCTGAAATACAATGTCCAGCGAAAAATTATTTTAATCGTGTTGAAAACCAATTCCGAAGAGAGCCAGCCCAACAATGATCCCGAAGAAAACTTCCTTATTGACGAAGGAACGGAAATTAATGTTTTGGCTCGAATAGAAGTTGATAAAGACTGTTTTTTTAAAACGAGTTGGGTTTGAATTGGACAACAGTCACCAAATTCTGCACAAATACCACTATAAATCTTTTAAATGCCAATTGCACCAGCATTTGTACGAAAGTGATTACGAACGTAGGATGGAATATTGCAATTGGATTTTGTATAATAACGTGCAGCCAAACAATGATTTCTGGGACTGATTTTATTTTCGGACGAGTCTAGGTTTACAAATTTGGGATTACTTAACCGACAAAATACAAAATATCGGTCACAAGAAAATCAAAATTTATTACGGGAGGGTAACTTTCAAGTGCGGCTCGGTTTTAATGTTTGGCTTGGCATAATCGGCAGTAGAATCATTGATCCAATAATATTTGAAGGACCTCTGACTGGTGCCAGATACTTGAGATTCCTGGAAAATGAGATCGAGGACATTTTAGATGAGTTACCTTCAGATTTAGGACGGGGAATGTATTTCCAACAAGATGGCGCTCCTCCCCATAATTCAAGGATAGTAATTGATTACCTTCAACGGAGACTCGGAGAAAACGTAATTTCGACGAATGCTCCTGTGAGGTAGCCTCCAAGGTCACATGATTTAACGCCCCATGATTTCTTTGTTTGGGGTTATTTAAAAAATATTGTCTATGCAACCGCCGTTACAACCCGTGAAGACCTGGATCTACGAGTAAGACGAGCAATTAATAGCATAAAGGCCCAGCAAATGGCGAACGTTCTTCGAGCAACAGCTATGCGAGTTCAGAAGTGCATTGACGTTAATGGACAGGATTTTGAACAAATGTTGTAATGTTTTGTGTTATTTTTTTGTATTCCAAAACCACCTTATGTGTAACAAGGTAATTAGAATAAATTTGTATTTTCTTATTTTCTTTTAGCTGTAATTTTATTTGTATTAGTCGCACATTTTAATACGACCTTATTAATAGTACTAATAAATGGTACCACGGTACCGATATGGTTCCATTTGAAAAAATTGAGTTTTGCCCTAAAAACAATTTTGGTGAATTTTATTTGCTCATAAATCACGTAATTTAGTGTTTTTCGTGGGATATCGATTTTTGTAGCATTACACGGGCCATTTAGAATAAATCGGAACCATCATGGCACACTTAAATGGAAAAGTAAAAATTATATTATAGAAAATAAGTTATGGTATGAGAAAGGTTGTTCGCGTATGTCAGCGTGTTCAGTTTAAAAATCACCGGATTTGAAAAAAAAAATCAATTGTATGTCAAAAAGTGTTATTATGTATGTAGTACATCCTAAATGTCAATCAATTATCTTCAAAACAAAAGGAGAAAAAGGGGTATACCGTCATCCTGTTACACTCGGTATATTGTATAAATTTGTAATTAGTTTTACTTTCTTAGACATTTTGATTGGGCCGTTTTCAATCATCTAAAGTAAAACATCATTCACTAATGTTGCATTTTTCTAATTTGCGAAATAATGATGATTTCGTAAGGTAAGGTGCCAAAATGCCAAACACTTAAAATAGATTTTTAATGGTTTCTGTTCCGGCGGTGCGGCTCAAAGGCCCCAAATTGGTATCAAATATCAAAATGTATTTGTGGCTTACCGAAAACCAGTTCGACATATTTTACATTTATTATAATTCTGACAGTGGCGAGAATTAAAAAAAACTAGAAAGAGTATAACAGATGTGTGGTGGTCGAGATGTTTTACTAAGAAATGACTTTTCGGTGCTTTATTGTATTGTAGTGAATGTGTTTTTGTGTATAAATTAAGATAAACACTGAAAATGAGTAAAAAATATTTGTGTTTACATATTATTTAACTCGTTCAACAATAATCAAGTAGACGAGGTATATTATGACATAAGGGAAATAGTTGAAATTTAACTAGTTGTCAAGTTTAGTTATAGTGGAGTTTATCTTACTACTTTACGATATAATTATTATCGCCCTTGGCCCAAGAGGCATACTGTCATCAAACAAGCCGATGCACATTAAAAACCCATAGAGGTTAAGCGAGGCAATTTGTTGGCTGAATAGTACAGAGAGTAACGGTATTTTAATGAGGTCGTAAAGTTTTTGTTGCTTTTTTTGAGTGCCGGGAAGCGCTGATCTCGACTATACATTTGGCTTGTTATGAAAACTAGTGATTGATAAAATGGCACGTTTATGGTGTACAAATGAAAATTTCTTAAATATTATTCTTATTTATGATGACTGTAATAGAGTTGCCACCAGAACCTATGATACTTTCCCCATCAGATATTCCGAAGTCGAAATCGATCCATGATTTTTGGATCTTGTACTAATAAAAATAGGAAAAGTAAATCAATTGTTAACTTCAAATAACAATAACTTGAAACGTATAAGTCGTAGAGTACTGCGTTTTTTTTTCAAAAACTTCCTTGATGTGTTAGCTTCATTTCATAAGCACACAATATGGCAAAATTCCTTACAAGAAAACAGTTTTTCGCTTACTGAAAAAAGTGCTGCAAGAAAAATAAACGTTCAAGTTTTACCTAATTTTTCAAAAAAACTAGTTTTTTCATAGAGACTAAATTAATTCAGTGACCTCAGCTCACGTTTCCTTTATCGATTAAAAAAAAACTTTTTTTGACTATCTCAATTGGTTCCGAAGATATCATGTGGGATGTGTAAAAAAGTAGGAAAAATTAAGTTTGAAAGATTTATGACATTTTTCATAATAAAAATAGTTGGACCTCCCAAAAAATGTTGCAAATGGCCATTCCAGATGGCCAAGGGCCTAATCTATTATTTTGTGAAGGTCCCATGTGGTTGTATAGTTGATTTAAAAAAAAAACTGGTACACTTTCTTTTAGCTATGTAAATCATTCGTTCTTTGATTGATATTAATAATCTTACAAATGTCACTTTGACGTTAATCAGTGACGTCATTATTAAAAATGGTTCGACATCTAACAGATATTCAAAAACTTCGAATTATTTCTAAAATTGAAGATGGTTGGTCCATAAGAAGACTTGCTGCTGAATGCAATGTGAGTAAAACCACTATAACGAGTGTTAAAAAACAATGGGAAACTAACCAAACGGTATCCCGTAAAGTTGGTTCCGGTAGGCCCATAAAGAGCAATAATCAAGAAGATGAAAATCTTATAAATTACCTAAGAGAAAACCCTTTTCAGACTGCAGTAAATGCAATTTCAGAGACAAATTTCGCTGCTTCGGTACCTACTACTTGCAGGAGAATAAAACTAGGAAGAGAATTGAAGAGTTGTTCAGCGGCTAAAATACAAACTTTCAGAAGAAAAGAAGCAGGGTAGGATTATTTTTGCACTGAACTATATAATCAATGATGAAAACTTCTAGGGACAAGTTGTCTTTTCTGACGAAAAGGTTTTTAAATCCTGTAACGATGGACATCTTCTCGTATATAGGCCTCCTTCCACTAGATACGACGAAAAATATACTTTCGATCCACAAATATCAGGAAGGTTTTCAGTCAATGTCTGGGCTTGGATGAGCCTAAATGGATTAGGTGTGTGTTGGAACAGTGGTGGTCATCTCAATTCCATTAAATATATTGAAATATTAGACAATATTATGTTGCCGTCAGTAATAGAGGTGTTTCCGAAAAATAATTTTATTTTCCAACAAGACAACTACTCCATACATACGGCCCATCGTGTCAGGCGATGGTTTCTTAATAAAAACATAGAGTTGATACCGTGGCCATCTGAAAGTCCAGGTTTAAATCCAATTGAAAATGTTTGGCGACTAATGGTGAAACATATAAGAAAATTAAATAACCATCCAAATAATGCCCAAGAATTGGAAGAAATAATTGAAGACGCTTGGGAGAACTTGTCGCAAGAAGTTGACCTTGCAAGAAATCTGATTTTGTCCATGCCTGCAAGACTTCAGGCAGTTTTAGACGCTAATGGAGCAATGACAAAATATTAGTTAATTCTGTATTACGTAGTTGAAGTTCATTTATTTTATTTTTTTATTGTATTTTTATGTTCAGTTTGCATTGTTTACATTTTTTTTAATCTCAAGTGGTATTTTTGTGTTCTTATTTTAAAAATAGAATTATCATTATTCAGTTAGTATTTTAATTACAACCATTAGTAGAATTATCCGTAACAAATATTTTTTTTAAACAATAATATGGCAGGCTTGAAAATGTTTTGAAAGAGTTTTTTCTAATTATTTTTTAAAAATTCCATTTGAATAAAATTAAAAAGAAAGGTTTAATAAGTTTAAAAACACTAAGAAAACCGGTCTCCTCCAAAAAACCCAGGTCCAGGGTAAATCACCTCTTCTTCACCCCCCCCCCCCTCTCGACATGCCTGACCAGCCCTATTTACAGACATATGCACACAACTAAACTATTAAGATTTTCGATTACAAGAGTTGTACCAGTTTTTTTGAAATCAACTGTACCTTAAAAAAATGTTTTGAAACATTTTTGTCGCTTTTTCAGTCGACTATATTGGTAGTTTTTATCGTGGTACTTTTACATTTAGGCACAATACAATATTTGTAACTCATAATTATGTCACTCACTAGATCATTAACCAAATAATAACAAAACAAGAAATTGAAGTGGATTGACCTAGTAAATAGTACACAAATGATGACGTGTGACGTCACAATTATTGGCGCCAAATGCTGATTCGCAAAATTCAAGTTCATCGCCGAGGAAATTATATTTTTTTCGCTTTACTAAAATTTCAAAAATCCTGAATTTTACATTTTTATAATTGTTTTCTTATGCTTTATCGATTTTCATTACAAAAAAAAATCATGCATCTTCCTCATTAAAGCGCATCGAGAAATTGGTTGTGGATTGCTTGTATTTTTATTGGCGTTTCAATGCACATGCAATACCTCTGCGAACCCAGAAGAATCTATTAGCTAATAGAAAAAATTGTATCTGCAGTAAAAGTGCATTTTGCTTCGTTACGGACTTGCGGAGAAGTTGTGTCATGGAAATACCGGAAAGTGAAAGTTTGAAAAAAAAAAATAGTCAGATCTCAGCCACTTTTTTTATCAGAAACTATTTAGCATGAACGCTGAGAAATTAAAACGATTTAATCAGTTACGAAATATTTGTATTTTAAAAATATTTTATTTCACTCATTATTTACTGTCAGTTACTGCAGTGTAAGAGTAGGTTTTTTTCTATTTTGCAAGATTGTGTTAAAAGTGCAGACACAGTGTTAGCGAGGGTAATAAGTTAGGAAACTGTTATCTAACTTTCTCTGCAGACATGTTGAATAATTTTATTGTGATATTTTACAATAAAATAGCAAATGAGCAGTAAATTACAACAAAGAAATAACTTTAGGTCTGGATTCCATTTTTATAAAACACGTTCTGAGACATATGACAATGCCTTTGTCTGTATCTTAGAGAATGAGTGGTACAAATTCACTATATATTGACCCCCCATTATTTCTGTTATTATTGAAAATAGAAAAAAAAATAGTTTCGTATAAAAATTGTAGGATCTTACCTATATTTTATTACAACGCAATTAAAAAAAAACAATATCATGTATAGGTCACGTGATACGAAATAAATATATGTTTTTTTTAAAACGGAACACCCTATATATTAATGCTTTTTCGAGATGCCCTTTTTCCCCTGATTTCAAATATACAGGTTGTCCATTTTATCAGGGTTCTCGAGAATATTTCACTTAATATCCGTCGTACAAAAAAAAAATATTTTTACGAAAATTGTGCCGATTTATATAACCTACAAAATGGTTTAAAGATATTTGAAATCCATGGCCTACTTTAAGAGTTATGGCGGAAAATATAGAAAATGCGGAAAACGTCTAGGCCAAATATCTCCGTTATTTGACGAGATACGAGAAAGATTCTAAGGCAAAATCTTTTTGCAAAATAGAGTGTTTCAACGAGGTTTTATCTAATTTTTTTCAAAACCTCTGTATTTTGAGATTTACTCTTCAGGCTGTTAAAAAAATTATTTTGAAACGGGCGGGAAATGGCGCCATTAAATAAAGTATTTTCCTCCCTTTTCAACGATATATACATGCCATATTTATTCATTGGTACTACGTTAGTAATTATGCAAATATTTTTTTAAACCAATGCATTTTTTTTTAACAACAAAAACAAATTTATAATAAAAAGAATATAGCACACAGAACATTAATATTATCTAATCCTCAAAATAATTTTTAAGATATCATATCAAGTGTTCAAAGTGACCACCGCGATTTCTTATGCACAATCGAGCGCGGCGAGGCACTGCATTTAAAACATTACTCAGCATTTCGGGGGTAACTGTAATACATGCCAGTTGAATTCGAGCTTTTAGGTCCTCTACATTCTGCGGTGTCGTCGAAAATACCTTATCTTTAATATACACCCATAGAAAAAAATCCATTGGGGTTATATCTGGAGAACGAGGGGGCCATCGCATAAATCCATTGGTACTTATCTAACGTTCAGGCAAATTTTCATCTAAATAATCTAGGCAAATCTGGGAATTGTGGGGAGGGGCTTCATCTTGTTGAAAATATTGAAAGTTGTGTCGATTCTCTAAAGATAGGTCATCTAAGAATTCATTAAATTCATTTCTCAAAAAGTTTAGGTACCTTTGACCACTGAGGTGACCATCATAAAAATAACAACCTATTAAATTGGCGCCTAAAATACCTATCCACACATTTATTGAAAAACGATTTTGAAACCCAGTCGGTCTATGCCAGTGTGTATTTTCAGAAGTCCATTTGTAATGAATATTGCGATTAAGAAATCCATTATTGGAAAAATTTGCCTCGTCGGACCAAAGTATTTCACTACATATTAAAGGATCGGCACGCTTCTTTTCCAACAGCTACCTACAAAAAGTCGTCCTCCTTTATTTGTCCCCCGCTTGTAAATTGTGAACTTTTTTGGCTTTATAACACCGGTAACCATTTTTCTTTAAAATTTGTCTAGCACTTGTTTTATTTATATGACAAGCAATTTGAATTTCTCTTAATGATGTTTCCAAATTTTCTGTATTTTTATTTCTTACATAATTAATAACTCGATTTACCTTATTTACATTATCAGTAACACTGTTCAACCTTGTCTTCTTCTTTAAAAATGAACCATTATTTTTCAGTTTCGTAGCTAATTTTCTTAACATAGTTTTATTTGGCTGTAGTGCTTGTGGAAATCTGTTTCTATATTCTACTTGAGCTAATCCAGAGTTAAAATTGCATTGGCAATATGTGACGAACATATTATAACGATCAGTGTGAATGAAAATCATTTTTAAAAATTCTAAATTCTTAAACGAGTGTGATTGAATGAGAGTTTAAATATTAACTGAGATGATCTGTCAAAAAATTAAATTGTCAAGTTTGTTCATAGCCAACTATTTTAAAATAATTGAAATAATAGTGAAATCATGAAATACGAATAAATGGATATTAAACTTAAATTAATTGTTAAAGAGCAAGGAGTGACGCAAGGAGGACGCAAGGAGTGACGCTTTTATGGAGGACCTCTATATATTGGCATAACTGCGAATACTCTTTCCATAATTGCTCCATGTTGCTTTCTTGATTATTACTTTGTTTTTGTTACATGAATTTACTTTATTCTTCTTAATTGTGTTAATGTTTTATTATAGCAAAGATTTGAACAACTTATTGAATTATTTTATCATTTTATTTAATCATACTTCTCCACGGCAAGTATAATGCATGTTAAAAAAAAATTATTGGTTTTAAAAAATGTTTTTATAATTACTAACGTAGTACCAATGAATAAATATGGCATGTGATATATCGTTGAAGAGGGAGGAAAACACTCTATTTAATGGCGCCATTTTCCGCCCGTTTCAAAATAATTTTTTTAAATCCTGAAGAGTAAATCTCAAAATACAGCGGTTTTGAAAAAAAGTAGATAAAACCTCGTTGAAACACTCTGTTTTGCAAAAAAATTTCGCCTTAAAATTTTTCTCGTATCTGTTCAAATAACGGAGATATTTGGCCTAGACGTTTTCCGTATTTACGATATTTTCCGCCATAACTCTTAAAGTAGACAGACCATGGATTTCAAATGTCTTTAAACCATTTTGTAGGTTATATAAATCGGCACAGTTTTCGTAAAAATATTTTTTTTTATATGACCAATATTAAGTGAGATATTCTCGAGTGCCCTAATAAAATGGACAGCCTGTATAATATTGTACAGATCTATCTTAAATACTTCTGGGCATATTTGACATTCAAAATGCAAATGAGCTGCGTTATTGCAAGAAGAATGAGCCATGCGTGTCAAAACACAAGTGAAACAAAAATAACAAGGTAGGCCACGAAAATAATTACTTTATTGTTTATACAATTTTGGCATTTCAAACCGTCATTATTAACATTTATTTAATCAAAATGGGTTATAGTGAGACTGATAAGGTCGAAATATGTTTCCTTTACTTGAAAAATAATAAAAATAAGTGTCCCGCGAGAAGAGATTACATGACGTTGTATCCGAATCGAGCGATTCCTAGTGTAAACACGTTTTTGAATGTTTATCGTCATGTAAATAGGACTCATAGTTTCTCAAGAAAACGACGTAACGTTACAGCAAACGAGGAAGAAGATCTAGATATATTGTTATATTTTAAAGGTAAAATAATAATTTATTATAAAAATAGATCGATACCTTCGATCGAAAATTCAGTTAATAGTTTATTGAATGCTTGTCGTGAAATGGAAAAAAGTTATTCCAGCATTCAAAGAACTTTGAAATATAGGCCTTACAAAATATTACCCACCCGTCCATTAACTAAATGAAGACCAAAAACGTAGAAGATTGGAGATTTGTCAGATCATGATCAATGAATTATGTAGAGAGATGAGTCAAATTTTTCTACGGCGGCGACGTTCCTGGGAGAATAAAAGCCAAAGACAGAGAAAGGTCAAGCAAAAAATTGGGTACAAAATCAAACCACGCTTGGTGCGGAATTTTTCAAAACAAAGTAGTTGGGCCTATATTTTATGATTTTACTTTGACACGACAAATATATCTCGAAATAATTTTACCAGAGGTAGATCGTCTAATTCAAGAATTCCCTATGGACGTATTCTAGAATGATTTGGCATCAGGACGGAGCGATTCCACATAGCGTTTTAGAAGTTCGGGAACATTTAAATAATTAATTTACCATTTGGATAGGCAATCCTTTGACCATTCGATGGCCACCAAATAGCCCTGATTTGACGCTATTAGATAGCCTTTTATGGGGGTTTTTAAAAGACAAGGCCAATTTTAATCATAACCATAATCTTCAGGCCATTAAAGCAAAAATTCAAGGAGAAATTAACAACTTAAACAGAAACCATAATAACGCTATTTGCAATATTTTCCTACACTTAAGAAGACGCTATGAGCTTTGCGTTGAAACTAATGGTGGCCACTTTGAACAATTTCTTTAATTGATTACTTATGTAGTATTATTTTATTATAAAGAGTTTTCTCTTGCTTTGTTAAATCTGTTTTTTAATAAATTAAATATTAAGTTAATTCCAATATTACACTAATTATTTGCACGTGATTATAGTTAGGTCATATATAATTTACATACTGATAATAGCACTTTTTATACGTGAAAGCGTTTTCAAATACTATTAGCGTGCGTTAAAGATTTATCACACGCTATTTATTTATTTATTTATTTTGGTTACGACTGCCCAGACAGAAGTCCACTTATAGGGCAGGAATTTTACAACAAACATAAAAAGAAAACTAAATAATAACTAAAACTTAATAACTTAACTAAAGGTAAACAATTAAATGATAATAAAAATTAACAAAATAAGTCTATGATTAGTCTAGTCCTAAGAGTTGTAATCTAATAGTAGAAGCTACAGTTGTTGTGCAGAATTGAGAACCACATTTCTCATTTTGGATATACTAGTATTAAAAATATCTATATTATTATATAAAGAATCATAGTTGGAACACATACGGTGCAGAGGAGAAAATAACAGCAAATTTGTTCTTGATGCAGGCAAATAGAATAGAGACGAATGCGAACGTGTCTGCAAATTAGGAACATGAAATCTAATGCAACTAAGAATTTCAGGGCAGTCAATAGGGCCATTTAAAATCTTATTAAAAAGGAATACAAGGGAGTGATATGTCCGACGTAGTTGAAAATCACTCGTGTGGAATCTATGTAATAAGTCGTCACAATGTGGAAAACCTCTCTCTGGATAATTTCCAGAACTTTTGAACCAGAGGTATTTAAGAAAACGCCTTTGAGGTTTTTCAATGCTATATTTATGATTTTCGTAACCAGGACTCCAGACTATTGAAGCATATTCAAGTCATGACCTCACAAATGAATTAAAGAGAAGTTTCAGTGTATTTTCGTTAAATTCTTTACAATTACGGATAATGTAGCCTAAGTTTTTGAAGGAATTAGCGGTTATTTGATTGATATGGCTAATAAAAGATAACTTTGGATCGAATATTACTCCTAGATTTTTGGAATGACCACAGCTTTTCAGTTCTTCATTATGAATTGTATAGATAAATTTTATTGGATGTTGTGCACGAGTGTATGTCATAAAGTTACACTTTGAGATATTTAACTCTAAATTGTTTACGCTACACCAATACCATAGTTGTATAAGATCGTTTTGCAAATCGACACAGTCTTCTGCACTAGTAATAGATGTAAAAATTTTTAGGTCATCGGCATAGAGTAATGTTTTGCAGTGTAAGCCAATGACGATATCATTTATAAAAATATTAAAGAGCAATGGCCCAAGCACAGAACCCAATGGCCCAAGCACAGAACCTTGGGGAACACCTGATGTCGCTGAGATATCCATAGACCAAAATCCACGGTATTGTACATTTAGTCGTCTATTTACCAAGTAGGATTCAAAAAAGTTTAGGAAGTGCTCAGTTAGTCCAAATTCGGATAGTTTGTTCAGCAAAATTCCGTGGTCCAGTCTGTCGAAGGCTTTAGAAAAAGCTGTATAAATGACATCTACTTGACCTCCAGCATCCAACTGTTCAGCTATGAACTGAGTGATGCACACCAGATTGCTGGTGGTAGAGCGATTTGACATGAATACGTGTTGATCGGGGCAAATTTGAGATTTGACGTGATTAAAGAGAATATCGTAAATTAAGTTTTCAAATAATTTACTAAAATTGCACAATATTACTATTGGCCTATAGCACATCTATCATTTTTCTTTTGAATACCGGACAGATCCTGGATATTTTGAAATGTGAAATCAATAATTTTCAAGGGTAATTAGTATTTCGTAGTTAGTGGCATTTTTCAAAGCAGTCGTAAAAAAAACTTTTTATTTTACCAGTGAATAAACAACTATTTACAGTTGTTGTTATGGAGTTAATAATGACGGTTTGATATGTCAAAATTGAATAAACAAAATAATTATTTTCGTGGCCTACCTTGTTATTTTTATTTCACTTGTTTTTTGACACGCATGGCTCATTCTTCTTGCAATAAAGCAGCTCATTTGCATTTTGAATGTCAAATATGTCAGTATTTAAGATAGACCTATACAATGTTATATATTTCAAATCAAGGGAAAAAGGGCTTCTCGAAAATGCATCAATATATAGGGTGTTCTATTTAAAAAAAACCATATATTTATTTTGTATCACGTGATCTATAATAATAATAATAATAATAATATTTATTCATCCATTAGATTATAAAAAATAACATAGGATAAATCATACATGTAAAATAGCAGTTAACAATTGTAAATATATACATATACGCACGTATATACACATATATCTATACGAACATAAAAATAAATATACATAAAATGTACATTGTATAATTAACATATAAACAGAAAACATATATACAGTAAGCAGAAATAACATAGACATAATATACACTATATTATTATAGTCTACCGACAAATTCATTAACGCTATAATATGCATTTTGAACAAGCAGCTTTTTAACTTTTGTTTTATATTTCTGCAAATGAAGATTTCTGATATCTTCAGGGAGGCTATTGTATAGTAAGATGCAATTATATTGCAGTGATTCCTTAAATTTGGCTGTTTTATGCCGGGGAATCAATAAGAGCTCTCCATGTCTCGTATTGTAGGTGTGTTTGCTATCAAGAGTTTCAAATTTCTGCAAGTTAGTTTTCACATATATTAGGCATTTATATATAAAAATACAGGGTGCTGTTAGAATTTTTTTTGTGGTGAATGTGGTTCTACAGCTTTCTCTATAATTTAGATTAAATGGAAGTCTAATAATCCTTTTTTGAAGTATGAAGACTCTATACAATTGGCTTGATTTTCCCCAAATACAAATATTAAAAGACAAATGGGAGTATGCCAGTGCATAATAAACATCAACAAGTCCTGCCTCATCGAGTGTATCTTTTAATTGCAGTATTGCAAAATATGCCTTGTTTAGTTTACTGCACACGTGATTTCCTTGTGATTCCCAAGACAATGCGTCATCTATATGTGTACCCAAAAATTTTGTGGAAGAGCTTAATTTTAGAGCCTTTGATGTAGTGTTTTTTTTATTAAAACTTATAAATATCGTTTTCTTCTCATTTAATATTAATCTATTACGACTGCACCAACTGTTCATGTCGTCGATAATATTTTCAACATATTCATCCAAGTCGTCATAATTTGAAGCAGAAACGGTAACAGTAGTACCGTCCGCATACATAACTGTCATCCCTCTTTTTATATGACAAGGAAGGTCATTTATATAAATGGAAAATAACAATGGCCCTAGAATTGAGCCTTGCGGCACACCTAAGGTTATATCATGCATATCAGACGCAGCTTCGTCATATTTAACTATAAATTTTCTGTTTTCCATATACGAGATCAAACAGTTTAATAAACATCCCCTTATACCAATATTTTCTAACTTATCAACTAGCATAACCTTGTTAACCTTATCAAACGCTTTAGAGAAGTCGAATAAACTCGAAACAACATGATTACCTCTGTCAACTTCACGGTATACGAAGTTGAATAAGCTAATTGTTGCAGTTTCTACGGATCTTCCCGGTCTGAATCCATGCTGATTTTCAGTTATGATATTTTTACTTTCTAAATAAGTAATTATTCTGTTATATATAACTCTTTCAAATAATTTTGATAGTACACAGACCAAAGTAATTTACCGGTAGTTCTCGATATCTTCTTCATCTCCTTGCTTGAATATAGGAATTACAGAGGAAATTTTAAGCTCCTCTGGAAAGTATCCTTCCATTACTGAGTTGTTGATAAGATGTACCAGTTGATCTACAATGCTTGAGAATATACTTTTTAGCATAGACACTGTCATTCCATCGGTACCAGCAGATTTGTTATTTTTTAACTCATTTATGACGTTAGAAATTATACATGCTATTGTTCTTTTTATCACGTTTTAATAAAATATAGGAAGATCCTACAACTTTTATATGAAATTTTTTTTCTATTTTCAATAATAACAGAAATAAAGGAGGTGGGTCAATTTCTAGTGAATAACCCTGGACATATTATGCAAAAATAATAAATTTAAGCATTTTCTCTCCACTGACCAACTCAAGCTAAAAATTTAGGCTTGTAAGTTGAAAAAAAAAGTTTTCACCTGGCTAAATGTGTCTTCCAATGAATTGCCGAAGAAGGTTGTAAAAGTGAAGTCCTGCTTGCCGTACGTCGCGCGTCGTCCAAATTTCCCGGTGCCTCGTCACGAAAGAAGCCATTGAAAAAGCGCATCTAAAAATAAACCCGTACTTGCCAAGTACATATAACAATAAAACAGTTCTTAAATTCCCATAATTCTACAACTTCCGCTGCTAACCATTATAAAATCACGGTTTACATTTTTTGCGTTTGTCGTTGTAAAAACCACATTAGTTACACCGGTGTAAAATTAGATTAAAGTGTGTGAGGTCGGGTACGTTCTTAATTTAATTGCTTTAATTACGTACAAATGTCAACTGAACTAATCGTCGAGGATGGAGTGTAAAATTAAGTGAAAATTTTGGCACGGGCCCGTATCATAGGCCCTAATGATGCGGTGGATCCTTTACAAATTGTAGCTGCATGTGTGTCGTGCATGTCTACACACCATTTGTCAAACGCCTTTCTCACGCATGTGTTAGTGTGGTCGATCTCGATGGTGTAACAACTGACGGAAAAGCCGTCCGGGTTATAATTCGACTTAATCGCTGAACAGGGGGTGGGTCTTAACGAAGGATTTTCAAATTCCATTTTGTACTGTCGTGGCCGAAATATTTCGATGAATTTCCAGCCGGTGGTGTGATTTTTTCATAATTTACGTTATAGAAAGCAGTTCGTTCAATTTGAGCTGTAATTTTTTATGCAGTTTAATTTGTGAAGTGAGGTACCGTCATCGGTTTAAGCGCTGAGACCTCGATCAGCGAAGTAAGCAGCGTTAGAGCATACCCATAAATTTATTTATGAAAACCTCCCACTGTATGAGGAAAGATAATATTAAGATACAGACGAAGAATGTATGCAAAATCTTGCAGAATAATAAATGATAAAATTGAAACACAAATACAAATATATTTTAAACTTATTTACAAATAGTACAGAAAATTAGAAAATGACAGAAAATTATATATAGATCCTACAGATAAAATCGGTGCATTTTTAGATGTAAATATTAGATTTCTTTAAAACAGGTTTTTACTTTTTGTTTCCTGTAAGTTTATTTTAAAAAATTTCTTAATATCATAACAATTTAACGTTTAATTTATCACAACCCCACGGGGAGTAAAAAAGAAAACTAACTGAGACAGGTTGGAAAGTTAGAAGAAAAATAAAATAGGAATTTATATGATTGTGTTATTTGGCAGAACATCGGCCGACCGTAGTCGTTCATTGCTGTGCAATTTTGTACGCGACGGGGAAAAAATTATTGTATACAATAAAATGAATAAAATAAATAACATGAATAAAATATAAAAAATGACATGTAAATTAAAAATTGAATAAAGAATTTTAAATGGTAAATGGTAAGCAGCGTTGGTCGAGGCCGTCACTTGGATGGGTGAACGGCATCTCATTTCGCCGTCCTGGTTGAGTGGAAGAGTAGCTGTTGCTAAACTCCGCCAGGACGTAAATATAAACAAGGCATTAAAATAAAATAAAAATAAATAAAATAAAATAAATGATACCCAGCAAACATTTTCTATAAATTCACCAAATGGTTCTAATTTATATTTAAATTTACGTAAATTATACCAAGAAATCTACCTCATATACGAATCTGCTTAAAAGTAACTTTAACCAAACCAGAAAGGGAAAAACTACAAAAAAAAAATCCCAAAAATTACCTACAGGGTAATTAGAACTAAACTGATTATGTTTGATATTGCCACAGTAGAGAGTCTATTCTCTACTGTGATATTGCTCTAATGGAGTTTGACAGGTCCATCCCTGTAGGTTGTGTTTGGGAGAAATAGCTTTCTTTTCGTTATCTGCCTGTTCAGAAAAAAGAAAAGAAAACGGCCCAGTAAGACAAGGACAGCTGATTGTAGATGTTTTTTAAGGGCTTGGAAACCTGGAAGTTTCAAATTAAAAATTGTGATTGGTTCTCAATTGACAATTGTCATTGGCACATAATTAGGAATTAAGGTCTGCTTGTTCAAATTGTTTTGAATACACTTTATTTTTCGATAATAATCAGTTCTATATCGGTAGCGTTTAATTACTTTAGCTACTTTTGTTTTTTTACTTTCCATTATTGACTGTTACACACTTCACCATTAAAGCAAGTGATTAACTAGATAATGGACTGACATCAACATATAAAATAGTCATTAGAACCTTAAAGCACTTTAGACAAATAAAACGTAATTATGCCTTCCAGGGAGAAGCCCTAATTCTATTTTTAAGTAAAACTAACTTTCAGGACTTATTATGGAGTAATACTTACTTTTAGGTCAAACACATATGCTTGGAAAGTAGGGCAGTTAAATTCAGGTAAATTATACCTAAATCCTGAACTAGTTCTGACCATGAGGTTAAGAGTTGGTCGGAGTGTATTAGTCATCCATGCTACCAATTTTAATTGTAAATGACTTCACGTCAATAAAATGACGCAGCTGAATGTACGGTGTGCTTGGAAGGCGAGAGATAGATATGTAGTAGAATATGACATTGGACAAATTTATTATACCTAATCTTTAAATTTCTCTGTGCATTTGAGGATATTAGGGCTAATTTTATTTTAGTTCTACAAAAGGGAAAGTATTTATTTTAATGATACCTATGCGGGACGATAAAAATTATTTTTGCAAGTCGATAATAGAAGAAAAACTAATTTTTTTTTTATATATACTTTTTTTTCTCTCATCGTCCCACATTGTAACATGTTTTTAATGTCTTTTAGTGAAAGCCGCTTTTTAAAATACTAATTTATATGAGAGTAATTTCACAGTCTTTCCGGCTTATATCCGGAGCGCTCTTAAAGTTTTAACTTAAATCTAACTGCAAAGACAAGGCAAAGCTCAGGTTCTACTTACGTTAAAAATTGGTATAATTTCCCTGTTTTTATTCAGACAATAGACAGCGACTTTAGAGTTAATAATTTAGTCTAAAATTACGTAGTATTTCCTTATAGATAAACCTTAAAGTGCCCTTTAACTTTAAGGTAAAATTTTAAGAAAGAATAACGTAAATATTTCTTCTAAACTACAACAAATTGAATATGACTTATCAGGCATTATTAAAGAAAATATTACTTAGTACATTACTGGTAAATCCATATGCATTCAAAGTTGAAAGTAATGGTTTTAATTACGTTATATCGACCATCTCAGGTTATCGTGCCTTTGAACTGGTAAAACTAACTAATTGTGCTGCTTGGGTAATTAGGTAATATCTACCTTTTTAGCAACTAAAAATCGTCTTATTGTAGAATATCCTACTAGGTAGATTTGGTCGACAACTCGTCGGTGGCTTTATTTACTCTCATTTAAAGTAATATTAGATCGATATCGTAAAACAATTCTACCTTTTTTTTTTAAATACATTTATTTAACATCGGTCTATTTCCGCTACTGAGACCTAACACCGACGCCTGTAGACGAGCTACCCCCAACCAGGAACTTTGCCGAACCTCTTCCCTTAAGAAGAGTAGGGATCTTTTACTTGCCTAACATTTAATAGACAAGGGACCGACGGCTTTACATCCCCTTCGAAGGATGGTATATCCCCTATACAACCCTCGCCTAAGGTTGTATAGCTTCCGCGCATGCACTGATATACAAGCCGCTGGAAGATGTGTGAGGCGAGGAAGCGGCCTTCGTTGGAACGGTCACCCATTCAACTACTAACCGCGCCTTACGTTGCTTTACATCGCATATCGAAGTATATACATAGTAAAAATGCACCCACGCTCGCCTCCAAATCCTACCTTGTTTATCTACTTAATTTCAACAAAATAGTCGATTACCGAATTTTCTTAATAAAGAGTATTTTGGAGGAGGAGCACTGTTATTTTTCAAAGTAGAAGTGTTAACATTACATTAGATATATTTTTGTTATCGACATTTATTCATTTTGAATCTTTGCTGTGAATTAGGTATATGTTTTCGTTGTGTTGGTGACTTGCAAAAATATTTATACTGGTTATAGATAAAAATACCAAATAAGTATAAAATTCTTCTTTTTGGGCACTTGGTGTCACACGTCATCTGCAATTATGTTCGTAGTTTCTACCTAAAGCTAGTTAAATCAACGTCGCCGAATTGACGTTAAACTGACGTCAAATTTCCCTAGACAGTTGTTACTAACCAAACGTACTGGGCTACTACCATATGGATTTAGATGTAATTCTACCTATTTTAGTCAATATAACCAAATTTCGACGTAGTCTTATTCTCCAGTTATGTCGAATCCACGTCGCGTCAACGTATATTTCACTTAAATATGGTTAAATCTAATTTTGCGACTAATTTATTATACATAATTTAGATAGTCTCAACGTTAAGTTAAACCAAAATGTTTACTGGGTATAGTTAATAAAAACTAATATTTTATAGTACAGGTCAACGCGTTGCTGCAAATAAAAAATGCAACAACGATCTCATTATTAACGCCATTGAACCATTTGGTATGGTGTCATCAAAAAGCCGACGTACATTAAAAACCCATAAAGGTAAGTGATTCAATTTCCCGGCGGATAAGCGCAGAGAATAACGGTATTTTAACGATATTGTAAAGTTGTTGTTGCAATGTTTATTTGCAGTAAAGCGTTGAACGATACTATACAAGGAGACATCAAGTCCATCTCGTGATGGTTTAAATACAAATACATACACACTGGGAATACATTAAAGAAAAAAATTACCGAAACCAATCAACACCGAAGGAGAATTAAGACAAAGAGTGTACGATGCATCTCAAGAAATTTTATTTTAATTTTATACTTTTATTTTCCTTTAGGGACTTCGAATTTACCAATTGAAGTTTTTGTATCTTTATTTGTTTTAGCCTTCTGACAATTAATACATGTTTTTGTCCATAAGGTACAGTCTGTATTCATTTTAGGCCAGAAATATTTACTGTTAACTAATTTTTGAGTTGCTGGAATTCCTGGAAGAGTTAGATTATGAAAAATTTTAAAAATAGCGCATCTCATCACACCAAATCTCATGTTGCGGATTTGGAATTTTAACTTTCTGTAATACATGTATAATATTATTTTTCTTGGATAATTGATTTTACTTCCACGTCCAGTGAAGGGTTCGGGGGTAAACGGGGTAAATAAGGTAAATAGGCAAAACAAGCAAGTAAGAGTCCATAAAATTGCAATTTAGGGCATGTAAGAAAAGTCAAGGTGCCAAAACTTTTTTTGGCATCAGTCACCTCCGGCTATCATCCCCAATACACCATCTCCACACTATTATGAAAGGGAGTAAAAAAATTAAAATGTGATTTAATGTGTATTGTATACAAGAACAAAACGTCTCAAAAACTTTTTTAGCGTTACACTTTTTTTCTTTTGTCGGGGTCACCAATGTGCGTGTGTGTGTGTGGGAAAAAGAATTATGCATATCGCATATGATTATTTGGTATAATTTATTCAAATTAGTACTAAATTATATAATTATGTATGTATATCAATCTTTAAATATTATTCCTCTGTCATAGATATCACTAGCAGCGGACCTAGATACCAGACGTATCTTTCTTAATATAAAAATAATAACAATAAATAATAGCTAACTAGCAATTAATAGTAGCAGATACGCCACAACCTGCCAACGCGACATAGTGCAACAATTAATTATTTTGAAAAAATGGGTAACTTGGCAAAATTTACTAGGTGTAAATTTGTGGCTTTGGTAAACGTTCCGTATTTAACGCAGATCTAGGCAAATAAATAAACTTTTTTTTACCAACATCCGCCGTGTCAAGACGCAATATGAATACAAACCGCAGTTCCTAGCGGCAGTGGTAATATTACGTAACATAAGGGAGCGGTTTAAAAAAAAAAATTACAAAAAATCTCGTTGTGGTTCGATAGACAATGCACAATATTACACCACTAGTCGTGGTCGTTGCTAGCTCCCATACAAATAAAACGGCAAAATTAATCATTAATTTTGATATCACTTTTTGCTTCACTGGTATTTATTTATAAAAGGAAAACGTCTCCTGACAACCAGAATAAAGCAGCTCTGATTCAACGACAAAAAAAAAATACCAACAAAAAACACATTTAAACTCGTACTATGGGTCATAACAAGAGAATTATCGAGTTTAAATAAGGATTGTTGAATGTGCTACATTTAATATCGGATCGAACACGCCGTCAAGAATGAAAACGACCAAGGACGTTGTTAAACTTGTTGCCAGATGCAATATATATAAAGAAAGACTAATTCCTTTACGCTTCGATTTAAAAGTGCTACTGGGTACGCCGAGCACTCCAAAAAAATATCAAATTAAAATATAGCAGTATCATGTCTATTGTATGGCGGACGGTATTTTGCTCGAGCGGCACATCCGAAGGAGCCCTCAGGATCTTAAGCTGGTCGAGCTCAGCGGTTTTTCTTGAATTACATATCGAAGATGGACAAGGCTGAATAATAGCTTCACAGCCAACAGAAAACCCATTTACATAATAATGCGTAATAATGCGCAATAAAGAAACAAATGGTTTACATACTATTATTCGACGTGTCCCATTTTGCTTGGAACCACCCCTATAAAAAGTTAATTTAATGTCCCATTTAGATAATTTCTTTTTTAAATATAGATTTTTGACAAGCGCACCTTTGTGTTATATTAAATTTTTCAAAACATAATAGCGTGGCCTTTACTATGATTTTTTTTCGGGTCAGATGAAATCTTATTAGCGATTTTTTAAATTTCAAATCTGAGTACCCCACTGGATTCAGCAACCCCCCAAATGTGCTTGTACCAAATTTAGTTGAAAAAGTCGTATTTTTGTATTTTTCTTGAGAGAAATAAAAAGTCAGAAATTGCCGAGGAAATTTAACTGTTGTATGGCATTGTGTATTTATGAAGAGTGCCTTAACTTAAATAACTGCCAAATAATAATAATATAATAATATCTTTATTTACCATTTGTTGTACAATAATAGTACATATGGTATGTCAAAATTTACAAAACGTAAATATATAAAAATACAGTACTTATATAAAATAAAAATAAAAAAAACGGAATAATACAACACATTAAAATCTATATTCAACAAATAATTATGTATTCTGTAAAATTTTTTTTTTGATAAATCATTAAATTGAAATATGAAATTCAAGAATTTAAACATTCTTTTAGGTTACAAAAAGCCTTTTCAATAAAAAATATTTTAGTTTGTCTTTTAAACGTACTATAAGTTGCAATTTCCTTTAAATTTACGGGTAACTTATTGTACGCATATATGAAACTACAAGCAGGTGAATTTTTAAATGTAGTCGTTTTATGCTTTGGGATTCGTAATACATCCTCGTGTGTAGTATTAAAACAATGCCTGTCCTCCACGCGTTCGAAGAGGTGTTTATGTTTAAAGGCATATAAAGCGCATTTAATCAAAACTATAGATGGGACAGTTAGAATATTTTTATCTTTGAAAATGTTTCTGCAAGTTTCCATTGGTTTTATGTCATAAATTATCCCTAAAATTCTTTTTTGTCCTACAAAAACTCTATTTATTGATGCACCTCTTCCCCGTGTAACAATGTTATTCGAAATACGGCTATAAGCAAGACAATAGTAGATATTTATCAGTCCCTCAGTATTTAGAGATGATTTCATCTGGCAAAGAAAGCAGAATTTGACTTGGAGCAGATATAATCAATCCCATCCGAGATTTTTGTCAAGATGGGTTCCTAAATATTTAGTAGTAGTATAGTTTAATATTATTTTTAGTTTCGAAACTTGAAGGCAATGATCTTTTTTGTGAAAATTTATATAAACGACTTTTTTATCGTTTAATACTAGTCTATTTCGATTACACCATGCCTCAAGTTCATCGCAGACACGTGTCATACAAAGTGATAGTTCCTCAGGAGTCTGTGCCGAGATTGTTATCGTTACATCATCAACAAACATCGTAACTTTACCGGTTGAAATATGTTGTGGCAAATCATTGACATATAACATAAAAAGAAGAGGACCCAGTACAGAGCCCTGGAGAACTCGCATATTAACATTGTATCTTTCTGAATGAATGTTATTATATTTTACTATCATTTTCCCGTTTGTCATGTAAGATTTGATCCAAACTAGTAAATTTTCACGAATACCCGTAGAGAAAAGTTTTTTGCATAAAAAATCAACATTAATATGTCGAAAGCACTTGACAAGTCGAACATTAAAGACATTACATACTGATTCATATCCGGTTCCTGATATATATAATTTAACATATGATATGAGGCCGTCTCTATGGACAAGTCTTCTCTAAATCCATGCTGACTTGGTTGAAATATTTAGTTATTATATTATGTACCAGTCTTTCTATAAGTTTTGAAAATACGCTAAGGAGTGATATGTGCCTATAATTTTCGATACTTAAAGGATGCTCCTTTTTATAGAGTGGAATTACACAAACTATTTTAAGAACATCAGGAAACACACCAATAGCAAGAGATTTATTAATTAGATACGTCAACGGTTTGCAGATTATATCACTCATTGATTTTAACAGTACTACACTAAATTCATCTAATCTTGTGAATTTTTTATTTTTTAAATTGCCTATTTCAGCTTTCATATCACTTTCGCTAATGTATGGCACCAAATAATGAATTTACATAATTTTCTGATGTTGTATAAGGTAATGAAAAGTTTTCTCCCAAATGTTGTTTTAATTTTTTATCTTCAACAGTAGAGAAGTACTGAGCAAATGAATTAGCAACTTGATCAGGTTCGTTTATTAAAACATTTTGTATTTTTAGTTCGATTTTATGTATTTTAGGTTTTTGTTTACCTAATCTTTTATTAATTAATGTCCAGGTTGTATGTGCCTTATTTGTAGATTGTTTTATTATATTTTTGTAGTAATTTGATTTAGTTATTCTTATGTTTTTTTTGTACTCTTGCATTTTTCTTTTGCAGGTTTCTATGCTTTCCATAACAATTTAAAGTTTTTGCTAACCAGTGTAGATTATTTAACTCATTTCTTTCATTCTTAATTCTTTGGTATACCATGGACTTTTCTTATTTACCTTGCGTACTTTCTTTTTAATAATAGGACAGCTAATTTCTAAACACCAGGTTAAAGACTCTAATAGATAATTAAATGACGAATTAATATCAGCTAAATATACCATGGAAAAGTCTAGTTTTTGGGCATTTTGCACGAAAAAATTAATATTTTTTGGTGTCATCTTTCGAAATGTAACAATTTTGTTTGGTTCTATGAATCTAGGTTCTTTTTTAATATAAATGTCTATGGTTTGTGCATAATGGTCAGCTATAAATGCATTCACTACTTTAGCATGGTACACGTCATTAGGAATATTTGTAGTTAAGTAGTTCAAAGTACTTACACTTGTTTGCCCGTGACAATTTGTGAATATTCGTGTTGGTTCATTAGTTGTTACATAGGTAACAAAGAAAGAATGTTTGAGTATTGCTTGTGGGCTCAAGGAGAGTACTTGAATGACCCAGATTTAAAAAAAATCATCTATAGCGGTGAGGCTACATTTACCACAAACGTGGTTTCTTCACAGAATTGTAGATTTTGGGCAGAGGAAAATCCCAATTGGGTAATCAATATTCACAAAAAGTAAATGTCTAGTGTGGTATTTTGAACGAGCGCTTAATTGGTCCCTATTTTTTAAAAGTCCCTGAATTTAAAGTAGTAGTAACCCTTTAAGGGAAAATACAACGGGAAACGTATATGTTTACAGCCAGAAACAGGTTGTAAAATGTGAAAAATTTTGTCGCTCGCGCCAAATATCCCATCCGAATTTTTAATACGTAACTTTTAATTCGTCCTCATATTTTATATAATACATAGGATGCAGTATCAATTAAAAACTGAAACATATTATTACCTTTACATTGGTATTTCTAAAGAGGCGTTTACTTTTAATAATCCAAAAATAAATTAAATTTCCTCTATTATTCCTTTTCTTGCGACATAGTTACGTATCAAGTATCAACAAACATTCTATATCCATCAACGGGATCTCTTATATATAAAAATAGCCTCGTTTCGTAAATCTAACAGTAAAAAAATTGAGAAAAGTTAAAACTATTTCACGCCTGTTTAAGAGCTTGTATATCTAATTCGACTGATCAAAATTTTTTGGTCAGATTAATAAACAAACCCACAAAAGCAGAATCCTGAAATAAGTAAACAGATCGCTTGCTTTCCAACCAATTTCTCCCACAATCCACACATAATAAATACTCGTTAAACACCCGTGAAACAAGAATTTAAATACTACATGAAACTGTTAAATATCGATTCGTTTTTCAGTACGGCTTCCCGCTGCCGCATGGACCGCCGCTCGATACAAATGCCGTACGGCAAGGTCTTTAAAAAAATAAATTGGATTTTTTACATACACTCGCGTCCACGGCGAACCTCTCCCGCCTTTATGGCCGAACGGAACAAGGCCCATAGTCGGCCGCGGCCAGACGGCTACTTCATTTTTCATTGAGCGAATGAAGAGGCACAGAAATAAAAAACAAAACAGGGTCGTTGTAAAAGCGCCGCCGCCTTTTCAAATTTTCGTCAGTCAGCCTGCATCGCATCTTCGGTGTATTTTGTAATCTAGAGGATGTAATTTTGTTTTAATAATTGCTGACTGACTATTTGTGGGGTGTTCTTTGTTTGGGAATTGTTTTTGGAACGAGTCATCCTGCTTTGAAAATATCAATTTGACGAAAAACAATTTATTATGGGAGCTGCTATAAATAGCCAAGCCATTGTGGTGAGCGATGACGAAATAAGTTTATTAGATCTATTGAAGCAGACAGGGATGACACTATCGACGAAAATGTCTAAGGCCCCTTCCAATTATATTAAGAAAATAATGAGACTGGGACAATGTTCTGCTTACCTTTTAGGAATGTATGCTGGCAAATAATACTTTTAAATTTTAATTTTAAGGTTTCCTATCGATAAAGAAACATTACAAAATTGGATGACAGTGTGTAATTTGGTTTAATTAAAATTTCCCTGTTTCCTCAAGAACCTTGGGTTTTATTTTTAAATAAAATTTAGCCGCTAATAAACACAATGGACATTGGGTATTTTAGGGGGAAAAGCTCTAAAAGAATATACAAAAATATATAAGGCTTTCTATTTAAAAAACAAGCTTCATTGTTGTATCACGTGACCTGTGTAATTGTTTTTTTTAAATTGCATTTAAAAAATATCTAAACCGTACAAACTCTAGACGAAACTTTTTTTTTATCTCCAATAAACCACACCTGATAGAACTGCTGGTTTTAGATTACGTTTTACGTAAGTGCCATTGCATTGTCTAAGCGAAAAAATGGAGAAAGACTTTTTATGTGCAGAATTTCATGCCCCACACGCGGGCTCTCCACCGACCCGGCGCATCCACCAAATATGTCACGGCCACCTTTTCAAATAGTCGTAACTAGCGGCCACTTGGGGATTAGGTAGTCATAAATAGAGGTGGAGTGTGAAAACAAATATAATTTATTAATGAAACCAACACATACAAACGGTAAGAAGCAATTAAATGTTAGACAATGGATTCTTACGAGAAGTAAGGTAGAGGAGGCCAAGACTGATAAAGAGCGCTCCGGATATAAGCCGGAAAGACGGTTCAATTTACTCTCATATAAATCATTATTTTAAAAAACGGCTTTCACTAAAAGACATTAAAAACACGTTACAATGTGGGACGATGAGAGAAAAAAAAGTATATATAAAAAAATATTTTTTTTCTTCTATTTTCGATTTGCAAAAATAATTCTTATCATCCCACATAGGTATTATTAAAATAAACATTTTCCCTTTTGTAGAACTAAAATAAAATTAACCCTAATGTCCTCAAGTGCACCGAGAAATTTAAAGATTAGGTATAATAAATTTGTCCAATGTCATATTCTATTTACATCTCTATCTCTCTCTTTCCAAGCACACCGTACATTAGGCTGCGTCATTTTATTGACGTGAAGTCATTTACAATTAAAATTGCAAGCATGGATAACATTAATATTATCTAATAGAAATAAAAGTACTTTTTTCTTATTAGACAAACATTTCAAAAATATCTACTTATGATATATACAGTTCGAAAATTCCTGTAAAAATTTTGACGCATCAGCCCTTGGGTATAAAAGCGTTCCTGGCCTCCTAGAAGATACGCAGGCTTATTTCTAGAGTCAAATTATAAATAAATAAATACCACAGAAATTAGACATATTATTATACAGGGTGTCTCACCGGGAACTGAATCGATCGATATAGAGAAAAGTACGCATCAGAAAATTTTGAAAATTTAGATAATTACTAATGTCGGTGTGGCCAATCCAACTAAAATAATTACAAGCAGCTGGCCCTTCCGCTTATACCGGAAGTCGATACCAACTTGCTTATTTCAAATCGAACTCCCTATATATTTTAGGGTTTTCGAAAAGAGCATAAAATTCTGAGTCGAAAATATGTAGCATTTCCTATACCTTAACCTAGCCGTTTCAGAGGTATGTGACATTTTATAGAAAATTTGACAGGTGCAACGATTTGCAAGAACCGTTATAACTTTCTTCGTGTAAAAGATCCTCATTTGGTTCTTGTCACGTAAAAATAACACAAGGAGAACTACAATTGAAATAAATTCAATAATATCATACCAAGTGTTCCGTTTTTCATGTTACATTTTGTCAAATTCAAACCGTGAAAACTTGTTTAGGTCAAATGAAACACCCTGTATTTCTTTACGTCAAGTTGTGTAAAATTGAATTCCCTTTTTTCTGATATTAGCATTGTGGGGGTTAAAGTTACAACTTTTTGAAATATTTGCGATTTTATTAGAAATTCACGAATTGTTGTAATCATTTCATCAAAATAGCCATGATTAGAAACAATCAGTCATTATCTTGTGTCAAAAAATGCCAGCACGTTTAAATTATACCCACGAAGACTTTTTAAATTTGTTTATTATTTATGGAGAATGTGATAAAGTAATATCAAGAACTTGCAGCATATTTGCTGCTCGATATCCAGAAAAACGGAAACCGTTACCAAACACTGTAAAACGTATACTGGAAAATTTTAAAAATTATGGCTCGTCAAGGCAAGAATGCAAAGAAGAAAGCCTATTGTTGATGACGAAAACATTGAATTAGTCATTCTGGGATATTTTCATGCATTTCCAAGGATGTCATTAAGACAAGCTGCTCTGGAATCGGGACTATGCAAGGATTCAATTCACAGAATCTTATTAAAACATATGGTTCAAGGATTAAAAGAAACAGATTTCCTAAGAAGACAGAATTTTTGTGAGTTTATTCTATGTAATAAGGTCTGAGGGTCACGATTCTTATTTGGGAAATATTATATGGACAGATGAAGCAAAATTTACTAAAGATGGACTTTTTAATAGACACAATTCGCATTATTGGAGTGACTCAAATCCTCATATGTTCAGAGAGCGAAACTTTCAGGAAAGTTGGCAATTCAATGTTTACTGTGCCATAAGAAACGATAGAGTGGTGGCATTACAATTGTATCAGGAAAATTTAAACGGTAAATTAAATTTTCTCTTCTGCTAATATGAATAGGTAAATTTTTTTTTTTTTTTTAGGTGAAAGATATCTGAATATCTTACAAAATTTGAATAATAACTATTTAGAAAATGTACCTCTCTCCGAACATAGAAACATTTTTTATCAGTACGACGGTGCCCCCCACATAACGCATGTTTAATTAATAATTATTTACAAGAAACTTTTTATGATCAATGAATTGTCAATAATGGACCTTTCTTATGGCCTCCTCACTCGCCCGATTTATCAGTTCTGGATTATTTATTTGGGGAACTATTAAAAATAAAGTTCATTAACAACCATTGAAGATTGTATGCAAAGAGTAAGAAATGCATTTCAAAACATATCAAAGGATTCAATTAGAAGAGCTGCCCATGAGGAACTAATCCGAAGGTGCGAAAAATGTGTTGAGGTTCGAGGGCGGAATTTTGAGCAATTATTAAATTAAAATGAAATCATATTTTAAATTGATCTTATCTCTGCTATTTTAGTTCATGCCATATCTTCAATTCGATTAATACGCATGTTACAGTGATAGTGTTATTTTGCGTTTTTGAGGATATCGAGTAGCAAATGCACAAGTGCAAGTTCTTGATATTACTTTATCACATCCGCCATAAATAATAAACAAATTTAAAAAGTCTTCGTGGGTGTAATTTAAACGTGCTGGAATTTTTTGACATAAGATAATGACTGATTGTTTCTAATCATGGCTATTTTGATGACATGATTACAACAATTCATGAATTTCTAATAAAATCGCAAATATTTCAAAAAGTTGTAACTTTAACCCCCACAATGCTAATATCAGTAAAAAGGGAATTCAATTTTACACAATTTGACGTAAAAAAATACAGGATGTTCCATTTGACCTAAACAAGTTTTCGCGGTTTGAATTTGACAAATTGTAACGCGAAAAACGGAACATTTTCTATAAAATGTCATATCTCTGAAACGGCTAGGTTTAGGTATAGGATATGCTACATATTTTCGACTTAGAATTTTATGCTCTTTTCGAAAACCCTAAAATATATAGGGTGTTCCATTTGAAATAAGCAAGTTGGTATCGACTTCCGATGTAAGCGGAAGTGCCAGCTGCTTGTAATTATTTTAGTTGGATTGGCCACACCGACATTAGTAATTATCTAAATTTTAAAAATTTTCTGATGCGTACTTTTCTCTATATCAATCGATTCAGTTCCCGGTGAGACACCTTGTATATATTAAATATATTCATCTCTTTTGTAAACTACCTGTTTCATCAAGTAAATAAAAAATAGTTTCTGCCTTCCACTATTTATAGCGGTCCGTACTCAGTAACGAAGGCCTATAGATAAAAAATTACATGAAGTATTGGCAACAATTTCACTCCATTAACCCTCCTTTGAATTCGTGTCATAAAGTTTTGGGACACATCGTATACGGTTAGATAAATTAAAGAACGTTATTTGTTTCAGCAAAGGTGTCTTATTGTTGAAAAAATGGGGAATTTAGATTAGTTGAGGCTGACGGCTGACGGACAATACAAGTGATGTTTTTTCTTGACAGAAACAAGACGCCAACTGCGATAACAAGAATACTAGTTTACCAAATGGTTTTATGTAGAGGACCCAGTAAGGTAAGGTACATTACTTAAAGTATTTTTATTATACAGGGTGATTCATAATTAATGTTACAGTACTTGTAGATAGTAGGAGTCGAAATATTAAGATTGGGCCAATAATGCCTTAATGAAACGTTTGTAGGTAAAAAGATACAAAGTGCTAGAGTTGAAATAAAAAAAATTATTTTCCTTTGAATTTAATGATTTTTTAACATTTTGAAAATTAGTGGATGGGGTTATTTGTGGTGGAAAATCATAAAACACCTTTCAACTTTTGTCTAGCTCCTAGAGGGTGCTACGTATGCTATGTTTAATGTGTTAAAAAGGTCGTAACTTTTTCGCCCTCATCTTTATACTATTGGGAATTTGATTAATCTGTAAAACTATTATATTTTGGAGAAATTCTAGATATCTTGGTCCAGTTAGAGTTCCGCCAAAAATTATTGGACCTATGATATAGTCGCCCAGTACGCCTAACCAAACATTGAAGCCAAACCGCTCCTGAAACCGCCCCTGTCTCATAATGTGAGAATTTTCAATTGCCCAATATCGAGTGTTGTTTCGATTAAATAACCCAAGGTTTGTAAATCTCGATTCATCAGTGAACAAAATGTTTTTAATAAAATTCTCATTTTTTAATTGGCGCAACTGTAACCAATAACAAAAGGTTTATTCTTCATTGATAATCATTCTCATACAAAAATCGATGCAATTGATATTTATAAGAGCGATAGCCGTGTTTGTTTAAAATTTTCCTGGCTGATTTTTTGGAAACTGGTAATTCATGTTCAATTAGTCCTACCGAAATGGTTGGGTCAACATGGACTAAAGCTAATACACTAATTTCCGTTTCTTCATCCACAATAAATCTTTCTTCAATTTCTATATTAGGTTCAGTTCTAAATTGATGCTCCAACCGGTCGAAATAGTTTCTCGGAGGTTGTCTTCTTTCTGGATATCTCTGTCTATACAGAGTTTGTGCTCTAGTTGCATTACGTCGAGTCCCTCCATAACTAATGAACATGTCGTTTTTTCATCTCTTGAATATTTTTCAGCCATTTTATATTAATTTTCTTGTTTATAACAACTTTAATACACTTGCTTAGTGAGTAAGTAAAGAATAATTCAATTGTTGTGAATTCCTGTCATTTACATGGCTATCGGTAGTCTAAAAGTAGCCCATTATTGTCTAATTCATGTGTACCAAAAACCAAATTTTTAAATACAAAAACAACCAAAATATTGGGGGTGTACATTGACTCGTGGCCACCCGGTATTCTAGGTTTTTGAGAAAGCTGGCGTTCCTAGCCATTTTTATGCTTAACATTTTCAATAAAAAACTGTTCAATATATCATATATCGATATATCATCTCCAGGTTCACTGGAGCAGATGATCCAGAAATTCTCATGCTGCATTCCCGATCTAAGAAACTTAGAATAGACATAGGTAAGCGCCATTTTAATCGTGGCGGAGTAATTCAAGATGCGTACATGTTTTTTATTCGGTGGTTGTCTTTATTGTCTTAAGATTTCGTCAAGTGGTACGACCCGGCCCGCATTCCAGCCATCCACAAATTGAAGTTATTTTATGTTCAGTTAATTCGTGAAAAATAAGCGTAACTTTTTTAAAATTCATAGAGATCCTTCGGTAAATAAATATATAGAACGAATCCGGCCAATCAACAATAATAAAAAAATTCATCTAATAACAACACAAATAATTGTATATTTAAGTAGTGTGGAAATTGTAGAATTAACACTGCATTAAAGAAGAGAATTGCTGACCATAATTTTGTGCTTCATCATTGTGATTTTAACGTTAGACCACCCGCATTCGACGTTGAAATCCCACTAGTTTTTTTTTATAAATGACAGAGAGACATGTAGAATATTATTGGATTCATTACTAGTCGCTTGTTGGAGAATAAGTAAAAAAAAATGAAGTGATTTGCTTGTGCTTGTTAAATATAATGAACTGGAAGCTGACGGTGGGCATGTAAAAAATATACAGAGTGATCTACTAGCTCTGTGGCAGATTTTGAGGGATGAAGCTGATGTGTATCAAGGAAAAAAATTATATGAGCATGAAACAATTTTAATCCTAAGAAAATTAAAATATTTGACCATCTAATAATGCATATATCGTCTGTCTTATATATACAGGGTGTCTCACCGGGAACTGAATCGATCGATATAGAGAAAAGTACGCATCAGAAACTTTTGAAAATTAAGATAATTACTAATGTCGGTGTGGCCAATCCAACTAAAATAATTACAAGCAGCTGGCACTTCCGCTTATACCGGAAATCGATACCAACTTGCTTATTTCAAATGGAATACCCTATATATTTTAGAGTTTTTGAAAAGAGCATAAAATACTGAGTCGAAAATATGTAGCATATCCTATACCTAAACCTAGCCGTTTCAGAGATATTTGACATTTTATAGAAAATTTGACAGGTGCAACGGTTTGCAAGAACCGTTATAACTTTCTTCGTGTAAAAGATCCTCATTTGCTTCTTGTCACGTAAAAAGAACACAAGGAGGACTACGTTCTACAACTGAAATAAATTCAATAATATCATAACAAGTGTTCCCTTTTTCGCGTTACATTTTGTCATCTTCGAACAGCGAAAACTTGTTTAGGTCAAATGGAACACCCTATATTTTTTTACGCCAAGTTGTGTAAAATTGAATTCCCTTTTTTCCGATATTAGCATTGTGGGGGTTAATGTTACAACTTTTTGAAATATTTGCGATTTTATTAGAAATTCATGAATTGTTGTAATCATTTCATCAAAATAGCCATGATTAGAAACAATCACTCATTATCTTATGTCCAAAAATGCCAGCACGTTTAAATTATATCAACGAAAATGTTTTAAATTTGTTTATTATTTATGGAGAATGTGATAAAGTAATATCAAGAACTTGCAGCACATTTGCTACTCGATATCCACAAAAACGCAAAATAACGCTAACACTGTAACGTGCGTATTAATCGAATTGAAGATATGGCATGAACTAAAATAGCAGAGATAAGATCAATTTAAAATATGATTTCATTTAAATTTAATAATTCCTCAAAATTCCGCCCTCGAACCTCGACACATTTTTCGCACCTTCGGATTAGTTCCTCATGGGTAGCTCTTCTAATTGAGTCCTGTGATATGTCTTGAAATGCATTTCTTACTCTTTGCATACAATCTTCAATGGTTGTTAATGGGCTCTCATAAACTTTATTTTTAATAGTTCCCCAAATGAAATAATCCAGAACTGATAAATCGGGCGAGCGAGGAGGCCATAAGAAAGGTCCATTATTGGCAATCCATTGATCATAAAAAGTTTCTTGTAAATAATTATTAATTAAATATGCGTTATGTGGGGGAGCACGGTTGTGCTGATAAAAAATGTTTCTATGTTCGGCGAGAGGTAAATTTTTTAAATAGTTATTATTCAAATTTTGTAAGATATTCAGATATCTTTCACCTAAAAAAAAAGAAAAATTTACCTATACATATTAGCAGAAGAGAAAGTTTAATTTACCGTTTAAATTTTCGTAGTTCTCCTTGTGTTCTTTTTACGTGACAAGAAGCAAATCAGGATCTTTTACACGAAGAAAGTTATAACGGTTCTTGCAAACCGTTGCACCTGTCAAATTTTCTGTAAAATGTCAAATATCTCTGAAACGGCTAGGTTTAGGTATGGGATATGCTACATATTTTCGACTCTTCGAATTTTATGGTCTTTTCGAAAACCCTAAAATATATAGGGTGTTCCATTTGAAATAAGCAAGTTGGTATAGACTTCCGCTATAAGCGGAAGTGCCAGCTGCTTGTAATTATTTTAGTTGGATTGGCCACACCGACATTAGTAATATCCAAATTTTCAAAATTTTCTGATGCATACTTTTCTCTATATCGATCGATTCAGTTCCCGATGAGACACCCTGTATAGCTCACAGAAAATGGGATAACTATTTTTAGCTCTTATCATACCCTACTTTTTCAATATCCAAGAGTTTCTTCTTATGTGTCCAATCAACAAATTGTCTGTCACGCGCAAAAACGAGCCTTTGACAAGAGAACATCTTACAAGTAACAGGCATCGTGGGCAATTCCCAAAACGTGTCTAAAAAAAAGCGATTTCGCAACTCGGACGTTTCATAACCGGTGGGAAAAACAATGCTGTTAAAAGAGCGCTACTTTTACCTTATTCCAGCGACAAAAACGCTCCACAATAAATAACAGGTAGTTTTTTACAATTGATGTTTAAATTACCTCGATACAATAGATTATCGATCTATTTGAAAAGAATGGAAGTAAGTGTTACGAACAAAGTTTCTCTTGTTATAGAAGAGGTGCTTATTCAATTTATTATATAAAAACCGCCGGTTCACAATTAAATTCGGATGGCAGCTCGAAAAAAAATTCTAGTTATTAATAGGGTATAATAAACAATGAATAAAAATTTTACCGCAGAAAAATGGTCAACAATAGTAATTTTTTACGGGTTTCGTCATAACTGGACGTTCGTACGGCAAATCGAGAGATTATTTCAGAGCTTGGTCCGCAGCAGGCACAGGCGGGAGAGGGGCGGTGATTTCACGCACATACATACCAACATTTGCATTTCGATTCGATTCGTCGAAATGTGAAGACCATAGGCTAATAAATACGGTATCAATATTTGACAAAATTGTGAAAGTGGCAGTTAAAGACCAACTTATTATTTTTTCTGATAATAAAGAAGTAATCACTCAAAATCAATCTGGGTTTCGCAAACATTATTCCCGTGAGTTTGCTAGTATATATGCATGTATATGATGAATGGTTTAAATGTTTAGAAGGTCATCATGTGGTTTTAGTCATATTTCTTGACTTGAAAATGGAATTTGAAACGATAAGTAGGGAGTCGTTAATATCCAAGCTAGAGGGAATAGGGCTAATAAATAACATGTTAATGGTTTAAAAGCTACCTAAGCAACAGACCACAAAAAATTAAATATAAAAATTCGATAACAAGTGAGCTACAGATAGATCATGGCGTTCCTCAGGGAACTATTCTTGATTCTATTCTATTTTCTCTTTATATAAATGGTATTGTTAAGTGTGCAAATAACTGTAAAATGTCCATGTTTGCAGATGATACAATATTGTATACAGGGTGTCTCACCGGGAACTGAATCGATCGACATAGAGAAAAGTACGCATCAGAAACTTTTGAAAATTTAGATAATTACTAATGTGTGGCCAATCCAAGTAAAATAATTACAAGCAGCTGGCACTTCCGCTTATACCGGAAATCGATACCAACTAGCTTATTTCAAATGGAACATCCTATATATTTTAAAGTTTTCGAAAAGAGCATGAAATTTTGAGTCGAAAATATGTAGCATATCCTATACCTAAATCTAGCCGTTTCAGAGATATTTGACATTTTATAGAAAATGTGACAGGTGCAACGGTTTGCAAGAAGCGTTATAACTTTCTTCGTGTAAAAGATCCTCATTTGCTTCTTGTCACGTAAAAATAACACAAGGAGAACTACGTTCTACAATTGAAGTAAATTCAATAATATCATACCAAGTGTTCCGTTTTTCGCGTTACATTTTGTCAACTTCAAACCGCGAAAACTCGTTTAGACTAAATGGAACACACTGTATTTTTTTACGTCAAGTTGTGTAAAATTGAATTTCTTTTTTCTAAGCATTGTGGGGGTTAAACTTACATCTTTTTGAAATATTTGTGATTTTATTAGAAATTCATGAATGGTTGTAATCATTTCATCAAAATAGCCATGATTAGAAACAATCAGTCATTATCTTATGTCAAAAAATGCCAACAAGTTTAAATTACAACCACGAAGACTTTTTAAATTTGTTTATTATTTATGGAGAATGTGATAAAGTAATATCAAGAACTTGCAGCACATTTGCATACTGGAAAATTTTAAAAATTATGGCTCTGTCAAGGCAAAAATGCAAAGAAGAAAGCCTATTCTTGATGACGAAAACATTGAAATAGTCATTCTGGAATAAACGCATTTCCAAGGATGTCATTGAGACAAGCTGCTCTGGAATCGGGACTATGCAAGGATTCAATTCACAGAATCTTATTAAAACATAAGTTTCACCCGTTTTCATTCCATATGGTTCAAGGATTAAAAGAAACAGATTTCCTAAGAAGACAGAATTTTTGTGAGTTTATTTTAATAAGGTCTGAAGGTCACACGATTCTTATTTGGGAAATATTATATAGACAGATGAAACAAAATTTACTAAAAATGGACTTTTTAATAGACACAATTCATATGTTCAGAGAGCGAAACTTTCAGTAAAGTTGGCAGTTTAATGTTTACTGTGCCATAAGAAACGATAGAGTGGTGGCATTACAAATTTATCAGGAAAATTTAAACGGTAAATTAAACTTTCTCTTCTGCTAATATGTATAGGTAAATTTTTATTTTTTTTTTTAGGTGAAAGATATCTGAATATCTTACAAAATTTGAATAATAACTATTTAAAAAATTTACCTCTCGCCGAACATAGAAACATTTTTTATCAGCACGACGGTGCTCCCCCACATAACGCATATTTAATTAATAATTATTTACAAGAAACTTTTTATGATCAATGGATTGCCAATAATGGACCTTTCTTATGGCCTCCTCGCTCGCCCGATTTATCAGTTCTGGATTATTTCATTTGGGGAACTATTAAAAATAAAGTTTATGAGAGCCCATTAACAACCATTGAAGATTGTATGCAAAGAGTAAGAAATGCATTTCAACACATATCACAGGATTCAATTAGAAGAGCTAACCCATGAGGAACTAATCCGAAGGTGCGAAAAATGTGTCGAGGTTCGAGGGCGGAATTTTGGGCAATTATTAAATTAAAATGAAATCATATTTTAAATTGATCTTATCTCTGTTATTTTAGTTCATGCCATATCTTCAATTCGATTAATACGCATGTTACAGTGTTAGTGTTATTTTACGTTTTTGTGGATATCGAGTAGCAAATATGCTGCAAGCTCTTGATATTACTTTATCACATTCTCCATAAATAATAAACACATTTAAAAAGATTTCGTTGGTATAATTTAAACGTGCTGGAATTTTTTGACGTACGATAATGACTGATTGTTTCTAATCCTGTCTATTTTGATGGAATGATTACAACAATTCATGACTTTCTAATAAAATCACAAATATTTCAAAAAGTTGTAAGTTTAACCCCCACAATGAAAATATCAAAAAAAAAAAGGGAATTCAGTTTTACACAACTTGACGTAGAAAAATACAGGGTGTTCCATTCGACCTAAACAAGTTTTCGCGGTTTGAAGTTGACAAAATGTAACACGAAAAACGGAACACTTGCCTTGGTTAAGTTTTAGTTCTGTCATTTACGTCATTAATCATTTTATTTTGTTCTTGTGTTCCTCGAGCTAATTTCTTTCAGACAATCTGCCTTTTACTCTAACAGAAATATCCTGAAAATTTGGTGTAAAAATATTAAACCCAGTTTGCGCAGTTGAATTTATTATTTAAAATTTGAATTGGCCGCCATTTTATGCCATTAAGTCCAAAACGGATCAGTTTTTTTCAAAAGTTAGGTTTCGACGCCAGTTTTTGATGCCGTAAAATATTTTTTTAAACCCATTTTGGAATTTTTTTGCATTTGTTTAAAACCCAGTTAACAAAAATGATTATCGGCTATTTTGAAAAAAAAAAATTGACCAAAATAAACTCTTTTTTTATTAAAATAAAGGTATGAAAATTTCCTGGGTATAATCTAATAAAAAAATTTCAAAACGATTTTTGGCCAGTTTTTTCACTTTTGTAGGCTATGGTTTTTGTTTATGGTTTTTTAGTTTGAAACTGATGGGTTCACCCAGCGACTCTAGACAGCAAAATGAAAGAAAAAAATGATTTTTGATTAGTTCTTTCACTTTTCAAGGTTATGGTTGCGGTCCTAAGACCTACGGTAAACAGATTTGTAGAACATTTAATTACAAAGATTTTGGTTGCTTTTTTTTTGGTCCCGATCGGACCTATATATCTCGAGTTATTCACATTTTTAGGTTGAAAAACGCGGTTAAAAAAATTAAATTGTTAATAACAATTGGAGCACAAGGTCTTTGAAGTACAAATATTTTTTGGGTACCCCTGAGCACCTCCCCAACAGGATCCAACCATAAAATTGCTTATGGAAAAAGTTTCTTTATATTGATTTTTTGTGCTATTCTGACTGCGCTATAATTTTCACCTCTTTACTGTAGCGGTCCATAACAAATGTGTGATGATGACACATCTTTTTGAAAATTGAAATATTCTGCATCGATATTTGCCTAAATATAAATTTTTGTGCGCTTCTAGAAAGCTTTCACCTCATCATAGTATAAAGCTCTTTGTGAAAAGCCATCTTATATTTTACTTCAATGAGGGTAACGAAAACAGATTTACTCAAATCATTGCGATATTTACTTTATTAATAATAATAACAATTATTTTGTGATACCCAAACCGGAAACACTTTAACTGGCATATAAATGGTACAAAATCTACGATACACAATCATGCTATTTTATATAATTCACAAATAATGACATACAACACTGAGTGTTAAATAGAAGTTGATCAGAACCCCTATTTGATATATGGGTATTCTAATAGCAGAGTGCACGCCCACGTAAACGATACTGTAGATGATTCTGGACAGCGTGTAGATCCTGATCAGCATCGAAGTCCAAAATACCGATGGATCCGTGGTTACTATATACAAGAAGCATATCACTATGAAGAACGGTATGTTTTCCAAATCGTTAAGATGGGCCCTGAAGCAAAACAGAAAATGAGACCATGGAATTACTGATTGATTAATTTGGTCAGTTCTAGCCGCTTTGTCACTCAACATCAAATTGTAAATATAGTTTAAAAATACATAGAAAAACCTACAGTTGAAATGACAATGATTAACGTCAATGTAGAACCTAGTTACCTTCCTTTTTGTGGCTTGGAAAAGATTATTCTTCAGTTGATAACTTACCTTCTGTTTCTCTCGACTACTTCATGGTTTCGGTTTACTTTTACGTTCAACAGCGCTCCATCCTCTGGATTTACAGGTACCTGAAAGTACATATACAACATTAATAAAAGTAAATACAATAACATCCTGTATATTTTTACACATTTGGATCCAAGAAAACATTCTGAGTATACCACGAGACTTTCGAGAATTTTTGAGTCGATGTTCAGTTTTTTAAAGCATTTTAAGACATTCGTCTAGAGTGCTTTGGAATACCAAAATTTGTTCTACGACAAGTAGAGTCCATGGGAAAAATATAATTTTTCGCGCAATTTCATTAATGACTATAACATATCACTTTTTTACAGAAACTTTTGTTTTCGAATAGAAGAAAGGTGGTGGCTCATAGTGTTCAATAAATTATAAAAAAAATTCTGAATTCATTGATAGCCACTTCAAATCTAAGCTATTTATTTTTCTATTTTATTTGATTTATTTAAAAATAAAAAATCATTCAAAATAATTTTTATCGAACTTTAACATACTTGCCTTTTCACTACGATTTGATACAATATTAGAAAACAAAAAGAAAGGTGACATTTGTAAACAATTATTGTTAATAATTATGAATTCTTCCTATAAGGAAGCCATTATTATCTAATTTGGATTATTTGATGAAAAAGACCTACTTTAGTAGAGTTTTTATAATATTTTGATAAGTATTAATACAGAGTGTTCAAAAAGTAAGAATAAAAATGAAATTGAGAATACTATCAAAAATCAATTTTTTTCAAATGGAAACCCCCAATTTTTATAATCTTATCTTATTTACCATTAAAAGTAAGTGTAAGTTTGTGTATGGATGTCTATTCCAAAAATTTGTAGTTTTCGAAGTATTGTCAATTCAATATTTTTAAATGGGGATTTTGCTATGGATTTTAAGTTCAATTACACTTAGTTGGCTATGACGTCGTTGAGTGCTAAACAAAAGTATGTAGCTGTCATTTACCATTATTTGACAAGTACGGTCGTGAGCAAAAAAAAATAGGACGTCTTATAACGGTATTTTGCTAAAATCTATTTGTGTACATCTAACTTTAATTTTTGTGACATTGTCAGTTGGTTGTCATAATTTATTGCCAGTGTGCAAAAAACTAATATGCCTCATATAAGCGATTTAGTTAAATCTGGAGTTATTGCTAAAGCAGAAGATGGATGGTCAATGAGATGAATTGCACTGCGTTATAATATTGACAAAAATTTGGCGTGTAACATTTTAAGAAAGTGGAGAACAAACGGTACGATTAGTAGAAATCCTGGATCAGTTCGACGAAGGATATCAACGCAACAACAAGATTTGCAATTGGTAAATGCTTTAATAGAAAATCCATTTTACTCAGTAATTCAGGCTGCTGAAGAAACGAATTTTTCTGGATCGAGTAGTACTGGTCGCCGGCGAGTAAGAGAATCGGAGATACGCTGTCATGCAGCAGCACAGAAATACTTACTTCAATCTGAACATAAAGAAGCTCGAGTAGGATTTGCGCTTGAATATTTAGCGCATGATGTAAATTTTTGGAACAATGTAATCTTTACAGACGAAAAAACTTTCCAGTCAACACACAGCGGTCGTATTCGTATTTACCGCCCTCTGAATACTCGATTCGTTGAGAAATATATATCTAACAATGATAAAAGTTGTAGATTTTCCGTCAATATGTGGGTTTGGATATCGGTACGTGGTCCTGATGTTTTGTGGCATATTGAGGAACGATTTAATAGTGAAACATATATTAGGATTTTAGACAATATTATGCTCCCTTCTGTGTCACAATTATTTCCTAATAATGAGTTCATATTTCAACAAGACAATTGTTCCTTTCATACTGCTCATACCGTAACTAACTGGTTTCAAGATAACCATCAATGTTCTTAACTGGCCCAGTCATAGTCCAGATCTTAACCCTGTGGAAGAAGTATGGGGACTACTCGTAAGAAGTATCCGAAAACGAAATGGAAATAGTAAATAATGCATGGGAAAATATTATTATTAATAATTATTGCATAAGGTTATTTAATTCTATGGCAAACAGACTTATAGAAGTTATAAATAGAAATGGTGCAATAACGAAATATTAATAGTTAGTTTCTTGTTAAGTAGGATATCCTTTGTCCTTTGATCCAGGATTTCTACTAATCGTACCGTTTATTCTCCACTTTCTTAAAATGTTACACACCAAATGTTTGTTAATGTTATAACGCAGTGCAATTTGTTTCATTAATCATCCATCATTTACTATAGCAATAACTACAGCATTAAAATAAAAGATAAATTAAAAGTAATATCTGTTTTATTTCGACTACTCATTACATATTCAAATAGAGACAGATTTACATTAGAAAAAAAAAGTTGTCCTATTTTTTTCTGCTCACGACAGTGTCCGGGGCGCTTAAATTATACGCACGAGAATTATTTAAATTTATTTATAATCCATGGAGAATGTAACAACGTTTTATCAGGAACATGTGAAATATTTGCTAATAGATATCCAGAAACAAAAACCGTCCCCGAACAGTATTAAAGGAATAATAGAGAATTTTAAAAATCTTGACACCGTTAAGGCAACAATTCATAAAATAAAACCAGTTGTCAATGATGAAAATATCGAAATTGCTGACATCTTTAAGACAAGTGGCCTTACAAACAGAAATCTCCAAGCACTCTATTACAGAATTCTTTTGAAACATAAATTCCTCCACTTCTATGGTTCAACATCTAAAGGACACCGATTTGGCCAACGCAAATAAATTCATAATTCCTTTAGGGCCAGCAAACGTCACCCTGTATGGATATATTCATGAATAAAGCGACAAAATATTATTAGTTTTCGCTGCCAATATCGTGCATCTGGTCAATACCGATTTTTTTGTTAGACATATTTCTTTGTTGGTATAATGAATTTCTTATTTTAATATATTTCTAACTAGAAAGGCCGCCATCTACCAGGAGAGGGCTTATTTTTCTAAAGTTAATTGATTTTAGAATGTAACAGAACAACGGAATAAACCTGTCCACTGTGAGTTCTTACCATGTTTTTTTTTACATCTGTATTCTAATGAAAACAGTTGATACATACTTTTTTTAATACTGTGAAAATAAACTAGATTTTGGCTCGCGTTAAACAAACAACAAACTTGACAATGTCGAACCGATTTAGTGTACATTCAATACCTATATAGAAATAAAACGCCAACATGGTATACCTAGGTATCAAAAGTTTATTTTTATTATCAAATACATTAAAAAATCGGTTGAATTAAAATCAGTATAAACATGAATGAACGATATTACAAATATTCGTTGTCGTCAGAGAAATAACCATCTTCCTGATACCAATACAAGTGATTTCTGTCTAAATAATTCGTATCTAATCTATCTGTGCATAAATAATTAAAGACGTATCCTACAAAAACGTGTACATAAAATAGGAGTAACAGTTTCTCAAACATCACGTTGACTAGTTTATATTGTTTGTATGTTTCTTCTGACACATTTGGAAAGATAATTATATTGCAAATGCCTGAAACAAGATAAATTGCGTCAAATTTTATACGCACTTATAATTATAAAGTACTTACAGTAGATGATGAAGTAGACTGAAGAAACGCAAGGAAAATATCTCTTCATAATAATCTGTGATATTAATGTTACTATCCCTAATATTGTTAAAAATATTATACCACCATAACTTAATGTTGGTAACATTTTTTGTACTTTATTTCGCCGATTTTTGGATAAATTATCAATCAATCACTTGCGTGAGGATAGTCGTATCACACCAACAAACTTGTTAGTTGTTAGGGACTGAATAAGAATAAGTCTGCAAAATTTGTAGCTTCTTGCTTTGATTGTCGGCAATGCAGGTCACAATTATCCGCTTTGATAAAGGGGCATCGAAAGAGTAGTCAGCGCCAATTTTAAATTTCTGTTATGGCAGAAAACCCAGCAAACATTTTGGATTAAGAGACATCCGTTGATGGGCACATAAACACCTACCCATGTTTTATAAAAATGGTAACGAACATATTATAGTCTTTATAAAGACAATGTTTAGTTTATAAGTGTTTTATGACAGCAATGCGCTTCCTTTATATAACAATTGTTTGGCAGTTACAACAGAATACCATATGTTCCCTGAAATAATATGTGTTATGAAGAATCCTAATAAAATTGTTTTATTATTGTTTAGCTAAACTTTTACAGAATAGTTTTATAGGCATTCGTCAATTGGCCAATACGTGCTAGGGCTCATTATTATAAATCAATTTTGTTCCGTGAGCTAAAACATCTTATAATAATTGCTGTATAAGCGTTTCTAAAACAGCGAAAAACAAATTCTACAAAATGTTTTATAATTTAGCTGTAAGAACATTCTTAGCACTTATTTATATGATAATTTAGTTGTGAAGACTAAATAATCGCCTTGGCGGTTTTAATAAAACAAAATAGCTTTTGCAGAACAGTAATGCAATAGTAATAAAATAAAATAATCCTATTACTTTAAACGTATAGAACAACTTTGTTAGTTGGGATGACATTCCATTTACAGAAATATTACTTCTTTTACCCCTCAATGTCTACACGTCACTGTGCTTCCATTGATTTATAGACGGGGTTAAGTTACAGTCCTACAACTTATATTCGATTTTTTTTTCTATCTCCAATAATAACGATAATAAAGGGTGGCCTAAATATAATAAATAACCATGTACATGTCTATGGCTATTGGTAACCATTTTCGATTTATTGAACAATAAGCACAAAATTCAAATGAAGTTTCTACTGTTCTACAATCCAAAATATGAAAGAAAGAATAACTAATTTTCGATCGATGAGACCCGGCATTGCATCCTCGTGCAACTTCAGGTGGCAAGGTATTTTTTTACGTTAGTAAGACCAATTAACAAAATGAATCATTGCTAAATTAAGGAACATATTAACCCTCGCTGACTTTTACCGGTTACTAAACTGCAACCACAACAAATACGATTAAAACTTGCAATATCTTTGGGTCATTATACTTTTGATAACTCTAGTATTGTGAAACTGAACGTATGAAATATAGTCTACCTATCATACGACGTTGTTGCGCGTAATTTATATTTGTGTTTTCATTAAATTTCTATTCTATACAAATGATATGAATTATCAAAATAGTTTTATCGCTAATACAATTTTATTTAGACAAGGACATACTATACAGGGTGTTTTATTAATAATTGTACATAAGCTAACTGAAGAATCCTTGGCCCAAAATAAGAAGATGTAACCTAAAGCACTTCGATAAAATGTTCATCCTTACTGAGTGTTTTATTTTAAATTTTAAAAATCATTTTTGCCAATTATTTTGTTCCTGTTTAATATTTCTTTTTCATATTTGGCAGAAAGTTTAGGTATTTTAGGTGACATTAGACCATGGTAAAAGATAGTTTCTCACTATTACCAGAGGCGTACGGCAGGGCCAGAGGAGTAGTTTCCACCCTCTAAACGCTACGCCGCTGGTGGAATCATCTTTTCAGTATAATTCTTTAATTTCAAAACTTTTTTATGAAAATAATGTACTCTTACTTCATAACGATAAAGTAATTAAATTCGAGATGATTGAAATTAAAGACAAGGCTGCACAATATTCTAATGTTTAATTTATTTTTCATATTCGTATTGATCATTTCGGCATCTTTACTTATAAAATTGCATTGGTTACGTGAAATAAGTTTTACAGTCACATTTTTGTAACATATTTAATATGAAAGTGGATACTTACAATGTTAGGTAGGTAACAATTTGAAATAAACACAACTACAGAGCAACATCGGGTATCCCAGCGAAAAGTGAGTCGATTTGATAATGAATGTTCACTAAATGAAGTAAGTAATATTAATATGCTGTTTTCGCCAGTAACTCTTAGAATCCACAAAGATTTTTTCACGTTTTTGCTGGAATACCCGGTATTGCACAGAAATTAAACATAATTTATAACAAATGTTCAATGTGACCCCTATTTACGGCAATACATTTTTGTATTCTTTTGTTAAACGATCTTCTAACATTAAAAAATATGTTCCGTTGATTTTTAATAAAGTTGGCAGAATTGACTATTTGTTGCCATAAATCTTCGACAGTATTAATTTCTTAAATATATACTAAATATTTCATGTGTCCCCAGAAATAAAAGTCTGAGGGATTAAATCCAGACTTCGAGGTGGCCACTGAAATTCGCTTCCTTTTCCAATCCAACGATGAGGAAATTGATTATTTAGATAGTTGCGCACTCCTAAACGAAAATGAGTCGGGGCGACATCCTGCATAAACCACATAGTTATTCTTCGATTAACCGGCAATCGCTTGAGCTTGTCGAAAGTTGTAGTTTAAAGAAACTCCAAGTGCGAGTTAGCTACAAGCTAACTCCGAAAATACTGCACCATACATTTATTTTAAACTCATGTTGGAAATGTGCCTCTCTGACTACATGTGGATTTTCAATATCCCAGCTGTAGCTGTTTCTCCAGTTGAAAACCCCTCTACGAGTAAAAGTGGCTTCATCGGTAAAGAGAATATTGTTAACAGACTTAGGATTTAAAATTTTTCTATCTCTAATAGACTGTGCAAATTGCACTCGTACAGAAAGATCTCTTGGTAATAAATTTTGGACTGGTGTAAAATGGAAAGGTCGCAGGTTTTCTGTTTTAAATATCCTAAATACTGAAGCATTGCTTACCTCAGTAATTGCCGATAAACGCCGACTGCCTAGTTGGGGATTATCAGCAATTCGCACTAAAATGTCCTCCTCTTGATCAACAGAAATATTTTTTGGCCGTCCCATATCACGTTTGGGTTTGATTTTTCCAGTTTCTCCTAATCGAATAAAAATATTTCTGAAGGTCTGATGATTGAATTGGGCTCTGTTTGGATATATTTGTAGATATATTCGAGTAGTCGCACGACAGGAATAATTTTCTTGTGCATAAACACACACTGAAAAGTTATTATGCCGTGGCATTTCAGTAAATACCCTTTTTAAATTTTACAACAAGCGAAATGACTGACTGATATCAAAAATTGACAACAATGACATAACCCTACTAGATTCAAATAATTACTTCAGGCTAGAGCTGACAACACAACAAATGAATTAATGTTTCTTCTGTAAATAATTATTGTATTACATATTATCTAGAATGTAATTAAATTTATTAAATATGTTACAAAAATGTAACTGCAAAACTTATTTCACGTAACCAATGCAGTTTTATGAGTAAAGATGTCGAAATGATCAATACGAATATGAAAAATAAATTAAACATTAAAATCAGAATATTGTGCAGCCTTATCTTTAACTTCAGTTATCTCGAAAATAATTACTTTATCTTTATGAAGTAAGAGTACATTATTTTCGTAAAAAAGTTTTAAATATAAGAAAATATGCTGAAAAGACGATTCCACCAGTAGCGTAGAATTTAGTGGGGGAAACTACTCCTCTGTCCCTGCCGTACGCCTCTTGTAATGTGAATTATCCATCCTAACACGTCCGAAGGACTTTTATTACCCTTCCTAAACATTTACATACTTACTTACAATGTAACCAACTACCATCCAATGTTTAGTTTATAGCAAACGAGTACACAAAAAGATTCAATGTAAAGTTCAATGTTTACAATTTTGGTGGGCTTTTGCTTGCCTGTTCTTTTAGGTATTTTTATTATCTCAATAATAATTTAGGACGCTCCTCAGAGCTTAAAAGTGCTTGAATCGCAACGACTTTGAATTATATTGTGGCAATTATAAATTCCTATGTTCAGGCAAGGCGGGGTCCTATGCACATCTGAGTACATGGTAAAGATAACTTTTCTGCCACCGAATCACTGAGGAACCGGTTTAGGGCAAATACGCGGAAAACCTATCATTTTTCCGTCAAAATCGACTGCTAAAAAATGAAAGGACACCCTCGACGTTAAGGGCTATTTTCGCTAAAACTCTCAAAAAAATTTTGACTAGAGACTTTTTTAACTCGTCCTTTTATTTAAGAGCGCTCCGGATATAAGCCGGAAAGACGGTTCAATTTACTCTCATATAAATCATTATTTTAAAGAACGGCTTTCACTAAAAAGCATTAAAAACATGTTACAATGTGGGATGACGAGAGAAAAAGAAGTATATATAAAAAAACTATTTTTTTTTCTTCTATTCTCGATTTGCAAAAATATTTCTTATCATCCCACATAGGTATTATTAAAATAAACATTTTCCCTTTTATAGAACTAAAATAAAATTAGCCCTAATGTCCTCAAATGCACCAAGAAATTTAAAGATTAGGTATAATAAATTTGTCCAATGTCATATTCTATTACATCTCTATCTCTCTCTTTCTAAGCACACCGTACATTAGGCTGCGTCATTTTATTGACGTGAAGTCATTTACAATTGGAAGCATGGATGTCTAATACACTCCGAACAACTCTTAACATAACGCATGAGTTGCAGTGCTACACAATTCGTAAAAGGGCTTTTATTTTCGAAATTTCCAAGTTAAAGTCGGTTTTCGTGATACTTTCTAAAATTTTGTGGTCGGGGCGACGTTACGTCCCTGTGTAGCGACATTTAGTATACTTTCTAAAATTACACTCCTTGATGAGTATTCAATATTTTTGCATAAAGAACGCTCCGTAGAGCGAAAATGTTATTTTATTTATAAAAAACTCTTCCAACGGCGTTTTTATGTGGAGCACGCTTTTCATGCGAAAATATTTCATCGGATTTCGTTATAGTTTCGAAGAATTTCTCGAGGGTCTGACGTGTTCTTTAACAGTAATAGTGAGAAACTATCTTTGACCATAGTCTGATGTTACCTAAAATACTGGAACTTTCTGCCAAATATGAAAAAGAAATATTAAACAGTAACAAAATAATTGGCAAAAATAACGCTTACAATTCAATTTGAAATAAAACACCCTATATCTCAATAAAGAGGGACATTTTATCTAAGTGTTTTGGGTTACATCTTCTTATTTTGGGCCAAGGATTCTTCAGTTATCTTATGTATAATTCTTAATGAAACACCCTGTATAATAGTCCATATTTCTGGAATAATTTTAATATCACTATAAGCCATTTATGGTCAACGTTTATCTCATTCATAATGTGGATTTTTTTAAGCAACTTTGAAAATCAAAGGACAGGCAATATGCGCATGATTCGGTACAAAAAGTGAAACTGCAATAAATTTCTAAATCATTCTCACTGTATGTAAACCTGATAGTATTGTATTGATGGAAAATTGCTCAAGGTTTAATAATATCACTTGATATTTTTTCTCCTCATATACCGTGATTACGTACATACGTCAGTAATCTAATACTGAAGTTTGTACTGTTTTTAAAATTGCTGGTGTGTTGAATCGAAAAGCAGTTATTATTCTTTCTTTCATATTTTGGATTGTAGAATAAAAACTTCATTTCAAAGACGCATAGAGCCGAGTTTCAATCAAAATGGGAAACATGTGGAGCACTTATTATAATTTTTTGAAAAAAACCCTTGATTTTTAAAGTTCATTCTTGAATTTTGTACTTAATTTATTAAAACGTTTCTAGACCACTTATAATAGATTGTGAAAATCTTTTGGGGTTAGGTCAAAGTGTATTAAAGGAAACTACTTTCTTAATTTGCCGACGTTTCGATATTTTTTAATATCATCCTCAGGGCAATTAATATTTAGTTTTCCGTGTATAACATAAAAATAAATAAATAACGTACTGGAACATAACAAATACGGGGAGGGTTTAACAAACATACAGTAAAATTACTTTCTTCTTGCGTGACACGATCGTATCACTGCTATCCCTCCGAGTCGCGAATAGTTGATAAATTGACTAGAATTTGAGTAGGTTTTTAAAATATGGTTTTCTTTGTTAACGGTAATTTCTTTTCTCCGACAGCATTTATGAATTCATGGACATGGAGCATTTTAGGCGAGACATTTTTTGTTCAGTATTTCCTATTCTATATCAGTTGTGCAGTACCAATTTATCTAATTTTACTGATTCTCCAAAAAAGCAAAAAAATGAACAGAAAATTTACATTTTTTTTCGAAAAATGCCCTGCTCTGTTGTTTAAGTTATCCAATTATTCCCATTGTTAGTCCCGCTTTTATCATTTTAAACTAGAAAAAATCTCATAACACGAATATATATGATGTTTGAAACCATAGCATAGTTTCAAAGACAAGATTTTCTTACTTCAACTGCAATATCAAATACAAAATATTACATAACATAATATATTGAACATAGTAATATTTTAAATTGCAAGCAGATTATACTAAGTGAAATTGTTAACTTTATACATGCTTCATATTATTATATTCAATCCGTGTAATTTTACATAATCTACAAAAATACTCACTCTGTATAGGATCCTAGAAAATCCCACGGTCGCTATCATCAACAGAGTTTTTAAAATCAACACGGCCACATAAAATATGTAAATTTCCAACAGGTAACTATCGACTTCTAACGTAACACTTTGGTGTTGTTTTCGCAACATTTTCCTGCCTGGCCAGTATTGTCAAGGCGATTTGTTGGTTTTCTGCTCGGTTTTCGACTTGAACTTGAGAACTGGTAGGTAAACGGATAATGTAATTATAATTGGACTTCGTGACTTCGACCGACAATAATTTCTATTTTCCTGATGTTAGTTAGCGAATTGGTTTTAAATCTGAAAGTGAAATGCAGCGAGAAATACATACATGCCTACACATGTGACTGATATCGTTGTATGATAAAATATAATTTATCACTCAACGCCGCGCCGATATGAATATTTGGTGATTAGAGTGCTAATTTTTAAGAGCGATTAGCACCATCTGAGCTGAAGAAGAGGGCAGCGGATAGTAATTGCAGTAAATGTTTTATTTAGGTTATCGTCCTGGCCGTGTTGCCTTCCACACAACCCTGTCTAGTGTATTGGTATTAATTTGGTAACACATAAAAAACACCAAACCCCAGTCAGGATTCGAACCCGGGACTCAAACCTAACGCGTAGGCATTGAGCCACTGCATCAATTACTTCCACGTCCAGTGGAAGTATAATGGCGCAATTTTTTTTTTGTTGAAGTAGGCTTAAAATATCATGAACGTCGAGATTTTAAATTTGAGCAAAAAAGTCTCTGTCTGTCGGTCTGCCTGTAACTTTTTTTTTGTGCGTACGTTTACTCCGGAACCGTTTATGATATTGACTTGAAATTTGTTGGTATTATAACGAGATCTAGAAGTAGATTATATTTTGATCTAATTCTGTTGGAGGGGCCGGAGGTAAATGTGGTAAATAAGGGTAAATAGGCAAGGCAAGCAGGGAAAAGTCCATAAAATAGCAATTTAGGAATGTACGAAAAGTCAAGGTCTCAAAAATTTTTTTGGCATCAACCGCCCCCCAATACCACTCCCACACTATTATGAAAGGGAGTAAAAAAATTAAAATGTGATTTAGTGTGTATACAAAAACGAAACTTCTCAAAAAAAAATTTTTGTTAGCCACCCCCATTGTCACCCCCATCCCATTATTAAATTATGTTGTGTAATGTGCATACCCTTTTACGGAGAGAGGTTTTATCCTTAGTGGAAGAAGCTAGCAATATAATGATAGTTCGCCAATAGGCCCAGAGATGGCGCTATTGTATTCCTCCATGGAGGCTCTAAAATTTTTTTGACATTAGCCACCGCCTCTACCATCCCCATTGCCACCCCCACCCTATTATTAAAGGAAGTAAAATGTTACATTGAATTTACTGTCTATAAGACTTGGATACAAAATCTGGATGTGAAGTAGTGATTCCTTGGGTAGCGGTTTTTAAGCTAATTTTGTTACTCCTTAATGTCCGTTTTCTAATGAAAATGATGTTTTATATCAAAAAACATGTATGAAAAATATGAACGGACAATTTTCAACTTGATGTATGAAAAATAATAATAATAATAGTAAATAACGGATAGCACCACGTGAGAGAGCGGGATATTTTACATAAAAATATAGTATAAAAGTTTTTTTAAATAAATGTTTGCCTTAGCATGAGAAATTATTATTGCAGTTCGCTAGTTCGTCTCAATATTTCAAGCGCGTCGCACAGGGAAATGAAGCATTTCTCGACCGCCGCTACATAATAAAGACAATTTGTACCCATTAAAAACGAAAAAAAAACAAAGGTAGCATTTTAAAGAGGGAAAATTCAGCTTTTCAATGGTATACTTACTTTTAATTTTTATAATTTTTATTTCTTATAAATTTCACGTGAAAATTAAGCTCATTTTTTTCCACTCTATATTAAAACGTAAATATTAAATAAAATACTAATTTAAAAAAAACGCTTGTAGATATAGCTTGTTTATACCTTAAACTTCAATCTAAGATTAATTTTTATGCCCTAAAGCATCCAGGGTAAAAAAAATTAGGTTTTAAAACATCGGTATTTTTTCCATTTTTTTGCGGTTGGGAAATTTTCACTCGAAAACTTGTCTAAAACGGTCCAAAAAGGCTTGTAGGTAAAAAAGGTAGGTTTTTATGATTATTATTAAGGCATAAACAAGCTATATCTACAAGGATTTTTTTAATTAGTATTTTATTTAATACTTATGTTTAGAGTGGAAACAATGATAAAGCTTAACTTTCACGTGCAATTTATAAGAAATAAAAATTAAAAGTAAGTATACCATTGGAAAACTGAATTCTTCCTCTTTAAAATGCTACCTTTGTTTTTTTTTTAGCGGCGGTCGAGAAATGCTTCATTTTCCTGTGCGATGCGCTTGTGAAATATTGAGCCGAACTAGCCAAATGTATAATTTCTCATGCTAAGGCAAACATTTATTTAAAAAAACTTTTATACTATTTTTATGTAAAATTTCCCGCTCTTTCACGTGGTGTTATCCGTTTTTTAATATTATTATGTTTCGAGATATTATCAAAAAATTGAATTTTTCCGTATCAGAGGGTTGTTTATAAGGGTTCGCGGGGGTAGATTTTGGTAGACTTTTTTGAGTCACTTTCTACTAGCAAAAAACTAGCCTTTCACGAAAAAATTAGGTATAGTTCAAGTAGGAAGATCCTGAGACATAAGAAACCCAACAAAAACTTTACGACCTCATTAAAATACCGGTACTCTTTTTTAGTGCTGTTCGCAAATTGACTCGCTTACCTTTATAGGTTTTTAATGTGCGTCGGGTCTCGGGTCGTTATTTGATGTCAGGCTTGGCGCCATGACCCGCGGCGATAATAATTATGTAGTAAAGTTTTTGTTACGTTTTTTCTGTCTCAGTTTATTCCTACTTGAAATATGACAATTAATTCTAACTTTTCATCAAAATTAGTCTCTGGCAACTGGGCTTATAATAGAGCGGAAAATTTCATATGGCAATACAGCTGACTAAAATTTCTCTCCCTATGTTTTTTGGGGTGCTTAATCGAATGCGATTAGTCTCAGTACTCCCCACCCACTGGACGCACTCCTACGGGCAAAAACGAGTCCTGAAACGAGAGTTTCATTAATGTCGAAGTACAAACTGATTTTTCGATGTTAGAATAGAACACGGAATCATTTTTTCAACTAAAAAGAAACCGATTCGCGCTTTGATATTCATAAAAATCCCGCCTTTGTTTTAACGGGCGGAAAATCGTTTTACCGGCTACTGCAGCGTTGTGGGAGTTTTTGTCAGAGGAAAATAGATTTTGTATTATAATAAATTATAGCCTGGTGATCGAAATTAGCATAAGAGTAAGATGATAACAGTTGATCTTGGTTATGGGCTGCCGCACTATTAGCGACGTTTATGTTCTTCCTATACTCCTTTTTCTTTTGTTTATACAATGATACTATCATAGGATCACATGTATTTTTCATTTTGCAATAAAGTTTTTTGATATGAGTTCTTTCAGCTAGTAGCTATTATTTCCTTAGTGATCCAAGACTTTGAATTTATTTTTGATTTAATTGGACAGCTAACTTAGCACCACAGACCACCACAGATTGCTATGGTATTAAGCGTCTTCTTATTTGTAAAACATTTACAATTAACTGTTTTCTTACAGCATATTCATAATCACAGAACTAGTAGATCCACCTGTATAGGTAATATACCGGGTGACACAGGAGACATGTAACACCCCGTAGCATGTTTATTTAAAAAGATATTATTTTGAAATTTGGTACACTTATATAATGCGTGATTGTCCTTTTTTAAGTACAAAAATTTTTCCCACCACTTCCGGTTTTACCGGAAGTGACATCTACTCTGTTATTTTAAATGGCACCCTGTATATTTTTTTACCTATCTGATTCGTCTCTAGATTTTCTTTTCAACCATGTATCGGAACACGGCATTTGTTTTTAAAATAACATTTAATATCAATTTTAGTTTGTTAAGTCTAGGTGGCCCTGATATGAACCTTGGCAGATATTGATGCGTAGTGTGCCGTGATATCGAAAGAGCTCTGGTATGCGACTTTGTGCCTCATATATTTTTGGGAATAACCAGTAGCTGAACAGAATAATAAGATCTAATTTATTTAAAAAAAATATCATTAAACAACCCACGATATCATAAAAACCAAGATAGGAACCCCATTTTTTTGTTTCGCCTAGTTAAAAAATACTTATTTATCTTTTATTTTTGTCCTATACAATTGCTGTGCCTGTCCTATTTTACTTTCTTCATTAAAGTTAGTATCGAATGTTATTGCATAGTAATGAATATTGTACTGCAACAAAAATAGTAAGCAGGCGGTGGAAACAAAAGAAGGTAAAACGAGGCGTCATTTTGATTTGACAATTAAGAATTGTTTACTTGGCAGCAATTTAAGTATTTTTCATTAAATTATACCTAAGTCATCACGTCTTTAACTCTGTATTGAATGTATTCACGAAATGAAAAAGTAGATATGCTACTAATTTATGGCGAGAATGTAAGAAAAATAGCAGGCGGGCTGCTGACTTATATCAAGAAAGATTTCCTGAAAGAATTCATCCACCAAACAACTATTTTGTAAAAGTTGAACAGCAATTCAGAAGTGAACCAGATGTACCTGAAAATAATTTCATTATCGATGAAGAGTCGGAAATCAATGTACTTGCAATTATCGAGGCAGATCCCACGATTTCGATAAGACAAATTGAGGACCAAACCGGTGTAAATCGGGAATCAGCTCGACGCATTTTGAAAAAACGCAAATTTAAATCATACAAATACCAAATACATCAGCATTTATACGAAAATGATTTTCAAAGAAGATTGAACTATTGCAATTGGTTTCTGAACAGACACAATTTGGACAATAATTTTCATGAACAAATTTTATTTTCCGACGAGTCCATGTTCATTAATTTGGGATTATTTAATCGTAACAACACCCGTTATTGGGCACAAGAAAATCACAGAAATATGAGAGAAAGTGCATATCAGGATTAGTTTTAATGTATTGTTAGGAGTAATTGGCAGAAGAATTATTGGACAAACAATTTTTGATGGTCCATTAAATGGAGAAAGATATTTGGGATTTTTGCAAAACCAGATACAAGATTTTTTGGAAGAACTGCCACCTAATGTTAACCCAATAATTTTTCAACAGGATCGGGCTCCACCACATAACAGCAGGGTTGTGGTGAATTATTTAAATGAAAGATTTGGAGAAAACTGGATGGGAACAAATGGGCCCGTTCGATGTCCTGCAAGGTCATCAGACATTACGCCGCTTGATTTTTTTGTATGGGGCCACCTCAAGGAAAAAGTTTATAGAACTCCACCAACAAACAGAGAAGACATGGAAATGAGAGCCAGAAGAGCAATCGATGGGATTACTGAATTACAGTTAGATAACGTGCTTAGGGCTACCGTCACAAAAACACGATTGTGCAGAGATAATAACGGACAATATTTTGAGCATCTGCAGTAAAAAATACTTTTGTATGTAGTACTTCAGTAAATATTTCATTTTAATTTCATTCATTCGTTGTAAAAATGTATTACATAGTGTAATGGTTTTTCATCAATTTTGTTCAAATGTGTTTTACTGATGTTTCTTATTTATTAAAAAAATCGTTTTACCCACTTTTATTTTGTTTCCACCGCCTGCTTACTAAATATTTTTGTTGAAGTACAATATTCATTACTATGCAATAACATTCGATACTAATTTTAATGAAGAAAGTAAAATAGGATAGGCGCAGCAATTATTGTATTGGACAAAAATAAAAGATAAATAATTATTTTTTAACTAGGTGAAATAAAAAATGGGATTCCTATCTTGGTTTTTGTGATATCGTGGGTTGTTTAATGATATTTTTTTAAAAATAAGTTAGATCTTATTAGTCTGTTCAGCTACTGGTTATTCCCAAAAAAATATGAGGCACAAAGTCGCATACCAGAGGTCTTTCGATATCACGGCACACTACGCATCAATATCTGCCAAGGTTCATATCAGGGCCACCTAGACTTAACAAACTAAAATTGATATTAACTGTCATTTTAAAAACAAATGCCCTGTTCCGATACATGGTTGAAAAGAGAATCTAGATACGAATCAGATAGGTAAAAAAAATATACAGGGTGCCATTTAAAATAACAGAGTTGATGTCCGGTTTCACCGGAAGTGGTGGGAAAAAAATTTTTGTACTTAAAAAAGGACAATCACGCATTATATAAGGTGTACCAAATTTCAAAATAATATCTTTCTAAATAAACATGCTACGGGGTGTTACATTGTCTCCTGTGTCATCCGGTATAGGTTCGAAGACTGTATCATTCTCAAACAGAAGCAAAAGCACCATATTAACCACATTGCTCAGGCATAATGAAGTAACAACAAAAAAATTAAGGATCCATATCATTTATTAAAGGTTACGTCAAATTAAAAGCATATCTGTCGGAAGTGTTCCAAAACAAGTTATGGTCTGTGCCCGTGCATTTGTAATTCATATCAGTGAAGAGTGTGGAATACGGGTGGTTTTCTCAACGGTAATTAACCAATAATTAATTTAGTAACGGCTGTCTAAGCAGCTATACGTAATGACTCGCCTTCTCCGGAGGATTTATGTGTGTCTCTGAATAGCTTGTCCTCTTTACCTAGGTTAACATTTCGTATACTCTGTCGGATTAGCTATCAGATAAATACAAAGGAATTATTTAGGCTGACGTGGGAATAATAATTATAAGGCAGCTTTTATCTTATTTTACAATGTTTGCTTATGTGTTATACAAGATGTCCGGTATTATGTTTAGATTTTGGGAGAGTAAGTGAAATGGGAGATAGACCACACTTTTGCTGAATTTAAAACATCCCCACACTTACCCTCCCAAATAACAATTTAAATGCTGTTTAGTTTGGCTCTCGTTTTATAAATAGTGCATTTTCATATTGACATTCGCTTGGAGGTTCTGCCAATTTTAAAAATCTCCAGAGAATGTACTGCCCTAATATAACAATTTTTCTGAGGTCAAAGATCAAATCAGATCAAAGATGGTGGCGCACGACTTTTTTGGACAAATCCTATCTCCGTTATTTCTTAACGGATTTTAAATAACAAAAAAGCACGCAGTCATTTAAGTATGGTCGTGAGCAAAAAAAAATAGGACAAGTCTTAACGGTATTTTGCTAAAATCTAGTTGTGTACATCTAACTTTAATTTTTGTGACATTGTGAGTTAGTTGTCATAATTTATTACAACTGTGCAAAAAACTAATATGCCTCATATAAGCGATTTAGTTAAATCTGGAGTTATTGCTAAAGCAGAAGATGGATGGTCAATGAGACAAATTGCACTGCGTCATAATATTGACAAAAATTCGGTGTGTAACATTTTAAGACAGTGGAGCATAAACGCTACGATTAGTAGAAATCCTGGATCAGGGCGTCGAAGGATATCAACTGAGCAACAAGATTTGTAATTGGTAAATATTTTAGTAGAAAATCCATTTTACTCAGTTATTCAGGCTGCTGAAGAAACTAATTTTCCTGGATCGAGTAGTATTGGTCGCCGGCGAGTAAGAGAATCGGAGCTACGCTGTCATGCAGCAGCACAGAAATACTTACTTAAAGCTGAACATAAAGAAGCTCGAGTAGGATTTACGCTTGAATATTTAGCGCATGATGTAAATATTTGGAACAATGTAATCTTTACAGACGAAAAAACTTTCCAGTCAACACACACTGGTCGTATTCGTGTTTACCGCCCTCCGAATACTCGATTCGATGAGAAATATATATCTAACAATGATAAAAGTCGTAGATTTTCCGTCAATATGTGGGCTTGGATATCGGCACGTGGTCCTGCTGTTTTGTGGCATATTGAGAAACGATTTAATAGTGAAACGTATATTAGGATTTTAGACAATATTATGCTCCCTTCTGTGTCACAATTATTTCCGAATAATTCAACAAGACAATTGTTCCGTTCATACTGCTCATACCGTAAGTAACTGGTTTCAAGATAACAACATCAATGTTCTTAACTGGCCCAGTCATAGTCCAGATCTTAACCCTGTGGAAGAAGTATGGGGACTACTCGTAAGAAGTATCTAAAAACGAAATGTGAGACCACGGAATGCCGAAGAATTACTGAAAATAGTAAATAATACATGGGAAAATATTGTTACTAATGATTATTGTATAAGGTTATTTAATTCTGTGCCAAACAGACTTATAGAAGTTATAAATAGAACTGGTGTAATAACGAAATATTAGTAGTTAGTTTCTTGTTAAGTAGGATATCCTTTGTCCTTTGATCCAGGATTTCTACCAGTCGTACCGTTTATTCTCCGCTATTTTAAAATGTTACACACCAAATTTTTGTTAATGTTTATAACGCAGTGCAATTTGTCTCATTAACTATAGAAATAACTACAGCATTAAAATAAAAAATAAATTAAAAGTGATATCTGTTTTATTTCGGCTACTCATTACATATTCAAACAGAGACAGATTTACATTATAAAAAAAACTTGTCCTATTTTTTTCTGCTCACGACAGTACTACTTAGGTAGTCTTATACTTTCTTTTCGAATATATGTATTAAAAAAAAAGTTATGGCAAAAAATAATAAATATTTTATTATCGGATCTCTATCTCTCTCTCTCTCTCTTGGATATGCCCACCTTAATACTTTTCTCTTGCTGTCTGCTGGTTGTTCACATATTAGCACTTTTGAAAGTTGAAATGTTATTCCTTTTTAAAAGCTTTTATTTAACTTGCAATGTTTGTTTGTTAGTTAGTTTGTTTGTTTAAGTCAAATATTGCAATCAAAATTTCGATTAGTTCTAATTAAGCTAGAGCTATGAATTTTGCACATTGTAGTCCGATGACAATACACTTTAACATTTTCATATCAGAAAAAACAAGATGGCAGACGATATCTGGGGGTTTTCGAGATCGTCAATTATGAATTCTTGGTCAAAATTTAGAAATTCAAAATGGCGGCGCGAATATGGCGGACGATTTTTGTCATTTATGATCCAAATCGATCAAAATCGATATCTGGGGGTTTTCGGGGTCGCGGATTACGAATTATTAGTCAAAAATTTAGTTCAGGGTGGCGTCTTCAAGATGGCGGACGACTTTACTGTTTAAGATCCGATTCAACTCAAAATCGATATCTGGGGGTTTTCTAGATCGCGGTTATGAAAATTCAGAAATTCAAAATGGCGGCGTCAATATGACTGACGACTTTTGTCATTTAGTTCCAAATCGATCAAAATCGATATCTGGGGGTTTTCGGGGTCGCGGATTACGAATTTCTAGTAAAAAATTTAGTTCAAGATGGCGGACAACTTTACCGTTTATTATCTGATTCGTCTCAAAATCGATATCAGGGATTACAGCGTATCAAAATACCAAAAAGTAAAATATAAAATTATACAAAAAATATTTTAAAAAAGCTTTTATTTAAAAGCTCTAAAAAGTAGAAAATAAATTTTGAAGTAAATCAAACCCATCATTTTGTTACATTATATAATTTTTTTATGATATAAAAGCTTGTTGCGGGCAATGACACTTTTCAAAGCAGTCGTAGAAAAAACTATTTATTTTACTAGTGAATAAACAACTATTTACGTTGTTACTATGGAGTTAATAAAGACGGTTTGAAATGTCAAAATTGAATAAACAATAAAATAATTATTTTCGTGGCCTACCTTGTTATTTTTATTTCACTTGTGTTTTGACATGCATGGCTCACTCTTCTTGCAATAAGGGCATTTGCATTTTGAATGTGAAATATGTCAAGAAGTATTTAAGATAGGCCTATACAATATTATATATATATTTGAAATCAGGGGAAAAGGGCTTCTCGAAAATGCAATAATATATACAGGGTTACTGGTAATTCGATACATTCCTTTGGAGATGTGATGGAGCATGATCTAAGAAGTAAATTTAGCCCTAACATATATTATACAAAACTCAATAGTTTTTGAGATATTTAATTTTTTTTGTTTTTCTCAAAAAGTAGATCTTAATGTCCTAAAAGTTAATTTTCGAAAAATCTATTTGACATTTTTAATTTTTTTTTACTGGATTACTTGTCCAATATTATAGATATCCGTTTGGAATGAAAAATATCTGGAAACATTTCGATCATGTGAACATCTGAAATGAAAACTTAAAATTTTTTTTTTAAAATCAGCTATGAAATTTACCTATTAGGTTCTTTCAAAAAAATATTAACGTAACGCGTGTAAATTATTATAAAAACTGCCTTATTTCAATAGCTATCTAACAAGATACAAATGTTCAATGTACCCTTAATAGTTCTAAGAAAATACTAATAAAAATAATACAAGTAGTACGAATTTTATTTTTAGATAAACAGTAAAAAACATTTTAAAAGTAGAGTTTAATTCTTCATTAATTTCAAAGTTGTACTTTATTTTTTATATGTCTTGCTCAAAATGGGAGCCCCTATTCCGTATACAGTCACGGCAGCGTCTTCTTATTACCGTCCTTGTTACTCTGGTTGTCAGATTATGCCTTATGTGTTGGGCAGCATCGACTATCCTTTGTCTAAGGTTTTCTATAGTATCGACTGGTGTGGCATAGGCCATCTCCTTCATATGACCCCATACGTAATAATCAAGGGGTGTTAAGTCAGGGCTTCGCGCTGGCCAAGGTATTGGACCCGCTCTTCCAATCCAACGGTTAGGGAAACGTTGATCAAGTAACTGTCGTACTGTCAGCCGATAATGTGCTGGACAACCGTCGTTCTGAAACATCATTCGCTGTCTGACGGCGAGAGGAACATCTTCTAAAATCACCGCCAGATCATTTCTTAAAAAATTTTCATATATTTCCCCGTTTAAATTTTGAGGAAGAAAGTGTGGCCCTATTAAATAGTGGCCAATGACTCCCATCCACACATTAATAGAAAACTTCATTTGGAAACTAGTTTCACGTGTTAACTTGGGATTTTCCTCTGCCCAATAATGTAGGTTGTGGAAATTTGTTATACTCTCGCTATTAAATTTCGACTCATCCGTCCATAAAATACTTGTTAAAAAATTTGCACTTTCTGTATCTGAATTTAACATAAGGGGCAGAATTCCACTCTCCTTCCAGGATCACCTTCCTCCAAGTCTTGGACAGGGGTATAGTGGTAAGGATGACATCCAACTCTACGTATCGTAGACCAAACTTTCCATTGTGACGCTCCGGTTAGTCTTGCGACTTTATTAGTTGAAATAGTTGGGTCTTCCTCAAAATACCTCAATATTTCTTCTTCATCATCTGGCTCATAAACGGGAGGAGCACCAGCGTCCTTCTTCTACATTTCACGGAGCCACTTTCAGCGATATTTCGATATGCCGTACTGAATACACGTGCATTTGGTAAGCGGCGGTTAGGGTACCAAAGACCATATTCTCAGCGAGCTTCAGCAGCGTTGCCGCCACAGTATCCATAGACAAACAAGATATCAGCGTATTCTGCGTTGGCATACGCGGCCATGGCACAGTAAATACAATAACAACAACTAATAACAACAACTACGAGCAAAATCAAAATCTTCGATAACTAATTTAACAAGACCAACAAACTTAAGGGACACGGAGATAAGCATGTCAGTTAATGACATATATGCACAAACGTCAAAGTCAAGGACTGACTGACTTAAATGAAAATGAACGATTAGTCGTTTAATAAATTCCGCCACCAGCATTATCTTTACTAGTTTTTATTTTAAATGTTCACATGATCGAAATGTTTCCGGATATTTTTCATTCCAAACGGATATCTATAATATTGGACAAGTAATCCAGTAAAAAAAAATTTAAAAATGTCAAGTAGATTTTTCGGAAATTAACTTTTAAGACATTAAGATCTACTTTTATGAGAAAAACAAAAAAATTGAAATATCTCAAAAACTATTGAGTTTTGCTTAATGTATGTTAGGGCTAGATTTACTCCTTAGCTCATGCCCCATCACATCTCCAAAGGAATGTATCGAATTACCAGTAACCCTATATAGTGTTACATTAAAAAAAAATATATTTATTTATACGAAACTCTTTTTTCTATGTTCAATAATAACAGAAATAAAGGGGGATCAATATATAGTGAAGCATCTTGTTATATCTAAATAGTCGCTCGCATATTCCTGTATTTTTTAAACTTAAATAGTTATCCGGTTCAACTAGATATTTTTACTCTTATGTTGGTGTCGGACTACAGAACACAAATATGCTAAACGTGGGCCTTTAATCAAGAAACTATCAAATATTTGGCGGCCGAACCGGCTGGCGCTAAGACCAAGGAATCCATTAAAAACGCTTGGTATTCCATTACAAACCAATTCGTATGCGATATATTGAACATGTGCCGGTTATAATTAAAATTTGTAATACATATCTAGCCACACCTTTCGGCCGTCCACGGCGCGCACTTAAAAATACAAAATTACTTAACACTACATATAATTACTTTTTAAATAAGCTTCCGGTGATTTGGTTAAAACTTTTTGTCGCTGCATTGTGAAAAAATACCATCTTGGAGTAAATTGCTTTTGTAAGCTGGCCCAGCGGACGCGTCGACTTTCTACCTCGATTCGTTTCAATCCACCGCCGCAACTCAGCTGGCCGGCTCCAAGGTCCCTCGATATGTCGGTGTTCAAAAAAGGTAGCTAAATTACATTTTTGATTTGGTTTTTTATTTTGTTAGTACTTTTCATTCATCTTTAACATCATTAATTTCCCGAGGAATATCAGGTAGCTGCTGGTCTTAAATTAATTGTGTTGCGCACGGACACCCGCTGCCGCTATCTCATTTCGGACCGCTTCGCTATCTGCCCTATTTGGGCTCCCCGCGTAATCTTCCTGGAATTTCCGGTACCTTGCTGAAATTTTTGTGATAGAGCGCCGCCCGCAGCCGCCTAGGGGCAAAGTTTACGCCAAAACTTATAGTAGCCCAATAAAATGGGAAAAACTTTGAAAGTATCAATTTTACTGTAAAATATGTGCACTTGAAAATTATAGGTAATAAAAATCCGCACAATTTCTTTTTTTTTTTTTACTTCGTACGACCTATTGGAGCCGAGATAGATTTTTGAAATTCTGACAGTTTTGCCACGATCAATATTGGCAGAAATGTGAATTTTTAAACATCTTTATAGCGCGCTATCAGAACATTTGTTTCGTGATAAAATCGATAAAAACTCGAAAACGATATAGATCGTCGGTACGTATATACAGGGTGTCTCACCGGGAACTGAATCGATCGATATAGAGAAAAGTACGCATCAGAAAATTTTGAAAATTTAGATAATTACTAATGTCGGTGTGGCCAATCCAACTAACATAATTACAAGCAGCTGGCACTTCCGCTTATACCGAAAGTCGATACCAACTTGCTTATTTCAAATGGAACACCCTATATTTTTTAGGGTTTTTGAAAAAATTCTGAGTCGAAAATATGTAACATATCCTATACCTAAACCTAGCCGTTTCAGAAATATTTGACATTTTATAGAAAATTTGAGAGGCGCAACGGTTTGCCAGAACCGTTATAACTCCCTTCGTATAAAAAATCATCATTTGCTTCTTGTCACATAAAAAGAACACAAGGAGAACTACGTTCTACAACTGAAATAAATTCAATAATATCATACCAAGTGTTCCATTTTTTGCGTTACATTTTGTCAACTTCAAACCGCGAAAATTTGTTTAGGTCAAATGGAACACCCTGTATTTTTTTACGTCAAGTTGTTTAAAATTGAATTCCCTTTTTTCTGGTATTAACATTGTGGGGGTTAAAGTTACAACTTTTTGAAATATTTGCGATTTTATTAGAAATTCATGAATTGTTCTAATCATTTCATCAAAATAGCCATGATTAGAAACAATCAGTCATTATCTTATGTCAAAAAATGCCAGCACGTTTAAATTATACCAACGAAAACTTTTTAAATTTGTTTATTATTTATGGAAAATGTGATAAAGTCATATCAAGAACTTGCAGCACATTTCCTACTCGATATCCACAAAAACGCAAAATAACACTAACACTGTAACATGCGCATTAAATCAAATTGAACATATGGCATGAACTAAAATAGCAGAGATAAGATCAATTTAAAATATGATTTCATTTTAATTTAATAATTGCTCAAAATTCCGCCCTCGAACTTCGACACATTTTTCGCTCCTTCGGATTAGTTCCTCATGGGTAGCTCTTCTAATTGAATCCTGGATATGTTTTGAAATGCATTTCTTACTCTTTGCATACAATCTTCAATGGTTATTAAAGGGCTCTCATAAACTTTATTTTTAATAGTTCCCCAAATGAAATAATCCAGAACTGATAAATCGGGCGAGCGAGGAGGCCATAAGAAATGTCCATTATTGGCAATCCATTGATCATAAAAAGTTTCTTGTAAATAATTATTAATTAAATATGCGTTATGTGGGGGAGCACCGTTGTGCTGATAAAAAATGTTTCTATGTTCGGCGAGAGGTAAATTTTCTAAATAGTTATTATTCAAATTTTGTAAGATATTCAGATATCTTTCACATAAAAAAAACAACAAAAATTTACTTATACATATTAACAGAAGAGAAAATTTAATTTACCTACCGTTTAAATTTTCCTGATAAAATTGTAATGCCACCACTCTATCGTTTCTTATGGCACAGTAAACATTGAACTGCCAACATTCCTGAAAGTTTCTCTCTCTGAACATATGAGGATTTGAGTCACTCCAATAATGCGAATTGTGTCTATTAAAAAGTCAATTTTTAGTAAATTTTGCTTCATCTGTTCACATAATATTTCCCAAATAAGAATCGTGACCCTCAAACCTTATTAGAATAAACTCACAAAAATTCTGTCTTCTTAGGAAATCTGTTTCTTTTAATCCTTGAACCATATGGAATGAAAACGGGTGAAACTTATGTTTTAATAAGATTCTGTGAATTGAATCCTTGCATGATTCCAGAGCAGCTTGTCTTAACGACATCGTTGGAAATGCATGAAAATGTCCCAGAATGACTATTTGAATATTTTCGTCATCAACAATACGCTTTCTTCTTTGCATTTTTGCCTTGACAGAGCCATAATTTTAATAATTTTCCAGTATGCGTTTTACAGTGTTTGATGACGGTTTCCGTTTTTCTGGATATCGAGTAGCAAATGTGCTGCAAGTTCTTGATATTACTTTATCACATTCTCCATAAATAAAAACAAATTTAAAAAGTCTTCGTGGGTGTAATTTAAACGTGCTAGCATTTTTTGACACAAGATAATGACTGATTGTTTCTAATCATGGCTATTTTGATGAAATGATTAATTACAACAACTCATGAATTTCTAATAAAATCGCAAATATTTCAAAAAGTTGTAACTTTAACCCCCACAATGCTAATATCAGAAAAAAGGGAATTCAATTTTACACAACTTGACATAAAAAAATATAGGTTGTTCCATTTGACCTAAATAAGTTTTCGCGGTTTGAAGTTGACAAAATGTAACGCGAAAAACGGAACACTTGGTATGATATTATTGAATTTATTTCAGTTGTAGAACATAGTTCTCCTTGTGTTCTTTTTATGTGACAAGAAGCAAATGAGGATCTTTTACACGAAGAAATTTATAACGGTTCTTGCAAACCGTTGCACCTGTCAAATTTTCTATAAAATGTCAAATATCTCTGAAACGGCTAGGTTTAGGTATAGGGTATGCTACATATTTTCGACTCAGAATTTTATGCTCTTTTTTAAAATCCTAAAATATATAGGATGTTCTATTTGAAATATGCAAGTTGGTATAGACTTCCAGTATAAGCGGAAGTGCCAGCTGCTTGTCATTATTTTAGTTGGATTGGCCACACCAACATTAGTAATTATCTAAATTTTCAAAATTTTCTGATGCGTACTTTTCTCTATATCGATCTATTCAGTTCCCGGTGAGACACCCTGTATAGTGTATCTAATGAAAATTAAAGAGAATCAAATTTTGGATATGTTGGTGTATGTACAAAATCGTTTTGATAACGAGTGAATTGAGATAAAAGGGAAAAACATGAAAAATTGTCATTTTCAAGTGCATTTAGACAAACAGCTATTTTTTTATTCGCTTTAGGCAACAATGACACTGAAGGTTTTTTGAAGTGAATTAAATTATCTGTAAGCTCCAAGTGACCTTCCTACGATGATTAGTTCACGAGTTACAGCTGTTTAAAGCTATAAGCAAAAATTTATTTTTCATTATAAATTAAGATTTTCCTGCAAGAACTGTGCATAACAAATTTTTTTAAATATGGGCCCAGTGTACGAAACCACTCAGAAATGCCCACAGAATAAATTCTGATATTTCAAAAAGGGAAAAACATTTTTAAATGTACTTTTTTGTACGTCAAACGTGACGAGAGTTGCCTGTTTGCTAAAAATTAAAAATCAACCGCATTTCAATCGTCTGTTCCTTGTCGCTACTCACTGAAAGTCATACATGAAAAAGTGTTTTTTGTAGGAAATTTTGTAAGCTTTCATTTAGGTCTTATGAAATTTTGTCGTAAAGTCAAAAGAAACCATGACATATACAAAAAAAAGGAATTAAGAAATAATATTGGTTCAATTTTTCTAAACAAAAACAGTTTTCAAGAACCTATTTTTTAAAAAAATATATACCTTATGCTATGTTTCATATGTACCTATATAAACTAATAAAAATAGGTCAAAACCAATTTTTAAAAAATTGTTTGGCATTATTAAAATAAAATTAAAGGTTTATTAAATCTTATATAAATACATATATTTTAACATATCGTGTGTATATGAGATTGCCACTGGAAGTTCTTAAATATTTCTTTCAACCAAGAAATTCAATAAAATATGTAGCAAGGTTTTAGCCTTATATTTTATAATTAATAATAATGCTCAAATTCCAATGTTCCAATGTCGATGGAATCAACATTTCTATTTTCTATGACAGTAGTATGTTTGGTTGCATAAGTTACAGATAATTGGTCTGGCTTTCCGAACGTCTCGCCATCTATCAATAGTTAGATTCGACAAATCGTACTTCACTATGTACGCCGATTATACAGCCAACTGTTTTCGTAACTCTCCCAATTATGTCATAATAATATGATAAAATTTACTATAAAAATACTAAACTGATAAAACACGTGGACAACTTCGATAAAACCAACATTTCAATAAGAATCATCTTAAACCTAACAATTTCTCCCCGAATATTATTATCAAGCCATTTCTTTTCAGCTATGTACGTTCGTTTGTCTCTGGATGCAACTCGAAAAACAAACATCACCATTATCTGTTCACTGAAAAACTGGTTGGTGGATTAAAGATTTCCAGCTGCCTGATTGGCTTATCCTCCAATCTACCGATTCCGGTGTATATGGTTTCACTCCAAGATAGAGACAGGATAGCTAACAGAATTCGCCCCTAGAGCCACCACAGAACAGTAACGACAGAGAGCATAGACTTCAAACAGAGCACACGCCATTATGGCAATGTCATGCGCCATGTTACATTTCAGCAAGATAAGTTGATTTGATTGCATTATCGAACGTTTAGCCAGTAAAGTCAAGTAAATCGTCCTAAAAATGAATTCAATAGCTAACTACGGCAGCGACGACGAGTACGACGATTCTCCAGAAGAAAAACAAACGGTACGTTTTTAGATAACATCCACTATTTGCCCTTTTAAGTAGAAGAACCCGTATTTATATATTGATCCATGTCATAACGTAAATATTTATGCTTTCGCCAATGTTTACATTTGTAAATCCACTTGAATATTAAAACTTGATAACGACGTGCTTGTGTAAACGTAAATTGCCAGTAATGTAATGTTACATATCGCAATAAAACTAGGTTGAAAATTTGTTTTTTTTTTGCACTGAAGTTTGTCATTTTCTTGTCAAATTAGTACGCACAACTGAAGATAGTCCTACCGCTAGTTCCTCTACTACGTGTTTACCGCCATTGATAGTAAATATCGGATCAATTTATCAAATTCCGTACATTAATTGATTTATTCTATAAACTGTCGCGTCAGTGTATACGTCTTTTCACACGATGTATAGATTGTGGTCTGTTTCGTTGGTAAGTCGCTTCAAAAATGTTATCAAATAGACTTGTATAGGTGTATTATTGTAGTTGCATTGAAAATAGAAAAAACTTGTTTGTTTTTCGCGTATCCCACGCGAAGTTCTGCTTAACTTAAAACCATCAAATGTTGTAGGCAAAAGTCTGGCAGCCGAACCCGTTTTCGCGTTTGCATAATTTACATAAGTCAAAGTGCTGTAATATTTGTATAACGCGTGATTACCTTGGAATCATTTGCAGTAATCATAATTTATGTATTTAAATTACAGCCAGGTAACGAGGCAGAATTTGCTTCATCTGTGCTAGTTTATCAGAGATAATGGGGAGGCATAACCTTGAAATTGCTGATAAGTACCTCAGTTCGATTGAACCAGAATTTTTGATTGCGGTTCGCGTGTTCGCCACAAACCCAGACTTTTGGCTATCACTTCAGATAGAGATAGTTTAGTACCTATATAAATTAATATATTATTTGCAAAAATTAGTCCGATCATCATCAACAATTCTTGACAGGACTCTCACATAAGTTCAAGACCCTATCGGAAGCCGGGGACGCCAAAGCAGGACGATGCCAATTACGACGAAGTCCAGATGAGCCTGAGCGAGGTAATAATAATTGAAATGCCTTAATTTTTTATGTTATTTTGCTTTTTTTACATGCATTCATTACGTATTCGTGACTCTTTCACTTCCTAGTTCTTCGGGTGGATTTCGATACAATCATACCTTGGCATTTGTTGTTTATAACTTGCTCTTTCTTGCCTGGTCGCCACAGTTTTGGTATTAGTTTCAAGGATGGGTAATTTATAGATGATTATGGTGCTTTCGGTTTGCATTCCGTCAAAATTTACCCGCAGATTTCTGGGTTTAAACATGTACAGGCTGTAACGGGAATAGAGTCGCCCCTTTTTTTTATTCTGAGAAATTGTATGTCAATGTGTACATTGTTTGATAAAATAATTTATTACGTGTCGATTTTACTTCACTGGGAATATCATCAGATCTATATTTTAATAGCGAATGTTCTGTATGTGCTTTAAAATACCAATGGACGCTCCTAACCTCAAAATATACATATATACAGGGTGTACAATAAAATTTGGTTCGATGTTATTTCCAGCCCAAGTTTTTAGACAAAAGAAATGGACTAGGATACTGGAATCATTGCCAATCAGGATTTCTTTTTCATTTTTGTGTATATTTTGATGGTAAAAAGTATCTTGATTTGTAGAAATGAAATTACAAGGGAAAGTAAAAGAACGAAGTAAAATGGAGCATTTTTTACGTTTTGTTCTCTACTCAAGAATTATACGAAATAACCCAGAAAGTGTAGAATATTCTTCTTTTCTCTATTAATTTATGAAGAAAATGAGCTTTAATGGAACTTTTTACAATCAGTATTTATAGTACACTCAAATTAGATTAAAAAAACCGAGAATAGAAGAATATAAAGAAATAATATTTGAGATGTGCACTCTCAATTGTTTTATAAATAAATATCCGAAAAGTTCCCGCCTCATCCAGGAACGGACAGTCCCCTTTTTGCAAAAAACCACCCCTAACAGGGAGTTAACACCGGTTTTTCACTTTTACCTTGTAAACCGTTTGTTGGAAGAGAACAAAGCATAGGAAATAAAAAATTCTGTATAAAAAAATCTCCTATTGACCTTGTAGCTTATCCCCACCTATTTCGCAGTAACATAGTAACATCGTCAAAATGAAGGGATAGTTTGGAGCGCACAGTTTCACAGCGAATATCTCAAAACCAATTATTTTAACGAGAAAATTGTCCAAGAATGAATTTATAGAGCGGAATTTTCTGTATAATATGCATGTCTAGCGGATTTTGACGCAAGTGATTTTTATTTATTTTTCCATTTTTCCGACAAAGATGCGTTTTTTAATTTGACCTCGTTTCCGCACCACTCTTGAAGTAGAGCTCTCGGTGGGTTTGTTTTAAAAGTGGTTTCCCCTGTAGGCCTATTCCATTAAAATTCTGTCATATTTTACTCATTAGAGGGTTCTTCATCAACGCACTGTTCTTCAAATTTGGAAGTTAAACATCCTTGCCCACGGCAATTAGAGCACGTTATTGAGCAGCGCAATTCAACCTTAACACAGCTGCATTGTTTTCCACAACCCTTTTTGCAGTTTTGAGATTTTCGCTGTGAAACTTTGTGTAAAACCGATTTTTACCTGTGCATTCTAAACTACCCCTCAGTTTGGACGCTGTTACTGAGAAATAGGAGGAGATAAGGTACAAGGTCAATAGGAGATTTTTTATACAGAATTTAACGTCAAATTTTTTATTTCCTATACTTTTTTCTTTCTATGAACGGTTTACAAGATAAAAGTGAAAAACCAGCATTAAGTGCGCATTAGGGGTGGTTTTTTACAAAAAATAAACTTTCCCTTTTCGAATGAGGTGGGAACTTTTCAAATATCTGTTTCTAACCCTATCGAGGGTACTCATCTCTAATATCATTTCTTTATAAATCACTTCTTCTAAAATGTCTAATTTGCATGGACTATTATGGAGATATTGCAATTTGAATGTAGGGCAATTAACAGCTGAAATAGATCAAAATACCTAATTTCTACATTTTGTTTCCGTAAATTGTCTATGGATTAAATATTAACAACTAAAATAGCACTCTTAAAACTACATCAGGTATATAACGATAAAGACGAGCTTAAGAAGAGGTTGCTAATTTTAGTAGAACCAGAGATATGAGGCGTAAAATTGGATTTAAGTCGTTATTTTTCAGGAATAGGTGATTTTTTTGTGGTTTCTGCATAGAAAATATATCTATATTAAAAATTGAAATTTTCACGTTTTAAATTATATCGTGTTATGGATAGTGTTAATTTTTTACACAGATATGTTTTTTATGCTACGAAAATAGTGCTTGTTCCTAAAAAATAGCGATTTATGCTCAACTTCTCAACCTCATGTTTCTGGTGCCGATGGTAGCAAGTCGGACACATTTCTTCTCTTATATGACGTACTTTTATCAGCAAAATTTTAATTCTTGGAGTTTGATTCATCCATTTGTGAAAACAAAATATAAAGATTAGGTATTTTTCAAGGACTTGTGCTGTTTTTTATCCCACCTTCAAACCACAATATCTCCGTAAGTATTTATCGTAGAGAGTTTTATTTCGGCTCGTTTCTTTGTAAATTCATAAGGAAAGAAAGAGTATTGGACATCTTTTGGGATATTCTGCATACTTTTCAAGTTAAGGGCAAAAAATAAATGGTTTGTGCAAATCTAGTTTACCATCTTAACATAAAGATACACCCCAAAAAACGTAAAAAAAAATCCTGATTGAGAAAAGTTTTCTAAATCGTGTAAGTATAATGTAATTTCTTTTTGGAAGAAAGAAAGGGGACACTGTGCCTTGATTACACCTGATCAATGTATATTTTGACAATACATACATACACAAGAAAAAATTTCGCTGCTATTTTCAAACTGGAAATTTTATTTTTTGTTTTGCTTTATTTATATTTTAACCCGTTTTTAGACATTTCTAGTTTGAAAATGAATATTCAAATTCTTAGCCTAAAATTCTAGGGGTTAACCGTTCATTTCTTGTCATATTTTTGTTCAAAACCACTCACTTCTTCTCCCATAATGCAATTGCTAAAGGTTTTATAGGTTTTGCTTATATATCAAGAAATGATCTGAACGAATAGATTTTAGGTTAAGGAAACATTTGGGCGTAGACCTTTTTAATATATATAAAAAAAAAATATATTGAAAACCACATTTTCTCAATAAGTAACGTTTGATATTAACTCACTCTGTTAATATATTGTAAAGACCTTGTAACGAGAGACTGCGACACGAAAAGCCAATTGCGAACATCCTCAACAACACTTTGGTGAGTATCACATTAGGGAAGGTGAAAGTTTCTTTTTCTATTTCAAGACCTCTCAGGTAAACGTATGCTCAGTATTCTTAGATAATCTGGACATTTTTTTTTGTAACACGTTTTGTGACAAAGCTGCCTGTGGTAGACCGTATTAAGCGAAACTGTGCGTCCGTTATAGAACCAATGTCTGCAATTCTCCTTGTTTCAAATTTGATAATTTTAGATGTGACCACAAACAGGCCAATTAATATTATTACAAGGAATGTTCAAGTTTAAACGGTACAACTTTCAGATGGTGCTGATGGACTGCTGCTGCTACATGTCGTGGCTAAAGATATTTAGAAATAGACTCAATTAGTGTGACGTTATATATTGGGCAACCCGACATACTACTGTCATAACGCTAACGGCGCGAAATGAATGCACTGGAACTCGACTCTTGATGCTCTAGTTAAAAAAGACTATTATCAAAAGGGGTTAAAACATAGCTTAAAATTTCATTTTATTTCTACCTCGCATAAAATATTTAAGAACTTTTAGTAACTAATTTACATTCACAAAGTATGTGAAATTATATATACAGTCTGTCTATTTTACAAGGGCCATACCAAATTTCTCGCTTAATATCTATTGCAGAAGAATAAAGTATTAGAAGCAGTTATCCCATTTTTTGTGAGCTATATATTTCATTAAAAAGAAATTTGAAATCCATAGCCTACTTTGTGGGATATATTACAAAAACCTGAAAAATAGGAAAACCACAAACGGTTATAGTTTCCATATTTGAGGCGATACGAAAAAAGTTAAAGGGATGAAAGTTGACGGCAAAGACAGAATAATGTGTATCAAAAAAATCGAAAAACAGTTGGTTTGACATACGCTCGTGCAAAAATGTAAAGAACAAATCTTAAAGTTGGCCATGACACCATTAATTCCGTTTATTTTCTCTCTTTCTAATGATATAAAATGTAGTGTCTAGTATCTAATATAGACCTGTTGTCTGCGCACATGTCACTGTCATATTGTAAACTCACGCATGAGGACAGTAGTTGTAAAATGGTTGTAGTTGGATTTGTATCTGTAAGCAGAGGAATAAATGTTTAGTTTTTTTTGGGAAACCGACGCCTTTAATTTATAAGAAACCCACGAAAGTAAATCCATAAAATAATTAGAGAGTGTAAAAACACTACATAAAACATGTCGCAAACATTTTAACTGATAGTATTTAATATTTTTGAAAACCACAATTTATATCATTGAATTGTAAAAATCAGCTATGCCATAATAGTAAAAATTAACTTTTTCCATGACCGGGAGTAGAAATCGATTTCTATGGCATCAAAATTGTGACAGAAGTAAAGCATTTACTCCCTAGGGACGAAATAAGACAATAATTTCCCTAGGGGAGTTTTTATTTCATGCCCAATAGTTAAACAAAATGTAATCTTATTTATTAACATTGATAGTAAATGTTACATTCTCACAACTATTGAAATTAATATTCGAAGGAACTTCACTAAATTTTCTTTACTCAGATTTATATTTTTTTGAACCGTAGTTGCAGCTTGTACTACTTGATTTGCTATATTTGTTTTGTTTTGCACCGAATTGTCAATGTACCCCTCAGCAACTGTCGTCGACTTCCAACCTCCGTGACGTTTTATATCATGACGTCTGCTCCTGCATCCGCTAATAGAGTTGCTGAAGATCTACGTAGGCAATGGCCAGTATATAAGGTTGGATCCGATAATCCTAGGTAGGTGGCTATTATACTTGGGATTTTTTCAAAAGTGTTTTTGCCTACTGGTTGTGTAGTACATTTTCCCGATTTATAAAATACAAATAATCGACCATGACTGGTGTGAGAGGGACGCAATGCGGCATATTTACGATATAGATCGAGTAAATTTATGTTTCCTTCATTTCTGGTTACTACGAAGGTTCGGGATATTTTAGTTTTGGTATTAGGTATTGTTATTATTAAAGATACTACATCTTCAATATCATCAACTTTTAGGTTAGTTAATTCGTCTCCACGGCATGCGCCTGAAATTCCGAAGATCAACGCAATCTAAAAAAGTAACAAAACATTAATGCATAATCATAGCTTAATAAACACTAATATAATCTTACCTTTATCATTAAATATTCATCGTCATTTGCTTGCGATAAAAAAGAGTCAATTTGGTCCCTTGTCAAAATTTTTGTTTTTGTTGCTTTATAACCATCGGAATTTCTTTTCAAAAATGCCATCAACTTTGCATATTTACTTATATTTATGTTATCGTACACAATCATACACGATTTTAACATAGAATATTGGGCCCATACCGTGGAAGATTTATATTCATTTGATTTTTCATGGAGATAGGCCAAAATTTTCCGTGTCCGTTTGTACCTTCTTTTTCTTACACCATTCTCTGAACTGATTGTACGCTTTGTCATACAAATTTCTTGATTTTGTGTGTAATAAGTTTTAAACTGCTGCACCGGCAACTTCAACGATATCTTGCGGTTCTTCTTGGTTTTCCATACCAAAAATGCGAAAATTCAACTTTTGCACTTGACAAATGTATTTGTAAACAAAATGTTGCCATGATACGTTGAATGGAAATATCCCAAAGGTTTCTAAATATTGTAATTTCGCTCCAATTTATTATAATTCTTCATTTATGAAATAAATGTTTCTACTCCCAATCGTGGAAAAAATAGTATATCCACCTCGGGAGAGACCGCCATTTTTCCCTCGATGTATTTGTTGCCCTCGGGCCTTAAATTACACCTTCTCTCCCTTAGTGTATAATGTATTATATTATATAATTCAGTAATTATTACAATTTAATTCAAACAAATATCTCTTAAATCAAAATACAAGTACAAAATCAACATGCAAAAACTATGTATAACAGTACTACCTACTACCATACTGAAAATAAAATGTGTGTATTATTATTATTATTTATTTTTCTAACTACAAATGCTCAAATTGTGCACCATGCATTCTAATACACAAACGTGCTCTACGAGACACCTTACGCATTATATTTTGGAACATTTCAGGAGTAATTGCCTCACATGCGTTTCTAATTCTGGTTTTGATGTCCTCATATTTTCAGGGACAGTTTGAAATACCGAAAAAATCCAAGGGTGTAATATCTGGTGATCGAGCTGGCCATAGGATGGGTCCATTGGTGCCTATCCAGCTATCTGGCATAATTTGTACATATTACAGCAGTATGACGTGGAGTCCCATAATTTTTCTGCCACTGTCAATTCATAAAGAAAATCTTGAAATTCGTTTTGCAGGAAATTGAGGTATCTACGAGGGGTTAATTTGCCATCATAAAGATAAGGTCCAATTACTTTAGTGTCTGAAAGACCCACCCAAACATTCGTAGAGAAAATCTTTCTGGGAAAGCACTCTCTGCACCAATGTGTATTTTCTTGTGTCCACTTATAATGCATATTTCTATTAAAAAATCCATTATTAGAAAAATTTGATTCGACCGACCGAAAAATTTTGCTCCATATCAGCGGGTCATTCCTTTTGTTTATTTAACAACCAGCTACAAAACTTACTGTCCTCAGCTTATCTCCCTCATTTAAATGTTAAACTTTCCTCATTTTGTAGCATTGAAATCTGTTTTTTTAAATATCTTGCACTGGCTGTTTTTATGTGACAGTTTCTCTGAATTTGTCTCAAAGATATTTCTTCATTTTGGTTAACATAATTCAATACTTTATTCACTTTTCTTACATTATCCGCAACATGCTCTCGCCTTACTACTTTTTTTGAAAACGAACCGTGCGTTTTTAGATTTTTAACGAACTCTCTAAACACAGCTCAATTTGGCTGCGGACCATCTGGAAATCTATCTCCGTAAACTGTGACTGCCATCTCAGCGTCAAAATTGCACTGACAATAAATGCTAATCATATCGAATTTGTTATTATTGATGTACATCATAATTACTGATACAAAACTTGTCTTAGAACTCGACAACAGTGACAAACTGTCAGATTTGTTAATAACTGCATACACTGTTTTTCACTAATCATGGCATAGTTGATTCTTACGATTCAATGATGTGCATTGTGGTTTTCCTAAAATATTAAATATTGTTATGTGCTGCCCTCTAACAGAGAGGAGAGTTGTAATTACTCCCTGGCCAGAAGGGTGGCGCCATCTGTGGGCCAACTGGTGAACCACCATTTAGTAGTGCCTAAGAAAATTATAGAGAATTCCAGTATATTTCTGGAAAGTTCTACAATGATATTCTGGACATTCCAAGTGGGTATATAAAAAGGTGAAGCCAGCAGATGGGGGAGAACAGTACAGTTTAGTGAAGGATAAACAGTTCAGTTTAGTATCCAGTACAGTTCTGGGTAATCTGTGGTTCTGGTTACAGAGACAGTTTGTAGAAGAAGATTTCAGTTGAGTGAAGTAGGCAATAGAGTTCAGTTCAGTGAAGTAAACAAACAGAGAGTTTTTAGGTTAGACAAAAGTTGTCAAGTTTAGAACAGAAAAGTACATAGTGTTTTTAAAAGTAGTGAATTCATGTTAGATTAAGTTATTATTAGTTGTGTGAGTTTTAAGTATTTACTAGTGTAATTTTAGTGATTAAATAAATCAGTGGTTTGTGAAAATTCTTGTTGCAAGTTATTCGAATCCACGGAGTGTTTACTGAAAATTGTAAACACGTTACAATTGGTGTCAGAAGCGGCATTGCAACAGAATTTCTGAAGAATTCGACGAAGTTCCATAGTGTTCTATTTGGAAACCACTGGAGATATTGAAGTGAGTTGAACTGAAAAGTGATATAGACATTAGACAAGACTTATTTGTGCTAGTGTGAGGAAATTTCTGGGACATTTTGTTTAAAAATTAGTGTAGTTTTTAAGTGGTTTCAACTGAGAAGCGATATAGACTTTAAATAAGACTTGTTCGTGCTGTTGCGAGTTAATTGTTTGGATGGAAACAAGAAGCATGGCTGCCGAAAAGCAAATGCAAGACATGTTCGAGCAATTTAGAAAAATGATGCTAGACCAAAAAGAAGAACAAGAGAGGCGCGAAGAAGAAAAAGAAAGGAAACGTCAGGCAGAAAAAGAAGAACAAGGGAAACGACGCCAAGAAGAAAAAGAAGAACAAGAAAGACGTCAAGAAGAAAAAGAAAGACGACGTCGGAAAGAAAAAGAAGAACAAGAAAAACGACGTCTAGAAGAGAAAGAAGAACAGGAGAGACGTGAAGAAGAAAAAGAAAGAAGACGTCAAGAAGAAAAGGAAGAATTGAGAAAAATTATACAGGTGCAACAAGATGCTATCCTGTCAGCCACTAATGAAGTCAAGGAAAAAGTAGATAAAGTTGAACAAAAAGTTGGTAACGTCGAAGGAGAAATTAGTGACATTAAGGGAAAAGTTACCGACGTTGAAGGAAAAGTGACTACAGTCGAAGAAAAAGTTACTGGCGTTGAAGAAAAAGTTACTGGCGTCGAAGAAAAAGTTACTGGTGTCGAAGAAAAAGTTACTGGCGTTGAAGTAAAAGTTACTGGCATTGAAGGGAAAGTTACCGATATAGAAGGAAAATTTCGTGCAGTTGAAGGAGAGGTAGAGCGACTTAAGCGACTGTTAAGAGAACAAGGAGGCCAACTGGTATTATCATCGTCAGGTCCTCGATTACAACCGCCTTCCTTTGATGGTCAAACTTCTTGGTCAACCTATAAAAGACAATTTGAGGCAGCGGCATACGCAAACAATTGGAGTAATGAAGATAAAGCTATGGCATTGGTGCTAGCATTAAGGGGCCAAGCCTCAGAGTTGCTTCAGAGTATCCCAGTGACGCAGCAATGGGATTTTAAAGTTTTGGAAGCTGCACTAGATCTAAGATATGGCGACCAACACCTCGCCCAAGTATACCGGACTCAGCTCAAATCACGCACACAAAAGGCTGGGGAAAGTTTACAAGATTTTGAAGCAGCTGTTGAGCGACTGACATACCTGGCTTACCCGGATGCGCCCAAAGAATTCCAGGAACAATTAACAGTTGGTACTTTCATCGATGGCATAAGAGATGAGGAGATCAGGCGAGTCCTTAGATTATCCCGAGATAAGACTGGTAGTGAAGCCTTGATCCATGCCCTCGAGGTTGAAGCTGCTTACAAAGAGACTGCACGTCCGAGAGTACGAACCATGAAGGTAGAAGAAGAGGACCGTTTAGAAAAATCAAATATGGAGTCTTTGATGGCTGACATGCACAAAATGATAAGCCAGTTGATGACCAAACCAGATGCTCCAAGGAAGCCGAAAAGAGAACAGAGCGATGGACAGCCAAGGAAGGTGATTCGGTGTTATCAGTGCAGCAAACCAGGACATATGATGCGGCAGTGTCGAGAACGGAATCCTGGGGAAGTAAACACTGCAAAGAAAGAGGAAGTCCGCTCTGATAAGATGAGATTGATTGTTATGTTAACAGACATACAGAAAATGGTCGCACAAGTACTAAAGGAATTAAGTTCGCGACCGGAGCTGAAACAGGAACCGCAACCGCCGAAACAGGAGCCGAAGCAGCAGCGAAGTGCTGGAGGTCCGACAAAAGTAATCCGCTGTTATAATTGCGGCAAATTGGGGCATGTCAAGAGGTACTGTCGCCAGAGGAGCCCTAAGGAAGTGAATGCCGAGAATGTAAAGAAGCAGCAGGATATAGCAGAAGTGAAGGCAGTTAAGATAGAGGTTCCGAAGGACTGGTCAAAGAAAGTTCTAAGAGAGGAACAACTGAACGACGATGAAATTGGACCAATGTTGAAGGCGAAAGAAAAAGGAATCCGCCCGGAATGGAAGGACGTTTCCAGTAAAAGTGTTGGACTGAAGGCTTTATGGACGCAATGGGATTCACTTAGGGTTATAGATGGCCTATTACGGAGAGCATGGGAGAGCCCGGATGGGAAAGAAGTTACCATGCGGTTGCTGATACCCAGGTGCCGAGTACCAAAAGTACTTCGGGAAGTGCACGAGGGAATATCCAGAGAGCACTTTAGCAGAAATAAGACTTTGGCTAGAGTACGGAAGCGATTTTACTGGGTAAATAGCTGTCAGGATGTAGAGGCTTGGTGTCGCAGTTGCAAGGTTTGTGCGAATGTGGCTGCCAAGAGGTCACCTACAGGGAGTGGTGATCGAATGAAGGCTAGATATGACCGCAATGCCAGTTCAGCAGGATTCAAGGTGGGGGACTCGGTTTGGCTGTATAACCCACAGCGGAGTGAAGAAGGATTTTCGAAGCCTCGCTCACCTTGGGAAGGACCGTATTCTGTCATCACTCGGATCAACGACGTTGTTTATAGGATTCAACGTAGAAAGAAGTCCAAGATGAAGGTCGTGCACCTGGACAGGTTGGCAAAGTATACTGGGGTATCTGAAATGCCTGACCGGGACGTTCAGGCTTAAGGAGGGGGCAGTGTTATGTGCTGCCCTCTAACAGAGAGGAGAGTTGTAATTACTCCCTGGCCAGAAGGGTGGCGCCATCTGTGGGCCAACTGGTAAACCACCATTTAGTAGTGCCTAAGAAAATTATAGAGAATTCCAGTATATTTCTGGAAAGTTCTACAATGATATTCTGGACATTCCAAGTGGGTATATAAAGAGGTGAAGCCAGCAGATGGGGGAGAACAGTACAGTTTAGTGAAGGATAAACAGTTCAGTTTAGTATCCAGTACAGTTCTGGGTAATCTGTGGTTCTGGTTACAGAGACAGTTTGTAGAAGAAGATTTCAGTTGAGTGAAGTAGGCAATAGAGTTCAGTTCAGTGAAGTAAACAAACAGAGAGTTTTTAGGTTAGACAAAAGTTGTCAAGTTTAGAACAGAAAAGTACATAGTGTTTTTAAAAGTAGTGAATTCATGTTAGATTAAGTTATTATTAGTTGTGTGAGTTTTAAGTATTTACTAGTGTAATTTTAGTGATTAAATAAATCAGTGGTTTGTGAAAATTCTTGTTGCAAGTTATTCGAATCCACGGAGTGTTTACTGAAAATTGTAAACACGTTACAATATTGACAATCAGCTGAAATTTTTGTGACACGTTTTATATCGTTGGAAAGAGATAAATAAACGGAAGTAATGGTGTCATGGCCTACTTTGAGATTTGTTCTTTTCATTTTTGCACAAGAGCGTATGTCAAAGCCAACTGTGTTTTTCGAATTTTTTGATACACATTATTCTTATTGTCTTTGCCGTCAACTTTCATCCCTATAACTTTTCTCATATCGCCTCAAATAAGGAAGCTATAACCGTTTGCGGTTCCCTATTTTTCAGGTTTCTGTAATATATTTCACAAAGTAGGCTATGGATGTCAAATTTATTTTTACCGAAATATATCTCAATAAAATGGGATAAATGTTTCTAAAACTTTATTCTTCTACAATGGATATTAAGCGATATATTTGATGTGGCCCTCGTAAAATAGACAGACGGTATATGTAAAATATATTAGAAGTTTTTTTGTAGATTAAGTTGCAATTTAAACTTGAACACTCTTTGTATTTTTGTATCTACAGTTGGAAAAAAACTTTACATTTTCTTAATGCCTCAAGTTCCATTATACCAATTCAATATTTGTTTGTTAGGAATTAAACTTCGTTTGTTGCTCCACAGTTTTACGCAGATGATAAAAATATAGATTATATAAGACATACAAACTTGCTCTTGATTGACAATGTAATTCCAATGGGCCTTTCCCGTGAGACTCAATTTGTAACGTATAATATTTTGGTTTTTGAACATATCACCATAAGATATGACTTTATTCCTCATAGAATTTAGTCTAGTCACAGAAGGAAAATTAAGGGGAAACTCTTTAGCCATGCTTAGTTTTTCTCTTGTTTTGTTGAGGAACACATAAGTGATAATAACTTCATTTTTTGAGACTGTAGGTGTATAGTTTTTTTGGCATTGTTTAAATAATTGAAAAAGTACTTTTTTGAAAATAAGACCATCGTTCATCTTATGAGGCTTTTTATGCATTTTTTAGTGTCTCATAATTAGTAAATATTTACTGTAAAGTATAAAAACAAAACTACCGGATAGCATTTACGAAATGCAGATTTGATCAAAGTTCAGTTTTTTTTTTTTCAATCAGCCTCAAAAATTCTAGCTGGTAATCCTGGTCGTAGACTAATCTCCAGACATTTGAAAAAAAAAGTTTCTCATCCAGAATTTTTTACATTTCTGTAAAATCATGATGGGTGCATTTTTTAATTTTTGGGCCATTACACAAAAAGTATGCAGTGTCCCAAAAAGCATAATCTTTTTTCTCATTATGTTTTGTAAGAAAATAACCGAATTAAAAGCCTCTATCATAAATACTTACATAGGTAAGTGAGTGGAGTAGGTTGATATTTAAATGGGTTTATATCAGACCCTCCACTAACCATTTGGTCTATTGTAGCTCGAGAATAGGGTAAAAATTGTGAAAATTGTTGAAAAATTCCCATTTTGTTTAGAATCAAATGTCAAAAAATAAAATACCACCCATAAAACTACATCATTAACGATAAAATTGAGCTAAAAAAAAACTGCCGCGATTAGTAGAATCAGAGACATGACCTCGTTAAATAAGGAATAAATCGATATTTTTCAGGGATAAGTGCTTTATTCGTAATTGCAGTGTAAAAAATGTATCTGTATTAAAAATTAAAACCTAAGTCACTACTTAAAATACAAAAAGACACTTTTTAAACTATTTTAACACCATGGACTTTTCATTTTTAAAGCAGATGTTTCTTGCGCCGCAACTACTTGTACAAAAGAAGCGCTTATCCCTGAAAAATAGCGATTAATAACTTATTGCATGATTTCATATCTCCGGTTCTACTGATCATAGCGACTTCTTTTTGGACGCATTTTTTTCGTTATATGATGTAGTTTTATAAGTGGTACGGCAATTTTTGATATCTAATTCATTCAAAGCTTGTAGAAACGAAATATAAAAATTAGGTATGTTTCAGTAACTTGTAACTGTTTTTTTAACTCTATTCCAAGTCAATGTCTCATTAATTATTTATTGTAAAGTTCTATATTGGGTTATTTTTTTCACAACTCAATAAGAAAAACACTTTTTAGAGTGTTTTGTATAGGTACTTTTTAAATTACAATCCAGAAAGTAAAAAAATGTATATATTTCATTGTTCTTTTTGCTTTCTTCTATGGCTTAGTTTCTGCAAATCTAGGCATACTTTTTTGACATCAAAATACACCTGAAAACGTAAAAAAATCTTATTTGTAAAAGATTTTCTTATTTTGTTCACTTTTTCAATCCGAGTACGAGATTCCAATGCTGCAATATGTGAAGCTTTCATTACAAAAAAAAACTACATTTTCAAATCTTTAGAGAATGATAGATGAAGAAGTTCCACATTTAACAATGTCAGAAAACATGATTATTATCATTATTACTTAAGGATCTCTTGACAAAAGAACCCGCACAAAATACAAGGTAAAAGTTATACAGTCATTTGAGCTAAAACCAGTTAAAATGTATTCGTTGGGCCATTCCGCACGAAAGTTCTTATGTGCTGTAGGTCCTAAAAGTCCATAGATTTCAAGTTACGGACACTTGAAGGTCAAATAATAATTATTCATTTACTTGAAGGTTTTTCACTTTCCAAGTGCTATAGGGACTATGTGTTTAGATTTCAGAGGAATTGATCATAGCAAAAGTTGTACGAAAATGAGTAAGCTGATGGTGACCTTGACTTTGACCTCTAGCAATATTTTTCAGTCATTTGATCATAAACTCTTTTTTTTTCAATAAAACCAATATTTAGCTCCTTGGATTCAGAAAAAAATCATCTAACTTTAAGAAATCTATCTTTCAAGAAAAGTTATATACAAGGAGAGGATATTAACCCATGAAGGTCATCTGAAAGTCAGAAAAGTTATTGTTACAAAATAGCTTGGAACTTCTGATTTAGTAAGATAAGGGTTGTAGGAAACTCACAAACACGAAAAAAATAAAAAAATAAAAAAAAAGGAGCCAAACACCCATCGTCACGTCTGCGCCGTAAACTCTGGATAACTTTTTAAGAACGGGTTATATTTAGCAAAATGAAATAATTTATGCCACAATGAATAATTTTAAAACTACGTCAAGGTCAAAGCCAAGGTCAACAGAAGTTATTTTATTTGACTTGCTACAACCTTTATCTGGGTAAGTTTGTAATAAATCAGAAGTTCCAAGGTATTTTAATAACTTTTCTGCCTTTCAGATGACTACATGGGATAATATTGTTACGTATTTACAATTTTCAGTAAACACTCTGTAGGTTCAACTAACTTGCAACAAGAATCTTCACAAACCACTATTTTATTAATCACTTAAATTACAATAGTAAATCCTTAAAAATCACACAACTAATAATAACAACTTTAATCTAATATAAATTCACTACTTTTAAATCACAACTGTACTTTACTTTTCTGATCACTTGCCACTCTTATCTAAAAACTGTCCTGCCTGCTCAACTTCACTTCTTTATATATACCCTTGGAATTGTACCAGAATCCCATTCTATAACCTTCCAGAACAAGCTAGAATCCTCCATAGTTTTCTACTACATGCTAGATGGCGGTTTGTCAATCGGCCCAGAGATGGCGCTACCCCACCTACCGGCCATCAACAGCATAACAGGTTTCCCTTCACTTTAACTTAATCACATCTCTCCCCATTAGAGGGCAGCACATAACAATATCCAATAATATATTTTATATAACTTTTTCTTGAAAGATTTATACCCTAAAGTGAAATTGTGAGTTTTTTCTGAATCTGAGGTGCAAAATATTGGCTTTATTGAAAAAAAAAGAGTACGTTGTTCAAATGACTGAAAATATTACTATAGGTCAAAGTCAAGGTCATCACGAGGTAGCTTACTCATTTTCCTACAACTTTTGTTCTGGTCAATTCCTCTGAAATCCCAAAACAAAGTTAGTATAGCACTTGGAAAGTTAAAAACCTTTAAGTAAATGACAAATCATTATTTGACCTTCAAATGTCCGTAACTTGAAATCTATGAACTTTTTGGACCTACTGCACATAAGAACTTTTGAGCGGAGTGGTCCAACGAATACATTTTAGCTGGTTTTAGCTCAAATGACTATAATTTTGACCATGTATTTTGTGCGGGATCCTTTAAAAAAAATAAGCACAAACAAAAAGTTTTTATGTCTTTGACTCCTCCAGTGATCAGACTAATTTGCGGAACGGCCCATTATGGAAACATACAATGAAAATTTTACCAAAAAAGTCAAATTCAAATCAGCATGGCAATTTCTCAAAACAGTCCAAAAGTCACTCGTGAACGAAAGAAACTCATTATTCTCCTGTTCGTTAGATGCGTTAATCCCGCATAGGTAAGAGAGAGTTTTTCCCCCAGGACTCTAGCGATGAATCTAGACCGGCCAGAGACCATTCAAGAAGGCACTCCCGCGATCGGGATGATTACCACAGATCGGACAGCCGCCGGCACAATGACCACGACACAAGCAGGAGCAGTCCCAAGTCAAAGGACGACCGTTACCGTAAAGAAAAGAATGACAGGAGAGAGGAGAGACACGTGACCAAAAACGACAGAGACGATGAGAGGTCTAGATATAGGGATGATAATAGGGAAGAAGACCGTACCAGGGATAGATACAGAGGTGAAAAGGAAGATGAGCGGCCTAGAGATCGCAGGGATGAGCGGAGAGGCAAATCTAGAGACAGGTAATTTTTTTTAATCTAAACAGATTTAATTTCGGAAAAATAAGTTGGTGATGGGGTTTCACTTCTTCGTTAAAAATTTTTAGGAAAAGTTTTACCAGCCTGGTGTACTTTTTTCTGGGGGTGGGTTCCTCGTAATAACAAATAAACAATTATTTGAACCAATGGAAAATGGAATCCTAAGAAAAAAAGATACATCTCGTACAATTTTTCATAAAAGCCAATAGATTCTAAAATATATTTGTACGATACTAATATAGTTGAATTGAGAGAAATTATTAAGGACATAAAAAATAAAAGTGCTTTCGGCATTGACAAAATGTATATGAAAATATTTGAAAATCTACCAGAATCTGCTCTGGATGTACTGGTTTGTCTTATAAATAGGTCATTTCAATCAGGAGTGTTCCCATTTTTTAAAAAATTTCTCTAGTTATCCCACTACCAGCCCATATTATTAATTTTCATACTAGTTAAAACTATAGAAAAACTAATTTAAAAAAGGGTTATTGAGTTTTTGTTATCTGTCGATTTGCTAAGTGACAATCAATTTGGCTTTCAACGCGCAATAAAAGCACTGATGACGCAATGTTCTCCTTCCTAAATACTGTTTACACCAAAGTAATGAAAGGAGAGGTCGCTGCTGCCGTATTCTGCGATCTGTCAAAAGTCTTTGAGTGTGTTTGACATAGAATATTGTTGCAAAAATTAGAGCGCTATGGTTTCAGAGGCAGTACTCTCGGATGGTTTAAATCTTATCTGCCAGGCCGTAAGCAAATTGTTATAAATCCAAATAGGTCCAATAAACTTAACATAAACTGTGGGATACCTCAAGGCTCTGTTCTTGGTCCAATGCTATTTTTATTGTATATCAATGACCTAACTACAATTAATATAATAGGAAAGTTTACCCTATTCGCCGGCGATACGACAATATTGTGGCATAGCAAAGAAAAAAATATTTTTCATGAAAGCATATGCAACGACATTAAGAAAATCAAAGGCTGGTGTGATTCGAACTTACTGTCGTTTAACGTAGGGAAAGTAAACATAATAATTTTCAAATCTGTCAGATATTTTCTAGGGAACCATGTTCTTAAAAAAAAAACTTATTTGAAATTTTAAAGATTGAATATTGACTGCAAATTAAAGTTTAGAGAACATATTACTGGTTTAAATAGTGAGTTAGCATCTGGATGCTATGCAGTCAGAGTGGTTTCCAATGAATTAGGTTACTTGATTGTCAAAGCTATATATTTTTTATTAATCGAACCACACCTAAGATATGGGATTGCCTTTTGGGGCGCATGTAGTAAATTCCCCATGCAACAAATATCTGTATTACAAAATCGTACCATTAGATATCTGTGTGAGGCTAGGGCTCGCCATTCTTACAAAGAACTATCTGTGGCTATCAGAATTCTGACTGTGGTATCTATTTTTATATTAATAGACGGAGAGCTTGTGAACCTTTTATATAACGGTCATCCTGTAAGGTTAAAAATTTGTGTAGTGATGAATTAAAATACAGTAAGCATGAAAATCATGACCTGGTAGGCATCAGCCCTTATATTTTTATATAAAAAAAATTAAAAAAATTAACTTGTCGCTGTAAGTTTTCAAATCAATCTAACCTACCCTAAAGAAATATTTGTATTACGTATTTTACTTGTTAATAGAGCCGAAATACATCTCGTACAAAACGTAGTAAAAAAAAAAACTAAAAGAAGTTGATTCGAACCATCGACCTCATGTGCGAGAAGCTGATACTCTTAACTACTACACCACGGACGGTTGTTGAGAAACCGACATATGTTAGGCTATATCAATACGATTTAATGAATACATCAACACGCACCTTTTTTCTCACCTAATTAAACATAATATTTTTAGTCGCAAACTCCTCTATAAAATCCTTATTTTACTATAAGGAACGTAACCAGACTGCAACCAACAGCTACACTCCGGGCTATGTGCCCCGCCGAGCGCTGAATTACAAGTTACAAGTCTGGCACGTCAAGTGTAATAATTGCATATTACCAACAAAACGCTAATGCTTCGATTGCAACAAACACCAGCCGAAAGACTGATCCTACTTAAAGGAAGTCTCTTGCAATCGAAGCATTAGCATTTTGATGGTAATATGTAATTATTGCACTTAACGCGCCAGACTTGTAACTTGTAATTCAGCGCTCGGCGGGGCACATAGCCCGGAGAGTAGCTGTTGGTTGCAGTCTGGTTACGTTTGTTATAGTAAAATAAGGATTTTATAGAGGAGTTTGCGACTAAAAATATTATGTTTAATATTTCTCACCTGTCAGGTGCTTCTGCTCATCAAAATCGCCTCTCAATTTTTTTCTATACTTCTCTATAGATAAACAAAATTATATTAAAATTTCAAACTTACAGTGACAAGTTTATTTTTTTGACACTCATTTGTAGTTTGTTTTTATTTTGTGATCCTATATTTATATATATTTATATTTTATATAAGTTATAGATGTATATTTCTTATTTTATTTTTATGCTTTGTCAGCAAGACTTATTCTGGACAATAAAGTATATTTTGATTGATTGAAATAGTCTATAAATAGCGATATTTAGAGCAAGTTTTTCATTAGGCAACTTATTGTTAATGAAGGGTATTTTTTTAATCAAAAATTAGTTTTCTTAAGAATCCAATTTAATTTTTTTTTAAAGCCAACTCGCGCAGTGTTGGTTAGTATTTTTTTTTTTAGTCGTTGAGAAATGTTTCAAAAAAATAATTTTTAGAAACGAATGTCGATTTAATTTGATTTTTTCTTTTGTAGATACAATAGAGATGATAGATACAGAGACAGGAAGGACAGAGATAGAAAAAGGAGCAGATCGCCCAGAGACAGGGACAGAAGGAGGAGTAAATCGCCGAGATCTAGTAGGTCCCCAAGAAGAACCGACAGATCTAGATCCAGGTCTAAAGACAGAGGCGGCAGAAGTGGCTACTCCAAGAGATATGAGCGAGCCAATAACAAGATGGAGCGGCTCGACAAAATGGGTATGTTTCCCTTTGGTTTTCTTTTCAATTAATTGAATTCTTTCTTTTTCTAAGTAATGTAGAATGTGTTGATTGGAAAAAAATGACGGTGTTAGGTACTTTTCTGCCGTATTGGAAGAATGAAAGGTTTGAAGGGTATCCACAAACTCTCTTGGCAAACGAAAACTGCAAATTCTAGACACGATTTTGCATTGATTTTATGTAAATCATGTTATCCAAAACCTAACGGAGCTAACCTTGCGTTTTTAAAACATTTTAAAAATGCCCAAATTAACCTAAAAATGACTCGTCATTTGCTGTAAGCATGATTTTTCTACTGCGATCATAAGTGTCTAATTTGAGGGGACCAACGATTTTGAATCATATATTTTTTTAAATTTTAACTACAGTTTTTTCTAATATTACAGTATTTTTTTTTGATTTTTCAAAGCCAAGATTTCATTGTTAGTAATTATTGAGGATATTGATAATATTTCAAATAACTTATTTAAAAAATGTAGTTTAGAATTGTGCAGATCTCTAGCTTGTTTAATAAATGTAGCTATAGAAAAAGGAAGATTTCCAAATAAGTTTAAACTAGCCGTAATTATACCACTCTGCAAAAAAGGCAATTCAAATAATTATGTCAACTACAGAGCAATAAGTTTACTCTGTAGTATTTTTAAACTTTATGAACTAGTAATAAAAGAACAGCTCCAAGAGAAAGAGAGATCCGATAGGAAAATATTTACTATTTTTGACTATAACTTCTTATTCTAAAACACATATTGCAAACAAACTATAAGACTACCTAAATAGAACTATAACAAGTGTAGTGTAGTGTCTAAAAGCACATTTGAACTATACTAAGCTCAGTCAGGCTATTTATTTGCAACAGACACTGTACCGCTAGATGGCTCCTACTGACTATTTTACATGTCGCTATCCCAAAGATACCAAAATGTACTAAATAGTCAAGTGATCCTCGTGTCGGTCGTCACATGCCTACCTTGCACTGATGAGAGCCAACAGCTCGAAACTGCAGTCTGCAAGTAATAATAATAATAATTATTTATCCGTAAGACCAATTTCATGGCATAAGACAAGTCAAAGAACAGCTAATAAATAAATACAATAAAAACAATCAGTATACATATAAATACAATAAAAGTAAAACAATTTTTAGGAAATACACTATTTAGATAGGCACAGTAAACAAATATCATAATAATATCGCAATAAGAATATATGGCAGAGGTATATTTATTAAATAATTTCTCAAAATATTTTTAAACTGATTTAGATTGCTTATAGTTTTAATATGTAAGGGCAATTTATTGTAAAATAGCATACTCATATAAGCAGGATTTTTCTCATAAAATGTATGTATTGGTAAGCATAGGTTATTACCCTTCCTTGTATCATAACTGAAAATCATTGTTTTTGATAAACTTATCTATATATTTGCTTAACAAATATTAATGTTTCAAAAATATAAATAGATGGTAACGTTAGCAATCTCAACTTCTTAAAAATTTCTCTACATGATGTTATCCTGGAAACACCTACAATAGTTCTAACGGCTTTTTTTTGCAAACGAAAAGCTCTTATAATGTGATGCGAGCCTCCCCAAAATAAAATCCCATACCTCACTCTAGAATAAATTAGTGCATAGTAGTATGATAACATTACTTTCTCCGAAGTGATTTGACGTAATCTGTACAAAGCGAAGCAAGTAGACGACAATTTTTTACAAACAACATCTATGTGCGTTTCCCAACTTAAGCTGTTATCTAAATATATACCTAAAAATTTCGTGCTCATAACCACTGAACTCTATTACAGTAAATGGAACGCCATTATAGGCATATGCGCGTAAACAAAATGTGATAATCATGCGATTTAAAATGCACAGACAAGCGACGACGCAGTAGGAAATCTAAGGCTAAAAATATGTCGGAGCTTGACTCAAACAGCTGTGTACGGAAGTTATGCGCTGACGCAAGTTTGTGTTTTATTTGTTTCTAAAGCGTAGGTCTTAAATTGAATGCGAATTACAGAGTCGGTCTTCGTGATTTTATCCTTTCGTTTGTGAAAAGTTGTGAGATATATTGATTATTTTCTATATAATTTTGTGACTTATAAACAGTGTGTATCTTAACTAAGACAATAGGTGCACACTTGTATGGTACTGTTTTGTAAGAACCGGGACGAAATCCCGGGTTTGTTATATTTTAAGTAAGTATACCTACTCAACTTTTGTCTGTTGTATTAAAATAAGCTACCATCTAAATATTGGCAAGACAGTCCGATTCTGGATTATTTTTTCTTTTAAAATGAGTACTTTTGCTTACTTAAACACGAATTTTTATTAAAAATAGGCTGTATATACTTCCCGAGATATCAGGATGCAAAATATTGTAACCTCACATTTTTTCATTGCTGCGATTTTTAAGTTTATTATTTGTGAATTGTTAAGTACCTAAATAGTATTAATATAAATACGTATCCAACATATTCGGGATAATAATACTGATTCCAAGATCTTTTTGAAAACACATAACGTTATCATACTTTTTATAAATTAATATTACAATTTTATGAAACAAGCAAGTTCAAACTGTGAAATATGAGTCCAGTCAGCCAACGTGGTAAAGTTGACAATAGGAACACTCAAGTATATTACTAGTAAGTTAATGGAGTGCGGCAGCAAGGCATCTCAATTATTTGTGTATTATGCAAAATAAATAAGGAACACATTACCCTCCTTTGCTTAGCGCAGTCGGTTAAAAATAATGCAAATATGTGCCAAATGTTTATGGAAATACAAACAGAATGACAATGTTTGACATATAACAAAGCGTTTTGTGAATAAAAAGAGAATTTCCTGAAATTTTATAACTAATTTATATTTTTAATTATGTAATAATTTATTTAAAAACTTTGTTTTAATTTATATATTTTACTAGCGAGGCATTTTGTAATATTCAAAAACCAAGTTCTGCTATTTTTAAGCAGAAGTTTCATTTATTAAAATTTTTAAATATTTTTTGCACACCATGGCAAGATACCACTGAAATCTATTATAACAAAACAATTAAGGACGAGCGCAGCTCTGTCTTTATGGCATTGTACTGCGATACTAAATATAAAGCAAGAGGAGCCGCAGTTAGTGCTTGAATGTGTGACTTTCAGAGAAACGCAGCAATCTTGACTCACCTTCTAAAATTTCCAGTTTGAGGGTAGCTTGTCTCCTGGTATTGGTTCTTGCCCTTGGTAACGGAAATAGACCGATGTTAAAAAAATCAAGGAAAATAAAGCAATAGAGTTCAGTGCAAAATACTTAATAAAAAGTAAGAAAACTGTTGCTTCCCTTGGTTCATGTTTACATTGTATTTGCCAAAAGTACAGTACAAGATTTTATCAGATGTTCCACGTTTCAGACGAAGTATATTACGAATTTTAGTTATTGAGTTACCTTGTCAGAAAAATTATTTAATGTAGCAAGTAAACATTTGGTATATGTACACTATTACCGGGGATGAAACCACATACTTTTAGTCAAAATATAAATGGACATTATACTTTAATTTTCTCTTGCAAATAGAGAAGGAAGTTTTACGTAAACACCTTTACATATTCTTTTACAATTCATTGTCTCATGAGTATGTCATATTTTTATAAACAAACGAGTAAAACAATCTATCACTTATATATCAAGGCAAAAGCTAAGTTATCTTCAAATTCAAATAATAATACCACACCAAGTATTTGAAAATAGTTAATTATTACTTTTGCTTCATTTCATTTGTCAATTGAAACGTGAATATAAAATGCATGATTTTAGTTTTCAATAAAAATTTACTAGTACCTACTCATATATTTACTGATTGATCGTAGAAAAAAAGTATAGGTTTTTTCAGTCCTCAATTTTAGCTTTTATTAATTTTAAAATCATATTTCGACCCCAGAGATAGAAAATATATGACTGTTTTTTGTGAACTATATATTGAACTTATGATCATACATATTCGATATTTGCTGCAAGAAATTGAAAATAAAATGATTGTTTTGGGAATAACGATAACTTTGATTTTTTTTATAACTATTAAGGCAAATAAATTGTTATATTTATTTATGCGATTTCTAAAAAAAGTTAAAAATATGAAACACACAATAAAAATAAGGCCGGCCCTGACGTATTTCATAGTGCGATTGCGCGCTACTATGTGGCCGCCATACTTGCGCGATATTCAATTGTACGTAGAAATTTTTGTGGGTATTGGCATTCCATTTACTGTAATAGAGTTCAGTGCTCATAACCTGTTCTATAGTTTTGCCATTATATTTAATAAGGTGACTTTCGAATATCGTTTTCAATCTTGGTGTAAAGTTTATAAACACTGTTTTGCTTGCATTTAAAGATAACTTATTTTGATTAAACCACGTGATAAATCTGTCCAACATAAACTGCATGCCTGATATTGTATCCGAAATTGATGTTTTTGTAGATAGATAACTATTGTCATCAGCGAACATAACTAACTGGTTGTTATTGTCGATATTTGGAAGACCGTTGATAAATAAGAGAAACAATAACGGACCCAACACAGACCCTTGTGGCACACCATAAGAAATTTTAATTTCTTTTGATTTAACTCCATCGATTTCTACCAATTGTGTCCTATCTGCAAGATATGTCTTTATTAAGTTGTTTACTGTTCCCCTTAAACCATAAGCCTCTAACTTTGTTAAGAGCAAATCATGATCGACCAGGTCAAAGGCCTTACTTAAATCCAAGAATAAACCTACACATTTTTTATTGCTATCCAAACTTTCATACAACGTATTTAGAAAATCATTAATCCCTGAACTTGTAGATTTGCCCTTTCTAAACCCATGCTGAGCTTCGTTTTAATATAATATTTTCTGTTATGAAAGTAGTAATACTGTTAAAAATTATTGTTTCTAATATTTTAGAAATTGTGGATAACAACGACACCGGCCTGTAATTTTCTACATCAACAGTCTCTCCTTTTTTATGCAATGGAACAACTTTAGCAGGGGGCGAGCGTAGGTGCGTCTTTACTATGTACATACTTCGGTATGCGATGTAAAGCAACGACAGGCGCAGTTAGTACTTGGATTGGTGACCATTCCAACGGAAACTGCGTTCTCGCCTCACACATCTTCCAGCGGCTTGTATATCAGTGTATGCGCGGAAGCTATACAACCTTAGGCGAGGGTTGTATAGGAGATATACCATCCTTCGGAGGGGATGTAAAGCCGTCGGTCCCTTGTCTATTAAATGTTAGGCAAGTAAAAGATCCCTACTCTTCTTAAGGGAAGAGGTTCGGCAAAATTCCTGGTTGGGGGTAGCTCGTCTGCAGGCGTCGGTGTTAGGCCTCAGTAGCGGAAATAGGCCGACGTTAAATAAATGTATAAAAAAAAAACAACTTTAGCAATTTTTAAAATATCGGGAAAAATGCCATGTCTAAGTGATAGATTTATTAGATATGTTAAGGGAGATAACTAAATACTGTTTGTTTGCTGACATAACCAAGAAACATCGTAGGATACTCCTTGCCAACATTCAAATGAATAGAAATTTTTATTAGCATTTAAAACCCTCAGAACCTTTATGAAAAAATCATTAAAAACATTTACTATCTCTTCTTTATTCTTTATTATTTTATTATCTGGATGCAGTTCTTTGATTTGTTGTTTGGTAGAGTTATTTACATTATTGTTTATAATTTTCCAAACAGCTCTTGTTTTATTGTCGGTGTTGAAATATAATTTATCATGATATAATTTTTGAGCTGCACATATAACCTTTTTATATATTGTTGTATAGTTTTTATAGATCAAAATGCCATTATTATCATTTGTGATTAGCTGCTTCGAATACATTTTTTTTAAAAGTTTTTTGACGAAATTTGGATACCTTTACTTAGCCATGGTTTTTTATTATGACATTTTGGCATGTGACGGCTGGCAGGAGAGCTCCTTTAAGTGGGATCAGTCAAGTTGCAATCGAAGCATTAGCGTTTTGATGGTAATATGCAATTATTACACTTAACATGCCAGACTTGTAACTTGTAATTCAGCGCTCGGCGGGGCACATAGCCCGGAGAGTAGCTGTTGGTTGCAGTCTGGTTACGTTCCTTATAGTAAAATAAGGATTTTATAGAGGAGTTTGCGACTAAAAATATTATGTTTTAAGTGTAGTGTTATAAATTTTCACTTCATAATTTCAAATTATGCGAAATACTTAGATTTAAATTTAGGAAATACAAAGATTGACATAATTTTCAAAATTAAATCTAACTTATTTTGCAAACAACTGAAGTTATTGAGTGAAAATTCATATCACTACACCTGTCGTAGTATAGTGCGAGAAATCTATAATTGAGAAGGGGGTGCGAGGTGAGACGCTAAGAAGGCGGACCACATGATTAACCTTCTCTCTCATTTTAATGCACGCGACATAAAAGACAAAGCTTTCATCGAGAAGGGAGGTGCCAGCTGAGACGCTAAGCAGGTAAACCCCTAAACCTCTCTCATTTTAATGCACGCGACATTAAAGACGTGATGATGCGTCGGCACTACCCATCACTATTCCCACTACGTCTGTGATTGTTTTCATTTAATGTTTTCCTCTACAATACTACTTAGGTAGTCCTATATTTTTTTTATGTATATATGTATTAAAAAAAAGTTATGGCCAAAAATAATAAATATTTTCTTATTGGATATCTCTGTCTCTTGGATATGCTGACCTTAACCAAAATGATTTACTTTCTGCGTTGCAACACGGTTTCATAAAAAGCAAAAGTACTGAATCAGCGCCATGCGAGTTTCAAAATATAATTGTTGATGCCTCAGTGAAATAAACTCAGGCACTCTGTGTTTAAAAGGAAATAAATAATGTTACAAGTACTAGTTGTGATATTAAACAGGGTGTACCACGAGGGTCGATTCTAGGACCTTTGCTATTTATAGTTTTTGCCAATGACATAATTAATTTCTTAAACAGCAACTAACCAACAACTCATGCTGTGTGTTATGTTAATGATACCAATGTTTTAGTAGTAGAAAATGATTTAGACACTCTTAAAAGTACAGCGGGGCATGTATATCAAAGTATATTTCTGTGGTCAGAAAAAAATTGTTTGCAGTTAAATACAAACAAATAAAAATAAAAACAAACTCAATTTTATTTAGAATACGAAGATAAAGGATAAACTTTGTCTTTTTGAGAATGAAGAACTTAAATTTATTTCGACTAAAAATTAGTGTGGTTACATCTTGACATGTTATGTTCTAAATTGGGTAGAAGCTGCTATGCTCTAAGCTATATGGCAAAACATTGTAACTCACAAGTGCTCTTTACATTATATTATACAAGTTTTCATTCGCACTTAAGGGTGTTCCCAACAAAAAAAGTTTTCTTATGATTATCTTGAAAATGTATACATATATTTTTATTAATGGTCTGTGTACGTGGGTAAAATTTGAGTAGCTGTTGCGGTGCTAAATTGGTAAATATTAGCACCTAAAATTCCCATTTTATCATACTGTTATGTGCTGCCCTCTAACAAGGAAAGATGTGATTAAGTTCATGTTCAAAGTTTTCCTCAGAAGCTTAGTTACTTCCCTGACTAGTAGGGTGGCGCCGTCTATGAGCCAATTGACGAACAATCATCTATTACATGGTAGAAAATTCTGTAGAATTCCAGAAAATTGTAGAATACTGTGGTACATTTCTATGGGTGTATATAAGGAGATGAATCCAGCAGATGGGGGAACAGTACAGTTTAGTAAAATATAAAGAAGAGTTCAGTTCAGTAAACAAACAGAGAGTTCTTAGGTTAGACAAGAGTTGACTAGTTTAAGGGAAAAAGTAAAGTACATAGTGTTTTAAAAGTTGTGAATTTATATTAGATTAAGTGATTATTAGTTGTGTGATTGTTAAGTATTTACTAGTGTAATTTTAGTGATAAATAAAATAGTGGTTAGTGAAAATTCTTGTTGCAAGTTATTTAAACCCACGGAGTGTTTACTGAAAATTGTAAGCACGTAACAATACTAATGTCTTATAAATCCCATATTCACTTACGTTTTATTTAATTATATCGATGATTTTCTTACGATTTTCTTCAAAATTTGAGAGCTATTAGAAGAAAGAGAGGAATATTTAATTACAGCAAACGGTATTTGTTTTTCTGTAAAATATGTTGAAAATTCGTGAGTTTCGGTCGCTGTCGGCTTGCCTCAGCTAAGTTGGTGAGGAGAAGTTAGCGACTTGGCAATGTTGCAATTACGCGGTAATATTTAAAATGTTAACGCACAGTTTATGTCAGTAAATGCGAGTACTCTACAGATATTAAGAAAATATGGATTATCGTAATAAAAGTTGATATTTACGGCAAATCTACTATTTTTTGTTCTCGAACACATACTTTGTTAGAAATCACAAATATATTCTTAACCTCACAAAATACGATAACGCACTCTAAACTAAAGCAACAACTCACGTTCTGATGAGTATAAAAACGAGACATTGCCAGACTGAGTCAAGCGACGCAGTAGGTTTATTTCTGTGCTTATGTGCAGAGGGAGGGGAGCAAAAAAGTGCAGTGCTTGTCAACAAGTTTTTATTGTTCGGGCATTCGCCTATTGCGAATACGAAGTTTTATCTTTTTGGATAAAAGTGTTTTGAAGTTACTTGAAAAAATTTGATGACAAGGTTCCGTCTGCAAAAGGCCGTACATCCTTTAGGAAGCATTTTTGGATAATATTATTTACATCAAATCGACATAAAATCACGTCTAAAATTTGCAGTTTTCATTTGTCAGCAGAGTTTCTGGATACTCTGTATAGGAGTATTGTTAGACTTACAAACAGAAAAACCTCGGAACTCAGTTCCACTCGATGAATTGATATGACGCCTTTTGCAGTGTGTTTGGTTTTATTTGGGCCTGGTTTTCACCCTTACTGGGGATAGACAACAAAAAAAATACCAAACCTTCAAATTGTTAAAAATTGGAGAATATCAATTTTTCTCATGTACAGAGTTGATTTTTTCCGTATATCCTTCAGAAGGGATGATAACCACCACCAAATGGAATCTTTTTCTAATAATTGGAAATTTTGCTGTGTATAATGTTCCAAATATGTAATGTTCGTTGTAACAGGTCTTGTATCGATTCATAGATAGACAGATTGTGTTTCAAGGCAAAACACTATCAGCACCCCTCTAATGGAACTGATTTTGAAACTGAACTTTCAAAATTTCCAATACGGCGGTTGTATATCTTTTTGAACATTATGCTTTTTTTGCAATGTTTAAGTAACAAGGCTAGACCAACGACCATATTCACCAAATTTCTTGCCCATAGGCCGTTTAATCTACGCTTCGAATTATAACTTGTATGTGTTTGCTAACGAATAAGATCTAAGAAGGATCAGTTAAAATGAACAACACAATATAGCATGAAATCGCTCATAAACGGGTCGTGGAAAATATGATCCATAGTTAAGTTTCTGGGTTCTCTTCCGCATTGATAATTTTGAATACTTGATGTTTTGACCATCTGGTCGTGGTCTTCTTCTGAAGCGAAGAAAATATATTTTCGTTCAAGAAGTTCTCCAAAGTCCATAATTTAAGATGGAGATAGTCCAAAATTTTACCTAGAAGTAGCCAGAAATCCAGAAACTATTTTCTTTCAATCACATGCAGTTTTTGGAGATACTTTTAAAAAGTTTGTGTTATGTAAGTGTTCTCTCCTAAATCCATTTCTGTAAATCTCAAAGCGTTCCGAGCTTGTTATGCATCCCCTTTATTAATTTTTCACCCCTTTTCTTTGATATACAGGGTGTTTTTGAAATACAAGATGCAATGTGAAGATTAATAAATACCATTTTTAAATTTAAAAATTCAAAAAAAAAATTAAGATTTTTAGGCTCTTTATCCCACCCAATGCGCACAACATAAATTATTCACTCTTATACAGCCGAATTTACAGCGTTGCCAAATCTGCACAAAATGATCAAATTATAAATACTTATAACTGACATATGCAAAGTTAATATTTAGTTATTGTTGCCGTCGAAGCTCATCTCCAGATTGTAGGCCTTGCACGTTTTAAGAATGCAACCCCTGTTCAGTCAACGTGCGCCAATTACAAATTCGGACACCCCAATTTGTGCAGAAAGCCTGGGAATACTTAGGTATTCCAGGATTTTCTTCGACAGCATCTAAAATTAGCGGTTCTGCATCCAGTGTCTCCCACCAGCTTGCGCAACTGCTATAATGAGTAACAGTTTGAAAATGTCCATGATCTCTTAAATATTGAACAGCTGACACAAACGAGCTTGACGGGCATTGCCTGCCGCACCTTGACAAAATACATTGTTTGTCCATTCAATGTTTGTAATATTCTCCATCATTAAAAATTCTTAAACACAGTAATTCGCTATTAGCATGTAGAGATCTGTCGTAAACTATCGACGGATCGCTACCACTTGCTACTTGGCGACGGCGACCGAAGTTTTCTGTCAAGTATCGTATGGATGATATTTTTAAGGTTCCCCCTCCTCAGCAACTACCCCTAAACTCGCAAACCACGCCTATTTCGCGTTTTTTTTCCATCTTAGGCATGCGGATCGGTTTTTTGGATAAGATTCGGGCAGGTCGTATGAAATTTAACCATACAACATCTTATCCACCCCCAGGGTTGAAACTAATTTGTTTATCACTCAGCACGACGGTAATATTCATTCCTCCCCCACCAACCACCCCTAAAACTTACTCCCTTTCCGTATTTATTGATACTGGGCATGTGGAGACTCGTTGGATCGGGGTTTTTAAGGGGATTTCGACGTTGTAAAGTGAGTTGAGTGACGAGACATGCCATCAACACCGGGGTTGAAACTACCACCACCCCTAACATTTGATGGAGAGCAGGGGAGAAATAAATATTACCATCGTGTTGAGCACCCTCAAAAACCCAAATTTCATCCCTCTCACAGAACTTTTGGGGTTTTTTAAACTTTTTCATGGGCTAATTCTAGTAGAAAGCAAACTTAATTTTAGTGACAGAATTTGTACAATCCAATTATTCTGGCTGAAGATTTCAGTTCGTTGATAACACAGGTGTTTAGTATAACCTTGCTCGGGAACTTGTACAACACACTTTTGTGCCATTCAACATAGAAAAATGTTCAAATAGTACACGTAAAACGGTACATAAAAAACTTGAGTGTACATAAACATTCCTGAAAAATATTCCCCCTTTCCAATTTCATTTTAGAGGAAATTTTATGAATTGGACAATACTGTCGGCATTAGCAACAAAAGTTGAAAACGAACATGTGTTAACATTAAATGAAGCGGTAGAAAATAAAATATATAAAAAACATGAGACTGTAACACTTTCAGCATCCTTTGTTCTTTGGTAATAATAATGATAATAAAGTAATTTATCTGCAAATGTGTAGCAAGGTAGTCAGTGACTGGTCTTTTCAGTCCATAATTAAATACAATTTAGTGTAATTTATAACTTGAAGATGAAGATTAAAGTATGAACATGAGCACTTAGTCTTTGTTCTGCAGATCTTATAGATCCTACATATGTATTTTTAGGAGGTATTAATATTTTTCGTGAATACCTGGCTCATGCGTTTTGTAAAACTTGTTGAAAATGTCGAATTTAAAAGTAGACTTGGCGAATCTTTTTGAAAGAGTCTGATTCTGTACTCTCAGTCTTGCATTGAGATAAAAATTCATAAAAGCGATTGCAGATTGAACGGCCTATTGTGCACTTCTTAACCTCGATCGATATTTGATCTAGAATACTTGCATTAAAGCAAATCTCATACACCTACTCTTTCTAATCAATCGCGATTTGAAAGAGTACGAAACTTCTATGCCCTGTGTGACTCCTTATTTTTTCGTTCCGACCACACCAGGCATAGAAATAAAAACGCCTGACTGTCAATACGTCACGCCTTCAGATTTGCAAAAGTCGATGGGTGAGGAGAAGAAGGAGAACAAGGACAGATTCTTCGTGCCTGGCATCACTGGCAGGTTCCGCGAACAGATCGAGAAACGGAAGCTGCTGTGGCAGAAGAAGGAGCCGGAGGCCAAACCGGAAGCCGTGGCAAGCAGCGCACAAAGCATCGCCGGCCCTGGCGGGTCGAGGACGACGAAGGTGTGGGAGGCGACCACCTTTGCACAGGACACAGATGGTAAGCGATTTTATTTCTTTTTTTGTTAAATGAAAGTCACTTTGTGGGTATATTAGAAGACTATGAATTTTTGACTGAATATGTGACTGAGTGAAATGAAGGCGGTTGTTGCCTGGCTTCAAACAGCTTCTTCGAATGTTTTAATTCAGTCAAATAGTGATTCAACTTAGCAATGAAAGATATAAACTTATCCAAACCTTTGTTTTGACTTTATAAGTTAGCTCAAAAGGCTCATGGAATCTTGTGTACGTGAGTCAAAATATTCAAGGTCAAAAGCCAGAGAAATTTTGTGTGTGTGTGTGTAAATATCTTGTTTCCTTTGCCCTAAATGACATTTGGAATTATTAAAATAGTTGTAGATCATAAAATTGGGGGTTGTCTAATTTCTGTGATGTTTATTTATTATTATTTATGGCGTCCTCATACATATGGCTAAGCGCTTCCCACTCTTTGCGCTCTATCTTGAGAATGCTTAATTGTATAAAATGTTGCCTAAGACTGAATTTGTAGAGAATTTTATGCTCCACATCCAGAACTGATAAATCGGGCGAGCGAGGAGGCCATAAGAAAGGTTCGTTATTGGCAATCCATTGATCATAAAAAGTTTCTTGTAAATAATTATTAATTGAATATGCGTTATGTGTGGGAGCACCCTCGTGCTGATAAAAAATGTTTCTATGTTCGGAGAGAGGTAAATTTTCTAAATAGTTATTATTCAAATTTTGTAAGATATTCAGATATCTTTCACCTAAAAAAAAAATTAAAATTTACCTATACATATTAGCAGAAGAGAAAGTTTAATTTACTGTTTAAATTTTCCTGATAAAATTGTAATGCCACCACTCTATCATTTCTTATGGCACAGTAAACATTGAACTGCCAACTTTCTGAAAGTTTCACTCTCTGAACATATGAGGATTTCAGTCACTCCAATAATGCAAATTGTGTCTATTAAAAAGTCCATTTTTAGTAAATTTTACTTCATCTGTCCATATAATATTTCCCAAATAAGAATCGTGACCCTCATACCTTATTAGAATAAACTCACAAAAATTCTGTCTTCTTAGGAAATCTGTTTCTTTTAATCCTTGAACTATATGGAATGAAAACGGGTGAAACTTATGTTTTAATAAGATTCTGTGAATTGAATCCTTGTGTAGTCCCAATTCCAGAGCAGCTTGTCTTAATGACATCCTTGGAAATGCATGAAAATATCCCAGAATGACTAGTCCAATGTTTTCGTCATCAACAATGGGCTTTCTTCTTTGGATATTTGTCTTGACAGAGCCATAATTTTTAAAGTTTTCCAGTATGCGTTTTACAGTGTTTGGTGATGGTTTCCGTTTTTGAGGATATCGAGTAGCAAATGTGCTGTAAGTTCTTGATATTACTTTATATTACTATCAGACTCTCCATAAATAATAAACTAATTTAAAAAGTTTGCGCTGGTATAATTTAAACGTGCTGGCATTTTTTGACATAAGATAATGACTGATTGTTTCTAATCATGGCTATTTTGATGAAATGTTATAACAATTCATGAATTTCTAATAAAATCGCAAATATTTCAAAAAGTTGTAACTTTAACCCCCACAATGCTAATATCAGAAGAAAGGGAATTCAATTTTACACAACTTGACGTAAAAAAATACAGGGTGTTCCATTTGACCTAAACAAGTTTTCACGGTTTGAAGTTGACAAAATGTAACGCGAAAGACGGACCACTTGGTATGATATTATTGAATTTATTTCAGTTGTAGAACGTAGTTCTCCATGTGTTCTTTTTATGTGACAAGAAGCAATTGAGGATCTTTTACACGAAGAAAGTTATAACGGTTCTTGCAAACCGTTGCACCTGTCAAATATCTCTGAGACGGCTATGTTTAGCTGTAGAATATGCTACATATTTTCGACTCAGAATTTTATGCTCTTTTCGAAAACCCTAAAATATATAGGGTGTTCCATTTGAAATAAGCAAGTTGGTATCGACTTCCGGTATAAGCGGAAGTGCCAGCTGCTTGTAATTATTTTAGTTGGATTGGCCACGCCGACATTAGTAATTATCTAAATTTTCAAAATGTTCTGATGCGTACTTTTCCCTATATCGATCGATTCAGTTCCCGGTGAGACACTCTGTATATTCCCATATATGTAAACATGTTCTTGAAATATAGTGTTCTATGCAAATTTATAGCTTATTATCTTTTATTCCAAGGTTCACCCCTTTTTTCACCTTATATGACTGTATTGTATGACTTATTTGTACTTGAGATATTGCCTGTTTGTTGTAGTATCGTCCAAATGTTCACTTTTTGTTTTGTTTCCACACTTTATTCGGTCGATATTGTTATGAAGGTAATGATTTATTAGATAGTTTTTTGGACAATAACGATTGATGTTGGTATAAATTAAGAGCCATTTTGAATGTCTTCTTGGTGAATTTTAACTACATTTATAGGTTGAGTGAAAGAGATTTGTTTTTAATGTTCTCTATTATCAATTGTGTGGGGTTTGTAAAGTAAAATGTTTTGCACACCCACAGTGACACTAGAAATATATTATGTCTATTGATATTTGTAATTAAAGCAAATTTCTTACAAAATTACTGCGCATGTTAATACCAACACTATTTATTTCTTCTCGTTAGGCAAAGTGGCAAATAAATTCAAAAGGCTGATGGGCATAAAGAATCCAGGCGAAGGAAGCAACAGTGCCGTGGATGTGCTGAAGAAGCAAGAGGAAATGTTCAGTTCGATGGAGCAGCAGTATGAAGTGGCCAGGACGGCGACGCACACGATGAGAGGTGTGGGCTTAGGTTTTGGCAGTTTTCAACGATAATTTTTTTTTCCTAAATATGTTTTGTAAATTTCTCATGGATATTAAGATTGAAACTTTGTATTAAGTATAATAACTATTTGTATAATTTGTTGTTGACGTGATATAACAAACAGTACATACTGCATATTTAGAATGGTCAATTTTCCCTTCCATTTTGTGTCCTTACGTGCCAACGGCAATGTTAAATGATCTCAATCTGAATATCTGTCCGGAGTATGGGGTCATCAGAAATTAAGGTGAGCATTTATTGAAATTATCGTCAAATATTTTCTTACTAGCTGCTTGAATGTAGATTTTTCTAGTTCGATAATATAATAGAGCTTTTTAATTGACTTTAATATGATGCACTCGATATTACTTTCTTTTCTCTAAAACGTGCGTTTCTGTATTTACTCCATTGAAGGAGTCGGATGAACTACTGAATGTTTGCACCTCGAACTAGACAATGTTTCCCCCATCTCATTTTCGAGGGTACTGAATCGATTCCCGGCTAAACCAATTTTTCCACCTTGGCAACCTCTTCAATTTCGACAAAGAAAAAAACGGGAGGTCCCTTGAGGGATTTGACCTCAGACACCCCTGCCCTACCAACCAACCCTTGTAGGGGTGGAAAATTTATATTTGTGAGAAAAAAATTAATATTTTGTAGGAGGCTTTTCTTTGAGGAAAGTGGTAGGTGACCAGGGTTGTGTAACCACCCCCGGGGGTGGTTTTCATCCTTCAAAGAGGTGGTTTTCTTTTCACCTAAATTGAAAAACTGTATAAAAAATACGTTTATTAAACTGTTTTTATAAATTGATTTTCCACCCCTTTGAAGGGTGAAGGCAACCCCCAAGACCTACCACCTTCCTCAAAGAAACATCTATAAAATATCAATTTTTTTCTTACAGAAACAAATATCAATTTTCCACCTTCTACAAGGGTTGGAAGCCTGGGGTAGAAATGGCTGAGGTCAAATCCCTTGAAGGACCTTCCGTTCTACTCGAGGGAACAATAATTAGTTGAAAAACTGAGGAAATTAACGAGTTCATGGAAAAGGGGCTTTGGGGGTAGTTTTTGGCCAATTTGAGGGGGTTGCTGAGGTGGAAAAATTGGTTTGACCCCGGGAATCGATCCATCACCCTTGAAAGCAGGGGGAGGGACATGTCTAGTCCGAGATGTAAACATTCGATAATTTCATCATAAATCCCATCTCTTTAAATGAACTAATTGGCGATGGAAACGCACGTTTGCAGACAGGAAGGTAATTTTGAGTTCTGTTCTACCCCCCCCCCCCCCCCGCAAAAAATTTACAAACTGCAAGGGGGGGGATTTTTTAATCTGAGTAACGAGTCTGTTACCAATAATCTCGATTTTCGTATTCATAAATATTGTACTTTATTTTCGTGGTTTAAACCATTGGAAAAAAAATTGGTGTAGCATAGAAATCGCAGGGGAAAGCAAAATAGGTGCATTTTTTACTCTTTGAAATGACTTCAAAACGGGACTTGGGTATTTGCAAAAAACTTCAAAAATTTGAGCACGCCATTTTTAAATACAATTCGAGATTAATATGATGCATCAGATTCTTTTTTTGCGATACTTAGCTTTTTCCGTATTTATTTACTGCATTGATAATTATGTAAATGCTGCTCTTAATTTCTGTTCCTAATACTTTTGAAGAAAATTATAAACTTTTTTGCGTTTTTTTTTATTTTGGTGGTGGTAGTAGAAAGTAGCTACAATAAGCAAAGATAACATTCACATAAAATTACAAAAAGAAAATTATTTAATGTTGCCATAGTCCCGAAAAAATCCCATTCGAGTGCTATTTATAAAATCTGTGTTCAAGATCTGGAGACGTTGCCGGCCAGTCCGCCAGCACTTGTACTGTGAGGGAGGGCTCCATTTTCGAAAAGTGAACTGATGGTCATGGAAAGATGGGCTTATTGTTATAAAATTGTTTATTCCAACTTGTGGAGCAAAACGCTCCGACGAAAGTATTTAAAAGTTTTTAGTGCTTGAAAAAATAAACTAAAAATTATTAATTTATTTTTAAAAAGAATTTTTTTTTATTATGCAACTGCAATTTGTTTTTTCTTTGTGATGAAGTATTGGGCGATAAAGCGTCAGTATTTCGGAAAATGTCTTAAGCGAGGTTAATTTTGATATGTATCTTCGTTTCATAGTCGTACACAATATGTCAAAATTCTTCTTATTGACCGTGACTTTTTTCCTGACTGCCCGTAAAAGGTAAAACAGAAAGATACTTTATACAGATTCAGTAAAAGTAGCTTTGTATATCCTGAAATAAACGAGTGCAAGAAAGAAAACAAATATAATGATCATCCGTCTCACTTTCACGTAAGTGATGGACTATAGGTCCCTCCCCACGTATATCCATTTTAGTTTGCCTGAAATATGTTAAAAATCTCGTTGAAAAAGGCGTCTTGCAATTTTTTTGTATATACCATGGTTTTTGAGATCCGTTTGGATATAAACAAAGCTCTTCAAAGTTGAGATTGTTGTCTCCTTGGAAACTCCACCGTACTGTATCCCCAGATAGCTGCATATGTCCAACATTAATTTATAGAAAGTTTAATTCCCGATAAAATTTGCTGTCCAAATTAGATAGAAATAGAATTTTGACATTGCCTCGGAAATTCGACTATATATCCGAATTATCGCGCATCTTCTGTATTCTTGTATATGCTGTTCAATTCATAATAAAATTTGCTATCCACATGTATGAGGCAGATTTTGGAGGTTTGTGCGGTTCTTGATAAATGGGGCTGTTGAAAGTTGAGGTTGCTGTGGAGCCTGATGGAATATAAAGCAGATTTTCGGGGTTTGTACAGTTCTTAAGATATAGCCTTCAAGCTATGAAAAACGGAATTTGTTTTTCCTAAATTTGACGGCCAATCTCGCAAAGTTTATTTAATGATATATCAAAAATTATCCTCAAAAAACTGTCTTCACACCGTTGGATAGTATTATATTGCAGTATAGAAGACGCTTGCAAATCCAGATACTTTCCAATTTTTGAGGCAATGTCCCAAATTCAATTGGGCTGCACAGCAACCCCAAATTTTATGAGCCATATATATCAAACTGAGGGGATCTCAAAAATTATTAGAGGTGCAAAAAAATTACAATACATTTTTTCTATAAAATTTTTCGAACTTTTTATATAAGAATATTTTAGCTGATTTCTTAAATAATTTAGAGGCTGTCAAAAAATTGCTCAAGGTCAATCGGTTGCGACCCATAACAACCACTAAATGAACATTTACCAAATTACCTTCATTTGGACCTTTTTTGAAGTGAATTTCTGACTTTCCTGGAGTAAAATGCCCCCAAAATCCAATAGTGAGCGCCTTGGAAATCAAGAATTGCCCAGGGATGTGCCAAGGAACTGAAAATAGTAAATAAATTCCACAAAGCGAAAGTAAATCGTTAAAGAAATTTTATTGACTAAACTCAAGTTAGGGCACAATCATAAATAAGTTTATGTACAAGGTAAGCGAGACGTGTATATACAGAAATACTTTCAGGCTGTTTCGGGCGGTGTGGCAGAACCACCCTCAGGTTTACTCTCTAGGGAAAATGGAGGGATTCTGCAGTCAAACGTGTAGCCGTCCTCTCGTTCCATTCTGAAGGTGCCCCTAGAACAGAAAAAAATAACCGTTTAAGGTGGCATCCGCAAATAACATCCTGTTAGTCTGAAAGGACTGGAATTTGTGATGTGAAGTTATCAGAGGACCACTACACTTGAATTTTCTACTTGATGTGCGTTCTGCCAATCACGTTGGCATCATCTGGAGATGACCAGAAACTTATGTCCAGGTGGTTGCCGAAATGTACGTTGAGTAGAACATTCGAGTATAGTGTTCAAGTGATTAGTATTTGTGGCAAGTCTACAGAGGGAGTTAGAACCTCTGTTATGACACTGCCTCCAACGTGATTTCTATAAACACCAAATTACTCAACCACCCCTCGAAATTCTACTCGACATGCGTTTCGGCAATCATGTTGCCATTATCTGAAGATAACTAGAAACTTGTCCCGAGATGATGCCGGCATAGTTGTTGAAATACATGTCAAGTAGAGTGTTCCAGTGTAGTGATGAAGTATTTGTGGAAAGTAGTAATTGGAACCTTCGGTGATGGTTTCCATAAATAGTAAATTACTTGGTCAGAATACTCAAATATACTACTCGATACGCGTTTTGACAACTATGTGGCCATCACCTGGGGATGATTCAAGGCTTTTCGCCTGATGATCCCTACATGGTTGGTGAAACGCGCGTCATGTTGTATTCGAGAGGTTCAATGTCTGTAGAAATTATGACCAAAGGAAAGTTTCTTTTAATACAAACCACATATGTCCGCTGGGGGCCTGCAGACTGACGTGGCTGCTGTACTGAAAGGCGGGCAGCACCCTTGTTAGGGCCGGTTCCTGGCCCACGACTCCCCTCCCCCTCACAGTCTCCAGCGTGCCCGACAAGGAAAATATCCTCCAATGTCTCTCTCTCAGTTGTACGCTAAGAGATCCCAAGTTTTCTAACCGTATACAATATCGCCACTGGAAATAATACATTATTGATAAGTTTTCCTAATATGTTGGAAAAAAAAGTCGTGTGAGTTGGCTGCGCAAAACGCAAGTTTTTAATATGGAAAGAGATTTTCCGCACAGAATAATGCAAAGTGTATATGCATATTTTTCAAGACTAACCAAACGATAATCAATTTTTTCAGAAATTGAGGTTATGGCACACAAATTGGGATGCGTGCATGCATCGGGAATTCGGCAAAAATTGGAGTACATGTCGATATTCTTGGCTTTAATGTAACTTTTGGCTCCTATGGAAGAGCATAAAACCTCTCTTTCTGTTTACTTTTTGTATTTTTAAATGTTTTGTGGCCTTTATTTCAGCGTTTAAAGATTGAGGTTTATATGCCCTCTAATTTCTGCTGTCAGTGACGGCTGGTGAAATTTTGATAAGCTATAACATAGTAAAGGAGTATGGGACTCACGCCAAACTTAAGTGATGACTGCCAAGACCAAAAGAAGAAGGTTTGTGGGGAATTTGTTTTGAAAGTATTTTCAACGTATTTTTTCTCAGAACAAGGAAGAAAATATAAGGATAGATCTTAAATTTTATTAAAAAATCTAATTTTTTTATAGTGACATCATTTTGAACTTTTTGTAAAATAATATTTCAAAATGGTGTAATAGGCCAGCCTTCAGGTAGATTAACATCGTTTTAAATCAGACAAAAGATGTCACTGTTGGAACCGGTTCATTATAGGCCCCTTTTAGATAAATTAAGAGTTCGTGAGGCAAGCCAACTTCAAATCCAACTATACCATCATAATCATTTCTTCTTAAAAGAAATATATTTTGTATACAAAATAAATTTAATAGGTTGGGAAATAGAAAAATAAAAGTCCTTTATCTCACAAACTCTATATTTAGCTACCGGTTTTATGGTATAATGTACATCTTCAGGCATCAAGACTAAAATAAATGTATAAAAATGTTTTTTAAAAATAATGAAAAGGGTAATTTAAAATTTACGTTATCCTTATATGATGTTAAAATTTTTGTGTATAAGTTATTTATATTTTAAATTACGATTGTTATAATGAGTATCTTATTTTTAAAAAACATTTTTATACATTTATTTTAGTCTTGATGCCTGAAGATGTGATAGTACTTGATGTGCCTTGTACCACGATCTGGTGGCCTAGTGTAGAGTTTTTAAGACAACAGACCTTTACTTTTTTATTTTCTAACCTATTAAATATGAAGTCACGAGGGTATCGCTTCCCCCATACGATATAATTTTGTGATGTACAATTTGGTGAGGAAATGTAAGGTTGATAAATTATTACCTACCCAGTACACCGAATTGGCATGGGATTCCCTGCAGCCCATGTAAAAAGGGATAACGGTCACTCTAATGTTTTCGGTCGTTTCTTTGTGAACGTCAGACAATTCCAACCAGGGGTGATTCTTGTTCTGCCACGCCTTCAACGTTTCTTGCGCTATGAAAGGTGGGTCTGCAATAAAGATAAGAACAACATAAACACATGTTTGTTAAACTAAGTAAATTTCCTCATTCAAATGCCTAGAGGTTAACAAACACAAAAATGCACGCACACAAAGCAATTTTCACTCACCTCCCTTAGGGTTTCGACTCAAAAACTTATCGAACAGTTCATGGTTGAGGGGCGTCCTTTCGGCACTAACGTACGGGATTATGTCCTCGTGCGCTACATAATCCAGCCCTGGTATCGCGTACAAGCTCCTAGACGATTCTTGATTCCCCAGAAATGTCACGGCTTCCGTTTGGGCCCTCTAAATAAGAAATATGGAAGTTTAAAAAACATGTCTTTCACATGATCGCAGACCAGTAAGAATGAAGGATTCCATACTTACAATATAGGGACAGTCTCTTTGATCTATGAGCACTTGGTAGAAAGTGTGGGTCCTCCCTCTGACTTCCTTGCCAACTCCAGGATGTGGCTCCTCATCGCCTTCCCTGTGCTGCGGTAAGTCTCTATCGTATACTCTTGCGAGCCAGGGGAACAGCACTACACCTCTATATCCGAAAACTCTGTGTAAAATCAGCTGGCCAGTCTCGTATTTGCCGGATACTTTGGGCACTTCTAACCTGCCGACCTCTGCCAATCTGCAATAAGTATTTTTGTAAACAACGTCCTAACCTAACTTTCCCTCTCGAGGGTAATTTATCTACGAGCAACGTACTTTTTAGACTTAAAAACGCTTAATTAATCTCACCTTGCATAATTTCTATTTGATACTAATATTTTAGCGGCTAACGGGAAGAATCTCTGCTGTATGAATGCACACAACACGTCCATATTTCATCTTTGATGCGCAATACTTATTTTTAATTATTTTAATCGGTACTTTTACCTAACTCTCTAATTATGTTCCCTTGCGGACGTGTAGCAATGTCGATATGTGTAAATTTAGTTTTATTCGAGGGTTTTTGATGACTGAGTGACAGGAATTTGATGAGTTTTTTTGTTAAAAAAAAATGGCGAGGCGAGGAAAACGAAAATCCTCCAGGTACAGACAAGTCGATTTTGGCTTTTCAAAATATCGTCATTAATTTATTCATATAATGCAATATTATGAATTTTTCTTAATTATATGTTTATTTAAAAGTAGTATTTCGGTTTATCTTTCTTTGTTCAACGTTCAACTCCTATCTCTCATATGGTTGATTATCTGAAAGCCATTTTTGTCGGACAATCGGTCGGTAACCTAAACCACAACCGACCTCTGGTGGGCACACGGCATTGGTTAATATAATTTTCTTCTTCCGCATTTCAAGTTTAGGCATTTGCTTAATGTAGTTAGATATACGTTGTACGCTTTAAGCATATAAAAGAAAATGCTCGAAGGCTGTACCAAGGAAGATTTTACTAGTTCGTTTATGTAAATCTTTTATGGTTGTACGTACATTGAGAGTGTGTTGGTCAATACTCTGTAATGTATGTGTATGCTTACTCATGGTCACTGCGAGAAGGCCGTGCGCATATGCCTTGTTTATCCAGATATGCCTCTTCAAATTCACAGTTATGACCCCCCCAAGTATTTGATGTGTTAAATTTTCATATTTGGAAATTTCCTTTTCTTGCCGAATAACATGAACTTTGTTTTCTGATGGTTAACTGACAGGAAATGTTCTATAGGCATCGCTGCGTGACGTCACATTTTTCAAGGTTGCCGCTAAGAGCAACAATCGCTTTAGTTCTTTGTAATAAATATCACCCCTTAATCGGTATCATTTTATTTAATTAAATTTAATTTTATTAACTAAACATTTTGAAGTTATGATCCTTAATTTGTGTTACCTGTAAGCAACAACCTTGAAAAAATGCGGATGTCTTAGGTTGCCTTCTGGGCACTAAAATTATTGCTGGCGACAGTCGTCGTTCTCAGAAAACTCCCTTAGAGCCCCTTCTGGGAACTATGACAGTCGCCAGCAATAGACCGTTTAAATCAATGCGAATCAAGAATTTCGGTGACTTATTCAAATTCTTGATTCGCATTGGCTTAAACGGTCCGTCGTTGGCGATAGTCGTTGTGTTCTGAGCTGTATGTATAACTTTGCAAAATGGGCTCTAACTACCTCGAGATGCATTTCGACAATCATGTTAGCATCATCTGGAGATGACTAAAAACGTTTAAATTGTCTTCTGATGATGCTATTTTGGTTGGCGAAACCGCAATGACTAACAAAAGAAAATTTTTTTTCAGGATTGGTGTCGTCTTGGGATATAACACGCGTTGGTGCTTAACAAGATCACAGGAGGAACTTGACCATTTGGAAAAGAAAGGACCATGTTGATATATTATTGTTCAAAATTGTATTAATTTTTTGTTGTGCTTCTATGGGATACTGTTTAATTTCTGTAGTCATTGTACCTAGAACTTTACTTAAATTGTCTGTAATATATAAATGTATAAATAAATTGCTTATAAAAATTCGATTTTTAATTAAATGCCCTTCTTTAACCCCACTCGCCCCCAATGATGCTCTCAACAAGTGACACTTTTAAATGCTAAGGGCACAGGGCCCCTTTTGCCCTCCTATATGCACGCCTATGTGCACGCGAGAATAAATTGCTTATAATTGATTAACCCCACTCCCCCCCAATAATGCTCTCAATAAGTGATACTTTTAAATACGAAGGGCACAAGACCCTTTTGCTCCTTCTACATCGACGCCTATGTGCAGAAGTGAGAATTTCGCGGAATGTGATGTCCTGATAATTTGGTTACTTCTAATTTGGTAACATCGGTTGTTTTCTATCTTATTATTCCCGATTTTAAAATCTGTGAAATTTGCTTCAAAGAGGTGTAACTTTGGTGCCCCTGACATCATTAAGTACCTCCTCGCGTTTCTGTTATCCTGATATTTTTAAATCCGAAAATTTTGCTTCCAGAAGGTCCAATTTTAGTGCTCCTGGTAAACACTTAAATACCTCTTTGCGTTTCTGCGATCCTGGTATCTGCTCATGTTTTAAATTTTTAACACCAACTTGGACATTTCTGCATTTTTACCAGGAGTATCAGGATAACATGAAGGCGAGGAGGTATTTGGTGAAATTATTTGCAGCACAGAAATTAAATCTCCGCTTTTAAGCACCCCTGGTACTAAAAGCAGTCTAGCCCGATTTTAATAATCTGTGAAATGATATGAGGTTTTCTAAGCAAAATTTGTAGACTTTGAAATGTATCAGGAGTATTAGGATAACAGGAACGCGAGGAGGTATTTAATGAAAATATTAGGAGCACGGATATTAAATCTGTTCTTTCACATACTCCTGATACTAAAAGCAGCCTAGTTTGATTTTAATTATCTGTGGAATAAGAAGCAGTTTTGTATGGATTCAAAGCAAAATTTGTAGATTTTAAAATCTATCAGGAGTATTAGGATAACAGAAACGCGAGGAGGTATTTAATGAAATTATTAGGAGCACAGATATTAAATCTCTTCGGTCTTAATACTAAACGTAGTCTAGTTTGATTTTAATGATCTGTGGAATAAGAAGCAGTTTTGTATGGATTTAAAGCGAAATTTGTAGATTTTAAAATGTATCAGGAGTATTAGGATAACAGGAACGCGAGGAGGTATTTAATGAAAATATTAGGAGCACAGATATTAAATCTGTTCTTTCACACACTCCTGATACTAAAAGCAGTCTAGTTTGATTTTAATGATCTGTGGAATAAGAAGCAGTTTTGTATGGATTCAAAGCAAAATTTGTAAATTTTAAAATCTATCAGGAGTATTAGGATAACAGAAACGCGAGGAGGTATCTAATGAAATTATTAGGAGCACAGATATTAAATCTCTTCGGTCTTAATAATAAACGCAGTCTAGTTTGATTTTAATGCTCTGTGGAATAAGAAGCAGTTTTGTATGGATTCAAAGCAAAATTTGTAGATTTTAAAATGTATCAGAAGTATTAGGATAACAGGAGCGCGAGGAGGTATTTAATAAATTACCAGGAATACAAAATTTATAAACTTTAAAATTTAGGTATCACGCGCATTAAGATGAAATATCAGGAGCACTGAAATTGCACCTCAGAAGAAATATTTTAGATATACTTACACTATACAGTTGTGCTCTCATTTTGAAATGTTGGAATCTATGTGACACTGCACTAGTACTTTCTTTATTTAAGAGATGGCGCCATATATATACTCAGTATGTGGCGCCATCTCATGCCACATTTTGAATTAAAATAATATATATGCATTGTAGAAGGGGGCAAGAGCTCATTACCTCAAACAGAAAGAAAACAACCTTAAATTTATTAGAAGATTTTTTTATTAATTATATCTGATTTAAACAATACATTAATAAAATACAATATACAATAAAATAATAAAAAAATTAATTTATTCTTGAGAGTCCTCCCAAAGGTATATGTAAGTGTCTTCCTGTCGTCCTGAAACTGCCCCTAGAACAGAGAGAAGGGTGGGTACAGATTGGGTTTTGCGCAACAATTTTTTTATCTGCGCGTGACGTAATATTTTTCAAGGTCGTTGCTTGAAGGGAAAACAAATAAGACTTTAGTTGCTTAGGCAATCCAACGACATGTGAAATATGGCAGCGGTGGGCAAACAAACCAGTGTCAATGCTTATAGTTGCCGGCGCAGACCAGATGTTTGCCCTCTGCCGCTATCTATACGAGATTACCTAAAACAACTAAACGTTTTGAGATTAGGATCCCCGACTTGATTTAGCTGGAAGCAAAGCAAGTATCTAATGTGAGGTTATGTGCCAGTTGTTTTCCCTTCAAGCAACGACCTTGAAAAAGCGCAGGTGCCCTATAATGATCGCTTTCTTTTCAAGTTATTAGAGCCCTGAGTTTTAAATCAACCATGTTGATTGGCTGATGAAAGTTGGAAACTGACAATTGTCAATTATGCACCAATCACATTATTACTTTTGAAACCTCTAGAGCTCCAAGCACTTGAAAAGAAAACGTACAGTAATGAATAACAAGTATGTTAGCTTAGCTATCTAACCTAATGAAGGCTTGGTTAGTAGAGATGGATACAATTTCGTACGTTGATACACTAAATCAAGCGCAAGTCAGCATAGAAGCGCAGTTAATCAGTGCAATTGCACCACGGCACTTAGAGCTATCGCAACTCAGGGCGCTGTGTTGAAATTCTAGGGCTGAATGCTCAGTGTTTCATCTGATACTTAGCAAGAATGCGCCAATACGTCACCATGTGGAGAGTAAATGACTCAATTACAGAAATTACGTTACATTCCTATTGTCCCGTTCATTAAAAGGAGAAGACTCAATCTTAGAACTCCTGTACTGAATGGAACGATAATAAATCTTTCCAGTGAAGTCAAGTATCTAGGGGTAATCCTGGATTAAAAACTTACCTGGAACTCACATCTGGAAAGGACTCTTACCAAAGCAACAGCGGCAATATGGACGTACCGTGGGTTGTTTGGTAAGACTTGGGGTCTAAGACCGAAAATGACACATTGGTCTTATCTTTCGGTTGTCAGACCTATGGCAACTTATGCATCATAGAGGAAAAAAGCGCAGGTAAAGTTGCAGAAACTGCAACGCCTTGCCTGTTTAGGAACTACAGGAGCAATGCACTCGTGTCCCACAGCAGCCATGGAGGCTATGCTTAACCCACTTCCCTTGCACTTACATGTAAGGAAGGAGGCGGCACTCAGTGCCTTACGACTGCACCAGGCACATAAATTTAAACCAGGCGATCTGGTTGGTCACTTAAGGATTCTGGAGTTAATCCATTTGAAGTCCATGACCAAACCTGCTGACTCAATGCCAATCAAACAAGACTTTTGACGTGCTAATTGAAAGTCGTCAGACGAGCAAGATGGATTGGAACAAGGGTCACGTATCTGGTATACAGATGGGGTAGGAGTGGGAGTAGCAGGGCCGAATTGTAGGCTATCCAAAGCCCTCGGCAACACCCTAACCATCTTTCAGGCAGAAATTTATACCATAGATGTGTGCCCAGGTATGCCTAAATAAAGGCATCCGAAGGGCAAAGATACTATCAGATAGCTAGGCAGCACTAAAGGCTTTAAGGTCCTTTGAATCTAAAATTGTCCAGGAATGTAGACAACCCCTGAAGCAACTGGCTAATAACAACAAGGTTACCTTGATGTGGGTGCCAGGGCATGAGGAAGTACAAGGAAATGAACTTGCTGATAGCCTTGCGAAAAAAAGGAGCTGAAGCACCGTTCATTGGGCCCGAACCGTTTTGTGGCCTAGCCAAGGGAGATATAGCGGAGGAGATCCAAGAATGGGAAAAGGATCAGAAAAAGTCCTACTGGAGGAATACTCCAGGCCAAAGACAAGCGAAAAAGTTTATAACTTATTCGACAAAGAATGCCACAAGGCTTTTCGAACTTGAAAAGTCCGAATTGAGGCTAATCATAGGCCTCATAACTGGCCACTGCCCTTTGAGATACCATCTCAAAAATATGGGCAAGGCGGCATATAATAAATGCAGATATTGCGATACTGCAATTGAAACTGCGGAACACATACTTTGCGAATGCAAGGTGTTAGTCCGCACTAGGCTAAAGTTCCTAGAACAGGCGGAATTAACACCTGAAGACATAGGGAAATTAGCTCCCAGGAAAATCACAAAAGATCTATTAGGTCGAAGTGAAGTAAGGCTGTTCGAAGCCAAACAACCCCGTAAAACAATCTACAATCTCTGGTTAGGTTAGCTATCTCACCTTACAACCTAGGATTTTACACTTCACCTTAGGCCTTCTTTCGAAAATAGTTCTATTTATACATAGTCTGTAAAATATAAAAAATATTGTGAAGACTTCTCCTTTATATTATATTTTATAAACACATGTAAACAGAAGTACTCTCAAAACCGTTCCAATTTAATTACACACAGAATATTGAATAATTAACTACAGTAAACTGTAACAATTACTCACCTTTATCATTGGTATCTGTATTGAACCAGGTCGGATGGCGCACAAAATATACTCTCCTGTATGACTTGATGATATAATTTCAACCCCCAGTCATTCGGTTCAAATCCCTGGAACAGAAGTTATGTTGGTCTCCGCTGCACTACCCATCACAGTTCTAATGTTGACCAAAACTTATATGAAGATCCCATTTAACAACTGGAAAAAATACAATCGAATGTAAAATTAAAATAAAATAACCTAATGTTAGTTGCAAATGGAAATTTTCTTTCATTATCATATCACTAATGATAATACTAATTAATGTAGCACACACCTTTGGACTGTATATTTTCATATAAGACAAGACTAGAATTAATATGTAAACCATTCACAACTAACAAAACAGAAAAATTACTATTACTTCTTCCTTTCAAAACAGTTGAGTTCATTAAAAATTCTAACCTAACATTTTCCGATAAATGCCTGACTTCACGTTTGGCAACTGCCACGTAGAAGAAGAAGAAGATAATTACCCCCCTAACTTAACGTTTGACAAATGCCAGTGTAAAGTAATATCGACCACTTGTTCACAAATTATAAGACATAGCTTCAGGCGCCATCTAGCGGACTAATTGTCGCTGCAGCATATGAAAACGTATTGGAAAACTTTATCGAATTTTATTGAACCTCAACCTCAATTCGCAGTCGTAGACGAATAATAGACTGCAAGTGTATGTAACCAAATTCATAGGGCACTATAGTCGATGAGTCTTATTTCTAAATCCTCTTTTATTGGTTCTTCAAATCTTTGTACCAATCACAACGCCGCTACTAAATACCCAGTGTACTCAAAATATTTCCATCTCTCTTTATTGCAACCCAGTAGCTGCAACCTGACACGTCCGTGGGTGGTCGCAATTTATATTCAACAGTGTTCGCTATTGACATTCCTGGCGTATGAATATAGCTACATTCACACCATTTACCGCCAACCCACCCGTAGACCCGTTACTCATTTGACGTTGACAATAGCGCTTGTCAAATCGTGCTGCAGTTTTGGTGCAATGTATTTAACCAGAAAAAATGTTAAAAATTATACCAATTCAGAAAATATGTTACAATGTTGAAGCATAGATTAGTATTTCAGTATTAATAAACGAAAAAGACTGATTTTAACATTTTATCAATAGCTATTTACTGTGAGTACCAAAAATCGACCGTTCGCTGATATACAGAGAATAATAAATGTTCATATTCCAGAAACAAATCATGTCCGAAAACCTAGAGCTACAGCAACTAGTGGACGAGGAGCAAGAGGAGGAGATGAAAATACGCGAACCCAAACAGTTCTGCAAATGCCCCTATCTTGGATTACTTTTGGCCACATTGAGCTCCATGTTCTTTTCCCTGTGTTCTGTGATCGTCAAATGGATGACCGACGTAAATCCTATGGCCCTGGCCGCGTACCGATACGTGGGAGTGCTCCTACCAGCAATACCAATCGTGATATATCGTCAGGAAAAGGTGTTTCCAAAAGGGAAGCGCATACTGCTCTTGCTACGTTCCTTCGCTGGCACGGCAGCTTTGATGTTAAGTTTTTACGCTTTTCGACACATGCCCCTGGCAGACGCGTCCGTTATCGTGTTTTCGGTGCCAGTATTCACGAGTATTTTCGCAAGGATGTTCCTGAAGGAGCCTTGCGGATTGTTTAACGTTTTCTCGGTGATTTTAACGCTCATCGGGGTAATTTTTATTACCAGACCTTCGATACTGTTCGGCAACACCATCAATTCGTTGGGCGATACCGGACAGAAGCCCGAAATGTGGGGTGCAGTAGCTGCATTCTCGGCAACCTTATTCGGAGCAAATGCCTACGTTTTACTCAGGGCGATAAAGGGCATACATTTCTCGGTTATCATGACGAATTTCGGCTCTTTCGCCTTGATGCAATGTCTGCTAGTAACCGTCTTAATAGGTGCGCTGTGTCTGCCGGCTTGTGGCATCGACAGGTACCTGATAGTGGCACTGGCTTTGTTCAGCTTCCTAGGGCAAATACTGCTGACGTTAGCGATGCAGATGGAGCAGGCGGGGCCTGTTGCCATAGCCAGGAGCAGCGATATCGTTTTCGCCTTTATTTGGCAGGTTATATTTTTCGGCGAGATCCCCAACAAGTACTCCATCGGTGGGGCGATTTTAGTGATGAGCTCGGTGCTTTTGACAGGGTTAAGAAAGTGGGTGTTAGCTTTGCCGCATGATGCTAGTCTTAGGAGAAGCTTTAGCCTCCTGGCTAAGTAATGTTCCCTCTATTTTTTCTCTCATCTACACTACAATCATGCAAAGCATAGCCTCTCTTTTCTTTACGATTCCCCGGTCACTTTTATTATCGTTTTGTAAATATACCATTAAATGGTGCTAGGTTTGACACCGTTGACTGTTTAGGCAATGTACGCATTGTACGTTCATACGGGCAATATGAAACCCTTAAAAAAACTAACGTAGAATCTCTAAGCTAGTCACCAAAATTGTTATTTATTTTTGTTACCTACTCGTTTATATTTTTCATACTATAAAGTGTGTCTTAAAATGTGAGAATGTTATTGTTGATTTTTTCTAGTTGTATTTTGACAGTATTATAAATATTGTTTCCTATTGTAAGAGGAAAGATGTGTTTTTGGTATCGTCTTTTCTGTGCAATAGTTAATAATTTTTAAATAGGTAACCTAATTAATGTTTTATATTTGTGATATTTCACATTTTTAAACTTATAGCTGTATATTGCGATATTACTCCAATATATTGATGGTTTGTAACTTTTGTAACAATTATGTGCGTAAATGTGCTTGGAGGTAGCCATGTTCCAAACATTTTTATTAGCACAGACGTCAAAAAGTGAAATTTCGGTATAATATTTGGAAAAAAGGACAGGTAGCTTCAGACTAATCGAAGGCAAGCCTTGTTGGGTATATTAAAAGAAGTAGCTATCATTTTAATAGTTGGTAAAGAGTGCTGCTGAGGCTGGTGAGGCATAGGTCAGTTGAAACAAGCGGAACGCATCCAGCAAACACTGCATAATGTTGTTTGCGTTGATATACTACATAATACACAAACATCCATTCAATAAATTTCTGCTTAGTTCTTGTAAGCTTTGCACTTCGCTCCCTAACTGACATATTATGGCCGTCACGTTATAGATACTGACCTTTCCATAATTATTCATTTCCTTCCATGATTATTTACGTGTAACTTGATCCCATGTAAGGAAATCCCAAGAGCAGACTTCAGGACAAAGTATTTTTACTGTAAAATTTTGTAGAATTAAATCAGTTGGGAACAATTTTCTTTGAAAATTGGGGCTTTTTGGTGGGTTTTCGTAATTACCTCCGTTTCTAGTTGTCGGACAAAGGAATTGGAAGAATTGAAAATTCTTAATAATGAGATTTTGAATGAAAATAAAAGTTCGGGAAGTCAGAGACATTGTTATTTGTTTTGCAAATAAATAAAATAATTGACACCATTTTAAATAAATTAATGCATCTGCAATAGTAATCAAGATATTTTGCTTAAACTTGGGAGATTTACAGGATGTCCTGTGTATTTAATGTATTCTTATTTTCACAACTGAAGCTCTTTTCACAAGCTATAAGCTGGCTTTTACAAAATTGTCTCTATTCATCTACAAGACACTCTACCTGAGAGTTTTTATCGAGAGACCCTGTATATCTCATAAATTTAACCAAACCTCTTTTGATTGTTTTTAGAGATGCGTTAATTTTGTTTAAAGTTGTTAAATCTTTGACTGTTTTATTTATTTGCAAAAAACTAACAACTTCACGAACTCCCAGTTTTATGCGACATTTCATCATAAACAATTTTCAATACCTACAATTTTGCAATACGATTACTAGAAACAGAAAAAATGCTAATTCGCAAAAAATAAGTTCCTGACTGATTTGAGGAGAAACCTTCTACTTAAGATGACAGTTGAAGCTTGCCCCCGATTGGTTAGCACCTTAAGTATATACCTGTAAGACCTGAAATGACCTAGGACCTTAGAAAGTCCGTAGCGGCGCAATGAAGTATTCTCAGTGTATCAAATATTTAACTAAAATGATCTATTTTTGATCAATTTGTACTTTTTTTACTACCTACTGATTAGCTCAGATTTTAAATGCCTTGTCGAAAACAATTACAAAATTTACAAACTATTCTGAAGGAGGTCTGCATAAGAAATTACAGACGCTATCTTTCTTGTTATTGCACATATTCAAACGATACAATTCAGTGAAATTGAATGTTACATTACAAGTTAGCGTATACCAGGTGTCAACGGATCATGATAGCCCCCCCCCCCTTTTGTCCTTATTTTTCAGAATATCAGAATGAAACTTGGCCAAGAAGACACTTTGAGACATAACTGTCATTTTTTCCCCTTCCGGTTGGAAATGACCCCAACTTTTGATTTTCAAATGGAACACCCTGTATATTATTATATTTTTAGAATCTTTGAAAAACTCTGAGTATGGGTGATACCCTTCAACTCCATGAAAAAAATTTCACTCGAAATTTATTGGTGTATCTAGAGTGCCATGACCAGAAAATGCTTTTGGGCATATCCACGGATTCCTTAGAATATCCGCTATTTTATGGTAGTGGTTCCATTTGAAAAAACTATGTTTTGTTAAAAAAAAACTGTTCAGGGCAAATTTGATGGCCCACGAAATACACATTCACAAATGTTTCTACTCGATTTGATCTTTCTGACTCCATTCCGGTCCATTACGAGCAATTTTTTCTGGTCATAGCACTCTAGATGCACCAAGAAATTTCGAGTCAAATTTTTTTCATGGAGTTAAAATGTCACTTATGGTGTATCACCGTACTAAGAGCTTTTCAAGGATTCCAAAAATATAATAAGGGCGTTCCATTTAAAAATCAAAAGTTGGGGTCATTTCCCGTGAAACCGGAAGGGGAAATAAATGACAGTTATGCCACAAAGTGTCTTCTTGGTCATAATACATTTACTAAGTTTCATTTTGATATTTTAAAAAATAAGGACAAAAAGGGGGGGTTTACCGGGTTATACTTGGAAAGTTTTAAAAATTTAGCGATGTTTATATTGACCTCCCGAATAACATTTTACATTTTCTGGTTCTTGCTAACGATGCTCGGTGTGGGGAAGGTGGAAAAGGTTATAAAATATGCAGGCAGCCCTTTTCTCAAAAAAAAAAAAAAAAACTTACAGGCTTCGGTGAACTTAGAAAATTTGAAGAGCAACATTTTTTATATTGACTTCCATTTGACGTCTCAAACCATTTTTGAGTTACAACCGTTAACGAAACACCTTTCTCCGTTTCCCCCTCTGTGAGCACTACTAGTACAACCTGAAAAATCAAAGGTGCTATTTGGAATGGGAAGATGAACTTGCGCAAAATATTGAAAATAATATTTTTTCAAGCTTCCACACGAGGAAATGCAGGAATGTATCCTCGAAAATTACACTTTTGATATGTGACAATATTAACAAAGTTATCGCTGCATCTCCTACAAACACCCCGTATATTTCCCAGTGTGTGTATGTGCCTGTACATTCCATAGTGAGACTATATTTCTTTACTCACCCAAGTGCACTGCACATTTTCTCTAGTCTGTGACGAATCTCTTAGCCAATAATTTTTATTATATTTATTGTGTTTACACTTCTGTTATATTTATTTTATTTTTTAAACGATTACGGTTTACTACAAGTGTAACATTTAAGAAGAATGTATGATATAATCTGCAGTATATTTTTTTTACTTGCCGGATTGAATATTCCTAGGATTGTTTAAAGATCTATACCAAATACATTTGAATAAAGTTGCTTTTACTCAGAAAAAGGATATTTTATTTAAAGACGAGATTATGAACGTACATAACCACAACTACACAAAAAATTTGAAACTGGCGCGCTATTTGGTACTATGGATTCTTATATAAACTCAAACTGCTGAATTGTTCAAAATGTCTTAATAAACAGTTTCTAGAAAACCACTCCGTCAAAGTCAAAATAAACAAACCATTTCCCCAAATTTTACTCGAGAATAAAGTGTTCCACTAGGGTCCTCGTTATCGCCCATTTAGAATTAGTTAGATATGCAGTTGACCCACAAATCACTAAAATATTAGACAACGACAAGACTCTTTCTGAAAATTTTGGCACTTCAACGAGATGGAGCACCCGATACTGGAGTGGCCACCTCAGTCACCAGATTTGACCACTTTAGACTTTTTTTGTGGAGATATTGTACTTAATTGTGGACTAAAGGACTTCGCTCAATGGCCGTTTTGCTATGAATGTGCAAGTAAAGCACTTTATTATTACTATTACATTGAGAATAAAACGAATTACACCATCTTAAAGCTGGGAGGATATTTCTCAAGTGTTCCCAAAACAACTATCATAGGCTAGGCTATCAGGAATTTACGTCGGGCATACTTTCCAAGTTCATCACGAGCGTTGATTGGCTTAAGGTACGAATAGGATTGATGGGAATACTATTAGTTGCGAGGATAACACAATTGACCCTTATCGAGACCTGAGATCAAGTGAGAAAAAGCAATCCAGAATCCAAAATGTACACTAACTTATTCAAACCTACAATCTTATCTGTAGTAGTAGTTAAAATCAAAACTCACCTTGTCGAACTTCGGAGGTAGACGATACAATGACATTCAAGACCATTATGCACTATTCTGGGATTATTTCACCACCTTCCTCTGCCAGCTGCACAACTACAAGCATAGTTATGGAATTCTCCCTTGCATTTCTTGTCTCTGACGTACCATATGCTCTGTCCTCGTGCCATCCCCTGAAAAACCAATAGGTTACATATACCCGGTTTTATTTTAACTCTTGCTTAGAACAACTTTTATTTTTACTGGCCATCTAAGCTATGTTGAATTTTTGGTGATTCACCATCTTAAGATTTTTATTGTTGTATAATAACTTTGGATGTATACTACTTTTAATTTTGAATTGTGACCACTGACTGTGCTTGGCAGATTCTCTTGAAGTACTTGTGGTAAAGAAGGGCGCTTCACATGAGATCCACTAGTTAAAATTAACAAGTCGTGAATTTATTTTTCGTCTATTAATGCATAGGTAGCGGGACCAGTAACAAATTCTACCACTTGTTTCGAATTGTGGCCACTGTAAGTGTTTGGCAGATTCTCTAACTATTCGTGGTACAAAAGGGCGCTTCAACATGAAAATAGAATTCTTAAATATAACAGAAATATTGCCAATGAGACTTCACAAGATGTCCGTTAGGTGTCGCAACCAAGTCAAAATTTATAAGTTGCGAACTTACACTTTGTTTAGTAATGTCCAGATGGCGCGATGAGTAATGAAGTTTCGTCTGAGAATATAAAAATCTTATAAATTTGTTTATCTTTAAAATACACAAAATAATTATGTATATCATTTTATACATATAAATCGCAGTTTGTTATATTTATTTCATTACGTATTTTTTCTCTCTAATACTGAGAGGTTTTTAAAAATAAAGTTACTATTTATTTGGGCTATCTACAACGACATGCCAACCTAGTAAAAGCAAATTTAGATACCCAAAAAAAACAAGTTTTTATTTTGGAGTTTTGACAAAGTATAGGACAATATTTTAAAAAAGCGTTATATACACAAAATTCAAACAAGTTTCATTCATTTTCCTGACTGGAATTCGCTGAATCTTTTCAATATAAAATATGGCAGAAACTCGGCCATATTTTCTCTGTAGAAAAATAGGCCAGTATTTTTCAAGTAATCACAAATATGATCAGACGTCGTCGAGATCTTTACATATTCCCTCCAACTTGTTTAGAATATTAAAATAAGTATTTGGTATCAAGGTAAAAATAGTATCTAGGAATTTTATTTTCTGTTTAACTTTTTATAATATTCACATTCAGAAATAAATCGAAAAGATGTCCATTAATGAGTTTTATTATTAACATGTATATTAATTTGTAACCCAGGCGGTATCTGCTTAAAATCACATATGTTTGGGTGAATCGGGTAGTACCTATGGTAGATTTTTGGCTTATCGCTCTTAAAAATGATAAGAAATGATAATATTACTATGCGCTAGTTTGAAAACGCGTGGGCGTAATTTTTTATTAAACAAAATGTGAAAAATTCCTAAAAATTCAGTTTTTTTCTTTCTATTTTTTTCGTATATCTCAGTAACTATCGCATTTAGAGAAAAGTTATACAAGTGAAAAAGTTTTGTAATTAAATTTTCAATAAGATGCAGTTCGAATCCAAAAATTCATTTTTACTGTTGAAAAAATAGCAAAAAAAAATTTATTTGTGGATTTTTTTTCAAATATGTATATTATACGTAGGACCTTTCATACTTGGCTAAAGAAAAGTTTTTAATAAATTTTCCCACCAAATTTCATCAAGATTGGACTTTTAGTTTTTGCAAAATAATTTTGCAATCTAAACTTCGTTTTGAAAATTTGCCAATTTTCAAAATGTTGCTGAGGCTAAACGAAAGCATTTAGAAAGTTGAAAATTTTTGGACATATAAAAGAGCATTCAGATTTTCAAATCCATTTTGAGATATTAAAATCAGTTAATTAGGAGAGCCTAGCGAATTGCTTAAAAATTTGGCACATTTTTTGCTTATAAACAAATGCAATAACTTTTCAACGCATTTTTATTTTTAAAATATATTTTGAAATATTTTTTAAATTTTTTCTATGTGTTTTAGCAAAAAATGTTTTACACAAAAGTTGTAAGGCTAGATGAGCACTATCCAACGATGTATCGCATGTACGTATTTGATTCGAAATAAAATTTTTGAAAATTTTGGAAATAAATAATTCAAAAAACTAAAAAAATGACCTTCTTGGGATATATTATTTACGTTTTCTTTTTGAATTTGTTTCTACAAGTGATGTTTTTATTAACTTTACACTAAACATACCTAAATGCAATAAAATGCGATTTTCAATTTTTGTCGGTGCTTAAAATTTTTAGGTACTGGCTTAAGAAGATTATCCATAGAACTGACCTAGAGAAAAATTGCAAATCTTTGCAGTCTGATTTTTAACGCAGTTCATAATTTTAACTTTCTAGTCATTCAGCTTGGGCTCGTCATAGTTTTTCAGCGACCACTTGACACTCGACTAAAAACAAAGTGTTTAAAGTCTACTAATGAAGCAAGTAAATATTTGCTTAAAATCATAGCCCTTAAAATAACAAAAACTACTTAAGTGGAGGCCACAAAAGATCGGGACAGCACATATATACAACTCAAACACCTAATGGACAAATTGAAACGATGACAAATATTTATACGACAAAATTTTATTAAAATTGGACGACGTATACGATACGCTCCTTCATTTATGGCATTCCATTATGATACACCCTGTATATTTTTTTGACATTTTTACACAGTTTCGAAGATATAACGCAAAAACTCTTCGGCACTTGATTTCGTCGCTACATTATTTCAAATTCAAAATACTCCCAAAAAATCAAATTAATTTAAATGAAAGACTAAGTATTATGTGAAAAGTCTACGAAAACCCCGCCACTCGTTTTTGTTTTTTTGTGTTGGTACAGCTACTTTTTGCATTGCTTCAGGTTATCTGAGTGGTATTAATTGACCAAAAGTAATTAAAGCAAATAATGGTTATACTCCACTAAAATTTCCGACATCGTTGTATGGTTCCATCATATCTCGGACATGATGTCATTTGTTTCGTGCAAAACAAAAATCGCTCGTTATAATTCACTCTTTCGGCGAGCTAAGCGCATGGGCGGTCCAGATATTCCCCAAGTCATCACTTTTAAAAGTATTAAATAGGCATTTTTAGTATGTGTAGGTAGAATTGGCTCAGTTAAAACAAAAGACGCGCTACAAGCAGTGCTACCACCCACTGCGACAGGCCGCTAACAAATGAAGCACACTATGTTACCGCCATCGCGGCACCTACGATGCTCTTCCCCATATTTCTCACACATCATCGTCCAGGTGGGAAACGCCATCGGGGATTGTAATTGATTAATTTTTTTTTGCTTATCGAAATTGCTGCAGTTTCCCCACTTCCGACCACGTAAAAGAATTGGTAGGTGTCCACAAAGTATCTATATATTGCATGCATATTTGGCCATGGCTATCTACTATCTACTTGTCATTAGCATTGGTCATAGGCCTTGTGGCTGGTGCCAATGGATCCCTAAATTTCAAAGATTTCATCAAATAATTTAGTTGCTGTTGCTGACAAATCGACAGCTGCAATTTTTCTGCATTTTTGGGTGCAGAATTAATAAATTTCATATTGCAGAAACAAATTCAAAGGTTAACATAAGAACAATTACCGGAAATTGTCACTTTTTTATGTTACATTTAAAAATTATGCAAAATATCCAAAACCGACTAAAGCATTTTTTCTATTCTTTTTAACAAACAAAATGAAACGAATGAAATGTTTTAGGTGCTATTTAACTAAACAGCACCTGATATATAACGGCGTAAGATTCACCCATCTTTTCACAATGACAGCATTTTCACATACATAGGGTGGTCAAAAACTTGAATTTACAATCGCTATGATAAACTCCCCTACAGCATCGTAAATTTAAAAAAAAATGTATATAAAATTTTGAAGCTGGACAAATAGTTCTCTCTGCATAACACCCTACTTTTAAGGCTTCATGCCTCCGGTCCAATTGAACATAGCTCCACGCCAGCTCATTTTTTTAGATATATGAAGTAGGTTAAAAATTATCCAATAACATGTCCGTACATAAGGTGTTTAAAGTTTGACGAGACAATATACAAAATGTAGCTTTAATTTCACGTTTTTTTACTGCCTTCCCCTTAACTCTAACTTTGAACCACAATACCTCAGATGCTATTTGACGTAAGAGTTCGTATTGACTTTCACGTTGTTTGTGTTCTTCGCTAGTGTTCTACGGAAGTTTTTCAGGTCGCTGATTTCAAATCCAATGTCAAAAATAGCATTTGACAGTTGACAGCTGTCAGTGGCACTGTCAACTCACCTTATTTCCCCGAAAAGATTTATCAGAATATATACAAGGGGTTTTTTGGGTTGCTGATTTCAAATCCGATGTCGAAGGTGGCATCTGACAGTTGACAGCTGTCAGTAGCAGTGTTAACTGTATTAACCGGAAAAGATTTATCACAGTGTTTCCGGATCACGCTAAAAGTAGAGGCAAACAGTCCAATGCATATGTTGTGTTTGAGTACTCTTATAGTATATTACTCAACACGCCAATGAGAGTTGAAATTCTTTTTGTTGATTGCTGACCGAATTATAACGTGATTTTACATTTGACGCATTCACCAGTGCTGGTCAGTGAAGAAGTATGTAAATAAATAAATCTTTTTCGGAAAATAAGGTGAGTTGAAGTGCCACTGACAGCTGTCAACTGTCAAATACTACTTTTTGGCATCGGATTTGAATTGAGAGGACCATGGCTCCATACTATTAGTAAAAAAATCCCGAAAATTGAACTTCCCCCCCATATCTGGAAAACTGTGCATTTTTCGACGTTGTGGCTATGACTTTTGATCACGAGCTCAAGAGGAATAACAATTATCGATTCCAGCGAGTTTCACCGGGGGCCATTTCCCATAAGACATGTGCGGAGTTCTTTGTTCTATAAATATATGAGTCTGAACGCACTGAACAGTAGACACTAAAGAAACGCTCGAATTGACCATTAACTGGTTACATTGGGAATGTTTACGAGAAACATATCAAAAATATTTGTGAAATATAACCTATAATTCTGTTAACACTCAGGAAATGCTTCATTTGTAATACCACAGTACACGCAGCAAATATTTTGTAATATTTACGTAACAGTGGTATAATATTGGAAGAATATATTTACCTATATAAAATAGTTGGGTAAGATTTAATCGCTTAAACAATTTAACACTACACTCGACTACACTACTTGATGCGCATTTCGCTGACCATGTTAACATTATCAGAAAATTATTAAAATTGAAAACCAGTCTTATTCGTCTAGTGTTAAGTATTTTTGCTAAACCAAGAACTACGAACGAAACTTCAAAGTGAGATTACTACATGTGCCAAGTGCTCAAGGGATTAACTCATACTGTTAGCACCTACATTTTCAATTTTCCTTTTCCACTCTGTTGATTCCCAAAAAATAAATAATCGAGAGTCGCCTTGGCGCGAGTTCGGCCCTGCCGTCTTGCGCAACGTCGTGGGGCAACCATAACTTATCCCTATCAGAGCCAATAATAGTCTGTCCACCAATAATCTTGTACAGGTGATTTGCTTAAATGGACGGTCTCCTTCTAACGCGGACCGATTTTTCGTGGACCGTCTCTCTCTGGAGGAATGTGAAACATTTGTTTCGTGGCGCCAAAGAGGGCATAACTAAATGGCCATCGTGGCCATGCCAGGGGCGTCGATGAAGGGTTAAGATTTAATTAAACCGCGATAGCGGATCTAAGTTGACCGGTCCGGTCCGGCTTCGGTTACAAATAGTCGTATTACTAAGACTGACGAGCCGATGGGATATGTTATTATTAAGGCATTTTTCGACGTTTATCCAGCGAGGAAGACCTAGACATATACGTGAATCTTTGTGTAATTTACAAATTGTGTTTCTTTGAATATTATTGTTGGTTTTGATGTATCATTTGATACAGGAAATGTATAATTTTTTGTTTTAGAAAGAGTTTTGGTTAAACGTTACACTTTCGAATAGTCTCTATTTCTCAAGAATATAAGAGAACCCTCCTATACACGCACAATATCCAATCTTTAACATGAAAACTAGATAATATTCATTTTCTGCATAAGATAGATCTATACTCTATTTGTTGAATAGAAAAAGTGCGCCATATTAAATAGAATTGTTCTATTGGTTGATTTTTTAAATCCCATAATGCAACCAACTATTTAACGTTTTTGATGTCTAGTTTTTGACGTTTGTTATTTTTAGGATATTCATTATATGGCAGCTGTGGGATATCGTACTCGATTTGACAGTTCATTCCCTCATGAAAACCGTATTTTTTACCAAAAATAATAAAAATATATATATTTTCAAGGTACAAATATTTCAACTTTCATCGCAGTTCAATGAAAATACTAACGACTCTTTCTCCACTGAAAAAACGGAGAGCCATTCATTTTTCAGTTGAAATTATAAGCAAGGTGTTTTAAATATATATAAGGCTTGTATTGGAGAGAATTCGGATAACCCTAAGACACAAAACAAACTATATACAGGGTGGGGTAATAGTGCGTCGGACCTAGACATCCCGAGTTCTACTATAGCTAGAAATTAAAAAAAAAATTGCAAGTAAACTAGACAAAAAAATCTATAACTGGAAATTATTTTCGAACATACAGGGCGAGCCAAGACGAAACTACAAGACCAAGTGCCTTTTTTAAAATGGAATGCTATGTATATCGGTACATTTTTTGAAGCCTCTTTCTATATAATAATAATGCAATCTGCAGATGAATATTAAAAAAATCACCACACAGTCACAATTATGGGTTTTAAGAAAAACTTATGTGAATACTAGTTACGAGACATCTAATTAATGTTTTTGAATGATTTTCATTTCCTAAAAATGTACAGGGTGGCCAAAAATTATTTTTCAATTACGAACATTTTAAATTGAATTTTTCTAATGTTTTCAAATGGAACAACCTGTATATTTTTCAACGATGTGATGTAGAAATGAATAACGAACATTTTTTGTAAGTACTTCCCTATAGCTAATTGCAACCATTTTCGTTTTATAAATAAATAAGTGTCAAATTCAAGAATAAACTTAAAAAAAGAGGTTCCCTCAAATAATTCATTAGAAAAATAATTTATAATAGGTGTTCGAAGTGTTGCCCATTTTGATTGACACACGTCTTCATGCAATTTTGAAATGAGGCCATTTAGTGGGACCATTTCTTCCAATCCATTGAAATGAGTAAATAGCATTTAACCGGTCTTTTAATGTAATGTTTTTTTGTACATTTTTTTGCTGTTGTCGTTATTCGGCAAGCAAACCTCAGTTTAGTAAAAATTGTCGTGTACAACGGAGCATTATCGGTCGTTAGAATTTGTATTGAATTTAAAATATTTGGAATATTACAATATGAATTTTAATAAAGCGGAACTTGTAGACATGACTGTTGTTTTGGGCGAGTCAGACAGAAATTGTTTACTTGCCAAGAATCTATCACCAACGTTATCCTGAAAGAAGGATTCCTGATGTTAGCAGCTTCCAAAACCTTCTTGATAGATTTCTGGAAATTGGAAATGTCGAATATAAAAAAAGTTAAAGAATGAAACGTGCTGTGAACGAAGAAAATGAGTTTTCTGTGGTGCTGGCAATGGTTGAGATTCCCATGTTAGTAAAAGAGAAGTGAGCTCATTAGTAGGAATAAGTAGACGGTCTGTGGGTCGAATCTTAAAAACAAATAAGTTGCATGCATATCATATTCAAATGCACCAGGAATTATCTGATGACGATTTTCAAAACCGCTTACAATATTGTAATTGGGTCAGAGGTAAAATGCAATATGATGTCGATTTCTTCAATACTGTTTTATTCAGTGATGAGGCAACTTTTCATAAAAATGGATTTGTTAATAGGTACAATTTCTATTATTATGCTTCGAAAAATCCTCACTTTTTTATGCAAGTTGATAACCAACACAAATGGTCTATAAACGTTTGGGGAAGAATTATTGAAGAACATGCCACATTTCTTTGACGGTACATTGACTGGAGCTATTTATCTTCATTTTTTGGAAAACTATCTGCCACAATTATTGGTAAATCTCCCTGAAGGAATTCGAAATAGGATATGGTTTCATCAAGATGGTGCTCCATCATATTATTTAAATGCAGTTAATAATACCTCCCTCATCAATGGATTGGAAGAAATGTACCCTCTAAATGGCCTGCTAAATCCTCAGATTTTACAAAAATGGATTTCTTGGGATACGTGAAGGAAATTATTTACAGAGACACACCAACAACAGTACAAAATATGAAGGAAAGAATAATAACTGCCTTTACATCTATCACACCGGCAGTTTTAGGAATAGTGGGAACCTGATTTCAAAAGCGCATAGAGATGTGTGTGTACCAAAATGAGCAACATGTGGAACATTTATTCTAATTTTTTCTACTGAGTGATTTGAAGTAACCTCTTTTTTAAGATTATTTTTGAATTTTCTAATTATTGTTTAATAAAACAAAATTTGTTGCAACTAGCCCTAGGGAAGTACTTACAAAAATGTTCGTTTTTATCTCTACATCACATCGTCGAAAAATATACAGGGTGTTCCATTTGAAAAAATTGGGAAAATTCAATTTAAAATGTTCTTAATTGAAAAATAATTTTTGGCCACCCTGTACATTTTTAGGAAATGAAAATAATTCAAAAACATTAATTAGATATCTCGTGACTGGTATTCACATAAGTCTTTCTTAAAATCCATAATTGGGGGCGAGCGTAGGTGCGTCTTTACTATGTACATACTTCGGTATGCGACGTAAAGCAACGACAGGCGCAGTTAGTACTTGGATTGGTGACCATTCCAACGGAAACCGCGTTCTCGCCTCACACATCTTCCAGCGGCTTGTATATCAGTGTATGCGCGGAAGCTATACAACCTTAGGCGAGGGTTGTATAGGAGATATACCATCCTTCGGAGGGGATGTAAAGCCGTCGGTCCCTTGTCTATTAAATGTTAGGCAAGTAAAAGATCCCTACTCTTCTTAAGGGAAGAGGTTCGGCAAAATTTCTGGTTGGGGGTAGCTCGTCTACAGGCGTCGGTGTTAGGCCTCAGTAGCGGAAATAGGCCGACGTTAAATAAATGTATAAAAAAAAAAAATCCATAATTGTGACTGTGGTGATATTTTTAATATCCATCTGCAAATTGCATTATTTCAAAAAAAAATTCATTACATCCAAGTGGTTGGGAGATATTCAATGCAAATATAGGAATGAATAGAGCCTAGAAAGAGGCTTCGAAAATGTACTGATATACATAACATTCCATTTAAAAAAAGGCACTTGGTCCTGTAATTTCGTCTTGGCTCGTCCTGTATGTTCGAAAATAACTCCTGCATCTTGTCAAACAGTATCTCATTGTACCAAGATATAGAGTAGATGAAATGGTAAAAGAGCAAGGTCACACCGTTTTGCGATTATATCCATACCGTTGTGAATTCAATCCTAATGAATTAATATAAGAGCAAATAAAAGGCGAAGTCGCCAGGAACAATACCACGTTTAAAGTGATTGATCTTCACTCGTTATCTCAGCAAGCTATTGGAAATGTTTTTGCCGGAAATTGGAAAAAGTCCATTCAACATCCACCAAATGAAGAGAAAAAAATGTGGCAGGTTGACATTACAATGCACATTGTAGTAGAGCTATTGATAATTCATGTGGGGAATGACTCTTCTTCGTCTGACTCAGAAATGGACAAACAGCTGTATGACATGGTATAGTTGTGAATAATTATGTAGATATTGTATTAGTATATATTTTGGATCAAATAAATAATTAAAATAAATGTAAATTGTTCACCCTATATCATAAAAACGTATTATGCTATTTTCCATATAAAAATATGGTCGAAGAATTTCTAGCTATCCACTATTTACATAAATATTGCTATGTATTCGCATATTGGACGATTACACGAAGATTGCATGTTTGTGTTATTTGCTGAATCATGGTTTGAATTTGTTTGTTTCCTTTAGATAGTTTTTTCAAAATTTATTTAAATTAGCTAAATATCCGAAAGGTATGTGTTTTAGAATGTTAATACTTGTTTAGAGTTGTTTTAATAGTTTTTAAGTTTTTATTTGATGTCAACAGTAAGTTTGATACTGACATCTATGTTAGTGGTTATTAAGTTGTAGTTGAAATAATTTCTGACATTTAAGTCATTATGACATTTCGCTTAAGTAGGAAATTTTATTTTTATAGTTGGTAAATATTTTCCTGGAGAAAAACAAGTAGGTTTAAGTTAGGTTATGTTTGGAATGAAATTAATCAAAATTCATATGGTGTTTTGTTTTGTTTTGTTTATTTTGGGTACTTTGATATTTAGCGATAGAAGAAAACAACAGAAAAAAGAGAGGTTGTAAAATGGGAAAAATAAATTTAAGAAGAAGAAGAACAAGTGAAAATTAGGGAGTGAAGAGAAGAAAATAATAAAAAAAAGTTTGGATAATTTGAAATTGAATTAAAAAGTCAGAAATTGTGGAGATCAGCTTAGAAGAGTAAAAATAGACTGTAAATAAAAAGGAAGATGTGTTATTGTGGATAGGAATTGCAGAGGAGATAAGGACGAGATAAGTTGAAGAATTAATGAAAGAATTGTTGGATTTGGATAGAGAAGAGTGTAGCTACGAAGAAGGAAGGTTTTGTGTGTTTAATTTTGGACAAGGTTGTATATTAAAATTTAAATAGTGTATTAGACTTTCGAACCTGTTATAAAACTGCTAAATTATCTAAATATCAAGGAAAATAAATTACTTATATCAGATTAAAAATTTTACTTTAATAAAATTTCATTTTAAAACAGGAACTGAATTTGAACCTGCTCCTGAAGGAAAAGATAAGCTAGCCGGCCCATTAAATAAATTTGACATACTTTCGGATCAAAAGGTAAGAGATTTTAATTTGATCTTTTTGGATTTAAAGTTTTTTTTTGGGTTTATCTATTGGAAATAAACAAGTTAAAGTTTGATTAGTACTGCAAATTATTAAGTTCAATAATAGTAAAACAGTACAATATATTTATTCAGAATGGCATATAAATTATTTGAGACACACTTTCTTAAGAATATCTAGGATTAGCTTCACCTCCTCACAGCACATAGTATTTTCCATGTGTGTAATGCGAGGAGGCTTAGTAAGATCAACCGTCCTTGGAGTCGACCAACTAATATTAACAATATTTCATGTACAATTTGTCATGGTACCATATCTGACTACTTAACTGCACTATTAAAAGTTAAAAGTAGAGATGAAATTGAATAAATAAATGTATGTAATAAACCACATAACAGAAATGAAATATACTACGATATGTTATAAAGTTTTCTAGAGGCTGAACTAGGGGAGGACATTTATAAAACTAACAAGACAGATGACGTGATGGACAATTTTATAAGTGTATATAACAACGCATATTGAGAATTCTAGTAAAATAAAAAGAAACACGTAATAAAACAGACAAATTAAAAGCCTTGGATCACTATAGGGATGAAAGAATCTATAAAAAAACCGCAGTCCAAGGAATCACTGCTTCCACATCCAGATTTTATATCCAAGTCTTATACACACTAAATCTTAATGTAATATTTTACTCAATTTAATAATAGGGTGGGGGTGTCAATGGCGGTGGTAGAGGGGGTGGCTAACGTCAAAAATTTTTTTTAGATGTTTCGTTCTTGTATGCACGCTAAATCACATTTTATCTTTTTTTATTTCCTTTCATAACAGTGTGGGGGTGGTATTGGGGGTGATAGTGGAGGGTGGGGGTGGGGACTGATGCCAAAAAATTTTTTGAGACCTTGACTTTTCGTACATGCCCTAATTGCAATTTTATGGACTCTTACCTACTTGCTTTGCCTATTTACCCTTATTTACCCCATTTACCCCCGAACCCTTCAACAGAATTATATCAAAATATAATCTAGTTCCAGATCTCGTTACAATACATAAGTGTACCAAATTTCAAGTCAATATCATAAACGGTTCCAGAGTAAACGTGCGCACAAAAAAGTTACAGACAGACCGACAAACATAATTTTTTTTCGCTCAAATTTAAAATCTCGACATTTCATGACATTTTAAGCCTATCTCAACAACAACGAAAAAAAATTTGTTTGCGTTACTATATTTCCACTGGACGTGGAAGTAATAACAATAATCTGAAACAGAATTGTATAAAGACAAAAATCATTATGAGTTAAAAAACAAATAAAAAAATATACAGAAATTTAACTGAAACAAATAAACAAAGATAGATTATTCTTAAAAAAATGTTAGTTAAGTAGGTAGAACAAAGTTAGTAGTAGGTTAAATGCGTAATACAGGAATTACTATTGATAAGAAATTATTTTGTATCTGTATATCTTTCTATTTAAAAAAATCAAAACCGTAATAGACCAGTTCTATTTCAATTCATTGATTTCATTAACCGAACTGCTAAAGGTATACTCAATTTTGAAATACTGTACCACAAACTCGTTCGGCATTCGCTGACTTTAACAAAAAATTTACTTAAACTGGCCAAAAATATGGTCCTTAAATTATTTGTGGACGGGGCGTGAACCTGCTGTCATCGTCGAAGTATATTTGTGACGTACCCCGCTGGGCTTTTATTTACAAAATAAAAAAAGTAATAACCTCAGGTAAGGTTACAGGCTCAATAACGATGAGTCAATTCGTTGGGTTATTAATTTGGGATCCAATGGAAGGGTGGGACGGTGATATATCGTGATGATTTTTTATTTATGGCACAGGAACGGATTTACTAATAAGCTGGGCTTGCTCGGGCAGCAGACCATGGCACGAGTATTACACAGTATACTCGTAGTAATTCTCATATTGAAAAGATGGAAGGGGCGTAAAATTCAACTATTTTTTTTCTATGTATTAAGAAAAATTATCATTTTAGATTGGGAGTCATGATATTTTAATAGTACATGTTCACCTCTCAGAAAGTCGCTAAACAATGGATCCCCTGAACCTTAAAAGCTAACACTGGCACATGGTAATATCGAAATCTAATGCCCTAAACAGCTTAAATTCAAATTTATCCAAAATTTGTCTTGTACAAAAGGACGCTACATTCGAGTTATTAACATGAATATATAGGAGCTAACATGTTCTAAATTCCACCAAATTTTGGAAACCATATCTCTGGCCGTATAGGTGTAATAAAAACGTATAATTTTTAAGTAGATTTTCAATTTTAAACGCTAATTTTTTCATTCAAGGTGCTGCCGAAACTAATTCATTTTTCTACTTTCCTGCCTTTCTCTATTCACTTCGCCTACTGCACAAGCTCTTGATGTTCCCCTTTTATCGTCGCTTCACATCTAGCCGACAAGTTAAAGTTATAACATAATACCACGTACCGTTGTCCACTGATTAGGATTGTACACAAATAAAGGACCGCCTTTTAATCCGCAGAAAACAAAACATAACGATAAATAATTTAAAACGAAACTCTAAATGTAAAAACATTCAAGCTTGTTTTTAAGGTGACCAACGCCCGCTCGTTTATACATATTCTACTTTTTTTATAATATTGTTTGTAGCCTTTTGTATAATTTCGGGATATTCTCTGACGATATTACAATTGTCTATAATTTTTTACATTACTCGACTCTTAGTGCTTACTTTTTGATACACTTCTCTTTTAAATATCACCAAAAAAAATAGTCCACCGGATTAACACCTGGCGATCTTGGTGACTGAGTTATTGGTTCTTCTCTACCAATCCACCTCCCCTGATAATGATTATTTCAAAATTCTCTCATATTAATGCAAAATGAGGGCTCGCTCTACTTTGACGGAATATCATACCTCTATAACCATCCAGTTGATTTGATAAAACAGGTAACCGATTTTAGAATAAACCACACCAAACATTAACCTAACATTTGCATTGGGAATATTTCTGCGTGGATTGGAATATTTATGAAACCACAAGTGGCAGTTTCTAGAATTGTAAATTCCGTCCCTTGCAAACACTGACTCATCTGTAAATGGAATTCTAGAAAATGACCTATTCTGATGAGAATTAAAAAATATGACGTTGCTCCAAATTTAATAACTATTTTTGTTTATAAAATTTTAATGTTTTAGGAAAAACTATCCCATGGAAACAAAGATAATACAGGGTGTCTCACCGGGAACTGAATCGATCGATATAGAGAAAAGTACGCATCAGAAAATTTTGAAAATTTAGATAATTACTAATGTCAGTGTGGCCAATCCAACTAAAATAATTACAAGTAGCTGGCACTTCCGCTTATACCGGAAGTCGATACCAACTTGCTTATTTCAAATGGAACACCTTATATATTTTAGGGTTTTCGAAAAGAGCGTGAAATTCTGAGTCAAAAATAAGTAGCATATCATATGCCTAAATCTAGCCGTTTCAGAGATATTTGACATTTTATAGAAAATATTTGACAGGTGCAACGGTTTGCAAGAATCGTTATAACTTTCTTCGTGTAAAAGATTCTCATTTGTTTCTTGTCACGTATAAAGAACACAAGGAGAACTACGTAACTGAAATAAATTCAATAATATCATATCAAGTGTTCCGTTTTTCGCGTTACATTTTGTCAACTTCAAACCGCGAAAACTTGTTTAGGTCAAATGGAACACCCTGTATTTTTTTAAGTCAAGTTGTGTAAAATTGAACTCCCTTTTTTCTGATATTAGCATTGTGGGGGTTAAAGTTACAACTTTTTGAAATATTTGCGATTTTATTAGAAATTCATGAACTGCTGTAATCATTTCATCAAAATAGCTATGATTAAAAACAATCAGTCATTATTTTATGTCAAAAAATGCCAGCACGTTTAAATTATACCAACGAAAACTTTTTAAATTTGTTTATTATTTATGGAGAATGTGATAAAGTAATATCAAGAACTTGCAGCACATTTGCTACGCGATATCCAGAAAAACGGAAACCGTCACCAAACACTGTAAAACGCATACTGGAAAATTTTAAAAATTATGGCTCTCTCAAGGCAAACATGCAAAGAAGAAAGCCTATTGTTGATAACGAAAACATTGAAGTAGTCATTCTGGGATATTTGCATGTATTTCCAAGGATGTCATTAAGACAAGCTGCTCTGGAATCGGGACTATGCAAGGATTCAATTCACAGAATCTTATTAAAACATAAATTTCACCCGATTTCATTCCATTCTTGGGTGTAATTTAAACGTGCTGGCATTTTTTGACATAAGATAATGACTGATTGTCTCTAATCATGGCTATTTTGATGAAATGATTACAACAATTCATGCATTTCTAATAAAATCGCAAATACTTCAAAAAGTTGTAACTTTAACCCCCACAATGTTAATATCAGAAAAAAGGGAACTTAATTTTACACAACTTGACGTAAAAAAATACAGGGTGTTCCATTTGACCTAAACAAGTTTTCGCGGTTTGAAGTTGACAAAATGTAACGCGAAGAACGGAACACTTGGTATGATATTATTGAATTTATTTCAGTTGTAGAACATGGTTCTCCTTGTGCTCTTTTTAAGTGACATGAAGCAAATGAGAATCTTTTACACGAAAAAAGTTATAACGGTTCTTGCAAACCGTTGCACCAGTCAAATTTTCTATAAAATGTCAAATATCTCTGAAACGGCTAAGTTTAGGTATAGGATATGTTACATATTTTCGACTCAGAATTTTATGCTCTTTTCGAAAACCCTAAAATATATGGGGTATTCCATTTGAAATAAGCAAGTTGGTATCGACTTCCGGTATAAGCGGAAGTGTCAGCTGCTTGTAATTATTTTAGTTAGATTGACCATAACGACATTAGTATCTAAATTTTTCAAAATTTTTCTATGCGTACCTTTCTCTATATCGATCGATTCAGTTCCCGGTGAGACACCCTGTATTGACGGGAAACCCCGGGAAGCCGCCAAAGAACGTGATTGAACTCTAACACGTTTTTCTCACCACAATGTTTCCTTTTGTGTCAATTAAATATAAATATGAATATGCTTATAATTGATTTGGCTATGAATTTATAACTAGCTAACAACTGTGAAACATCTGCCTATTTAAATCAAGAAACTTATAACAGGGAATTATTTACGTCAAACTCCTTACGCCTATCTATAATTCAGACCTAATAACACACAAACTTTTTTGTTTTTAGTTGATGGCATAAGTTACGTAGTTTCCGATAAAGAAATACAAATTACCTAAACGACAACATCCAATATTCATTCCTCTTTTAATGTAGTTTTAACTGGAACTGGCAAAAGTGTTGTTATGGGTTGTTTGGAGGTAATTTAAGTTGCAAAGTAAAAAGTAAGTGGGTGAGGAAATTATAGTGTTTAAGAAAATTACTCCTAACCTCGGGCTGGAGACAATAATTGCTTAGTTCCGATGAGTTAAATAATATATAGGTTTATTTTAATTCGGAATTTCGCCGCTGACGCGTACAGTTGATTTAAAAAAAAACTGGTACACTTTCTTTTAGCTACCTATGTAAATCATTCGTTCTTTGATTGATATTAATAATCTTACAAATGTCACTTTGACGTTAATCAGTGGCGTCATTATTAAAAATGGTTCGACATCTAACAGATATTCAAAAACTTCGTATTGTTTTTAAAATTGAGATGATTGGTCCATAAGAAGACTTGCTGCTGAATGCAATGTGAGTAAAACCACGAGAATGAGTGTTAAAAAACAATGGGGAAACTAACCCAACGGGATCCCGTAAAGTTGGTTCTGGTAGGCCGAGAAAGAGCAATAACCAAGAAGCTGAAAATCTTATAAATTACCTAAGAGAAAACCCTTTTCAGACTGCAGTAAATGCACAGAGACAAATTTCCCTGCTTCGGTACCTACTGCTTGCAGAAGAATAAAACTAGGAAGCGAATTGAAGAGTTGTTCAGCGGCTAAAAAATACAAACTTTCAGAAGAAAAGAAGCAGGGTAGGACTATTTTTGCCCTGAACTATATAATCAATGATAAAAATTTCTGGGGACAAGTTGTCTTTTCTGACGAAAAGGTTTTTAAGTCCTGTAACAATGGACATGTTCGCGTATATAGGCCTCCTTCCACTAGATATGACGAAAAATATACTTTCGATCCACAAATATCTGGATAGTTTTCAGTCAATGTCTGGGCTTGGATGAGCCTAAATGGGTTAGGTGTGTGTTGGAACAGTGGTGGTCATCTCAATTCCATTAAATATATTGAAAGATTAGACAATATTATGTTGCCGTCAGTAATAGAGGTGTTTCCGGAAAATAATTTTATTTTCCAACAAGACAACTGCTCCATACACATGGCCCATCGTGCCAGGCAATGGTTTCTTAATAAAAACATAGAGTTGATACCGTGGCCATCTAAAAGTTCAGGTTTAAATCCAATTGACAATGTTTGGGGACTAATGGTGAAACATATAAGAAAATTAAATAACCATCCAAATAATGCCCTAGAATTGGAAGGGATAATTGAAGACGCTTGGGAGAACTTGTCGCAAGAAGTTGACCTTGCAAGAAATCTGATTGCAAGACTGCCTGCAAGACTTCAGTCAGTTTTAGACGCTAATGGAGCAATGACAAAATATTAGTTAATTCTGTATTACGTAGTTGAAGTTCATTTATTTTATTTTTTATTGTATTTTTATGTTCACTTTGCATTGTTTACATTTTTTAATCTCAAGTGGTGTTTTTGTGTTCTTATTTTAAAAATAGAATTATCATTATTCAGTTAGTATTTTAATTACAACCATTAGTAGAATTATCCGTAACAAATATTATTTTTTTAAACAATAATATGGCAGGCTTGAAAATGTTTTGAAAAAGTTATTTTCTAATTATTTAAAAAAATTCCATTTGAATAAAATTAAACAGAAAGGTTTAATAAGTTTAAAAATACCAAGAAAATCGCTCTCCTCCAAAAAAGCCAGGTCCGGGGTAAATCACCTCTTCTCCACCCCCTCACGACATGCCTGGCCAGCCCTATTTACAGACATATGCACACAACTAAACTATTAAGATTTTCGATTACAAGAGTTTTACCAGTTTTTTTTAAATCAACTGTACTTATGGAAACTAAATAATTATCAGTGGGTTGGCGTTCTAGAAAAATCTAGATGTCATATTCACGATATTTTTGAAATAGACCTGACATATGTCAACGATATTTAATGACATTGGAACTCCCCGACAACTTAAACTAACTCCAAGTCATGTTATAAAAAAAATATTAGGTTAAATGAAACTGATTATAGCACAGAAATTCTAAAAATTTAGCGTACCATTGGAATAATACGTTTTCAAACTTCGCGAGGCTCATACTGGCATGATCTATGATACATTATATAACACATTAGAAGAATACATTATAAAAGGTCTGGTATATGAAAAAAATTGTCAACAATATCAAAGAGAAGAATATAAATCAGAAAAGTTATAAAAACAACATCACTTAAAAAATTCAAGGAACAATCCTCTAAGCAATTTTGGTCATTTGTACTGTCGTGAGCAGAAAAAATACGACAACTCTGTAATGTAAATCTCTCTCTATTTGAATATGTAATGAGTAGCCGAAATAAAACAGATATCACTTTTAATTTGTTTTCTATTTTAATGCTGTAGTTATTGCTATAGTAAATGATGGATGGTTAATGAGACAAATTGCACTGCGTTATAACATTAACAAAAATTTGGTATGTAACATTTTAAGAAAGTGGAGAATAAACGGTACGATTAGTAGAAATCCTGGATCAAAGGACAAAGTATATCCCACTTAACAAGAAACTAACTATTAATATTTCGTTAGTGCACCATTTCTATTTATAACTTCTATAAGTCTGTTTGGCATAGAATTAAATAACCTTATAAAATAATCATTAGTAATAATATTTGCCCGTGTATTATTTACTATTTCCAGTAATTCTTCGGCATTCCGTGGTCTCACATTTCGTTTTTGGATACTTCTTACGAGTAGTTCCCATACTTCTTCCACAGGGTTAAGATCTGGACTATGACTGGGCCAGTTAAGAACATTGATGTTGTTGTCTTGAAGCCAGTTAGTTACGGTATGAGCAATATGAACGGAACAATTGTTTTGTTGAAATATGAACTCATTATTAGGAAATAATTGTGACACAGAAGGGAGCATAATATTGTCTAAAATCCTAATATACGTTTCACTATTAAATCGTTGCTCAATATGCCACAAAACACCAGGACCACGTGCCGATATCTAAGCCGACATATTGACGGAAAATCTACCACTTTTATCATTGTTAGATATATATTTCTCATCGAATCGAGTATTCGGAGGGCGGTAAACACGAATGCTGCAAGTTCTTGATATTACTTTATCACATTCTCCATAAATAATAAACAAATTTAAAAAGCCTTCATGGGTGTAATTTAAACGTGCTGGCATTTTTTGACATAAGATAATGACTGATTGTTTCTAATCATGGCTATTTTGATGAAATGATTACAACAATTCATGAATTTCTAATAAAGTCGCAAATATTTCAAAAAGTTGCAACTTTAACCCCCACAATGCTAATATCAGAAAAAGGGGAATTCAATTTTACACAACTTGACGTAAAAAAATATAGGGTGTGCCATTTGACCTAAACAAGTTTTCGCGGTTTGAAGTTGACAAAATGTAACGCGAAAAACGGAACACTTGGTATGATATTATTGAATTTATTTCAGTTGTAGAACGTAGTTCTCCTTGTGTTCTTTTTATGTGACGAGAAGTAAATGAGGATCTTTTACACGAAGAAAGTTATAACGGTTCTTGCAAACCGTTGCATCTGTCAAGCTTTCTATTAAATGTCAAATATCTCTGAAACGGCTAGGTTTAGGTACAGGAATGCTACATATTCTCGACTCAGAATTTTATGCTCTTTTCGAGAACCCTAAAATATATAGGGTGTTCCATTTGAAATAAGCAAGTTGGTGTCGACTTCCAGTATAAGCGGAAGTGCCAGCTGCTTATAATTATTTTATTTGGATTAGTCACATCGACATTAGTAATTATCTAAATTTTCTAAATTTTCTGATGCGTACTTCTCTCTATATCGATCGATTCAGTTCCCGGTGAGACACCCTGTATATTAAGAAGTTTCACGCTTTTCGCCATTGATATCACCATTTTATGGTATAATAAAGATTATTATATGACATCCGATATTTTTTTTGGTAAAAAATAATGTAAATCATGAAGCTAAAATGAAATTAACAACCTTCGGTTGTAATTTGGAGAAATCCCTACTTAGAAATGATATACAATTTCTAGGATTGTATATTGATCCTTTTACAAGGTCATGTTGAGTTATTATACAAAATCGAGCAATAAGATTCATGTCTAAGCGCGTCTGAGAGATTTTTGTAAAGATCTTGATACATTTTAATTATTCTTAAACATACCAAAGCTCCTAGCTGCTTCCTTATGGATCTAAATCTGTATGTGATATCCTTTCGCTTACATGAAGCTACCGGCTCTTCATCATAGTAGATGGAAGACGAGAGCCATATTTTTGTCCTACACTTATAAATTTGTTTCATATATATACTCCTCGTAAACATATCTGAAAAAAGAAATAAAAATCATTAGTATTTCGAGTTGACGATATCGAAGATTAATCAGTAGGAACACACTGTGTTTTGATAGTCATGTTTTAATATAATAACTGTTTGCCCAATGTAGCATTTTGGGAATCTTCGTATTATTTCCGTAACTAGAGGAAAATACGTAAAAAAATGGAATAATATTTCTTATCTAACTTGCCACCTCTCAATTGATTGCAGCCCCTATTTCCATGGATTAAAATGACAGTTTAGGTACAAATAGGAGACATTTTTGAGGTAAGTCTCACCAGACGATGGTAGCTTGATTGGCGAAACACACACCGGTCAATGTTCTCGTGTTTATGAAACCTACTCTCAGTGTAAATAAATAATTTTGATCTATAAATCCGCATTTGCATAATAACCGAGTACTAACAGTTGCGTTTAATGATTTTGCATAAACTTTTACGTCTGTTCACCGTCATGACAATCGCTACAACTCCTAACGGCTATGTGGCTATGAGGAAGCAATTTTCGGACCAACTTTTCAGCTAATCACCGGTGGACAGAACACGACGGAACCCAGAAAACGATAATCTACCAAAGAGATCCACGTTGCCTCTCAACTCTCTCTCTCTCGATCCCGGGCAATAGAATTGATGCAGCCGAAGCGGTGGCCTCGTGTCCTCGGGCCATTTTTATATAATAAGGTTGGTACAACGTCACGGAAAGTGATGATTTTGCTAACAAGGTGCTCAGCCAGCCAAGGAGGCTGAACTGTGATAATCACGGGTTACATCTTCGCTATATTTCAAACTGGGAGGTCTGAGGCTGCCCAAATATTGATGTGCTCGCCCGTCCGTCTGCGTATGTGCTTCCCGGAGGGGTGTTGGCGGACTTAATTTATTGGTGTCAATACGATGCAACTATAAGCAAGTGGATATTTTTTTTAAGGCATGACATAATCATAAAATGCGCAACTGCCACAAATTCGCATATGCATTACGCCCAACAGAAAACCTAATTACGGAATTTAAATATATACAGGGTGTATAATCTATGTAAGGAGTATAAAATTTATTAGCCGAATAATTATAATTTTTTTATATCGTTATTGTATTCTTGCATAGTTTTACTTAAATTGTCCATACTGGGTGTCAACGAAATCATTATAGAAGTCATTGAAATTTTGGAAAGCACATTGCATCTATACTCAACCACTGAATTGTAAGTAAAAATGTAATTAAACAATTAAAGCCGAAGAAAGTACCAGGACACGACAGTATACGCTCGGAAACTCTTAAAGAAATTTCAAACGAAATTGCTGGCCCACTTGTATATATAACAAACAAGGGACACCTCATCGAATGTCGAAAAAACACCGACAAGTTAAATCCAACAAAACTAATTCTTTCATCTACGGCGCTTGGAATGTTCGTACTTTGAACGACAGCACTCGCACCGATCGGCCTGAAAGAAGAACTGCTCTAATAGATAGAGAACTTCACCGACTCAATGTTGACGTTACAGCTCTCAGCGAAACTCGATTTTTGGAGGAAGGCTCTCTCACAGAAAAGTACTACCCCTTCTATTGGAAAGGTCTTCCCACCAATTCAAGAAGACAACATGGAGTAGGATTTGCCGTTCGGAATCAACTTGTATCCAACTTAACACAAGTACCACAAGGCCTATCCGAGCGTCTAATGCTGCTACGCTATGAGCTATCAGATGGCAACGCGGTAAATCTAATAAGCGCCTACGCTCCCACTCTGGATGCAAGTCGCGAAACCAAGGAAAGCTTCTATCAACAGCTGGAAGAAACCCTTTGTAGAATACCTAAAACGGAACGACTCGTTATTCTTGGCGATTTTAACGCTAGAGTAGGGAGAGATGCAGACACCTGGCCAGGCATCATAGGCAAGAGCGGTTTGGGCAACATGAACGCTAACGGTCAACTACTCCTAACTAAATGCGCCGAACATGATCTAGTTATAACAAACACCATTTTCCGGCAAAAGGCACCTGGCGTCACCCCAGATCAGGTCACTGGCATCTACTGGACTATGTTATCGTACGTAGGAAGCATCTCAAGGACGTCCAAATTACAAAGGCGCGCATTGATAGCGAATGTTGGACCGATCATCGTCCTGTTGTCTCTAAAATGAAAATTCCAAACACCGAAGAACTCAAGTAAAACGTAGACTCCGTCTCTGTATTAGTAAATTGCGTGACCAACAAACCGTCGAACAGCTAAAGCAAAAAGTTCAAGAGAATTTGAGTGCACTAGAAGAAACCAATTCTGTAGATGTCGCTGCTACCTGGACACAAATTAAAGACAGTTTAAAAAGTGCGAGTGAGGAAATTCTTGGCACTGCAGCAAGTAAAAAACAGGAGGACTGGTTCAATGATAATGAAGCTTTTATACAAGAACTTCTTGACCGCAAACATACTGCCTTCCAAAACGCTATCAACCACCCCAACGACTCATCAAAAGCAGAAGCTTTTACCCAATCTAAGTATGAAACGCAACGCAAAATCAGAAGAATAAAGAACGAGTGGTGGGCAAGCAAGGCCAGAGAAATTCAAAGGTACGCCGATTCACACGACTACAGGAATTTCTTTCAAGGAGTAAAAGCAGTGTACGGCCCCAGTCGAAAAAATATGTGCCCTATTAAAGATTTAAATGGAAATCTCCTCAAAGAAGACCAGGAAATAAGAGCCCGATGGAAAGAACACTACTCTAGCATTCTTAACCAGCAAAGTCAAGCCGATCACGATATTATAAATCTTATCCCTCAATATGACACCTTCGAAGACTTAGATAAACCACTAACAACGGAAGAGATCTTAACCGCCATTGGGCAGCTAAAAAATAACAAATCTCCCGGCGCCGACTCACTCCCAGCTGAGATCTTTAAAGCTGTGTCGTCAGAGCTCATACCCTACCTCAAAAAACTGTTTGATGTCGTGTGGGAAAGTGGTCAAGCTCCGCAGGAGTTTCGTGATACACTTTTAATCAACCTCTTCAAAAACAAAGGGAGCGCTGCGGACTGTGGAAATTACAGGGGTATAGCTCTCCTGGCTGTTGGAGGGAAGATACTCACTAAAGCGATTGCAAATAGGCTAACATCTGTTATGGAAAAGTTACTTCCTGAAACACAGAGTGGCTTTAGACCAAACCGAGGCACATCGGATTTAATCTTCACACTTAAACAGCTTCAAGAAAAAGCACTAGAACATCAAGGAGAAATTCACATGGCTTTCATTGATTTAACCAAGGCGTTTGACTCGGTGGACAGGGAAGTGCTCTGGAAAATTATGTTCCGCTTAGGTATCCTTAGAAAATTTCCTACATACAAACAACAACGCCCAGGTTATGTATAATAATGAGGCAACCGAACCTTTCCAAACTCTCACTGGAGTTAGGCAGGGATATGTCCTGGCACCCCTATTCTTTAATTTGTTTACCACTGCTCTAACAATTATTGTTGACAACAAACTGATAGTCAGAGGAATAGGTCTCAGATACCGTTTTGATGGCGGTCTCTTTAGCATAGGGCGCTTTAGAGATTTCACGAAGACACGCACACGATTCATTTGTGATCTCCAGTATGCGGATGACTGTGCACTTTTAGCCTCTACGCCGGAAGAGCTTCAAGAACTTTTAGATGTGTATGCCCAAAGCTATGATTCTTTGGGACTTAAAATCAACATTGGAAAGACTAAGATTATGTCAACTCCTCATCAAGTGAACCAAATAGACATTACACTTAACGGAAATTCTCTTGAAGTGGTGGATCAGTTCAATTACTTAGGCAACGTTGTTAATGACAAAGCAAACATGGACAGCGAGATTCGCAATAGAATTAACGCTGCATCTAGAGCATTCTGGGGACTTAGAGAGAGAGTATTTGACAACCACGACCTTGCTTTGTCAACGAAAATGGCTGTCTACAGAGCAGCTGTCATTCCAACACTGCTATATGGATGTGAAAGCTGGGTCACTTACCGTCGTCATGTGAAAGAATTAGAACGTTTTCAGCAAAGACACCTCAGAAGTATGATGAAAATCCGTTGGTTCCATCACATATCAAACGTGGAAGTACTCAGGAGAGCAAACAACCTTCCAATTGAGGGGCTTATTTCAAGAGCACGCCTAAGATGGGCAGGTCACGTTCATCGTATGCATGATAACCGCCTTCCTAAATGTACACTTTATGGTGAATTGCTAAGCGGTAGAAGAAAGCGTGGCGGTCAACGAAAGAGGTTCAAAGACGCTCTCCATGAAAATCTAAAATCCTGCGGTATTGCAGACGAGCAATGGGAACAACTTGCAGCGGACAGAACCGAATGGCGAGGGGTTGTGGCCAGCTATCAAGGAAATGTTGCTGCAAGAAGGCCGAATCCAAGACCTAACCAGGTCTATGTTTGTCCTGATTGCGGTCGACATGTGCTCTCCCGAATTGGCCTCTATAGCCATAGTCGCGTGCACCGTAGATGAATGGGAATTACAATAGACTACACCTTTTACTGGTTTTTTATTGTACGCAATTTATCGACTGTAACATTTCTATACTCGGACTCGAGTAACGGCTAATAATAATAATAATAATAATAATAATAATAACAAACAAATGTTTTGATACAGGGTGCTTTCCAAAATTATTAAAAATTGGGATAATCAAACCTATACATAAAGGTAGCAATGACGAGATAATAAATTATAGACCAGTTTCTCTTATATCCAATATTGCCAAAATAGTTGAGAAAATCTTGAAATATAGAATAGTAAGTTTTTTAAATAAACATAAAATAATATCTGCTAGGCAATATGGTTTTAAAGAAGAAAAATCAACAGAAGACGCGATATGTCACCTAACATCTCAGATATACGGTTCTTTAGATAAGGAAATTCCAACCCTTTGTATATTTGTAGACTTAGCTAAAGCCTTTGACACGGTATGTCACCAAAAACTTTTAAACAAATTAGAACGGTATGGATTAAGATGTAATGTGCTTAATTTCCTAAAGAGTTACTTAGCCGATCGAAAACAATATGTAGATCTAGGTAAAACAGTTAGTGATCCAAAAACGGTGAAATATGGAGTCCCTCAGGGAACGGTGCTGGGTCCGGTACTATTTACCATCTATATAAATAGCCTCTTACTCCTAAAAACCTCGGGAACCATACTCAGCTTTGCGGATGACACCGCTATTATATACAAAGCAAATTCTTAGCAAGAGCTTAAAGCCAAGGCTGAAAACGACTTTAAGAATATTAAAAGCTGGTTCCAGAGTAATACACTGACCTTAAATTGCAATAAAACGTATTACGTACCATTTACTTCATACGTAAATAATTTACCTGATATGGGACCGTTAAATATAGATGAAGATACCATTATACCGGAAGCTACATCAATTAAATATCTCGGTATTACACTCGATAGACACCTAAGATGGGATTTACAAACTAAAAATATAGTAAAAAATTGAGAGGTTTGCTTCCAAGGTTCAAATATCTTAAAGATATTCTAGATATCGAACATCTTAAAATATTTTAGTATGCGTTAGTCCAATCACAACTCTCTTTGGTATCTTGGGCTACTGAGGCCTAACACCGACGCCTGTAGACGAGCTACCCCCAACCAGGAATTTTGCCGAACCTCTTCTCTTAAGAAGAGTAGGGACCTTTTACTTGCCTAACATTTAATAGACAAGGGACTGACGACTTTACATCCCCTCCGAAGGATGGTATATCCTCTATACAACTCTCGCCTAAGGTTGTATAGCTTTCGCGTATACACTGATATACAAGCCGCTGGAAGATGTGTGAGGCGAGGGCGCGAGTGCGGAAATTCAGCAGCCGTGCAGCGAGATGCTGGGGGAGGAGCATAGCGCTTCCACTTCTCTCCTTTCTCTCTCACAAATATACGTCCCACTTCGCTCGTCCGTTTTTATAAATGTGTCACGCGCGTGCAGGCCCTAATGAAGTTAGAGCTTCGTGGTAAAGATATCTTGAAAGAGAATTGATTGCCCTTGAAAGTGACCCCGGCCCGAAGTCCCTAACCCTTTCCCTTGCCCCTCTGCAGGGCAAAAACTATGCGCCCTCCCTCCTTCTAATCATCCGATCGCAAACTGGTCTGGCTCAAATCAAAGAGAAAAAAATTCCTCATTCGATGGCGAAAAAACAATCTCCCTCACCCCTTTCCTTCCTGGCGAAAAATGACTTTTTCTAAAAACAGTAACAATAGTAAATTGGCTATTTTGCAATCCATTTGTTTATTTATGGCGGAAATTGAAAATACACGAGCGGAACTCAAATTGCGGAAATTACAGCAGTTTTTATTTCTTTTACGTTTACCACCCTCCCCCCCCAATCAACGTAGCGACTTGAAATTTGGACACAGTACTTAGGTCTTGAGTGTCTATCTGGGAAAGAAAAAGAAAGTCGCCAAGTCACTTTCTTCCCCGAAAAAAAAAAAAGCGAAAATGAAGTGTAAAATGAATTTTACACTTTTTCGACCCGAATCAAACTAAGCGAGTTAAGTCCTGAAGCACCCTGTATATACCCCATATATAAATTTAGTTTTTTCTTATTTATTTCCAAATTCAAGTAATTATTGCAGTTAATTCATTTCATTTTTACATTTAGTTAGTCATTTAATATTGAACACAATAAAGTTACCAGAATGCATTTTAAATTACATTCTTTTAAAGCAACGTTAAACGCTACATTTGTGCGTAAGAATTTACTTAAAAATCGAGTCTAGTCACAGCATTTGTTGACAATGGACACGATAAGTGTCAAGTACTTCTGTTACTTCTGACAAGGTGAAATCGCTTGTCGTTTTCTATCTTAAGTCATGCAAAGGACGGACTCTGCAAACTACGACGCATATGGCCATTGAAATTTATAATATAAACATTTCCAAGCGTGGGACCACGAAATTCGTAGCTTTCATGTGAATTGTGACGTCATCTTTACCATATAAAAGAAGATCAGACTGTTCAGGAAAAGAGATGCATTTGGAATCCCACCTGAGGTACTTTGCAGACTTCGGTCAGCTGTAACGATGCCCTACGAGGACGCTAAACATGTAGAACCTGGGGGAGAGCATTCACGGGCGATATAACGCTATACAGAGCGCACAGAAATTCAGCTGGTATAAATTTCTAAAGGTGATTACTTTCTTATTTCGAGACTCTACTTTATTATTTATATTATTTATTTGTAGTACTAAAAGAATATTAGTTTTTATGAAATACTAGCTTTGATTTTTAACTGTAAAGAATATTATATTTCCAGTTATTGTTATGATTTCATTCACAAATTTAATTCATAAAATTTCACTTTTTGAATATTTTACTAGGGAAATTTGCGTTTGCAAAATAACAAGTTTATATTCAAGAACTATATATTTTCTGCATTTATGCAATGACAAGAAATTTTCACTTCCATTATTTTTCGATTGATGTACTTATTAAGGCTACTGTGTGCCTAATTTTGGACATGTAAAATGTCATAGTAATGTTCATCTTTCAAATGATTATCTGAGATTTCTCACCAGCGATCTATTTGGTTTTCTATGATTGTTTAACAACGATCCATCCATTTAATTACTTTGCGCTCACAAACTGTACAGCCCATCGGTCAGTGCTGGGTTAATTAGCCCGTAAACTTGTTCGTATTAAGAAGGGTTTACTTTTCGTCGAGTACTGAACCGGGACGTCTCGTCTGTTTGATTTACATCTACCCACCTTGTTTTACGTTGTTGGACAGTCATACAAAATTTGGCAGCCTGATTGTTTTAATTATAATCAAAGGATTTTTCGTCAACATTCTATGATCTTTTACATGAGTATTTAATGCTCATTTCTCAACTTAATTTTGATAATGTATAAACATGACATGATTCTTGTCCTCTGTTTTGTATCCGATTCATTATTTGGCTATTGCTAACAACTTTAATTATAAATTATTATTATCTAGCGATTGCTAACAACTTTCTTCAATTATAAACCATTATTACCTAGCGATTGCTAACAGCTCTATTATAGATTATCAGTATCAGGCCATTGCCACAACCCTAATTACTATTAAAATAACAAGTATACTTTTGTATAACAAAGTTCTTGTTATTGCATCAAAACACTCAGTATATTTATAGTATGGTCATTACTATAGCAGCACAAGTTTTCCTGTTATAATGTTTAGACAATTGTCTCAAATATTTGGATTACTTTTGATTTCATGTTCGACTATTGTTGCATCAATATATATAAAATAAAATGTTTTTTTTTACTATTTTTTACCATCAATTATTGTCTTATTCTTTCACCTTTACCTTTTTCATAATACAGTTAACAAACTAAATAAATGGTTTAATTTCAAATCAAAATAGCAAACAGACTTCAATTATAAAGGTACAGTGCAATCTTGAGTAATAAAATACTACATAAATAACATATATAATTAACTAGGTTTCTCAATTAATAGACAGTGTGTTCAAGTTTACCAGGTATTTCAATTAACAGAGTGATTAATTTTCTAAGGTATATAGTATCAGACAGAAACAAGTAATATTAAATTTTATATAAAAGAACCTGGGGTAATTAAAAAGTGTTACTACACACACACACACAACGAAATTTGGGCCCTACACTAACAGAACTAGACGATCACGCAAATTGCCAATCTTATTGGTTTATCCTTCAGATAAATAAATAGCAATGAATATACTGGTGACATAATTACCAGTATTTCTTTTAGTAATTAAATAGGGTACCTCACAACCACTACATTGGTGCCGTGACCAGGATTTCTGTGTATAAATATACAGGGGGGCCTACAGTAGTTTCAGTCCGAAACACTGATTTTCTCTATCTTTACATGTAAATTCCCCCCCTCATCGCGAAAATTTCGACCGGAAAATTTTAAGGATGATAGAGGGGGTCCTACTTCATAACATCGCAAAAAAAAAATTCGGGAAAATGCGAGTCCGCTTCAAGCCATTTTTAATGCCAGATTGACTCCACTATAAGGCCGATATCGGACTTTGACGCTCTATTGGAACACCCTGTATACTGCTCGGAACCGCACTATTACTCGTCCATCGCCACAAGAATATAGGACTAAATATTTAAGTGGTCATTTGGTTACGAACAACGTAATATCAATCCTACCCATAATGCGTACCACTTTATTCCTACCGATATCCCGATTAAGCAATCCATTACCGTTATTACATCGCCGGTCCCATTAATTGAAACGAAACAATATACAAACGAAACAAATCACCTATTTAGCGTTTTTTATGTCCGGGAGCTATAAAACACGGCGACCGACAAGCGTATACATAATCAAGCCAATCAGGGGTTAAACTAGGACTACCAAATGACATTAAATTAAGGGTTGACAATTTGTAAAGCAGCTAACTAATAGCCAGGAGCATGGCATATGTTGCCAGCTCGGTGTAATAAATCTTTTGGCGAAAGGCCGAAATACTTGGAAAACATCCGGTGCAAAGGGCTGGGCAGGTGCTGATTTTCGAAATTAATGTTGGTTTTCACGATCACGGTAATCAAGAGAGGTGCCTACCTACCACGGCAACCTATAACTAATTTTATTTGTTTTGGGATACACTTATCGCTGGAAATTAAGTTGCAGGGCTGGAGTCGAAGGTAAATGCTCTTGATCTCGAAATTGACGCTTAATTGTAGAAAATGCCTCGATCTTTTACACTCTCGGTTAAGTTTTCTGAATTTATAGTATGATGTGCATTTCACTCTTCTGAATAAATGGTTACCCAACCTAATCCTGACTAGTTTTGGATGTACAGGGTGTTCAAGATAAAAAGTGGATATGATTATAAAAAATATTTAAGGCAATCGAAGGAGTCGGTTGAATATTTCCTTTGAAAATCAAATAATATTTCATGATGAAATATGGGTCTATTTATATGTATAATATGCATGGAACATACGAAAAGTTCCAAAAATTTTTAAATATTCTCATCACTGAAAGTTAATTTCCGTCGTTACATTAATTTAGTTGAGTAGTAAATTATACCAAAATCATTTTCGTCCGCTTATTTGCATTCCTTGTAAATGGCTGAATCCTTCTTCCAGTGTTACGCCTCGTTCCTTTTGTGGTCTCGCGGATGACGCTTATTGATCGTTCAATTGATTTGTCAATTAAGTTTTCTGCGGGAAAACAACATCAAAGACAATTACATGGATAAATTATGAAGTCATATCCTATATGCATATGCAGTCGGAAGGCCGTTGGTCAATTGTACCGAAGAGATTGCTTAGAATATCGGTATGAAGAGAAGTAAATGAAATAACATACATTTACTTGGTTCAAGTGTTATTTTTTATGCGACCGGGGAAAAACTTGTCATTATATTTGGAAGGTGTGGCCGAATCGTATCTTACTTGTTACAGAATGGAAATTTTTTGTAAATAATTTACTTGGGGATTCGAAGAAAGGATATAATATATATTTTCATATCTCGTTTATTTTTTGACCAAAGTTCTCAAAATGTCGGGCTTCAAAAGGACTAAAGATCGTTGTACTTGATGATTTTCACACAAATGTACCAGATTCAGGAAAAGCGCGAAATAAATGCATTGTTCAGCTTCTTTTGAACTTGAATACAACATGCATTGTTTGAATGCTACGAGGAAGATGTGAAGCCTCCTTCATCGACCTATTTTTGGGTCTCATCAGTGCAGTAAAATTGTCTATTCAATGGTGAATACTTTTGATTGAATTTTTTGCTTTTCCCAGTATTCTTTTGCCAGCCGAAAGACTGATCCTACTTAAAAGAGCTCTCGTGCTAGTCGTCCCACACCACTTGCAGACTGCAGTTTCGAGCTGTTGGCTCTCGTCAGTGCAAGGTAGGCATGCAGTGCTTGTTACAATCGAAGCATTAGCATTTTGATGGTAATATGCAATTATTGCACTTAACGCGTAATTTGTAATTCAGCGCTCGGCGGGGCACATAACCCGGAGAGTAGCTGTTGGTTGCAATCTGGTTACGTTCCTTATAGTAAAATAAGGATTTTATAGAGGAGTTTGCGACTAAAAATATTATGTTTTAATATTCCGCCCTCTAAAAGTACATTTGAATTATGCTAAGCCCAGTCAGGCTATTTATTTTTTCGATTGCAACAGACACTGGACCGCTAGATGGCGCCTGCTGACTATTTTACATGTCGCTATCCTAAAGATACCGAAATGTACCAAGTAGTCAAGGGATCCTGGTGTCAGTCGTCACATGCCTACCTTGTACTGACGAGAGCCAACAGCTCGAAACTGCAGTCTGCAAGTGGTGTGGGCCGACTGGCACGAGAGCTCCTTTAAGTAGGATCAGTCTTTCGGTTGGTGTTTGTTGCAATCGAAGCATTAGCGCTTTGATGGTAATATGCAATTTTTACACTTAACGCGCCAGGCTTGTAACTTGTAATTCAGCGCTCGGCGGGGCACATAGCCCAGAGAGTAGCTGTTGGTTGCAATCTGGTTACGTTCCCTATAGTAAAATAAGGATTTTATAGAGGAGTTTGCGACTAAAAATATTATGTTTTTCTTCTGCCAAGTTCAAAAAATGCTAATTTTACTGAGATTTTTAGAAACGATAATTTCTCTAATAGAAATTTGATGAATCCGGCTGTGTCCAGGGCAGTCTGCGACTTCCCCGTGCAATTTTGCATACATATTAACAGATTAACCTCATCAGCATGGCCTTGGTCACCTCTGACCCCGATTGGGTCTCACGAATAATGCGTCGGACATCGTGGTAGGTCCTGTAGTCCTTAATCAGAACAATTACACTGTGGTCCAAGCCGCCATAGGCCGACTTTAATTACGGCACAAGGCTGGCTAGATTTAACTGAAATTATTCCTGTTTTCCCGTTTGCCAGCTAATTGGGCTTATCTGCCGCCGATGATTGTCGCTTTTATTACCATTGTATTACTTTTTGATGACCGAGCACGCGGTTATTGTTAGAAGCTTTTGTCTCTCTCTCTCTGTCGCTGAGATAAGAGTAATTACAACAATTGATGCATCATCACATCTCTGTTGACAGCTAGCAAATTTTGACCAGAATACTAATTATCAGAGTAAGTACTCCTGCAAGTTTTGCTTTAATTTTCCACAGTTTATTCCAATTATTGAAAATCACATAGGTGATATACAAAAGTCGAGACATATTGTGTCTGAGAAAAAATAATCAAACAATAACAAAATTAACGATAAAAAGCAAACTTATTAAGTTAACAATACACACGTGTTATTATTTTTCAAACTTCTTTTGTTTCTACAGCACACTTTTTTATTTGCAGTGTTGTCTTGTTGACAAGGTTGTATTCAATTTCCGTGACACACTTTTCTCCTTTCTCTACAAAAAAGTGAAAAAACGAAAATCTCATATTTTCCATTTTTTAAGATATCTCGAAAACTATAAAAGATATTAGGAACCTGAAGAGATCGTTTTATTTGTCCAGAAATTGCACAACTTTTCCCCATTTAACAAGTCAACTGTCTCTGTGAATTAGTTGGGACTCTGTATGTGTATAGTTAGGAATAGAAATTTCCGGGTGCCCTGTATACAGGCTGTCCATTTTATCAGGGGACTCGAGAATATCTCACTTAATATCAGTCGTACAAAAAAAAAATATTTTTACGAAAATTGTGCCGATTTATATAACCTACAAAATGATTTAAAGACATTTGAAATCCATGGCCTGCTTTAAGAGTTATGGCGGAAAATATCGAAAATGCGGAAAACGTCTAGGCCAAATATCTCCGTCATTTGAAGAGATACGAGAAAAATTCTAAGGCGAAAATTTTTTGCAAAACAGAGTGTTTCAACGAGGTGTTATCTAATTTTTTTCAAAATCGCTGTATTTTGAGATTTACTCTTCAGGCTGTTAAAAAAAATTTTTTGAAACGGGCAGGAAATGGCGCCATTAAATATAGTATTTTCCCCCCTTTTCAACGATATATCACATGCCATATTTATTCATTGGTATTACGTTAGTAATTAAAAAAATAATTTTTTTAAACCAATACATTTTTTTAACAAGCATTATACTTGCCGTGGAGAAGTATGATTAAATAAAACGACAAAATAATTCAATAAGTTGTTCAAATCTTTGCTATAATAAAACATTAACACAATTTAAGAAGAATAAAGTAAATTCAGGTAACAAAAACAAAATAATAATCAAGAAAGCAACATGAAGCAATTATGGAAAGAGTATTCGCAGTTACGCCAATGTATAGAGGTCCTCCATAAAAGCGTCACTCCTTGCTCAGAAAGTTAAAATGTCTTTACCAATTAATTTAAGTATAATATCCATTTGTTTGTATTTCATGATTTCACTATTATTTCAATTATTTTAAAATAGTTGGCTATGAACAAACTTGACAATTTAATTTTTTGACAGATCATCTCAGTTAATACTTAAACTCTCACTCAATCCACTCGTTTAAGAGTTTAGAATTTTCAAAAATGATTTTCACTCACATTGATCGTTATAATATGTTCATTACATATTGCCAATGCAATTTTAACTCTGGATTAGCTGAAGTAGAATATTGAAACAGATTTCCACAAGCACTACAGCCGAATAAAACTCTGTTCAGAAAATTAGCTACGAAACTGAAAAATAATGGTTCATTTTTAAAGAAGAAGACAAGGTTGAACAGTGTTACTGATAATGTAAATAAGGTAAACCGAGTTATTAATTATGTAAGAAATAAAAATACAGAAAATTTGGAAACACCATTAAGAGAAATTCAAATTGCTTGTCATATAAATAAAACAAGTGCTAGAAAAACTTTAAAGAAAAATGGTTACTGGTGTTATAAAGCCAAAAAGTTCACAATTTACAAGCGGGGGACAAACCAAGAAGGCTGTTGAAAAAGAAGCGTGCCGATCCATTAATATGTAGTAAAATATTTTGGTCCGACGAGGCAAATTTCTCCAATAATGGATTCTTTAATCGCACTATTCATTATAAATGGACTTCTGAAAATACACACTGGCATAGACCGACTGGGTTTCAAAATCGTTTTTCAATAAATGTGTGGATAGGTATTTTAGGCACCAATTTAATAGGTCCTTATTTTTATGATGGCCACCTCAGTGGTCAAAGGTACCTAAACTTTTTGAGAAATGAATTTAATGAATTCTTAGATGACCTACCTTTAGAGAATCGGCACAACTTTTAATATTTTCAACAAGATGGAGCTCCTCCCCACAATTCCCAGATTTGCCTAGATTATTTAGACGAAATTTTGCCTCAACATTGGATAAGTACCAATGGATTTATTCGATCGCCCCCTCGTTCTCCAGATATAACCCGAATGGATTTTTTTCTATGGGGGTATATTGAAGATAAGGTGTTTCCGACGACACCGCAAAATGTAGAGGACCTAAAAGCTCGAATTCAACAGGCATGTTTTACAGTTACCCCCGAAATGCTGAGTAATGTTTTAAATGCAGTGCCTCGCCGCACTCGATTGTGCATAAGAAATCGCGGTGGACACTTTGAACACTTGACATGATATCTTAAAAATTATTTTGAGGATTAGATAAATATTAATGTTCTGTGTGCTATATTCTTTTCATTATTAATTTGTTTTTGTTACCTGAATTTACTTTATTCTTCTTAATTGTGTTAACGTTTTATTATAGCAAAGATTTGAACAACTTATTGAATTATTTTATTGCTTTATTTAATCATACTTCTCCACGACAAGTATAATGCTTGTTAAAAAAATTATTGGTTTTAAAAAATGTTTTTATAATTACCAACGTAGTACCAATAAATAATTATGGCACGTGATATATCGTTGAAAAGGGAGAGAAATACTTTATTTAATGGCGTCATTTCCCGCCCGTTTCAAAATAATTTTTTTAATAGCCTGAAGAGCAAATCTCAAAATACAGCGGTCTTGAAAAAAATAGATAAAACCTCGTTGAAACACTCTGTTTTGCAAAAAATTTTCACCTTAGAATTTTTCTCGTATCTCTTCAAATAACGGAGATATTTGGCCTAGACGTTTTCCGCATTTTCGATATTTTCCGCCATAACCCTTAAAGTAGGCCATGGATTTCTTTTAGCTCAGTTATATCCTTACAGTACTCTGAAAATGGTACAGTTTCATTTATCGCGCACACTCCCCCCGGTTTTGCTGGCAGGATTTTACGAAACTGTAAAATTTAAGCAATGATAACGGACATTTTCCGTTTGTCCTGTAAAACTTATAAATCATGATGGAAAGCACGCCTTTAAAAATTTAATTATTTAAATAAACAATATGCCGACCTGGTTGAAACTACAAAACCGATCTGTAAACAAAACTCGACCCTCCCAATAAATAAAAATAAAAATACCGCTATAACCAGATATTTCACGTTAAAATTCTGATTTGATTCTATGATATCAAAAGTGAAACTGAAAAGTTGTCAATTTGCAACAAGATTAGAATTCTTATGTTACATGATCAACAATTTAAATCTGAATCAATACCAAGTAGTAGTGTACTATAAAAAATAATGAAACAATCAATAAGTTCTCGGAATTTCTTTTCATCTAGAGGATTACAGCACAGCAGAAAAATTCAGCTTCTAACTTGCCGGTTCATCTACGGGCATCGGCAGCGACCGCGTCTGTCTAATTGTCCCTCAATTAATTAAACAACAAGATCAAATGTTCGAACACGAATTCCCCAAATATAGACAAAATACCGGCCTGTAAGCCTTCTATAAATTACACGGGAAAAATGTAGCAGGATCTCTCCGATCCTGATCGCATCATTTATCTTGGTATATAGGCTACGGTGGCGCCGTCTGGCATTTGTTTTAACCGTTGTCCCGCCCTCTGTCCCATTATCATAACTCCACTATATCTGGCCAGCGCCTACCTTGACTGAATCGTTCCCGGGCCTCGCACCGGCCCTCCGCGTTTTATGTGAGAAGTCCAAACGGTCCCGGTGGTCACATTGTTGGGGCTGAAATAAAACGAAATTATAAGCGCCGGAGCATGCCATCGGGGAATTTATGGGATTTCGTTGGGTTTCTGATGGTTCTGAAATGGGAATGACGTAAAAAGTCGGGTAATTTATGCAGGAAGGTCGGACCCCGCCGCTTTAATTGTCTTACAGAAAAACACGCCGTTTTATGACATTTTGCTAGTTCGTTTTCTAGCAGCAGACGTTGAGGATTTATAGTAAACCGCTTACTAGGACTTTTATTAGACGCTCAAAAAATATACCCAACATAATATTTTAAATCGTTTTTGTTTGAAGCGAGTAAAATTCAAGTATAATTTTATTTATAAGTCCAAATTGGCCACTTGCTTAGTAAAATTTTTTTGATAGTTTTAGAAAATTGCTTGTATAATTATCGTTAATTTGACTCAAAATACCGCAAATTTATATAGAAGATGGAAAAGTGAATACGTTAATTATTTACGGAGAATGCATAAAAAATGCAGTTGCTCCCTACCAAAGAAGTCTCGTCAATACACAATCAGAACTTATGACGGTTTATTAGTTTTTAAAAGCTTTTTAGAGTATTATACGATTATTTATTATGATTTTACTTGCTTTCTTTCACGACTTTAGAATTTTATACGCATCTAAAATACAAGTAGAGTTTCTAAAAGATTTGAGTTCACCTCTTTCCGTGACAGACAACAGTATATTAGTATTAATACAGGAAAATCGATATACTTGCATCACAAAATAGATCAGTTTTATCTGGTGTTCCACAAGGATCTAGTCTTGGGCCACTTATTTTTAATACATTTATTGCAGATATCTCGAGACTATATATTCAAAACTATACATGTACGCTGACGACATTCAGCTAATATATAATTTTTCCCCTTCCGAATTTCAAATGGCAGAACTTATATACCAATGGACACTCCAAAATAGTCTTGTACAGTTGATTTAAAAAAAAAACTGGTACAACTCTTGTAATCGAAAATCTTAATAGTTTAGTTGTGTGCATATGTCTCTAAATAGGGCTGGCCAGGCATGTCGAGAGGGGGGTGGAGAAGAGGTGATTTATCCCGGACCTGGGTTATTTGGAGGAGACCGGTTTTCTTAGTGTTTTTAAACTTATTAAACCTTCCTTTTTAATTTTATTCAAATGGAATTTTAAAAAATAATTAGAAAAAACTTTTTCAAAACATTTTCAAGCCTGCCATATTATTGTTTAAAAAAATAATATTTGTTACCGATAATTCTACTAATGGTTGTAATTAAAATACTAACTGAATAATGATAATTCTATTCTTAAAATAAGAACACAAAAATACCACTTGAGATTAAAAAAATGTAAACAATGCAAACTGAACATAAAAATACAATAAAAAAATAAAATAAATGAACTTCAACTACGTAATACAGATTTAACTAATATTTTGTCATTGCTCCATTAGCGTCTAAAACTGCCTGAAGTCTTGCAGGCATGGACAAAATCAGATTTCTTGCAAGGTCAACTTCTTGCGAGAAGTTCTCCCAAGCGTCTTCAATTATCCCTTCCAATTCTTGGGAATTATTTGGATGGTTATTTAATTTTCTTATATGTTACACCATTAGTCCCGAAACATTTTCAATTGGATTTAAATCCGGACTTTTAGATGGCCACGGTATCAACTCTATGTTTTTATTAAGAAACCATTGCCTGACACGATGGGCCGTACGTATGGAGCAGTTGTCTTGTTGGGAAATAAAATTATTTTCTGGAAACACCTCTATTACTCACGACAACATAATATTGTCTAATATTTCAATATATTTAATGGAATTGAGATGACCACCACTGTTCCAACACACACCTAAACCATTTAGGCTCATCCACGCCCAAACATTGACTGAAAACCTTCCTGATATTTGTGAACTGAAAGTATATTTTTCGTCGTATCTAGTGGAAGGAGGCCTATATACGCGAACATGTCCATTGTTACAGGATTTAAAAACCTTTTCGTCAGAAAAGACAACTTGTCCCAGAAGTTTTTATCATTGATTATATAGTTCAGGGCAAAAATAATCCTACCCTGCTTCTTTTCTTCTGAAAGTTTGTATTTTTTAGCCGCTGAACAACTCTTCAATTCGCTTCCTAGTTTTATTCTTCTACAAGCAGTAGGTACCGAAGCAGGGAAATTTGTCTCTGAAATTGCATTTACTGCAGTCTGAAAAGGGTTTTCTCTTAGGTAATTTATAAGATTTTCATCTTCTTGATTATTACTCTTTCTGGGCCTACTGGATCCAACTTTACGTGATACCGTTTGGTTAGTTTCCCATTGTTTTTTAACACTCATTATCGTGGTTTTACTCACATTGCATTTAGCAGCAAGTCTCCTTATGGACCAACCATCTTCAATTTTATAAACAATTCGAAGTTTTTGAATATCTGTTAGATGTCGAACCATTTTTAATAATGACGCCACTGATTAACGTCAAAGTGACATTTGTAAGATTATTAATATCAATCAAAGAACGAATGATTTACATAATTAAAAGAAAGTGTACCAGCTTTTTTTTTAAATCAACTGTACTTAATGCTAGCAAAAGTCAAAATAATGTTTTGGAACTTCTCAACAGTTACACAATTGTACAGAACTGAATGTTCAAATCAATAATGAGACCATTACATCAACCAAAAGCGTAAAAAATCTTGGTATTAACTTTCATCCTTTAAATAAGCTTTTCTGGTCACGTTAGTATTATCTGTAAAAAAGCTTGCAATTCTTTAAAACAGTTATATACCTTTAAAATGTATCTGGATACAAATACTAAAATACTGCTTTCGGAAACTATGGTTCTATCGCACTTGAATTACGCAGATATTGTATACGACCCCTCTCTTACTCAAGAAGACAAACACGGTTTAAAAAAATTGAAAATTGCTGTGTAAGATATTTTACAACTGTCCCCTAATATGGTCATATTACCCCATATTTACGCGATTTCAGACTATTAGATATTCACAGTAGAGATTTGAGACATGTTGAAAATAAAGTTTGTATTCCCCTTCCATAGAACTTCACTTTTCCGATCGCCCTTTTTCTTCCAGCAGCTTACCTTATTAATAATCTGCCAATTCAATATCACAATATGACAGTGGCAATGGTTAAACGTAAACTAAAGGATGACATAATCCTCTCAAGATTAGAAAATTTTGATGTACATGTTACTAAATTAGAAAAAACCTAGCGAGGTAAGATCCGCCGATCTTCGTGGCCAACCACACTACCAAGTACCACGTCTTCAAATCCACCTATATGGAAAATATCTTCGAACGACTAATAGATAATGCGGAGGTGCACCGTCTTGTTGGTACAATAAGTTTTCATCAGGAGTTTTATAGTTAATTCTACTTGGAAATAAGGTCACTAGTAGGGATTAGATATTATTGTAAAAATTATAAATATGTCGGTCCATTTATAGTGTTATCGAAAAAATAGGAACCTATTATCCTATTTCAAAATATTGCCCCCCGCACATTTGCCTTTTGTAGGTACTGACCGTGTTGCTCTCGCATCCATCGAGGGTTTTTCTTTCCTATCCAATTTTGGTGGTTGACCATTTAATGTGAAAATTGACATCCGAAAAAGTTATATTTTTTGCTCACGAAACTAGAAAATGTTATTAAATTGGCCATATATTTAAATTACACTGTATATTGCGTTCTGCTTCCTCCTTGTATCTTTATATCGTACAAATGTAAAATATTTAGAAACAAATTGAAGATCTTGGCTTTAATGCGGTTATTTGCGTCATAGAAAAAACTCGACCAGCTTATAGTTCCCGATACCAAAACAGGCGTTTAATTCCTAATTAAGGCCCGTAATTCCTCATTTACCAGATCTTGTTAATATTTAATTACGGAATTATCTGCAATCCACGCTGATGACTTTAACATGAGCACTTAATTCCACGTTAGATCCGTATACAAGTACCATCCATCGTACGCTATGTTATTATTGAAGTCCGTATCTAAATTACAAACAGCACGGCTTGGAAAAAAATACTCGGCAGTGTATTTCAAGGAAGCGGTGAATTATTTAAAACTTATATACCTATGTGTTTACAAAGCGACTGGCCACTTGTGAAACGTATAATTTTGTCATATTACTTACTTTATTGTTACATATTTTATTTTCATTTCAGGCCGACCGGCGGTATTCCGTTAAACTTTAATATCGTACGTAGATAGATGTCGTTATATACGTCAGAGGTGCTGGTTGCACTAGTTTCCTAAAATAGTTTGTAAAATTTTGATTTGATTTATAAAATTTGATCGGAGGGGCGGGGCCCTGATATTGCTTACACACATCTATAGTGCCGCTTGTAGATTTGTAATGAAATTGTTCCTCACTATTTATAATTAGACCTGGGCCAAACCGTTTAAAATATCGTAATAGACGATAAATTCTTAGCAGTATACGAATGGTCGGAAAATGTAGTTAATGGTGTAAATAATTAAGGAAAAATCGTCCAGACTGAGTAAAAGTTTAGGAAGGGGGGTTGGGGTGGTAAAATATACATTTTTAGGGGTTGGTACTCGTTTTTTGCGATTTGCGGCTAAACTATGCATCCTGTCGAAAAATGTTGAATGCAAAAGTTGTAGATAATGAAAAAATCTAAAACTTTCTAATTGATCATTATTGACCATAACCTCAAAATTATCGAGAAAAATGCAATAAACCGTTTTTTCGGTTTTTAATTTATAACTATCGCAAAAATGTTTATATTTTCATGAAAATTGGTGAAAATGTTCTCTTTTGTGTTTCAAACAAGTCCAAACTTTTTCAAAGCGAAATATTTAATTTTCGATGTTTTATGAAGAAAATAAAGAAAAAAGACCTAATTTTCAATCGAAAAATTTGGTTAGCAAATTTTCGATTAATGAACTTTACTAATGCTCATTTTTTTCGTTGAAATCTCAACTTTAATATAGAATTAAAATATAATATTGTTTATATACAAAAATATCATTAAAAAAGCGAAGAACTGAAAAACGAGTTTTCGGTGAAAATCATGAATGTCTTTTTCTTTATTGTAAATAAACGTTTACATTCATAAAAAGCGTTAATTCTCATACAATACTATGTTATACAAGTAATGTACATGTACCTAACTGAGGCGAGACTGTTACAATTGGTCCATTACTATTATTTCAGAGAATTTCGCGAAATATCAGCAGCACAGATGATATGAAAAATTATTTACAGTACGAGCTTGCTCCATTTCCTGTGTCGTTGCTTACAGAGAATGGCTTCAGAAAAAATGTTAAGTCACATTTATATACAGAATTTGCGAGCATCGATTCGTTACCAACTTCGAGCAATATTGTACACGTTGTTGATGGCGGGTTTCTCTTACACAAAGTAATCTGGCAAAAAAACGATACAATTAATGAAATAACACAAAAATATTTACATTATGTACAAAACAACTACGCAAAAAATAGTTATATGAAGAAGATGCAGATTCCCTAATTATCAATACATCCCTTGAAGTAGCAAAAAACTCCGATAAAATAGTGGTAGTTGTTGGTCAAGACATAGATCTTTTAGTTCTTTTAAATCAATTCAGTTCACATGAATTGAATATCCATTTCCACAAACCTGATGCAGGAAATATTAATGATACTTATTACACCTCTAATAGTTTTAAACATAAATCACATAAACATATTGTAGCATTTTTGCATTGTTTTTCTGGCTGCGATACAACTTCCAGTTTTGCTGGGAAAGGAAAAAAAAACAATTATAAAATCATTATTGGCCGATAAACATTTACCTAATCTTGCAGAAATTTTTTACAATACAAATGCAGACAAACAAACGATTACCGAAAATGGATTAAAAATAATAGCTTCTATTTACAAAAGATTTGAACTCTACCGAACGGCTACTGTTAAATCCTCATTTCATTTGAAAAAATTACCTCCAACTGAATGGGCAGCTAAGCAACATTGTTACAGGGTGTATTTTCAAATACAAAGTTGGCTTGGTAATCAATTAACAGCTACAGATTGGGGATGGAAACATCACGTTAATGGCATCGTACCTATATTTACAGAAGAAGAATTAATTCCTGAAAATTTATTGAAAATTATCTGCTGCAGCTGCGAAACAGGATGCGGTAATAACAAATGTGGGTGTCGCAAGCATGGCTTAAAGTGCACAAATTTGTGCTCAAATTGTCACGGTTCTGATAAATGTTCTAATGCCGAAAAATCGTTGTACGAATAAAATTGTAGTCTCGAAGACATCGAAGACGAAGACAGTACCCACTGTCTAATAAATAATAATAAAAATAATGATACTGAATTCTGGCGATGAAGAATTGCCCACGAAGAAAAAAAGATTTCAATAAAATTATTTTACTTTTTATTTTTGTATTTTATAATCAAATATAAGATTTTGACGTTATGATAATTTGTAAATACTTACAAATCACAAGAAATAATTAACAAATTTTCTTAGTTCACAGGCTTTGTGTTTTTTGAATTTTTACCTATTTAATTGCAGTTTAAATAATGTTTTCGGGACTTTGAAAGCCGAGAATAGTTAGGTACATGCACATTACTTGTATAACATAGTATTGTATGAAAATTAACGCTTTTTATGAATGTAAACGTTTATTTACAATAAAGAAAAAGAAATTCATGGTTTTCACCGAAAACTCGATTTTTAAAAAGTAGTTTTTCAGTTTTTCGCTTTTTTAACGATATTTTTGTATATATACAATATTATATTTTAATTCTATATTAAAGTTGAGATTTCAACGAAAAAAATGAGCACTAGCAAAGTTCATTATTCGAAAATTTGCTAACCAAATTTTTCGATTGAAAATTAGGTCTTTTTTCTTTATTTTCTTCATAAAACATCGAAAATTAAATATTTCGCTTTGAAAAAATTTGGACTTGTTTGAGACACAAAAGAGAACATTTTAACCAATTTTCATAAAAATATAAACATTTTTGCGATAGTTATAAATTAAAAACCGAAAAAACGGTTTATTGCATTTTTCTCGATAATTTTGAGGTTATGTCAATAATGATCAATTAGAAAGTTTTAGATTTTTTCATTATCTACAACTTTTACATTTTTCGATAGGATGCATAGTTTAGCCGCAAATCGCAAGAAACGAGTACCAACCCCTAAAAATGTATATATTACCACCCCAACCCCCTTCCCGAACTTTTACTCAGTCTGGATCATTTTTCCTTAATTATTTACACCATTAACTACATTTTTCCGACCATTCGTATACTGCTAAGAATTTTTATTGCCTTAAACAGGATTGGCCCTGGTCTAAATAGTGGTAACAAAAATTACATGACAAATTTCCGTCCAATATCGTTAATGTCGCAAAAATTTTCAAAAAATGTCTGAACCATAGGCCTCATTTATATTCTGAAAAAAATAAAATAAAGTACTCCCAAAACATCAGTATGGGTTTCAAAGAAATTTAAGCACAAAAGGTCTTTTGCAGTTACTAACAGATAAATTTACAACAAACTTTGAAAAGAACGAAAAAGTCATAGTCTTTTTAGTCAGTTATTGGACAAACTAAATAAGATGGAAAGTAGAGATGTTGCCACAAATTATTAAAACAATATCTGTCAAATAGACCATAGCAAGTAAAATATGGCAGTGCTCTTAGCACTAAGAAAATAATAAAAACTGGAGTCCCACAGGGAACAGTCTTAGGCTCTACAACATCATACCATCTATAGATGACTCTGTATTGATATGTTCGGGAGAGACCTGGAACTAAGCGCGACAAAAGGCGACTGACGCAATTAGTAAAGTCAAAAACTGGCTAGACACAAATTTATTAAAACTAAATTTATGGCCTTTTCTCCAACGAAGGTAGGTCTACCCCAAACGGTGAGATCTATTCTTATAAATAGAGAAACGAATAGTTACATTCTAAACACAACTATTATCAAATACCTCGGCGTTACTTTCGATAATCATCTAAAGTGAGATAACTATATTAAATACCAGATAATCCAGATTTGTTAAATTGATACATCAAAATATCACCTTGTTATAATCATTTATTGTTAATCTTATCGATATTAATTACTGTAAAACTAGGTTATGAAATAAATTTGTAAATACTGTTATTAAGCATTTTGAAAGGTGATAAATTTGTGGTTCAATTGCGGTCACATGGGACACATTGATTTTCCCTGTTTATATATCTTTGACGAACAATATTTCATCAAGTATTCCCAGAAATGTTTTTAAAACTATGCAATCGTACTTAAAATCATCACCGGTATATAAAAATATACAGGGTCTTCCATTTAAAATATTAAAGTTGAAGCCATTTCGGGGGAAATGTATCCAGTATTCCTAGCGTTATGACCTATAGTGACTCCATACTAAACGAACCACAAGTAATAGTTGACGCATTTTCTAATTACTTTCAAGAGTCATATTCCGCATCTACAAACTTTTCTTATGATATAAATAGCACTCATTGTAATACTAACAATTTATGCATCCCTATATTACCAAGACGTACTCAAGGTACTTAACAGTATCATTAATGGATAATAGAAAGAAAAGTGGACCTAAAACCGATCCCTAGGGAATACCTGGAGGTAGCAGATACTTGGACAGAATTGCAACCACGATATACAACATGCTGGGGCCTATTAATGTAGGATTTTAATTTTTCAAAAGTCTCACGAGAAACCAAAATTAGTTTATTTAATAATAATATATCATGGTCAATTATGTCAAACCCTTCCGAAAAGTCATTATAAATACACAAAACCTTTGCCCCCTGTACAAAAGTTTGCGCGAGCAGTGACAATTTAAGCAAGCCATCAGCCTGCACGACAATAAGTCCTTCGGTGTCTTTTCTCCAAAATTAACAGCGTATTTAACTCGATTAGGTAAAAATCAATTTAGTGTAGAACTCGGTGGGTGTACGATACTTAGATGACGGTGATTACGGCCCCCGGTCTTAACGATCGTCGTTGGGAAGGCACTTAACGACGCATGACCACTGTTAGTAAACAATAGAGACAACATACGTAATCAAATACATGCCTACAATGATGGACCGGCGATGTCCACTATGGATACACAAAGGGACAACACATGCGTACGTATCCCTCTTCAACGATAAATCGCCACAGTTATTACGCCGTTCGGCATATTGGACACTGAATTATTTGTCCAACTCACGAATGCTCGACTCTCTAATGAGTATACGTTGTTAATTATTTACAGTAATGAGTTTTTAATATCTTCTAAATAAATATATTGAATAGAGGCGGTTTGCGGTGACTGTGGACGTTGAATTAGGTCGATATGTATCTTTTGTGTTGACTTTGGTTTTTGTTAACTCTAATTCGTAAATTATACTGGAAATCTTGGTGGCGAATTTAGGGTAGATTATGTTCGATATTGTTGCTACACACATAGTTTTTTAATCCTTGAGAGGGAAATCTTCAGTTCTGAAATGTATTTTGTTGTAATTTTTTTTTACAACACCTACTATCAACTTTTTTATGAGACCAATGCATTGGACCGGTTCAAAGACGTTATCTAAAGCGTAAGTATAATTTTACTATGTAAAAATTCAAGGATGACGGTGTCCCAGGGAAGGGTTCCTGGATGCCTTCCTAGTACGCTTTATGTTAGCGATGTCAAATGATTCTTCTACTATAATTGTCGGTAAATTATACAGGGTTACTGGTAATTCGATACATTCCTTTGGAGATGTGATGGGGCATGATCTAAGAAGTAAATTTAGCCCTAACATATATTATGCAAAACTCAATAGTTTTTGAGATATTTAATTTTTTTTGTTTTTCTCAAAAAGTAGATCTTAATGTCCTAAAAGTTAATTTTCGAAAAATCTATTTGACATTTTTTATTTTTTTTTTTACTGGATTACTTGTCCAATATTATAGATATCCGTTTGGAATGAAAAATATCTGGAAACATTTCGATCATGTGAACATCTGAAATAAAAACTGAAAAAAATTTTTTTTTTAAATTAGCTATGAAATTTACCTATTAGGTTTTTCAAAAAAATATTAACGTAACACGCGTATAAATTATTATAAAAACTGCCTTATTTCAATAGCTATCTAACAAGGTACAAATGTTGAATGTACCCTTAATAGTTCTAAGAAAATACTAGTAAAAATAACACAAGTAGTACGAATTTTATTTTTAGATAAACAGTAAAAACATTTTAAAAGTAGAGTTTAATTCTTCATTAATTTCAAAGTTGTACTTTATTTTTTATATGTCTTGCTCAAAATGGGAGCCCCTATTCCGTATACAGACACGGCAGCGTCTTCTTATTTCCGTCCTTGTTGCTCTGGTTGTCAGATTATGTCTTATGTGTTGGGCAGCATCGACTATCCTTTGTCTAAGGTTTTCTATAGTATTGACTGGTGTGGCATAGACCATCTCCTTTATATGACCCCATACGTAATAATCAAGGGGTGTTAAGTCAGGGCTTCGCGCTGGCCAAGGTATTGGGCCCGCTCTTCCAATCCAACGGTTAGGGAAACGTCGATCAAGTAACTGTCGTACTGTCAGCCGATAATGTGCTGGACAACCGTCGTTCTGAAACATCATTAGCTGTCTGACGGCGAGAGGAACATTTTCTAAAATCGCCGCCAGATCATTCCTCAAAAAATTTTCATAGATTTCCCCGTTTAAATTTTGAGGAAGAAAGTGTGGCCCTATTAAATAGTGGCCAATGACTCCCATCCACACATTAATAGAAAACTTCATTTGGAAACTAGTTTCACGTGTTAACTTGGGATTTTCCTCTGCCCAATAGTGGAGGTTGTGGAAATTTGTTATACCCTCGTGATTAAATTTCGACTCGTCCGTCCATAAAATACTTTTAAAAAAATTTGCACTTTCTGCATCTGAATTTAACATAAAGCGGCAGAATTCCACTCTCCTTCCAGGATCACCTTCCTCCAAGCCTTGGACAGGGGTATAGTGGTAAAGATGACATCCAACTCTACGTACCGTAGACCAAACTTTCCATTGTGACGCTCCGGTTAGTCTTGCGACTTTATTAGTTGAAATAGTTGGGTCTTCCTCAAAATACCTCAATATTTCTTCCTCATCATCTGGCTCATAAACGGGAGGAGCACCAGCGTCACTTCTTCTACATTTCATGGAGCCAGTTTCAGCGATATTTCGATATGTCGTACTGAATACACGTGCACTTGGTAAGCGGCGGTTAGGGTACCAAAGACCATATTCTCGGCGAGCTTCAGCAGCGTTGCCGCCACAGTATCCATAGACAAACAAGATATCAGCGTATTCTGCGTTGGCATACGCGGCCATGGCACAGAAAATACAATAACAACAACTAATAACAACAACTACGAGCAAAATCAAAATCTTCGCTAACTAATTTAACAAGACCAACAAACTTAAGGGACACGGAGATAAGAATGTCAGTTAATGACATATATGCACAAACGTCAAAGTCAAGGACTAACTGACAAATGAAAATGAACGATTAGTCGTTTAATAAATTCCGCCACCAGCATTATCTTTACTAATTTTTCTATTAGAACTATCAAGGGTACATTAAACATTTCTACCTAGTTTTTTTTTATACATTTATTTAACGTCGACCTATTTCCGCTACTGAGGCCTAACACCGACGCCTGTAGACGAGCTACCCCCAACCAGGAATTTTGCCGAACCTCTTCCCTTAAGAAGAGTAGGGATCTTTTACTTGCCTAGCATTTAATAGACAAGGGACCGACGGCTTTACATCCCCTCCGAAGGATGGTATATCTCCTATACAACCCTCGCCTAAGGTTGTATAGCTTCCGCGCATACACTGATATACAAGCCGCTGGAAGATGGGTGAGGCGAGGACGTGGTCTTCGTTGGAACGGTCACCAATCCAACTACTAACCACGCCTAACGTTGCTTTACATCGCATATCGAAGTATGTACATAGTAAAGACGCACCCACGCTCGCCCCTATCTACCTAGTTAGATAGCTATTGAAATAAGGAAGTTTTTATAATAATTTGTACGCGTGCTACATTAATATTTTTTTGAAAAAACCTAATAGGTAAATTTCATAACTGATTTAAAAAAAAAATTTTTACAAGTTTTTATTTTAAATGTTTACATGATCGAAATGTTCCCGGATATTTTTCATTCCAAACGGATATCTATAATATTGGACAAGTAATTCAGTAAAAAAAAATTTAAAAATGTCAAGTAGATTTTTCGGAAATTAACTTTTAAGACATTAAGATCTACTTTTTTGAGAAAAACAAAAAAATTGAAATATCTCAAAAACTATTGAGTTTTGCATAATGTATGTTAGGGCTAGATTTACTCCTTAGCTCATGCCCCATCACATCTCCAAAGGAATGTATCGAATTACCAGTAACCCTGTATAATGAGTTGCGAGAATTACAAAGAAATTCATGTAACACAAGAAATGCTTTGAAATATTATGGTTCGACATTTCTCAAAACAGTTAATTAAAGATAAAAATGATCTTTTTATCACTCTTTGCCCTGTCGCAACAACTATATTTAACTAAACTCGAATAGAAACGTATAATTTGGATCAGTTAGAAATTCTAATCATCATTAAGTACCACATGGTTATCTGGCCTCAGGGTATGTTCTTATACCCTGGAGAACTGTCAGAGTGGCTTTCATCCCAAAAGCAGCACGTATTTCATACGACACCGCCAAATCCTACAGAGCAATCAGCATTACATCCTTCCTGCTCAAAACATTAGAGGTTGGTCGAAAGTTACGTTAAAGAAGAAAGAAGAAGATTGATCTTGGACCCTTTACATCCATCACAACGTGCTTTCCAGGCTGGGAAGTCGGCCGAGACGGCCCTTCATCCGATTGTTTCCAGGATCGAGAAGGCGCTTCATCGCAAAAGACTCGCAGCCGGAGCTTTTCTGGATATCGAGGGAACGTTTGACAACACCTCCTTCGATTTCATGTGTGCTGGGGCCACCTATCATGGCTTCGAATACACCATCATTTGATGGATAAGAGCCATGTTGGTGGACAGACAAATAATCGCTGTCAGTGGAGACACGGCAGTGAAAGTAGCAGAAAAGAAGGGGTGCCCATAAGGAGGCATCCTTTCCCTTCTGTTATGGTGCCTCATCCTTAATGACCTACTTAAGGCACTTAAGGACGAAGGCCTTTAGACGCAAGGCTACACCAATGACCTAGCCATTGTCATATCGGGAAAATTCCCTACTACGGTCAGCGGGCTGATTCAAAGGGCCCTGCGAATCGTGCAACAATGGTGCAACGACCAGGGCTTTAGGGTCGTTTTCACTAGGAAACGTATGCTGGACGGTTTTATCGAGTCCGTTCTTTATGACACTACGCTAAGGATCTCCAGGACGGTGAAGTATCTAGGCATCATCCTGGACTCCGAGCTGTCCAGGAAAGATCATATAGAAAGACAAATACAAAATGCCACCATTACCCTCTGGGTATGTAGAAGGACCTTTAGCAAAACTCGGGGATTGAACCCCAGAGTAGCAATGTGGTACTACACTGTTATAGTGAGACCTGTGGTAACGTACGCTTCCGTTGTCAGGTGGCCGGCAGTTGCTAGACTACACATTAAACGGAAACTTGAGCAGCTCCAAAGACTTGCCTGCCTAGGAGTCACGGGAGTTATTCGCACTACTCCCACGACAGCACTAGAGGCCCTTCTATATCTTGTATCCCTTCACGTGTTGGTTGAGGCCAAGGCTCGAAAAGCGGTCTACAGGCTGAAGTGCAGTGGTCAGTGGAAAGAAGAAGGAGAAGAGCTAGGGCATACAAGGGCCCTATCCAACGCGGTGAGGACTCACTCACTGGAGTCACAGGAGTGACTGTATAACGCCCATGTTCTCCTTCTCAGTACCTTTTAAGGTCATTGTCCGGAAAAGGGAGGATTGGTACCCACTCGGGAATATACTCGGATCTGCCGATATCGTCTGGTTTACAGACGGATCTAGATCTGAGGATGGTTCCGGAGCGGGAATATACGGCGAAAAACCCAGGGCAAAATTTTCCTATGCCCTGAGTAAATTCGCAACGGTATTCGAGACCGAGATATTCACTATTTTGGTACAGGAGAAGATCTAACAAACACATATACATATGTAGTGGCAGCCAAGCGGCCCTCAAGGCAATGGCATCAGTTAAAACCAAATCTTCTTTGGTTCAGGACTATAAAAAGGCGCTCTGTGAACTTGGCTGGTCCAGGTGGGTCAAGTTGCTCTGGGTGCCTGGGCATAGCAGCTTACGAGTTCGTTGAACTCCCACTCAGGACTTCGACAAGCGAAGGTTCTCATTCCAGGACTTTCGCGAAGAGGGCGGAACAATTATTGCGCCTAAGGAAGCAAGTTAGGGTCATGGATAGTCTCTTGACTGATTACGGCTTTTTTAGGAAACACTTGCACACCATCGGAGAGGTTAACAACCCCGATTGCAGGTTTTGTGGAGAGGTGGAGGAAACTTCCATCCACCTCCTAACTTACTGGCTCCAGTCTCATGAACTTGAGGCATAAACACTTCGGTATTAGCCTCCCTATGCCGGAGGAAGTAAGGAATGCCTCGCTGGGAAGGATATTGGTATTTGATTTGGAGTCCAGCCTGGATGGGGACATCCACTGATCAGCTAGCGGATGAACAATGGGCCACAAGACTTGAGTGCCGCGAATTATAATTGCACCTTTAAGAAGAAGAAGTACTACATGGTGATTAAGATGTTTTAAATGCAACACTTGTTACACTTTCTGTTGAGACTGTAAATTTATACTACAGAAACAATTATTTAAAGCAACATGTGTTTCACGCAGCAATGTTTTTAGAATTGTACACAAACACAAATTTCATCCATGCAAAATAAAATTAGCACAGAAATTGCATGAGGATAATCCTGACCGTCGATCGTTTCGAGTTTTGTGAAGTAATGAGACAAAATTTAATGAATGTTTGGTGTGGTATTCTAGCAGATCATATTGTTGGACCCTTTTGTATTGACGGAAACCATTATGGTGAATTTTATTTAGCATTGGAGATATAGCTAATCCACAAATTATAGAAACATTAGAAAACGATGAGATTCTTTCTAAAAACCTCTTTGTATTTCAATAAGATGGAGCACTCCCGCATGTCCGTCAATTTCTTAATGCCACGGTCCCTCGACGTTGGTTAAATAAAAAAGATTTGATGTTGAAGTGGCTACCTCGGTCACCAGATTTGACTACTTTAGACTTTTTGTGGGGTCATTAGATGATTAAGGCAAAGGATTGTTCAAGAATGTCAACATAATTGTTCCGCAACACTGTAGCTGCTTCAGATAATGAGTTCTACTAACTAGTAGTAGTGTATCTACCAATTTCTTGTAGCATTAGCTAGGATATTTTAATAGATTTCAAGATAATCTAGGTTATAGGTGTTTGTTAGGAATTTCTCGCCTAGTTTTCACTTGAGTAATTCCAAAATAATATATTTTTCTATGCTTATCTATCAAATAATAAAATTTACAAAGCTAAATTTCATTTTATATAATTAAAGAAAATTAATACATCGGAGTTTGAGCTGCCACATCGCAGCAGCGTCCTCGTTGGCGCTCGCCTCGAGATTATTTTTATTAATTCTGAACCTTGGCGACGTTTACGTAACCCCCTGGGAACCTGTACGATTTACATACGAGCGAAATCCAGCCAGCATACACATTCGAGCGTATGAAAACAACGAAATAATCAAAATGCGTTACCTGCCATGCATAAATACGGTCTCCCACGAGTATTAGTTTTTATATCACTTGAACTTCCACGTTTTCGAGATGATCTCGGCTAACACCAAGCAACGTGGAGATGCCTTATCTGCCTACGTACACGAAAAACGGCCTTAACTTACTGAAAAACCCACAGGTTTGCAACCGACTCGGTATAAAATAAGTAAAAACGGCTCCATTCATAAAAATGATGGTGGAACGTGATACCGAGGAGTATAAATTTAATATTATTTGCATATACAACAACGTTGACAAATGTTATTATGTTTTATGGGTTGAATTGTGAAATGCATGTGGGTGTTTCGGACCAGAAACCGCCACAAGTGTTGGCACTATTGTCAAAGCTAATTAATTGTTGTAAGCGGTAATTATTTATATTCGTTTGGTTTAACGCGCTTCAAATGCCCATTTATTTACATAATTATAATTGCTCGCAGTTGTCAGGTGTAATGGGAGATATCCATCTTTCTTATGGTTATGGCGGCGAGTGCCAGTGATTATCGCATCTAGACGTAAACGTTGTGTATGCACCTCTTCAAGGGGGCGTATGTTCATTTGCCATAATGACAATTTTTTACATTTTCTGATTTTCCTGGCAAAAGTCAGCTCCCAAAGAAATTAACACTTCCAAATCATTTTTATTTTACTTTCACGTCCAGTGGAAGTATAGTAACGCAAAGAAAATATATATATATATTTTTTGTTGAAATAGGCTTAAAATGTCAAGAAACGTTGAAATTTTAAATTCAAGCGAAGAAAATGTTCTGTCTGTCGGTCTGTAACCTTTTTAACACGCTTTTATTAGCTTCACCTGTATGTTTGTTTGTTTGTTTGTTATTTGTTAGTTTGTTTACTTGTCATGGAATCTTTGAAAATGAGTCTCATTATATCTTGATCTAATTCCGTTGAAGAGTTCGGGGTAAATGGGGTAAATAAGGGTAAATAGGCAAAGCAAGCAGGTAAGAGTCCATAAAATTGCAATTTAGGGCAAGTACGAAAAGTCAAGATCTCAACATTTTTTTAGCATCAGCCACCCCCACTATCACTCCACCAATACCACTCCACACTATTATATATATATAGGTTCTCGTTATTCTTCCGGTGGAACATAGGGCCTCCACGAAATTTGTCCATCTGACCCGATTATGAGCCCGTTGTTTACTTCCCTCCATCTCTTGCTCATCATCTTAGCTTCCTTCAATAATGACCTTTTCCACGTTGTCTTCGGTCTTCCTCTTCCTCGGCTGCCTTGCGGGTTCCACTCGAGCTCCTTTGTCGCAATGCTGTTTTGCCTGCGGATTTTGTGACCCAGCCAACTCCACTTTCTGTGCCTGATCTCCAAGTCGATTTTAACTTGCTTAGCTTGTCTCCATATCTCTTCATTTGTAATTGTATTTGGCCAGAAAATACGCAGCACTTTGCGTAAGCATTTGTTTATAATTACTTGGAGTTTTTTAGTTATCGACTTGGTGATTTTCCATGTTTCGCACCCATACAACAGCACAGAGTTCACCTTCGTGTTAAATATCCGGAGTTTAGTAGAATCTCTGAATGTCCTCGAGCTCCACATTGGATTTAATATTCCAAAAGCTCTGCGTACTTTTAAGATTCTCTGTCACATCTTTCTCTGTGCCACTCGTGTGATCTATTACGCTGCCGAGGTACACAAGCTCGTCCACTCTTTCCATGGATTGGTCGCTGACGTGTAGGTTCATTTCTCTGTCTGTGTTTATCCGCATTTCCTTGGTTTTGACAATATTGATTTTCAAACCTACTTTTTCTGCCTCGCGAGCCAGTAATTTTAGTTTTTCACTCATGTCGTGAAAAGTGTGAGATAGAAGGCAGACATCATCTGCGTAGTCCAAGTCCTCCAGGCGTGTTGTGAACGTCCACCGTATTCCCCTTTCAGCCATGCTTGTTTTCGCTAGAACGGAGTCTAGCACGATGTTGAACAGTAATGGGGATAACAAGCATCCCTGTTTAACTCCATTCGTGATTGCTATTTTCTCTCCCACGTTTCCTTTGCGCATGACGCGGCAGCTTACCTGCTTATAGAGAGCTTTTATAATGTTTATAATTTTGTCTGGTACACCCTTCTCACGAAGCACGTTCCATATAGCTGAGTGTAGCAGGGTATCGAAAGCTCTTTCGAAGTCAACGAAGGTTAAGTACAGCGGGGATCTGTACTCTTGGGACTGCTCAATGATAATTCGCAGTCTGTTGATCTGATCAACGCATGACCTTGTTAGGCCTAAATCCAGCCTGTTCTTGCCTTAGGGTGGGTTCTACTGCTTCTGAGAGGCGCATATGAAAGGGAGTAAAAATAAAATAAAATGTGATTTAGTGTGTATACAAAAACGAAACGCCTCAAAAACTTTTTTTGGCGTTAGCCAGCCCCATCCTATTATTAAAGGGAGTAACAAATTAAATTGAGATTTAGTGTGTATACGCGAACCAAGGGACTCTAACATTTTTTGGGCATTAGAATATAACACCCAAATTTTTGAGATGACTACAGCTCTTTAGTTCTTCATTATTAATTGTATAGACAAATTTTATTGGATTTTGAGCCACGAGGCTACACTTTGAGATATTGAACTGCAAGCAGTTTACGCTACACCAAGACCATACCTTTACAAGATCGTTTTGCAAATCAGCGCAGTCTTCTACATCAGTGATAGATGTAAAAATTTTAAGTAATGTAGCAGTGTAAGCTAATGATCATATAATTTATAAAAATGTTAAATAGCAAAGGCCCAAGCACAGAACTTTGGGGAATACCTGATGTCACTGAGATATCTATAGACCAAAATCCACGGTATTGCAGATTCGTTTATTAACTAAGTAGGATTCAAAAACGTTTAGGAAGCGTTGTAACTTCTAGTTTGTTCAGCAAAATTCCAAAGGCTTTAGAAAAATCTATATAAATGACATCTGCTTGGTCTCCAGCATCCAGATGTTCAGCTATGAACTGAGTAATACACACCAAATTATTGGTGGCAGAGCGATTTGGCATGAGTCCGTGTCGATTGAGTCAAATTTTAGATTTGAAGCTATTAAAGAGAATATCGTATATTATGTTTTCAACAGCACATCTATTATTTGTCTTTAATACCGGACAGATTCTAGATATTTTCCAGACTTCTGGAAAAGTAGCAGTTTTAATAAATAAATTAAAAATACTAGCTAATGATTTTGCAAATATAATAGCACAATCTTTAAGGATAAAGGCCGGAATACCATCAGGACCTGTAGTGTTTTTGGGTTGCGATTAAAACTAAGTACGCCCAAGATTTTAAAGTTATACTAACCAATGCCATGGACATATCTGAAAATCATCTTTTGGGCGCCATTTTTATACAGCTGTAGGTTTCTTTACGATGAATTTTAGGACATATCTTCATTAAAAGCTTTATGCTTGAAATTTTCCAAATAATCACCTAATGAATTTTCTTAACGTGCTTAGGAAACACCCTGAATACCGAGTTCTCATTTATTTTCACTATTCCTTATTACTAATCGATCTAAAAATGGTAGTTGTCCGTTGTTTTCAACTTCAAAGATGAATTTTACCGAGGTGAAACGGCTGTTTAATTTGGGAATAAAATTGCCTTCATCTGCAACTTTAGTATCAAACACCGTGAATATATCATCCACATATCTCAACCATATCCTAGAGAAATATTCTAATTCTGTCTTTATCTGCGTCCCAAAAGTGCTCATGAATTCACCGACAATGAAAGGTGGTGAAGAGTTTTTCATAGCAGTCTCTTCGTTCGGGTCGAAGAAAATTTTATTGAAGCAATTTTGCTTCACGCAAATTTTAGTAAGATCAATACTTTCTTTAAAGTTAAGTCTAGGTAAAGTCTAATTAGTGTGTGACTGATAACAGGTCTTCGAAAAGTCAAGTAGAAGTTGACGCATATCATGGATAGAATCATAAATATAAGAAGATAGCACTTAAAGTTATTTTTTTTATATACATTTATTTAACGTCGGCCTATTTCAGCTACCGAGGCCTATCACCGACGCCTGTAGACGAGCTACCCCCAACCAGGAATTTTTGCCGAACCTCTTCCCTTAAGAAGAGTAGGGATCTTTTACTTGCCTAACATTTAATAGACAAGGGACCGACGGCTTTACATCCCCTCCGAAGGATGGTATATCCCCTATACAACCCTCGCCTAAGGTTGTATAGCTTCCGCACATACACTGATATACAAGCCGCTGGAAGACGTGCGAGGCGACGACGCGGTCTTCGTTGGAATGGTCACCCATCCAACTACTAACTGCGCCTGACGTTGCTTTACATCGCATATCAAAGTATGTACATAGTAAAGACGCACCTACGCTCGCCCCTCACTTAAAGTTATCGTTGACCAATATTGGTGTCAATTGATCACATAAAGAATTGAGATTACTTTCAATTTGGATACCGTCTCGTGTGCAATTCGGACGCACCGGGGCCGTGCCCGGTGCCGCGAAATCGTTTGAAAACGGCTCGAAAATTATGTGTAATAGTGCATTATGATTCCGAGCTGGTTAGAGTTGCCGAGCGCATACACTCCGTTTATTTATGTCCGTATATTTCGTGTGGGACGAGACGGGCATACGAATTATTCAAATGTGAGTGGACACTTTGTATTTCTACACACCGTCACATTATTATGGAGCATGCACCGTTGACCCCGCTCCGGTACTGCTAATTGGTACCGCTCAGCCTTGCTCTTTAACGTTTCAGTTTAACTTTCTGCCTCGTGATTTTTATTTATTAGGCAAAATAATGTCGCCGGGATGATTTCACTTCGCCGACACGGCTCGCTGTGCTCCAGCCTTCCAGATCGAAGGTGAATAACTTATTTGGCTTTATCAGAAGAAACACCGAGATCGCGGCTCGTTAGAACAGTAAACTTTGGCGATCGTTAATTTAACGCAGCATGAAATTCATTAGATGCGATCCAGTATCTCGTTTAGTGGTTAGTTTGGGCATGGCGTGCGACACCTGCCCATCGTGAGCATAACTATTTGAAAAGACTAGAAAATGAATTCCATAACTTTGCTGATCGTGAAATTTGTCTGATCGAGTCGTCGTACAATGCCTGTCCAGAGAGTGAGTTGAGGTGCTGAGGGTGAACGTAAAATACACAATTCGTTGAAATTTGAGATTGTTACAAGATACATGGCGAAACTGGAAAAAATGTAAAAGGGATTTTTAACAAATGTTATATGTCGTAGTAGAGCCCATTTATGTCGTTGTAGAGCCCATACAAGTTTCTCTTGAAATATCGGTGTACTGAAAACAACATAACAAAAGTAGATACCTATATTTGGAATATTCGTTGCAATAATTCATTCAGGGATTCGAAGGGCAAATACTTTCAGATAGCCAAGCAAAAAGCTCTAAGGTCCTATACCTTTGAGTCTTGTCTGGGAATGTATACAATCCCTGGAGCAACTACCGAACAACAACAAGGTTACCTTGATGTGGGTGCCAGGGCATGAGGGAGTAGAACTTGCTGACAGTCTTGCGAAACAAGGAGCTGAAGCTCAATTCATTGGACCTGAACCGTTTTGTGGCCTGGCCAATGGACACATAACGCAGGAGATCTAGAAATGGAAAAAGGATCAGAAAATATCCTACTGGGGGAATACTCCAGGCTAAAGACAAGCGAAAAACTTTATAATTTATGCGGCAAAGAATGCCGCAAGGTTTCCCGAACTTAAAAAGTCCGAATTAAGGCCGATAACAGGCCTTCACCAAAATTGTTTTTGGGGCAAAACAATTTTTTTTCAAATGGAACTATATCAGTACCGTTGTACCATTTATTAGTACTATTAATAAGGAATTTATTCATATGTCGTATTAAAATGTGCGATAAATATAAATAAAGTAACAGCTAAAAGAAAATACAATTTTATTCTAACTACCTTGTTACACATAAGGTGATTTTGGAATATAAAAAATTAACACAAAACATTACAACAGTTGTTCAAGATGCTGTCCATTAACGTCAATGCACTTCTGAACTTGCATAGATGTTTCTCGAAGAACGATCGCCAATTGCTGGGCCGGTATGTTATTCATTGCTAGTTTTACTCGTAGCTCCAGGTCGTCACAGGTTATAACGGAAGTTGCATAGACAATATTCTTTAAATGACCGCAAACAAAGAAATCTAGGGGCGTTAAATCAGGTGACCTTGGATGCCACCTCACAGGACCATTCGTCGAAATTACGTTTTCTCCGAATCTCCGTTGCAGGTAATCAATTACTATCCTTGATGTATGGGGAGGAGCGCCGTCTTGTTGGAAATACATTCCCTGTCCTAAATCTAAAGATAACTCATCTAAAATGTCCTCAATCTCATTTTCCAGGAATCTCAAGTATCTGGCACCAATCAGAGGCTCTTCAAATACTATTGGATCAGTGATTCTACTACCGATTATTCCAAGCCAAACATTGAAACCGAACCGCACTTGAAAGTTACCCTCCCGTAATAAATTTTGATTTTCCTGTGACCAATATTTTGTATTAATCCTAAATGTGTAAACCTAGACCCGTCCGAAAATAAAATCAGTCCCAAAAAATCATTGTTTGACTGCACGTTATTATACGAAATCCAATTGCAATATTCCATCCTACGTTCGTAATCACTTTCGTACAAATGCTGGTGCAATTGGCATTTAAAAGATTTATAGTGGTATTTGTGCAAAGTTCGGCTTACTGTTTGGTGACTGATGTCCAATTCAAACTCAACTTGCCTTAAAGAAACAGACTTATCAACTTCTATTCGAGCCAAAACATTAATTTCCATTCCTTCGTCAATAATGAAGTTTTTTTCGGGATCATTGTTTGGCTGTCTTCGGAATTGTCTATCAGGATATCGTTGGGCATAAAGGTCGGTAGCCGCTACTGCATTTCTTTTACATTCGCCATAAATAATTAACACGTCCACTTTTTCATCTCAATTTTGTTAATAATAATAATCACGTAATTTAGTGTTTTTAACGGGATATCGATTTTTGTAGCATTACACGAGTCATTTAGAATAAATCGGAACCGTCATGGCACACTTAAATGGAAAACTAAAAATTATATTATATAAAAAATTGATGTTTGAAATGTCACTTATTTGGCACCGTTGGATTCAGAAGAGAAGAGAAATAAAATCAACTGTATGCCAAAAAGTGCCGCTTATTATGTATGTAGTGTATTCTAAATTTCAATCAATTATCTTCAAAACTAAAGGGGAAAAGGGGGATATGCCATGATCTTGTTACACCCGGTATAGCAGCCATTTTTTTCGATTTTTATCGCGCCCTTTCATTTTGTTTTAAATCTTATTTTTTATAACAAAATTGAATCACAATAAGGCTACTCAGAGCTAAACGACCCCAAAAACAATCTACAATCTACCTTGTATATTTTGAGAATATTGCTATTTGTTCTTTTAATTCAATTTTTATCGCTCTATATTTACCAGTTCCATACCTATTTTCTTACACAACACTATGAGTGACGCGACGTATAAGCAAACATATTTCTCCGTTTATTACAGCTATAATTATTATATAAGGTAATTTATTGATCAAATTACCAATTTTGAAAGCCCAACAATCCCGTTAAACCGATTACTTGTGGGAATTGGATATGCCCGGTAGCGTGTTCGAGCAAGAGCCATTCCTAATTAAAAATATCGTGCGCGGCTGCTTAAAAGTATGCATTTACCAGCGACAACTGTCAGGGGTTTTGTACAGAATGCTAAAAACATAATCGTAATTAGAGTGACCAGACGACCCATTCACGTTTACGTATGTATCTACACATACTACTATTTTTAATTTAACTCGCCTATTTTATTATAAAGACTTAGCTGTGGAAGAGTCAGCAGCTGCGCCAATAAAACAACGGAATTGAACTAATTCTACAATGATTTGTTTGCCGAAATATTTTTTGATGGCAATGCCAAAATTAGATAAGATCAAAGGTCAGAACTTGGTTCATATTTAAGATTAAAATTTGGACAAAACTTTTGGACTTTCTCTTGCTGCAGTTTTGTAAAAGTTTTATAATTAATGTTAAAAGGAAATAATAAAAGGGTTTGGATTTAAAATGCCTTCAAATGCAAATTTGATCAATTCAAACAACTACAAAACTATGAAGCGTTCAAATGGTTTTAAAATTGCTTTATAAAATATACATATAGATTTCCTATATTCTCTTTTAAAAGCTTCTCCTCATATGAAAGCGACCTCTTGTCAAAATACGCAATAAAACAATGAGTCGTCTATTAAATACACCATAAATCTTATTAGCTTTTAATATACGAAGATTAAACTAAAATCTCTTAAGAAAATATGGTTATGATAATTGACAGGAATTTTTGGGCGATGTATAAAGAATGTCTAAGTCAACGCCAACAAGCAAGTGGAAAAACATTAAAAACAGTGGCAATTTTAAAAGAAAAATTGAATTATATCATTAAAAACTTCTTAATAATACTCCAATCAATCAATCAATCAATCAATCACTAGCAAATAGGTTAGAAATGTAGGCGAGAAACGTTCGAATAATCATGAACCCACTTTAAAACTAAGCAATCTTATGAAGGTTCTGACTTCAAACAGTTTAATTTTTACCAGGATTATAAGACTTCATTCAAGCACAAATTGATCTATACATGCGAAGATTTAGATAATTTGAACTAGGATTATACGAATTTACGACACCACGACACCATAAGATTGATGATGAAGTTAAGTGATAGGGCCCTCATTAAACATAAAAAATCTAAAGAACGCCATCATTGGGAATACTATAAAACTTTACGCAATGAGACAAACCGTGCTATCAAAAGGGGAAAAAAGGCGTACTTGGAATATCAAATGAGAACTAAAAATAAAAAAAACTCTTTGAAAAGACTTAAAAGGACTCAGTATACTCTCAAAGAATCATGAAATTCACTACCTGATCACCTGTCAGATGTAAATGAAATAAACAAATATTTCATTAATGCAATTAAGCCCCTTACAACTGTTGACCAGGACACTATTCAAAACTACTTGAATGGCACTATACCTAGCATCAATGAATCTAATTTTCACCATGTGTCTGAAGATGAGGTTCATAAAAACTTATTATCCATAAAGACAAAGGCTGTCGGGTCTGATAAAATTGGCATTAACCTTATTTTACAACTTTATTCTGAGATAATACTACTGTTAGTCCATATAGTAAATTCCTGTCTGGAAAAAAATGTTTTTCCCTCTCAATGGAAAATTGCGGAAGTTATACCTTTACCTAAATGTAAGGAAGTAGGTGATTTCAGTGACTTAAGACCTATAAGCATATTGCCTGTATTATCGAAGTTGCTTGAGAAAATAATTTACATTCAGATTAAACAGCATTTAGACGAATATAACATTCTTCCAGAGCAACAATCAGGTTTTCGACCAAATCACAGTTGCACAACAGCATTGCTAGAAGTTACCCACGACATTGTATCTGCATATGATGACAAAAAACTTACGATGCTAACTCTAATAGATTATAGCAAAGCATTTGATAGAATAAATCACCGTTTGCTTCTTGCGATCCTACATTTCATAAAGTTCAGCGAAAATTCTGTAGATCTTATAACCCAATATCTCTCTCAAAGGCTTCAATGTGTCAAATATAGAGACCAATTGTCCACTTATTTATCAATAGATCATGGTGTGCCACAAGGTTCTATACTAGGGCCATTGCTATTTACGATTTACACTTCAGAATTTAAAAAAGTATTGATAAATTGCAAATTACATTTTTACGCAGATGACACACAGCTATATTATTCATTTAAGGAAGAACATGTCCATAATGATGCAGTAAATGAGGACCTGTGTGCACTGATAAGTATATCTACAAAATTTTGTCTTTCAATAAATCCCTCTAAATCGCAAGTAATGTTGTTCGGTAATTTGGCAGCCCGAAGTAGGTGTCTTGATCTAATTAATATTAAAATATCTGATTGATGCCTAAAATATCAAATGTAACAAAAAATCTAGGTCTAGTCATTGATAGTTCCCTTCAATTCTCTGATCACGTAAATCTAATAATTAAACGTGCTTTCTCAAATTTGAAGCTAATTTATGCTAACAGAGAGTCTCTCAACAAACAAACAAAAATTACTTTGTGCGAGGCATTGGTCCTATCTCATCTAAACTTTGGTGATGTTGTTTTCCATCCCTTTCACAGAAAGATCGATTTGTACAGACTTCAAAGAATTCAAAACTATTGTGTAAGGTTAATCGAAAACGTAAGAAAGTATCGCATCACTTAAGGAATTTGGGCTGGCTTAACATACATCAAAGGTTGATTCACCACAGCTGCTGCCTATTGCATAAAATTATTACTTTTAAAAAACCTCCGTATCTCTATAAAAAAAATACGCTTTCGGACTGATGTCCACAACTTAAATGTTCGTCATAAGAATACCATCACTGTACCAAAACACAAATCAGTTTTATTTCAGTGTGGATTTTCATATCAGATTGCGAAACAGTATAACATGCAATGTTAAAGACTACTCCAGAGCCAGATTTAAGAGGGAATTAAAAAAATAATTATTCTCTATCTAACTTCCCCACTTGTGTGTATTCGCCTGTAAGTTCTTACCTTTTGGGTATTTGTCATACGATATCAGTGTGTAGTTGCTGGTAATTTCTTCCTAACTTTGTCATCTTTGTTGTCCCATATACTAACATATTTTTTAGGTTAAGTGGAAGAGCAGGCTTGCCTGAACTTTACCTTTTCGTATGCTATATTATATGTGTCTTATATATATTATATATTCTTGCTATTCGTATTTGTCATAGTAGATGAATAAAAGCTTTTATTATTATTATTATTTATGTAAATTCAATTTGATTTATCTAGGGCAGGAAGTACTTGTAGGTGACTAAATTGAATCTATTGATACTTATGCAAGTACTTAATGAGTTATTTTTTTGTTACTTTCATAAGAGCTGAAGATCTTAAAAATTATTGAACGAAAATAGAACGGTGTTATGCATCGTCCATTTTGAACTATTATTTAGAAAAGTATAATCTTTTATATTTATTCCACTACTCTTTGTGTAAAAACTTTAGTTTAATACACTTAAATTATATTACCAGAGTTTTGTAAGCTTACTAATCAAAAATTGATTTTCATTGGAAACCAGTATTTTTATAAAATTTAAGAATTTTCATTCAAAAATTACTGAGGGGTATTGAAAATTTAGAGCTAGTTTCATACGGTAAACTGTTTATCGTTTGAAACATTTGGGAGTACCAACATCATTAACGACTTTCTAGAAAGGTACTGAGAACATATAAAATAACTTCATTAACTTGACATGATGTATCATAGTATTGTCTTTTCTGTTGTACAGGCATCAATGAACTGAAATGTTTTTGGAATAACAAATATCCTAAAATAAAACAGTTTTAACGATCATTATTCAAGGCAAATTTAGGTTTTTATGGCACCATGAAAGTCTCAAAGAACAAATGCTCTTATTGTAGGTTTTATCAAGCCCTCTACGCTTTCACAGAAATAACTTCATAAGTTCTTCGTGAGTAGGATAAGTTATATATATATATATATATATATATATATATATATATATAACCTCCTAAAGATCGTTATTCTTGGATCCCTCTTTGAGTTTCTTAGACTCCTATGACTACTATCACAGAAATATAGATTTATCAGTAGTTATATAAACAGTTCTTATGAAACTGTACTGAAAAACTTAAATTGTTACTTGGGATTATAAAGATTAATTTGTCCCAAGTGCCAACAAAAAAAAATACAAGTTACAAAGAAATTTCGAAAAATTGTCAAAAAATGTCACCACCCAAACATGAACCAAATCTCATATACGTACCGGGTTATGTCCTTTACTCTTTTATCGCAGAGTTTAGCCTTTAAAAAATTTTCAGTGTTAAAAAGTTTTTGACCAGCGCTGGAGCAGAACGGTCCCAAAAAGATTCCAAGCCAACCAATGTCGATTCTATCTTTTTAATATACAATTAGTATTGCTTTTGTGTTAACTCGTACTAAATATATACTCATTTCGAAGAAGCAATTATAAATAAACACTTGGAATTCATCGCGGCTCGATGTTGCACTTTGATTTTTAATAAGTTGGAAACCCACGAAAACACCGCCTTTTATGTTCAGGACGTGACGTGGGTAAAGTGTTAAAAACATTGTTATTTTCGATACATTTTTAAATAGTGAACGATCTGAATTTCAAATTCTAAAAAGTGAACGCGTTTTAAATAAATTACCGCCAGCTCCCGCTAAGCACCTGTTAGATGCACTATCGTATGCAGCAGAGTTTCTCCAACTGAGTCATCTTTATTGTTCCCTATTTGTATTTATGATGCGTTTTTGCGCAAATTTAAACAAATATCGCTGCCATTGAATGACAATTTTATCCCAGCCTAGATCGATGTAATATTTATTTATTTTATTTATTTATTTAAATTGAGACTGCTTCGATGCCGGATAAGGTCACATGTATATGGAGTTAGTTATTGTACTTACAAAGTGTCCAGTTAGCTACTTCTACGATAGCGAAAATATATAGATAACTCATACATATTTCTGTAAAACATTCGACAGTTGAAACCAAAACATTTTATTACAAAAGCGGGCTAAGAATGGTTATGAGTAAAAATCCATGGGATTTGAATCTTGATGCTTAGGAGGCCATCTTATTGGAGCCTCATTTTTTCTTCCAATGTAGCAGCAAAGGAGTTTTTAGTTTAACAACTTAGAGGGACTCATCATCTTGCATACGCTACAATGCATGAAACAACTGAGAAATTATACCTTTATTATTCAACAATTCTTATTTAAAGTAGCCTCCTTAATATCCACTAAAGGATAAGTTTATGAAACTTGTTCAAGAACACCCTGTATACGTAACATTGAAATTTTCGATACCTTCGGTATTTGCAAAGATCCAGCCCTGTTAGGCTCAATGAAAATTAGTTGTAGATTGATTTGTATTAGAAAAATGTTGTATCACAATCGCGTCTATCTAGGCATATATTACGTTGTAGATAGTTAAAGGTAAGCCCTCGTCCACCGTCGGTGGTCCAAAATGGCGCCAAGATCTGATCCACTTTCAAGATAATCCGCGAGATGGACCGGAGATTTATAACAGGTCCTTTTATAAGCGCTTGCTCTCCATATAGATCTCCAGCAACGATTGCTCGTTTACGGGGTGGACTTGGCTTTAGTTTTTTTTTTCGACAGCGTCACAGCTGCAATATTAGAACCTCAACGGTGGATTATCCAAAAAGTGTTCAGTAAAATTTTATATAGTTAACAGTAATGAAGGAAACCTGCAGTTTTGATTGCAAATTGTTAGATTTCAATAAATGTCTGGATTTTTGTTAACTTTTAGACTATTTTATTGACTTAGTTGGTTTTCCAGTGAGCAGTAGGCATCCCAAGTAACAATTTAAATGTTGTTTAGCCTGGCTCTTGTTTTATAAAGGTTTTATGAAGGATGTTTGCAGATTAATTAGTTTTAAATTAGGCTTATTTGACACCAAATGTATTTCTAGGGTATAAGAATTTATTGAAAAGCCTTGTAGTATATCTTAAAACTTGCCCCTAGAGGGGTGGACGCCTGATGTAGGGGTAGCTGAGGTCAAATCCCTCGAGAAACCTTCCGCCCTACTCGAGGGAATAACAGTTAGTCAAATAACTGGGGAAAATAAACGGCTTCACGGAAAAGGGCACTTTGGGGGTGGTTTTTGGCCAATTTGAGGGGGTTGCCGAGGTGGAAAAATTGCTTTGACCCCGGGAATCGATTCAGCACCCTCAAAAACGTGGGGACATTGTCTAGTCCGAATCGCAAACATTTTTTGCTACTTCGTCCGACTCATTTAATGGACTATTTTGAGTTCATTGGAATCCTATGACAGAGATATAAAATTATTAGCTGTAATTTATCAAGGGTGCTGGTAATCACGCGATAATTTTCTCTAATAATGAACCGAGAGCTTGTTGCTTAGTAATTACCCGACCCTGTATGGCGGAGGGTAATTACTTAAAGCAACAAGCTTGAGGGTCATTATTAGAGAAAATTACAAGGATTTATCAGTGCACGCGGTAAATTATGTGAGATAATTTTTTGAAATTCTAATAATATGTCAAATCGTGAATTTGACATATTATAATATGTCAAATCGTGAATTTGACATTTTAAATAAATTATAAAACTGTCAATAATTTCTCGTAAGTATCATCGTATCATCTCCCTAGGGAGATTATCAAGGGTAATATAACAAGACCTTGATTAATAGTCGGTTACTATATTGTCATCAATTTTTCGAGAGTGCGATGGTTGTCATTTTGACGAGACCATCTTTGGCGTTAATAATCTTACTAAAGCCCGAGAGCTTTAGCTCGAGGGATTTAGTCTGATTATTAACGCCAACTGTGGTCGGGGCAAATTGGAGAGCACTCGAGAACAATTGTGACCATATTATAGCCGCTAATTTATCAAGGTTAAGTTATGTTTTATTAGATTATTTCTTGAATGAGTTAATAATTGGAGATATATAAATTTCTACCTTTTTAATGAACATAATTGTATCATTCGAAACATTACCAAATGGGTTCATTTTGACACTAATCAACTAATGTGACGTTTGAAAATATCTGTACGACAGCAGTATGCCTACTTGTTATAAGTTAATAGATTAAATATCAGCAAACCGCAAAGCAATATTCACTTGTCCTTCACAAATACAAGTCCATTGACCCACAGGCACAGGGTCCCAAACTAACTAGCCATATTTATTACAGTTATTGAAATAGGCTAATTTATTTCAATTTATTACCAGAGGAAAAAGTTTACTGCTTATATAGTCGTTCCCCATTATCAGTTTTTTAATGACATAAAAGTTTACTACACCCTGTATATGGCTGGTAATATGGCTTGTCAAATCCATTAATGTTAGATTCGTAATAGGGATTTTCCTCCAAATTTCCATCGTACCTCCCTGTAAGTATGCTTATTATATTTCTGTATAAGCTTTAACGTGGCCCGTTACAGTCCTTTTGCTACAGATCTTCCTATCTCACTAAATTTAAATATGTATATTGTTTTATTGTCTCTTATTTGTATTCTGGAAACGCCCCACAGTAATAACTTTAACAGATTTCTCAGGGAATTTAAATCAACTGTTTAATTTAATGTTATTTTAGAGCCGGATGGATTACGGCTTGCCCAACGATGATAATTTACGATAAAAACAATTGTAAAAACAAGGCGTTTTTTAATTTCGTCCGCTTGCAGATATTATTACGCGAAAATTATGTTTACGAACAACTTTTATTTCGCGTTATCCGCGATCGCACCGAGTTAAACAGACATTTTAAAGCAGATCGTTGTATCTGCTTGTCCTCTTATTTGTTTCTGACATTATTTACTGCTCGGTTTTCAAGATAGCCGCCTTAGAATGCAGTTTTTTATGACAACCAAACTCCAAAACCAAAACTCTTGAATACTACAGCTTTATACGAATTTCGCCAAACAAGTTGGCATCATCAGGGACGATTAGGGATGAATTGTTATGCACAGTTCTTGCAGGAAAATCTTAATTTGTAATAAAAAAGAGATTTCGGTCATAGCTTTAAACAACTGTAACTCAAGAACTGAAACTGTCAAGGCTCCAAGAATTCGCATGAAGTTAAAAAAAAAACAAAATTGTGCGAATTTCTATTACCTATAATTTTCATGTGCACATATTTTACAGCGGAATTGATAGTTTTTAACGAATAACCGATTTTAACCTCACCACAATAAAATTGTGAGAGGTTACTAAAATTGGTTCAAAAACGAAAATTGAGATAACATCAAATCTTTACGTTTTGAGGTCCTAGGAACCCAAAAAAGTGGTTTTTGAAAAATGTCTGTGTCTGTGTGTTAGCACGATAGCGCCGAAACTACTGAACGGATTTGAATGAAACATTGCATGTGCGTTTTTTTAGTGCCCCAGAAGATCTTAAAAGGTTTTAGTTGAGATCGGATTACGTTTAGTGCCGTTTTGACGCAACAAGTTGTTTATTTTATAATTACTTTCAATTTCCAATGGAACCATTGAAAAGCAGTTAAAATTCTGATTTCAACAATATATCACACTTCCACCCTTTCGATTTGGTTTCCATGAAAAAAATTAAAAACAAAGCATAGATCGCATTTGGCGTGACATGATCGATGCACTAGCCGTTACGTCGTGAAACTCGTCACATCACGTGTCAGTTCACGTGTGAGGGTTTCTTCACTGCCCTAGAAGTAGAGGGGATTACGTTTAGTGCCGTTTTTAAATATATATACAGACAAATCGAAGAATTAAACTACAAATATTCCTCTAAAATCTAGTAAAATTACTGAAATGCTAATGTTTCATTTAACAAAGACAGCCGCGAGCGATCGGATTGCAATGAGCAAATTTTGACGATTGTCATTGTCATCGTTTGTCATCCGATAACGTTGGTGTCATGTCATGTTAATAAGATTTCGGCATATTTGTAACTTTTAGCGGATTGTCGCAAACTTTAAAGGTAGATGTAACAATATCAGTATCATATGCTTTCTATACCTTCGTTGGTGAATTTATTATAGATTATCACTTTACCAATTTTCAGTTTGTTGCTTTACAAATCTGTAGTATTTAGGATAACTAGACTTTCTTAGTCGTTCTCAAGTGATGTTAAAGTTGTTAATATCCTAATAGTATATTATTCAACGAGCGATAATGTAGGTAATAACTCGCATAGATGAAATTTGCAGCACGAGCCGCAGGCGAGTGTTGTAAATTCATTAAGTTGAGGGTATTTTTATTGCCCCAGAAGATCTGAAAAGATTTTGGAGATCGGATTACGTTTAGTGCCGCTTTGTCGCACAATTTAATGCTCTATTCGGCTTCAAAGATCCACCGAGTGTGGAGGTTCCAGCCGCTTCCAGTAGCTTACCTATTTTCTCGTCATTTTTTTCACTGGCCTCCAGAACTAACCCCCCAAAATTCTCATTGCTATATGAAATGAATGAGAACTATAATATAGACCAGTTAGACTTATGTAGCTAAGAAATGCCCTTCTTGGGGTGGGAGGGTAATTACCACCTCTACCCCCCTTATCTACGCCCTTGGTAAAGTGAATATAATTAACAACACTTTGCGAATATTAAGATAATTACTGCATCGTTATTATCGTTTCTGTCGTGTCAAGAAGAAAACGTAATTTTTTTAACAAGCCGCAATTGTACGCAAATGTTATAATCACCCAACAGCGTGGTAAGAGAGAAGCACCCCGATCTGTTCTCGGACACGTAGCATATTATTAATACAATTTCACTCAATAATCTACCTGACGATGATAGTAAGTAGTTTGTGGTTAGCCCACCGCGTTTTCATATAACGACCCACGGCATATGGCTACCGCTATAGAAAACCGCTATTGTTGAAAACTGCGTTTCTGTTATTTTAGCCCAACGCATTTGTATTCGATAAGTGTTAAATTACGTACAGAATTTGCGGCTTTCTAATCGTCCAAGTACCTTCTTGGCATTGTTACCGAGACACGCGAGAGGTTCTGGGATTTTTTTTTCTCATATACGAAACTCGGCTTCAGTGTGATATGTGATATACAGGGCGTAGTAGAAAAGATACACACATCAAAATTTTCTAATCTTGAGAGGATTATATCTTCCTTTAGTTTACGTTTAACCGTTGCCATTGACATATTGTGATATTGAATGGGCAGATTATTAATAATGTAAGCTGCTTTGAAGGAAAAGGACGATCGAAAAAGTGAAATTTGATGGGGGGGAATACAAACTTTATTTTCAACATGTCTTAAATCTCTGTTATGAATATCAGTTCGTCTTTGTATTTTATGAAATAAATAACTAAGTTTGCCTGTTCAGAAAATATTTAAAACGAATCCTACTACGTGTATGAATCTCCTTTCACACATATTTAATAGTTTGAATCGCGTAAATGTGGAGCAATAAGATCATATTGGGGCATATCTTACATAGCAGCTTTCAATTTTTTGTAAACGGTACTTGTCTTCTTGAGTAAGACAGGGACCGTATACAATATCTGCGTAATTTAAGTGCGATGGAACCATAGTTTCCGATAGCAGTATTTTAGTATTTGTATCCAGACACCTTTTAAGGGTGAATAACTGTTTTAAACAATAGAAAGGTTTTTACACGCTTTATAGTAGCTTCACCTATATGTTTGTTTGTTTGTACGTAACTTTTTCAATCTTTGAACGTGATTCTCACCCACTTCAAAAAAATCAAATTAAACCGAAACTTTGCGCACTTATCAAGGAGTGATAATACAATAATTTGACAACTTTGTCCTAATGTCCTCACCAGGATAATCAGGATAAAAGAAAATTTAAAAAAATGACTAATCTATTGTCTATATTTTGGCGGAGGCGCCGCAGCTAACACTATACCGTATTTGTCGTTATATTAAACGCTAGTTCCAACTTGAATACATACATTATGATGTAATATTAATTATGTACTACTAACGGATACTCAGCGGTTTCGAAAAGCAGGATGAATGCCGTGACGAAAAAAAATATAGTTTAAAAAACTAAAAAACACGCTTTAATAGCAAAACGAACTAAAAAGTAAAAAATAATGTTACGTACAGGCTGTCCATTTTATTAGGGCACTCGAGAATATCTCACTTAATATCGGTCGTACAAAAAAAAATATTTTTACGAAAATTGTGCCGATTTATATAACCTACAAAATGGTTTAAAGACATTTGAAATCCATGGTCTACTTTAAGTGTTATGGCGGAAAATATCGAAAATGCGGAAAACGTGTAGGCCAAATATACGATATACGAGAAAAATTCTAAGGCGAAAATTTTTTGCAAAACAGAGTGTTTCAACGAGGTTTTATCTAATTTTTTTCAAAACCGCTGTATTTTGAGATTTACTCTTCAGGCTGTTAAAAAAATTATTTTGAAACGGGCGGGAAATAGCGCCGTTAAATAGAGTATTTTCCTCCCTTTTCAATTATATATCACATGCCATAATTATTCATTGCTATTACGTTAGTAAATATAAAAACATTTTTTTAAAACCAATAATTTTTTTTAACAAGCATTATACCTGCCGTGGAGAAGTATGATGAAACAAAACGATAAAATAATTCAATAAATTGTTCAAATCTTTGTTATAATAAAACATTAACACAATTAAGAAGAATAAAGCAAATTCAGGTAACAAAAACAAAATAATAATCAAGAAAGCAACATGGAGCAATTATGGAAAGAGTATTCGCAGTTATGCCAATGTATAGAGGTCCTACATAAAAGCGCCACTCCTTGCTCAGAAAGTTAAAATATCTTTACCAATTAATTTGGGTATAATATCCATCTGTTTGTATTTCATGATTTCAGTATTATTTCAATTATTTTAAAATAGTTGGCTATGAACAAACTTGACAATTTAATTTTTTGACAGATCGTCTCAGTTAATACTTAAACTCTCACTCAATCACACTCGATTAAGAATTTAGAATTTTCAAAAATGATTTTCACTCACATTGAGCGTTATAATATGTTCGTTACATATTGCCAATGCAATTTTAACTCTGGATTAACTCAAGTAGGATATAGAAACAGATTTTCGCAAGCACTACAGCCGAATAAAACTCTGTTCAGAAAATTAGCTACGAAACTAAAAAATAATAGTTCATTTTAAAAGAAGAAGACAAGGTTGAACAGTGTTACTGATAATGTAAATAAGGTAAACCGAGTTATTAATTATGTAAGAAATAAAAATACAGAAAATTTGGAAACATCATTAAGAGAAATTCAAATTGCTTGTCATATAAATAAAACAAGTGCTAGAAAAATTTTAAAGAAAAATGGTTACCGGTGTTATAGCGCCAAAAAAGTTCACAATTTACAAGCGCGGGACAAACCAAGGAGGACGACTTTTTGTAGATGGTTGTTGGAAAAGAAGCGTGCCGATCCATTAATGTGTAGTAAAATACTTTGGTCCGACGAGGCAAATTTTTCCAATAATGGATTTTTTAATCGCAATATTCATTACAAATGGACTTCTGAAAATACACACTGGCATAGATCTACTGGGTTTCAAAATCGTTTTTCAATAAATGTGTGGATAGGTATTTTAGGCACCAATTTAATAGGTCCTTATTTTTATGATGGTCACCGCAGTGGTCAAAGGAACCTAAACTTTTTTAGAAATGAATTTAAAGAATTCTTAGATGACCTACCTTTAGAGAATCGACACAACTTTCAATATTTTCAACAAGATGGAGCTCCTCCCCACAATTTCCAGATTTGCCTAGATTATTTAGACGAAATTTTGCCTCAACATTGGATAGGTACCAATGGATTTATTCGATGGCCCCCTCGTTCTCCAGATATAACCTCAATGGATTTTTTTCTATGGGGGTATATTAAAGATAAGGTGTTTTCGATGACACCGCAAAATGTAGGGGACCTAAAAGCTCGAATTCAACAGGCATGTTTTACAGTTACCCCCGAAATGCTGAGTAATGTTGTAAATGCAGTGCCTCGCCGCACTCGATTGTGCATAAGAAATCGCGGTGGCCACTTTGAACACTTGATATGATATCATAAAAATTATTTTGAGGATTAGATAAATATTAATGTTCTGTGTGTTATATTCTTTATTTGTTTTTGTTACCTGAATTTACTTTATTCTTCTTAATTGTGTTAATGTTTTATTATAGCAAAGATTTGAACAACTAATTGAATTATTTTATCGTTTTATTTAATCATACTTCACGGCAAGTATAATGCTTGTTAAAAAAATTTTTTATTGCCTTAAAAAAATGTTTTTATAATAACTAACTACTATATGGTTGAAAAGGGAGGAAAATACTCTATTTAATCCCGCCCGTTTCAAAATAATTTTTTTAACAGCCTGAAGAATAAATCTCAAAATACAGCGGTTTTGAAAAGAAATTAGATAAAACCTCGTTGAAACACTCTGTTTTGCAAAAAATTTTTGCCTTAGAATTTTTCTCGTATATCGTATATTTGTTCTAGACGTTTTCCGCATTTTCGATATTTTCCGCCATAACTCTTAAAGTAGGCCATGGATTTCAAATGTCTTTAAACCATTTTGTAGGTTATATAAATCGGCACAATTTTCGTAAAAATAATTTTTTTTGCATGACCGATATTAAGTGAGATATTCTCGAGGGCCCTGATAAAACGGACAGCCTGTATTTTAAATATTTTATTGTAAAAAGCGTGGGGTGCAATAAAACTATATTAAAAAGCACCCCATGCGTTTTACACTAAAATATTTAAAATATGTAAACATTATTTCTTACTTTTTAGTTCGTGTTGCTATTAAAGCTTGTTTTTAATTTTTTTAAACTGCAATCTTTTTACAAATAATACTAACGTGACCAGAAAAGTTTAGTAAAATATTAAAGTTAATACCAAGATTTTATACGCCATTGGTTGATGTAATGATCTCATTATTGATTTGAACAAACAGTTCTGTAAGTTGTGTAAATGTTGAGAAGTTCCAAAAACAAGACTTTTGGCTTCTTAGAGTGTCCATTGGTATATAAGACTGAAGTCATTATTGATGTAAAATTCTGCCGTTAGAAATTCGGAAGGAGAAAAACTATATATCAGCTGAATATCGTCAGCTTACGTGTATAATTTTGAATATAGTGGAAGTATCGAAATATCTGCAATAAATATATTTTAAAAAGTGGTCCATGAATAGATCCTTGCGGAACACCTGATAAAACAGATCTATTTTGTGATGTAAGTATCGAGTTTCCTGTATTAATACTAATATGCTGTTGTCTCTGTATGTTAACCAGAAAAAAATATTTCCAGATATACCATAATAACTTAATTTTGCAATTAGACAATTAATATCTAAGGAGTCATAAGCTTTAGCCATTTCATCATTTTCAAATTCTAACGCACTAAAAATAGGTGTTGAGTGAAACAACAGTAGAATTGTGTATAAAATTAAAAAAATAATTTTCATTTAAACCTGTAATACCGCTTTGATGTGGGCACATTGTATAAAATAGAAGAAAACCGATGAAACTGAAACCTTCTGCGATATTATAGTAACCTGCAGAATCTTTTGCAGATAAAAAAGACAATAACAATTTTACGAGCTCATTATTAACGCTGGTGGACCATTCGGTTTGGTGTCATCAAACAAGCCATTGTACATTTAAAAACCAGGTATGTGATTAATTTTGCGGATGAAATAGTACAGAGAGTAACGATATTTTAATGAAGTCGTAAAGTGTTTATTGTTTTTTTATCTGCACCGTAATTCTGCAGGGTACTATACTTATGAACAAATTTCTAAATATCTAAACGCTACTAAATTTTTTATAGAGAACATTTAAGGAGAGCCTGAAATGTTATCAAAACGAAAATCGCCAATAATGATATAACTTTCGAAAAAAAAAAAAACTCGACTACAATGCTTGCCTCAATCTGCAGGGTACATCAAATTTACGGCACGTACATGTACAGGTTGCAGCGGTTACCTCTGTTGGCCGATTTAAATGAACATTGTAATTATTCAGCCGGAATTTATTGTGTTTCGGTATTAGTTTAAGAATTGATGGTGGAATGCAGAAGTAATGCTCGGGTGCGAATCATCCTTTGGATCTCGACCGATGCCGTTTGTCGGTACCTCGGCGGCCAATTAGATAATATGATCGATGGATCAGGCCCGATCACGCGATCAAATATTGAATTGGCTCTTGCCTCATCGCTTTGTTCGACCGGCGACCGGGAAATTTTCTCTGGGGAACGTCACAATTACAGGCGATTTTTTACAATAAATTTTATTACCTCACAGACGCTAGATGGGATTAGGAATTCGACTGATGCGACTTTTATTTGATAAAAGTCATTTTAGACCAGCACGTATGTGCGCATTTTTCTGAGATCGTGTTCAGTGTAAAACTTCGTATAAACCTACTAGCGTATTGTTTAAAGAAAAATTGTTTGTACAGTTAAAAAATATACAATTTTTTGCATTCAATATGATTCCTTATTCACTTAAGTGTAATAATTATTTTGTCTTTTGTACGATTTAAATCAAACTGATTCCAAGAGATAGAGGTCTCAGATAATGGTAATGAAGCATACGGACAAAAATTGCCTTAGAGAAGCAATACAAAATTAAAGATAATTTAACTCCAGTAGAAAAGTTATCGATAAATTCTTTAAAACGCGATGAAAGTATAAAAATATTGCCAGCAGACAAAGGTAATGCCACAGTCATTATAGATAAAGATATATATAACACAAAAATCACGACTCTTGTAAATGAGGGCCCCTACTCAAAACTAAACAAAGATCCAACAAAATCAATAGAGAGAAATTTACAGAACTTTGTTTAAATACAAACATGAATTTAATGATTTTGAACGAAGGAAATTTACACCACATCATAGTAAGCCTCCTCATTTTTATGGCTTACCAAAGACACATAAACAAAATATTCCTTTAAGACCAATTGTTAGTTCTATTAATTCACCATTTCATAATTTGGCAAAATTTTTACTTAAAATTATTGATCCATTATCTGGAAATACCGATTCATATATTAAAAATAGTAAACATTTTATAGAAAAAAATTTATGAAAACAATATTCATGAATCACACCTGATGGTTAGTTTTGATGTAGTTAGTCTTTTTACCAATGTTCCGGTAGATGAAACCTTAAAAATAATTAAAGATAGGTTGCTAAATGATAATAATTTGGAAACTAGAACTAAATTAAGTGTAAATAGAATAATGGAACTCTTAACACTGTGTATAAAAACAACCTATTTTCAATTGGACAACGAGTTTTATCAGCAGGAGTTTGGTATGGCTATGGGGTCTGCATTATCACCAATTTTAAGCAACATATTTATGGAGAACTTTGAGAACACACATGTTCAAAATTGTATAAACAAACCGGTTGTCTGGTGGAGATATCTTGACGACATCTTTGCAATTTGGTCTCATGGTGTCGATTTACTAGATAGTTTTTTGGAAAATATAAATAGTAAGGAACCATCTATTAAACTCACATTAGAAGTAGAAAGTAGGAATGAACTACCGTTTTTAGATGTTTTAATTAGAAGGGTAAATAATACAATTGAAACAAGCGTTTATAGAAAACCAACACATACTAATAGATATCTAAATTTTAACTCAAATCAGTCAATAAATGTTAAAAGGGGTGTTGTAAAATGTTTATACGATAGGGCCAAAATAATTTCATCTAATAATGAAATATTAAATAACGAGAAAAAATGTATCAAAGAGGTTCTAGTACAAAATCAATATCCTGAAGCCTTTGTTGATAGAGTTTTCATAAATATTGAAAATAGGGACAATTAGGTACGACAAAAACGTGAACATCATTATACAGCAATCATTCCTTATGTATACGGACTATCGGAAAAGCTACGCCGTATAGGTATAGGTGGCAAATTTGATGTTAGGACGATATTTCAAACGGGGAACACTTTAAGATCTATTTTGACAAAAACAAAACCGATGAACAGGGAGCAGAATTCAAAAAACTATATTTACAATATCCCGGTGCGAATGTGATAAATGTTATGTGAGTGAGTCATCCAGACCTTTCAGTGTGAGGTTGGATGAGCACAAGAAATACATTAGAAATAATGAAATTCAGAAACCAAAGATTTGTGAACATGCTTGGGAAAACGGACATCGAATAAACTGGGACTCGGCAAAAATTTTAACAAAAGAAACAGATACCAAAAAAAGAAAAATTAAAGAATCAGCAATAATCTTATTAAATGACGATAAGTGCGTATCGAATTGTTCTGTAGATATTTGTACAACCTGATTACTCAACATTATCTAAAAGAAAATATCATCAGTTCTATGTTCTGTGTAAGTAGTAAGTATCTATGGAAATAACATAAACAGAATCTTAAAGCTGTGTATTTGACATACACAGCAAAATAAGAGTTCTTCCAAAAAAAGCTTTGGAAACGGAAAGAGATTACTTTCCGAAACGTCAGCAAAATACATTATTTCTGTGTTTATTTCGATTTATATTATTTGCAAAACATAACCTCTGACTGTTCCTTTGACGTAAACGTCTCGGGCGCAGAGGCTTTTTTCCAATAATTCTATTATTTTGTAGATTCGGTGATTTGTTTTGAAGAGGATAATAATACATGTGGTAGAAAACCCAAATAATAGGAAAGAATGTCACCAAGGTCTATTTAGGACCGCAAAATCAGTTTCCATATGTAAATGCAAGGCCATCTACGATGCTAAATTATATGAAAAACATCAAAAAATTATAGTCAGTTGTCAGCCCTAATGCATGCCTCAATTCGCTTTCTGTTATTGTTCATAACTTTTCGGGGGGTTGTAGGCGTAATTTCAGCGCAAGCTTGCCCAATCCGGTTTTCCATTTGTATTCTATTTCGTGGTTGCGTTTTGAAGATTTCACTCTTTAGAAACCCCCATAAAAAGAGTTCAAGGGCGTGAAATCAGGTGACCTCGGAGACCAATTAATAAAAGGGTTATTTCTTCCAATCCACCTTCGGGGAAGTTGTCGTTTAGCCAATTTCGTACTACCATTGTGGATCGAGGCTACAGCAAGTTGATATATCACATCGTTGTATGCAATAAAGGGCAAGTTTTGAATTTCGACTAAAAATTCAGTCAAAACAATTAGAAAACGTTCCGCATTCAAATTTCCCTCAAAGAAATATGGCCCAATTATTTGTTCATTGAAAATACCGCACCACACATTCACCTTTTCTGAATACTGGCGTCGACAGTGTACAACCCAATGAGGGTTCTCAACGCACCTATATCTAGTATTCTGAGAGTTAACTGTGCCATTAGTTGTAAATGTCGCTTGATCTGAGAATAAAATATTTTTAAAGAAATTAGGGTTGTTTAAAAACTCTTCCTGACACCAAATGCAATATTCCAACCGTCTTTCTTCGTCTCCTTCTTCTAATGTGTGTAAGAAAATAGACTTGAAGGGACGTAATTTATTTCGATGGAAGAATCTCCAAATCGTATCCTTGGGTACATTTAAAATTGTGGACGTTCTCCTTACGCTACACCTTGGATTTTCTCTGAACTGAAGAATTTCTGCATCTGTAATATGATCCCTCACACGTTGTTCTTGTTTGTTGCACACTTTGCCAGTTCTATTGAATAAATTATTAATTCTCCAAACTTTTACATGGTCTATTGGGGTCGATCTGGATGACGATTATTAAATTCTGTAGCAGTTTCCCTCGTTGTACGAGAATTATCATCAACTAATCTAACAATTTCCATTCTTTCCTCACTTGTAAGCATTTTAATTGAAATAAAATATGCTAGATTATAAAAAATCAGACATAATGCCAATAGATTTACTTGACAACTAATCTGATATTTATAAAATTGTCTCAGTAGAAACAAAGGAGACAGAGCATGCTTATGAAAACGATAAATTTGGGACTGAAATTTTTTTCCATTTTTTTTTAGAATTTAACTAAACTCCGGATTCAGGGTTTTTGAATAATTTCGAACAAGTTTTGTCAATAAAATAATTTTTTAATTAAAAAATTCTTACTATGATTTTTTTATTTTTTTCACATAATTTAGCATCGTAGATGGCCTTGCATTTAAAGATGGAAAGTGATTTTGTGGTCTTAAATAGACCTTGGTGGCCTCTTTCTTTTGAGATCAGTTTGATTTAAATCGGATAGAAAACAAAAGAATTATTACGCTGTTACACTCCTATGTGGGACACACTGTATATACCGGGTGTATCAGAATCATGGTACATAGGTTTACGGTGCACTAAAAAAAGGTAATAGAACTTTAAGACCTCATTAAAATACCTTTAAACTAGTGTCAAAAGTAATTGCGCCCAGGCACGTACTTGAAATATTTAGATCAGCAACTCAGTCGTTCAATTTTAGCAGCGCGTTATGGTCTTGTATTATTAATATGTACATTCTAATACATACGAATTTTAAGTTCGGCTCTGTACTACTTCGATCGCAAATTGACTCGCATACTTTTATAGGTTTTTAATGTGCGTCGGCTTGTTCGATGACACCATGCCATACCTGAGCTCGACTATATACCCCTTTTTCATTTCGCGGCAGCTTTTTGACATATACCTGATTTTTCCATTTCCGGCTTCACCAGAAGTGACACCGATTTTTGATTTTTTTTAAGTGAAACACCTTGTATATTATTGCATTATTCAAATTCTGCATAATGTTCTGAATCTTTTACCGTGCACCTGAGGAAGAGAGAAACATAATGTATTATGAGGATGTATTTTGTATCGCTTTACAAACTGCTTGATGTTGCTGGTGGGATTTTCTCAGGTCCAGACTCGTATAGTTTCAGAATTTAAAAAAGGAAATAGTTTCATTTCACGAGACCGCGTTCAACTTTTTATATAAACCAAATACTCCAAAACGTTTAAAGCAATTCTCCGAGTCTCTTCGTTAAACATTTTGCACGTAATATTTCCCACTAAGTAACAAAGTCGAAAGTCGAATAAACCCTAAAGTACTTCGTCCATATCTGTAATTCTAAGAATATCTTGGACATTCAATAAAGGGTGGCTACTTGCGAATTTCTTGCTTATGAATTGTTTAAAACGGAGAAAGATGATTCAAAGCTGCAGCTTTCTTTGTTGCACGTTTTATTGCGGTCGAGGACTTTTTAAATAATCTCTACATCTCCCATTTCTAAATAGACTATAGCTCCTGTACTAAGTCCCTGCCCCATTTCTTTCACTGCGTAAATTTGCGAAACTGAACACATGAGGAATAATCGCCATTCGCTAGAACGAAATGTGCGCAGTTTCTCCAGATAACAGCGAAAATAACATAACCATAAACCCACTTTGCCCAACTGCTAATTTCCTCCGTTTTTATCGGCGAGGCCTCCCAGCAACTTCGGCCATAAAGATGAGATTAATTTCTGCCATTCCCTCCGATGTACTCGTCGGTCGGTCCTCGAGATAAAAGCTACAACTGTAAGTTGTGCCAAAATTTTATTTTCATAATAAATCGGGTTGATGTTGACTAACGGACGGCTGTCGACGGCATTTCCGAGTCGATTAAGTCGTGACTTCTGTAAAATCCATTATTAATAGTATGGAAATAAAACGACAGAGTACTCGTACTCGAATCATTAGCCGTTTGTTTGATATATGGGACTATAAAAAGAAAATCTACCTAATGACCTGCGTATAATTAGACATGAAAATTGCACGCTTGTTTTTGCCAGTCGCGCGGTTAACGTTCATACAGAATCATCTGCATGTGCCAGATACGAGTATGACGGCTTTCGCTTGCAGATTTGTACAAAATATGTTATAAGAGGTTTCAATATAAATTGCCAGGGGGCGAATCAAATAGTTAGTTCATAGACAAAAGTCACAACAACTGCTGACTATATATTATCGAATGAAACAATATAGCACTCATTCTGTTGTTAATCAAATCTCTTAGGAATTCATTCAAATTGTATTGGAAAATTGGACGCACATACCACATATAGAGAAACGGGAAAGGAGTTACACATTTGAAAAAATGCAGACAACATCCATTATCGTTAACATTGGTGTAAATATTGTTGACGAGGAGAGTGTGTTAGAAACAATACCTAAAGTGAACTGCACCATGTCTTCTTTTGATTTGATATCATTGTCAGATCTAAATAAAATAGTAACTAACTAAGCAAGAAAGTGCAGTACAGACGAGATAGGGAAGGAACTAATAGAAAACACTTTTCATGTAGTTGATTAACCTCTACTCAATGTTATCAATCTAAGTCTTGGAATAGGTGTCTTTCTGGAATGTTTTAAGCCATCCACAATAGTACCAATACCAAAAGTTTCAAATACTAAGTTTGTAGAGTATTTGAGATCCATAACTATGCTTCCCTTTTGTGAAAAATTACTTGAATTAGTAGGTAATCCAATATATAAATTCAAATAATATATTGTATACTTATCAATCGAGTTTTTGAGGTAAATATTTCTGTGAAACAGCTTTACAGTGAATGGAAACAACAACTAAACAAGCCGGGAACAGGAATATGTGCAGTGATAGGCAAATACTGTTATTGAAATTAAAAGCATATGGCTTCTCAAATACGGTGCCACATTGGTTTGAGAGTTATCTTTCAAATCGTAAACAAATAATTAGAATGAGCAATAATAAATCCGGACCTATTGTAAATAACTTTGGGGAGTCACAAGGAAGCGGCCTTGGGCCACTGCTGTTTATACTGTATATCAATGACCGCGAATGTTTTGGAAAAATGTAAAATTCACCTTTTTGTAGATGATATGTTGACAATGATTTCAATCAGTTGGTGGAGATAGTAAACCTAGAATTAAGCAACGTCTCAAATAAATTCAAATGAAATGAAATCAAAATGGATATTTATTGGTTCAAACTGTTTATACACCTCTTTCAAAGAACTAAACATACCAGCCACTTTAAATAATGAAAATGTGGAACATGTAAAACAAATGAAATACTTAGGACTTGTTATTGAAAGAGCAGTGATTTAGACGAAGTTGTGTCAGAGACAACACAGCTAGTCATTGTACCACTCTGAGTTCGAGTCTCAGCTGTGGCAGATGGCAATGTCGCAGGGAATGGTCGTTGTGTAATTGTTCTGTGTACATGTGTCCTGGTTGGGTAGTGAATTAGCTAGAGCTAAAACTCCGCCAGAACGATAATCTAAATAAGTCAAATACTGTTCGGTGAATTAACTAATCTACTGCAAGTTGAGCCTTTAAATAGAGAACCAATCAAAAAGCTACAAAAACTGCCCCTAATAAATTGTTCACATTTCCCTTGCAAAAGTCAGTGTTTGCAAAAAAATATTAAACAAAAAAAATCAAATTTGTATCCCTCACGATCTGTCAGTTTCCAAGTCCATGCCTTATGTTTGTCCTCCGCTAACAATTGTACTGATTTATCTTATTCGCCGTCGAAATATTTTTATAAATTGTTTTTTATCCGGTCTGTGGTGATGAAAAGGTACCGCGCATCTTCGACTAGGAGGTCTCCATACCTCCGCATAAATCAATGCCTACTTTACCGGCTAAGTTACACTTATATCTGTCCGCGCTTGTGGTACATACGTTCGCGTCTCATTAGATACTCCCAGGTCAAAGAGACCCATTCAAATTTGTTAAACAGAGAATCGGCTCATAGTACCGGCGACTAAATTATTATAATGGCTTCAAACGCGAAGCTGCGAATTAATCAAAAATAAAAGAAAAATGGATGTACCATTTTATTTAATAGAGTAAAGAAACGGTTCTGTCATATTGAATGAATTTTGATATGTTGCAAATGTTTATACCGCAGCATAAAAGTTTCAGTTGACGGGACATCAAAACATTTTAAATCATTATCTTATTTAAAGTGCAAATTTTGGTTAAAATAATATATATCACATACTGACAGACATGTAAATACGGCCAAAATTGAAACTGGTCAGTTTTAAAGCACAGGACCGTGCGCACTGAACTTGATATTTTGTCCTATATATTTGGCAATGGTATCGAGATTCGAACGGTAGTTGTAACTGTGCAGGCGAGTCCGAGACTGGCAATGTAATCAGCCTGAATGAACCATCTACGACTGCACTGGTTTAAAGGCAATAAAACGGACAGGCCTACTAGCACAAAAAAACTCGCAAATCGTTTTTTATCAGTCAACGTGGAAGTCTAACAAGGTGCTGTCTATGTGCCAGTGCAGTGCATAAATACCTATTATAATATCAAGCGTAGGAGTTTAGTTAGTTACTGTTCATATTTATAAATATTTACTAATTTTGGCTTTCTGGAGGCCATTTGAAACAGAGGATAATATAATAACGCCCGAAAATCCCGAAATAGTTGAACCGGTTATTGTCGAAAAAGCCGAAATAAATTTAGAATTTAAAAACCAAGATTTACACGTACAAAGTCAACGTATTATTTTAAATATACATGAATGTTTGAAAAGCGAAAATCCTGAACAATGTGAGAAAGAAATAATACGACGTATTAACGAATTAACTAAAAATATCAAAATCAACAATTTATCGCGTAATTCAAGAAGGCGATGTTATAGATCACAGCGCAAAGAGGAAACGGAAAAATACGAAATTAAAATATATTGATGATGCCACTAGAGATGTAATACGGCGTATAATTTATAATATGTATGAAGAAAATATAGTTCCTACGTTAAAAATGATTCAAGAAAAATTGAGCGATTATCCTGATTATAATTATAGGTCTTTAGATACACTACTAAATGTCTTATTAAAATGCGGTTTTAAACATAAAAAACTTGACAGTCGTATGGTAATTATGGAATCGCGACGTATAGTTTCACTTCGAGTAGATTATTTGGAAAAAATTAGAGAATATCGTAAAGTAAACAGGCATATAGTGTATCTAGACGAGACGTGGTTTGACACGCATGATGTTGTTCAGTATGGTTGGGTAGATAGTTCGCACAATTGTGTTTTAAATACTCCGTGTTCTAGAGGAAAACGCGTTATCATACTTCATGCGGGAAGTGAAAATGGGTTTATACCCAATGCGTTGCTCTTGTCGGCCAAAAAAATATCGCAGTCTTCTGCAGACTATCACGAAGACATGACAGCCGATCTATTCGAACAATGGTTTTCTCAACAGCTTCTACCAAATATTCCGCCAAATTCGGTAATTGTATTAGAATGCTTCTTATCACTCGCGTATATTAAATAAAGTACCAAATAACAGCGAAAAAAAGGAAGACATTTTAAAATTCATGATATTCCTGTAAAAGTTCCAATAAAACGCGAATTACTGAAAAGAATAAAAGAACAGAATTTCAAAAAGGAATATGTTATTGATAACTTATCCAATATACATGGTCATACACTTTTGCGGTTACCTCCATACTATTGCATATCTAATCCTATCGAGATGGTTTGGGGAACACTAAAAGTACGTTTGCGAAAATGTAATAACTCTCCAACGTTAAGCGCGATAGTAGTTGATCATATAAGAGAAGTAATAAATGACATTGACAATAATACTGATTTATGGAAAAATTGCGTTAGGCATGTAATTGGAGAAGAAAATCGATATCCAACGCTACCCCCTAGTGCGCCGATTTTAATTCAACTGGATAATGTCGCCCGGAGGGTTCAAACAGATTATGGAACACCTGACGCCGTAGCTGCTGTTGCTGGTGTTCCTTAAGCTTATATTCTAGGACTTCTGCTTTTTTAGATCAGGCGGTATTTGTTTTGAGTTGGGTGAATCGGCTAGTATAGCCAATTTTTGGCTTAATCTCTCCTAAAATCATAAAAAAATGATAATTTTACTATGCGCTAATTTGATAACGTGGGCTTAATTTTTTATTAAACAAAATGTGAAAAATTAAAAATTCCGTTTTTTCTTCCTATTTTTTCATATATTTCAGTAACTATCGCTTTTAGAGAAAAGTTATAATTTTGAATAAGATGCGTTTGGTTGCGAAACTAAAAATTAATTTATACTGTTGCAAAAATAGTAAAAATCACAAAAAAATGTTGAAATGGCAAGTTATTTGTGAATTTTTTTTTCAAATACTTATGCTATACGTAGGACCTTCATACTTGACTAAAGAAAACTTTTTAATATAGTAAATCTTTCCACCAAATTTCATCAAGATCGGACTTTTAGTTTTTACATAATAATTTTTCAATTTAAACTTCGTTTTGAAAATTTGCAAATTTTGAACATTCAAAACTAAAGCATTTAGAAAGTTGAAAATTTTTGACATATAAAAGAGCACTCAAATCTTCAAATTCACTTTGAGATATTTAAAATCCGTTAATTAGAAGAGCCTAGGGAACTGCTTAAAAATTTGGCAAATTTTTTGCTTATAAACAAATGCAACAACTTTGAAAATTTTCAACGGATTTTTATTTTTTAAATATATTTTGAAAGCCGCTTCTTTTAAAAAAAGTACGATGATTCGTTTATTAGAACCGATGTTATGATAGACCAAAGTTGAACTCAATTTATTTCGTCCTATATTATTTTGTACTGCTTGAGGTCTCTAATATATTTTTTTAATTTTTTCGATGTGTTTTGGCAAAAAATGTTTTAGATAAAAGTTGTAGGTCTAGATGAGTACTATCCAACGATGTATCGCATGTACATATTTGATTCGAAATATAATTTTTTGCTGAAACGCATAGGAACAATTTTAAAAAATGGCGGCGGCGGTTCGAAGACCAAAAAATTATCAAAATTTTATTTCGATATTTGACTATAATTTTTTTCTACGATCCAAAGCAAACTCTTCTGTACGGTTTATTGTACACAAACTAAATAATTTTTCATAATACCTAGAAGCCAACGTGAGCCATAAAAATTTTACCTCATATACACAAGAAATAACCTTTAAAAACAGAGAACGTGTGCTGCCTTGTTCAACCGACACTTGTTAATCGAGTTTCCTCGGCAAACGTCATTAGTATAAACTTTTATCAGTTATTATGAACCTGAAATAGACACTGATAGTTCAGATATTGAAAATACGCTTCCAGAAATCGGAGAAAAAGTTGATTTAATTTCTTTATGTTATCAGCAAATTCAAGAGAAAAGTATGAAACTGTATATCAACACTTTATAGACTGGAAGAAAAATATAAAACTAAAACATTTTAATAGGTAAATGGCGTATTTTGAGGAATTATCAAAATTAAGAAAATCTTCCACTTTCTGGTCTGTTTATTTCATGTTAAAATCAACTATAAATATTAATCATGGTATTGATATATATCGACATAACTAAGATTATGTGCATGTTTGAAAAGGAAATTCCATGGACATCTTGCCAAGAAAGCAAAGAGTCCGACACCTGAAGAAATAAACAAATTCATCAAAGAAACACCGGACGATAGATACAAATTAACAAATTATATAATGATGTTTACATTCAACAAAATACAATTGCAATTGCAATTATCGTGAGATGAATTATGGAAGCTAAAATGAATGATGTTGACGACCTAAATTCCACTTTATTAATAAAACCAACCAGAAGAAGAAGAATCCACTTTGCGTTGACTTTATCTTTTATTAAATATAACTTAGTCCGAGTACGTCGCCGACTTAGGTTACAATAAGTCGCCACCAGATGGAGGCATTCACAAATTGCCGACGTTATTGTTTGTAATTTGACAGACTGGGAGAACGGTGTATGGTTGTCGTATATTCACCTATGCCGTACTGATGAGACCTAACAAGCTCAAAACTAGTCTGCGACTGGTGATACACGACTGCTCTGCACTGTGATCCTTTCTATAGGATTAATCTGTCTGCTGGAGTCTTATTGCAATCAGATTTACTTCCAAGTCCAGTATAAGTATAGTAACGCAATTTTTTTTTGTCGAAATAGGCTTAAAATGTCAAATGTCTTGAAACGTCGAGATTTTAAATTTGAGCGAAAAAAAATGTCTGTCTCTCTGTAACTTTCTTGTGCGCACGTTTACTCTGGAACCGTTTATGATATTGACTTGAAATTTGGTACACGAGATATAGAGTTAGATTATATTTTGATCTAATTCCGTTGGAAGAGCCGGGGGTAAATGAGGCAAATAAGGATAAATAGGCAAAACAAGCAGGTAAGAGTCCAGAAAATTGCAATTTAGGGTATGTACGAAAAGTCAAGGTCTCAAAATTTGTTTTAGCATCAGCCACTTCTTCAAAGTCGTGAGAAATTCGTACTTTGTTGCACTTGTTATGCATATACTATTATGGCATAAAATACCCATAGCTCTGTGATATATTAATAATGATAATCCCAGTTCCATTGACAGTCCCAATCACAATATAAAATTAAACCCTGCATAGCGTGAATAATTTAATATAAAAATATAAGCACGATTTTACATTTCATATATATTATTTGTTAATTGTGCGTTGTATAGTCTGTTGCCAGATGATTAAATTAGGCTTAACAGATTACCACATTAGAACCATGATGTGTAATAAACGAATGTCTATTCTCATCGGCTTAATGAAACTGAAGCAATCATTATTAGACAGTAATTATTATAATCAACTCCAACAGGTCGGAACATATGACTTTTTCTCATATTCAACTGCTTTAAATAATGTTATTAGCTTCTTTTCCGGAGGCACTTACAAAGACAATAAAGGAGTTGTATTTTAACAGTTGCACAGAGCCAAATCGCTATCATTAGAGATCCAAGGCAACTCGTTTGACACGCAATGCTATAGGTAGAGTGTGTGTGTTCATACGCAGATGTACTTACGGGAGAAGGTTAAGGGTAAAGGACGTGAAAAAATATAGTTTAGACAGTTTACAGAAAAATAGCGCAATTTTGTAGAAAAACGGGAATATACATTGTACATAGTTCGGTACCAATTTAAAGAAATAAAATTATTTTGCATCTGAGAAATAAATTGTTAAAATTTTTTACTTGAAATTTATTGCGGATATGTTTAATTATGACTTTATGAGAGGGGTCTGTCGTAGGCTTGAGATCATGAAGATGACAGTCAATGATATTGAAGATAAAGATAAAATTTTAATTATTCTAACAATGACCCTTGTTTTTAAACATATACTATAGGAAATTGTTCAGAGAAATTGAGCAGAGACTGGTTCACAATTTATAGAATACACTTAAAATATAAACGTTAGATAGATAGATAATACGTTTTTTATTTAGCCCCTGGCTATACAATCAAAAATACATAATATAATCTATGTTTTACATTAGAAACCATATAAAATACAACACGAAAATAAGAACGTATTATTATATTATGTTATTACTTTCTTATTTCGAGACTCTACTTTAGTATTTGCAATTGCATTTATATTCTGGTTACGGGGTGTTTAAAAAAAGGTTTAAATGACGCATTTGTGGTACTAAAAGAATATTAGTATTTTTATGAAATACTAGCTTTGATTTTGAATTATAAAGAATATTATATTACCAGTTATTCAGTTGTGATTTCATTCATGGGTTTAATTCATAAAAATTTCACATTGTTTTACTAGGGAAATTTGCGTTTGCAAAATAACAAGTTTATATTCAAGAACTATATATTTTCTGCGTTTATGCAATGACAAGAAACTTTCACTTCCATTATTTTTCATTTGATGTACTTATTAAGGCTACTGTGTGCCTAATTTTGGACATGTAAAATGTCATAGTAATGTTTATCTTTCAAATGATTATGTGAGATTTCTCACCAGCGATGTATTTGGTTTTCTATGATTATTTAATAACGATCCATCCACTTAATTACCTTGCGCTCACAAACTGCTGGGTGCTGGGGTGCTGGGTTAATTAGCCCGTAAACTTGTTCGTATTAAGAAGGGTTTACTTTTCGTCGAGTACTGAACCGGGACGTCTCGTCTGTTTGATTTACATCTACCCACCTTGTTTTACGTTGTTGGACAGTCATAAAAAATTTGGTAGACTGCTTGTTTTAATTATAATCAAAGGATTTTTCCTCAACATTCTATGATCTTTTACATGAGTATTTAATCCTCTTCAAAAACAAATCACCGAGTCTACAAAATAATAGAATTATTGGAAAAAAGCCTCTGCGCCTTGACGTTTACGTCAAATGAACAGTCAGAGGTTACGTTTTGCAAATACTATAAATCGGAATAAACACAGAAATAATGTATTTTGCTGACGTTTCGGAAAGTAGTCTCTTTCCGTTTTCAAAGCTTTTTTTTAGAAGAACTCTTATTTTGCTGTGTATGTCAAATACGCAGCTTTAAGATTCTGTTTATGTTATTTCCATAGATACTTACTACTTACACAGAACACAGAACTGATGATATTTTCTTTCAGATAATGTTGAGTTTGTTAAGTTCTTCTTTTAACATTGGTAGCCAGGTTGTACAAATATCTACAGAACAATGCGATACGCACTTATCTTCATTTAATAAGATTATTGCTGATTTTTTAATTTTTCTTTTTTTGGTATCTGCTTCTTTTGTTAAAATTTTTGACGAGTCCCAGTTTATTCTATGTCCGTTTTCTCAGACATGTTCACAAATCTTTGATAAACGTCACGGGCGCAGAGGCTTTTTTCCAATAATTCTATTATTTTGTAGATTCGGTAGTTTTGTTTTTGAAGAGGATAATAATACATGTGGTAGAAAACCCAAATAATAGGAAAGAATATCAAATACGATTGTTTTTAATTCAGTTTTTGACAACAACTTAAAATTTTACGTTTTTGCTCCTCCTAACTCGACAGGTTCGGACTGATAGTTGCTAAACCTCGTTTCATTTTCGAATTGAATTTCTTTAAAAGGTTCGTCATGTTTACTCGATACTAAAGATTTCAGAGACTACCACATTTTCTTTGGGTTGTTCTTGCATTTATCAATTTTTTTTCCCCATGGTTTTTAAATTTTTCTTGTCTGATTATCGTGACACTACTTGTTTTACAGTTTAAACAATCATTTTGATTATTACTTATTTTAAAATTCTTCTCGGTACAAAGCCTAAACATTTTAAGCCTTAACAACACAGAGGTTGGAAATCCTCAGCACAAACGGAAGATTAAAAGTGATAGTACATACAATTAAGTCAGCTTCAATCATGTCATACCAAATCAAACTTATTTCGATTCTCACTACCAGGAAGTAATATGAATAATTATAGGTTGCTTCAAGGAATGTAAAAGCGCACTTTCAATATTCATTTGTGTTAAAATATCTGCAGATTTCGGAGTCGTAAAAAAACAATTGTTTACCAGCAAAACTTCCTATAATAATCTTGAAATGATATGCCTGTAGGTGACATCTTATGCTCTAACTGCCAAAAGAGAAGTAATTGACAAAAGGAAGCGCATTAGTCTTATCAGTACGATTGAAAATTGGTACACGACGCACCAATGTGACCCAGGATTAAGTTCCATTTATTCTAAATTAAGTTTGAAGTGAATGTAAATTTGGAGAGTGTGCCAAACGCGAAAGTTTCGTTTGAGTCAAAGGCATCGCGAGGGAGAAGAGGGAACAGCCGTGGATGGAGCATCGCCTCGTCGACGTTAGTAGTTTTTGCGGCCCGGCAGCGCTTTGGAACGGCGTCGGCAGTTGACGCGACGCTAGGCGCCTGTTTGTGACGCCCCCTCCTCCATTCTCCGCGGCGCCGAGTAGCGCTACTCTGCCACTATATCACTTCTCGCTGCTGTTTCTTTCATACGACGGTTTCGCATAAAGGAGGGCTACTCGACGCTTTGCACGCTTGCGAACTGATTTGAAAATATTGTAACATTTAAAAAATCACACAAATTATTTGCTCACTAGATATATATTTCTCCAGGAAAAGTATTGGGGGTTGGTAAATATTTTCGTTTCAAATATTAAATATGTAAAAAGAAAACTAATATTTGTCAAATTACTTCAGGTCGTTCCTTGTAAAAATTAATTTTTAATATAAATAATAACACGGAAAGACACTAACTTAGGCACTCAAACATTCACTAGAATCGAAATTAAATAGTCATTAGGAGATATTGACGAAACGTTGACATTTAAAAATGTTAGACTTCTCCTAATATTGCCACCCCCCAACCATTTTACTAGCAACAAATGCAAATCAAAGTTTGTAATTTTGGCAGGAATAAAATTTGTTTGTGCACAATTTCCACAATATTTATTTTCACATCCGTTAAAGTACACTCTCTTATGTGTTTACGCCGTCAGTTTATCTAGTATGACATATAAGGCTGTCTGCTTTATCAGGGCACTTAATATCGGTCGTACAAAAATAATTATTTTTACGAAAATTGTGCCGATTTACATAACCTACAAAATAGTTTAAAGACATTTGAAATCCATGGCCTACTTTAAGAGTTATAGCGGAAAATATCGAAAATGCGGAAAAGGTCTAGGCCAAATATCTCCGTTCTTTGAAGAGATACGAGAAACATTCTAAGGCGAAAATTTTTTGCAAAACAGAGTGTTTCAACGAGGATTTACTCTTCAGGTTGTTAAAAAAATTATTTTGAAACGGACAAGAAATGGCGCCATTAAATAGAGTATTTTCCTCCCTTTTCAACGATATATCACATGCCATATTTATTCATTGGTACTACGTTAGTAATTATAAAAACATTTTTTTTAAACCAATAATTTTTTTTTAACAAGCATTATACTTGCCGTGGAGAAGTACGATTAAATAAAACGATACAATAATTCAATAAGTTGTTCAAATCTTTGGTATAATAAAACATTAACACAATTAAGAAGAATAAAGTAAATTCAGGTAACAAAATAATAATCAAGAAAGCAACATGGAGCAATTATGGAAAGAGTATTCGCAGTTACGCCAATGTATAGAGATCCTCCATAAAAGCGTCACTCCTTGCTCAGAAAGTTGAAATGTCTTTACCAATTAATTTAAGTTTAATATCCATTTGTTTGTATTTCATGATTTCAATATTATTTCAATTATTTTAAAATAGTTGGCTATGAACAAACTTGACAATTTAATTTTTTGACAGATCATCTCAATTAATACTTAAACTCTGACTCAATCACACTCTTTTAAGAATTTAGAATTCTCAAAAATGATTTTCACTCACATTGACGATATAATATGTTCGTTACATATTGCCAATGCAATTTTAACTCTGGATTAGCTCAAGTAGAATATAGAAGCAGATTTCTACAAACACTACAGCTGAATAAAACTCTGTTCAGAAAATTAGCTACGAAACTGAAAAATAATGGTTCATTTTTAAAGAAGATAAGGTTGAACAGTGTTACTGATAATGTAAATAAGGTAAACCGAGTTATTAATTATGTAAGAAATAAAAATACAGAAAATTTGGAAACATCATTAAGAGAAATTCAAATTGCTTGTCATATAAATAAAACAAGCGCTAGAAAAATTTTAAACAAAAATGGTTACCGGTGTTATAAAGCCAAAAAAGTTCACAATTTACAAGCGGGGGACAAACCAAGGAGGACGACTTTTTGTAGGTGGCTGTTGGAAAAAAAGCGTGCCGATCCATTAATATATAGTAAAATACTTTGGTCCGACGAGGCAAATTTTTCCAATATTGGATTTTTTAATCGCATTATTCATTACAAATGGACTTCTGAAAATTCACACTGGTATAGACCGACTGGGTGTCAAAATCGTTTTTCAATAAATGTGTGGATAGGTATTTTAGGCACCAATTTAATAGGTCCTTATTTTTTATGATGGTCACCTCAGTGGTCAAAGGTACCTAAACTTTTTGAGAAATGAATTTAATGAATTATTAGATGACGTACCTTTAGAGAATCGACACAACTTTAAATATTTTCAACAAGATGGAGCTCCTCCCCACAATTCCCAGATTTGCCTAGATTATTTAGACGAAATTTTGCCTCAACATTCGATAGGTACCAATGAATTTATTCGATAGCCCCCTCGTTCTCCAGATATAACCCCAATGGATTTTTTCTACGGGGGGGGGGGGTATATTAAAGATAAGGTGTTTTCGATGACACTGCAAAATGTAGAGGACCTAAAAGCTCGAATTCAACAGGCATGTATTACAGTTACCCCCGAAATACTGAGTAATGTTTTAAATGCAATGCCTCGCCGCGCACGATTGTGCATAAGAAATCACGGTGGACACTTTGAACACTTGATATGATATCTTAAAAAATTATTTTGAGGATTAGATAAATATTAATGTTCTGTGTGCTATATTCTTTTTATTATTAATTTGTTTTTGTTACCTGAATTTACTTTATTCTTCTTAATTGTGTTAATGTTTTATTATGGCAAAGATTTGAACAACTTATTGAATTATTTTATCGTTTTATTTAATCATACTTCTCCACGACAAGTATAATGCTTGTTAAAAAAAATTATTGGTTTTAAAAAAATGTTTTTATAATTACTAACGTAGTACCAATGAATAAATATGGCATGTGATATATTGTTGAAAAGGGAGGAAAATACTCTATTTAATGGCGCCATTTCCCGCCAGTTTCAAAATAATTTTTTTAACAGTCTGAATAGTAAATCTCAAGATACAGCGGTTTTGAAAAAAATTAGATAAAACTTCGTTGAAGTACTGTTTTGCAAAAAATTTTCGCCTTAGAATTTTTTTCGTATCTCTTTAAATAACGGAGATATGTGGCCTAGACGTTTTCCGCATTTTCGATATTTTCCGCCATAACTCTTAAAGTAGGCCATGGATTTCAAAAATCTTTAAACCATTTGTAGGTTATATAAATCGGCACAATTTTCGTAACAGTAATATTTTTTGTACGACCGATATTAAGTGAGATATTCTCGAGGGCCCTGATAAAATGGACAGTCTGTATAGTATAATAGTGAACTACGATCATGTATAACAAACGTTCAGATATGTTTTTCCATCCAAACAAGGAAAAAAATTCTTGTAAAAAAGGACCATAACTTGCTTTGTTTTTACGATAGAGGATGGTAGATTTTATTTTATATTTTTCGGTTTTTTAAAAATATTCAAGTTTTAGTAGAAGAAAATGGATTAAAAGGAATCTGAATATTACGAGGATCTTATAGTTTAAATTCTGAGACAGAACAAATACAATGAGACCCTTGTTGAAAAGCTTGTCCAAAATACATTGGTTAGATGGATTTAGTGCTTGTAGAGTTCTTAAAAAAAAACAATATCGTTAGATTATAAAAGCTTTGCAACACATGAAAAACGACGAATTTGAGTAGAAAATTGTGCAATGTGAAGCTGCGAGACTTTTAAAGAAATTGCTACGTTTAGAAACGTACTTGGTGATGACTTTGTGGTATCCAGTTCTTGAAAAGTTCCACAAAAATAGTAAAACAACTAAAAGGAACTTAATGAACTTAAGAAGAGTTGTTAATAGTGTATATGACAGCCTGTCAAGTTGCTGAAGTTAACAAATCGATTTAGATATTTTCAAACTATTTCCGAATCAAGTGCTGAAACGAAATCTCAGATTTGTTGAATATTCCGGACCTGAGAGCACACTATCAAATGGTGATACTTTTAGAATAAACACTTCAATGTAATAATCGACATATTGAGTGAAGGACTATGTCAACGAGGCGAGGTTTACAAAAATTTGAAAAAACGATTGGCTTTTTCAAAATTTGAGAACCACAATTGACCAAGTTAGTAGCAAATTTTAATAAAGATTTACAAGTAACCTTATTGCTGAAATGTACTCAGTTAAAGAATCAATTAAATGATTTGACAAATACAAATCTATAACTCATTGAGAAAAAATAACTTAATATTGACATTTTATGCTTGAGAAAGTTTTAAGCAACCCACCACAAGAAAGCTTTTTCTAGTAAAAACTTAGTTTTTCTTCAATCGTCAGAAAAACGTTACATTTCTTAACTCATTTCATGACATTAAAGTTTTATATTTTAAACGGTTGTGCGTTGCTATTAGAAGCGGAGGTAAAAGTACTTTTTCTGCCGCTCACAGCGTCATTTATTTTTTAGAGCTAGTCGACGCTTGGAGAAAAAATAGCATGTTTTATTGGGAGAAAAAGCACTTGTTAAAAATAAAACAATATACTATTTTCTTCAAACGTCAGAAAATCATGATATTTCTTACCCATTTCATGACATTAAAGTTTGACATTTTAGACAGGTGTGCGTTGTCATTGGCAAAGTGATACTTTTGCGACGAGTCTGTAAGTTTGTCGGACGAGTCCGCTGGAGCGGAAGAAAAAGTACTTTTACGTACAGCCATCTGAAATGCCAAACTTTAATGTCATAAAATGAGTAAGAAATATCATGATTCTCTGCTTTTTGAAGAAAAAAATGTTTATTTTTATTTTTTTATAGCTAATCGACGTTTGAAGAAGAAATAACATGTCTTATTCGGGAGTATATAAAAGCCACTTTTGTGACTCGTCTGTAATTGCCAACATACTTTATATATATAAAATTTTCCAAGGAGTTCCATTTTGTCATTAGAATTTCGGAAAAATGCGTGGTAAGCTGCGAAATGCAAACTTCTCAATGTTTTTTCACAATACTTTATTTAAATTATAGTAGCAAATTCGGATTCTACGGAAAACTGTGGGTGAAAGTAGGTACCTGTATTTGATCAGGTTTCGAACATTTTTCGAAACAAAGGCAATATTTAAAACTTAAGTAATAGCTAATTAATCACCAGTTTCTTAATTCTAAGAGCTACAAGATATGAAGATTGGCACAATTTTTCAATTTAAATTAAATAATTTTGCAAACAACTGAAATTATTCAGTGAAAATTCATATCGCTACACCTGTCATAGTTCTATTTAGGTAGTCTTATACTTTTTACACGCTTTATATTAGTGTCAGCTGTATGTCTGTATTATGAATGTAACTTTTTGAATCTTTGAACGTGATTGTCACCCACTTCAAATCGTCAAATTAAACTGAAACTTTGCACACTTATCAAAGACCGACGACAATACAATAATTTGACAATTTTGTCCTAATACCTTCACCAGGAACGTCAGGATAAAATAAAAATATAAAAAAAAACACCGACTAATCTATTATCGACATTTTGCCGGAGGCGCCGGGTTATTGATATCGGACTTCTGAGAGGGTGGTCCGTTTAATTGTCCATTACTCGTGGGAACAACAATGAAAAATTAAACTACAACACAAAAACAAAAAAGAGATTGGCGAAAAAAAATTATAGTTTAAAAAACTAAAAAACATGCTTTAATAGTACTTAAACCGAACTAAAAAGTAAAAAACATGTTAAAAAAAAATTATTTTATTGTAAAAAAGCGTGGGGTGCAATAAAAATATAGTAAAAGACACCACGCGCTTTTTTACAATAAAATATTTTTTAAATATTATTTGGTAATTCTGCAGTTTACCACTTCTCGATTTTCCCGTCGTACCACAGTAAATGTCCAAATTTGTCATGATGCTTATTTTCTGCTGCCCTGAGATGACTGTTTAAATGCTTTTCATGTGAAAGTGACCTGAAATTCTCGTATTTTACTTCTTTTTGTGTCCTTTACGTGTTGGTCATTGCAAATCGAAAAAGTTAGGTTAGGTTAGACGTATTTAGTAGATATAATGCTGTAATGACTCTTATCTTATTTACCCTTGCCCTAAAATGACTTTTTCAATGCCAATCGTTTCAAAGTGACCTAGAAACGTCGTATTTTCACTCATTTTTATCCGTTTTTATCCACCCAGCACCCCTATTCACTCCATTTTTCCTTCAATTTCCTCGATTATTATACATTTGCGCAACGTTGCATGAGTCACAAACGCTTCATATAACTCACTTATTAATGTATACACACAAAAAAAACAAAAATCCAGAAGTGGATAAACTGCAGAAGGACCCATTATTCTTTACCAATATATGCATTAAAAAAAAGTTATGGCCAAAAATAATATTTCCTTATCGGATCTCTCTCTTTTGGATATGTTCACCTGGTAATAGGTAAACGAGGTCCTGAGTCGATCATTTAAGACTGGGTGTTTGTTAAGGATTTCGATAAGGCACGGCATGCTAGAATATTCTCCGATTTGTCCGTCATTTTCATGGGCGCCGTGGCTTAGTTGGTTAAAGCGCCTGTCTAGTAAACAGGAGATCACGAGTTCGAATCTCGTCGGGGCCTCAGGCATTTTTTTCGTAAAGTTTTTAATTTTACTTTGATTTTTAGTTATACAGTCCTAAAGTATTGCGATGGCTGAACAAATTATTTTCTACTTTCCATTGCATTAGTAAAAATACATTTAAAAGAAGATACATTTTATTAGCGGATTTTTTTTTAGATTAAAATTTTCCAGCGATTCTACGGCATCCACATTAATTTTGAACAGACTTACACTGTACCCATTCAAAAAAACATTAACTGAAACGCTTTTCCCATTCATTTACATCGTTCAAATTTAAGCGATGACAGCGCCATCTATTAACGTGTAACGTGCGACAGACATAGACAGAATCTATTACAGTTCTATTGGATCTAGACGAAACCTATTATAATGTAATGTAATAATGAGTAATGTTTATTGTATTGTCATCGTGAATACGTCATGCATTGTTCCAACTTTCAAGACTCTAAGTATTAATGTTCTATTTTTAACAATTTCGATGTCATTTAGAGGTGCAAAGTAAAGTCTTTCTTTCAGATAGGGCCAAAGGAAAAAATTCAACGGTGTAAGATCCGGAGATCTTGCAGACCACTTAACTCCCTCACTATGATTTCCGATCCATCTACTTGGATAAGCTGTATCTAAAAATTTTTTTTACAATTATAGCATTATGTGGCGGTGCCCCATCTTGCTGTAATATCATGTTATGCCTAATATGTAATGGAACGTCTTCTATGAAATTTAACAATCCTTCTCTTAAAAACTGTGGATATCTTTCTCCAGTAAGTGTGCTTTCGTAAAACTTGGGTCCTACAATTTGACCCAATATTTTTCAAACCAAGTTTTTTTTTTGTTACTATTAGTAAAATTAATAAGATAATAAATATGCCATAAATCATTTTTTTATGTGAGTTAAGTATTTCAGCAATAATTTTTTTTTCTGGGAAAATCCTATTACTAATGAACAGCACAAATAACTATACTTTCAGTTTGACGTTCCTAACAATGTCAAAATTCAATTGTTTCCATGGCTAACTCTGCTGAGTATACTTTTTTACACAGATGCATGCAAAAATAACGTCTCTACAATAATCGACAAAAAAAGTATAGCATACTATTTGGAAAAAAAGAGTAGACTATCGCTACTTTGGCATATGTGATCACATAGATGATTCAAGGACGTCATTTGATAGTACTTGACAAGCGATATACAAATATATCCGGTTTGTTGCAGGTTATTATTGAAATAAAAAGATACAGGGGCGCAAATACCAAACTGAATCACATCTTCTTTGAAAGTATTTTACCAAAAAGGTTTATATCTTGTTAAATGTTTTGATAGTGCCACAGACACGAGAATTTTAAAAACTTCATTATTCCACAACAATTAGTCATTTAACAACTACAACATACTTTATTACATGTACACCATAAAGCGTACGTCCTAAAAGTAAACGTGAAAAATACCCTTGAAAAAACATCTACTTTCACGCAGGAATCGATAGTATTTTTTTTCAGTTAAAGAAAAAGCTACTTACGTAAAAAGTTTCATGTTACCTTGAACAACTCAAATGTCAAAAAAAAAGAAGGAGGGGAACTTAACCCATCCAAATGTCGTTTCCAATCAAAGCAAATTGTACTAAATATACAAGCAAAGCTCGCCGAGAATTCTGCTCCCCAGCGCTGCAAAGTTTACACAACAGTGGGATTACACTAATAGTCTGAGATAACAGGTGTAATGCCCTTTGTGGCTGGGCCGGTGGTTGGGAACAAGATTATGTGTAAATGACACCGAATTATCTGCGATACAACTTGTCAGCTCCAAAGAGGGCAATAAGAGGATTGCCAGTCTATTAGCTATTGCCTGCGCTTTCCCAGCGATTACTATCTCATCGATTATGTTTACAGGAATAGGAACATCCACGATCATCAATATCAGAGATATTTTTTTATTCTTACTGTCGTGAACGGAGTAAATAATAATGTTTCGTTTGAAATAATCTATTCCATAAAATGCACTTTACAGGAGAGTATTTGAGGTTTACGCATAAAAGTGATTCCAATGTGGTACAAACTGAATTATTTATTTATTTATTTATTGATCTACTGCTCAACAGAAAAAACAATTACAGAGCGGGGATATACAATTAAATGTATATAAATATATACGTACGTAAATACACATATATATGAATACAAAGCATTAATACATACAATAATATACATAATATATATAATTCAATACAATAATAATAAAAAAAGATGTATACTTAGTAACAGTACTAGTAACAAAATAAATTTCAGTTTATTTAAAATTTCTTGCATAATATCCTTAATTTTACAAGTGATATGTCAATATTACAGGGTAGAGAGTTAAAATTACACATTAATGCAGGAGGGAGTGTGCGTAAGTAAAATAAATTATATGATCTAGTCTGGAAAGTTGGTATATGACACCTAATCATTTCTAAAATTTGGGGCGAACCAAATTTGAAATTAATAAGTTTGTATAAAAATACAGACAAACTAAATATTCAACGGGTATGTAAGTCAGGTACATGAAAGGGAGTTTAATCCGCATCTGTGCGGGATTTATGTGTACACGCGAGTAACCTTATTATCGCCATCTTTTTCGACCTTACCCACGTATTTCAAAAATTCATAGGCTGGTTGGCCACTTTCCTTTGGAAGTATCTCGTTTGCTCGACCCTGTCAATTGAGTTGCAGCATTCTACCGGAATTTTATGTGGATTGTATCCCTCAACGAGTCAGAGCAAAATTATTTCTTTTGCAAATTATAGCTGATTTCTATTGCTGTCAGTGCATTTCCGACTTGCAAATTAAATGGGTGTATCTTAGGGTCCACGGACTAGGAAAGAACATTCCACGGACTAGGCTGAAACGTTCCACGGTTTAGGGAGGCTATAAATCCACCACCATCGTCTGGCCTCCCGAAGTCACCACGGTAGGGCTGCGGTAGCGTACCATCTAAATAAGAGTTATTGTTCTCTACCAAGAAAACACCCTCAGTGGTTCTGCGTAGCAGTATTTGTTTTCTCTTTTAACTAACGTTTGTATATATTTAAATTCATTTATTATTGGTTAAGTACGTCCTCTAATGTAACCCATTGCGGTCGCATTTATTATTATTATTAAGTGTAGCTACACGAGGGGAATTTTTTCTTATTTATTTTATAACATATTTATCAGAATATAACTTCATATTAGAGAACCATAAGTTGTAAATACTGTAATATAGTCCATTTCACTTTGAGAGAAAGTGTCATAATTTCGTCTGCAAATACTAAGAATGGAACCCTCAGCGACTTTAAGTTAAATACACTTAAAACTACTAATAATCTATGTTAAAGATTTCTGAGCTAGTGAAATTTTTGTCGTGGGCACGCCACATCACTTATCCGGGCTAGGTAGTGTCCACGACCTGCTACTCACAGCAGCCCAAGTGTGTTCTTTTTTGTATTATTCTGCAACCTCTACCGCCTCGCAGTAAAAGGGGGAAAAGAAACAGTAGCATATTGGTGCAAAAAAGTATAGGACTACCTAAGTAGTACTATCACAGGTGTAGTGATATGAATTTTCACTCAATAATTTCAGTTGTTTGCAAAATAGTTAGATTTAATTTTAAAAATTATGTCAATCTTCGTATTTCCTAAATTTAAATATAAATATTTCGCTTATGTTTGAAATTATTGAGTGAAAATTTATAACACTACTCTTGTTATAGTTCTTCTTAGGCAGTCTTATAATTTGTTTGCAATATGTGTTTTAGAATAAGAAGTTATGGTCAAAAACAGTAAATATCTCTCTCTCTCTCTCTCTCTCGGTTATGGCGACCTTAAAGAGGAGAAATAAGGTGTTGGAGTTCTCAAAACCTTTAAAATTTCTTATAATGAATCCTAATTTTTGTATATGCACTAGCCGTTGCTTAGATATATGATCATTAAATGTTAGTTTAGTGTCAAAAGTAACGCAAAGATCTTTCAGTTTGTCGTATCTCTGTATTTTCGTATTATTGATAACATATTCATTAATGGAAGATTATGTTTCCTCTTAAACTCATAGTGTAGCGTTTGTCTATATCAAGGGGTAGCTCGTTTTCGTCACCGTGAGTGAAGGTTACCTAAGTCATCTTGTAACTTCTTGTTGCGTTATTAATACTAGTAAAAATTTTCATCGGTCATCGGTGTACAACAATAAATTGCCATTAAGTTGAGAGACGATATCGTTTACAAATATGTTGAAAGGTAAAGGCCCAAACATCGAACCTTGAGGTATACCAGATTTTATATGAATTACGTCGTACTTAAAGCTTCTACAGAGGACAAATTGATGCCTTTCAGTCGGATATGATTTTTAAAAATTCTGGGAGCAAAACCAAAAGCAATATATTATGGTTTAGAAGATCAAACGCTTTAGAAAAATCTGTGTATATGATATAATTATAATAATAATATATGGAATTAATGCTTATTGTATATTGTTGCTTAAAATCCCGAGACAGTCAAAAATTGTCATGTGGTAAAATTGCAATAAAGTAAACATTTTAGGCATATAGTGGCCAGAATTGTGCCATTTTTATATATTTCTTTTAAAATGTTTCGTAGAAATAATATTTTTAATAATTATTTTAAAGGTACATTAGATTTTACGAAAAAATGAAACTGAAAAGGGCAATACCTCAATTTGAAATTATTAAAATCTTATTCAGTTTAGACCACTTTGGCATTGTCATCGTATTATCTACGAAATGAAATCCCCATCAATGGACTCAATTTTTTAAAATTTAATGCCTTATTTAGATTAACGTCCTGGCGGAGTTTAGCATTAGCTATTCAACCACTCAACCAAGACACATACACAGAAAATTTATACAAAGACGATTCCCTACGACATTGCCATCTGCCGTAGCTGAGACTCGAACTCAGGAGTGGTACAGCAACTAGCCGTGTTGTCTCTCACACAACCTCGTCTAGTCCACTGCCACTAACTCGGTAACACATGAAAAACACCGCTAAACATCCATACCCTAGCCAGGATTCGAACCCGAGACTCTTTGGTTGCAGGCCTAACAACATAAGCGTTGAGCCACTGAGCCGGTGTTGTTGTTAATGTGTAACTTCTGTAACCGTAATAATGAACAGAGAATTAATTCTATGATGTAATTATTCAAGATTCTTTCTTTAACCACCCTTTGTGTCCTATACATATCACAGAACTAAAGTGAGTTTTCTTTTATTTTATAACTATGTACGCAAAAATACAAAAAGCGACTGTTTCTTGGAGTACGGCGTGAAAATTAAAACACACGTTAGGTGCCAAAAACACTTTTTAATTGTGTTGCAGCCAGTATTTTTTTCTATTACTGTTAAAAGAATTGAGTTTAGCGCACCGAGCAACTCTTCACCCCTTCGTCTTGGTCGTCTCGCTGTCTCGGTGTAACCCTTACTTTCCGTGGAACGCGGTGGAAAAACGACCGTCACCCGAAATGATTCTTCCTTATTTGTTCAAGAGCTGTACGAGACACTTTGATATATACCACACGAACCGTACACATAAGAAAAATAATAAAAGCCAAATAAGAATGGAAGAAAGACGTTCAACACTATTTGACTTTTACAGTTGTTTCATTTTTCTCTTTGATGCTAAAGTTTTCGCATTACATATATGAAATACTTAAGTTTCTAGTGCCCAAATTGCCGTTTTATTTGCGAAACTTTGACTAGTTTCGAAGCTACGGGCACGCGTATACAAAATGTCGTAAAATGAAAGTATAAACCAGCCCTTATCTGCTTCCGTCCTATGTTTAAGAGCAAAGTCGTCGAAATCTTTTGCATATCCGCTAGTGAAAATTAAGAAAAAATATTTGGTACGAAGATAAACACAACAATAATTTATATATCTATGAATTTACTCTTATTTATAATTTTTTTTAAATGTAATTTACAATTACTGAAAATCAAAAAGTATAACAAAGTAAGGGTTTATTAATATGTTTTATTAACAAATATTTCTGCAAAAATATCCCCAAAAAATAGAGTTTTCATAATGGAAGAATTTTCGAGAGAACCGGTTTATAAATAGATTTCACAGTTCCTGTATGTCCCAGTAAATTAGAAATTACAATGGCAAGTAGGAGAAATAATTTATAAAGTTTTAGAAATTTGGGTGCAGACTCTCAATAGACATCCAAATACAGATCAAAAGAGTTTCCACCTCTCACGAGGGTGCTTCATCCCCTTTTGCTTCAAAAACCACCTTCTAGTATGACCTCGCGCCAGTTTTTTAAATTTTTATCAAAAACTGTTACTTTGACGAGGAAAACGCATAGAACCTAAAATATTTGTTATAAAATTGTACATTATTTATGTTCTATATATTTTTTTCCTATATCCAGCCCTAATCTCACAAATGACGTTTGAAGTTTGTTAATGCTGGCAAAGACAAGACAAATATGACATTTTAACTATATTACAGAACGTCCTATTACTCCCGGTGAACGTACATATATTGTAGATGGGGGTAATTTAATTCATCGAGTGATTTGGCCGAAACCAGGTACATTTGCAGACATATACACCGCTTACAATAAATTCACTAAAAAACGGTACGCCCAGAGAGTAATCGTAGTATTTGACGGTTATTTTGAAAATAAGGAGAGTACAAAAGGCATTGAACAACAACAAAGACTTTTAAACCGAATATCTGCTGAAATAATTTTCAACAAAAAGACGCCTGTTCCTGAGTCACAGAAAAAGTTGTTGAGCAATTTGGCGAATAACGAACATTTAATTAACCAACTTATGGAAAAATTGGAATATGCCGGTATCCAAGCTCTTTCTGCAACAGATGATGCTGATGTTCTAATTGTCCAAACTGCTATTAAGGAAGCCTATAATAATCCCACGGCAGTTGTCGTGAGACAGGATGTTGACCTTCTCATTCACATAATTGCTCTTTGATCTCTTGATAAAGACATTCGATTTTTAAGAGATATTCAAGGAAACATCTAGGAAAGGGCATATAGTTAGTTCTCTCGATTTGCAGAATTCGGAAGTCCTTCTTCGCTGTAAAAGAAATATATTATTTGCTCACGCATTCAGTACAGTACAGTACTACATCGGCATTTCTTGGTAAAGCAAAAGCACAAACTGTAAACTTGATAAATACTAGAAGGGACTTGGACGATGCTTTGTATATATTTAACAATCCATCATCGATGAAACCAGACATTGTACGAGCTGGAGAAAAAATCACACTGGCTTTATACAAGGCACCTTGAACTGTTACAGCGTTAAATCAATTTAGATTCATTTCATTTAATAAATTTGTTGGTCAATCTAATCAAGTAATGATAGTATCAAGACTACCACCTACATGTGCTGCTTCAGAACAACATTCGTATCGCGTTTTTCAACAAATTCATTCGTGGCGTGGAGAAAATTTGAAGCCTAATGAATGGGGTTGGAAAACAATCAGTCAAATTCTGGTGCCAATTTCTACAACTGAGATACCAGCTCCTACTTTTATTCTTCAATTCGGTTGTAAAAAGTGTTGTGGAAAATGATGCGGTTGTGTTAAGGTTGGATTGAAGTGTTCAACAATATGCTCCAATTGTCATGGTCAAGGATGTCTTAATACAGCGTTAGAGGAAGAAGTACCTGAAGATAATCCAATTATTGAGTAAATAGTAGTTAGTTTTTAGTTGATTAGGCCTCAAGGAGAAACCACTTAAAAAAAAACGCGCCGGGAGCTCTACCTCAGCGGTGGTGTGGAAACGGATTCGAATATAAGAGACATAGTAGTTTTAACAAAACTTTCTGTAGTCATATTTTTTTGTTCTTTTAGCCAGGTTTGTGTAGGAAAATCTGCTTTGCATGTTACATTTCTAATTTTTTAAACCATATTTGTGAGAGTTGAGTTAAAGATAGAAAAAAGTTTATGCAATATAAATGATGTTGAATTTTATACCGAATATTTTAGGTCCTATTCACTTTCTTCGTCAGAGTAACAGTTTTTGAGAGAAAATAAAAAAACTAGCGCGAGGTTACACTAGAGGGTGGTTTCTGAAACAAAAGGGAATTAAACACCCTCCTGAGAAGTGGGAACTCTTTTAATCTGTATTTGGATCTCTATTAAGAGGCTGCACCTAAATTTTTAAAACTTTATAACTTATTTTTCCTAAAAAACCTAATTTACTATGACTGGTATAAAATAGTACTAGGCTAGAGCAATTAGATCCTCATATCATATCTATACGATATAATATTTGATAATGAATGGACTCAATTAATTGTGACGTCACATTTATGCCACTTACTTAATCCCTAGCAAAATTTTCAGCTCAATTTCTTGATTTAAGAAGGAAGTTTTAAGCAATTTGAGTGATATAACCTTTGGTAACTCACAAAAACAAGAGGAAATGATTTAAACTGACAGTTTGACAATACGGCTGTCAAGAGTGCCAACTTGTGAAATGCTAAAAACTAAATCGATTTTTATAGACTTTCGATCATTAAGTATCTTTACACTATTTTATACGCTAATTATAATAATAGTTTATATTGTAGATTTTCTAACATCTATTTAATAAATTGATATATTTTCCTAACGAGAGCCATCTGTTGACGAAAAGCTTATAAGGTGGTAATTCAAGTGACGTGCCAGCTAACGGTAAAGGTGCAATTCTATACCATAGAGCGGTGAATTGATATACTTATTAACTTGCAGACATCAGCGAAAGATGGCATGTCACAGGATAATAATGCGTATATACGCTCTTGTGCAAAAATGAAAAAAAAAACAAATCTCAAAGTAGGCCATAATACCATTAATTCCGTTTATTTTTTCTCTTTCCAACGATATATAACATGTCAAAAAATTTTTAACACATAGTGTCAATATTTAATATTTTACGAAAACCACAATTCATATTATTGAATCGTAAAAATCAGCTATGCCATGATTAGTGAAAAACATTGTATACGGTTATTAACAAATTTGACATATTGTCACTGTTGTATGTTGCGTTGTCGAGTTCTAAGATAAGTTTTATATCAGTAATTATGGTGTACACCAATAATAACAAATTGGATATGATTAGCATTTATTGTCAGTGCAATTTTGACGCTGAGATAGCAGTCACGGTTTACGGAGGTAGATTTCCAGATGCACCGCAGCCAAATCGAACTATGTTTAGGAAATTAGTTCAAGATTTAAAAACGCCAATAAAAAAAGGAATTACCCGCTGATATGTAGCAAAATTCTTTGGTCGGGCAAATGAAATTTTTCTAATAATGGATTTTTCAATAGAAATATGCATTATAAGTGAACACGAAATACACATTGGTGCAGAACAACTGCTTTTGAAGAAAGATTTTCTAGGAATGATTGGGTGGGTCTTTTAGGGACTAAAGTAATCGGACTTTATTTTGATGATGGCAAATTAACCACTTGCAGATACCTTAATTTCCTGCAAAACGAATTTCAAGATTCTCTTTATGAATTAACAGTGGTAGAAAGATTAGATTATTTATATTTTCAACAAGATCGGGCTCCACCTCACACTGCTGTAACATGTACAAATTATTTAAATCAAGTTATGCCAGATAGCTGGATAAGCACCTACGGACCTATTCTATGGCCAGCCCGCTCACCAGGTATTACTCCCTTGGATTTTTCGTTTGGGATTACATTAAAGACAAGGTATTTCAAACTGCCCCTGAAAATATCGAGGACATCAAAATCAGAATTAGAAAGGCATGTGAGGCAATTACTTCTGAAATGCTCCATAATGTAATGTGTGAGGTGTCTCGTAGAGCGCGTTTGTCGTTTGTGTATTAGAATGCATGGTACACAATTTGAGCATTTGTAGTTAAAAAATCGGCAGCTAATCGAAGCGGCTGGAACCTCCCCACTGGGTGGATCTTTGAAGCCGAAAAGAGCATTAAATTGTGTGATAAAACGGCACTAAACCTAATCCAATCTCATCCAAAATCTTTTCAGATCTTCTGGGATACTAATAAAACCCTCAATTTAATGAATTTACAATCATCTATGTTATTACCTACATTATCGCTCGTTGGATAATATACTATTAAGATATTAACAACTTTAACATCACTTGAACGACTAAGAAAGTCTATTTTAGGTTAAATACTACAAATTTGTAAAGCAACAAACTGAAAATTGGTAAAGTGATAATCTATAATAAATTCACCAACGAAGGTACAGAGAGCATATGATATTGATATTGTTACATCTACCTTTAAAGTTTGTGACAATCCACTAAAAGTTACAAATATGCCGAAATCTTATTAACATGACATGACACCAACGTTATCGGATGACAAACGATGACAATGACAATCGTCAAAATTTGCTCATTGCAATCCGATCGCTCGCGGCTGTCTTTGTTAAATGAAACATTAGCATTTCAGTAATCTTACTAGATTTTAGAGGAATATTTGTAGTTTAATTCTTCGATTTGTGTGTATATATATTTAAAAACGGCACTAAACGTAATCCGCTCTACTTCTAGAGCAGTGAAGAAACCCTCACACGTGAATTGACACGTGATGTGACGAGTTTCATGACGTAATGGCTACGCGCATAGATCATGTCATGCGAAATGCGATCTATGCTTCATATTTGCTTTGTTTTTAATTTTTTTCATGGAAATCAAATCGAAAGGTGGAAGTGTGATATATCGTTGAAATCAGAATTTTAACTGCTTTTCGATGGTTCCATTGCAAATTGAAAGTAATTATAAAATAAACAACTTGTTGCGTCAAAGTGGCACTAAACGTAATTCGATCTCAACCAAAACATTTTCAGATCTTCTGGGGCACTAAAGAAACGCACATGCAAAGTTTCAATCAAATCCGTTCAGTAGTTTCGGCGCTATCGTGCTAACACACATACACACACACAGACATTTTTCAAAAACCACTTTTTTGGGTTCCTATGACCTCAAAACATAAAGATTTGATGTTATCTCAATTTTCGTTTTTGAATCAATTTTAGTAACCTCTCACAATTTTATTGTGGAGAGGTTAAAATGAATACACACATTTTCTTTTCAGTATAGTAGTAGGTAGTACTGTTATGCATAATTTTTCGTTTTTTTGGATGTTCAGTTTGTATTTATATTTTTATTTCTGAGATATTTGTTTGTTTGTACTAAATTTCAATAAATAATTATAATTATTATAGAGTGAGTTTTTACTATTAAGGCATAGCTCATTTTTATTTTAAATTTTGTGACATGTTTATGTCGTTGGAAAGAGAAAAAATAAACGGAATTAATAGTGTCATGGCCTACTTTGAGATTTGTTCTTTTCATTGTTGCACAAGAGCGTATGTCAAAGCCAACTTCGTTTTTCGAATTTTTTGATACACATTATTCTTATTGTCTTTGCCGTCAATTTTCATCCCTTTAACTTTTTTCGTCATTTATGATATTTCTTTATCCACCTGTTATACATCTACTATAAGTTTGCATTCTTCTCTGCATTTCATAACAACTGTACTTATTGAAAATAATGAAAGCTAACCCTACACGTAAAAGGAATAATTCAATTTAATCATTACAATCAAGGCATTGCAAACATATAAATTACTAATTCTTTGTGTAAACATCTCCGGATTTATCGTAGGGATGTACTACTTTCAAAACGAACACAGAATACTTTTTTACATTTGCTTTTAATAAAAATGATTTCTTATCTAAGGGAAAAATCAGCACGAGTTTGACATGTATGAATTAACAATTGTATCCCTATCTAGCATTTGCATTAAAGAGTTTCAATATCGTGATAACACCAACATTATATTTTTGTATATTTATTAATTCAGTTTATTACAAAGAAACAGTGTTCAGTATATTCAGGACAATTTAAAATTTGAAGACCTGCACTAAACCGACATTCTAGATCGCTTCGCAAGAGGCTACGCTTGCAAAGAAGCCAATTTGAAAACAAAAGAACACCAAACGCAATCGTGCGCCGCCCACTAGGAGCACTAAGACAACAATTTCGATGCCGCTTCCGATCAGGATTCCCATCAAACGTCCGCATACAATAATAAACTTATTCCAAATGAAATAGATTCCTTCAGGGAAAATTGTAGCGGAATACAAATCCCGGTAACATGGTTAAGTGGGGCAATAGTTAGCTTGACCGTTCGTTCGGACGGACGTTGCGAATTTAGGATATTTGCTGACTGACCCCTGCTAACAATGATTAGCAGGATAAACAATGCTAGTTGGGCTACGATCCGTGACTTGGCTGAAACCAAAGCGAATTACAACTCTTTAAGCAGATTTCAACTGCAGGCAAATACCGGAATGGTTAATTGATGCAACGACGATCCGGTCGTCCACCCTTGGAATTAATAATGGCGTAATGGATAATGGAATTTCGAGGTTTCAGCATGGGGAGGTCAGGAATAAGGTAAACGTTGTTAGTGCGACGCTGGAAGCTCTGGACCGCTCCCAGACGGGCTTGGTAACGTTGATAGAAAAAATGAAAAGAAAATATTACTGTTCCAAGAGTAGCGTCTTGTGCCCATAAAAAAACGTCCAATTCAAAAACTGAAAAACACATATTTGTTATTTTTACGAATCTATCCAATGACATTGGATTCGACTCTCCCTTTTATAGTGGATTCGGATTCTACGGCCAAAAATACGTGAATTTTATATCGGGCATTTTTTTCGTTTTTGGCAAGGTGTCGCTGCAATCACACAAAATTGAAATAAACCTTAAGCGTCCAGAAGTTTGTAAATATTTACAAATTCTAGCTACTCGTGCTGACAAAAAAACATTCATTTTAAAAAACAATATTTGTGTTATCTTGATTTTTATGACTGTTTTTTTTAAAGTGTTCTTAATAACAGTATTTGTTTTGTGAAATTTCTACGAGAACGTCCAGTTCGTTCCAACTTTTGAAGAGGCAGGAGCGGACTTTTGTACGGAAAAATTTATTTCATTTTTCATTAGTTCTCGCGTTTTTTTTTCTGCATAATGGCTACTTTAACAGAGGAAGAGAAAGTTTCTCTTTTAATGATGCGAGGGTGGGGCGATAAAGAAAGGTCCTATGATGAAGTTGTGATTTTATTCAACGAAACTTTCCGTGTAGATCAAGTGGGAATTTCGAAATCTACTGTGTCCCGTACCATCAAACGATTCCTAGACACAAGGACTAATAAAAATCGCCCAAAATCTGGAGGACCAAAATCTGAAACATCGGAAGCTCGACAAATGGAAGTGGCTCAGGCATTTGTTGAAAATCGAAGGTTATCAATGAGAAAAGCCAGTCAACAGCTTGATATGAGTGCATTTTCAGTTCATAAGAATTTGAAACTTTTGAAATTTCATCCTTATAAAATTCACCTTCACCAAGAGTGAAATGAAGATGATTTTGATCGGCGACTTGAATTTAGTGAATTAATGATGGAAAGGAGTAACCAAAATCCAAATTTTTTGTCATCTCTCCTTGTCTTCTCAGATGAAGCAACTTTCGAGCTGAGTGGAAAAGTTAATCGCCATAATTTCAGATATTGGAGTGACGAAAACCCTCACTGGATGCTTGAAACACACACGCAGTATCCACAAAAATTAAATGTTTGGGCAGGAGTTTTCAGGGGTCGAATCATAGGACCCTTTTTCGTAGATGGAAATTTGAATTGAGAAAAATACCTAGAAGTGTTGACAAATCAAATAGTTCCCGCAATACAAGAGATTGCTGGTGATGAGTTTGATAATATTTGGTTTCAGCAAGATGGGGCTCCTCCACACTATCGAGATATTGTTAGGGACTATTTGAATAGTACTTTCGAAAATCGATGGATAGGTCGAAGAGGTACTATTGAATGACCAGCAAGATCTCCCGACCTCGCGCCACTTCATTATTTTGTTTGGGGCTACGTGAAGGGTAAGGCTTATTTCACGAAACCTCGTGATTTGGAAGAGCTGAGGCAACGTATATTAAACATTTTTGCAGAAATCCCACTTCAAATGATAAGAAGTGCTATTGAAAATTTTTACGTTCGTCTCGGACAATGCCAAGAAGTCAATGGGCACCATTTTGAAAACCTGCTATAATCTTGAAATTAAAACCTGCTAGTGTAGCAGTTAAGCTGTAAAATAATTGCCTCAACTGGCCAAAATCCTCACCTTGCCTTAAATAACTGAGTTACCTCCTTGCCTTCACTGGCTGGGATCAAGAACTTGTCTGAAGTGGCTGAATTAAGAGGTAAAACCACTGTTAGTTTTTCTTTAAATCGAGTTTTTTATTGCCCTGTAAAAAAATGTAAATTGAAAATTACTAGCTGCTAATAAATTTATAGAATGTTAATAGTTGTTGTAATTTCCGTACGACCGTGTAAAATCACTGTTCTCAAAACAGCTCGGGAAATCATTCACTCTGAGATCAGTAGTTTTACTTTTCGTATTTTTTTAAGTATGGGTTCAAAACTTTCATGTTTCCACTCAATTGTTTGCGATTGCAGCGACACCTTGCGAGAATCGAAAAAAATGCCCGATATTAAATTCACGTATTTTTTACCGTAGAATCCGGTTCCGCAATGAAAAATAGGGGTTTCCATTTGAAATTTTAAGGTTGTCCCTCGCCCCACCCACAGGGTGGTGGGTGGTGGGTGGTGATGTCATTTTGGTATCGGTAGATAGTTTTAAAATTTTTGACACGTATTTTTTTATTTTTCGATTTGATCAAACTGTTCGAGATTTTCCACCGTTTCCATACTTTTCCAACACCCGGTATACGTAACACAACAAATTCAGACTTTAGAATCCTTCTGAGGAAGCTGACAGGATGATCAGCGAAACGTCAAGTCAAGTTCGACGACCACGGCAAGACCCGGAAGAAACTACTTCATGAGAGCTATATCTTGTAGCTAATAAAAAAAGTAAAAAAATGTAAGTCGGTCTGATCGCGATAGGTCAATTACGCAGGGAGTTCTCAGCATGTGAAATATTTTTGCTTTCCCCCTCTCCCTCCCCTCCTAATTATTCCACCGCCACAGCCTCCGGCCCAACAAAATATCTGCCAATATCCTTCTATTTAAAAAAAATTGACTCCTCAACTCCACTCCTTCATGATAAAAAATGAATTCAATTTTTTAAATTTTCGTCTGACGTCAATGAGGTTGGGGACAAAATTTGCTTATTTTCATGAGCTTCTTCATTTTTGGTTTGAATATTTTATCTCGTCAGATCGAAACCCGAATTATCTTCGAAAAACCATTTTTCCATACATTTAACATGTCGTTTCCCCCTCCTCCCTCTGACATCCGCTGAACAAATGTGTCGGAATATTGGCGGGGACCAACTCTATTTACCGGCAGAAAAAAAATCATAATCTGACGTTTCCTTATTCGAGTCTGGTTTTCTCTCAGATCTACTCCACTATTAAGGCTCTCTCAGATTATTCCAATCATTTCTAATTAGACTTCTCCCTGGAGTAGTACGACCCTGTCCGTGGACCACCAAGTGCTCGATTTCAGCAAACGAAGAAAAACCGCCGGAGAGCAACGGCACTCCTTATATTAATATACGGTCCGAAGGGTCGCTGTGCAGATATAAAATTCCGAAACGACACCAATTATACCATTTTTAATCGTCGACGCAAATAAATAATCCCATTACAATTCAACAGTCATCTTCCACGGCCAGTCGAGCAACATTGTGACCGAAGCAAGTCTATGTCTTACAAATGGCTAATTACTAATATCAATTAACACTTAAAACATGTCGGATATAAGTGGCGGACGCCATTTTTAAATGCTGCAATCGCGGCGGTTAACGACATTCTTTACGAGTGCCTGTCCTCGTACTGCTAGATCGTTCATTACGTTCAGCAATTAAATACGAAAGGGACGTTTACTGGCCGCTTTTTTGGTTACTAATCGAAATTAGTTGGGTCAATTTTGAAACTTTCAAATGAAATAAACCTAATAGTCAAGTCAATCGAAAGATCCGATTTTGAGGAATTTTTTTTAAAATGTTTATTTTTATATATTATTTGAAATCAGAAACATTTCAATCTGCGCAATTAAATATTTATATTGTTTAAACAATATATACACAATTTATACAGAAATTAATTTTTTAACGGTATTTATTAACTTTTAAATAATAAAGTGTTAAATTCTTTTGTTTCTTTTTCGTTTTATAATTATTAAAAGCTTTAAACTATATGAAAATTGTCAATTGTAAATGATTTAATTTTCATTCATTTTGCAAGAACAAAATATAATTTTTTAGGTGTTATTTGGTGCTGCTTGTTTCATTTTTATTAGTGTTAAATAATTTTCTTTCTGCCAACCTCAATGTTCGGGAGATATTTTAGAATTAATTTTCCATTGCAGAACTTGAAGATAAACTCTTTTGATGTACTGTTTCGCTGCATCTTCTGTTTCAGGTAATGAACTAAGTTGTATACTTTTATCTTTCGACACTAGTGTTATAAAACGTTTATATCTTAATTAATTTAAAAAGAAGATTCAACGCCAATAAAAATAACATAACCCGCAGTATCAAATAATATCTTAAAAATTATATCTTGCTCTTGTAAAACTGGATGCCGTCCAGCGTGTGGCTGCAGAAAAAGTGTTTACATTGCTCCCCAACGCTCCATATGGGAATGAAAATTAAATGCTATTTTTCTATATGAATTATTCAACTATTCATATATACATATATTTTAAAAAATCGAAATTTCTTAATATTTAAATGCAAAACAAATTAAAAAATCATTTATAATTGTTTATAATTTTTTTTCTGACAATTGTCATATAATTTAAAGCTTTTAATAATTTCAAAATAAAAAAGAAACAAAAATTTGTAACCCTTTACTATTTAAAATTTTGAGATTTTGTGTTTTCATAAACCCAATTCTTTACGTGAGAAAACAGGACAAAGTCTCGGGTCAGTGATATCCGGACGACCAAACTGTCATGAAAAATCCACTAGTATATCGTCGGAAAATCCTTTTAATGAATTAGTTGTGGCTTATGTTCTAGCTTTGTCCTTCTCTTGATCGAGTGTTTCTTAGCAGACATCGGAAAAGAAGCTCGCAGTTTGTTGTGCATTTGTCCGTATATCTGTTTGGCTAGTATCAACTATAAAATGGTACGCCATACTTTCAACACCAGAAAGTAGAGAGACCGGCAGAAAACCGACGAAAATTAAAAAAAAGAGGATATTTAAGAATTACCGGCACCTTCGCCATTTAGTAGAAAACAGCGACTTGGGCTAGAAACAACCAAATACTTGAAATTAAAGCTTTATAAATATTTATTAATAATTTAGTACTTATGCACTGTCTCAATTGGTAGAACTTATATATTAGTCGTCTTATCTTAATTGCTAATTACTGTGTATGCTTTTCCCAGTTCAAGAATTGGTCAATCCAAATATTTTATATTGTCTGTAGCTTCTATATAACTAAGACAATTATTACAGTTTTAGATAAAGCTGTAACTACTAAGTTTCTTTAGTGATGTACATCTTCCCAAGTCTGATGTTCGAAAGGATAGCTCCACCTTATATCCAACTAATGTATGTGTCAATGTGGGTAATTTTACAGAAAATAATATTAAATATGCCATAAAAAACTCGTCAAAGATTGTGCAAGTGCTTTTATTCCCTCCAATACTAATATTGTTCAGTATTATTAAAAAAAAATTATTTCCCAAGACTTGGGAATTAGCAAAATTGTGTTCAGTTTTAAAATCTGACCCGCCGAACAATTTAAAATATTATCGGTCCATATCTATTCTATGTAATGTAAGGTCCTGGAAATAGCTCTGTACTCTCAGATTTAGCCACATATTAAACCATTTGTTTCACCCCATCAATATGGTTTTCTTGAAAAACGTTCAACAACATCAAATCTCGCAATAATGAATCGGTCTATCTCTGATTCGATGGATAACAGAGAACAAGTGGATGTGATCTACACAGAATTCTCCAAGGCGTTTGACCGAATTGACCACAATACTCTGTTAAATAAATTAGATGGCTATGGATTTAGTAATTCACTGGTTCTCTTATTTATGTCCTACTTAGATAATAGGCTACAATATGTAACATATAATGGATTTAAATACAATTTGTATTCTTCAACGTCTGGAGTCCCGCAGGGATCTAATCTAGGACCACTATTGTCTACAATTTTCGTTAACGACCTTTCTCAAATTTTAGAGTGCAATATTCTTCTGTTCGCTGATGATCTGAAGTTATATACCACTGTTGAAGCTCTTGATGTCTGTGCTTTATTACAATTGCAAATTGACATTGTGGAAAGATGGTGTGACGAAAATAAAGGGTCTTCCAGCGGCGCCACAAATATGTAACTGGCATCCTGCCTGTGATCCATTTGTGCCTGATTCCTAAGTCGAGCCCATCCCTTCAACTTAGCTTAGCAAGTCGCTATACACCATGGAGACATCTGTGATGTCTGGTGTATAGTAGCATTAGACCACATGAGAGGATTCACTTACCTCTCACCACTACACCATATATATATATATATATATATATATATATATATATATATGTATATAATATATACAGAGACGAATATTAGAAGACAATTCTTTTTTAAATTCAAGCTTTCGAAACTTTATTGTTTCTTCCTCAGGAATTTAAATTGAGGTTAAAATTGAAATTGACAAATCATCAAGACAGAACAAACACAACTATTACAAAATAAATCACACTTGTGAACTATATTTATATAGACTTTAAGTTAACACCAAAAATCTTTAATCCAAAATAGTTTCAGCCACCTCGAGTCTTGATGATTTGTCAATTTCAATTTTAACCTCAATTTAAATTCCTGAGGAAGAAACAATAAAGTTTCGAAAGCTTGAATTTAAAAAAGAGTTGTCTTTTTGAGCCCGTGACTGTTAACTGCAACCAACAGCTACTCTCCGGGCTATGTGCCCCGCCGAGCGCTGAATTACAAGTTACAAGCCTGGCGCGTTAAGTGTAATAGTCGCATATTATCAACAAAACGCTAATCCAGCCGAAAGACTGATCCTACTTAAAGGAGCTGCTCTCGTGCCAGTCGTCCTATATCACTTGCAGACTGCAGTTTCGAGCTGTTGGCTCTCGTCAGTGCAAGGTAGGCATGTGACGAACGACACGAGGATCCCTTGACTAATTGGTACATCTCGGTATTTGTATGATAGCGTGATGTAAAATAGTAAGCAGGCGTCACTCAGCAGTCCAGTGTCTGTTGCAATCGAAAAATAAATAGCCTGACTGGGCTTAGCATAGATCAAGTGTGCTTCAAAACAAAAGATACCAATAGTATTTTTCATTCTGAAGTTTTTTTATTATTAGAAAGTTTTTTATTTTTTGGTTCGTTTCGGAATGATTTGATTTTAAAAGTGTAAATATGCTTTACTAAAATTTGCCGATTTAATAAATTGTCTGCATCTAATAGGCTGTGACTATTCTGTTAACCTAAATTTTAACTGTCAAAACAGATTGAAAGACATGTAGTGAGTATCACTTTTATTTACATAAGTAGAAGAGTAGTATCGTTGAAATATTTAAGCAGAAAAAAATATAAGTGTTTTAAACATACCTCTGAGTTACCGGTTGTCAAAGGTCAGCAATAATTTAGCAGGAAAATGTTTACCTACTCCTAGTGGTCACTGAACTTTGCACGCTGAAAGAAAAGTCAGCGCGGTCGTCGGGGGGGGGGGGGGGGGGGAAATAGAGACAATGAGGCATTTTAAAAGTGCTTAAGCATCCACCATTCCCGTTGAAAGTGGTCAGTCATAGTCACCCTTCAGTGTTGCAAGGACAAAACGGGCTATTTCACTGATATTTGTTTTTCATATCTTATGTTTGCTGTCCGGAGTTTGTACACTTTGTATAAAAGGGGAAATGGACGCTTTTCCGTTGATTAATCTTGGAGTGTTTAGATATTTAACGACAGCACGAGGTGCACCATTCCGTGATCCCAGGTCGCTTATCAGTAATGCAGGAACAAAGTTGGTTAAATACACATTAATTCTGTTTAAATATAACCACTCATTCACAAATTACCAATATCTTGACGTTAGTGAATATTTTGCTGTTTATCTTGCACATGGATTGTTAAGAAACAAGCGTTGGAAATGCCAATTTTTGGTTTTAGACTTCAAAATGACTCTTTTGTAATTAAAAAAAATAAAAATAAAATTGAAATCGAGTATTTATTGACAGTATATTGTATACCCAGCAGAAATGTGGTTCTTTCTGCGAGGTATATATACTATGTGTATACAAATCGTTTAAATAATGATAGAAATTAAATCTTGTTAAATTTTGAAGAAAGGATGTGTAATGTTATTTTAAAAAAATGTGGCAGAGAAATTCCTGGTAAATTTGTTGCAAAACTATGGAGACATTGGATTGTTAAACTTGACGAATTAAAATTTGATTGTTGAAAGGGTAAATAATACAATTGAAACAAACGTTTATAGGAAACCAACACATACTAATAGATATCTAAATTTTAACTCTAATCAATCAATGAATGTTAAACGGGGTGTTGTAATATGTTTATACGATAGCGGCAAAATAATTTCATCTAATAATGAAATATTAAATAACGAGAAAAAATTTATCAAAGGGGTTCTGGTACAAAATCAATACCCTGAAGCATTTGTTGGTAGAGTTTTCATAAATGTTGAAACTAGGGACAATCAGGTACGACAAAACCCTGAAAGTCATTATAAAGCAACAATTCCTTATGTATATGGACTGCCGGAGAAGCTACGCCGCATAGGTGACAAATTTGATGTTAGGACGGTATTTCAAACGGGGAACAGTTTAAGATCTATTTTAACAAAAACAAAACCGATAAACAGGGAGCAGAATTCAAAAAACTGTATTTACAATATCCCGTGCGAATGTGATAAATGTTATGTAGGTGAGTCATCCAGACCTTTCAGTGTGAGGTTGGATGAGCACAAGAATTACATTAGAAAAAATGAAATTCAGAAATCAAAGATTTGTGAACATGCTTGGGAAAACGGACATAGAATAAACTGGGACTCGGCAAAAATTTTAACAAGAGAAGCAGATACCAAAAAAAGAAAAATTAAAGAATCAGCAATAATCTTAGTAAATGAAGACAAGTGCGTATCGAATTGTTCTGTAGATATTTGTACAATCTGACTACCAATGTTAAAAGAAGAACTTAATAATCTCAACATTATCTAAAAGAGAATATCATCAGTTATGTGTAAGTGGTATGTATCTATGGAAATAACATAAACAGAATCTTAAAGCTGTGTATTTAACATACATAACATATAAGAGTTCTTCGAAAAAAGCTTTGAAAACGGAGACTACGTTCCGAAACGTCAGCAAAATGCATTATTTCTGTGTTTATTCTCATTTATATTATTTCTTAAAAAAAAACCTCTGACTGTTCCTTTGATGTAAGCGTCATAGAGGCTTTTTCCAATAATTCTATTATTTTGTAGACTCGATGATTTGTTTTTGAAGAGGATAATACATGTGGTAGAAAACCCAAATAAAAGGAAAAATATTCGTAGAATGCCACAAATAACTTTCAGACTAACTGTATCGAAGGCCTTCGTGAGGTCAACGAAAATGCACAGCGTTGGTTTACTGATATTCATATATTTATAAATCCTTGTAGTAAGATATGCTATTGTACCTTGCGTTGACTTCTGCTCCCTGAAACCAAATTGCTTCTCTGAAAAAATATTAAACCTATTTAAAAAGCTAGTAATTCTGTTTTTCAATATTTTCTCAAAAATGTTAGCTATGTTCGAGATAAAAAAAAGTAAGCCGGTAGTTAGTCAAATCCATTTTATCACCATTCTTGCAGAGATATTACAGCTACTTTAAATGCCGCTGAACAGTTACCTGTTTCAAAACATTTATTGATGAGGTACTTTAAAGTTGCTGATATTTTAGAAGCTGTTTCCTTCAGTATATATCACGGTATGTTATCAATTCCAGGTGTTCTATTAGATTTCAATTGAGAAATTGTTTCGATTATTTTATTTTCACTCGTATCCGACAAGTATCGTTGGGACATTCCAACAGAATAGAAGATTTAAGGACAACTAAGAAAATATACGAGTGGAAACCTGTTGGAAGACGAAGAAGATAAGATGGTTAGATTGATGTAGAAGATGACCTTAGAACTATGAGTATTAGAAACTGGAGAAGAAAACTCAAGAGGAAATAGAATAGAAGAAAATAACCAGACAGGCAAAGACCCACCCAGAGTTATGATGTTAAAAGAAGAACAAGAATGATTATATTAATTATTCTCAAACAAACAAAAATTTCACTGTGGAAAATATTCAACAAAATTACCCTACTAAAGTTTGCGCTGTAAATGCCACATTTTCTGTTTTTGTGCATTCAGGGTGGTACTACTCATAAGTTTTGAATACATTTAACTTTCTTCTCTCTTTCTCTGTAAAACGTCTTTGACGTTGTCTTTTAGGTGGGAGATAAATCTTATTATTATACAGTATTATCTACAAATTAAAATGAAATAATATTTCCTCAGCCTTTTTCAGTATTTACCCACCACTCTAGAGGATGTAGACACACTCAGTATCCATTGGTTCGCGCATGGCAGTAGCTCTTGTTGTCTTTTATAGAATCTTTGTTATCTCTTCGATCCCGGCTTGTTACTGCTTTATAGACTCAGGTGATATTTTCTGCAGGTAAGTTATTTTCCAAGATATTAATGTCTCTCTAAATATTTTCCATTTTTTCTAACCAACTAATAACGTCTCCAGCAAACATGCCCCAGTTTGCTATTGCAGTATCAATAAAGAGATAATAAAAATGGAAAAGGATCCAATAAATGCCTCGATATGACGGCGCATTCTTAAGAAAACAGGCCCTTAAATCCAACCGGACCTGTTAGTGTCTGTTTCAATATAACCATCCCCTAACAGAGAATTTAATTTTCCCTCATGTCAAATAAAGCGAAAGGGCGGGAAGTGGAGATTTACAGTTCGCATTTGACTTTACAATGTTTCTGTTACTGCCTGACAACTGCACCCTGTCGTCTGCGTACCTCGTATTTCTTTTGTTTCGTGGGCCAACTCGGATTCTTTATTGGGATATTAGAATAGTTTGCGAAGGAATTGGGATAAACGTAAGAGAAAAAAATCCTTTAGAGTGAAGTGCAAGACTAATGCGGTATAAATTTGAACTGAAGTCCAACCATAAGAAATATAGATCCGGATTGTAATAAGTTATTTTAAATGACTTCAAGAACGTAGGTTTATCAAAAAAAGATGTAATATGTACATAAACAAAACAACTTATGCATTTAAATATAATATATACAAATACATACCTACATACAGACTGTCCATTTTATCAGGGCCCTCGAGAAAATATTTTTACGAAAATTGTGCCAATTTATATAACCTACAAAATGGTTTAGACATTTGAAATTTATGGCCTACTTTAAGAGTTCTGGCGGAAAATATCGAAAATGCGGAAAACGTCTAGGCCAAATATCTCCGTTATTTGAAGAAATACGAGAAAAATTCTAAGGCGGTTTGCAAAACAGAGTGTTTCAACGAGGTTTTATCTAATTTTTTTCAAAACCAAATACATTTTGAAATTTACTCCTCAGGCTGTTAAAAAAATTATTTTGAAACGGGCGGGAAATGGCGCCATTAAATAGAGTATTTTCCAGCCTTTTCAACGATATATCACATGCCATATTTATTCATTGGTACTACGTTAGTAATTCTTAAAACCAATAATTTTTTTTTAACAAGCATTATACTTGCCGTGGATAAGTATGATTAAATAAAACGATAAAATAATTCAATAAGTTGTTCAAATCTTTGCTATAATAAAACATTAACACAATTAAGAAGAATAAAGTAAATTCAAGTAACAAAATCAAATTAATAGTAAAAAGAATATAGCACACGGAACATTAATATTTGCATTTAAAACATTACTCAGCATTTCGGGGGTAACTGTAATACATGCCTGTTGAATTCGAGATTTTAGATCCTCTACATTTTGCGGTGTCGTCGAAAACACCTTATCTTTAATATACCCCCATGGAAAAAAATCCATTGGGGCTATATCTGGAGAACGAGGGGGCCATCGAATAAATCCATTGGTACCTATCCAATGTTGAGGCAAAATTTTGTCTAAATAATCTAGGCAAATCTAGGAATTGTGAGGAGGAGCTCCATATTGTTGAAAATATTGAAAGTTGTGTCGCTTCTCTAATGGTAGGTCATTTTAGAATTCATTATATTCATTTCTCAAAAAGTTTAGGTACCTTTGATCACTAAGGTGGCCATAATAAAAATAAGGACCTATTAAATTGGTGCCTAAAATAACTATCCACACATTTATTGAAAAACGATTTTGAAACCCAGTCGGCCTATGCCAGTGTGTATTTTCAGAAGTCCATTTGTAATGAATATTGCGATTAAAAAATCCATTATTGGAAAAATTTGCCTCGTCGGACCAAAATATTTTACTACATATTAATGGATCGGCACGCTTCTTTTCCAACAGCCACCTACAAAAAGTCGTCCTCCTTGGTTTGTCTCGCGGTTGTAAATTGTGAACTTTTTTGGCTTTATAACACCGGTAACCATTTTTATTTAAAATTTTTCTAGCACTTGTTTTATTTATATGACAAGCAATTTGAATTTCTCTTCTCTCTGCTGGCTGTTTTACATGTCGCTATTGTGAAAATACCGGGATGTACTATAGTCAAAGGATTCTCATGTCGGTCGTCGCATACCTACCTTGCACTGACGAGAGCCAACAGCTCGAAACTGCAGTCTGCAAGTGGTGTGTGACGACTGGCAGGAGAGCTCCTTTAAGTAGGATCAGTCTTTCGGCTGGTGTTTGTTGCAATCGAAGCATTAGCGTTTTGATGGTAATATGCAATTATTACACTTAACGCGCCAGATTTGTAACTTTGGTTGCAGTCTGGTTACTTTCCTTATAGTAAAATAAGGATTTATAGAGGAGTTTGCGACTAAAAATATTATATTTAATATTCCGTCCTCTAAAAGCACATTTGAACTATGAAGAAGATATTAACTACATGCTAAGAAAACTTATAAAAGAATATGAAAAGTATACTTACGCATAGGAAAGGAGCAGGAAGACCCTGATCTACAAGTAAGAGAATTATATAGAAATGTGAAGAATATAAATACTTAGGAAGCATGATATCAAACCAAGGAAAATCATATAAGGTATAGAGTTCAACAAGGTTAGACAGGTGTGTGGATTTTCAACTCATTACTTTGGTCGAATCACATTAAAATATATACCAAAATCACAATTTACAGAGCTATATTGACATGCGGATCAGAGTGCTGGTAGTTATCGGACAGAAATAGGAAAACAGTGGAGGCAGTAGAAATGGATTATTTAGGAGAGCTAGTAGAGCATCAAGGTTGGAACGCATACCAAATGAAGAAATTTGAAGGCGCGTGAAAAGAACATATACGACTATAGACAGGATGAAACTTGCCTTGTTTCTTCGTGGTATGGACACGTAATTAGGATGGAGGAAAAAAGATGGCCAACAAAAGCCATGAAGTGTGTCCCAAAAAATAGAACAGAAGAAAGGAACACCAGTACTGACATGGAAGGATAGAATAGTAAAGACAATGAGAAATAGATCTATTGACGAGGAAGAATGGAGAAATAGAGAAATATGGCGATCGAAATGCGGGATGCGGCATATTCTTGTGGTAAAAAACCCAAAAAAGGAAAAAATATAATATCAGCCTTTAGACTTAGATCGATTTGAACAATAACAAAAATAAAAACGAAAAATTGTATATTCAAATAATTGGCGGATGCGCGGGTCAAAATATAATGTTTTGTCCAATTAAACTATAGGCTACCCCTAGCAGTTTGTTTCTTCCACTATGCAGAAGAGGTTACTAAAAAGGATGAAATATTTGTTTAACTCTTATAATATTTGAGATAAAAATATAAAACTGACTTCGGACTCGCCTCCTTAAAAGCGTGTAGTTTTATATGAGAGGTTTATTAAAAAATATATATACGAGAAGCCCCTCCTAATTTTCTCTAAGGAATATGTGGAAGAAGCTTCTGAGTCTTACTGAAAATATCCTGTATATGAAAACTTAAAGGAGATTGATGCTTTTGTTATAATAAATATGAAAACAGGCTTTTATAGAAGTAGATATCAACACGGGAGAACAACAGCCATATTGTATATTAGTACACACAAATTATTAGATTAAATAAAAAACAGTGAATAGTTATAATTTATAAAGAAATAATATTTGAGATGTGCAAAAGTTCTCACCCCCTTCAGAAAGTCCCTTTTTTGCAAAAAAAACACCTCTAACGGAGACTTAACACTGGCTTCTCACTTTTACCTTGTAAAGTGTTCGTTGGAAGAGAAAATAGTTTAAGAGAAAAAATTTGTCGTTAAATTTAATATCCCACTGACCTCTTAGCTTTTCCCCACCTGCTTTACAATAACAGCGTCCAAACTGAGGGGTAGTTTGGACTGCACAGATAAAAATCGATCTCCACGAAGTTCCACAGCGAATATCTCAAGACCGGTTACTTTAACGAGAAAAGTACCCAAGATTGAGTTTATGGAACGAAATTTTCTCTAAAGATGCATGTCTAGCGGTTTTGACACAAGTGATTTTTATTCATTTTCCCCTTTTTTCCATAAAAATACGTTTCTTAATTATACTTAAAATATGTATCTGACTAATTTATGTAACCATTTCTAGACGACCTTAGGAACAGATGTTTGAAACATTGTGATATGTAGGAGAAGGAAAAGGCACAAGTCTGAATAAACTCTTTATTAAGCCTGAGAGTGCCTTGTCCCTGAAACCTTCAGTTGTGGAATAAACATGCATGTACTATAGAAAACGTTTAAGATAAACTGAACGAAACATAAAAATATATACAGATACTTTATTACTACATAAACTTAAATGTGCCTGAAGTGTTTCTGCAGTAGTTATGGAGAGATTGATTCATTTGCGAAAAGATGCTTCAAGAAGGTGTAACAGATGTGCGTGTTGAAAGAGGCTTGGAGCCGTTAAGAAAGCTTGACGGGACGGTAAATATAAACCGCTTCAAAATATTAGCTATAAACATCAAATTCAATCTCGGCGAGGAGAAAACTTGGAACCAACGGAATGGGGTTGGAAGAAAGTGAGCAATATCATAGCATTTCCACGCTTCAGCTAGTATTCTGCAGCTGCAAAAAGGGTTGCGGAAAATGATGCAGCTGTGTTAAAGTTGGATGCGCTGCTCAACAATGTGATGTAATTTCCATGGGCAAAGCTGTTCCAAATTTGAGGAACAGTTCGTCGATGAAGAACCCTCTAACGAGTAAAACTGGGCAAAACTTTGGTGGAATAGGCCCACAGGGGAAACCACTTAAAAAAAACGCACCGAGAGCTCTACCTCACGGATGGCGTGGAAAAAATTAAAGAACGCATCTTTGTTAGAAAAAAAGAGAGAACAAGTAAAAATCACTTACGTCAAAACCCACTAGACATGCATCTGATAGAGAAAATTCCGCTCTATAAATTCATTCTTGGGCATTTTTCTCGTTAAAGTAGCCGATTTTGAGATACTCGCTGTGAAGCTTCGTGTAATATCGACTTTTACTCGTGCGCTCCAAACTACCCCTCAGTTTGGACGCTGTTACTGCGAAATAGGTGGGGATAAGCTACAAGGTCAATAGAACATTTTTTATACAGAATTTAACGCCAAATTTTTTATTCCTATACTTTTTTTTTTCCAACGAATGGTTTATAAAATAAAAGTGATAAACCAGCATTAAGGGATGTTTTTTTGCAAAAAAAGGGACTTTCCGTTCCTGAATGGCGTGGGACTTTTTGGGATATCTATTTCTAACCCTATCGAGAGTACACATCTCAAATATTATTTCTTTATAAATTATTTCTTCTAAAATGTCTAATTTGCGTGGACTATATCGGTGGAAATATGTTTTATCTTAGTCATTATCGGTTTTAGGTACTTGTCGATGTTTAGCACCGAACAAAAACGCCGGAATTAACAACATCCCTTCCTTGCTCGTTGGTGCATTTTGAACCTTAGCCTCGCTTAAATAAGCGATAAAAATGTCGACGCGACGCGATCACTTTCATGTAAACAACCCCCAGCAATCTCAAAGGCGAAATCTGGCCTACCAGCACACTCGCGGGGCGCACTATCGCATATTATTATGCCCATTAAATTATTCTGCGTATCCGGCCACAAAAGTGTTACTGCCGTCAGCTAATTGCAAATATCACTCGGAGGATTTCTTGCGTGGAGTGTACGGCTTGTCGCCGCCTACTTCGAGCGTTTTTTAAAACAAAAGCGCACGGCCTAAGCCGGATCCCATTGGCCGGGGCTGCCGACTTCATGGGAGGCCCGTCTTATAACTTATATTGTAACTACAAGTCTTCCAGCATATAAAACACTAACTGTAGTTATTGTTTTGCCCACACAACATGTCGATCGTGTGCTGTTCGCGCACTAGCCGGCGCTCGCTGCGGCGGTGGTTGTGCGGCCAAAAGCCTCGCGGACGCGGTGCGTTAATATTTATATCGCATTGTTCGATTTTTTTTATCGAAATTATTTTTTGCCTGCCAAATCTAGTTAGCCGATGGTGCTTCTGGGGAAAATGCTTTATTGTTTTATAGAATTTGAATTGGTCAGTCGGTCGTTTTTTTTCTTTCGGGTTATCATTCCTAGAGGTTTTACGGGCCGGCCGATGAATTAAATATGAGCTAATCGAGAAGTTGGGGTTGACAAATTTATCGTTAATGCCATGTTTTTCTGGATGGGGTTTTTTCTCGCTTAATGACCGAATAAATTAATTACGTAGTACCGCGTCATTATCATACTAAAGAAAAACGATAATCCCAGTTCCGTTTTTGAGACAGGATTTGTATAGGTTGCGGTCTGGAGTTGCCGAATACAAACATTCACTCCTCTATAGGGCGTTTCAGTTAACATTCCCACGGCCGATATATCGGAAACTAAAAAATATATTTTTATTCTGTATTTCTATGGTTAATGCCTTCTTCAAGAAGTACAATTTACTATTATAATATTATCACCAGAGATGGCGCTGCAATTTAAAAATATTTTTCGGCAAGGAAGGAACGAAACATATTATGCCAATAGATTAAAAATGAAGTTTTAAGCAAAATTATCCTTATTCCAAAAAGTCAGATCTGCATTACTTTCCGAGATATTTTAATTTTATTGTCTAACTTTGAAGTGTTGTAATTCTTTTTTAATTGCGTTGTAACTGTTTTAATCTTGGTTTTCGGATGTAGGTTCTTGGTAACTTTTTGCCTGCTATGAGGGAATTATTTACCGGTGGGAAATTTTTTTGAATAGCACTTCCGATTTTACCGAAAATTACTTTAAATTGAGAAATTTAAATTAAAATTATTGAAAAATTCTTGCTCGGCACTTTCTATCACTTGGACGTATTACTTACATCTTACATATTACATTATTTGCAAAATAATCGAAAAAAGTTGAGCCCCTCTCGCATGGAAAATGGGATTGTTAACCACTTAAGTTAAGTTCTGACTTTAAACTCTCGTTAGCCATGGAAAAATTGTAATTGTTTATTTATTAACTGTCAGTAGTTAAATTTTTTTTGTGTGACATTTTAGGAATGCATTTGTAAAATTTGTCCAAAATATGGCCCATACCAATGTTAACAAAGTTGTTGTTAGTAATGTATGGAAAAAGCAATAAAAATGCAAAAGCAGCCAAACATATGTATCAATTATAATTTCCAAACAGACCACAACAATTTATTACAATATGGTAGGTGTTGAAAGTTAAAACGTGAAAGAACAAGAACCCAGGAGAATACGGTTCTAGTTTTACAAACCGTTAATGATTCTCCCCACTCATCTTTGCGACAAATAAGAGACTCCACCAATCTATCACTATCATCGTGCCAAAGAATCTTAAAAGAAAATAAGTACTTTCCATATAAATCACACTTATTACATCATATACTGCCTATGGACTATGATCGTCGCTTAAGCTTCCTTGCTGAGTTTTCTGTTCTTTATGAAGGAAATTGTAATTTCCTTAAAAATGTACTATGGAGCGGCGAAAGTAAATTTCACAGTAACGGCACAATTATAAAACATAACTGTGGATATTGGTCGGAAAACAACCTAAGATGGATGATTCGAACAAGAAACTGTGTTCAGCGTAAATGTATGGTGTGGTTTTTTAAATGGTTACATTATAGGTCCGTTTCTATACCATGAAAATTTAACCGGTGTGCGTTATTTAAAATTTTTAGAAAACTAGTTACCAAGACTTTTACAAAATGTTCCCTACAACAGAGCTGAAATTTGGTTTCAGTAAGATGACGCACCACCCCACAACTCTAATGTTCTAGATCACACATTTCCAAGGCGCTGGATTAGCACTCAGGACCCGTCAGATGGACCGCGCGTTCTCCGGTCGTAACCCCTCTGGACTTTTTCTTGGGGAAGTATTCAAAAAGTCAAGTATCTATATCAAGATTTAATAGAAGATATGACAGATACTTAATCCCGGGCATTTCATTGAAGATTATCTCCAGTAGTAAAATTCTCAAAATACTTTTAATATCGTAAAAAACAGATAACATTTATGTGAGCTGTATTTAATTTATTAAAATGTATTACAAGCGGCTAGTTCAAACAGGTACACTATAACACAAGAGACTAATGAAGAATTTTGAAAAAGAATCAAGTGAAAGCTTCCCTCCAAGAGGAATTATAATTGGGTTATACGGATGGACATGACTTACTTTTCATCATTAAAAAAAATGCACTATCAGTGTATAATGATCAGCCAATTGGGTCATGATAACGGTGGCTCCTAGGCATTTACAAAACGAAGAATGTAAGTATTTTTTAAGTTTTGCTATTTTTGTTATTTACATCAAGTACCAAGTTTACTGTTTACTGAAATTTTAAAAAACTTCAAGATTTGACTTCGAAATCTTCTATTAATGGCGGATCTGACTTCGAAATCCTCTATTAAGGGCGGATTTAAGCACACACACACACACGCACCGAATCACATTTTTTGCTTTGTGTTCGTAAAGGTTGAATAAGTGACAGTTCGATTTTGTTTTCGAGAATTTCAGCATTAACCACGATTTATCAACATGTTTACATGCTGATTTGGAATCGAAGGTAAAATTTAAAAAAACAGTTTTATCCAGATTTAAATCAAGGTTTATTCAACAACCTGTATTGACTATCGAAAGCTTTAGCTAGATCTAAAAATATGGCAATGGTTTCTTCATTTTTGTTCAGATGTTCATGTATTTTGTTTGTAAAATGAAATAAGGCGTTTTCCGTGGAGTAGTTTTGTCTAAATCCGAATTGCTTTGGCGATATTATGTTGTGAGACAGTGAGTGATTATGAAGTCGAGAGACCATACATTTTTCAAATATTCCATTCCATTTTGGCATGAGAAGTTAATCAGATGTACTAGGATATTAAGAATATTAGATTTAATATTTTTAAGTGTTTTCGTGGTTATTTGATCTATTCCGGGAGATGAGTTTAATTTCAAATTATCAATTATGGTTGCTATTTCATTTGTAGTGACCGGTTTTAGAAATACAGAGTTTTCAATATTTGTGATTTTGGATGATATATTTGTTGTTTCTGACGGTGAGCTTGATTTTATTTTGTTAGCTAAATTTTCACCAACAGAAAAGTATTTAATAAAAATTTCAAATACTAGTTTTGCGCTTGTTTCAACTTTATTATTTTGATCATATATTTGGTAATTACTATTGCTATTATTTTCTGTCACTGAATTTTATTATTATTTGCCAGACTTTCTTTGTGTTTTTGTTTGCTTCATTTAGTTTTTTATGTAATAGTCTTTTCTAGACTTTTGTAATGATTTAGTTAACGTGTTTCTGTAATTTTTGTACTGGTTCCATAACTGTTCATTATTTTTGTCTCTCAAACATTGTTTTTTCATTTTGTCCCTGTTTTTAATTGATGGTATTAGTGCATTTGTGATCCATGGTTTAATTTTCTTATGTATTTTAATATTTTTATATCGAGTACATTTATTTATGTGATATTTTAACGGTTTAATGAAGTTATTATAAGCTACATCTTTATTTTCTTCCGCATATATATTATGCCACGTTTCCTCTTGTAGGATGTTATTTAGTTTAAGATAATCAATATTAGCAATTTGCACAAAATCTTCCGGTTTTTGGTTGTTGGTATTTGTACTATGTTCACTTATATTAAGTATCACACTATAGTGATCGGTAATGGCAGTTTCGTAGGTAATTGAGGTGAAATTTTGTGCAACTATATGCTCAGTTCTTTTTTTTATAAATATGTGATCTAAGCAACTTTCACAGTTTTTTGCCACTCTGGTGTTTGAGTTTATATAAGATATATAACCTTGAGAGCTTAATGTGTTCAAATAGAAGTTTACTGTTACGTTAGGATTTTTTATATTAATATTAATATTTGCATACATTATATTATATTTAAATGTATAAGTTGTTTTGATTGTGTTCATGTTATATCTTTTTTATTTCTATACTCAGGAAGTGTTGAAAAACAACATTGTTAACACACTTCCCTTTTTGCAGTTGTACTACTAATTTTTTTCAATATACGTATTATATTGTGTACTAACAGCTTATGGATTTGTGATATTGTTGGACGCAAAACAGTTTAGGGTATCGTCACGAAACTTTTTTAAAATAACAGTCGTTTGTCCAGAATTACTAGGCCATCGATTTCTGGCAAACAATTAAACGAAATCCCTTCACCACCACCACCGACAAGACGATCCAACTAAGTCGTCTAAGTGTAAATGAGGGCGCAAAACTAACTCCAGCTAAGCCACTTAGTCAAATTCCCGACCCACTTGGTTTAATTTTAACCCCGACATCCAGCGCTTGTTTGTTACTTTCGACGTTCCCCTATCGCGAAGTTTCCAATCCGGATGTTGAGAAACAAACGGGATTCTCTATAATGAGATGCAAAATGATCCAGAAACCGTTGTCGGTTTCATACCCACCGGCTCAAATTAGTTTAGAGGACCCGCGAAAGTCATGTCGGGAATTTTCAACAAGCATATCGGGTGAAAATTCGATATTTATCCCCGGCTCGGCTGCTGGATAATTATACCGGAAGAAATGAAGTAAAGTTTTCGAGCCAGACAGTAGACACTAGACAGTATATAACTTTAAAAAAAGTTTAATACAGGGTGTCTAGAAAGTCTTGTAGTTAGATTTAAAGGTAGTATTATTTGCAAAACACGAACAAAATTATGTCCTAAGCCTAAGTAGCACTCAAAGTTACGGGAACTGGCATCAGTGGCATCAGAACTTTAATATAGCAAGCGCTACATAATTGTCACTAAATTTATGATTTTAGTGTAAAATTTACTTGATGGTATGCCCGTGAAGTAACAATTAAGTAGATGCTACTGAATTTTGGCGCTGTATAGTTGTTACACTTCAAGTAAGTGCTGCAGTATGTGCAACAGCGTGAAATTACTTTGAAGCATCCTCAACATTAAGGTGGCGATTGGTAGTAATGCCGACTGCACCACCTTACCAAAGAATCATTTCATAGTAATGATAACTGCAAGTGTTCCATTTAAAGTGCCTGTGACGTTGTTGAGACATTTTCTGGAACCTTAAAGTTTTGTAAATTTTGTATCTTGAATAAAAATAATGTTAGCTCTACTAACAATGAGAGTGTAAAGTGATTTCTACTACTCTCTACTAATTCAGATGACTCCTATTAAGTAACAAATACGTTGCTAACATATACAGGGTGTCTCACCGGGAACTGAATCGATCGATATAGAGAAAAGTACGCATCAGAAAATTTTAAAAATTTAGATAATTACTAATATCGATGTGGCCAATACAATCAAAATAATTACATGCAGCTGGCTTATACCGAAAGTCGATACCAACTTGCTTATTTCAAATGGAATATCCTATATATTTTAGGGTTTTCGAAAAGAGCATAAAATTCAGAGCCGAAAATATGTAGCATATCCTATACCTAAACCTAGCCGTTTCAGAGATATTTGACATATTATAGAAAATTTGACAGGTGCAAAGGTTTGCAAGAACCGTTATAACTTTCTTCGTGTGAAAGATCATCATTTGCTTCTTGTCACGTAAAAAGAACACAAGGAGAACTACGTTCTACAACTGAAATAAATGCAATAATATCATACCAAGTGTTCCGTTTTTCGCGTTACATTTTGTCAACTTCAAACCGCGAAAACTTGTTTAGGTCAAATGGAATACCCTGTATTTTTTTACGTCATGTTGTGGAAAATTGAATTTCCTTTTTTCTGATATTAGCATTGTGGGGGTTAAAGTTACAACTTTTTGAAATATTTGCGATTTTATTAGAAATTCATGAATTGTTGTAACCATTTCATCAAAATAGCCATGATTAGAAACAATCAGTCATTATCTTATGTCAAAAAATGCCAGCACGTTTAAATTATACTAACGAAAACTTTTTAAATTTGTTTATTTGATAAAGTAATATCAATAACTTGCAGCACATTTGCTACTCGGTATCCACAAAAATGCAAAATAACACTAACACTGTAACATGCGTATTAATCGAATTGAAGATATGGCATGAACTAAAATAGCAGAGATAAGATCAATTTAAAATATGATTTCATTTTAATTTAATAATTGCTCAAAATTCCGCCCTCGCACCTCGACACATTTTTCGCACCTTCGGATTAGTTCCTCGTGGGTAGCTTTTCTAATTGAATCCTGTGCTATGTTTTGAAATGCTTTTCTTACTCTTTGCATACAATCTTCAATGGTTGTTAATGGGCTCTCATAAACTTTATTTTTAATAATTCCCCAAATGAAATAATTCAGAACTGATAAATCGGGCGAGCGAGGAGGCCATAAGAAAGGTCCATTATTGGCAATCCATTAATCATAAAAAGTTTCTTGTAAATAATTATTAATTAAATATGCGTTATGTGGGGAAGCACCGTCGTGCTGATAAAAAATGTTTCTATGTTCGGCGAGAGGCAAATTTTCTAAATAGTTATTATTCAAATTTTGTAAGATATTCAGATATCTTTCACCAAAAAAAAACAAAACAAATATTTACCTATACATATTAGCAGAAGAGAAAATTTAATTTACCGTTTAAATTTTCCTGATAAAATTGTAATGCCACCACTCTGTGGTTTCTTATGGCACAGTAAACATTAAACTGCCAACTTTCCTGAAAGTTTCGCTCTCTGAACATAATATGTTCCTATTATGAGGATTTGAGTCACTCCAATAATGCGAATTGTGTCTATTAAAAAGTCCATTTTTAGTAAATTTTGCTTCATCTGTCCATATAATATTTCCCAAATAAGAATCGTGACCCTCAGACCTTATTAGAATAAACTCACAAAAATTCTGTCTTCTTAGGAAATCTGTTTCTTTTAATCCTTGAACCATATGGAATGAAAACGGGTGAAACGTATGTTCTAATAAGATTCTGTGAATTGAATCCTTGCATAATCCCGATTCCAAAGCAGCTTGTCTTAATGACATCCTTGGAAATGCATGAAAATATACCAGAATTACTATTTCAATGTTTTCGTCATCAACAATAGGCTTTCTTCTTTGCATTTTTGCCTTGACAGAGCCATAATTTTTAAAATTTTCCAGTATGCGTTACATAATAACCGAATCGTCAACACGTAACGTAAGAAGTTGCATTATAGTAATTTTTATGTAATACCTATTCCCCATTTTGGTGAATACTTCGTAAATTTATCGTTCCCAATACGTAACAGTCATTAGTGCGGAAACCTTTAGTCCCCCCGATGGTAGCCACCACATAGAGAATACTTTAAGTGCTGCTTGGGAGCTCCCATTGACACTGAATAAGGTACAAAAATCTTCGCAGGAACATGAAGAAGTTTCTAAAATATTAAATAATATCCTATACTGGGGCACAACGTTCGAAGGGTCCTAGATTCTCTAGGAAGTACTTTCGGAAATATTTATATGAATTTCTTTTTCTAAATTTCTACACACAATATTATCAGTTAATGTTAGAAGTTTTTGGACACCCTGATTGCTAAAAAAATACTCATTTTAATATGATTCCTTTTGAAATACTATAAAATTAAGCAAAAACTCAAAACATGCGAAGGCTGTGACTTATATTGTACCATAATAGTAGTTGTGAACATTGTTATCTCTAGTGGTAACATATAATATGCGACCTAGCACACTTTCAAAATGTTCATTGAATGATGATACATCATGTGCATAGCATATATTATTGACTCTTCATTAAATATTCCTGTAGCAAATACGGCCGTAACCCTAATACAAACCCTAAGTTGAAACTTGCCAGCCACACTTAAATTTCAATATCGTCACGTGCAGTATCGGAAGTGTTAAGAATTTCACGCATGGACCAGTTATATTATATGATGCCAGTTCCGGTTTTTACAAAATTTCGCCACCCCAACGTGCTATGGCGATGCCTTCATGAGAAAATGTGTTTGATACATTACCACTTATATAATAGATACCAATATAAATGCGTAGACACTATATAGAAACGGAGGTGGGTAAAAAACACGAGGCAATTCAAGTAAAAATAGTAACAGATTTACTTAAAGTGCAAAGCAAAACAAAAGTGCATTGAATTTTAAAATAAACATTGTTATACATTTACCTAAAATAATTATTATTAACTGTAATACACCTTTCAAAAATATTTTTTAAATGGTTTCTTTGGAGACCATTTGATACAGAAGAAAACTTACATAATGAAAATGTTGAAGACGAATAACGAGCGCCTTTTTAAAAATAGTTATAAGTCTTTACACAGAGAAAATAGTCAAATGACGGATACAGGTATTATGTGTGTGTGTGTGCCTCGGGTTAATGACTACGGTTACAAAGACCATTCGCCAAACTTCCTTTTTTTTTCTTTAGATTATTCCTTGGGTACTATTGTATTAAATTTTATTGCAATGTTATTATGTATACCAATTATACAACAAGTGACAGGCATACAGACATGCATATTCTCTTAATCTATAGACATATAGACTTTTTATTTGATCTTTTTTAAAAAAATTTCTACATTTTTTCCTTTTTTATTTTTTCCTTTAATTGTTTTTTACGTTTTTCCTTTTTTTCCAATTTTTTTTTCGATATAAATGGGAATTGACTGTGATACAAGTACGTCTATGGATCCGTATAGTCGATTTTTATTCACAAACTGACTGAACCTCGGATGGGATGGTATAACAAAAAGGAAAGACAGTAGGAAACTTATTTCTAATTACATATTTTCTATATATTTAATTGTATTCCTTCTAAATGATTAATCATATGGTTATATATAGTGAAATTTTTTTTATGATAATAGTTGTGCCAGATTAAAAGGGCATGGTACTAACTTTAATTTATAAATTTCATTTAAAAGTCTTTTATTATTATTATCTGAATCAAAGGTATTATAAAAAGAATATTTGGATTAACTAAGATTCCGATTTCTACTATTAATTTTGTTGTTAAAAAAGGGGCAGTTGTATGTCACTCTGCTAAAAGAAAATGGAAAAATAAAAAATTTAGATGCTTCAAAAGATGTTATCCGAAGAACAGTTTATAATTTCAAAAATGCAGTACTTTGTGTTGGTTTATATATTTTGTTAAATATATACTTAGTCGCGCTCCCAATCTAATAATAATATTTTCATTAGACTTACCCAAGTTCGAATATTAATCTACAGTGCAACGAGAGGAGTCATTTACCTGAAACAAGAGAATTGAAAATTACAAAATAATATTTTTTAAAACTTTTTAAGAATATGTGTCCAATTTGTTTGCCTATGAAGTTTCATATCATATTTAAATTGATCTTATCTCTGCTATTTTAGTTTATGCCATATCTTCAATTCGATTAATACGCATGTTACAGTGTTAGTGTTATTTTGCGTTTTTGTGGATATCGAGTAGCGAATGTGCTGCAAGTTCTTGATATTACTTTATCACATTCTCCATAAATAATAAACAAATTTAAAAAGTTTTCGTTAGTATAATTTAAACGTGCTGGCATTCATGGCTATTTTGATGAAATTATTACAACAATTCATGAATTTCTAATAAAATCGCAAATATTTCAAAAAGTTGTAACTTTAACCCCCACAATGCTAATATCAGAAAAAAGGGAATTCAATTTTACACAACTTAACTTAAAAAAATACAGGGTGTTCTATTTGACCTAAACAAGTTTTCGTGAAGTTGACAAAATGTAACGCGAAAAACGGAACAGTTGGTATGATATTATTAAATTTATTTCAGTTTTAGAACGTAGTTCTCCTAGTGTTTTTGCAAACCGTTGCACTTGTCAAATTTTCTATAAAATATCATATATCTCTGAAACGGCTAGGTTTAGGCATAGGATATGCCACATATTATCGACTCAGAATTTTATGCTCTTTCCGAAAACCCTAAAATATATAGGGTGTTCCATTTGAAATAAGCAAGTTGGTATCGACTTCCGGTATAAGTGGAAGTGCCAGCTGCTTGTAATTATTTTAGTTGGATTGGCCACACCGACATTAGTAATTATCTAAATTTTAAAATTTTCTGATGCGTACTTTTCTCCATATCGATTGATTCAGTTCCCGATGAGACACCCTGTATACTCAGAATCACTTTTGAAAAGAATGTTATGTGATTCTTCAGTTTTGTCTCATTTTAACCACTGTAATACGGTTTATAGCCCTTGTATTGACAACATCGAGGTGAGACGTATACAATAAGTACAGAATTGCTGCCTTCATTTAATTTTTGGAATTCAAGGTCGTCAATGAACAGCTCACAAACTGCAAACTACTGGCTTTCTGAATATGTACAAACGCAGTAAACTTCACATCGCTTGTTTTCTTCATAAAATTTTAAAATTTAAGTCACCACCTCATCTCTTCAACAAGCTGTTCTTTCGCACTGAAGTTCATAATATTAATATTAGACGCGAACATATTCTTACTCAACATTGTAAGGAAATTTTCAAAAGGTCATTTTTTATAACATTGCTACTTGTATAAATAAATTACTTTTTGATGGGCTAATCCTTACATGCGAAAGTTTTAAAAAGAATATTTAATACAAAACCAATAAATCGTTCTTTTTTCCTTCTATCACTTTTCCCTTTCTCTGCTCTAGTTATCTGTTTTTCTCTTTTTTCTTCTCCAATTTGATGTATTTCTCTAATTTAATTATATTATGCATTTTATGATTTTCTAGATATGAGTTGAGAGCCATATTATATTTTTATTTTGTCATATAGTTAGGCTGTAGTGGAAGACCTGTTGCTGATTGAACTATTCTGCCTTTTATTTACCTATCATTTGTATTGTTACTTATATAATTTATTGTCAATTGTTGTGAGTTTGGGTGGATAATAAATACTTTATTATTATTATAATTTACATTTATCAGTGTATATTCCTTTGCTAATCCCGTATACAGACGCTATAAATACGGCTCAAAATAACAGATTCCAAATGTATCAAATAGCACGCATATCCATTCATTGTCCACCCACCCCAGACAGCATGTAATTTTAATCAAAAGTGTTTGCCGATAGACTCATAGACAAGAAATTCGGAAGAGGAGACCGCACCAGCGCGAAATCAGTTATCAAAACAAGAGCATACTGTTCACCGAGGGTCAGGACTAATAAATAGGGAATGATACAATCAGATTACTATCCCAATAACACTGCCATGACAAATATTGCATTTGATACGGCGGAGTTTGCATGCAGAGTGCACCTCGTCTCTCGCTCTCGACAAAGGAAGACGTAAGGACGCTGGAGATAGATTTGGGGTGGATATGCGACTATTTTCTGCCGGTTTAGGGAAGGTTGACCATAGAAAATTTGCTAATCTCCTGCGATAAATCAAATTTTATCAATGCGGAATGACTACGTGACAATAATATTAGTAGTTATTGGAGTTCCAATAACTGTCATGAATATATTGCTGAAGTTAGGGATGTGAGGGTTTTGAAATTTGTTTTCACAAAATATGTATGTAAGTAATTTTCTTCTTATTTTGTCGAGGAACCTTAAGCATAACAATCTAATTTCCTGGAGTTGTAAGTAAAGTAAAGTAATCTTTATTTATTCAGAGAACAGATATTAATACAGTACAAAATTTTAAAAATGCACCTATCATATATTTACATTTGCAAGTTTACAGACTAAATTTGTAAAGTAATAAGGTAAAAAAAAAGAATATACAGAGTGTCTCACCGTGAACTGAATCGGTCGATATAGAGAAAAGTACGCATCAGAAAATTTTGAAAATTTAGATAATTAATAATGTCGGTGTGGCCCATCCAACTAAAATAACTACAAGCAGCTGGCACTTCCGCTTATACCGGAAATCGATACCAACTTGCTTATTTCAAATGGAACACCCTATATATTTTAGGGTTTTCGAAAAGATTATAAAATTCTGAGTTGAAAATATGAAGCACACCTACCCGTTTCAGAGATATTTGACATTTTATAGAAAACTTGACAGGTGCAACGGTTTGCAAGAACCGTTATAATTTTCTTCGTGTAAAAGATCCTCATTTGCTTCTTGTCACGTAAAAAGAACACAAGGAGAACTACGTTCTACAACTGAAACAAATTCAATAATATCATACCAAGTGTTCCGTCTTTCGCGTTACATTTTGTCAACTTCAAATCCCGAAAACTTACTTAGGTCAAATGGAACACCGTGTATTTTTTACGTCAAGTTGTGTAGAATTGAATTCCCTTTTTTCTGATATTAGCATTGTGGGGGTTAAAGTTACAACTTTTTGAAGTATTTGCAATTTTATTAGAAATTCATGAATTGTTGTAATCATTTCATCAAAATAGCCATGATTACAAACAATCAGTCATTATCTTATGTCAAAAAATGCCAGCACATTTAAATTATACCAACGAAAACTTTTTAAATTTGTTTATTATTTATGGAGAATGTGATAAAGTAATATCAAGAACTTGCAGCACATTTGCTACTCGATATCCACAAAAACGCAAAATAACACTAACACTGTAACATGCGTTTTAATCGAATTCAAGATATGGCATGAACTAAAATAGCAGACAAGATAAATTTAAAATATGATTTCATTTTAATTTCTCAAAATTCCGCCCTTGAACCTCGACATATTTTACGCACCTTCGGATTAGTTCCTCATGGGTAGCTCTTCTAATTGAATCCTGTAATATGTTTTAAAATGCATTTCTTACTCTTTGCATACAATCTTCAATGGTTGTTAATGGCTCTCATAAACTTTATTTTTAAAAGTTCCCCAAATGAAATAATCCAGAACTGATAAATCGGGCGAGCGAGGAGGCCATAAGAAAGGTCCATTATTGGCAATCTATTGATCATAAAAAGTTTCTTGTAAATAATTATTAATTAAATATGTGTTATGTGGAAGAGCACCGTCGTGCTGATAAAATATGTTTCTATGTTCGGCGAGAGGTAAATTTTCTAAATAGTTATTATTCAAATTTTGTAAGATATTCAGATATCTTTCATCTAAAAAAAAAAAAAAAAAATTTACCTATACATATTAGCAGAAGAGAAAATTTAATTTACCGTTTAAATTTTCCTGATAAAATTGTAATGCCGCCACTCTATCGTTTCTTACGGCACAGTAAACATTGAACTGCCAACTTTCCTGAAAGTTTCGCTCTCTGAAAATATGAGGATTTGAGTCACTCCAATAAAGCGAATTGTGTCTATTAAAAAGTCCATTTTTAGTATATTTTGCTTCATCTGTCCATATAATATTTCCCAAATAAGAATCGTAACCCTCAGACCTTATTGGAATAACTCACAAAAATTCTGTCTTCTTAGGAAATCTGTTTCTTTTAATCCTTGAACTATAGGGACTGAAAACGGGTGAAACTTATCTTTTAATAAGATTCTGTGAATTGAATCCTTGCATAGTCCCGATTCCAGAGCAGCTTGTCTTAATGACATCCTTGGAAAAGCATGAAAATATCCCAGAATGACTGTTTCAATGTTTTCCTCATCAACAATAGGCTTTCTTCTTTGCATTTTTGCCTTGACAGAGCCATAATTTTTAAAATTTTCCAGTATGCGTTTTACAGTGTTTGGTGGCGGTTTCCGTTTTTCTGGATATCGAGTAGCAAATGTGCTGCAAGTTCTTGATATCATTTTATCACATTCTCCATAAATAATAAACAAATTTAAAAAGTCTTCGTGGGTGTAATTTAAACGTGTTGGCATTTTTTGACATAAGATAATGACTGATTATTTCTAATCATGGCTATTTTGATGAAATGATTACAACAATTCGTGAATTTCTAATAAAATCGCAAATATTTCAAACAGTTGTAACTTCAACCCCCACAATGCTGATATCAGAAAAAAGGGAATTCAATTTTACACAACTTGACGTAAAAAAATACAGGGTGTTCCATTTGACCTAAACAAGTTTTAGCGGTTTGAAGTTGACAAAATGTAACGCGAAAAACGGAACACTTGGCATGATATTATTGAATTTATTTCAGTTGTAGAACGTAGTTCTCCTTGTGTTCTTTTTACGTGACAAGAAGCAAATGAGGATCTTTTACACGAAGAAAGTTATAACGGTTCTTGCAAACCGTTGCACCTGTCAAATTTTCTATAAAATGTCAAATATCTCTGAAACGGGTAGGTGTAGGTATATATATGCTTCATATTTTCAACTCAGAATTTTATGCTCTTTTCGAAAACCCTAAAATATATAGGGTGTTCCATTTGAAATAAGCAAGTCGACTTCCGGTACAAGCGGAAGTGCCAGCTGCTTCTAATTATTTTAGTTGGCTTGGCCACACCGACATTAGTAATTATCTAAATTTTCAAAATTATCTGATGCGTACTTTTCTCAATATCGATCGATCCATTTCCCGGTGAGACACCCTGTATAAGTAAAATTGTGTATTTTTATTAAATGACTGGAATACCGATAAAAAGTAACATTTGTACAAAATGAGTATATCACTGTATTAAGGGGACATAAATTGGAACCACTTGGATATCTGAAAAATAACTAAAATTTTAGTTATCATTGTAGATTGACGAGAGAACAGTTAAAAAAAGTTAAAAAAAAACAATATGTTGATTGCAAAAGAAATAAATGAGTTGGAAATTTTCTATAAGTAGATGAAATATTTGTAGTGGTAAGAATATTTGTAGATGTTAATATCATGAGTAATTAAACAAATGGTATATAATGTTAATTAACTAATTGCACAAATTAATTACGCAATAATGTGGAATTTTTTTTTTATAAACAATTGAAATACTTACATTGTTCAAGAAACACTATTTTATCTATGATAAAAAAATGTTTTTTCATTATTTTACAGTTGTTAATTATTTAACATTATATAATTTGTTTAATTATTCATAATATTAACACTTATATTCTTACCAATCTAAAGGTATGTTCTACTTTTTTAAAAAAAATTCTGTACTGATAATTTCTAGGTAATGCACTTCCTGCATTAGCGCAGTGTCACCGACTATTTATTTTTGCTTTATCCCGTTTGCTTTACAGTCGTTTTACAAATACAAAGCCAACTGTGGATCAGAATAAACTAAAAAAATAAAAAAATATTAGGCATTCTTTTATAGAAGAATTTTAACTAATGAAAGTTGTTCAGAATCAAAGAAGTAAGTTGAAAGTTTCATCAAAATTTAAAAAATACTAAAATTTTCTTCAATAAATGTTCGAAAATATCATTTTAACTAAATAACTAGGGGGGCAACTTTTCCTCTGAACCTAACGAAGTGAGGTTGGGCCCCACTTACTGCTGAGTAATTTTTAATTACTTATAAATTATCCCCAAGAAGTGGTTCGGATCCCACTTTTACTTAAACAAATCAAGATCTCCCTGACCTAAGAGAGTGATTTGAGTAACCTGAAAGCTTAATTCAAATGTGCTTTTAGAGGGCGGCATATTAAAACATAATATTTTTAGTCGTAAACTCCTTATAAAATCCTTATTTTAGTATAAGGAAACGTAAACTCTTCTGTAAAATCCTTATTTTAGTATAAGGAAAAAATAAAATATTATGTTTTAATATTCCGCCCTCTAAAAGCACATTTGAACTATGCTAAGCCCAGTCAGGCTATTTATTTTCCGATTGCAACAGACACTGGACCGTTAGATGGCGCCTGCTGACTATTTTCCATGTCGCTATTGTAAAAATATCAGGATGTACCAAATAGTCAAAGGATCCTCGTGCCCGTCGTCACATGCCTACATATGCTATGTACCTATGCACTGACGAGAGCCAACAGCTCGAAACTGCAGTCTGCAAGTGGTATAGAACGACTGGCACGAGAGCTCCTTTAAGTAGGTCAGTCTTTCGGCTGGATTAGCGTTTTGTTGGTAATATGCGATTATTACACTTAACGCACCAAACTTGTAATTCAGCTCTCGGCGGGGCACATAGCCCGGAGAGTAGCTGTTGGTTGCAGTCTGGTTACGTTCCTTATAGTAAAATAAGGATTTTATAGAGGAGTTTACGACTAAAAATTAACCTGAAAGCTATTTAAAAAACATTTTCAAAATATATTATTTTTATAACATAACTTGTGTTTATAACACAAATTACTTGGCAACTTACATTTTATTTCAATCAAAATTGTTACAGCACACAAACGAATGTCCATTATTAAAACGATATTTTCGGACTCCCGGACGATTTTTTCTAGATAATCCAACTTCTGTCCTGAAAAAGTTTTAAAAACCCCAAAAGTTCTCTGAGAGGGACAAAATACGGATAGTCTCCCCGTTTTCCAGGGAGCTGAATACGATGGTGATATTTTTAAGATTTCCACCCCTCAGCAACTACCCTTAAATTCGAAAAACCACCTCTAGTTCGCGTTTTTTCCATCGTAGGCATGCGGATCGGTAGGCGGTATGAAATTTAACCATACAACATATTATCCACCCCGGGGTTGAATCTACTCCCTCCCTTAATACTGAAATATCCCCAAAAAATCAAAATGTTAGGGGTAGTGGTATTTTCGATCCCGGGGTTGATGACATGTGTCGTCACTCAGCTTCCTTTATAATGTCGAAATCACATGTTCAGTATCAATAAATATGAAAATGGGGTAGATTTAGGGGTGGTTTGTGAAGGGTGGGGGAGAAATGAATATTACCATCGTGTTGAGCACCCTCGAAAACGGGGATAAACAAATGTCCATGCATTTTGATTTTCTCGGAATATATTACTATTAGGGGAGGGGGTAGTTTCAACCCCGAGGATGGGTAAGATGTTGTAAGGTTAAATTTCATACTGTCTACCCGAACCATGCATAAAAAAACCGATCCGCATGCCTACGAAGGAAAAAAAGCGAAATAGGGCGGTTTTTCGAGTTTAGGGGTAGTTGCTGAGGGGTGGGAACCTTCAAGATATCACCGTCGTGTTCAGCGCCCTCGAAAACGGGGGGATACCCAAGTTTCATCCCTCTCACAGAACTTTTGTGTTTTAACCCTTTTTTGCAACTTTTTCATAGAGTATAATTATTATTATTTATGCAACTACAAAACTGTATACTTTGACGTAATTGTAAATTCTTTTTCTTGTACTAAATGTAAAGCCACAGATAAGTTGCGTAAAGCTGTGAAAGTGCCACGGAGGCACCTGGCAGATCACGCACTATTCGTGGCGCTATGGAGGCATCTGTCCTACACATTCTTAATAAAATTGCCGTACATTATTACAATCATCAACAAGTATATACAAAACAATGCTAAATGGAAAGCTGTTAGTTCTTTTGAGAGTAGGAAACAGACACGAAGAATAATACACGCTTCAAAAGTACTTACATTGACAGTAATATGAAAATCAGCAACTCGCTTCCAACAAACAATTATTATAATACACATAACACACAAAACTGCACAGAACACTGTTGTTACATCGGAAAATAGCCAAACGTTTAGGAAACGAAAAACAATGGATGCAATACTGATAACGCTGACAGGTCATTTTAATCCCTACTTGATGTAACCAATATAAATGGGACAAAACGCCGACTGCTACTTTTAACTCGTTTGTTATGAATTTGACAACAATCGTCGACTAACAATAAACCTACTATGTTTTTTAGGATTCTTACTCTTTCACTTGCAGATATAGTGATTATGTTATGCTTTTCATGTAATGGAGTGATTTCTTTTAGAAATTTACAAAATAAATGAAAGAGAAGGTAATTTTAATATTCTACCGTATTTAAGGCATAACGAAAAAATCAAATCATATATTTCCTTAACACATAAAAGGCTATATATGTGTTTCAAATTTTTAATAGCTTTCTTGTAGATATATATAGTTAGACATGCGAATAAATGCCATTATAACTATAGGCATTTTCTAATATTAGCTACAAAATTGTAATTTCATATATATTTCTAGGAATAACCTGTAGAATAAAAAGAAAACTATTTTAGAAATAGTGCAAATATGCTTCTATCAGTACAGATGAAGAAGAAAATATTGACAGAGTTTCCTAGCGATGAGAAATAGTATACAAATTAGTTACATACATTCGACAACCTCCGAATACCAGAAGTAGAGCATGAACTCTTGTAAAAAAACTTAGAGTTAGATCATTGCTATTGGGTTCAAGGAGAAATTTAGACGACCGGAAAATAAGTAAAATATTGTTTACTGACGAGACTACATTTACCACTAATGAGGTGGCGTTTTCTCAAAACTGCAGCTACTGGGCTATAGAAAATCTTGGGTTATTAATTGTAAAGACCAGTATTCAGAGAAAATGAATGTATGGTGTGAAATTTTAGAAGACCGAATAATTGGTCCGTTTCTCTTCAATAACTCGTCAAATGCTGAGTGTTTAACTCTGTCGATACGGAATTATGGGTTGCTATTGACAATCTTCCTCTTAATGTGCGATAGGAGATGTTTCTTCAGCCAGATGGTGTGTTAATTCATATCTATAATTGTTCGTCAGTGGTTGAACGAACATTTACAAAGCGCTGGATAAGAAGAAATAGCTTCCTAGGTCTCCCGATATTACACCGCTAGATTTTTATTTCCAGGGAACAGTGAAGAATAAAATTTCCAAAACAAGGCCCAAAAATTGAGAAGAACTTTGAGAAAAATAGCCAATCATAATCGTAAAAGAATTGAGACATGTTTTCAAGTTGAAGGTGGATTAGTTGAGGCTACATATCCGATGGTTTATTAAAATCTTTATTTACGTGCAATCAGTAATTATCTCAAAAACTGATTGCTAACATGGCTGCTAGAGTCGAACACAAGGCACGATAGGCGATGATTAGTTTTATTTGCTACACAAGGCATTCTAACCCACTAAGTTATAGTCGAGCGTATATTCACTGGGTAGTCAAAAAACGCAACAGAAAAATTACGACCTCATTAAAATACCGTTACTCTCTATACTATCTCGCATGCGAATTGAATCACTTATCTTTATAGGTTTGTAATGTACATCGTCGGCTTGTTTGATATGACCATGCCGAATGGTTCACCGGCGTTAATAATTAGTTCGTAAAGTTTCAGCTGTTGCGTTTTTTGACTGCCTAGGAAATATACACCCGATTATAACAAGGTTGGTGTATCTATTTAGTTTATTTTTCTTTTCCATATGTTATACAGGGCGATTCAGCTAAAACTAACCATACTGAATACTTGGAAACTAATAGCAACATCCTATTCTGTAAACATCCGTGAATAAACCCTCCTAGAGACTACAGAAGGTATTTGCGTCGTGACACAGTAAAAATTTTAGATTATGATGAAAATTTACGTATTGAGGTCAGAATATGTGTATCTGTCTGTCGGTATGTCGGTATATTATTTGAACACCATGGATTTTTTAAATATAGTCATGCTGTTTTTATGTGAAAGAGTTTCTTTTCACTTCGCTTTTCAAAAACTGTTGCTGATCGTTTGGAAAAATAGTATAATATTAATAACAATAACATTCATTGAAGAAAAGAGGTACACATGGCGTGTCAAAATAGGGAATGAAACTAGCAAATGTATCCGAATAAGCATGTTATCTGTGTGTCTGTCTGTGGGTGACAAGTTTTTCTCACGATTAAACGTGGTTTTTTAGGCATAAGAATTGGAAGTTTAAAAGAAAAACGGCATTGAATATTAATGAAAATGTAATTTCCAATTTTTCAGTACAACTAGTGGTTTTCGAGATAAAGCAAAAAAATATCTCCTGTCGAATGCGAATCGCCAAGATTCGCATTTTTTCAAATGGCTATACAAAAGATGGCGTTGAAATCCAAATTATTTTCCGATAGCTGGAACATTGAAACACGGCATACGCGATGGCGCACCAAATGGTATATCATTTGGTGAGAACACATTTTTTCTATAAAACCATTAATTTTAAAATCATCTGTTAGATTCTATTTTTAAATTTTTCAAAGTAGAATTTGGATTAACCCCTCTATATTTTTTGTTAATTATGTAAACTAGCGGCTCTAAATCCAATTGAAGAACAATAATTATAGCTCACCTTAAGTTGGACTTTTTTTAAAATTGGGATGGATATAGTAATAAGCACCCCATGCTTTTTACAATAAAATGAATTTTTCTGGTCAATAACTTCATTCTTATTTTTTACTTTTTAGTTCGGTTTGCTATTAAATAAATTTTTTAGTTTTTTTAAACTATATTTTTTTAGTCACCCTCTTGCCATTCATCTTGCTTTTCGAAACCGCTAAGTATCCGCTAGTAGTACATAGTTAATATTACATCATAATGTATGTATTAAAGTTGGCATTAGCGTTTAACAAGGGCTTATACAACGGCAAATACGTTATATTAATGACAGCGGCGCCTCCGGCAAAATTTCGACAAGAGATTAGTCATTTTTAAAAAAAAATTATTTTATCCTGATAATCCTGGTGAGGACATTAGGACAAAGTTGTCAAATTATTGTATTGTCATCGATCCTTGATAAGTGTGCAAAGTTTCAGTTTTATCTGAGACCTTATGAAGTGGGTGATAGCCACGTTCAAAGATTGTGTTTCATACATACAAACAAACATGCAGGTGAAGCTAATATAAAGCGTGTAAAAATTCTTTTCTTTATTTAATTTGTAGCAATTACAACAATGCAACAACACGACATTAAGTCATACTTTAAACATTAGTGTGTCAAAGGTATTGTGTATGGTTTTTCATGGTTTATGAGTATTACGTATTATATATCATATTGTATGTTATATGTTGTATTATATTTTGTATATGTATTTTTTTTAATATACATTTATTTAACGTCGGCCTATTTCCGCTACTGAGGCCTATCACCGACGCCTGTAGACGAGCTGCCCCCAACCAGGAATTTTGCCGAACCTCTTCCATTAAGAAGAGTAGGGATCTTTTACTTGCCTAACATTTAATAGACAAGGGACCGACGGCTTTACATCCCCTCCGAAGGATCGTATATCCCCTATACAACCCTCGCCTAAGGTTGTATAGCTTCCGCGCATACACTGATATACAAGCCGCTGGAAGATGTGTGACGCGAGGACGCGGTCTTCGTTGGAACATTCACCCATCCAACTACTAACTGCGCCTGACGTTGCTTTACACCGCATATCAAAGTATGTACATAGTAAAGATGTACTTACGCTCGCCCCTATATGTATTTTAGTTAAATGTATTATTTTTAAAAGCTTTTATTAAACTTGCGATGCTTGTTAGTTAGTTAGTTTGTTTAGGGCAAATCTTGCAATCAAAATTTCGATTAGCTATATTTAAGCTAGAGCTTTGAAATTTTGCACGTGTATAAGTCCGATGACAATACACTTTAACATTTTCATATAAGAAAAAACAAGATGGCGGCTTCAAGATGGCGGACGACTTTATCGTTTACGATCCGATTCAACTCAAAATCGATATCTGGCGCTTTTTAAGATCGAAAATTATGAATTCTTAGTCGAAATTCAAAAATTCAAAATGGCGGCGTTAATATGGCTGACGATTTTTGTCATTTAGATCCAAATCGATCAAAATCGATATCTGGGGGTTTTCGGGTTCGCCGATTACGAATTTCTAGTCAAAAATTTAGTTCAAGATGGCGGACGACTTTACCGCTTATGGTCCGATTCGTCTCAAAATCGATATCTAGGGATTACACCATATCAAAAGACTAAAAAGTAAAAATAAAATTACATAAAGAAATATTTTTAAAAAAGATTTTATAAATAAAAGCTCTAAAAAGTAGAAAATAAACTTTGAAGTAAATCAAACCCATCAGTTTTTTACATTATATAATTTTTTTATGATATAAAAGCTTGTCGCGAGCAATCTCCTTTACACAGGAAAATCTCGCGACAAGCTTTTATATCATAAAAAAATATATATAATGTCACAAAATGATGCGTTTGATTTAATTCAAAGTTTATTTTCAACTTTTTAGAGCTTTTATTTATAATAGCCTTTTTTTAAAATATCTTTTTTCTGTACTTTCCTGTTCTGTATTTGGGTGTTTATCTGTTGAACAGTTTATTATAAGTAAAAAAATAAATACATCATAAATCAATAACTGTATTCAAATAATGTGTTAATATTAAATAAACATGTATTATTATTATTGTTATTTATTTATTGAATATGTTTAGTGAGTTTTTTATTATTTATGTCGTCGCACAAGCCGATTGCAATATGCCGCGAAGATTATCAGATACATGGAACGAATTAGAGCGTAAAGAAGAGATAAACCGCGTAGGAAAAATTCCCCTGCATTTCTAATCGACCATACATTACAATTATCGCGAAAAAACCGTCCATCCCGTCGGATTTTTTGAAAGGCGACATCTGCTCAAAGAATTTTTTAAGCGGCTTCCGAGTAAATTGCGCGTGTATTGATTTCTTCGTATTTTAAGTACCTCCAATTTTGTTGTGTAATTCGTCCAAATCAGGAAGAGGCACGTAGTACTCGTAAGTTTCTTTCATTACCCAGAGGTATTTAAAACGTTTTAATCGTAATCAACGAGATGAATAAGCCACACAGATGCTCCCGATCTAAAAAACTAATAATTTAATTTAGAACCGATACGGCTTACCGAGGCCTTTCTTGGGGATTGCTTGCGAGGAGTCTTGTAGCTATTTCAGGGGGCCCTGGGTACGTAGCGAGCCGTCCGCGAATTGACTAAGTATTTATTTGTTAGCTGTCTATACACACCGGGTGTTAGATCTCGAACAGTTTGCATCAAACCGAAAAATTAAAAAAAACGTGTTAAAAATTTTTCAAAAAACTATCCACTGATACGAAAATGACCTCTCCAGCCATCACCCTGTGGGTGGGGCGAGGGGAAACTTTAAAATTTCAAATGGAAACCCCTATCTTTTATTGCAGAATCGGATTCTACGGCAAAAAAATACGTAAATTTTATTCCGGACATTTTTTTCGATTCTTGCATGGTGTCGCTGTAATCGCAAAAAATGAAAAGAAAACGTTACTGTTTCAAGAGTAGCGTCTTGTGCCCATAAGAAAACGTCCAATTCAAAAACTGAAAAAAACGTATTTGTTATTTTTACGAAATCTATCCAATGGCATTGGACTCGACTCTCTCATCCCTGACTCAGTGGGTGGGGCGGGGGCAACTTAGAAATTTGTAATGAAAATCCCTATTTTTTATAGCGGATTCGGACTCTACGGCCAAAAATACGTGAATTTTATATCGAGCATTTTTTTCGATTCTCGCAAGGTGTCGCTGCAATCGCACAATATTGAAATAAACTTTAAGCGTTCATAAGTTTGTAAATATTTACGAACTCGAGCTACTCATGTTGACAAAAAAACATTCAGTTCAAAAAACAATATATGTAATATCTTTGTTTTTATGAATGTTTCTTTCACTTTTGTACGGAAAAAGTTATTTCATTTTTCATTAGTTCTCGCTTTTTTTCTGCATAATGGCTACTTTAACAGAGGAAGAGAGAGTTTCTTTTTTAATGATGCGAGGGTGGGGCGATAAAGAAAGGTCCTATGATGAAGTTGTGATTTTATTCAACGAAACTTTCCATGTAGGTCAAGTGGGAATTTCGAAATCTATTGTGTCCCGTACCATCAAACGATTCCTAGACACAAGGACAAATAAAAATCGCCAAAAATCTGGAAGACCAAAATCTGAAACATCGGAAGCTCGACAAATGGAAGTGGCCCAGGCATTTGTTGAAAATTGAAGGTTATCAATCAGAAAAGCCAGTCAACAGCTTGATATGAGTGCATTTTCAGTTCATAAGAATTTGAAACTTTTGAAACTTCCTTACAAAATTCACCTTCACCAAGAGTTAAATGAAGATGATTTTGATCGGCGACTTGAATTTAGTGAATTGATGGAAATGAATAACCAAAACCCAAATTTTTTGTCATCTCTACTTGTCTTCTCAGATGAAGCAACTTTCGAACTCACTGGAAAAGTTAATCGCCATACTTTCAGATATTGGAGTGACGAAAACCGTCCACAATTAAATGTTTGGGCAGGAGCTTTCAGGGATCGAATCATAGGACCGTTTTTCATAGATGGAAATTTGAATGGAGAAAAATACCTGGAAATGTTGACAAATCAAATAGTTCCCGCAATACAAGAGATTGCTGGTGATGAATTCGATAATGTTTGGTTCCAGCAAGATGGGGCTCCTCCACACTATCGGGATATTGTTAGGGACTATTTGAATGGTACTTTCGAAAATCGATGAATAGGTCGAAGAGGAACTATTGAATGGCCAGCTAGATCTTCCGACCTCGCGCCACATGATTATTTTGTTTGGGGCTACGTGAAGGGTAAGGTTTATTTCACTAAACCTCGTGATTTGGAAGAGCTGAGGCAACGCATAATAAACATTTTTGCAGAAATATCACCTCAAATAATAAGAAGTGCTATTGAAAATTTTTACGTTCGTCTCGGACAATGCCAAGAAGTCAATGGGCACCATTTTGAACACCTGCTATAATATTGAAATTAAAACCTGCTAGTGTAGCAGCTAAGCTGTAAACTAATTGCCTCAACTGGCCGAAATCCTCACCTTGCCTTAAATGGCTGAGTTACCTCCTTGCCTTCACTGATTGGGATTAAAAACTTGAAGTGGCTGAATTAAGAGGTAAAACCACTGTTAATTTTTTTTTAAATCGAGTTTTTTATTGCCCTGTAAAAAATGTAAATTGAAAATTACTAGCTGCTAATAAATTTACAGAATGTTAATAGTTATTGTAATTTCCGCACGGCCGTGTAAAATCATTGTTCTCAAAATAGCTCGGGAAATCATTCACTCTGAGATGAGTAGTTTTACTTTTCGTATTTTTTTAAGTCTGCGTTCAAAACTTTCATGTTCCCACTCAATTTTTTGCAATTGCAGCGACACCTTGCGAGAATCGAAAAAAATGCCCGATATAAAATTCACGTATTTTTGGCCGTAGAATCTGAATCGGCTATAACAAATAGGGATTTTCACCTACTGGGTTAGGGGTGGGAGAGTCGAATCCATCCAATGTCATTGAACAGATTTCGTAAAAATAACAAATACGTGTTTTTCTGTTTTTGAATTGGACGTTTTTTTATGGGCACAAGACGCTACCCTTGAAGCAGTAATGTTTTCTTTTAATTTTTTGCGATTACAGCGACACCATGCAAGAATCGAAAAAAATACCAGGAATAAAATTTACGCATTTTTTGCCGTAGAATCCAATTCCTAAAATAGGGAAATTTTCAAATTTTAAAGTTGCCCTTCGCCCCACCCACAGGGTGGTGGGTGGGTAGGTCATTTTGGTATCAGTAGATAGATTTTTGAAAAATTTTCCACACGTATTTTTTTATTTTTCGATTTGATGCAAACTGTTCGAGATTTTTCACCGTTACCATACTTTTCTAACACCCGGTACCTATATGAATTTCGACCATTTTCACCGGGATCCCAAATCCCGTGTTTCTTTCTGTGCGGGGTCTTTTGGCACGCAGATTTGAAGTACAATAATTTATAACCGCAAAATATATTTATAATTATTTCTTAATGCCAGTGCCAGGTAGTTCGACCCATTCCTAAATGGGAAAGTTTGTCCGACTTGTGTTAGACCGATATTCGCTTAAATTTGTCACGTTCATTTATAGCGTTTAATGCTTCAGGTCAACTACGATTTGAGTTTATCGATTTTATCTTTTATTTTAATTATCTTGGTTGCTTCTCTTAAACTTGAGCGATTTTCATAAAATATATGTATTGCATCGGCGTCGTTGGAAAAATGCTCTACTAACCGATATGAGCTGCGACCAGGAGAAATTAAATTATCAAAATCGGCATCCTTCCCACCGGAGCCGCCTCCCGCTGTGCGGGATCGCATGACTTTCACAAATAACAGATAAACGGGCTGCTGCCCCGTCGGCATCCACGTCAACGGCATCAGCGGCAGAGCTGGTGAATACTTAGCGCGGTTTCCGGCGTCTATCAATTGTGTTGACTCTTTGGGGTTGCACGGAGGGTGAACTCGACATTTTCGGGGGGAGACAATTGCACGACTGTTACAGCTGAACGTTAGATCTGCATCACTAACTCCTCTCATCCACCCCGGACGACAACGACCAGCAAGTAAATTGGATGTAAAAACAATAATATATTTTATGAATTGCCTTCTCTCTGGGGGAAATTTAATTTTTTTGGCTAACCGATTAGACTGACCGCTGCCTGTACAATATAATTCTACGACTGCCAACATACGAGGTCGGTTTGGTTAAGAGTGAGAACTTTTATATACAGGGTATATTATAATGGAATGCCATAAATGGCGGAAAATTAGGAAGACAACGAATTAAGCCAGGCTTTGTTTCAAACTGTCTAAATAACAAGAATAAGAAAAAGATATGAGCTTTCTGTTAAATTGAGGCCATATTGACCAATGTTTTTAGTCCATGAACATAATGCTGACGCTGTTGTAAAATTATATTCCGCAGTCTCGTCTCGAATTATAACACCATGTAGTTGTAGCTTGCTGCACGAATCGTACGACGTTCAAAGATTAAATTTTTTGAATCCTATCCTGGGTGCGTGGCTACACAGTTCGCCTTTGTATACACTCCCACCACGCAGTCATTGTTCATCACATACATCACTGTAGTTTGTCGTACGCATCTAGAAGGACGTATTAATTAAAGTGCTAGTGCTTGTGATTTAGAAATGGGAAAAAAGAAAACGAAAATTGGAAGAAAATATGGAGTAATAATAATCTGTTTTGTTGAGTTTTGTTGGCCAGAGAGTTAATAATTTTGATATATGGCATTGGAAAACTCTAGTATAAATTATAAAGTATTATTATATTATATTTAATTATGTATCGGACTACTGTACATTTGAAGACTGTATGGCTAGCATTAGAAAGTGGTAATCAAATATTTGTAGGGAGGTATCGTTTGGATGTTAACAACAGGAATACAATACATAAATACGAGGCTAAGTTTAGATTGCATAGTCCTTTAAACATCTACATGGTGTTGTAATTCGAGACGAGACTACGAAATATAATTAATCAGTCGACTTACCTGTAAGGAAGAATGACCTTAATGATATGAGCAATCTTGTCGAAGGATTATAACAACCCTCCCAAAAAGTAAAATCCCAACCCGTGATAAAAGCAATCTAAACTTAAAATACTTTAAACCAGTGATGTATGTGATGAACAACGTCTGCGTGGTGGGAGTGTATAAAGAAGCGAACTGTGTAATCATGCACCCAGGACAGGATTCAAAAATTTTAATCTTTGAACGTTCGTGCAGCAAGCTACAACTACATGTTGTTATAATCATTCGACGAGACTGTTCAGATAATTAAGATCATTCTTCCTTACAGATAAGTCGACTGATCTATTAATTTTCGTTGCTATTTTATGTTATAAAATATTGTTCATTTTAGCTTTTGATTTTTATTCTTATAATATATTAAACTTCTCTGCTTCTGTGTAACCCATTTGATGAAGAAATAATAATAATAATACAATACAACAATACAATGTTATCATAGCATCATCAGTCACAGCCTACTGTGTAATAATTAATTACTGCGCTTCCATTCCTGAAATACCTATAAGAATATTTGTTGGTATTTTGTCAGATATGTCGAAAACATATTACAGCTAGACCTATCAACCCTTATACCGTGTGCCACAAAGTAGTGGCTTGCCCCTATAACTTTTACCCCTTTAACCCCTAATTTTTGAACATGTGGATGATGATTGCTTTGAACATTCAGCTCTGTAAATTTGTTCCAAAAACAATATTTTGACTTTTGTTAGCATTAAGTACAAGTGTATTTTGGAGTGTCCGTTGGTATACAAGACTTAAGTCATTGTTGATGTAAAATTCTGTCATTTGAAATTCGGAAGGAGAAAACTATCATCAGGGTACATGTATAGTTTTGAATATAGTGGAAGTTTCGATATAGCTGCAATAAATATATTAAAAAGAAGTGGTCCAAGAATAGATCCTTGCGGAACACCGGATAAAAGTTATCTATTTTGTGATGTAAGTATCGAGTTTCCTTAATTAATACTAGTATACTGTTGCCTGTCATTCAGACAATTTTGAAACCAGAATGAAGTATTTCCAGATTTCCAAATATATTTTTTTTTTATATTTATATACAGATTTTTTATAGAAAATTAACATGGAATCCATTTATTGAATCGATCACTACAAAATGCAACAAAGGTTTAAATTTTCTAAAAATGGTTACAAAGACTTGGTGGGGTGCAGATGTTAAAACTGCATTACTTTTTTATAAATGTTATATAAGATCTATAATCGATTATGGTTGTATAATCTATGGGGCAGCAAGTATATCTTCATTAAAATGTTTAGACATAATACAGCACAAGGCGCTCAGAATCTGTCTTGGTGCAATGAAATCCACTCCAATTGATGCCTTGGAACCTCCTCTTTCGATTAGAAGAGAAATGTTAAGTGGAAAATTTATCATGAAACAAACCTTCTATACTACACCTCCGCTAACCAAGATATCATTCCTAAACACCTTTGATTTAACCAACAAATATTGGATTAAGAAAAGTTCTCCCCCACTTTGTTTAGCCTACAGGGACAACAATGTGTTGCTTCAAAGTATTGAACATAGTGGCATATCTGACATCAGCTACTTTAGTCTGGTTTCACATGTAAATATTATTATACCAATATACAGCGAGGACCCTCAAGTTAGTACTAATATTTTACTTAATGTGCTTAATCAATTTGATCAACCAGAAATTATTTATACAGACGCTTCAAAATCTGTATCAGGTACTGGTGGAGCTTTTCTGGTTCCATATAAAAAATACCAATCAAAATTTAAATTGAAATCACATTGTTCCATCTTCACTGCAGAAGCCATAGCCATATATCAAGCTTTGAAGTATGTTGAGAACGCAACCTCAAAAATCTCGGTCATTCTCTCTGATTCTCTTTCGGTTCTCAATGGAATTAAAAATACATGCTCCTTTAGTTATAAAGGCAATCCATATTTGTACAAAATAAAACAATTAATATTTCAAATTACATCAACTGGGAGGAACATTTACTTTGTTTGGGCGAAGGCTCATGTTGGACTTGAGCATAACGAACAGGTTGACCTCTTGGCTAAGGAAAGCTGCAGTTGGAATGTTCTCTGGACGACAAGTTATGTATAAGTGACATATTCAACGTGTTAAAGTTAGAGTCAAGAAATAAATGGTCTGGTTTATGGAAACAACTCTGTTTCACAAATCCCTCGAGGTACACTTCCATTCATACCGACATCCCGACAAAATTTTTTCACGATGAACTTCCTGCCCAAAGAAAATATATAACTACTCTGATACGCTTAAAATTTGGTCACGCTTGCTACTCATTTGTTTAAAATTGGAATTGTTGCTTCGGATAAGTGCGGACACTGTAATGTCATAGGAGACCTAGATCACGTGTTTTTTGGCTGTGTTAAGTATAGAGGTGCAGCTACGAAATTTGTCCAAAATATTATTAAAAATTGTGATATCATAGCTCCATTTAATTTACTTAGCCTGTCGGTGATAGGATCAAATAAGATATACAAATGCATTGTAGACTTTATAAAAGAAACCAAAGTTAAGTTATAGGTTAAATTCGTACACCCTATGTTTTTCCCTGTGTTAGTTATCCCTACTTACCGACGTTTACCCCAGCCTTGTCTAAATTACAATAATGTCCAGATCGACACCTGGACAAGAAACGTGTGACCCTGCCTTTTCCTGTCGTTTTTAATAATATCTCTGTCGGTTTAGGTTAGGTTTAGTTTTAGGCACAAAAATATTATTTTTCTTTTTTTTTTGTTTTTTTTTATTGCATACTCAAATTGTTATTGGCTGCATGGTTTACGACCCAAAGCCAAAGTGGGTTTAGAATTACAACCGTTCAATTCAACATCACGAAATGTAACATTGTGGTCAGAAAAACACGCATCTAAGACTTTTTTCTACATTTCTCATATTCACGTCAGACTACCATTATTTTTGGATGTACTATCAGCGGCAGAAATATCGGATGATAATTTTGGACCACCTTGTATCAAGAACTAATTTTGCAATATTTGATGCTTTAATGAATTAACAACACACTAAAAGAACAGAGGTAATACATGATACAAATAATAAATCTAGTAAAATGTTTATAAATCTAGTTCGTATTTATTCTTCTATAATCATAAATCATATCGACATTTTAATAAGTAATTGAAGGAGTAATTATTTTCTCGATAATTAATCAATTATCGACAGCACCTTAATTACATGATTACACTCCAGTCATTGTAGAGTATTAGAAATTTCCTGTTTTCGTTGCCCACCGAGTAGGATCACTCATCTAATAGTTTTGTTTACACAAGACCTTAATTTTTTTCCAACGTAACAGACTGATTATACGCGACCTGCAACCCATAATTTCTGGCTATTTACACTTGATCGAAACACATCATTAAAATCTATTTTACGAAAAGAGCAGCTATTATGGCACCATTCGACGCATTAAAGGCGTGCAATTTATTAAAACAACAACAGAAGTATAGGTTTTAAGAAATTATCCCTTGGCAATGCGAAGGCAAACATAACGGTCCCCGTGGCCCATAAAAAATAATAAAACTCTGAGCTGCGTCCTGTTCTCCCTCAATAGGGACCCGTGGACGTCGTTAAAAATCTATTAGGGCCCTAGATTTATCTTCCTGTCATAAGGTTTTGTCAGGTTTAGGTAAAAAATGAACGGGTCCTTATAACAAGATTAGACCAAATATCTTAGCGCAGAATTATCATTTTCGGGAATGTTCAACAACTGTTGTGAGGGTTAGAGATAAATGCTAATGAAAAATGAAGGAGATGCATTATTATTGATAGGTTGTGTAATCGGCGCGGAGATGTTGCGAGGGGCGGGACAGCATAAAAATAAATGCCGTTTCATTAAGATCGTCGTTATACAATGTGGTTCAAAATTGTCTGCAAACCACTTGGATGTAATGAATTTATTTGTTGATATAATGCAATCCGCAGATGGATATTTAAAAATCACCACAGTCACAATTATGGATTTTAAGAAAAATTTATGTGAATACCAGTTACGAGACATCTAATTAATGTTTTTGAATCATTTTCATTTCCTAAAAATGTACAGGGTGGCCGAAAATTATTTTTCAATTAAGAACATTTTAAATTGGATTTTCTCAATTTTTTCAAATGAAACACCCTGTATATTTTTCGACGATATGATGTAGAAATGAAAAACGAAAAATTTTTGAGAGTACTTCCCTAGGGGTAATTGCAACCAATTTCGTTTTATTGAGAAAAAATAGAAAAAAGAATAATAAACGTTCCACATGTTGCCCATTTTGATTGACACATATCTCTATGCGCTTTTGAAATGAGGTTCCCACTGTTCCTAAAACTGTCGGTGTGATAGATGTAAAGGCAGTTATTATTCTTTCCTTCATATTTTGTACTGTTGTTGATGTGTCTCTATAAACAATTCCCTTCACTTATCCCCAATAAAAAGAAATCCATTTTTGTAAGATCTGGGGATCTAGCAGGCCATTAAGTGGGTCCATTTCTTCCAATCCATTGATGAGGGTGGATATTATTTAACTGGTCTCTAACTGCATTTAAATAATGTGGTGGAGCACCATCTTGCTGAAACCACATCCTATTTCGAATTCTTTCAGGGAGAGTTACCAATAATTGTGGCGGTTAGTTTTCCAAAAAATCAAGATAAATAACTCCAGTCAATGTACCATTAAATAAATGTGGCCCTATTACATGTTCTCCAATAATTTCTCCCCAAACGTTTACAGACCATCTGTGTTGGTTATCAACTTGCATAAAAAAATTAGTATTTTCCGAAATTGTGCGTATTAACAAATCCATTTTTGTGAAAAGTTGCCTCATCACTGAATAAAACAGTATTGAAGAAGTTCACATCATGTTGCATAGACCAGATTAGTGTGACGTATAAGCCCCTGAAAGTAGGCAATCTTATATTATTTAAAGTCACAGCACGTTCAATGAAAAGTCGTCATGTATTATTGTGAACTTTATGTGCATTACACATAAGGACCAAAATTAAATCGCATAAACAGTCGTCCCATATTTCATATAAATTCACATTTATATGGAATATTTAAAGGTTTTTACTCACATATGATGAATTCTACATCTGTTTACAACATTACCTAGTACGTAGAAATAGTTAAATATTTTGTGTAAGTTCGCATTTCAATAAAATGTAGAGTTATGATTTTATGGTAGTAAAGTCGACCTAATCTACACGCGTCATAACGCGTTTCTTTCTACTTTCCACCGCAGGATACATTCTCGCTGTGGTGTGTGATTGCATATATTCGGGCGCTTTAAACTAATCTTGACGACACCGCTAAACAGGTTCATTACAAAATTGTAGGCGATTTTGAAAATCGTCATCAGATAATTCCTGGTGCATTTGAATATGATATGCATGCAACTTATTTGTTTTTAAGATTGGACCCACAGACCATCTACTTAATCCTACTAATGAGCTCACTTCTCTTTGACTAACATGGGCATTCTCAACCGTTGCCAGCACCACAGAAAACTCATTTTCTTCGTTCACAACACGTTTTGTTCTTTCACTTTTTTTATATTCGACATTTCGAGAAATCTGCTAACATCAGGAATAATTCTTTCAGGATCACGTTGACGATAAATTCTATTGGCAAGTAAACAATTTCTTTCTGACTCGCCCAAAACAAAAGTCATGTCTTCAATTCCGTTTTATTAAAATTCATATTGTAAAATTCCAAATATTTTAAATTCAATACAAATTGTAATGATCGATAAATGTGATAAATGCTTCTTTGTACACGACATTTTATACCAAACTGAGGTTTTATTGCTTGTCGAATAACGAAAACAGCAAAAAAATGTACAAAAAAACATTACAGTAAAGGACCGGTTAAATACTATTACTCATTTCAATGGATTGGAAGAAATGGCCATACTAAATGCCTTCATTTCAAAATTGCATAAAGACCAATAAACCATAAAGAAATTAACCATAAGGAAGTACTTATAAAAAATGTTCATTTTTCATTTCTACATCACATCGTCGAAAAATATACAGGCTGTTCCATTTGAAAAAATTGAGAAAATTCAATTTAAAATGTTCTTAATTGAAAAATAACTTTTGGCCATCTTGTACATTTTTAGGAAATGAAAATGATTCAAAAACATTAATTAGATGTCTCGTAACTGGTATTCACAAATTCATTACATCCAAGTGGTTGAGAGATATTCAATGCTAATATAGAAATGACTAGAGCCTAGAGAGAGGCTTCAAAAAATATACTGATATACATAGCATTCCATTTAAAAAAAGGCACTTATATATCCTGTATATTTGAGCTACTTGATAGAAGAAAGAGCTCTTAAAAGCGTACGTATACTTAAATTATTTCTATGACTGGTATTTAAGTCGTGTATAGGATCATATGTACTTAATAGGTCACTTAAATATCCCAGAAAATTAGTGTTCATAACTGTGTTAATTAGACAACTCATATGCACTCAATTTAAGATATTTGCGCCACGTAGATGCGGGGTTATAACAAATCTAATGCAAGAATTTTGAATGTTTTTGGATACGATACTTATTAAAAGCTGTTAAAAATGGTCCATGCACACAATCCCATGTAGTTAGGTATTGATAGAGCCAATGATTCGACGAAAGCTAGTTTTACTGACTTTGACAACAAATCACGATATCCATACATGTTTTTAGGGCAAAATATGATTTTTGGCAGATTTTATTTAGGTGACAACTAAAATTAAGACTTTTGTACCAAGATATTTTACCTCGTCGCACCACGTGAGATCTATGCCATCAATGCGAAGGCTGTGGCTTGAAGTATCAACATTATTTTTATAGCTTTAGCTTTATTAGTGAGTTGCTACTGGCCCAATTGTTTATATTTCCAAGATCAGAGTTTATAAGTTGTTTTGCTGTTTCAAACTCTTGATAACTGAATGATTTGTAAATATGGAGACCATCAGCGTACATATGAACCTTACAGTATTTTATTGATTTACTAATATCGGCATTAAAAACTGTAAATAAGATTGGTCCAAGTGTCGATCCTTGGGAGAACTCTGACACTATTTCCAAAGATTCTGATATATTGTATTTACCATCAACACTGCAGAGACGGAACATTTGGCTTCTACCATAAAGATAATTTTTGAACCCATCAATCGTTTTTGCACCAAAATTATAGTGTCTTAATTTTGCCAATAACAATTCAAACTTGATTGAATCGAAAGCCTCGAGCATGTCGAAAAATACCGTAGTTATACATTTATTATTATCAAATCCTTCTACGACGTCGTTTGTGATTTTAAGAAGAGCTGTGGTACAACTATGACCTTTTCTGAAACCAGATTGGTACTTTGGCATTATATTATCATTTAAATACTTGATCATTTCAACTTATATCATTATTTGAGCCTGTTGGTAGGGCACTAACTGGTCCAAGATCACGAAGTAATGTATTCTCCTTTTTAGGTAATGGGAGGACCATTGCTGTTTTCCATAGGATCGGAATTTCTTCTTGTTCTATTGAATAATTAATTATGTGCGTTGGTGGGTCAAGACAGAATGGCAAACAAAATTTAACATTTTCTCTGTAATACCGTTGACTACTACGGCATTGCTTTTGATAGAATATATTTTCCGAGTACATCTGTTTGTGATACAAGTTCAAGGCAAGAGACATTGTTTATTATTGGTTCATCCACAGCCAATGCATTGATTGTCTCAGGACTCACCTGATAATGAGGCACAATGTTTATGAAATGATTATTTATGAAATTTGCATCAGAAAAATCACTAGCAATTTGCACTGCACATTTATTGCTTATTTTCACTTGATTTATTTTATTCCACAAAGTTTTAGAATAATCATACAGGTTGTCCATTTTATCAGGGCACTCGAAAATATCTCACTTAATATCGGTTGTACAAAAAAAAAAAAATATTTTTACGAAAATTGTGCTGATTTATATAACCTACAAAATGGTTTAAAGATATTTGAAATCCATGGCCTACTTGAAGAGTTATGGCGGAAAATATCGAAAATGCGGAAAATGTCTAGGCCAAATATCTCCGTTATTTGAAGAGATACGAGAAAAATTCTAAGGCGAAAAGTTTTTGTGCAACAGAGTGTTTCACCGAGGTTTTATCTATTTTTTTTTCAAAACCGCTGTATTTTGAGATTTATTCTTCAGGCTGTTAAAAAAATTATTTTGAAACGAGCGGGAAATGACGCCATTAAATAGAGTATTTTCCTCCCTTTTCAACGATATATCACATGTCATATTTATTCATTGGTACTACGTTAGTAATTATAAAAACATTTTTTTTAAACCAATATTTTTTTTTTAACAAGCATTATACTTGCCGTGGGGAAGTATGATTAAATAAAACGATAAAATAATTCAATAAGTTGTTCAACTCTTTGCTATAGTAAAACATTAACACAATTAAGAAGAATAAAGTAAATTCAGGTAAGAAAAACAAAATAATAATCAAGAAAGCAACATGAAGCAATTATAGAAAGAGTATTCGCAGTTATAGTTATAAAGGTCCTCCATAAAAGCGTCACTCCTTGCTCAGAAAGTTGAAATGTCTTTACCAATTAATTTAGGTATAATATCCATTTGTTTGTATTTCATCATTTCACTATTATTTCAATTATTTTAAAATAATTGGCTATGAACAAACTTGACAATTTAATTTTTTTACAGATCATCATCAATCACACTCGTTTACGAATTTAGAATTTTCAAAAATGATTTTCACTCACATTGATCGTTATAATATGTTCGTTACATAGTGCCAATGCAATTTTAACGCTGGATTAGCTCAAGTAAAATATAGAAACATATTTCCACAAGCACTACAGCCGAATAAAACTCTGTTCAGAGAATTAGCTACGAAACTGAAAAATAATGGTTCATTTTTAAAGAAGAAGACACGCTTGAACAGTGTTGCTGATAATGTAAATAAGGTAAAACGAGTTATTGATTATGTAAGAAATAATAATACAGAAAATTTGGAAACATCATTAAGAGAAATTCAAATTGCTTGTCATATAAATAAAACAAGTGCTAGAAAAATGTTAAAGAAAAATGGTTACCGGTGTTATAAATCCAAAAAAGTTCACAATTTATAAGCGGGGGACAAACCAAGGAGGACGACTTTTTGTAGGTGGCTGTTGCAACAGAAGCGTGCCGATCCATTAATATCTAGTAAAATACTTTGGTCCGACGAGGCAAATTTTTCCAATAATGGAATTTTTAATCGCAATATTCATTACAAATGGACTTCTGAAAATACACACTGGCATAGACCGACTGGGTTTCAAAATTGTTTTTCAATAAATATGTGGATAGGTATTTTAGGCACCAATTAAATAGGTCCTTATTTTTATGATGGTCATCTAAGTGGTCAAAGGTACCTAAACTTTTTGAGAAATGAATTTAATGAATTCTTAGATGACCTACCTTTAGAGCACCGACACAACTTTCAATATTTTCAACAAGATGGAGCTCCTCCTCACAATTCCCAGATTTGCCTAGATTATTTAGACGACATTTGCCTCAACATTGAATAGGTACCAATGGATTTATTCGATGGCCCCCTCGTTCTCCAGATATAGCCCCAATGGATTTTTTTCTATGGGGATATATTAAAGATAAGGTGTCTTCGACGACACCGCAAAATGTAGAGGACCTAAAAGCTCGAATTCAACAGGCATGGATTACAGTTACCTCCGAAATGCTGAGTAATGTTTTAAATGCAGTACCTCGCCGCGCTCGATTGTGCATAAGAAATCGCGGTGGACACTTTGAACAGTTGATATGATATCTTAAAAATTATTTTGAGGATTAGATAAATATTAATATTCTATGTGCTATATTCTTTTTATTATTAATTTGTTTTTGTTACCTGAATTTACTTTATTCTTCTTAATTCTATTAATATTTTATTATAGCAAAGATTTGAACAACTTATTGAATTATTTTATCGTTTTATTTAATCATACTTCTCCACGGCAAGTACAATGCTTGTTAAAAAAAAATATTGGTTTTAAGAAAATGTTTTTATAATTACTAACGTAGTACCAATGAATAGATATTGCATGTGATATATCGTTGAAAAGGGAGGAAAATACTATATTTAATGGCGCCATTTCCTGCCCGTTTCAAAATAATTTTTTAACAGCCTGAAGAGTAAATCTCAAAATAGTAAGTCTACAAGCCAGACCGGATAAATCCTAATGCATATTTCTGAGGAAAATATCAAATAGATTTTCGGACTGTCCTCAAATTTCAGGGATCTTAAATTTTTATTTCCCAGGACAATCCGCACGTAATCATCCTCCTTTTCATATAAGCACATTTAGAACTTTCCTCGTTGCACTGAATGTACACTGTATTACTTTTTTTTCTGTAAATAACTTGTGTACTTCGTTAAATGGTTTATAATGAGACCGTTTTTCAAGAGAATGTGTATAGGTGAAAATAAATAGGCTCAGAATTAACGTATTTTGATAGATTTGTACTTTCTTACTACCTGTCGTTATCTCCTTCAACAGACAAGCAAAACGGCGTCGCTCCCCCGTATATCCCTGCATATTTCCAATAACTCATGAAGATTTGTTGCGTCTTATCAATATGTAATTTTATGTGTTTTACATCACCATAATAATATATCATTAGGGCGAATCTCTAGAAGCTCGATCATCAGTTATGCAATCTAGCAACTGCACAAATGATCTACTCCTCCGTTCCACCGCATAATTATCCACCATAGTTCTGCATATCATCAGCTAGACTCGCCAGATCCGCGGCTACAGCAAGCGAGAATTGGAAAACAAACAAAGCTGACTTTACGACTTGTATGGAACAATGGCGTGCTCATGGGAAAAAGTCCGTTTGCCTCGTCGTGTAGATCATTAACTTAACACTTTAAAAATGGGTGGTGTTACATCTTTGAAAAAACAATCGAGCAAAGTACGCTTGTTATTATCGATGATTTAGTTAAACAAAGGCCGGCTTGAAGTAATCGTATGTGTAGGAATGAAGAAGTTACTTGATTTTTTTTATAATGAAAATCGATAAAGCATCAAAAAATATTTCTAAAAATGTAAAATTCAGGATTTTTCAGATTTTAATAAAGAGAAGAAAATATTTTCTTCGGCGACGAATTTGAATTTGACGAATGAGCGGTTATTTGGCGCCAATAATTGTGACGTCACACCCTCATCATTTGTGTGCCGTTTACTAGGTCAATTTACTTCAATTTCTTGTCTATGCTGTTATTTGGTTAATGAGCTAGTGAGTAACGTAATTATTTACTTAATCTACCACCATTCAACAGATTACAACAATCCAATTACAAAATATGGAAAAAGAATACCTTAGAAGAAGGCTAATAGGGGGCACTAATAGGGTTTTCCCAGAAAAAAGTTATTGCTGAAATACTTAACTCACGTAAAACAATGATTTATGGCATATTTATTATCTTATTAATTTTACTAATAGTAACAAAAAAAAAACCTTGAAGTTTGAAAAATATTAGGTTCATTTTAAACAGCCATAAATTGGCGCGTTGTGACGTCAACACCCTGAAATCCAATCACAGAGGTTGTGTCTGTCCAAGATTGTTTATTAATCTTGGTCTCTGTTAACATAACATAACCTCTATTTATTGACAGCACTTTTCTACTTTAGGCAAATTATCAGCGGCACCTTTAACATATCCCTCTTCCACTTGATTCCATTTTGATTGCAGAATTAATAAAACATAAACCAGAAACTGATAAAATAATATTTTCACTCCAAACAATACAAACATAAAAATATAAATTTGACGTTTTAGGTTAGTCATCTGATGTGTAATGTCGGTGAAGGTTAAACCTAAACTACAGTACAAAATATTAACGTCCGACGCTTTCACGAATAACTTGTGCGGCATTTATCTGGATTCTGATTGGCCAATAATTACACGTCTACTGCTTTAGACCAATCACAGTACAACCATTACAAATTGAAATTCTGAGAAGTTTTAGAGGAAAGCTTTCTTTAACACACAGTTAGAAACTAATTATATCCATAATCTCATTGGTTTTCCGGGTAGATACGTAATTGTTGTTTTAATGATATTTTCTTAGAAATAATTCTTATTAGAAAAGTAAATTGTTGTAAATTAATAAAATGTTTTATTATATCATTTTCACGACACAAATTGTTAAAATAAAATTAGTGGGAAAACCCTATTAAATAAATAAAATATGAATATAATACATTAAAAGAGATACAGTATAGTGAATATCGTAAATAACGTTATGATTTCTTAATGGAGGCTATACTGCAGTGAAAAATGTCTGTAACATCTTGCCTATTGTGGTAAGACGTAGACATTCCGTGCAATGGGGAAATCTACATTAGTTCTGGGGGTATATAGACGGAAAGTTGTCCATTCACGTGCCGGTAATCTCGGTACATGAAAAATCAACATTGACAGAATTTGGGGACAGACCACGATGTTGTTTAATAATTTATACAAAAATAGAATTTGAGATTTCTCTCTCCTAATCTGCAGGCTATCTAGCGAAAATCTGTCAAGTAAATCTGAGTTACGTACACCTACCGGTGGGTATATACTATCTTCTTTATAACAGCAACATTTTAGAAATCTTCGCTGGGCTCTTTCCAAATTTTGAATATGAATATTATAAGGACACCAAATAATTGAGGCATGTTCAAGTCGTGATCTTACAAATGCAAAGAATAGCAACTTTAAGGTACTAATGCTGGTAAAATCAACTGAGTTTCTAATAATAAACCCCAGAGCTTCAAAGCAATCTGAAGTTAAATTGCAAATATGATGAGCAAAGCAGAGCTTTCGATCAAAGGTCACACCTAAATCCTGAAGAGTTACAGGCCTATTTAAAGGTACGTTATCCAGAGAATAGTTGAAATTAATTACATTAGTCTTATTAGAATATGTAATCTAATTGCACGTAGCTGCATTAAATGGTAATTTGTTAGCATTCATTGATTTTATCAATATTATTTTTAATATTGAATTATATTTTCAAATCTGCGTAAATTAGACAGTTAACATTTAAGTCACAGGTTATGTCGTTAATGAATATATCAAAGAGTAGTGGACCCAGATTTGATCCTTGTGGGATGCCGGACGTCGCCAAGATCTCCACCGACTGATAACCAGAGCATTCAACATACTGCTTACGATTACTGAGATACGAAGAGAAAAAATTAAGCATGTTTATCGAAAAATGACATGAATGAATGAATGACAAATGATCATTTGAGCTTTTGATAAAATTTCTTTGATTTAAGTCCGTGAAATTACTAAAATTAATTAACGTAGCTGTACATACAGTTGACGCCGCACCTATCAAGATATTAGAATAATCCGGGAGATTAAAATCGCCCAGTATAATGATTCGTTGATCGTTGATTAAAAGTATATTCTAGAGCTGAGAGTATCGAGGATTGGATTGTAATCATCAGTAGTCACATTGGTAGGAATGTAAATTACAAATAAATACAAAAAACCGTTTGTTTAGATCAATACGAACACCTACAATATCAATAAAAAACAAATTATTGAAACGCATTTCTAAGGCAATTTGTTTGACTGAGAAATGAGAATTTACTGCCATGAGAACTCCCCCACCCCTGGAGTAACCAGTTCTACCAAAACATAATTTTAGTCTATAAAATCCTTATATTACTATAAGGAATGTAACCAGACTGCAACCAACGGCTACTCTCCGGGCTATGTGCCCCGCTGACCGCTGAATTACAAGTTACAAGCCTGGCGCGTTAAGTGTATAGTTGGGAGAAACATACACGAGACAGTTTACATTTTCATAATTAGCATAAAAAGTTAAACTGAAGCGTGCCGCGCAAAGTGCCGCGTTATTTGCTTTAGGAGTCCGGTCGGCATGTGGGTATAACAAAAAACGCGGCACTTTGAGCGGCACGCATCAGTTTAATTTTTTGTAATAATTATGGAAATGTAAACAGTCTCGTATATGTTTCTTCCCAACTATAATAATTGCATATTACCATCAAAACGCTAATGCTTTGATTGCAACAAACACCTGCCAAAAGACTGATCCCACTTAAAGGAGCTCTCGTGCCAGTCGTCACACACCACTCGCAGACTGCAGTTTCGACCTGTTGGTTCTCGTCAGTGCAAGGTACCAGAGCTCCTTTAGGTAGGATCAGTCTTTCGGCTGGTGTTTGTTGCAATCGAAGCATTAGCGTTTTGATGGTAATGTGAAATTATTACACTTAACGCGCCAGGCTTGTAACCTGTAATTCAGCGCTCGGCGGGGCAAATAGCCCGGAGAGTAGCTGTTGGTTGCAGCCTGGCTACGTTCCTTATAGTAAAATAAGGATTTTATAGAGGAGTTAGCGACTAAAAATATTATGCTTTAATATTCCGCCCTCTAAAAGCACATTTGAACAGTTCATAAACCGAATATTTATTGTTAAATAATTCTTTATTTTCTATACTGCTGTCAAGTCAGGTCTCAGTAAAAGTTACGATGTCATAGTTACAGATGGAGGACATGTTAAATAGAGCATTAGTTTTAGGGGTTTGACCTCTAACGTTATGATAGTAGATTGATATATCTGAATACATAATCATGAGTTGCAAACATTGTTTAAGTTTTTTAAATTATATTGTCAACGTATGTAGTGCACATTATGCAGAAATAATAAAAGGCATTTTTAAAACAACAAGTTCTCGTTGACAGTCATTTTCGGTAACATCTAAAGTGCCTCAGGGTTCCTATATTGGTCCGTTATTGTTCAACTTGCTCATCAACGACATTGCTAAGTGCATCGAATGTAAGTTTTTATTGTTTATTTGGTGTGTTGTAAATAATATGCTTCTTAATGTCGACAAATGCTAGTTTGTCATTTAGTAGCAGGCTGTCGTCTATTCTGACTACAGCATTAACCAGATGAGATTACGTAATGTAACCATTGTGAAAGACTTAGGAGTTATATTTGATTCTAAACTTTCTTTCTCGGAGCATTTTGAAAAAGCGATTGTGGAAGCAAAAAAAAAGTTGGGTTTTCTTAAAAGAATGGACTTTTCAGATCCTCGAGCTAACTATATTGTAATTTCTCTGTTATGGAATATTCCAATGTTGTTTGGTCACCGCACTATAGCGTATATATCAACGGGTTTGAATCTGTTCAAAATAAATCCATTCGATTCATGTGCCATAAACTTGGCAAAAGGGGAATTTTTTTAAATTGCGAGTTCTCCTGATTGCTAAGAGACTATGCGTTTTAGGGTACCATCTTTCAACGCTGGGAATGTGCCCATTTTATCTGTACCTTATTGTAGAACAACATATGCAATGTTCAGTCCTGCAAATAGAATAAGTTGAACTGTGAACAAATTCTACAATGAACTTGATTTATTTAATAACTCTCATGATGGTTTTAAAAATCAGGCTAAACCTGGTATACTGCAGTAATCGCTATAAATACTTTTTATTAATCTTTAGTATCTGTATTTGTCTTCACATCTCTTTCATATAATGATTATTTTAATTGGTAATGTTAGTGTCTGACATGTAAATGTATTTATACGTAAGTAAATAAATAAATTACACTGATGAAGAATAATAAGTTTGAAACAGATGTCCGCAGCTGCATTGTCAGTTTTTTTTCTTTTGGTATATGGCAATTGTTCCTATTTTGTCCTAATAGCTTTCAGCTTACAGAGTGGGACAATTAACAGACATAAACTTCAGTATTTAACTTTTACTTTAAATCTCGCACTTCCTAACTCCAGCTGTTCAACTTGATAACTCTCTGCAGGAAAAACGAGGTATGGTACAACGGCGCAAAGTACGTACTCGCTCTTCCCTGATCCCTGCTTAACCCATTAACACCCATGCACGGCCCTGCGTCCAGCTCTGGGCTCCACGTCTGGCCGATGGCGGGCGATCTTACCAGCGGGAAGCGTTATGGGACCACCCATCCAAACACACTCGCGGCTCGCAATTACGTCGCGGGGGGCCATGCTCGGACCGCCGTCTGGTCTATCTCGAGGTACACACAATACCATTCATGCTCGCCCCGATTAAAACGTCTTAAATACCTACCGGTAATGAGAGGATGCTTGATGGCCGATACGTGGTACGTGGAAACGTTAAGCCGGCACCAGGGAAAGTGTATTTGGGCATGGCGGTTTTTTCCGGCAGCCGCACCGGGCCCCGTTGTGAGAGATCCACGTTTTTTGGACTAATTCGCGGTTTTTGCCTGCTCGAGCGACGAGAACGGTCGAATTTCTAGTTGCTGTATACGAACTCTGATGTGCTGATATACACATTTGTTATTAAAGCACTAATGTGGATGAAAATTTCACGGAAAATTTTAACGAACACTTCTTAAATGCACCGGATCAAATTATAGAATAATCTCTCGCTACTAAAAATGTCAACTTCATAAAAAATTATCTTGCATCAATTAGCAATCTAAGCAGTTATTTTCGATTTACAGTGGTTACATATTACATATCTGAAGAGACGTCATAGATCAACTAAAAAAATAAGAATTCTATGGGCATATGGTATCAATAAAATGATAAAATACATAAAAAAATCTCATCATAATCCCATTCACTAAACTATTTAACTCTATACACTCATCTAAATACCTAGGTAGTTTTAAACTAACAAAAATAACTCTCATATTCTTTCCTATTATTTGGGTTTCCTACCACATGTATTATAATCACCGAATCTACAAAATAATAGAATTATTGGAAAAAAGCCTCTGCGCCCGTGACGTTTACGCCAAAGGAAAAGTCAGAGGTTATGTTTTGCAAATAATATAAATCGGAATAAACACAGAAATAATTCGTCTATAAAGAAGTTGACGAAAATGACCTAGCAAATTATAGGGTAATTTTAGAAATCCTTCTAAATAAATATATTGAACAATCTATTACGTAACTGATTACACTACAGTGGATATCGGCACCACCGACGCATATTATTAAAACTAGGTGTTTTTCCTTCTCAAATGTTCTGTATCAAGCCCATACCTAAGAAAAAAATCCTGAACAGCTTAGGGATCTACGTCCTATTAGCATGCTTTCTGTACCATTAAAAATTGCAGAATCAGCTATACAGGGTGTCTCACCGGGAAATGAATCGATCGATATAGAGAAAAGCACGCATCAGAAAATTTTGAAAATTTAGGTAATTACTAATGTCGTTGTGGCCAATCCAACTAAAATAATTACAAGCAGCTGGCACTTCCGCTTATACCGGAAGTCGATACCAACTTGCTTATTTCAAATCGAATACCCTATATATTTTAGGGTTTTCAAAAGAGCATAAAATTCTGAGTCGAAAATATGTAGCATATCCTATACCTAAACCTAGCCGTTTCAGAGATATTTGACATTTTGTAGAAAATTTGACAGGTGCAACGGTTTGTAAGAACCGTTATAACTTTCTTCGTGTAAAAGATCCTCATTTGCTTCTTGTCACGCAAAAGGAACACAAGGAGAATTATGTTCTATAACTAAAATAAATTCAATAATATCATACCAAGTGTTCCGTTTTTCGCGTTACATTTTGTCAAATTCAAACCGCGAAAACTTGTTTAGGTCAAATAGAACACCCTATATTTTTTTACGTCAAGTTGTGTAAAATTGAATTCCCTTTTTTCTGATATTAGCATTGTGGAGGTTAAAGTTACAACTTCTTGAAATATTTGCGATTTTATTATAAACTCAAATTGTTGTAATCATTTCATCAAAATAGCCATGATTAGAAACAATCAGTCATTATCGTATGTCAAAAAATGCCAGCATGTTTAAATTATACCAACGAAAACTTTTTACATTTGTTTATTATTTATGGAGAATGTGATAAAGTAATATCAAGGCAGCACATTTGCTACTCGATATTCACAAAAACGCAAAATAACACTAACACTGTAACATGCGTATTAATCGAATTGAAGATATGTCATGAACTAAAATAGCAGAGATAAGATCAATTTAAAATATGATTTCATTTTAATTTAATAATTGCTCAAAATTCCGCCCTCGAACCTCGACACATTTTTCGCACCTTCGGATTAGTTCCTCATGGGTAGCTCTTCTAATTAAATCTCATGATATGTTTTAAAATGCATTTCTTACTCTTTGCATACAATCTTCAATGGTTGTTAATGGGCTCTCATAAATTTTGTTTTTAATAGCTCCCCAAATGAAATAATCCAGAACTGATAAATCGGGCGAGCGAGGAGGCTATAAGAAAGGTCCATTATTGGCAATCCATTGATCATAAAAAGTTTCTTGTAAATAATTATTAATTAAATATGCGTTATGTGGGGGGAGCACCGTCTTGCTGATAAAAAATGTTTCAAATTATTCAAATTTTGTAAAATATTCAGATATCTTTTACCTAAAAAAAAAAAACAAAAATTTACCTATACATATTTGCAGAAGAGAAAATTTAATTTACCGATAAAATGTATATGGTGTCCGTTTTTGAGCACGCTGAGCACAGTGGTGATGCTGAATGTCTTTTTTTACCCCCTCCAACCCCACTAACGGCTAATAAACATCCCCGAAACGGGTGTAAGTCTTTTTCTGTAAAATATCAGCCTCAAAATTCATGTACCGCCCCCATCTTCGACGTTGCTCAGCACGGTGGCGATGATGAATGTTTTCCGACGATAGTACATTCAAAGTTACGTGAGTTCCCGAGAGTAAAGCATCCCGCGCAGCTTCCATGCATCTGTTGGCTCCAAGAAGTGGAGTAGCGGCAACCGTGACTCTGCTTTTACTCTGGCTTCTCCACATGCATCAGTACCGCTGGACGCTGGACATGCATTCCTTAACTTTGTGGAGCAGGCTCCGGACTCTTTACCGGAAACTCAATTTTCCCAACGGCAAAAAATTTGACAGTTTATCATTTTTAGTGGCTGCTTGAAAACTTCAGAAAACGTAAGTACCAAACCAATTGAAATTTCACGTTGTAAACTTTGTAGGTAGTGTTTTTTGTACAAATTTTCGGGCAAGAATTGTCAAAATATTACAGTGCAAGACGAAAATGACCTCCCTGAAACGGAATGTAACGAGACTGAAAACGATATTGACCAAATATTGTTGAATTTTGTACCGAAAATTCACATCAGCGATTCTGACACGGAAATGGCTGATGAAGCCGTTGATGATTGTGATGTTCATTTCGAAGAATATCAACCATGTAATTGTACTGTCGTGAGCAGAAAAAAATAGGACAACTTTTTTTTCTAATGTAAATCGGTCTCTATTTGAATATGTAATGAGTAGCCGAAATAAAACAGATATCACTTTTAATTTATTTTTTCTTTTAATGCTGTAGTTATTGCTATAGTAAATGATGGATAGCTAATAGACAAATTGCACTGCGTTATATAACATTAACAAAAATTTGGTGTGTAACATTTTAAGAAAATGGAGAATAAACGGTACGATTAGTAGAAATCCTGGATCAAAGGACAAAGGATATCCTACTTAACAAGAAACTAACTATTAATATTTCGTTATTGCACCATTTCTATTTATAACTTCTATAAGTCTGTTTGGCATAGAATTAAATAACCTTATACAATAATCATTAGTAATAATATTTTCCCATGCATTATTTACTATTTCCAGTAATTCTTCGGCATTCCGTGGTCTCACATTTCGTTTTTGGATACTTCTTACGGGTAGTCCCCATACTTCTTCCACAGGGTTAAGATCTGGACTATGACTGGGGCAGTTAAGAACATTGATATTGTTATCTTGAAACCAGTTAGTTACGGTATATTCTCTAAAATCCTAATATACGTTTCACTATTAAATCGTTGCTCAATATGCCACAAAACACCAGAACCACGTGCCGATATCCAAGCCCACATATTGACGGAAAATCTACCACTTCTATCAATGTTAGATATATATTTCTTATCGAATCGAGTATTCGGAGGGCGGTAAACACGAATACGGCCGCTGTGTGTTGACTGGAAAGTTTTTTCGTCTGTAAAGATTACATTGTTCCAAAAATTTACATCATGCGCTAAAAATTCAAGCGCAAATCCTACTCGAACTTCTTTATGTTCAGCTTTAAGTAAGTTTTTCTGTGCTGCTGCATGGCAGCGTAGCTCCGATTCTTTTACTCGCCGGCGACCAGTACTACTCGATTCAGGAAAATTCTTTTCTGATCCAGGATTTCTACTAATGGTACCGTTTATTCTCCTCTTTCTTAAAATGTTACACACCGACTTTTTCTATCATTTTTTGTAATAAAATAAATTGTATGTACGCATCAATGATTCAATAGACTTGTTTTTGTAAGTAAGCACTCAATTATCTTTTTTAGCTAAAGGGTAAAAAAAGACAATTATAATCACGAAGAGAAACATGATTATTTTTCCCGTGCTCGGATTTCTCAAAAACGGGCGTTATATACATTTTACCGGAGATATAAAAAAATGATTTTCAACCCTTTCGGAGGTATTTATTAGCCGTTAGAGGAGTTGGAGGGGGTCAGAAGAAACATTCAGCATCACCACCGTGTTCAACATCCTCGAAAACGGAGGGTACGCTAAGTTTTACCGTTGGAAAAGATGTGATAAGCGTTTAACCCCTTTTGGGGGTAGTTCTTGGCCGTTTGGGGGTTGCGCAACTCCAAAGAGAAATTCTACCAGCACCGTCGTGTTCAGCATTCTCGAAAACGGGGGGACGAGATACTCTCGCTGCATACCAAAATATTTACAATTTTCGGCTTTTTTTCCGACTCAGACACTCCACTAAAATGCATTTTGGTCTACACAGAATGCATTTCCCATTTGCATTGTATTGTGTTGTGTATTGTGTTGTATTGTATTGTATTGTATTACATTGCATTGTATTACTGAAGGATTTGAGGCCTCTGATTACGATTCACATAACATCTTACTAGACAAACTCTCTAAGTACGGTTTTGAGCAAAAAAAAAATATTTCATTTATAAATTCTTATCTCAGTGAAAGGGAACACATCTGCTATTACAACGAAACCAACTCAAATAAGCAAATAACTTTAATTTATAAAGAGGTCTTCCCTAGGGTTCAGTACTGGACCCCATACTTTTTTTAATTTACGTAAATGACTACTTTGATTATTAACACTGCATCTCTGGTCTTTGCAGATGACGCCACTACAACAAACTCAAATACCAACGTGCATAAATTACTTGCTTATTTATCTACAACAATTTGGAGCATCTTGAACGTGCGATATAAATATTGAAAACAATAATGGACCCGAAATTGAGCCCTGATGAGCACGAGAACGAATTTCCCCCAAGGTGAAGACGTTAGCATTCTTCACTGTAAAAAGTTGCCAACTAAGAACAATTATACAATCAGTTATGGAACTTCGAATATTTGCACCTCATAATTTTATGTAACAAAATTTTATTTATCTAAGAAAAAATATACCGTATCAAATGTTTTCGATAAAGATACAATATATATATTTATTTTAGTGTTTAAAAAATGACTACTTTAATAGTACACTTTCGAATAGCTACACTTCAACGCGTCTCCAGCTTCTGGGAAATAATACCAAAGCCGTTTTTGCCGCCGTTCTATCGAATGCGGTGAGAGATTGCCCGTGTTCATAGCAAACGTGTAAATTCTAAAGATGGTAGTTAAAACTGGATCATATCGTCACATAAATAAAAGTGGCATGTCCATATAAAAAGCGCCACGGCATCCAAAGACGTTGACAAATGAGCTTACCCACCCCGTGTACGATGAAAAACAGCAAACATGGCATCCGATACGTTTGAAATAACGAGTGACAAGGACCCGGCATCATGTACGGCGTAATGTATTAACAACACCTCGATTGTAAACCGTTAACGTTAATTAGAATTTACTATTAACACATTTTGTTAAACAAGCCATCGGCTAACAATAAAGCGAAATTCGCACAGTGGCGCGCAGAAGGGAATAGGCCCATTACACTTGAGAATATTTCATTTGTCATCATCATCATCATCAAGATATACTTTATAAATATGTACAAAAAATAAAAAGAAAATGAATACAATAGTATTGAATAGTAGATATTTTACACCACCACATACACATCTAACGAACGAGTACATATCATAGTTGAGGGTAGATATATACAGAACATATGGAAATAAATAGAATAAATTACTAGAAACATTAATAAAACACAATATATACAAATAAATACATATATAGAAACATATAAGCACACATATATATCACAAAAGAAATGAAGTAAGAAACAAAACATTTTAAAATTAATATCCACTAAGATTATAAAAGATTTTCTGAATCAATGTCTTTCATTGACTCTCTGAATATCTTTAATTGTGTCATATCTCTTAGAGACAGAGGTATGTGGTTGTATATTTTTTTGCTTTGGTATATTACTAATTGCCTTGTTAAAGTTGATCTGGGGATGGATAGAAGCAGGGTTAAATTTAGCGCTTGTCTCGTGTTGTGCTCAGGCAGAGGATCGGTATGTAGTGTGTTTAGTATTTTCTCATGTATTAGGCATAGCATATCGTTTCTAGAATAAAGTAAAAAAAGCTTTACAATGATCCCTTGGTTTTGCTTTACATAAAATAAATATTGACTGCACATTCCCCAGAAAGGGATTCCGTATCTTATATGGGACTCAATCAGGGAAAAGTAAGCCGTTTTTGCAGCCCTGAAACATAGTTCATTTGAAGTTATTCTCATTGCATAACAACCAGATACTAACTTTTTACTTAAATTAGGTTTTTACTCAAATTTTACCTTCTTATCAATATGTAACCCAAGAAATTTAGTATGGGGTTTATTCTCAATAGGTCTGTTATCCAAGAAAAGAGCAGCATAGGTAAACTTGAAAGTAAGTATATTCGTTTTGTCGAATGCAAACGAATTAGAACCACGCCATTTTCTTTACTTTACATATATCTGACTTTATATCTCGTAGACTGTTAACATTTTTACTGTGCCACAGAATGGTACTATCATCTGCAAAAAGCGTAAAAGTGCCTTGAATATCAATAGTGGCTAAGTCGTTTATGTATAACAAAAATAAAATAGGCCCTAGTACAGATTCTTGTGGCACGCCACCGTTAATATCTGCCACATCCGATAATCGAGCTTTGAAGTTTTGAAAAGCTGTCTGTAAACCTCCCTTAACTTATATGGCTCGCAGTCTTGTTCAAAGAGGTGCTACCACATACTTTATCGGTCGTAAAAAAATCAAAATTTGGGAAGGGTAATTATCAAGATCGGTTCGGTTTCATTGTTTGGTTTGGAATAATCGATAGCGCAATCATTGTTCCAATAATAATTGAGGGACTCTTGGCTGGTGCCAGATACTTGGGACTCCTGCAAAATGAGAGTGAGGACACTTTAGACGAATTACCTTTGGATTTAGAATAGGGAATATACTTCCACCAAGATGGGACCCCTCCCCATAATTCAAATATTGTAAGTGATTATTATTAACAGAGATTCGGAGAAAACACCATTTCGACGAATGGTCCTGTCAGGTGGCCTTCAAATCACCTGATTTGACTGCCTTAGATTTTTTGTTAGGGGTCATTTAAAAAATATTGTTTACGCAGCCGCCGATACACCCCGTAAAAACGTGGACTTACGCACTATGTGTTCCATTTGAAAATCAGAAGTGTTACTTCCGGTGGAAGTGGAAAAAAAATCATTTATATGTCAAAAAGTGACCATGATCCTGCTACATGTGAGGCCCACTTTCTTGGCCTGAACAATCCAGATTCCAGATATATATTATGCAACAAGTGGTGTTACTCAAGGATCTAATCTAATTCCCCTCATGTTTCTGATGTTTGTTAATGACATCGAATTATCGTTAAACTCCATGTTCTTCTTTATGCTGATGATTTAAAAATCGTAAAAGTTATAAACAATGAGCAAGACTGCTATGAATGGCGCAAAAAAATAAATTGAGTCTAAATACTAAAAAAACGTGAAACTATGATGTTCACAAGGAAAAGGAAGGATATTATATTTATAAATAGGGGTTATCGTGGACACTTTTAATTGACTAGGAACTGCACGAACTTTAAAAGTTAAACATAATATTTTTAGTCGCAAACTCCTCTATAAATCCTTATTTTACTATAAGGAAAGCAACCAGACTGCAACCAAAGTTACAAATCTGGCGCGTTAAGTGTAATAATTGCATATTACCATCAAAACGCTAATGCTTCGATTGCAACAAAGACCAGCCGAAAGACTGATCCTACTTAAAGGAGCTCCCTTGTCAGTCGTCACACACCACTTGCAGACTGCAGTTTCGAGCTGTTGGCTCTCGTCAGTGCAAGGTAGGTATGCAACGACCGACATGAGAATCCTTTGACTATAGTACATCCCGGTATTTTTACAATAGCGACATGTAAAACAGCCAGCAGGCGCCATCTAGCGCCTTTAAAAGTTAAGTTTATTATGTATTTATTATACAGTTACGCACCGCGAAACCAAGACTTTTAAAAGTGGAAGCAGTTGCCATTTCTACATGTTTGTTGAATGTCAATGTTAGATCGAAATAAACTCCAAGGTCTTGGATGAAATCAGACCTTTGTAAGCTTTCGTTGTCAACGTTATAATTAAACATGTACATGTTGATTTCTCTGTCAAATGAGATTACATGGCATTTGCTGGCATTAATAGGTAAATAGTTGCCATTGCACCAAGTATTAATGGTATTTAAGCAGTCTTGAAGATTAATACAGTCATCAATTGAGTTAATCAATCGCTATATTTTTAGATCATCTGCGTGCAGGAGGAAATGGGTGTCATTGTCGAAGACCTCCAAAATATCGTTAATAAACATAACAAAGAAAAGTGCACCAAATATCGACCCCTGTGGCACACCGGATTTTTGTAAGAAACTGCCAGATTTATAACTTCGGTACTGAACAAATTGATATCGATCCTGCAGATATGATTCAATTAATTGTAATAACGAATAAGAAAGGCCAAAGATGTCCAATTTACTAATCAAAGTATTAAGATCTAGCTTGACAAAAGCCTTGGAGAAATCTGTGTAGATAATATCAACTTGACCACCTCTATCCAGACTTTAACAAAGAAACTATGTTTTGCGCACAAGGCCTGCGTCTGAATCTTTAGAAACGTGTGATCTTTTCTACGTACATTGGTGAGTTTTAGTTTCTCTTGTCCCAGAACGAGTAATTAATGTTACAGCCGCTAAAGGTGTTCAACTAGAAGAAAGAGAATGTTCTCGACTCCTTTTGGTAAATTCATCCATCCATCACCTCCCCGAAAACAATTTACAAATTCGTCAGTCTGACGCCTGGCCTATACTATGAAATTTTCAAGTAGAGGCGAATCACTGCTACGAGCGAGGTGAGCGTGAACAGAAACTAAGTATGCGGTGGAAGTTGGACGGTAAAACGTATGAGTTCTGTATATGGTGGTTTACTCATGAGAAAAAAATACCGTGGTACATCCGCGGCACCGCCCCTGTGTCGAGAATAGTTGTGGAAAATGCGGCGTGCTCACGATCAATCAGTCAGTTGTCCACTCGTGTGTACTTGTTATTCCAAAAGACAATCGCTAGATGTCACCTGTTTTTTACGACTGTTAATTTCAGACATGTCTCCCTGCAATTGTCACTCTGTCCACTCCAAAGCCGCTGCGATGTTTGCTATAAATCGCGTACCGAACAATTGAAGATATTTTGTTTAGATACAACCGTTTACGGCCTACCGGGAATTTTTAATTACGTCGTTTTTATGGCCGCGCAACAGATTAAATGAGTACCACCGAGACGTAAAAGGATTCTTTATGTTCCAGTTAAATTAATTTATTTTATTCGGTTGAAAATTGTACGATGCTCTTGGAAGACATCAAAGCTGGGGATAATTATTTATCATCGGCTTTTAAATAGTAAGAGGCAGCAGATCACTGGTTGTAATGACCTACTAAGCACGGGATATCAAACTATCGTTAGGTAACTATTCAAATGAGATCAGTTTTATGATTTTGTTTTATCGTCTGTTTCAAAATGTTACTAGCGAAGGTAGAGGTTTATGTCCAAATAGGTGCTATTAAAAATAATAATAAATTAGCGTCTGGCATAAAAGCAGGACAACAATAACGGCAAAAATTAAATAAATGTCAGTTCTGCTTGAGAGAAAAAGTTTGCCACATTTACAATCCAGCTCCAACCATATCAAGGTTGAAAGAGGTTTTGCAAGCAAGAGGTTGTACTTACTATAGTTATAATTAATATTAAGTTTCTGATATCAATTTGTGTTTAAAATGGGTCCTGTGATCCTTCAGTCTAGTTCTAGCTGGAAGTTTCGTTTGTCCAATATATTCTAAATTACAATCTTTACGATTCAAATGTGCTTTTAGAGGGCGGAATATTAAACATAATATTTTTAGTCGCAAACTCCTCTATAAATCCTTATTTTACTATAAGGAACCTAACCAGACTGCAACCAACAGCTACTCTCCGGGCTATGTGCCCCGCCGAGCGCTGAATTACAAGTTACAAGCCTGGCGCGTTAAGTGTAATAATTGCATATTACCATCAAAACGCTAATGCTTCGATTGCAACAAACACCAGCCAAAAGACTGATCCTACTTAAAGGAGCTCCCTTGCCAGTCGTCACACACCACTTGCAGACTGCAGTTTCGAGCTGTTGGCTCTCGTCAGTGCAAGGTAGGTATGCGACGACCGACATGAGAATCCTTTGACTATAGTACATCCCGGTATTTTTACAATAGCGACATGTTATTTTTCGATTGCAACAGACACTGGACCGCTAGATGGCGCCTGCTGGCTGTTTTACATGTCGCTATTGTAAAAATACCGGGATGTACTATAGTCAAAGGATTCTCATGTCGGTCGTCGCATACCTACCTTGCACTGACGAGAGCCAACAGCTCGAAACTGCAGTCTGCAAGTGGTGTGTGACGACTGGCAAGGGAGCTCCTTTAAGTAGGATCAGTCTTTCGGCTGGTGTTTGTTGCAATCGAAGCATTAGCGTTTTGATGGTAATATGCAATTATTACACTTAACGCGCCAGGCTAGTAACTTGTAATTCAGCGCTCGGCGGGGCACATAGCCCGGAGAGTAGCTGTTGGTTGCAGTCTGGTTAGGTTCCTTATAGTAAAATAAGGATTTATAGAGGAGTTTGCGACTAAAAATATTATGTTTAATCTTTACGATTGAATTAGTAAATCTCAGAACATTTATTTAAATATATCTCTTTGGTTATCCAAAAAGCGTTGTAATTTATTTCTCGGCGCATGGACAAATATCATACTCGATTTTTTTTAAATTCTGCTTTAGCTTGAAATAAAGTTTCGGAAGGTATTAAATTTATATTTTATGATTACAGACTTACAGCGTATGTACTCTTAGATATATATTTAGTTAAAGCTTTATTTTTTCCTTTTGCAAATTTCTGTTTGTTGAGAGGAAAACTTGAATTGCGAAATTATAACCATATTTAAAAACAATTTTCTATCTGTCCAGTACTCAAGCCAGGTCATATATCTTTTATTAACAATTACAAACCTATCAATACCTTGACTTCACTCAAAATTCTCATGTGTAACAAAAAGTCTGCTTAATTAAATCACATGTATAATCACAGGTAAGATTGTATTGGAAATTTCTATAAAACTAATTTTAATTTGTGGAAAAAATTGAGTTAATCCGAAAGACATTCTTCAAATGAAAATTATAGAAATATAAAAAAAATCAACAAATAAAAGTGCTTGACCAAAAACTATCTTTACAACCACTACTAGATAAATAATCCCAAACTAATTTATATATTTGAATTATTACCGAACAGTTTTCATATCGACTGAATCCTAAAACAATAGGCATAGACTGTGGTCCTCAACCACTAATAATCTTTTACGTCTGACACGACTCAGGACCGGAGTTCAAGGAAATCAACGCAAAAGCTAACAACAAAAATGCGTTTATTTAAAATTATTTTGACCTAACATGAAATTAGGTAAACCGACTCAATGGCTTATTTATAATCGTGTAACCTGTGCAAAATTTTTCCAAAACAAAAAACTACGACGTTTGGAAGTTTTGACTTTGATTTTTTAATTTTAAAACATGTCAGCAATTTTGCATTAAATAAACATAGATATCAAGAACTGTAATATAAATTTTTCTTAATTTTTTTTTAAAGAAATCTACTGTTCTTATCATTTTCATTTAAAAATTACAGGTATAATGCATATTTTTCAAAAAAATGTAAAAAAAATGGACATTGGGGGACTATACTCATATGGATTCAATCTTACTTCACTGCAAGAAAACAAAGAACAAGAGATGTAAATGGCGCATCTAGTGTAATAGACAATGACTTCGGAGTACCACAAGGATCAGTGCTAGGACCTTTATTATTTGTGTTGTTTATAAATGACATAGTGAAATGAAATAAAAATTGTACGGTACATTTATTTGCAGATGACATGTTAATTTATTTTTATGGAGAAAATGTGAATGATGTTATTAATGTTATCAATCAAGACTTGAAAGATGTATTTGTTTGGTTGTGTGATAATAGCTTAAAAGTAAACACCGATAAATGCAAATGTATGATTGTCGGCAAAAAGCATATACTAAATCAAGTTGGGCAAAGTATTGTATTAGATAATAAAAACTTGATCTTCAAATATAATACTGAGTATATTATAAAAAGGTTACAATAAGATTTATTTTTTATGTAAAATTTCAAATTATTTATCAATGTTTTCAAGAATATTACTATATTAACTCTACAACTATATTTAAATAAGAATGAGATACAAAAGTTAGAAGAAATGCAAAGTAAAGCTATGAGGATAATATTAAAATATAACAAATATACCCCCATAGACACAATGTTAAATGTTTTAAATTTTTTAAACGTTATACAACGTATAGTTTTAAAATCACTATAGAGGGTGTCTCACCGGGAATTGAATCGATCGATATAGAGAAAAGTACGCATCAGAAAATTTTGAAAATTTAGATAATTACTAATGTCGGTGTGGCCAATCCAACTAAAATAATTGCAAGCAGCTGGCACTTCCGCTTATACCGGGAATCGATACCAACTTGCTTATTTCAAATGGAATACCCTATATATTTTACATTCAAGTTGTGTAAAATTGAATTCCCTTTTTTCTGATATTAGCATTGTGGGGGTTAAAGTTACAACTTTTTGAAATATTTGCGATTTTATTAGAAATTCATGAATTGTTGTAATCATTTTATCAAAATAGCCATGATTAGAAACAATCAGTCATTATCTTATGTCACAAAATGCCAGCACGATTAAATTACACCCACGAAGACTTTTTAAATTTGTTTATTATTTATGGAGAATGTGATAAAGTAATATCAAGAACTTGCAGCACATATGCTACTCGATATCCACAAAAACGCAAAATAACACTAACGCTGTAAAACGCATACTGGAAAATTTTGAAAATTATGGCCCTCTCAAGGCAAAAATGCGAAGAAGAAAGCCTATTGTAGATGACGAAAACATTGAAATAGTCATTCTGGGATATTTTCATGCATTTCCAAGGATGTCATTAAGACAAGCTGCTCTGGAATCGGGACTATGCAAGGATTCAATTCACAGAATCTTATTAAAACATAAGTTTCACCTGCTTTCATTCCATATGGTTCAAGGATTAAAAGAAACGGATTTCCTAAGAAGACAGATTTTTTGTGAGTTTATTCTAATAAGGTCTGAGGGTCACGATTCTTATTTGGGAAATATTATATGGACAGATGAAGCAAAATTTACTAAAAATGGACTTATTAATAGACAGAATTCGCATTATTGTAGCGACTCAAATCCTCATATGTTCAGAGAACGAACTTTCAGGAAAGTTGGCAGTTCAATGTTTACTGTGCCATAGGAAACGATAGAGTGATGGCATTACAATTTTATGAGGAAAATTTAAACGGTAAATTAAATTTTCTCTTCTGCTAATATGTATAGGTAAATTTTTGTTTTTTTTTAGGTGAAAGATATCTGAATATCTCACAAAATTTGAATAATAACTATTTAGAAAATTTACCTCTCGCCGAACATAGCAACATTTTTTATCAGCACGACGGTGCTCCCCCACATAACGCATATTTAATTAATAATTATTTACAAGAAACTTTTTATGATCAATGGATTGCCAATAATGGACCTTTCTTATGGCCTCCTCGCTCGCCCGATTTATCAGTTCTGGATTATTTCATTTGGGGAACTATTAAAAATAAAGTTTATGAGAGCCCATTAACAACCATTGAAGATTGTATGCAAGAGTAAGAAATGCATTTCAAAACATATCACAGGATTCAATTAGAAGAGCTACCCATGAGGAAGTAATCCGAAAGTGCGAAAAATGTGTCGAGATACGAGGGCGGAATTTTGAGCAATTATTAAATTAAAATGAAATCATATTTTAAATTGATCTTATCTCTGCTATTTTAGTTTATGCCATATCTTCAATTCGATTAGTACGCATGTTATAGTGTTAATGTTATTTTGCGCTTTTGTGGATATCGAGTAGCAAATGTGCTGCAAGTTCTTGATATTACTTTATCACATTCTCCATAAATAATAAACGAATTTAAAAAGTTTTCGTTGGTATAATTTAAACGTGCTGGCATTTTTTAACATAAGATAATGACTAATTGTTTCTAATCATGGCTATTTTGATGAAATGATTACAACAATTCATCAAATCGCAAATATTTCAAAAAATAGTAACTTTAACCCCCACAATGCTAATATCAGAAAAAAGGGAATTCAATTTTACACAACTTGACGTAAACAAAATACAGGGTGTTTCATTTGACCTAAACAAGTTTTCGCGGTTTGAAGTTGACAAAATGTAACGCGAAAAACGGAACACTTGGTATAATATTATTGAATATAGTTCAGTTGTAGAACGTAGTTCTCCTTATGTTCTTTTTATGTGACAAGAAGCAAATGAGAATCTTTTACACGAAGACAGTTATAACGGTTCTTGCAAACCGTTGCACCTGTCAAATTTTCTATAAAATGTCAAATATCTCTGAAACGGCTAGGTTTAGGTATAGAATATGCTACATATTTTTGACTCAGAATTGTATGCTCTTCTCGAGAACCCTAAAATATATAGGGTGTTCCATTTGAAATAAGCAAGTTTGTATCGACTTCCGGTATAAGCGGAAGTGCCAGCTGTTTGTAGTTATTTTAGTTAGATTGGTCACTCCGACATTAGTAATTATCTAAATTTTCAAAATATTCTGATGCGTACTTTTCTCTATATCGATCGATTCATTTCCCGGTGAGACACCCTGTATATTGAAAATAAGACATGATATGGCTGTAAGGTATTTATGTGGTAAATTGAGCTTCGTTCGAGATACTCATGGATATAACTCTCGTAGTGTAAATGACACAGTGATAGAGAGGCATGACAATTTAATGGAAGCGTAATTTTTGTTCTGTAAGTGTACTCAGTTTTTCAACAGTTTACCAAATGACATAAAATATTGTGAAAAATATAATACTTTCATCAAATTAAGTGTTAGTTATATTAGAAAAGAATATTGATAAATTATCTTAGATTACAAAAAGATTGGTAATTATTTTACAGTTATTGCTATATGTATTAATTTAAAATAAGCTAGTGTATAGTTAATGGACTTCTGTTCTATATATTCTTATGATTCAATTGTAGCTTTTTTAGCTAATAAAGATGCATAATTATTATTAAAAAGTATATAAGAAGGTAAGTGTTCTGATATTATTAATATTTTATTACAATTTTAATTTTGTACGAGTTCCCCGATTAACATTTTACCCATCTGATTCCGCCCCTGCGGCCGGCGCTATCTGGCCATCATCATCTATTAGCATGCACATCGCTGGCATTTCAACCATGGCATTCTAGATATTCTCATCCCGAAATGCTGATCATCTTGAGGTATAGCCAAGAATACTGTTTTCTCATGTTTAACACCGTTCTCTGATCATTCCGAGATTCCGATCTCGATTATGCGGTGCCGAATCTCTTTGTCTTAACTTTATAATTAAGAATATGACATTTCTAAAGTGTCACGCAGAAGATGGATCGATCCGTAGAGCGAAGCAGAATGTTGTGATTTTTTTATCTAGGCCGGTCTTAGACGTCAAACGGAAAACGCGTCTGGTAGTGGTCTGTTTTGGAGAAAGAAAGATCATTTTAGAAAGGTAATGGTAGTGGTAAGTACAATGCAGTGGCGAACGGTGAAATTTAGCCATATCTTAAACTAGGAGCATAGGCAGACTCTAAGTCATAACTACTAAATCTAAAGCAAGAAAATGTCCGTAAGAAAAATGTGAAATGTTTGCACAATATTTTTTCCAGAGATAGCAGGAAAATTTATCGGTGAGTTTCAGATTCGATAAAAAAATTGGAAGTAAGAAATTTTTAAAAATCGTTTCCAAATATATTTTACGTTTTCAATTATCGCCGATTTATAAATACATCTTTTAATTTGCTTATGTAAAAAAATATACTACAAACATTATTAAAAAAGTTATGAAGTCATAAGTGGAAGTATAGAAACACAAAAAAAATATATATATTTTTTTTGTTGAAATAGGCTTAAAATGTCATGGAACGTCGAGATTTTAAATTCGAGCGAAAAAAATTTCTGTCTGTCTGTCTGTCTGTCTGTCTGTTGGTCTGTAACTATTTTATGCGCACGTTTACTCTGGAACCGTTTATGGTACAAATACCACTTATATATTATAACGAGATCTGGAAGTGGATTATATTCTGATCCAATTCCGTTTAAGGATTCGGAGGTAAATGGGGTAAATAAGCAAAGCAAACAGGTAAGAGTCCATAAAATTTCAATTTAGGGCGTACGAGACGTCCAGGTCCCAATTTTTTTTGGCATCAGCCACCCCCCACTATAACCACCAAGCTATTATGGAAGAGAGTAAAAAAATTAAAATGTGATTTAGTGTGTATACAAGAACGAAACGTCTCAAAAAATATTTGGCAATAGCTACCCCTTCTACCACCCCCATTGTCACCCCCATCCTATGATTAAACCAGGTCTAGCCAGAAGATTTACCAAGTGAACTTAGTTCAAGAGCTTAATGAAGATGATTTCAATCCATACAACATACAGCAGTTATCGATATGTGGATAAATTAAAGATTTTATTAATCGAAATTTCGTAATTTCATTTGCCAGATATTTTAAGTGGTATAATGACTTAAATTTAAGAAATTAAACTTTGACAATGTGGTTAACGTGGTCACATTAAGGCCGAGATTCTTTGCTGAAGATACCTACTCTATTGTGGAGTTGTTAATTTTCAGGTGATTATTACTAGTATCATCTCGTTGGCAGTCACGACCTATACAGAGAGCGACTGTTCTATATAGTTGGATTTATTTTAAGACCATTTTTACCACACCAATCAAAGATACTTTTTAAATCAACATTTACTAAATTTATAACCTCATTAGCATTAGATCCATTACCAGAGTTATACAACTGTATATCATCAGCATACAAATGGAGTCGAGAATATTTTACAAATTCAGGCAGATCAAATGTAAAAACCGAGAATAACAATGGGCCAAGAATGCTACCCTGGGGTATACCGGAATTAGTGTGACCAAAGTTTTATTAATTTTCACTCTTTGCGAACGATCACACAAATATTTAGAAAACTAGGCTAAGATAGTAGCATCAAAACCTATGAAGGATCACTTTGCAAGCAATAGATCAAAATTAACTATATCAAATGCTTTACTTTGGTAAAAAGGAATTAGCATTTTCGAGCAGGACTTATCAAATGCCGTCGCTATGTCATAAACCACTTTTAATAAAGCTGTATTAGTGCTAAATTTGGTACGGAAACCTGATTGTATCAAAGGAAGAATTTGATTTATTTCTAGGTAATTTTTTTACTTCAAAAGCAACAATTTTTTCCAGCAGTTTTGCGAATGCTAACAGTATTGATATTGTTCAAATGTGCCTACCTAGCAATGACGAGAGCCAACAGCTCGAAACTGCAGTCTGCGAGTGGTGTGTGACGACTGGCAAGAGAGCTCCTTTAAGTAGGATCAGACTTTCGGCTGGTGTTTGCTGCAATCGAAACATTAGCGTTTTGATGGTAATATGCAATTATTACACTTAACGCGCCAGACTTGTAACTTGTAATTCAGCGCTCGGCGGGGCACATAGCCAGGAGAGTAGCTGTTGATTGCAGTCTGGTTACGTTCCTTATAGTAAAATAAGGATTTTATAGAGGAGTTTGCGACTAAAAATATTATGTTTAGGATTGACATTGGTCTTAAGTCATTATATAAAGTTGGATATAGCGATTTAAACAAGGATGTGACGTCTGCAGATTTCCAAATTAGTGGAAAGATGTCCTGATTTATAGAGTCACTGAAAAGATTTTTTACTAGATCTAAGCAATATGACAATTCGTTATTTATCATTTTTGTATTTATATCATCGACTCCGTATGATTCTGATGTAATAGATTTTAAGCCTTTTTATATATCCTCATTATTATAACACCACGGGTAATTACGACCCCCTTTATCCCGGGAGGTTCTAGAAATGCCTTGTGTGGGAGGGGCTATACATTTAGAGACAAGGGACACACACCTAATATCCGTGTATAGTGGAAAAATCCCTCTCACAGTATTTTTCACTGCCACGACCGGGAATCGAACCCGGGACTTTTGGGTGAGAGGCAAGTAAGTACGCTTACCTCTGGACCATTTCATTAAATCTTCAGGTAAATTGTTAATATAGTCCTTCTTTCCATAACAAATTCCCCAGTTGTGTAAGGTTTTCCATATTTTTTTGGATCGCTTTTATCTCTTTCAAGAATAAACTGCATATAAGCCTTTTTTCACGTTTTATAGCATCTTTAACATAGTGTCTTTAAGTAACATAATATAGACTGCTAGTATCTGATTTATGTTTTAAATATTTTAAATGAACTTTATTTTTGTGTTGAATCGTCTTTTATAAATTGTATGTAATATATGGCTGGTAATTCCGCTTCCTTTGAATTATAAAGGGTGCCTCACCGGGAACTAAATCGATCGATATAGAGAAAAGTACGCATCAGAAAATTTTGAAAATTTAAATAATTACTAATGTCGGTGTGTGGCCAATCCAAGTAAAAAATGGAACATCCTATATATTTTAGGATTTTTGAAAAGAGCATAAAATTCTGAGTCGAAAATATGTAGCATATCCTATACCTAAACTTAGCCGTTTCAGAGATATTTGACATTTTATAGAAAATTTGACAGGTGCAACGGTTTGCAAGAACCGTTATAACTTTCTTCGTGTAAAAGATCCTCATTTGCTTCTTGCCAAGTAACAGGAACACAAGGATAACTACGTTCTATAACCGAAACAAATTCAATAATATCATACCAAGTGTTCCGTTTGTCGCGTTACATTTTGTCAACTTGAAACCGCGAAAACTTGTTTAGGTCAAATGGAACACCCTGTATTTTTTTACGCCAAGTTGTCTAAAATTGAATTCCCTTTTTTCTGATATTATAGCATTGTGGGGGTTAAAGTTACAACTTTTTGAAATATTTGCGATTTTATTAGAAATTCATGAATTGTTGTAATCATTTCATCATGATTGCCAGGATTAGAAACAATCAGTCATTATCTTATGTCAAAAAAGCCAGCACGTTTAAATTATACCAACGAAAACTTTTTAAATTTGTTTATTATTTATGGAGAATGTGATAAAGTAATATCAAGAACTTGCAGCACATTTGCTACTCGATATCCATAAAAACGCAAAATAACACTAACACTGTAACATGCGTATTAATCAAATTGAAGATATGGCATGAACTAAAATAGAAGAGATAAGATCAATTTAAAATATGATTTCATTTTAATTTAATAATTGCTCAAAATTCCGCCCTCGAACCTCGACACATTTTTCGCACCTTCGGATTAGTTCCTCATGGGTAGCTCTTCTAATTGAATCCTGTGATAGTTTTGAAATGCATTTCTTACTCTTTGCATACAATCTTCAATGGTTGTTAATGGGCTCTCATAAACTTTATTTTTAATAGTTCCCCAAATGAAATATGCCAGAACTGATCAATCGGGCGAGCGAGGAGGCCATAAGAAAGGTCCATTATTGGCAATCCATTGATCATAAAAAGTTTCTTGCAAATAATTATTAATTAAATATGTGTTATGTGGGGGAGCATCGTCGTGCTGATAAAAAATGTTTCTATGTTCGGCGAGAGGCAAATTTTCTAAATAGTTATTATTCAAATTTTGTAAGATATTCAGATATCTTTCACCTAAAAAAAGAAAACAAAAATTTACCTATACATATTAGCAGAAGAGAAAATTTAATTTACCGTTTAAATTTTCCTGATAAAATTGTAATACCACCACTCTATCGTTTCTTATGGCACAGTAAACATTGAACTGCCAACTTTCCTGAAATTTTCGCTCTCTTAACATATGAGGATTTGAGTGACTCCAATAATACGAATTGTGTCTATTAAAAAGTCCATTTTTAGTAAATTTTGCTTCATCTGTCCATATAATATTTCCCAAATAAGAATCGTGACCCACAAACCTTATTAGAATAAACTCAAAAAAATTATGTCTTCTTAGGAAATCTGTTTCCTTTAATCCTTGAACCATATGGAATGAAAACGGGTGAAACTTATGTTTTAATAAGATTCTGTGAAGTGAATCCTTGCATAGTCCCGATTCCAGAGCAGCTTGTCTTAATGACATCCTTGGAAATGTATGAAAATATCCCAGAATGACTATTTCAATGCTTTCGTCATCAACAATAATCTTTCTTCTTTGTATTTTTGCCTCGACAGAGGCATAATTTTTAAAATTTTCCAGTATGCGTTTTACAGTGTTTGGTGACGGTTTCCGTTTTTCTGGATATCGAGTAGCAAATGTGCTGCAAGTTCTTGATATTACTTTATCATATTCTCCATAAATAATAAACAGATATAAAAAGTCTTCGTGGGTGTAATTTATACGTGCTGGCATTTTTTGACATAAGACAATGATTGATTGTTTCTAATCATAGCTATTTTGATGAAATGATTACAACAATTCATAAATTTCTAATAAAATCGCAAATATTTCAAAAAGTTGTAACTTTAACCCAATGTCAGAAAAAAGGGAATTCAATTTTACACAACTTGACGTAAAGAAATACAGGGTGTTCCATTTGACCTAAACAAGTTTTCGCGGTTTGAAGTTGATAAAATTTAACGCGAAAAACGGAACAGTTGGTATGATATTATTGAATTTATTTCAATTGTAGGACGTAGTTCTCCTTGTGTTCTTGTTACGTGACAAGAAGCAAATGAGGATCTTTTACACGAAGAAAGTTATAACGGTTCTTGCAAACCGTTGCACCTGTTAAATTTCTTATAAAATGTCAAATATCTCTGAAACGGCTAGGTTTACGTATGGGATATGCTACATATTTTCGACTAAGAATTTTATGCTCTTTTCGAAAATCCTAAAATATATAGGGTGTTTTATTTGAAATAAGCAAGTTGGTAAGTATCGACTTCCGGTATAAGCGGAAGTGCCAGCTGCTTGCAATTATTTTAGTTGGATTGGCCACACCGACATTAGTAATTATCTAAATTTTCAAAAATTTTCTGATCTGTATTTTTCTCTATATCGATCGATTCAGTTCCCAGTGAGACACCCTGTATAGTGGGGCATGAACATCAAAAAGAGACAGTATGGCGTTGTTCATTATTTCAATTCTAATATTTAAGTCCTCGATAGCGTCAATATAATCCCAATGTATTCTAGTAGCATCAAGAGCAAAGCTATTTATATTATTTCAAAATAGCCATTTAGATAAAATGCAAATAAAAGTCTTCATTTACTAGCTCCATGCATATGGGCCAATAAAGCAATTATAAGAAATTGTTAATTACCATCGGGTAACTTTCTTATAACCGTTTTTTTTTTCATTATCATCGCTTGCTTTAATTTAATTGACTATGTTCATTATCCGGGCACGTTCCACAACCATCATAACGGCGCATGAGAAAAAACAAACAGCCTAAGAAATACCTCTGTCCCCTGTCACTCGTCTAATTCTAATTGCGTATCAAATATCAGTAAAACCCTCCGACGAACCGACGTGCCGCGGCGCTACACTGCTCGTCGAGATCAAGACGGCGATGGACATTCTGTTCTTATAAATATCATGTCGTACAAGGTATTGGATACCAATTAAAAACTATGAAACAGATATCTGATAATTGCTTGGAATTTCATCCCGCGGACCCTAAACCGATACGCTGTCAGAGGTTTCGTGTTGCCCAGAACGATGTGCGGTGCCCCCTTCATCATCTCTCATCTTTAAATCGGTCAGTGGACGGTGAAACGACGATTTTGTTGAGAAAAAAATCTATCGGTTATCCGCGTGACAGGGTGCGACACCGGAGGGACAGCGTTTTGTATCCTTTGTGACCGGCGATGTTTTCTAGGAATGAGCAAAACGTTATTTGACATGGACAGCTTGAAAATGGGAAATGTAAAGAAACGCGGTAGTTTTCTTGGCATTTACGCTTACTAAATTTAAGACAATACAACGATAAAGTTCTGGACTTATTTAATTGCCAAGCCGCCAACACGTGTTCTTACTCCGAAATTTTAAAATATTTTCACTATGAAGCCTATTAACAATTATCATAGAAGGAAAAATATACTATTTCAAATCACAAAACCATGCAATTTTGAAACTATACTTAACTAAAATAATTACAAGCAATTGGCACTTCCGGTTATACCGGAAATCGATACCAACTTGCTCATTCTAAATAGAACACCCTATATATTCAGGGTTTTCGAAACGAGAATAAAATTCTGAGTTAAAAACACGCAGGACACCCTAAGCTTAAACCCAGCCTTTTCAGAGATATTTGACATAAAGAAAATGACAGGCAACGGTTTACAATAACTTTTATAACTTTCTTCGTGCAAAAGATACTGATTTGCTTTTTGGCATGCAGAAAGAATATAAGGAGGGCTGTACTATACAATTGAATTACATTATTCCTTCAGGATAGCTTATTAAAAGTATTCTAAATCAAGTGGCAATATTGTCCAACAAAAATTTTTGGGCAATTTCGTTGTCCGACACCTTAAAGTTAAGGGCTTTATTTTATGGTGTCGGATGCGTCAAACGACCCAATACATTTTTCCGACACAATGTTTCTCTTTTTTTTAAATTAAAAAAAAAAATGCGATTAAAATGAAAAATTATGCTGAGGTAATATATTTTTTTTTTACCAAATCCATAAGTTTGAAGCACTTCCACGGAAAAACGACCCCCCCCCCCGCTACCCAAATTTTTTTTCGTACAGGACAAAGTTGCCCGGCTGGCTGAGAATATTGCAGAGGAATACCATTTTATGCAAATTCAAAGTCTACTTCGAATTTTTTTAAATTTGTTCCTATGAATTCCAAAGTCAACTAGAAATAGCAAATAAATGCCATTTCCAAGGTTATTTTTCATCTGATTTTAAATCTGAAAAAGGCGTTGGAAAGAGAATTACAGCTTTATGAGAGAAGTGACTTAAATATACAGGCTGCTATTTAAAATAAGACAGTTGCGGCAATTTCCTGCCATACCGGATGTGATTGTTGCTTATATTTAATTTTCCAATTTTCAGAATTTTATTTTTAAAACTGTAGAAAAAAAGTGGGGGTAAGTGCTTTCTGGGTCACTTGGTATATGGTTAGTGTTAAAAAAAAACATTTTTGGTGTGTTTCTCATAGCATATTTTATAGGAAATCCATGGTATGCAATTAAAAGGGTTAAAGGTAAGGATTTATAGGGTGTTATTTTATTTAAATTAATCCGTGAGTTTGCACCCCGTCGTAAACGAACGCCCCCTGTAAAGGGAAATGATCTGCTCAATAACACAAGTCACGTCAAAGTCCGTAATTAATAAAATTTTAAAAAGAAAATGAACTCACCAACGTTAAACCGAAGTAAAACTCCGGCAAAGGAACAAAAGTTTATGAGCTTTTAAAGTATTAAGCACATTAATTACAAGGCACTTAATTATTAACAGTGTACAGATATTAACAATATTATTTTACATCGTTCATAATCAGGGTTTGGATAGCAATTAATATGATTATTATAATCACTGTAATTATTACTCCATGTTCTTTAAAAGTTTGATGATATACGTTTTTAAAACTTTTAGAGCTATCGATTTTCATTTCTTTGTTTTATGGTCTCCTCAATTAATCTGATGACCTCACAAGGTTTTTTCAGACATACGAAGGTGATTTCTAAAGATATTTCATTTGTCTAGATATCAAATGTCTTTAGATACCAAAGGCATTTGGTATTTTTGTAGATACCGATGGAATTTACAGATATACATGGTGGCTCCTAAGTTGCGCAGAGTTATGGAAAGAACTTTAAAAAAATATTGCCTGAAAAAAGAGTGAGAAAATATCTGATAATTTAATTTTTGATACTACTCTAGAAAAAGAAGAAAATGTTATTGACGAAAAATTTAACCTTTACTTTATTGAAAGTGTAGACACTATAATTAGAACCATTAATATGCAAAACTAGGAAGAGGTTAACAGAAATTATTTATTCACTGAAGGAGACTACAGACCCTGAATGGTATCAAAATTATTAAAGATGCATTTGAATTAATAGGAGATTGTTTTCTTGATCTAGTAAATACTTCAACATAATATTTTTAGTCGCAAACTCCTCTATAAAATCCTTATTTTACTATAAGGAACGTAACCAGACTGCAACCAACAGCTACTCTCCGGGCTATGTCCCCCGCCGAGCGCTGAACTACAAGTTACAAGTCTGGCGCGTTACGTGTAATAATTGCATATTACCATCAAAACGCTAATGCTTCGATTGCAACAAACACCAGCCGAACGACTGATCCTACTTAAAGGAGCTCTCTTGCCAGTCGTCACACACTACTTGCAAACTGCAGTTTCGAGCTGTTGGCTCTCGTCAGTGCTAGGTAGGCATGTGACGACCGGCACGAGGATCCCTTGACTATTTGGTATATCCCGGTATTTTTACAATAGCGACATGTAAAATAGTCAGCAGGCGCCATCTAGCGGTCCAGTGTCTGTTGCAATCGAAAAATAAATAGCCTGACTGAGCTTCGCATAGTTCAAATGTGCAACAGACACTGGACCGCTAGATGGCGCCTGCTGACTATTTTACATGTCGCTATTGTAAAAATACCGGGATGTACCAAATAGTCAAAGGATTCTCGTGCCGGTCGTCACATGCCTACCTTGCACTGACGAGAGCCAACAACTCGAAACTTCAGTCTGCAAGTGGTGTGTGACAACTGGCACGAGAGCTTCTTTGTGTAGGATCAGTCTTTCGGCTGGTGTTTATTGCAATCGAAGCATTAGCGTTTTGATGGTAATATGCAATTATTACATTTAACGCGCCAGACTTGTAACTTGTAATTTAGCGCTCGGCGGGGCACATAGCCCGGAGAATAACTGTTGGTTGCAGTCTGGTCACGTTCCTTTTAGTAAAATAATTATTTTATAGAGGAGTTTGCGACTAAAAATATTATGTTTAATATTCCGCCCTCTAAAAGCACATTTGAACTAGTAAACACTTCGCTGACATATATGGTACACAGAAAACTTCTTATGTTATTCCGTACCAAAGATTTCAAATTCATCGAAGACCATAGTCCAATAAACACAGTATCAATATTTGAAAAAATTGTGGAAGTAGTCAATCAAGTGGTTTTAGTCTTATTTCTCGACTTGAAAAGGGCATTTGATATGATAAGTAGGGAGATATTAATATCCAAGCTAGAGGAATAGGGCTGAGAAATAACTTGTTCAATTTGTTTAAAAGTTACCTAAGCAACAGATCACGAACATGGCGTACCTCAGGGAACTATTCTTGGTCCCATTCTATTTACTCTATACATAAATGATATTGTTAAGTATGCAAGTAACTGTAAAATGTCCATGTTTGCAGATGATACAATATCGTATATAAGTGGTAATGATCTTAATCAGATGTATATAACTATAAATTAGGAATTAGCGCAGTGGCGGTACTAAATAAATGATTGAGTGAGAATCGTGTAGAGTGTGTTATGTAGTTTAAACATAACAAATTTGTATATAGAGGGCGCCGCAGAACCTGCATCTGGTGATGAATTTTTTTCATATTTTTTTTACGAAACGTGGTATTTCTGACAAGAAAATCTGATGAGGGCGTCATTTCTACGTATAAAAGATATACTTGGTAGAACTTGATAACTCCAACAGTTTTCGAGGAAAGTGCCGTTAAACATTTCAATAATTTTTTGAAAGACAAATTCAAATTCAAGAGTCTATGTCTATGTCAAAAGCAACTGAGAAGGTTTTTCGAATTTCCTGAGACATGTTATTCTTACAGTTTTTGCCGTCAACTTTCATCCCTTTCATTATTATTGTATCTCCTCAAATAAGGAAGATATAAGCGTTTGTGGTTTTCTTATTTTTCAGGTTCTTGTACTATATCTCACAAAGTAATGTTACGTGTTTACAGTCTCCAGTAAACATCTTGTATGTAGGTTCAAATAATTGTAAGAAGACTTTTCACTAACCAATATTTAATTACAATAATTATTCGTTATTATAACGCACTAAGTACAACTATGGACATTAATACAATTTATAACTTATTACTGTTCTTATTTTGTCTGCTCACTTGTTCGTCTAATATATAATTATTGAGCTCCGTGCGCGGAATCTACTCTATATATATCTAAGTCGCTTTATTCTCGAACGTTCCAGTCTATCGTTCGCGGCGTTTCTGTCCCTTCTAGTATATTCTATGAGGCAGTGGTGTAAAAGTGCACATAATAGTAGGCTATGAATTTCGAAATTCTTTTTACTGAAATAAAGCTGAAAAAAATTGGGACGACTTTACTAATTTTTTTTTCTCACTAATAGATATTTAACGTAGTTCTCTAAAAATAGACAGGCAGTATATAATTTTTATTCCGCTCGCCTTAAAAAAACTCTCAAACAAGCCCTCCTACACCAGTGCCTTCCCAACCCACTTAGTAACAAACAAAAACCATCAAAGCGTGCCTATGACGGGCGTCACTCCGAATCCTTTCGGATCAGACAAACGCATTCGCATGCAAATAAAACAAAAGACGAAAAAGTAAAAAAATCATAGCCAGCTAGCATCCCTCTAATTCACGAATTCACTTTCAGGACGAGAGCCAACGTGACGCATCCATGTATGAAATGAGCGTGCAGATCAAGCAGGCGAGAGAGGCGCAGGGTTGCCAATCGCTGTGGGCCTGACATAAAGTCATCTGGAGTTGAGAGGTCATTCGGGGTCCATTCCGTAGCCTAGCAACGCCTCAGAGCCGCAGAATAACACCCGAGGATCTAAGTTGGCGTCGTCGAAAACGGACATTCTCGATGCCGGGGCGAGCAATAAGAAAACTAATTATCTGCGAAGAGTCCTTTGGATATTGTTTTTTTGCCTGCTCGATGAAAATAACCCTCGGTTTAGGTTTATTCCTGCTGCGGCGAAGCTGTGGCGTCGATACGGGCTAAAAGTAGCAGTACATGCAGAACAGTAAACATATTACCAACAAAAAATAAAACCTACTAACATATTTTCCACAGATATGTCTTAAAGCAGTTACTCTTGATTTGTACTGTTAAATAACACAAAATTATTTTCCACCTTCGTTGAAGGTTTATATGATGAATTAAATACGTATAAATATTTTTTATGATATAGTTATTTGTAGAAGAAGCTTAATAACAAGCATATATAGAAAATTGTACTTGAATTGCGAATTCTTTTATTTATCATTATTCACTGCAGTTTTTGTAGGCGTTTGAGTGGTGTCGCAATATATAATCTGTCGACATTTGATATGTATTGTAAGAGTCGTTTACAAAATTAAAGTGTATAGCTATAAACATTGTTCAAATGAATGTCTAAATATCAGAAACCCGATGGAGCATGGAGATTTCTAATGAATGCTGTACTGGGCCAAACTGAATGGAGGAGCTGATATAATAAAATATATAGAGACAAATACTAACATGGCTAGGACGTGCTAAAGAGTCGATGATACAAAAGTAACAAAGAAAAAATATACATGGAAGATTATTTATTGGAAAACGAAGAGAACGTAGAGTCCTAGGTTGAGAGGCTTGTATGATGCGGAAGATGATCTGAGAAGTAGGAACATTAAAAGGTGAGCGAGAAAAATTTAAGAGAATGGAAGAAAAGAAGCAAGACTTTACTCAAAGCTCTAATGCCAAAAGAAGAAGAAGAAAGGAAACAACAAGAGAACAAGAAATGAAACAACAAAAGAAGAAGAAGAAAAAATTGTTAGAAAAGTCCGAAGAAGAAAGAGAAATAATCGATTTCACTGCATAATGAGTGAAAAGTATTTTGCTAAGGATGTAAAAAATATCATATGATTTATGTGTATTTTGTCTAATAAAAAAATTACCCTAGCGCTGACAAATATACACCTTTACGCTTGATTTTAGATAATTTTCTACTTCAATATTTTCACACATTTTATACAATAAATAGAGTATTTGAGGTACAAAATTTTAAGTATTTAATATCGATTGTTGTTTATTAGATTCCAACAATACGAAAATTCAAACTAAAACAAATGACGCCGAATTTTAATTCAAGTAATTTATCGCTTCAGTACATAAAATAATGTTTAAAACGATTCTGTGAATATCATCAGAAAGAATTTAGAGGCAGCATTCATATACTCAATTTTATCTCAGCTAAATTAGCTACTAAAAAGAATTGAAGTATTTTCACCGGAGCCTCCACCATTTTTTAGAAAATATTTTTATGTCGTGATGGCCGGTCTGCAATTAATGCTTTACTGAGCCTTTTTTGCCTCTGTAAACTGTGCATCTTCAGGCCATTAAAGCAAAAATTGAAAAAGAAGTTAACAACTTAAACAGAAACCATAATAACGCCATTTTCAATATTTTCCTAAACTTAAGAAGACGCTATGAGCTTTGCATTGAAAATAATGGTGGCCAGTTTGAACAATTCCTTTAACTGATTACTTATGTAGTATTATTTTGTTATAAAGAGTTTTCTCTTGCTTTGTTAAATCTGTTTTTAATGAATTAAACAAATATGAAGTTAATTCTATCATATTAATTATTTACACGTGATTATAGTTAGGTCATATACAACACTGGCGCAACTTTAAAAAAATGGCAACTCATATGGATTGAATCAATTTAAAAGAGCAAACATAAAAATCGATATTGATAAGGCGCACAAAGAATATCTTATCAATATTGAGAACCAAATTAAGTCCAATCCAAATCACTTCTGGTCATATGTAAACAGCAGAAAAAATATATCCAGTATTCCTAGCGTTATGACCTATAATGACTCCATATTAAATGAACCACAAGTAATAGTTGACACATTTGCTAATTACTTTCAAGAGTCTTTGCTTATGATATAAATAGCACTCATTGTAATACTAACAATTTATGCATTCCCTATATTACCGAAAATGACGTACTCAAGGCACTTAAGAAAATTAAACCCAAAATCACTACAGGTCCTGATGGTATTCCGATTTTTCTCCTTAAAGATTGTGCCATTTTATTTGCAAAACCGCTAGCTAGTATTTTTAATTTGTCTAATAAAACTGCTACTTTTCCTGAAGTCTGGAAAATATCTAGGATCTGTCCGGTATTAAAAAAAATGATAGATGTGCTATTGAAAACTATAGGCCAATAGTAATATTGTGCAATTTTAGTAAACTATTTCAAAACGTAATATACGATATTCTCTTTGATCACGTCAAATCTAAAATTTGCCTCGATCAACACGGATTCATGCCAAATCGTTCTACCACCAGTAATTTGGTGTGCATCACTCAGTTCATAGCTGAACAGTTGGATGCTGGAGACCAAGTAGGTGTCATTTATACAGATTTTTCTAAAGCCTTCGACAGACTGGACCACGGAATTTTGCTGAACAAATTATCCGAATTTGGACTAACTGAGCACTTCCTAAACTTTCTTGAATCCTACGACTAAATGTACAATACCGTGGATTTTGGTCTATGGATATCTCAGCGACATCAGGTGTTCCCCAAAGTTCTGTGCTTGGGCCATTGCTCTTTAACATTTTTATAAATGATATCGTCATTGGCTTACACTGCAAAACATTACTTTATGCCGATGACCTAAAAATTTTTACATGTCATGTCAACTATGGTCTTGGTGTAGCGTAAACAATTTACAGTTAAATATCTCAAAGTGTAGCTTTATGACATACACTCGTGCACAAAATCCAATAAAATTTATCTATACAATTAATGATGATGAACTGAAAAGCTGTGGTCATTTCAAAGATCTAGGAGTAATATTCGATCCAAAGTTATCTTTTATTGGCCATATCAATCAAATCACCGCTAATTCCTTCAAAAATTTAGGCTACATTATCCGTAATTGTAAAAAATTTAACAAAAATACACTGAAACTTCTCTTTAATTCATTTGTGAGATCAAGACTTGAATATGCTTCAATAGTCTGGAGTCCTGGTTATGAAAATCATAAATATAGCATCGAAAAACCTCAGAGGCAAATACCTCTGGTTCAAAAGTTCTGGAAATTATCCAGAGAGAGGTTTTCCACATTGTGACTTATTACATAGTTTCCACACGACTCTGTTGTATTCCTTTTTAATAAGATTTTAAATGGCACTATTGATTGCCCTGAAATTCTTAGTTGCATTAGATTTCATGTTCCTAATTTGCAAACTCGTTCGCATTCGTCTCTATTCTATTTGCCTGCACCAAGAACAAATTTGCTGTTATTTTCTCCTCTGCACCGTATATGTTCCAACTATGATTCTTTATATAATAATATAGATATTTTTAATACTAGTATATCCAAAATGCGAAATGTGGTTCTCAATTCTGCACAACAACTGTAGCTTCTAAGCTATTAGATTACAACTCTTAGGACTATACTAATCATAGACTTATTTTGTTAATTTTTATTATCATTTAATTGTTTCCTTTAGTTAAGTTATTTAGTTTTAGTTATTATTTAGTTTTCTTTTATGTTTGTAAAATTCCTGCCCTATAATTGGATTTCTGTCTGGGCAGGAGCGCTGCGGACTGTGGAAATTACAGGAGTATAGCTCTCCTGGCTGTTGGAGGGAAGATGCTCACTAAAGCGATGGCAAATAGGCTAACACCTGTTATGGAAAAGCTACTTCCTGAAACACAGAGTGGCTTTAGACCAAACCGAGGCACATGGGATTTAATCTTCACACTTAAACAGCTTCAAGAAAAAGCACTCCAACATCAAGGAGAAATTCACATGGCCTTCATTGATTTAACCAACGCGTTTGACTCGGTGGACAGGGAAGTGCTCTGGAAAATTATGTTCCGCTTAGGTATCCCTAGAAAATTTTTGGAAGTATGTCGCAGTCTACATACAAACAACAACGCCCAGGTTATGTATAATAATGAGGCAACCGAACCTTTCCAAACCCTCACTGGAGTTAGGCAGGGATGTGTCCTGGCACCCCTACTCTTTAATTTGTTTACCACTGCTCTAACAATTATTGTTGACAACAAACTGACAGTCAGAGGAATAGGTCTCAGATACCGTTTTGATGGCGGTCTCTTTAACATAGGGCGCTTTAGAGCTTTCACGAAGACACGCACATGATTCATTTGTGATCTCCAGTATGCGGATGACTGTGCACTTTTAGCCTCTACGCCGGAAGAGCTTCAAGAACTTTTAGATGTGTATGCCCAGAGCTATGATTCCTTGGGACTTAAAATCAACATTGGAAAGACTAAGATTATGTCAACTCCTCATCAAGTGAACCAAATAGACATTACACTTAACGGAAATTCTCTTGAAGTGGTGGATCAGTTCAATTACTTAGGCAACGTTGTTAATGACAAAGCAAACATGGACAGCGAGATTCGCAATAGAATTAACGCTGCATCTAGAGCACTCTGGGGACTTAGAGAGAGAGTATTTGACAACCACGACCTTGCTTTGTCAACGAAAATGGCTGTCTACAGAGCAGTTGTCATTCCAACACTGCTATATGGATGTGAAAGCTGGGTCACTTACCGTCGTCATGTGAAAGAATTAGAACGTTTTCAGCAAAGACACCTCAGAAGTATGATGAAAATCCGTTGGTTCCATCACATATCAAACGTGGAAGTACTCAGGAGAGCAAACAGCCTTCCAATTGAGGTGCTTATTTCAAGAGCACGCCTAAGATGGGCAGGTCACGTTCATCGTATGCATGATAACCGCCTTCCTAAATGTACACTTTATGGTGAATTGCTAAGCGGTAGAAGAAGGCGTGGCGGTCAACGAAAGAGGTTCAAAGACGCTCTCCATGAAAATCTAAAATCTTGCGGTATTGCAGACGAGCAATGGGAACAACTTGCAGCGGACAGAACCGAATGGCGAGGGGTTGTGGCCAGCTATTAAGGAAATGTTGCTGCAAGAAGGCCGAATCCAAGACCTAACCAGGTCTATGTTTGTCCTGACTGCGGTCGACATGTGCTCTCCCGAATTAGCCTCTATAGCCACAGTCGTGTGCACCGTAGATGAATGGGAATTACAATAGACTACACCTTTTACTTGTTTTTTATTGTACACAATTTATCGACTGTAACATTTTTATACTCGGACTCGAGTAACGGCTAATAATAATTGGATTTCTGTCTGGGCAGTTGTAACCAAAATAAATAAATATATAATTTACATGTTGAAAATAGCACTTTTCATACGCGAAAGCGTTTTCACATAATGTTAGCGTGCGTTAAAGATTTATCACATGCTATGCGAAATCAATAATTTTCAAGCGTAATTAGAAGTGTGTAGTTAGTAGCACTTTTTAAAGCAGTCGCAAAAAACTTTTTATTTTACTACTGTATAAACAACTATTTACGGCTGTTGCTATGGGGTTAATAATGACGGTTTGAAATGTCAAAATTGAATAAACAATAAAATAATTATTTTCGTGGCCTACCTTGTTATTTTTGTTTCACTTGTAATTTGACATGCATGGCTCACTCTTCTTGCAATAAAGCGGCTCATTTGCATTTTGAATGTCAAATATGTCAACAAGTATTTAAGGTACACCTATACAATATTATATATTTGAAATCAGGAGAAAAAGGGCTTTTCGAAAATGCAATAATATATAAAGTGTTCAATTTAAAAAACATATATGTATTTCGCATCACGTGACCTATACATGATATTGTTTTTTTGAATACGTTTCAATAAAATACATATAAGATCCTACAACTTTTATGCCAAACCATTTTTTTTATTTTCAATAATAACAGAAATAAATGGCGGGTCAATATATAGTGAATAACTCTATAAATTTCGGTATGAATATTATTTTTGTAGGATAAAATTTGTCTCTTGTTACAAATGACTATGAATCAGCAGCATCCGCGAATTACATTTACTACTCTTTTACAATCAAGTTAAGGATTTTATGACCAGGTCAAAAATGTGCCTTTGCTATTATAGACCTATTCATATAAATGGAAAAAAACTATTTAATTTCTTACGTCATTTATCCTCAGAAATCATAATTCAACGAAAGACATCTAAAGTGTTTGTAAATACCCCAAGTTTCGCATCATTTGTACGAATTCTACACTAAATACTCGAAAATGTGGGATATCGACGGCAGGTAAACATAGTCGGCTGTGATATCCGGAGATGTTTGTAAAGCGGAAGTGAGTTTGGCGGCGCCGGGCTGGTGGCGCTCTCTGCACAGGCTCCTCTTGTATTCGGCAACTAGCCGTGAAGAGAGCGGCATATCAACGTTATTTTTATTAGGCCCTTCTATGCGGCTGATGTTTCTTGCTCTCGCAAAAAAATTGTTTGCTGATGGATATCTTATATTTTTCTGCGGCAGTTAAATTGCGTGCCATGGACGTAGAAAGGGGAGGAATGTGTAGGAAATAAGTTTTTAGTGGAAGTAAGTAAATCATGAGATTCTTTCCTATGTACAGGGTGAAAAAGTTGTTGATCAGTTTTTAAAAAATGTTTTAAGTAACAGTCTGCATAATGTAATGAATGTCATGTCGTGGTTAGTTATAATTGTTTTCGATGATGTTGACATGGTTAATGTAAGGCACGTCGAATAGTGTATTCGATGATAGTGTTTAAGTGTTTTGACGTTTATGGAAACTACGTCAGAGAAAATGTCACACCAGAGGTTCCAACTCTTCCCAGGACTAAAAGCCCAAGACAACAAGTCTACGACGACTTCACGGCCAGAGGAGCAAAATCTTTACCGTATGGTGCCAATAAACATTTTTTCCGAAAATTATTTAAAAATATTGACATTTCCAACAAACATTTTGAGAGAAAGAGTCAATATTTCCATGCATCTAGTCGTAGGAAAGCCATGAAATATAACTGTATAGTACAGGCCTTTAACATAAGAAGAGGCCGCTTCCAAAGGTAGGCAATGTGGGCATATAGCTATGTGGCTTAGATACAATTTAAAGAGTATTATAGAGCCACACATGCCCCAATAAAATACAATTTTGCAGACCAGTTTTAAGGACGATTTACTAATTGGGCATCTATTTTTTTATGGATATCTTTTTGGCGGAGACGTCCTTAGCTTTAACCACAGTGTTTGTGATAAACAAATCAGTCAGGTACCTGAAACTAAATCGGAGGGCTGGCTGGAACGAGATACAGTAACAAGCTTAGAAAACTTATTGCATGTATAAATCTACTCGCATGTAAACGGCATCTTATAAAAATTACTTGCAACTATTATTGTAACATTTCCCCCCTCTACTCGATTGAAAACGTTATATCACACTCTAACCAAACAAAGCCAAAACAGATTGCTGCAAAAGGAATCCATGAACGCAGAAGTTTTTATAACGCTCAGTGAAGTAGGTAATAATCTGCGACTAACAAACTTCCCTGAATTTAAAAAAAGTCCAGGCTAGATAAATAGATATTATTTTCTTTTATTTGGGTTTTCTACCACATGTATTATCCTCTTCAAAAACATATCACCGAATCTACAAAATAATAGAATTATTGGAAAAAACACTACTCTTGTAAATGAGGGACCCTACTCAAAACTAAACAAAGATCCAACAACATCAATAGAGAGCAAAATTTACAGAACTTTGTTTAAATACACACACGAATTTAATGATTTTGAACGAAGGAAACTTACACTACATCATAGTAAACCTCCTCATTTTTATTGCTTACCAAAGACACATAAAGAAAATATTCCTATCTATATTCTTATCTAAAAGAAAATATCATCAGTTCTGTGTAAGTAGTAAGTATCTATGAAAATGACATAAACAGAATCTTAAAGTTTTGACATACACGGCAAATAAGAGTTCTTCTAAAAAAGCTTTGAAAATGGAAAGAGACTACTTTCCGAAACGTCAGCAAAATACATTATTTCTGTGTTTATTCCGATTTATATTATTTGTAAAAAATAACCTCCGACTGTTCCTTTGACGTAAACATCACAGGCGCAGGGGCTTTTTTCCAATAATTCTATTATTTTGTAGATTCGGTGATTTGTTTTTGAAGAGGATAATAATACATGTGGTAGAAAACCCAAATAATAGGAAAGAATATTCGTAGAATGCCACAAATAACTTTCAGACAATATTTAGAGGACAGATGTTAAGCTGTATGGGAAATGGGACTATTAAGAAGTTTTTTGGGAACACAGAAAATGTTTAAAACAATTTTTGTGTTGTATGCAAGTTGTACGTTTTTCAAGGTTCATGTTATTTGTTTTAAGCATTTAATAAAATAAATCAAATTTGCTCTGTTTTATTTTTAAATTTATAGTTGGTTGTTTATATTTTTTGTAAATAAATATAAAATGAATTTAAAGAAATATCACTTTGTAAGAAATAAACCATGCTTTTTGTCTTGGGCAAATCTCTTTCTCTGGGTTGGTGAATTTTATAACTGGGTGGAAATTTTCCCATATGAAAGTATATCTTAAAAAATGGCTTGCAGATTCTCCACTGGTTTTCACTCTAATCTGAATTTGATCAGAGCTCCAGAAAAGTAACAAGATTTTAAATTAAACAAAAATATGGTCACCGCTCATTTATATATCAATTGCACCGTACGAAGATGATGATGGTAACCGAAGATTAACTTAACTTACTGTGACTGGTTATTTGAGAACAACACCGCTATCCCGAATTTCCTTTCTTTCATATTAGTCGCGATTCACAATGGAATGTTCAATAGATATTGGGAGCAGGAAAATCAACATTTAGTGTGGCAAGGTAATATTCAGGAAAGATTAGGAGCTTGCCGTTTCAATGAACGAAGTTTTAGATATTTAGGTATATCTATGTCATGTTCAATTGCAAGAGTTGTCCTTAAAATAAAGTTGAAGATTTCATCTTTGAACAAAGCTCTATTACAACATTTTCTGACAAAGAACGATTGTACGCATATTCGTATGTTTCTCTTGATTTTTTTTATCGTAAATCTAAAGAGACAGTATGTAATGCCTCCACCAATTCGCGGGGAGTTCCGGAAATGGAAAATTCATTATCACTCAACATTATTTCACCATTTTACTTCTTGCAACTTGAATTTTCGAAAACATCAGCAATCAAATTTCTATACAAATTTAATACTTTAATATCGATACATTTCCATAGTCACGCAACAAATTTTATTAAGAATTTCACGGCAACAGTTATTTGTAACTAAAATTTTATATCATATTTTATTATATTTATATTAGTTTGATATCAGTGGTCAAGAAAATAAAAAATATCTATAAAAACATCTACGTCGTTAAATATTTTCAAGTACGGTGTTGGTATCTTTTCTATTTTTGCATAGGTAGGTGTATTTTATTAGATTTTTATTACATAATAAAATATCTTTCTCTAATTTTAGATATATAAAGTGGACATATATAAATTAAAAATAATCTAAGCTATTAATTTTAAGTAAACTTGCGTTAGTTAACATAAACTTTGTTTTTTTATAATTATTTCTAATTTAACCGTTAGATTTTTTTCACATAATTTAACAGATCTTTATTTTATGAGTAAAGGGTCTTCCTAAAATTTGCACTGAAAACAATACTATCCGATTGGTTGGAAACTATGCCATAAAATTCTTTAATTGTCTACCTTTGACAATCAGGAGACTTGGGATCGTTCCGTTTAAAAATACAATGAAGTCATTTTTAGTAGCCAATGCTTTTTATACATTTGAAGAATATTTTTCCTCAAATATTAATGATTTGAAGTCTGCATAATTATCTTCTACACACATTTTATGTTTTTACTAAATTTCGATGTTTTACAATTTACTACAGTGTGTAACATGCTATGTTACTTCTATTTATTAGACCTGTGTGAAATACTTTTGTATTATTGGCACTAATAAATTATTATTATATTATTATTATTATGAGTGTGCAATTTTGAGACAAATACGTTTGCACAAAATAATTTTTAATAATTTCTTTACAACATAATTCTCTAATTGTAGACCAAAAAATGACATGCCTTAGAAAGTTATCAACGCTGCGGAAAATTATTTTTCTCAATTGTTTAATAACGGTTATCGAACAAAGGTTTAAAATTTCCACTCCTTCACTCTGTGGGTATTTTTTATAACAAATATTGAAAGTTACATTCAATGATTGCCCTTCTAATACTAACATTATTAATATATGTACACTAAATTCTAATTTAATTTCTTACTCACTTTAATAATAGGGGGGGGGGGTAGATGGGTTGATCGTGGGGGTGGCTGATGATGCGCACAGACAAAAGTTACAGACCGACAGACAGATCGACACACAGAAATATATATTTTTTTCGCTCAAATTTCAAATCTCGACGTTTCATGACATTTGAAGCCTATTTCAACAAAAAATAATAATTTTTCTTTGCGTTACTATACTTCCACTGGACGTGGATGTAAAATATCAAAAACTACAAGAATTATCAAACGATTACGTGAAAAAGATTGTGTTCATTTAAATGATGATTATTTTAAGAAGCGCTGTTCTAAAGTTTAATTTCAGAAAACCGCATTTGGGCATTTCTAATTTGGTGGTTAAACCAGCACATAGGCCTGTATAACGTTTATTACCTGCCTCGACCCAATTTGCGCGTCTATCTGGGCTACGAGCAATTTTACTCGGTTTTCGGCTTTTTCAAGTATAGTTTGACGGAAGCCCAACTTAATCTGATTGGGCTACTGTTCAAAATAGCATAAGACTAACCCCTATTTGATTGTTTTTGCAATAGGCAAAGTGTTTACCGAATTGGAAACATTTAATCCTACCGTTTAAAATTCACTTTATTTGTAAATTGTGAACGCTGGAGACGGTCGCATTTTCCGTCTGTTGATTTCGGTAATTGTGGGATAGTGTGATGAAAGGGCCGGCGATGTAGTTGTGTAGTTATTTTTATAATTTTTTTTAATCGTCCTTTTTTGTATTACCTACCGTCCTGGCAGAGTTTAGCATTAGCTATTCCATTAATAAACTCCCGCAACCATCCTTCATAAAACGAGAGCCAGACTAAATAGTAAATTGTTACTAGGGTTGCCATCTACCGCAGTTGAGACTCGAACTCTAGAGTGTTAGAGCGACTAGCCGTGTTGCTTCTCACACAACTCCGTCTAGCCACTACCACCAACTCGGTAAGGTATTGAAAACGCTACTAAACATCCATGTCCTAGCCAGGATTCGAACTCGGAACCCCTTAGTCTCAAATCTAACGCGTAAGCATCGAGTTACTGGCCGGAATTTTGTCAGGTGAGTCTACTTATCGATGATTGTATATTTATGTAGACGTTGAACTATTTAAAATCAACATTGTTCAAACGATAATTAAATTAAACTGACACCTAATTAAATACTGGGTATACAAACAATAAATAATATCTTATCGTAAAAATAATCTTGGTATGGCAGGATATATGAAAAATTCCTTGTTTTTAATATGCACCTATGGAAAGTCGTGGAATTTTATATTCCTTTCCTGCCTTTTATGTGTCCTAATCTTGTAAATATCATGAAGACTTATGCATTAGTTAACCAATTAAGTTGCTATAATTCTTATGACATGTACAGTTAGCAAGATTTTTGATAAGCGCTGCCTAAAAAGCGTGAAATAATAAAACTGTTTAAGTGAAGAAAAATTAAATTAAGAAATTAGAATAAATTAACATTTTTTGGTTAGTGCCTATTGCTCTCTAAGACGTTAACTTAATTTTTATTGCCCACCTTCAAAGATAATATCGTCGCTAGTGATAATTTACAAACAAAATGTTTATTTAAGTATTTGTTTACTTTAATACACCCACCTAGCTTGAATTAATGCAAGGCATTATTTGGAGCCTCACTGAAACATTTAGAATGATGTGGGGTCAAAAACTATTGTTTAATTTCTTCGCCAAATTTTTAAAAAAATTGATAGGATCTTGACGAAAAGTTAAGCCCCAAGTGCTCAAAATTTTGCAGCTAACAGCTAAAATTATCAAAAGCTTTGAAAATAACATTTCGGAACCCTTTGTCTATTTGATAAATAAGTCAGCTGAGAATGGAATTTTTCCAGCATGCTTAAAACTTGCCATTGTTATTCCTCTGTTAAAGAAAGGCGATTCCACTGATCTCAAAAATTATCGTCAAATATCTATTTTGGGCATCTTATCTGAAATACCACAAAGAGTGGGGTATAACAGGATTTCAAATTTTGTTGGAAACAACATATGTTGACGTCATGTCAGCATGGTTTTAGATCGGGAAAATCGGTTGAGACGGCATCCTGTCATCTGCGGGAGCATCTATATCAGAACTTGGACGAGGGCAGGTTTGTTGTTTGATCTTTCTAAAGCCTTTGATACCGCCAACAAAAAAATATTGAGCCTTAAACTACATAGCATTGGTATTAGAGGCAACAGTCTTTAATGATTAATGTCACATATGGAAAATCACTCCTAGGTTGTACACTTGAATGGGGAAAATCTGACGTGCATTATGTTGAGCTTGGTGTTGCTCAAGGTGCCGTATTAGGTCCTTTACTGTCCATGCTATACGTTAATGATTTGCCCTATCACATGAAAAACTGTCACGTGACAACAATTACCGTGTTAGCGGATACTACTGAGGAGCTTGAAAACCTTATTGGTTATCCGGTTTAGTCACTAAGCACATGGTGTCAAAGAAACAAACTCATTATAAATGAGAAAAACCGTGCTTTTAAATTTTTATCTTCAGAGACCTGTTCCAAATCACATTGTTCCTTATGAAAATATACTAAATCCTAATCAGCAAAATTACTTGGCACATTTCTTTATCGCAAGCTATCCTGGACTAACCACGTAGACCATGTGCGTAACAAGTTAAATAAAATGTACTTTACAATCAGCTGAAATCAACTCTTGATAAAAATGGTTTAGTTAATATTTATTATTCTATGGCATACAGCCACATATCGTTTAATATTATGACATGGTGCAGAACTATAGAATTACAGAGGGTCTTTATAGGTCAAAAATAAAGTATCCGATTGATCTTTGATCTGAAAGTTATAATAAAATTTGCAGAGATTTATAAAAAATTCAATTCTCACTGTCCCATCTATATATATTTTAAAATGTCTCACATTTACTAAAATTAACATTGAACATTTTAGAAAGAGAGTAAACTTTTATAACTATCAGTGTGAACCTAAAGAAACGCACAAAACTCATATCTTTGGTATGTGTCTTTTGTCAAAAAAATCCTCGAACATGTCGATTTTAGTTTTGTAAATGCTACATTTTGTCACTATACCAAAATTTATGACGTCACTGGTTTTCGAGTTATGACGTCATCATAATTTTTTTTAATGGAAACAGACATTTTTGTTTACTGTTTTTGGTGGTATATTCCTTTAGCTTTCTGGTGATATGAAAAAAATTGATATTACCTAAGCCATTCTTTTGGAAAAAAATTTATTGATTGATGCCTTACATAAGTAATTGTCAGAAAGAAATCATCTCAATTGCTCAAATTGGCACCCTCAAACCATTCGACATTGACCAAGACGGGTGTAGACACTTTGCAAGCTGTTCTGGATCATCACATGGGCAATTCGTTTCATCTCCAAGCCAATTTCTGTCTTTCAATTCCTCTATGGTATCAGGTCTACTAAAATACATCCTTGACTTCAAGTAACCCCAAAGAAGAAAGTCTAAGGGAGTTAAATCCGGTGAACGCAGGGGTCACTCAATCGGACCTCGACGACCTATCCACCTTCCAGTAAAAGTGTCATCTAAAAACTGACGTGCTACTATCCCAAAATGAGGTGGGGCTCCGTCTTGCTGAAACCAGACGCTTCCAGCAGGAATTTCTTCATCTTCGTTGTTCGGAAACATAACTGCTAAGGTTGGCACTAACTCAACTCGCAAAAACTCTAAATATCTTTCGGCCGTAAGATTTTCTTAAAAAAAAAAGTCTCAATAAACGATCACCAATCATATCTGCCCACACGTTTACTTTGCCTCGCGCTATATATGGGCTTCTTGAGTCCAATGAGGATTTTCGTGTGATGGATACCTACAGTTATGCCGATGTACAGTCCCCTTTAAAGAAAATGTAGCTTCATCAGAAAAAACAATGTTCTTTAAAAAATTTGGGTTTTCATCGCATAAAGCCATCAACTGTTCACAAAACTGTAAGCGCCGATCTGGATCGTCCTCATTCAATTCGTGGATTAATTGCACTTTGTATGGATGGTATTCTTCTTTTTTCAATACACGTACAACAGAAGTTTGATTCACGTTATTATTTAAAGCCAGCTGCCTTGTCGAAAGATGGTGGTTTTCCTCAATTTCTAGAAGAATATTTAATTTGGTTTCGTTGCTTGTGATAGGGCGACCAGATCGAGGGAGGTCAGCTACACTGCCAGATTCATCATATCTAACCACCAATCTACTTACAGTGGATCTAGAAATTTGCTTTTCGGGATACGTGGCATTGAAAACATCACATGGGTTCTCAGCCTATCACCATATTCAACCATCATCAAAACCGCTATGCGTTCTCTTTCACTTAAACGTGAAATTGCATCCGCTAGTTTTAAGTTTTACACTGTCTAAGAAGTGTCACAAAATTGAGGTTCCATGCGTGCCATGATTAAAAAAGTTATCGATACTTTACACAAAAAGACCTGTATATCTCTGTTGTTAAGGTGATTGTTTTTTATTATTTTCTTTGTTTTTGTTTTTATGTCAACCGTTTTCATGCTAGTTAAAACAAAAATGTAGGTAACGAGATTTATCAGTCCATAAGAAAGTGGAACATTACTCGTGAATTTGCGAAAGGTAAGATATTTTTACATAAAATGTCATTTTTCCAAAAGAATGGCTCTGGTAATATCAATTTTTTTCATATCACCAGAAAGCTAAAGGAATATACCACCAAAAACTGTTTTTTTGAAAAATTAATGTGATCTTCTATGTTTGTTTTGATCATTCTTTTTAAATGTTCACTTAGTTGTAATTTATTTTAGTTTTATCTTTATATAAATTTATCTTGTTCGACAGTTAAATCATGCATATTGAAATTTTTGTCCACCGCGTATTTGTTGTATGGAACAAGGAACGATTTGCGTATATTTATCATTTATATTTATTTTTCAGTAATTAGAATACATGATGTGACATGACAGAAATAATTTAGAGCAGATGACCTAAAATAGGGCACGGCATTCATAATCGTTTAGGAAAAAAATCCCAGTTTTTTTCTCTAAACCAACAAAACCTATCCCATTCAGTTTTACCTACAGCGCGATACAGATCCGGTGGTTACCAACGTATATTACAGGAGGCATTTAGTTGTACGTATGTTCGCCGGGCCTGTCTCGCTACCAGGACTCCTCGGAGTCTTTCTTATCTCGGTCGGTGTATCGGGGACCAGGGCAGTTCGCAGGCATATTTCGGCGGTGTCAAAGACACCGAGTTACATGCATGGTTTCACTGCATGCCGTTTAGACGCCACCACCGCCTTTTTGGTGTCTTTCAACCCGACACAAGCGCCACGGAATCATCTCCGGCCGTAATTGTTAACATACGACGGTAATTCGCAACATCTGAGAGGAAATATTAATAGAAGAGATCTCTGTGCGTTTTCAGGACGATGAGATCCTTATCCGGCCGCGTCGTGTGTAACTTATGCTCTGCTAATGTTAATTAACGATCGCTATCGGTTCTCAGGAATAGACTTATGGAAAATGCTTGACGGACGGTCGCGTCTTGCTAACTCTCGATCAAATGAAAAAGAGGCCGGCCAATGGGATTTCTAACTAGCTACACGGTACAGTCGGATTTAATGGCTAGGTACTAGTTTTCATAAAATTATTAATAAAACTAATAAAATGATAAAATTAATTACCCTAAGGTATAGAGAAAAGTGCACATGATATCTCATTAAATGTTTTTGTAGATCCTCCGCATTCATCATAAAATATATACAGAGTGTCCCAGAACCTCGGAGGAGGGTATATGAGGTCAATAATGTCAGTACTTCATATAATTTTTTTCTACAGGCCTTCGTTACTGAGTTATGGGCCGTAGACTTGAAAATTGAATCATAGTAGACTTAGAAATTGAATTGTAGTAGACTTGGAAACATAGGAGGGTGAACATTATTTTTTCTTCAAACGTCAAAAGAACATGACTAAAGACTTTATTTCAAATAATTTAATTAGCAATTACTAATATTGAGACATTTGGTAAGTCCCTTTTATTTTTTGTGATTATATAAGTATACAGTAAAAATGCCTGCGCCAATATATTTTCTGCCTTTGAAAGTGCATAAATTGTGCTTGTAGAGGGTATGCAAACATTATAGAGGCTTTTGAGCAGCGAAAATTATGCTCTGCTAAATTTTATGACATGTCCAAGGCGTTCGATACAGTTAACCATAGTGTTTTGATACAAAAATTAGATTATTATGGGATCAGAGGAAATGCCTTAAATATATTCACGTCCTATTTTGTAGACCGCCAACAATGTATTCAATTTAACGGTAAAGTGTTCAAACTTTCCAATGTTAATTACGGGGTACCACAGGGGTCTGTCCTAGGTCCTGTGATGTTTATCATCTATATTAATGATGTCATTCAATTTGACTCCAGATGTACTCCCAATAAATATACTGACGATGCCACAAGACAACCTTTTTTTCCAACTTGTATGTTAATAGCAAAGAATTCTATAAGATAATATAATAAAAAATTGGTCGAGGAGTAATTATCTTACTATAAATAATGATAAAACCAAAACATTACAAATTTGACAAAAAATAATGAAATAAACATTGAACCCATGTGTATCTGGATATCATTAAATTTTTTATTCCATATTCAAAACTTATCAAAACGGCTATCAACTTTAACTACTCCCTCTACCACCCCCATTGCTACTTCCACCCTATTATTAAAGGGAGTAAAAAATTAAATTGGGATTTAGTGTGTATACGAGAACCAAGGGACTCTAAATTTTTTTTGGCATTAGCCACCCCCTCTACCACCCCCTCCCTATTATTAAAGGTAATAAAATATTACATTGGGATTTAGTGTGTATAAGACTTGGATACAAAATCTGGATGTGGGAGTAGTGATTCCTTGGGCAGCGGTTTTTGAAATTACAAATGTCTACAACTATCGGTGGTTACTACCATTATGCGCTCGTTTCCACACCACTTCGTGGTAGAGCATTTGTCACGTTTTTCTTTAAACGATGTATCCCAGTAGGCCTAATCCACTTTTTGTTTATCTGGTTAACTTATTTCTAATTCGTCTATTCTCTACTGGCAATACATTACATTAGTTTGAATTATTTGAGGTTGAAGGTCCAAAACGTTCCCTTGCTTCAATAAAACTGCGAGTATCGATTTCATTATCGTCTGCATCGCCTTTGTCAAATCTGTTCCAAAAAAGTTAATACCTTATCTTCCGTTTTTTCGGCTGGATCCAAGTCTTCTACATATATTTCGACATTTGTACCCTCTACTCTACTCTCCTCTGCTCCGCTCCGCTCCACTCCACTCCACTCCACTCCACTCGACTCTACTTTACTCTACTCTACTCTACTCCACTCTGCTCTACTCTACTCTACTCTACTCTACTCTACTCTACTCTACTCTACTCTACTCTACTCTACTCTACTCTACTCTACTCTACTCTACTCTACTCTACTCTACTCTACTCTACTCTACTCTACTCTACTCTACTCTACTCTACTCTACTCTACTCTACTCTACTCTACTCTACTCTACTCTACCCTACTCTACTCTACTCTACTCTACTCTACTCTACTCTACGCTACTCTACTCTACTCTACTCTACTCCACTGCTTCTGCTCTGCTCTATTCTATTCTAAGTAAGGAAATAATTCAAATATGACCGTTTGCCCATATGCCCTACTATAACTAATTTTATACGACGTTTATGTTAAAGCTTTAACGCGATAAGTCAAATACAATTTAGTACAAAGTTACTGAAGATTATGTTCGAGAAGTTTTCGAATATATTCCCCATTATGGTGGCATGTGGAAACTTCGACTCTGACCCACCGCAGTATTAGCCTCATCTATAAATTTGGATGAGATACAAAAAAGCGTACTCCTAATTAGTGCACACTCTTTGTTGCCTGCGATGAACTTTCTGCAGTTGCAGCTGCCCATCCTGGGCAATAAAGCGGATCCTTGACCGGCGCCCGCAAACGGAATAATAAACTTATAATATAAAACAAGTCAATTACGGCCATAACTGTGAGAGAACTGTAACGCAGAAAATCGCCTTTTTATGCTCATCCTCCTAGCGCATTAAGCGTTATAGCCGGGGTATTTAATATACAGTCCATTCTGCGTTAATTAAAAAGTGACAGTACCTCTTCTTACGCTCAGCAATAACTTTGAACGGTAATAACATCTTAACTTGTCCGCAGAGTCGTCTTTATATCTTTAATTTTATGATAATTACAGTGTTGCAATCGACCTGGCCAATTAATTCACTTGATGTCTCACTGTCCCACGGTTTATTGCTTTTATCGATTGCAGACCCATTATCAAATCAAAGATTTATAGATGAAATTTCAAACGGCCGAGGAGGTTGCGCTCCGCAACGTGCAATTTGGGATTCATTTGTGCGTTATTTATTCAAAGCGCTGAATTGTGCGATGTAGGTCTGTATTCAAGAAGTTATTGCTGACCTATTGTGGGTGGTTCGGACGTCCTTAGTAGACGGGTTGTCATCAGAGTCAAAATAACAAAGAGATGAACACACGAAAAATGAGAGGCGTGGGTGTACCAAAAATTAATTTGGCTAGATAATTTTTTAAATTATATTCTTCTGAGACCCAATTATAAAATATATCTATTTTCTGTGTTCTGTAACAGTCATGCTTGAATTATTTATAATTTTGAAGTTAGTAGAATGTAGGTTTTTACGGCCGTTGCGTAATGAAGTAGATTCTTCCTGGTCTTGCTGTGGTCGTCGAATTTGACTTGACGTTTCGCTGATCATCCTGTCAGCTTCTTCAGAAGGATTGGAACTTACTACGGTGCTGGTACTTGGCAATACCAGTCTCCACGTGTTACTAAGTCGATACCCATCCTCTCTGTTAAAGTTGTTCACGTTTTTCATAATTTCCAGTGATTCCCTAATGATTCGCGGATAATAGCTCGTATTCCTGTCTAATATATTGACGTCCTCATAGTCGATTTTATGGTTTTCGTTATTATGGACATGTTCTGCTACCGCCGACCTATCCGTGTATCCAAATCTGGTATTTCTCTGGTGTTCTTTGATTCTGCACTGGATACTCCGTCCTGTTTGTCCGATGTAGCTCTTACCACATGTGCACTTCAACTGGTAAACACCTTTTGATAACGGTTTGCGGACAGGGTCATTGACTGAGGGAAGCATCTGCTGTATTTTCTTCACTGTTCGAAACCGTATACCTACTTTCTTTTTGAATAAAATCTTCTTCAGCCTATCTGTGACTCCCGCGACGTAGGGTAGGCATGCATACGTTGTTGGTTGTTGCTGTTCTTCTTCTGTAGTTCTCCTCTGGTTATTTACCACTAGTAGTATATTGCTTTGACTGTATCCGTTCTGCTCTAAAGCTTGTTGGACATTATTTAGTTCCTCGGGTTTGTTATCGCCGTCGCATATTGTGTTGGCTCTGTGGATCAAGGTTCTAATTAACGCTCTCTTCTGTTGTGGATGGTGGTGAGATGTCGCGTGTAGGTAACGATCGGTGTGCGTTTTCTTTCTGTAGACACCAGCTTGCCATTGTGTGACCTTTTCACTAATACATCTAAGAAAAATAAAGCTCCATCTTGCTCGGTCTCCATTGTAAATTTGATACTTGGATGCTGTTTATTCAAACGGTCGAAGAAAACAGATAAAGATAATTCTCCGTGTGGCCATATGATGAACTTATCGTCTACGTAGCGTAGCCAGCACTTTGGTTTATTCTCACTGCAGCGTATAGCTTCCTCTTCAAAAGCTTCCATGAATAGGTTGGCTATCACAGATGAAAGTGGTGATCCCATGGCTGCTCCTTGCTTCTGCTCGTAGAAGTCTCTATTCCATAGAAAGTATGTTGTAGACAGGCACAATTGGGCCAGATCAGGTATGTCTTCTATTAGTCCTTTAGGTACAAGTTGTTGACGAATCAGGTTAACTGTTTCCTCAATTAGTACATTAGTGAACAAACATTCGACGTCAAAACTAACCATGATATCATTACTTGTTATTTCCAAGTTTTCCAAAATTTCTACGAAGTGTCCGGAGTTCTTTACGTGGCTACTAGTCTTACCTATATAGGGTTGCAGTGTGTCTGCGACGTATCTGACCAACTCATAAGTTGGTGACCCACATGTGCTGACGATTGGTCTTAAAGGATTACCTGGTTTTATTCAAAAAGAAAGTAGGTATACGGTTTCGAGCAGTGAAGAAAATACAGCAGATGCTTCCCTCAGTCAAAGACTCTCTCCCCAAACTGTTATCAAAAGGTGTTTACCAGTTGAAGTGCATATGTGGTAAGAGCTACATCGGACAAACAGGACGGAGTATCCAGTGCATAATCAAGGAACACCAGAGAAATGCCAGCTTGGTTACACGGATAGGTCGGCGATAGCAGAACATGTCCATAATAACGAGAACCATAAAATCAACTACGAGGACGTCAATATATTAGAGAGGATTACGCGCTATTATCCGCGAATCATTAGGGAATCACTGGAAATTATGAAAAACGTGAACAACTTTAACAGAGAGGATGGGTATCGACTTAGTAATACGTGGAGACTGGTATTGCCGAGTACCAGCACCGTAGTAAGTCACGGTCAACCAAACAGGACGAATAAGCAGCGAAGCGAACCAAGCGCGACCAATGATCAGCGAAGCGAAGCGGCGCCTAGGTATATAACGAGGAGTGTAACACAACAAATTCAGTCTTTAGAATCCTTCTGAAGAAGCTGACAGGTTAACCAACGAAACGTCAAGTCAAGTTCGACGACCACGGCAAGACCCGGAAGAATCTACTTCATTAGACAACAGCCGTGAAAACCTGCATTCTACTAATACATTAGTTATTTAATTTTATGTAGTATTTGACAGTTAAACGTAATGCTTACGTTTTAACATTTTTCAAGTTAATTTCATATTATTAAAAGATTAAGGTGAGGTAAGCTTATATTTTGATTTTTATCTAATTTTGAACTTCAAATTTAATTTTATTTTAGATTTATTAAGTTTCAAATATGGATCCCGATCTATCAGACCTATCAGATCTTGGAAGCACTCCTCCTGATATAGCTGATTCCTCATAAAAAGCATCATTAGATTTGCTACCCAAAAAGTCTGCGTGCATTTGGAGATATGACATATTTATGGATTGGTGTAAAGAAAAATAAAGTAACGAAATATTCAGAAAATGTGTTTTTAGAACAATATTTAATTTCGTTTTTATTGTAGAAATTGTAAAATATATTTACATAACTTTCATTAAAGCAATAAAAAGTACCGATTTGTTAATTTTCTTACATAACAAGTATTATTTTTTTATTATTTTACTTTATGCACTAGTGCATAAGTAGAATTTTTGTATTTCAATTTATTCATATGTTTTTGGTAACCACTGCGGTAGTAGATAAAATTGTGTATGCAACTCGTCTGTAAAGTGCCTTTTTTCACTCATGGGATTCACAACATTTCCATTCATGAAAAAAGTATCACTTTAAACATTTGTTGCATAAATAATTATTAGTTAATGGTTTAGAATAGAAAAAAGTTCAGAATTGAAATATAAAATAAGCAACTGAAAGTGATTAAAAGAATTATTTTAGTATAACCTAAAATTATTTATAATTTGTTGTTGCAGGCTTTCTCCAGCAATTAAATCTCGATTTACACGCGCTGGTTCTGCAGGTATAGCATTAATATCATCTTCAAATTAACCAAAATCTAGTTCCTTCTCCCTTCCCGATTCTGGAACATTACTTTCAATGCACATGTTGTTCAAACTGCACATGAATTAATGATTTTTTATGCCTTTTTGGTGGTATAATGAAGTATTCTACAAGTACTTTAGTAGCTTTTGAAATAGTAGATGCCCTAGTAGGTGCAGTCAAAAATCTATCCAAGGTATTTATTACATACCTTGCCAGAACCTTGGCAAGTCTAAAATGTTTAATAAAAAGTTTATCACTTAAGGCAAATGGATTTCGGTTCGTAATAAAATGTGGCCTTTTATATGCAATGGCAGCTTCAACGTCTTGCAAATTTTATATAATCACAACTTGAAGATGAAAATTATCCATCATTAAATTATGATAATTAAATACTGTGTGAAACTAATGAAACTTATTAATTATTAACTAAATATTCATCAGCAAATGACATTTCACGCTGTCACATAACCTTAAAGTATAATTCAGAACTAAGGGAATTTTCGGATCCCTCGTGGATTTCAAGTCTGCAAGAATGCCGGATCTCATTCCCATTGGCTATTTTATGTGTCGTTATTAAAATGTTTCTATCGTATCACAGTTTCTTTTAAGTGATTACTTTTTCGTAGATATGTAATAAATTTAGTGTCAAATTTAATTTTCAAGATATATAGGGTGATGCATGAGAAATGGTACAACACTTAACTGTAGATAGTAGGAGTCAAAATATTAAAAGATTTAGCTGATAATGCCTTAATGAAATATTTATAGGTAAAGAAATACAGGGTGGTAGGGTTAAAATTAATTTTTTATTTTCCTTTGTAATTTAATGATTTTTTAACATATTATCATGAAAATTGGTGGGTGTGGGTTATTTGTGGTGAGAAATCATAACACATCTTTTTGTATTGTTTTGTATTCCTCTATCATTTCTTAACAAAAAAGATATATTTGTTTCAAGTTAAGTACAACAGATTTTGAGAAAAGTGCAAATGAAAAGTTATGTGGTAATTGTTGTATGGCGTTTAATTTCAGGCATTAAAACAAAACAAATAATGATACACTTTTAACTAGTAGGCATAAATAATTTAATTCAAAATGGTAAACAATATATCACAAATAATAAGAACTAGAACAATAATAAGAACAACTTTAAAATGTATAATACCTACTAATGCTACTATTAATGTTCAACATGACCACCATTAACCTCAATACATTTCTTTAAACGTTTATTTAGAGACTGTCTAACTTTAAATACGTTTCCCTGTTATCCCTAATAATTCTTCCCGAGTATTTATGGTATCGTTGTATATTAAATACTTACAGTAGCCCCAAAAGTAAAAATCCAAAGGATTGAGGGCAGGACTACGAGGTGGTCAAGGAAATTTACTTCATCGACTGATCCAGTGATATGGATAGTGCATATTTAAACAATTACGTAATTCTACCGAATAATGTGCTGGGGCCCCGTCTTGCATGTACCACATATTGTTTCTTAAATGTATCGGAACACCATATAAGATTTCAGGAAAACTGTTTTCTAAGTCCAGATAGAATGCACCATTTAAATTTGGTAGTAACACAATCGGCCCTAGTATGCACTCTCCAATGATAGCACACCCCATATTTATTTTAAATTCGTGTTGGAAAGGTTTTTCTTTGGATAAATAGGGATTCCCAAGTTCCCACGAATGGCTCTTTCTTCAATGAAATCTCCACGCCCGGTAAAAGTGGCCTCATCCGTAAACAATATTCATTTCATAAACATAGGGGTCATTATGTTGTTTACTACGCAAAAATAATAAAAACTGCCACCTTTGTGGAAGATCGCGAGGTAAATTTTGCACTGGAGTAAAGTGATATGGTTTAAGTTTTTCTTTCTTTAATAATCGATGAATTGATGAGTTGCTGTCAATAACCGCCGCGTATTTACTTGCGAATTTTCTGCCAAATGAACTAGTATGTCTCTTTATGATCCACAGATTTTCTTTTTGGAGGACCAGCAATATCAGGTTTTGGGCGAAATACACCTGTTTCTCCTAAATGATCAGAAAGGTTTTTAAACAACCTATGATCAGGCTGCCTTCTGTTTCCATACAGTTCTAGGCAACTTCGAGTTGCAGCACGACCACAAAAATTTACTTGCAAGTATACACAAACCATGCCTCTCATTTTAGAAGTCGAAAAAGATGTATGGTGAGGCACTTTTTATAAAACGATATTAGATATAAATTTTAAAAAACACAACATTTAATTAAATAAAACTCTCCGCAACTAATTATTGTTTGAAAGATTAATTGTTTGACAGGTACTTTTTGTCTTTATACCTACTTGATAAATATGCTTCTTTATTTACTGCGATAATGCTGTGTCACAACGCCTACTTTTAAAAATTGTTATTTGAAAAGACTTTTAAAAAATTTACATGCAACTCTTGATATGCACTTTTCTCAAAACCTATTGTACTTAGAGACTTGAAACAAGTATACCTTTTTTAGTAAGAAATGATAGAGGAATATGAACTTTATGCGATAATGGTGCGGGTGAAAAAGTTACGGCCTTTTTAACATATTAAACGTAGCGTACGTAGCGCCCTCTAGGAGCTAGACGAAAGTTGAATGTGTGATTTCCCACCACAAATAACCCCCACCGACCAATTTTCATGGTAAAATGTTAAGAAACACGAAATTACAAAGAGATCCAAGCAGGTAGAATTTTACCCAAGAACTGTCATAGTACGGGTATTTCTAATAGCTGCCCTAAAAGTACAGATTACCAATATAAAATACAAGGAAATATTTAAAGTGACTTCTCGACCGCCTGATCTTAATCCTCTTGACTTCTTTTTCACAGTGAAGATTTGTGATAAACCTGTTAATTCCATGAAGAAAAAAATCCTCTTAGTCAAACAATTAAATTACAAAGCATGTTTGTAAATTGTACTTTGTTTTGAAATAAATCTCTAAAAAATACTGTTATTTAATTATTCAGTTCAACGGTACTAATATTATCTTCAATGATTTGAATAAATCTCTAGAACGACCACTTAAATCGGATAAGCTGAAGTAAAATTCACCTCTTCACCCACCAACCGTCGCGTCATCACTAAGCTGAAATTAATTCAACGCGGAAAAAGCGGAAACTGTAACATCGTCGCCTCACCGGAAGCACATATCGTCACAGCGGTAGTTATGTAATTGTTGCATCACATCCCCTAGCAGCATCCCCGCGTCGCCACCCTTGATGTGACAAATTTTTATAGCATTTTCGTGGCACTCTCCCAGAAAACAAGCTAGGCACGCCAAGCAGCCCTCCTTGTCCGCAGAATGAGCTTTCGCCATGCGGAAGCGAGACGGAATCGCTTGGGGTGTACCAAGAGAGGAAATGACTAGCAAAAAACAGTGTTTCGTTTTGGCTGCGGGTTCTAATGTAGCGAATCTGTGGCTAATTGTTATTGGTTGTTAAGGCCACGTGACCCGACATGACACTGGATGTGAATACGAAATTAATGATCGGTTTATTAAGACCCTCCAAATGGGTTTATTAATAGTTTTTTTGTCGATGGATGGGAATGAGTTTAAGAATTTTCTTTTAGGGCGGTTAGGAGTGATGATGGTTTGAAATTTTTTTAAAAACATAAGAGTAAAAAAGTTATGAAACACTGACAGCCAGTTTCTAGGAATTGCCATCTAAGTCGTTTTAACTGAATTAAATTGTGTTCCTATGTACATATTTCGATATGCGATGTAAAGCAACGTTAGGCGCGGTTAGTACTTGGATGGACGACCGTTTCAAAGAAGACCGTGTTCTCGCCTCACATATCTTCCAGCGGCTTGTACAGGCTGTCCATTTTATCAGGACCCTCGAGAATATCTCACTTAATATCGGTCGTACAAAAAAAAATATTTTTACGCAAATTGTGCCGACTTATATAGCCTACAAAATGGTTTTAAGACATTTGAGATCCATGGCCTAGTTTAAGAGTTATGGCGGAAAATATCGAAAATGCGGAAAACGTCTAGGCCAAATGTTTTCTTAAAATGTTTTCTTAACCGCCTCTCAAGTTACCGAAGTAACCCCCTGGAAGATCTCAAGGATCTTGTGCTATCAAAGAGAGACGAGGCCCTACAGTTTAATGTGGACTCCGAACCACTCTTGGGGCAATTTTTTTTTAATGAAAAATTGTTTCGCCTTGCGGGAATCGAACCCACTTCACTAGGCAACTCAGTTTGCTAGCCAGTCGCTTTAACACACTGAGCTACCATTGAAGAGATACGAGAAAAATTCTAAGGTGAAAATTTCTTGCAAAACTAAATGTTCCAACGAGGTTTTATCTAATTTTTGAGATTTACTCTTTAGGCTGTTAAAAAAAATATTTTGAAACGGGCGGGAAGTGGCGCCATTAAATAGAGTATTTTCCTCCCTTTTCAACGATATATCATGCCATATTTATTCATTGGTACTACGTTAATAATTATAAAAAGATTTTTTTAAACCAATAAAAAAAATTTCAACAAGCATTATACTTGCCGTGGAGAGAAGTATGATTAAATAAAACGATAAAATAATTCAATAAGTTGTTCAAATCTTTGCTATGATAAAACATTAACACAATTAAGAAGAATAAAGTAAATTCAGGTAACAAAAACAAATTAATAATAAAAAGAATATAGCACACAGAACATTAATATTTATCTAATCCACAAAATATTTTTTTAAGATATCATATCAAGTGTTCAAAGTGTCCACCGCGATTTCTTATGCACAATCGAGCGCGGCGAGGCACTGCATTTAAAACATTACTTAGCATTTCGGGGGTAACTGTAATACATGCCTGTTGGATTCGAGCTTTTAGGTCCTCTACATTTTGCGGTGTCGTCGAAAACACATTATCTTTAATATACCCCCATAGAAAAAAATCCATTGGGGTTATATCTGGAGAACGAGGGGGCCATCGAATAAATCCATTGATACCTATCCAATGTTGAAGCAAAATTTTGTCTAAATAATCTAGGCAAATCTGGGAATTGTGGGGAAGAGCTCCATCTTGTTGAAAATATTGAAAATTGTGTCGATTCTGTAAAGGTAGGTCATCTAAGAATTCATTAAATTCATTTCTCAAAAAGTTTAGGTACCTTTGACCACTGAAGTGACCATCATAGAAATAAGGACCTATTAAATTGGTGCCTAAAATACCTATCCACACATTTATTGAAAAACGATTTTGAAACCCAGTCGGTCTAGCCAGTGTGTATTTTCAGAAGTCCATTTGTAATGAATATTGCGATTAAAAAATCCATTATTGGAAAAATTTGCCTCGTCGAACCAAAGTATTTTACTACATATTAATGGATCGGCACGCTTCCTTTCCCACAGCCGCCTACAAAAAGTCGTCCTCCTTGGTTTGTCCCTTTTGGCTTTATAACACCGGTAACCATTTTTCTTTAAAATATTTCTAGCACTTGTTTTATTTATATGACAAGCAATTTGAATTTCTCTTAATGATGTTTCCAAATTTTCTGTATTTTTATTTCTTACATAATTAATAACTCGGTTGATCAATGTGAGTGAAAATCATTTTTGAAAATTCAAAATTCTTAAACGAGTATGATTGAGTGAGAGTTTAAGTATTAACTGAGATGATCTGTCAAAAAATTAAATTGTCAAGTTTGTTCATAGCCAGCTATTTTAAAATAATTGAAATAATAGTGAAATCATGAAATACAAACAAATGGATATAATACTTAAATTAATTGGTAAAGACATTTTAACTTTCTGAGCAAGGAGTGACGCTTTTATGGACGACCTCTATACATTGGCATAATTGCGAATACTCTTTCCATAATTGCTCCATGTTGCTTTCTTGATTATTATTTTGTTCTTGTTACCTGAGTTTACTTTATTCTTCTTAATTGTGTTAATATTTTATTATAGCAAAAATTTGAACAACTTATTGAATTATTTTATCGTTTTATTTAATCATACTTCTCCACGGCAAGTATAATGCTTGTTAAAAAAAATTTATTGGTTTTAAAAAAATGTTTTTATAATTACTAACGTAGTACCAATGAATAAATATGGCATATGATATATCGTTGAAAAGGGAGGAATATACTCTATTTAATGGCGCCATTTCCCGGCCGTTTCAAAATAATTTTTTTAACAGCCTGAAGAGTACATCTCAAAATACAGCGGTTTTGAAAAAAAATAGACAAAACCTCGTTGAAGCACTCTGTTTTGCAAAAAATTTTCGCCTTCGAATTTTTCTCGTATATCTCTTCAAATAACGAAGATATTTGGCTTAGACGTTCTCCGCATTTTCGATATTTCTGTCATAAATCTTAAAGCAGGCCATGGATTTCAAACGTCTTTAAACCATTTTGTAGGTTATATAAATCGGCACAATTTTCGTAAAAATATTTTTTTTTGTTCGACCGATATTAAGTGAGTTATTCTCGAGTGCCCTGATAAAATGCACAGCCTGTATATCAGTGTATGCGGGGAAGCTATGCAACCTTAGGCGAGGGTTGTGTAGGTGATATACCATCCTTCAGAGGGGATATAAAGCCGTCGGTTCCTTGTTTATTAAATGTTAGGCAAGTAAAAGATCCCTACTCTTCTTAAGGGAAGAGGTTAGGAAAAATTCCTGGTTGGGGGTAGCTCGTCTACAGGCGTCGGTGATAGGCTTCAGTAGCAGAAATAGACCGACGTTAAATAAATGTTAAAAAAAATTGCCACTAGCTTCAAATCCTTCGTTTTTTTTTCCACCTTACAGTATGTTTCACTTCTCATATCCACACCAGTACAAAATTTAACTTAGTCGCACGATTTAGATATTATTTTCTTGTAACTAGGTGCGCTTAAGATGCAATTGCACAGCCTATTGCGATGGCCAGGTTACCACTTCACAATAATAACTTTTAGTGAACTTTAACAGAGTTGCCTTTGCACTACGATTTGATAGGATATTATAAAACAAAAGAAAGATGACATTTGTAAACAATTATTGTTAGCGAAAGATTTGTGTCCATTATTCATATTTCTTAACATGAACTAAACCGATAACGAAAAAATTAAAATTGAATTGTGGCAAATGTCGAAAAAATTCTGTGCTTACAGGTCAAATGCATGCTTGGAGAGAAAGAAGACAAGTCTCGTAATTATTTCAAGAATTAGACAGAAAATGCAGCGAGAGCAACGTGTTCAAAATCAAGAATTCATTGTAAATGAAGAGTTGGAGATTAATATACTAGGAACTACAAGCCACAATCAATCAGCTTCTGTTAGAGAAATAGCGGAAGGACTAGGATCCAATAGGGAAACAGTAAGAAGAATTTTCAATAAACATAATTACCGCTCGTTAAAGTTCAATCTGCACCAACATTTGTATGAAGGAGATTCTGTAAGACGAATTGTGTTTTGCGAGTGGTTCAGTTGCAAAGAGACAATAATTTTGCTTTCAACGCCTTTTTTTTTATGAAGCTCGATTCACAAATAATGCAATGTTCAACCGGGAGAACGTAAGATACTGGTCCCAACAAAATCAAAGATTAGTTAGACAAGGGACATTTCAGGAAAAATTTGTGATATATATATGGGCAAGTATTTATGGCCCAATATTCTTCCAAGGTACGCTGACAGAACAAAGGTATCTCGAATTGTTACAAAATCAAATTCCGCAAGAAATCGAACAAATTTCTCTAGCACAATACCGATTGTTGTATTTCCAGCAAGACGGAGCACCGCCCCATAACAGCCGCGCCCACAACCAGGGTTTCATACGGTGGCCTGCAAGATCACCTGATCTAACCCTATTAGACTTGTCTTTGGGGTTCTATACATATCAAGGGGCAGGTCTACAAAACTCTCGTTATCGCCATCAAGGATCTCGAATTGAGAATAAGAAGAGCTTTTAATAGCATCACTTATTTAAGAGTTTCTCTCGACAGTTGTCATTTAATTTTTGCGGTTTATTCTTGATTTACCTTTTAGTATGTGTTATCTGGTTGATCAAAATGGCTGTGTTTAGGCGCGAGCATCAAATTGATATGGTATTAGTATATGGAGAGGTAAGAAAAATTCGAAAGGAAGCTAGAGCATTGTATGTTCGACGTTGTCCAGAACGTGACCAACATTGTGCACAATATTTTCTATGGTTGGAAGAACAAGGGAAAATAATAATAAACATGAGAACAGATTTATTGTAAACGAGGAAGCAGAGATAAACACATTGGCCTGTGTTGAGATTGATCCAACAAGTTCTACAAGGCAAATTGACAGTGGTATCGGGATATATTCCGAAAGTGTTAGATTCTACATAAACATAAGTACAAATCTTTTAACAAATCCATCAACATCTTTACGAGGGAGATTATCAACGAAGATTGAATTTTTGCAATTGGTATCTAGAAACTGAGCGTCATCAGCCAAATATAAAATCATGCATTTTATTTTCAGACGAATCCTGATTTACCAGCATGGGAATGTTTAACAGGAACAATACGAGATACTGGGCAACTGAAAATAATCATCTATTTAGAGGAGGGGCTTTCCAAGAAAGATTCGACATCAACGTTTGGATGGGCGTTATAGGAACACGTATTGTAAGACCAATATTTTTTGATGGACCTTTAAACGGGGCTCGGTACCTACATTTTAGGCAGAACAAAATTCAAAACTTTATTGAAGTTTTACCTCTCCAGCATGAACATAAAATCTTCTATCAGCAAGATGGTGTACCGCCTCATGACGCCCGAGTAGTCACCGACTATTTAAGTGAAAGTTTAATAATCGGTGGATATGTACCCATATGTCCTATACGGTGGCCGGCGAGATCCCCAGACCCTACACCTTTGGATTTTTTTTTACTGGGCCCAAATCAAAGAAAAGGTGTATGACACACAACCACATAACATAGGAGACCTTAGAAATAGAATTACCTACGCAAGTGATAAACTCTGTTACTCCAATTCAGGTGGAAAACGTTCTTCGGAAATTTAAAGAAAGGATTGCTGAAGTCAGCGGTGTACATTTTGAACATTTAAATTATGGTTAAAATAAATTATACCTGCCTATTACTTTTAGTGTTTCACTTTTGATACTTGTTTTATTTTTCTGCTTTGAGCAGATTTGTGACATATTTACCGTGCAGATGAACATTTAGTCGCTGATATCGCATCAACTCTTAGGTTTAGACAGAGGATACCAAAAACAAAAAATATCCAGAAATGTTAGTAGAATATAAATTTAAGGTTCAATACACGATATCCCATTAAAAATATCGAAGTAATTTGAGCCTGAAAATCGCTTTTCGTAGTACTTCCGGTTCAGCCGGATATTAAATTGTTGTGACTTTATTAAATTTTACTCACCAAAAACTTAAATAACCCTAACAGATTTGTTCCTACATTTATTTATTTTATATGAAAATGAAATAATTTATTATCGATATAACAATTTCAACCGCCATTTTCTCGAAAACTGTCAAATATAGATATTATGGTATGCTACATGTTTTGGACCTAGAACTTCTTGGAAAAATCTAAATTTCGAATAATATACAGGGTGTTCCATCAAAAATAACAAAGTTTATACTGTTTCCGGTTAAACCGGAGATGAAAATCAGATCTTGGACCAATCAAACTGTGCACCGTATTCAACCATACAACTTTCTAAAATTTGAAATCGATATATTTTTTTTACAAGAAATTTATAGGCTGGCTAGTAATATCGTAGGCACCCGGTATACCAGGTGTCAACGGATCATTTTTGTCCTTATTTTTTAGAATATCAGAATGAAACTTAGCAGATGTATTATATGACCAAGAAGACACTTTGTGACTTATACTGTTATTTTTTTCTTCCGGTCTCACCGGAAATGACCTCAACTTTTGATTTTTGAATAGAAAGCCCTGTATATTATAATATTTTTGGAATCCTTGAAAAATGTTTAATACGGTGATACACCTAAGTGACATTTCGACTCCATGAAAAAAAATTGTTGCGGCATCTAGAGTACCATGACTAAAAATATTGCTTTTGGGCACATCCACGGATTTAGGAGGATGTATAATCCACTTAAATTCAAATCATTACTATCTAGAAAAAGTTGTTCTGTAGAATATCTTCGATTTTTCCACAGCATTACTTTAAGTATCCATTTTTGTGTTATTTTTATATTTTTAAATTGGCTGTTATATGTCCCACCCCATATTATAATGCCGTAGGTAAGTATGGATTCTACCAACGATTTATATGTCATTTTTAATATATTAATTGGAAGAATGTTGCGAAGCTTATAGAATACATGGACAAGTTTTCTTAGTCTTGTATTAAGATATTCGGTATGGTCATTCCATCTCATTGTCTCATTTGTTATAAGACCCAAATATTTAATGTTTGTAGTGTTCCCAATTACATTCTCGCACGTGCAGTTTATTAAGTCACATTTTTCGTGGAATTTTAAATTGTCAATTTTCGGTTGTAGTCTTGAACTATTGCTGAAAGTAATGAACTTTGTTTTTGCATGATTGAGACTTAACAAATTATTGTCCATCCAGCATTTAATTTTATACAGTCCCTTTTTGCTTCTTTTGGTGACCTCAGACCAGTCTGTACCGTGGAATGTTAGAGCAGTATCATCAGCATATGCGATGATATCTCCGCTTATATTTAATTTCAGCATGTCATTTATGTAAAACGGAATAATTGCGGACCTAAAACTGTTCCTTGTGGAACACCATATGTCACATTTTCTGGACTACTTAATGTTTTATTAATTTTTACTAAGGCTTTTCTATTTAATAAATAGCTTTTTAACCAATCTAATGCTACTCCTCTAATTCCGTATTTATCCATTTTTCCAACAATAGTTCGTGTGATTTTGTTTGTAAAATGAAATAAGGCGTTTTCCGTGGAACAGTTTTGTCTAAATTCGAATTGCTTTGGCGATATTATGTTGTGAGACAGTGAGTGGCTATGAAGTCGAGAGACCATGCATTTTTCAAATATTTTGGCTATGTTACTAATTACCGATATTGGTCTATAGTTGTTTGTAACAAGTTTATCGCCACCTTTAAATATAGATGTAATAATAGCTTGTTTTAGTGAATCTGGAAATTGTCCATTTTGAAATTAGAAGTTAATCAGATGTACTAGGATATTAAGAATATTAGATTTAATATTTTTAAGTGTTTTTGTGGTTATTTGATCTATTCCGGGAGATGAGTTTAATTTCAAATTATCAATTATGTTTGCTATTTCATTTCATCGGTTTAAGAAATATAGAGTTTTCAATATTTGCGATTTTGGATGGTATATTTGTTGTTTCTGACGGTGAACTTGATTTTATGTTGTTAGCTAAATTTTCACCAACGTTAGAAAAGTATTTAATAAAAATTTCAGATACTAGTTTTGCGCTTGTTTCAACTTTATTATTTTGATCATATATTTGGTAATTACTACTGTTATTATTGTCTGTCACTGAATTTTTTATTATTTGCCAGACTTTCTTTGTGTTTTTGTTTGCTTCATTTAGTTTTTTTATGTAATAGTCTTTTCTAGACTTTTGTAATAATTTAGTTAACGTGTTTCTGTAGTTTTTGTACTGGTTCCATAACTGTTCATTATTTTTGTGTCTCAAACATTGTTTTTTTCATTTTGTCCCTGTTTTTAATTAATGTTATTAGTGCATTTGTGATCGATGGTTTAATTTTCTTATGTATTTTAATATTTTTATATCGAGTACATTTATTTATATGATATTTTAGCTGTTTAATGAAGTTATTATAAGCTACATCTATATTTTCTTCCGCATACATATTATGCCACGTTTCCTCTTGTAGGATGTTATTTAGTTTAATATAATCAATATTAGCAATTTGCATATAATAATATACAGGGTGTTCCATTTAAAGATCAAACTTTAGGGTCATTTCCGGTGGTGACACAGGAAGGGGGAAAAATGACACTTATGCCACAAAGGTGTCTGCCAAGTTTTATTCTGATATTCTAAAAAATAAGGAAAAAATGGGGTCTACCATAATCCTTTGACACACGGTATATAAAGAGAGAGTCAAAATATAGTGAATAACCGTACATAAGAACAAATAAGAACAAGAAAACTGATCCTAGAAAATTATCTGAATCGTCCGGCAACGTAAAATTATACAGGGGTGGGAAGATGAGATATAGACCACACGGTATAAGCCTAGAGAGTAAAAATCTAGTCTTGTTATCTGAGTACGCAATATTTTAAAATTCGTACTCACAAATTTATGTCCATCCTTCTCAATGCGTTCGTCAACCGTAGACTTTCGATCAACCCATCCAGGTAGCCTGCTAGAATAACGCATATATTTGATTTTTGAGGGTATTGGTTACATTTAATCTTCCTTATGTCGGCAAATAAGAGACTATCTGAGATGGGAGATAAGCAGAGGCTATTACAATAATTATCTTGTTAGGACCTTGTTCACTGTATCCGATTTCAGATTTTAAAGAGAAATATTACACGACGAGTAAGAATTCAGAAGTAAGATTTCTGAACGAAATTACGGGTATTAGTGCTTTTGGATGCAGGAATTTTCGACGCCTGTCAGTATTAAATGACATATTTTATATCCTGTAATTACAGAGATAAATTATATACATTTTTTTTAAAGACACACAAAACAGAACAGATAACAATAAAATGAGTGGCGTATATTTTAAATAACAATTCAGCTCATGGCCAGTAAGCGAAAGAAAAGTACAGCCGCAATCTTTCTTATATACAGGTTTCCTACTAAAAATATTTAAATTTTAGTATGAATAGGCATTTCGAACTTTTTTTGCGATTTTCTTTTGTCGTTAAAGGACTAGTATAAACAATTTCTTTTATATGCCCAATGGCATCATATCCGGTAAGCGCGGGGGCCATATTTAAGGGTGGTTATTATCACTGAATACAACAGTTACTGGTTAAAAAATTGTATATATAATTGATGAAATTTTGCGAGCTATTGACAACACGAAAGTGATCTCTTTGGCATTACTGGATACGACTAAAGCTTTTGACTCCTTAGATATTAATTGCCTAATTGTAAAATTTAGTTATTATGGCATATCCGGAAATATTTTTTTCTGGTTTCAAAATTATCTGAATGGCAGACAACAGTATACTAATATTAATACAGGAAACTCGATACTTACACCACAAAATAGACCAGTTTTATCCGATGTTCCGCAAGGATCTATTCTTAGACCACTTCTTCTTACATAATTATTGCAGATATCTTGAAACTTCCAGTATATTCATAACTGTACATGTACGCTGACGATATTCAGCTAATATATAGTTTTCTTCTTCCGAATTTCAAATGGCAGAATTATACGTTAATAATGACTTAAGTCTTATACCGTGTCTGTCTATTTTACGAAGGCCAAATATCTCTATTAATATCTATTGTAGAAGAATAAAGTTTTGGAAACAGTTAGTTAATCCATTTTTTGTGAGCTAAATTTGAAATCCATATCCTTTTCTGATCACGTTAGTATTTGAGACATGTTGAAAATAAACTTTGTATTTTTGTATTTTCATATTAAATACAGTAGTCTTAATTCATAAGTACAAAAATAATGTTTATACGACCTCAACATATAGCACTCGACAAATAGATAATATTACATTGCCAACCTCAAGAACTACACTTGTCCGGGATTTTGTGGTTTACAATGGCCCTAAAATGTATAATCACTTACCGAGCCATATTAGGGACATCGTCTCTAATCAGGGTTTCAAAAACGCAGTGAAAAATCTACTTATTGATTATGAAATAAAGGAATATTTAGACGATACATTCTGAGATATATATGTTTTTAATGTTTGACTGAAAATTGTGATGTGAGTATTTTATATAAGTTATATATGTATATTTTTATGTTTTGTCAATAAGATTATTCTTCTGAACAATAAAGCATATATATGACTGATGGTCGAATGGTGAGCGCACTTGCCTCTCACCCAAAAGTTCCGGGTTCGATCCCCGGTCGTGGTAGTGGAAAATACTGTTAGAGGAATTTTTCCACTATACATGGATATTGGGTGTGTGTTCCTTGTCTCTAAATGTGTAGCCCCCTCCCAACAAGGCTCTTCTAGAGCCTTCCGGGATAAAGGGGGTCGTCATTACCTGTGGTGTATTTATTATTTATTATTGATTGATTGCGATAGATTAATTGATATTTCCCCCATAAAACTTCCACTAACTTCCAACTAATATTAGAATTTGTCATGGATTCTCTAAAAATGCAAAAATATACAGGGCGTTCCACTTAAAATAACGAACTGGAAGTGTCAGCAAAATATAAGTATTTTAGTTGGAAAGAATATCATGGAAAACATGTGTAAAAAAAATGGTAGTTGGACTGTTAGTAGTTTCAAAAATAGAGATAGTTTGAGGTCGTGGTGATACATCTTGTGCCGTACAAAAGTGCCTCGTAATATGCTGAATATTGTACTACTGTCGTGAGCAGAAAAAAATAGGACAACTTTTTTTTTCTAATGTAAATCTCTCTATTTGAATATGTAATGAGTAGCCGAATAAAACAGTTATCACTTTTAATTTATTTTTTATTTTAATGCTGTAGTTATTGCTATAGTAAATGATGGATGATTAATGAGACAAATTGCACTGCGTTATAACATTAACAAAAATTTGGTGTGTAATATTTCAAGAAAATGGAGCATAAACGGTACGATTAGTAGAAATCCTGGATCAAAGGACAAAGGATATCCTATTTAATAAGAAACTAACTATTAATATTTCGTTATTGCACCATTTCTATTTATAACTTCTATAAGTCTGTTTGGCGTAGAATTAAATAACCTTATACAAAAATCATTAGTAATAATATTTTCCCATGCATTATTTACTATTTCCAGTAATTCTTCGGCATTCCGTGGTCTCACATTTCGTTTTTGGATACTTCTTACGAGTAGTCCCCATATTTTCCACAGGGTTAAGATCTGAACTATGACTGGGCCAGTTAAGAACATCGATATTGTTATCTTCAAACCAGTTAGTTACGGTATGAGCAGTATGAACGGAACATTTGTCTTGTTGAAATATGAACTCATTATTAGGAAATAATTGTGACAGAAGGGAGCATAATATTGTTTAAAATTCTAATATACGATTCACTATTAAATCGTTCCTCAATATGCCACAAAAGACCAGGACCACGTGCCGATATCCAAGCCCACATATTGACGGAAAATCTGCCACTTTTATCATTGTTAGATATATATTTCTCATCGAATCGAGTATTCGGAGGGCGGTAACCGCTATGTGTTGACTGGAAAGTTTTTTCGTCTGTAAAGATTACATTGTTCCAAAAATTTACATCATGCGCTAAAAATTCAAGCGCAAATCCTACTCGAGCTTCTTTATGTTCAGCTTTAAGTAAGTATTTCTGTGCTACTGCATGACAGCGTAGCTCCGATTCTCTTACTCGCCGGCGACCAGTACCACTCGATCCAGGAAAATTCGTTTCTTCAGCGCCCTGAATAACTGAGTAAAACGGATTTTCTACTAAAGCATTTACTAATTGAAAATCTTGTTGTTGAGTTGATATCCTTCGTCGCCCTGATCCAGGATTTCTACTAATCGTACCATTTATTCTCCACTTTCTTAAAATGTTACACACTGAATTTTTGTCAATATTATAACGCAGTGCAATTTGTCTCATTGACCATCCATCTTCTGCTTTAGCAATAACTCCAGATTTAACTAAATCGTTTATATGAGGCATATTAGTTTTTTGCACACTTGCAATAAATTATGACAACTAACTGACAATGTCACAAAAATTAAAGTTATATGTACACAACTAGGTTTTAGCAAAATACCGTCATAAGACTTGTCCTATTTTTTTTGCTCACGACCGTACCATAAAACAAGTTATATTTAATCTGTGGCATTAAACTTCTACTAGTACTATTAACAATTGTAATGTTAATATAACGCTTAATATATAAAAAAAATTTGAATTTCAAAAAAAAAACTCTTTCATAACAAAACGACATATGGGTCCTAGAGACGTCCCCTAAAGTTTCACGGTTAAATTTGAAAAAAAAAACATCCAAACAACAGCTTGAAATGAATAGGACCGACTCGAGCCGTTGGAGCAAGGAGCACCAGAGTAGGCTGGTGTGCCTCGGACAGCAGAGAGTGCGGTGGAAGCGAGACAGTTGAAGGCTGGACCACCCCGGCATCTCGTTACCGCGGCAAAGACCAAGCAGCCACAGCCGCCTCAGCTAGAGATGCGCTTCACGACGTTCACGACCCAAGTGGAATAAATCATCCTTCTTTGGCTTAGCCGGGAGAGACAGAGCTGATACGGACTAAGCGCCAACCAACTCTTACTTATACATTTATGCAATTGCCGTTCGGATATTCACTCAAGTCTGCCCTGATATCCTTTTACATCTCGGGTATTATTGAACGGCCGATCTGAATTGCTAATCGGGAGGCTGGCATTCGAACAGGTGTAAATTTTGATGGGCCTTGCTGTGTATGTAGTGACAAGCGACGTTTATCATTTGTTCGCCGGCCCGACGACCGTGGAAACCGAATGGAAAATACTTTTGCAAAAGGGCTACACTAGAAGATTGAGTCGAATTGGAAAAATAAGTAGAGGGTAGGTTACCAGTTTAAAAGCCCAAACGTCGTCGAGATCTTTGCATATCCGCCATCACTCGGCTTTTCATGACATTAAAAAAAATTCTTATAGTCGTTTCCGATTTTACCGTGCAAATAAAAAATGCAACAAAAACTTTACGACCTCATTGAAATATCGTTACCCTCTGATCTTTGGTGTACGTGGGCTTGTTTAATGATACCATACCGGATGGTTCACCGGCATAAAAAATGAGCTCGTCAAGTTTTTGTTGCATTTTGTATCTGCCAAGTAAAATTGAAAATCACTTATATAAGGATAAGCAAAACTATCGTTTATATAAATATAAATAAATTTAAACAGTACCGTAATAACCTTAATGGACTGCTCAAAACTGCTAAGAGGGACTATAACCAAAGTAAATTTAAATTTAAATAAAATTATAAATAAAAGTTATGGCATTATGTCAAAGAATTAACATCTGGGGCAAAAAATAGTAAGGATCAGATATCTAAAATTAGAATCCAGCAGGATGCAGTAACTAGTGATGGACTGTAAATGTCTAATGGTTTTGCAAACTATTGTACAAAGGTAGGTAAAAAAATTGGTCAATAGGTCAATTAAAAAAGGATAACTCTTCCCAAAACATAAGGAATATCTCGAACTCAAAATACCTGTCGGATACGAGTAAAAATGAAATAATTGAAACACATTCTCAATTAAAATCAAATAAAGCATCTGGAATTGATAACATACCATCATAATACTGAAGGAAACAGCTTCTAAAATATCAGCGCCTTTAAAGTACCTTATCAATAAGTGTTTTTAAACAGGTCTTTCTACAAGAATGGTGATAAACTGGACATGACTAACTACTGGCATATTTCCCTTATCTCCAACATAGCTAAAGCTTTTGAGAAAATATTGAAAAACAGAAATATTTGCTTTTTAAATAGCCTTAATATTTTGTCATAGAAGCAATTTGGTTTCAGGGGCAGACGTCAATGTAAGATGTAATAGCCTATCTTACTACAAGGATTTATAAATATATGAATATCAGCAAACCAACGCTGTGCATTTTCGTTAACCGGTTAACCTCGGGAAAGCCTTCGATACAGTTAGTTATATTCAATTATTGCAGATATTGGAGGGTATAGGTTCTAGTTAATAAATAGTTGTCTGTCAAATAGGCAACAATGTGTAAATATTGGCAACACCTTCAGTAATAAAATGACGGTAGAATATGGTGTACCACAAGGAAGCGTCTTAGGACCAATTATTTTTAATATGTACTTGAATGGTCTATTTGATTTACCCTTGAGTGGTCACATAGTAGGTTTTGCCAATGACACTGTCATAATATATTCTGATAGTAATTGGAGGAGCTCTAAAGGAAAAGCTGCACTAGATTTTAAATATCCACTATCCACTTCTTTCACAACAGGTTACCAAACAGTTAATTATTCAAAAACTTACTATGTCCATTTTACATCTTATAGCAATAATTTACCTGATTTTCAGGGATCAAATGTAAAGATCGACAATAATGAAACGTACATACAAGGCTCACAAAATGTTAAATATTTAGGAATTTACATAAGTGTGACCCATTTCAAATGGAAACCTCTCTGTAAAAAATGTATTTATAATCCTATGTTAACGCTTTTTTTTTAATGATAAATCATCGAAAACTCCACTTTATGACAAAAATTTAGAGATTTTTTCAAAGCCTTCTATGATTTATTTTCAATGTCGAAAATGGACAAATTTGATTAGCGATTTTTTTATTGAAACTTTAACTACACCGCTGGATTCAGTAACCTCTCAAATGGGTAAATCCCAAGTTTCATGAAAAAATATTGAAAAATGACAGATTTATGACAAAATCAATGTAGGCCCATAGTAACTTTTACTTGATTTTTTCTAAAAATCGAAGTAGCCCATGAAAAATAAACAAAAGAAAGATAAATTAAATGAATAGTTTTAATAAATATTACATTTTTATTGAGTAATGGCAGATAATAATGGGGTGCCATGGAAAACAAATTTTATAGTCAAACGTCAAATCTTTAAAATTCGCATATTCTCATATTCATTGTTATTGAATTATAAAATTAATCGATAGTTATTATCAAATATTAGTTTATTAGTTTGTAGTTAATTATGGATAATCTAAATGTACAGGAAAAAATTGAACTTGTGCTCCTTAGAGGAGATAATGACAGAACTTTGAAAGAGGTATGCGAGATATTCAACAACAGGCATCCGAATAGGCCCAACATTACTAAAAGTACTGTTTATAAAATAAACAAAATTTTTAATGAGTGTGGCGCTGTGACACGGCGTATTATAAGAACAGATAATATACAAAGAAGAACCAGATACGAGCAGACAGTTTTAAATTATTTTAACAACAATCCAAACGCCAGTGTAAGAGTAGCTAGTTTAGATTTGAATTTACCTAGAGAAAATATTCGCCGATGCCTTAAGACCATTCAAACCCAAATTTTTACACACGTTGGAACCTGGTGATGATAACAGACGGATGGAGTTTTCCTTGTGGGCTCAAGGCGAGTATCTTAATAAAATATTTTATTCAGCGATGAAGCAACTTTTACAACAAACGGGGTAGTATCGTCACAAAATTCTAGGTTTTTGGGCTATAGAAAACCCACAGTTTGTCATTAATTGTAAAAGACAATATTCCCAAAAAGTTAATGTTTGGTGTGGGTTGCTCAATGAAACAATCATTGGCCCTTTCTTTTTTGAAGGTAATATGAATAGCATGCAGTTTTTACAGTTCCTAAGAAATGAATTTTGGAATATTCTACATGAACTTCCAATACAAGAAAGAGTAAATCTACATTTTCAATTAGATGGAAGCCCTGTCCATAATGCCAGAGTGGTTATCGGATGGCTGAATGCTAACTTTCCTAATCGATGGATAGGTCGTGGTAGCCTGTTAATTGAATGGCCACCCCGATCCCCGGATTTAACACCGATGGACTTCTTTTTATGAAGTTTAATAAAATCTAAAGTTTACAGGTCACGCCCGAGTAATAGAGAAGATTTGTGTGCAAGAATAAGATAAGCTTGTGCAGAAGTTACGCGGCGACAATTACAGAATGTCGTAAAAAATATTACAAAACGATTCGACAAGTGCATCGAAATAAACGGCGGCCTTGTAGAGGCTACAAAAATTTAAGAAGTTTTAGTGTAATGTTGTATAATGTGTTATTTTTTTTATTTAATAGGTATCTAATTATTATTACTTTTAATTGTTCATATTTTTAAATCCAATATGATTAAGTTTGTTTAAATGACAATATTTATTAAAACTATTCACTTAATTTATCTTTCTTTTGTTTATTTTTCATGGATTTTTAGAAAAAATCAAGTAAAAGTCACTATGAGCTTACATTAATTTTGTCATAGCTCTGTCATTTTTCAATATTTTTTTTCATGAAACTTGGGATTTACCTATTTGAGAGGTTACTGAATCCAGGGGTGTAGTTAAAATTTCAATAAAAAAATCGCTAATCAAATTTGTCCATTTTCGACATTGAAAATAAATCATAGAACGCTTTGAAACTCTAAATTTTTGTCATAAAGTGGAGTTTTCGATGGTTTATCATTAAAAAAAAAGCGTTAACATAGGATTATAAATACAATTTTTACAGAGAGGTTTCTATTTGAAATGGGTCACACTGTAGATAATCATTTAAGATGGGTCATTTATACAAAATATGTAACTAATAACTTCAGATCATTATTATATAAATTCAAACATTTACCCAGTTACTAAATAAAACGCATGGGGAGGTGCGGCCAACAATCATCTCACTCAGTTAGTGAATATCCAGAATTTATATTAAAAATAATTTTTAAAAATCATATAAATACTCCTATATCAACTATACGCGTTGGTTGATGATACAAGAATTCTTCCGCAGAAGACATTTTATTCCACATGAGGTTCTTTGTACAGACATAAGATATGTTTCATTTTGGCTTGAAATATTTAATATTATAATATAGTACATTAGGCACAAAACTTACTTTATCTACAAGTTTCAACTTTGTAGATTATTTATATTTGTTTTTTACAACTTTATTCAAATTCTTTTTTGAAACGTAGGTTAAAGTTTGCCATTAACACTGCACTTAACAATGCATATTAACTCTTTCTTAACAAGAAAATAATAAATATGCAATAAGCGTATTTTAAATAGACAAAACAGTAGAAATAACAAGAACAAATGAATTGCATGTATTTAACAGGGTAATTAAACTAATGTTTAAGTTGTAGCGGTTGACAATGGGGATGTATTAAAAATTATGGCCGCATAATGTATTGCCTACCGTGGGTATATTAACGGACCGAGACCCGTGTCATCGTCGTAAACTACAGGCTCGTCCGTAACGACATCAAGATTAAAAATATTAATTAATATTAGAAGAAGGAATCCCTTAAAAAGAGACGGGCGGCATGAAAGAGCTCCAAGACAGACACACAAACGGACGTCGACGTTTTGTTCATTTTGTACGTTTCGCGTTTCGCCCGTTTTTTTCGTGGTGGCGCCACGATCGGTCGTGGCATGCTGCGACCCCTTTGACAGTCAGATGCCGACAATTATAATGCGCCCGGTCGTTTTCAACATATGTAAACATTCCGAATAAATTAAGTGAGAGGGCCCCGGACGGCGATCTGATGAGACACATCAAGATCATCGGGAGACGCGCCGATCTCGTCCCCCGGTCGCATTTGATTTCTAGGAGTTGTTCCTCGACTGACTTTTTATTAGAGCGCTTCAACGAACTGATCGACCATGTCTTTTGGATATTTATTTTTTTGCGCGGAATAAGACATTCCCATTCACAAAATGTTTATGAATGTTGCCGGTGATAGGACAAGCTAATTCTGTTGCTTTCGCGACGATTCCCTTTTTGTGTCATCGGCGTTTTTTCCTAGCACGAGGACACACAGGACATCTACAGCGGCTTTCAACAGTACGTCCGACTTTTGAAAACGACTATGTTGGGGATTAAATGTTAAGTAAATGCATAGTTCTTTGCAAAATTGACATAGTTATTGCATCAGAAAATAATATACATACTCTATTTGCCGAATATAAATAGTTAAGCCACTCACCAAAAAAGTGCGCCATATTCAAATAGAATCGTCCTATTGGTTGATTTTTAACTCATATAATACAATCAACCATTTAATGTTTTTGATGTTTAGTTTTAGCGTTTTGTTAGAAATTACTGTTAAGTTATTTTTTATCTTTATTTGCTGTTAGTTATCCCCATTCGTCTAATAAAACAATATTTTTAAATACTTTGGTGTACATTGGTGCAGATGCACCGATCAAGAGGCCTGATCGGCCTCCTGACCTAACTCCTCTTGATTTTACTGTGTGGAGTTATCTAAAATCACGAGTTTATAATATTCAAAATTGACACGATTGATCAGTTGAGAGAAAAAATCGAAGAAAAATTTACAAAGCTATAGAATAATGAAGGAATTTTATTCAGGGTATTCAACGCGTATTCAGTGTTTCAAATTTAGTATATAGAGATGACCAATTAAATAATACACAAGAGATTGTGACGGATTTGCAAGATTTTTTCAGTACCTTATTTACTAACCCCAGAGCAACAAATAACGATTCGTTTAACACATCATTCAGTCCGAATAATAGTAATTTACATATTGATAAATTTTCTACAGATGACATCTTATCTGCCTTGAAAAAGTTAAAACCTAAATTTACAAAAAGATCTGATGGCATGCCAGCTTTTATTGTTAGGGATTGTGCACGTGTTTTTGTAGAGCCCCTCCGTATAATTTTTAACGTCTTTAAGGTTTGGTACATTTCCGGATATGTGGAAAAAATCTCGTATCTGTCCGGTTTATAGGAAGGGCGAAAAAAACAATGTAGAAAACTATCGGCAAATTACTATAATTTGTAATTTCGCAAAAGTTTTTGAAATAGCTCTACATAACGTCCTCTATCCTCATATAGAGGGGCAGGTTAGTGTGCATCAACATCGACTTCGTTAAAAATAGATCCACGGTCTCAAACTTATTTTGTGTTACGCAGCATACCGCTCAATGCATGGATCTAAATGGCCAAGTAGATGTTATTTGCACGGACTTCTCCAAAGCCTTTGATAAAATTGACCACAATATATTATTACATAAGCTAGATATCGCTGGGCTTTCTATACTACTGTTAAATTTATTTAAATCTTAACTTAGCTAAAGACCACAATATGTTGAATGTCTGGTGTAAAATCATTGGAATTATCAGTTACATCAGGGGTTCCCCAAGGCTTTATTCTGGGGCCTCTCCTTTTCATATTATTTATTAATGATATTATACATAATGTAGATGTATTGCTATTTAGTTTATGTGGATGACATGAAGTTGTTTTACAATATTAGCTCTGAGGCAGACTGCGAAAAATTGCAAAACGATTTGCAAAGGATGCATGATCGGTGCTCATTGAATAATCTTCCACTAAATGTCTAGAAGTGGAATGTGATGTCTTATTATAGAAAACAAAGTCTACTATTAAAAGACTATTAATTAAATGGCAACATATTACACCCCTTTAAGCATATAACAGATCTTGGGATCACCTATGACAGTGAATTAACTTTCAATATACATGTCAATAACGTAATACAATCTTCTTTTAAAATTAAAAAATCTTTTAAAAATACTAAATAATAAAATAGACTGCCTTCGGGTATTAGAGTAAATACGCTTTCATTACCGATGCTCGTAATAACATTACCTTCTATCTTGTCGAGGACTAATTTGTTAAAACATTCACCGCTTCACTTTATGTGGGATAATTACATATTGACATATTTAATTGTAGTATAAATAAACTTAAGACATTGAACACTGTGCACTAGTTCTTATTTTATTTGCATAATTTCTGTTTTCTCTGTTAGTTTTTTTCTCTTCCCACGCTTATTAAAATTATATTCTGTAGTATATATTACTATACAGGGTGTCTCATCGGGAATTGAATCGATCGATTTAGACAAAAGTACGCATCAGAAAATTTTGAAAATTTAGATAATTACTAATGTCGGTGTGGCCAATCCAACTAACATAATTACAAGCAGCTGGTACTTCCGCTTATACCGGAAGTCGATACCAACTTGCTTATTTCAAATAGAATACCCTATATATTTTAGGGTTTTCGAAAAGAGCATAAAATTCTGAGTCGAAAATATGTAGCATATCCTATACCTAAACCTAGCCGTTTCAGAGATATTTGACATTTTATAGAAAATTTGACAGGTGCAACGGTTTGCAAGAACCGTTATAACTTTCTTCGTGTAAAAGATCCTCATTTGCTTCTTGTCACGTAAAAAGAACACAAGTAGAACTACGTTCTACAACTGAAATAAATTCAATAATATCATACAAAGTGTTCCGTTTTTCGCATTACATTTTGTCAACTTCAAACCGCGAAAACTTGTTTAGGTCAAATAGAACACCGTGTATTTTTTACATCAAGTTGTGTAAAATTGAATTCCCTTTTTTCTGATATCAGCATTGTAGGGGTTAAAGTTACAACTTTTTGAAATATTTGCGATATTATTAGAAATTCATGAATTGTTGTAATCATTTCATCAAAATAGCCATGATTAGAAACCATCAGTCATTATCTTATGTCAAAAAATGCCAGCACTTTTTAAATTTGTTTATTATTTATGGAGAATGTGATAAAGCAATATCAAGAACTTGCAGCACATTTGCTACTCGATATCCAGAAAAACGGAAACCGTCACCAAACACTGTAAAACGCATACTGGAAAATTTTAAAAATGATGGCTCTGTCAAGGCAAAAATGCAAAGAAGAAAGCCTATTGTTGATGACGAAAGTATTGAAATAGTCATTCTGGGATATTTTCATCCATTTCCAAGGATGTCATTAAGACAAGCTGCTCTGGAATCGGGTCTATGCAAGGATTCAATTCACAGAATCTTATTAAAACATAAGTTTCACCCGTTTTTATTCCATATGGTTCAAGAATTAAAAGAAACAGATTTCCTACGAAGACAGAATTCTAATACAGTCTGAGGGTCACGATTCTTATTTGGGAAATATTATATGGACAGATGAAGCAAAATTTACTAAAAATGGACTTTTTAATAGACACAATTCGCATTATTGAAGTGACTCAAATCCTCATATGTTCAGAGAGTGAAACTTTCAGGAAAGTTGGCAGTTCAATGTTTACTGTGCCATAAGAAGCGATAGAGTGGTGGCATTACAATTTTATCAGGAAAATTTAAACGGTAAATTAAATTTTCTCTTCTGCTAATATGTACAGGTAAATTTTTGCTTTTTTTAGGTGAACGATATCTGAATATCTTACAAAATTTGAATAATAACTATTTAGAAAATTTACCTCTCACCGAACATAGAAACATTTTTTATCAGCACGACGGTGTTCCCCTACATAACGCATATTTAATTAATAATTATTTACAAGAAACTTTTTTTGATCAATGGATTGCCAATAATGGACCTTTCTTATGGTCTCCTCGCTCGCCCGATTTATCAGTTCTGGCTTATTTCATTTGGGGAACTATTAAAAATAAAGTTTATGAGAGCCAATTAACAACCATTGAAGATTGTATGTAAAGAGTAAGAAATCCATTTCTTTAATTTGAAGAGCTACCCATGAGGAACTAATCCGAAGGTGCGAAAAATGTGTCGAGGTTCGAGGGCGGAATTTTGAGCAATTATTAAATTAAAATGAAATCATATTTTAAATTGATCTTATCTCTGCTATTTTAATTCATGCCATATCTTCAATTCGATTAATACGCATGTTACAGTGTTAGTGTTATTTTGGGTTTTTGTGGATATCGAGTAGCAAATGTGCTGCAAGTTCTTGATATTACTTTATCACATTCTCCATAAATAATAAACAAATTTAAAAAGTTTTCGTTGGTATACTTTATACGTGCTGGCATTTTTTGACATAAGATAATGACTGATTGTTTCTAATCATGGCTATTTTGATGAAATGATTACAACAATTCATGAATTTTTAATAAAATCGCAAATATTTCAAAAAGTTGTAACTTTAACCCCCACAATGGTAATATTAGAAAAATGGGAATTCAATTTTACACAACTTGACGTAAAAAAATACAGAGTGTTCCGTTTGACGTAAACAAGTTTTCGCGGTTTGAAGTTGACAAAATGTAATGCGAAAAACGGAACACTTGGTATGATATTATTGAATTAATTTCAGTTGTAGAACGTAGTTCTACTTGTGTTCTTTTTACGTGACATGAAGCAAATGAGGATTTTTTTACACGAAGGAAGTTATAACGGTTCTTGCAAACCGTTGCACCTGTCAAATTTTCTATAAAATGTCAAATGTCTCTGAAACAGCTAGGTTTAGGTATAGGATATGCTACATATTTTCGACTCAGGATTTTCTGCTCTTTTCGAAAACCCTAAAATATATAGGGTGTTCCATTTGAAACAAGCAAGTTGATATCGACTTCCGGTATAAGCGGACGTGTCAGCTGCTTGTAATTATTTTAGTTGGATTGGCCACACCGACTTTAGTAATTATCTAAATTTTCAAAATTTTCTGATGCGTACTTTTCTCTATATCGATCGATTCGGTTCCCGGTGAGACACCCTGTATATATATTATTCTGTTTGACTTATTAATTTGTAATTTGTGATATTTGTTCATAAACCTGCATTTTCCCACCCAGTAATTGGCCTTGGCTGTTTGATGGTGTATGTAAAATTAAGTAAGTAAGTAAGTAAGTAAGTAAGTAAATAAGTAAGTAAGTAACTAAATAAATAAATAAACGTTCCTTAAAAAAACTTTTTTAACGTAAATTACTCGAGAACGGTCTGGTTTATCAACATGCAATAAGAATACCTTTTTTATTTCTAATGATCTGAAAACTAGTTATTTATAAAAATGTTTAGAAATATGAAAAAAATTTGAAAGTTATGAGGAAAATACAGACAGCCACCCCCTAAAACTACCATGTTAACTAGTGTCCGGATGTGTTTGATTAAGTTTAAAATATTAATTTGATATTTTAAGGAAGTCGGAAGATATTGCAGAAAAACTGAAACTTGCTATGACTTTTTTGGCTTCGTCCTTTATTAGTGCCTTGAGTCCTATCCTACTACGTTCTATATATTTTTCATTTACTTTAATCCGCAATAACACAGAAGCGTCTATTGTAACAAACATTTGCGCATCGACTGCACAAGTTTTTGGCCTGTAAAGAACGTTTAATACTCGAAAACTCCTTTCCCACACCGAGACTGTAATAAATCCTAGCTCATTGATGACAACAAATTACATCCGACAAATTGCGACATCACGATATTCCAACAGCACTCACAAAAAATTCTAATCCTGTACCTAACCCATTTGGCGAGTTTCAGCCCAGCAAACTCCCCGAAGCAAAATAAAACCTGCCGAATATTGCTTAATCGGTACGTTGATAAAACAAGCTTATTTCGCCAAATTTGCTCGAAATGGCAAAACGCATTGCCCAACAAAAAGAATACAAAGCACACCAAAGGAAGATGTCCCTTGTGAATGGCCCGAATAAACACAACCGACGAAACTACGACAATAGCAAAACATGCAGCCCAAAAACAGATCTATAAAAGCTCTCTATTCATTTCAAGTTTAGAAATTAAGCTTTAACATTTCATTAAGCGCGTTAAGAGGCCCTTTTGACCGACAGTTTATTTCTTCTTACCAATGTAATCGAGTGTAATTTCCCATTGTCGATGGCCGAGGCGATATAAGAAATGCTTTACGTCTGATGAGGTTTCTTGTAAAGTTTTTATGGGATTTCTTTTATTGTTACTGATTTGGAACGATGGGCAGATCTACTTTGTTGATATAGTACGTACGGTGTGTTTGGAAACTACGGAGTAACGTGGACTTAAATGTTGAGGAGCCTTCGGCATGAGCGTACAGTAGGGCAAGCTCAATATACAGGGTGCCTCACCGGGAACTGAATCGATCGATATAGAGAAAAGTACGCATCAGAAAATTTTGAAAATTTAGATAATTACTAATGTCGGTGTGGCCAATCCAACTAAAATAATTACAAGTAGCTGGAACTTCCGGTTATACCGGAAGTCGATACCAACTTGCTTATTTCAAATGAAATACTCTATATATTTTAGGGTTTTCGAAAAGAGCATAAAATTCTGAGTCGATAATATGTAGCATATCCTATACCTAAACATAGCTGTTTCAGAGATATTTGACATTTTATAGAAAATTTGACACGTGCAACGGTTTGCAAGAACCGTTATAACTTTCTTTGTGTAAAAGATCCTCATTTGCTTCTTGTCACGTAAAAAGAACACAAGGAGAACTACGTTCTACAACTGAAATAAATTCAATAATATCATACCAAGTGTTCCGTTTTTCGTGTTACATTTTGTCAACTTCAAACCGCGAAAACTTGTTTAGGTCAAATGGAACACCCTGTATATTTTTACGTCAAGTTATGCAAAATTGAATTCCCTTTTTTCTGATATTAGCATTGTGGGGGTAAAGTTTCAACTTTTTGAAATATTTGCGATTTTATTAGAAATTCATGAATTGTTGTAATCATTTCATCAAAATAGCCATGATTAGAAACAATCAGTCATTATCTTATGTCAAAAAATGCCAGTACGTTTAAATTATACCAACGAAAACTTTTTAAATTTGTTTATTATTTATGGAGAATGTGATAAAGTAATATCAAGAACTTGCAGCACATTTCCTACTCGATATCCACAAAAACGCAAAGTAACACTAACGCTGTAACGTGCGTATTAATCGAATTGAAGATATGGCATGAACTAAAATAGCAGATATAAGATCAATTTAAAATATGATTTCATTTTAATTTAATAATTGCTCAAAATTCCGCCCTCGAGCCTCGACACATTTTTCGCACCTTCGGATTAGTTACTCATGGATAGCTCTTCTAATCGAATCCTGTGGTATGTTTTGAAATGCATTTCTTACTCTTTGCATACAATCTTCAATGGTTGTTAATGGGCTCTCATAAACTTTATTTTTAACAGTTCCCCAAATGAAATAATCCAGAACTGATAAATCGGGCGAGCGAGGAGACCATAAGTAAGGTCCATTATTGGCAATCCATTGATCATAAAAAGTTTCTTGTAAATAATTATTAATTAAATATGCGTTATGTGGGGGAGCACCGTCGTGTTGATAAAAAATGTTTCTATGTTCGGCAAGAGGTAAATTTTCTAAATAGTTATTATTCAATTTTTTTAAGATAATTACTATACATACACATTAGCAGGAGAGAAAATTTAATGTACCGTTTAAATTTTCCTGATAAAATTGTAATGCCACAACTCTATCGTCTCTTATGGCACAGTAAACATTGAACTGCCAACTTTCCTGAAAGTTTCGCTCTCTGAACATATGAGGATTTGAGTCATTCCAATAATGCGAATTGTGTCTATTAAAAAGTCCATTTTTAGTAAATTTTGCTTCATCTGTCCATATAATGAAGTATCGTGACCCTCAGACCTTATTAGAATAAACTCACAAAAATTCTGTCTTCTTAGGAAATCTGTTTCTTTCAATTCTTGAACTATATGGAATGAAAACGGGTGAAACTTATGTTTTAATAAAATTCTGAGAATTGAATCCTTGCATAGTCCCGATTCCAGAGCAGCTTGTCTTAATGACATCCTTGGAAATGCATGAAAATATCCCAGAATGACTATTTCACTGTTTTCGTCATCAACAATAGGCTTCCTTCTTTGCATTTTTGCCTTGACAGAGCCATAATTTTTAAAATTTTCCAGAATCTGTTTTACAGTGTTTGGTGACTGTTTCCGTTTTTCTGGATATCGAGTAGCAAATGTGCTGCAAGTTCTTGATATTACTTTATCACATTCTCCATAAATAATAAACAAATTTAAAAAGTCTTTGTGGGTGTAATTTAAACGTGTCATTTTTTAACATATGATAATGACTGATTGTTTCTAATCATGGCTATTTTGATGAAATGATTACAACAATTCATGAATTTCTAATAAAATCGCAAATATCTCAAAAAGTTGTAACTTTAAAGGCTTATACTCGCCCTCGGTCTCTCTCCATGTATTCTCGCTCCAGCTCCTGATTCCATCCTGGGCCCGTCTATGTACCAGGCCAGGCCTTTGCGTAATGCCTCCGGTTGCCCGATCCGATACTGAAGGACTTGTTAAATGTAATTTTTTGGAACCATGTAGTCTGACCACAAGCTCAACAAAGAATCTACTACAATGTAAACTATCCTCATATGACCCGACTTTCCTACATGCACAGCCGAATCATATGAGTTTTGTACCTTATATGCCCCCATTCTTGCCTCCCCCCTGAAGCATCAAGTTGAGTGGGTAGAGGATCTCCATGACTGCTGTGGGGGTGATTTTCATAGCACCTGTGATTCCCAAGTAAGCCAGTCTCCGCACCCGGTTTAGCCTGTTTACTACTGTTGCTTAAGTGAACTTGCTGTTTTAATCCGATATAAAATCGATAATTCAATTAAATCAAAATATTAATTGAAATTTATGTTTAAATTCACAAAAAAAGTGACGGTGAATCTGCCTTAAACTTTTACAGTTTGACACCCACATAGCAGTGTTACCAATTTTTAGTTTTAAAGATAAATATATATTGTAGACGTTCAATCATTCCAACTATTTCTATATTATTATCTTATAAATAAACTGTATACATGAATTTAACTGTAATTTCTACTTATCATATTTTACAGTATACAATTTTATCTAAATGATTTTTAAATTTTCTAGAAATTAAATTACAGCCATCTATTGGTTTTAAATTGTTTTTGAATCGGTCAATCAATGTAACTAGTCTTTAATAAAATTCTTAAGTAGTGTCGTAAGGTCAATGAGTTTTTAGGTTTCCTTTGCAGACTTTTCAATATCCCTAGGAGGAAACAAATCATCACTTTCAATACCAATTTCTTTGCTTTTTTAAAAATCATAAATTGTCAAGAGATGCAATTTCAACTTATTTATTTATCATTAAATCAAATATTTATCAACTGTCAAGAAATTTCAAACTATACCACTTCGAAATCCAAGTAGTTACATGTTGCAGTGTGCAAAAAAGTTGTATGATATATATGGAATTGAACTGGTTGGGAGGGTGGTAAAAGAAAAATATTGAACTACAGCACTTAGGTCCCCTTGTACTTCCTTTCTGCAGCAGACCCTCGCCTACATCTCCAACCAACCTAATCTTGTGAAGTAAGTGGTGATGCTGCCTAGGGGCATCTACCTCACATTGGCCAAAGTAAGCCAACGTTCTCCCAAAATGGATTATCTGATTGATGAGAAGGTAGAACAGTCACAGATTACATGTGGGCCGTCCCATCTTCTTGTTATGTCACTTAATCTCATATTGTGTAGATGTTTCCTTAACGGACAGTGTCCAGTCTGGATTTCCGTTATAAAACGTGGGTTCCTTCTGGACATTGCCAGGTGGTCCATTGTTGTATGTAATGGAGGGTCTTACTACATTGGTATAGAGCCAATGCACCATAACAAGCTTAAGCCCCATATTTTACCTCATAATTTAAATGTTAAAATGTCGTCTACGTATCTATAATAATCGAGAAACTTGCCACTTTCAGAATTAGCATGTTTTTGGTTCTCTAACGAGTCTAAAAACGTGAAGTTGTCTGAGGGAATTAGTCATAACTAGGATCATTGTGTCATTTGGAAAAATACTACGTCCAATAAAATTTAATAAAGAAATATTCTTAACGTTTTTCTATTAAATTAAAAGAACTGATGATACTGCATATTGGGATTCATTTATTACTCTCTTTTACAATGTATATTAGTTTGTATAAAATAATGAATGATGGTGTCGTTATAAACGAAACTACAGGTATAATAGGGAGAATTTTTTCATGTAACTTGGAATACATTTTGGGCGATTGAGAGTCCATTGTTTTCGATTTATAGTTTTCAAAAGACGTGATAATGCCTGGAGAGATTTCAATCGGTAATTTTATTTCTCTTTAATCAGGGTTAGTCCTCTTTGGTCATTATTGAGTTTTTTTACAATTCTATGTTTTGAGAAGGCTGTTGGTTTTTGCTAAATAATCTGTCTTGTTTTAGCAATTGGTTTAACCTTTGTCCGCAAAAATTGTAAAGATTTTGTAAAAAACTACATGTGTAGAAAGTGTAATTCTGTTTTCATTTTCTTAATATTTTCCTTGATAAAACTTTTTCCTTTAATAATAATTGCTAACGTTTTTGTAGTAGCACGATTCCCCCCTCCCCCTTTCTATGTTGTAAGTTTACCTTTTTTTTCATGCGACCTGAAAAAGTAAGGGATTTTCGTAGACGCCTATTTTTTTATCTTTGTATCTTTATAATCAAGAAGAGTGCACGTTGATTTTATAGATTATACCTTCATGGCATTGAAAGTGAGCTTGTGCAAGTCCCTCCTATCCTTTACATCAAAAAGTTTTCATGATGTCCATAAGGATTCACACAACTTGTTCTAGTGTAGTTAAATTGGTAATTTGAATCGTGGATGAACGCACGTTACCCACACCAAATTTATAACTCACTCTCAGCAAATAACAAACTCTCAATAAAAATGCCACTCGACAATGAGAGTAACGGCTTCACTTCGAACGCCCCTACCTAATTTTTTTGGGACCATTAATCTAGCATCCTGTTATCATACATTTTATTCAATTAATCTTAATAAAATCAACGACAATTTTAAGAGAAGTGGGCTGTCACGATTCGTTATTGTACTGTCGTTAATTATGAGTACCCATAATTAGGATTAATTAAAACCGTTTAAACTTGAGCTAGCGTGGTCTAGTGACCTGAGATTTAGTTCGTTTCGGGGAAATAGCAGATGTTTTTTAAAAATCCCTGATTTGGTTGTTGTTTTTTTGACAATAAGGAAGTTGCATGATTTTTTTTGTAATGAAAATCGATGAAGCATCAAAAATATTTATAAAAATATAAAATTCAGGATTTTTCAATGTTAACAAAGCGAAAAAAAAAAAATTTTCTTCGGCGACGAATTTGAATTTTGTGAATCGGCGGTTATTTGGGGCCAATAACTGTGACGTCACACGTCCATATTTGTGGACTGTTTATGTTAAAGAACACGCCAAAACCCTCGATGAACTTTTCTAAACTGTTACAAAATCCGCATGAAAACGCAAAAATATCGTGGAAGAGGTTTTTATACATTCAATCACATTTTCGTTCTACGGACCGTTTTTGTGCCAAAATCTTGGAAACTCATCAAGGAGTGTAATTTTAGAAAGTGTAGTAAATGTCGCTGCACGGGAACGTAATGACATCCCGACCACAAAATTTAGAAAGTATAACGAAAACCGAAAATTTTGAAAATAAAAACTCTTTTACGAATCCACATTGTGCAGCACTACAACTCATGCATTGTGTTAAATATGTAGACAAGTTATCCAGTCTCTAGTCAAAGTATTTCGGGAGTTTAGCCCTTAGCGTCGAGGGTATCCTATCATTTTCTAGCAGTCGATTTTGACGGGAAAATGATGGGTTTTAAGCGTATTTACCTTAAACCGGTTCCTCAGTGATTCGGTGTCAGAAAAGTATAGTTATCATGTACTCAGAACGTACATGGGACCGCCTTGCCTGAACGTATGAATCTATAACTGCAGAATATAATTCAAAGTCGTTGCGATTCAAGCATTTTTAAGCTCCGAGGAGTGATATTGAACTGAAAATACGCCAATAGACAGGCAAGCAAAAGCCCACCAAAAAATTAACTTTTTACTGAATCTTTTTGTGTAATCGTTAGCTAAAAACTAAACATTGGATGGTAGTTGGTACATTTCGTTCCTCACTATGTGTTGTACACGGGCCAGACTATAGTTTGTCAATACAATTTTCTTGAACGTTTTGTAAATACATAATTTTTTGAAAGATTTAATATATATTTTTGAACTTTATATTGTTTTTTTCTTGTGTTTCAAAATTCCTTTTCAGGTTTAAATTTAAGAAAGTAAATTTACTGTGTTAGATTTATAGCGTTACGACGTCCAATTGATACCATCAGTGAAGCAGTTAAACAAAAACGAACAGTAAGTATAGATTTTGTATTATTCTCCGTTTTAAACAGTCGATTTGAACCCTTCTTTGTGAACGTTTAATACCCATTTTGGAAAATATAATAAAAGTCCTTCAGACGTATAAAGATGGATCGTTCACATTTACTACTTCAATTTCTTGTTTGTGTTATTATTTGCTTAATGAGCTAGTGACTAAAATAATAATTATAAGTTACAAATATTGTATTGTGCCTAAATGTAATGGTACTACGATAAAAACTACCAATAAAGTATTTTTTACTGTTCCCCAAGATATTCCAAAGTTTTTAACTAACTTCCTAAATATAGTTCGATTTGACTGCGGAGCACCTGGAAATCAATCTCCGTAAACCATGACTGCTATCTCAGCGTCAAAATTGCACTGACAATAAATGCTCATCATATCGAATTTGTTATTGTTGGTGTACTGTCGTGAACAGAAAAAAATAGGACAACTTTTTTTTTCTAATGTAAATCTGTCTCTGTTTGAATATGTAACGAGTAGCCGAAATAAAACAGATATCACTTTTAATTTATTTTTTATTTTAATGCTGTAGTTATTGCTATAGTAAATGATGGATTGTTAATGAGACAAATTGCACTGCATTATAACATTAACAAAAATTTGGTGTGTAACATTTTAAGAAAGTGGAGAATAAACGGTACGATTAGTAGAAATCCTGGATCAAAGGACAAAGGTTATCCTACTTAACAAGAAACTAACTATTAATATTTCGTTATTGCACCATTTCTATTTATAACTTCTATAAGTCTATTTGGCATAGAATTAAATAACCTTATACAATAATCATTAGTAATAATATTTTCCCATGCATTATTTATTATTTCCAGTAATTCTTCGGCTTCACATTTCGTTTTTGGATACTTCTTACAAGTAGTCTCCATATTTCTTCCACAGGGTTAAGATCTGGACTAGTTAAGAACATTGATGTTGTTATCTTGAAGCCAGTTAGTTACGGCTTGAGCAGTGTGAACGGAACAATTGTCTTGTTGAAATATGAACTCATTATTAGGAAATAATTGTGACACAGAAGAGAGCATAATATTGTCTAAAATCCTAATATACGTTTCACTATTAAATCGTTCCTCAATGTGCCACAAAACACCAGGACCACGTGCCGATATCCAAGTCCACATATTGACGGAAAATCTACCACTTTTATCATTGTTAGATATAAATTTCTCATCGAATCGAGTATTCGGAGGGCGGTGGTAAACACAAATACGACCGCTGTGTGTTGACTGGAAAGTTTTTTAGTCTGTAAAGATTACATTGTTCCAAAAACTTACCATCATGCGCTAAAAATTCAAGCGCAAATCCTACTCCAGTTTATTTATGTTCAGCTTTAAGTAAGTATTTCTGTGCTGCTGCATGACCGATTCTCTTACTCGCCGGCGACCAGTACTACTCGATCTATGAAAATTCGTTTCTTCAGCAGCCTGAATAACTGAGTAAAACGGATTTTCTACTAAAGCATTTATCAATTGCAAATCTTGTTATTGAGTTGATATTCTTCATCGCCCTGATCCAGGATTTCTACTAATCGTACCATTTATTCTCCACTTTCTTAAAATATTACACACCGAATTTTTGTCAATATTATAACGCAGTGCAATTTGTTTTGTCTCATTGACCATCCATCTTCTGCTTTAGCAATAACTCCAGATTTAACTAAATCGCTTATACGAGGCAAATTAGTTTTTTGCACACACGCAATAAATTATGACAACTAACTGACAATGTCACAAAAATTAAAGTTAGATGTACACAACTAGATTTTAGCAAAATACCGTTATAAGACTTGTCCTATTTTTTTTTGCTCACGACCGTACACCATAATTACTGATATAAAACTTGTCTAGAACTCGACAACGCAACATACAACAGTGAAAATCTGTCAAATTTGTTAATAACTGTAATTGTTTTTCACTAATCATGGCATAGCTGATTTTTCCGATTTAATGATATAAATTGTGGTCTTCGTAAAATATTAAATATTGACACTATCAGTTAGAATTTTTTGTGACATGTTTAAGAGAAAAAATAAACGGAATTAATGAGTTTTTAGAATTTTCTGATACATATTATTATTCTTATTGTCTTTACCGTCAACTTTCATCCCTTTATTTTTTTTTTTCATATCTCCTCAAATAAGGAAGACAACCGTTTGTGGTTTTCCTATTTTTCAGGTTTTTGTAATATATCTCACAAAGTAGGCTATGGATTTCAAATTTCTTTTTACTGAAATATAGCTCACAAAAAAATGGGATAACTGTTTCTAAAGCTTTGTTCTTCTACAGCAGATACTGGTAAAATAGGCAGACGGTATTTACTCATTATCTAACGAAGCCACTTTAAGACGTGTTTCATTGTTTCTATGTAAGTAAAGACTGTTACAGTTTTTCAAGTTTTTGTCATCATTTGCTACATTTATAGCGACTATGCATTTTCTCATTTTTAAATATTAAACATTTTTGTACAGTGTGGCTTCAATTTCATTGAAAAAAATTTCCAAAAATTGCCAAGAACCTCCTGAAACTAAAAACCACTTTCCTCTCGTCACATCCCCCGCTCGCACGGTGTTTACAGCAAAAATAGAACACACATTGCTACCTGAGCCGTATCGGTGCGTACAACATGGCCGCCTATTGTATTTTTGCAAAATAACTCCATTGGTCGGGCGGCGCGTTATACACGCTGGCGATACGTATGGGGTTGCTTTATCCCATTATGATTACATCTGCCTGGAATTACCTACCCTGATTCAGCACAGCTTGCCGCGATTATCCGGTATCGTATAACATTATAATTTTGTAGTATTTCATTCGGCGGACAGACAAAACTACAGAATAGTTATTTGTTTGTGCGGCGACATGTATTGTTCCCAGTGTACGGACTGCGGTCTGATATTACCGATTAATATGCCGGGGCTCCTGTAATTTGATACTGACGATGAACGGCGGTGGCGGTGCGGTCGGGTTCGACAAAAGGATAGCGGAGAAAATGGTGGTGAAAGCGGTGTAAAAAAACCGATTGCCGGTTCACATGGGGGTGATCAGTTCGCCGCTGCGCCCACGAGCCGAAAACCATTTGAAATGTTTTGGGCTCGGATTAATTTTGGCAGATTATGTTGTTCAGTGTTTCAGGAAATTACGATAGCAGTTGTCAGAACATGGATGACTATGTATGCGGGCGAGCGGGTGCTTTTTTGAAAACAGGTTAGTTCAAAAGACTTAATTTTACTGATAAAGAAAGGTTTATTCTACATTTTCAATTTATTAAATTTTACCTTTAAATGTTAAATATAACGACATCTCGGGAGTGCCGCAGGGCCCTATCTCGGGGACTTCTGTGGTTCGTACTATTTATTAATGACATCGTGGTTGATCTGACTATCGATGTCTTACTATATACCGATGATGTCAAACTTTTTTCTGCTATTAATACTCTTGCTGACTGTAATAAACTTCAAGATAATTTTCCGAAAATGCAAACTTGGTGCGACCATAATGATCTGCCTTTCAACAGTCTCAGCCTCGACAAATGCAACGTGATATCTTTTCCTAGGAAAAAAGTAACGTTTCTCTGTGACTATAAATTTGACTTCACATCACTAAAAAGAGTAGAAGTCTTCAAAGACGTGGGCGTCCTGTTTGACAATAAAGTGACATTTAATAGAAACGTTGAAGACATAGCTTTGTCTGCAAACAAAAGTCTCGGTCTCGTTATCAGAAACTCGTCAGGTTCTACGGGCATTCACTTGTTACAAAATCGTTGAGTGATGAACCAAGTGGAGATATGGAACTAGTAACATATAAAAAAATCAATTATCCAAGAAAAATAATAACAAAAGACAACTAAATAGTAGTAAATACGCCACATACTCTACCTGTTTTTTGAGTCTCACCAACAACAAAATCTTAACGACATTCCTTTCGTTCTGTTCACTCTACACTCAACTACCAGCAAATAAGTAAAAAATTCTTGAAAGCGCATCAGAAAAATGCATATTTTAATTATTTTATGGCCTTATTTAGATTAATGTCCTGGCAGAGTTTAGCATCAGCTATTTTTCCACTCAACCAGGACACATACACACAAACAATTATACAACGACTTTCCCCTACGAAATTGCCATTTGCAGCAGCTGAGACTCGAACTCTGGAGTGGTGCAGCGACTAGACATGTTGTGTTTGACACGACCCCATCTAGTCCGCTGTTACCAACTTGATAACAGATTTAAAATGCCACAAAACATTCATACCCTAACCAGGATTCGAACCCGCGGCCCCTTGATCTCAAGCCTAACACGTAAGAGTTGAGCCAACGAGGTGAAATTTTTTATCATTTTCTAACGTGGAATTTGTAATCGCTAAGACAATTAGGGATGCTAAGAGAAGAATATTACAAAGTGATTCATGGTTGAGTATAAAAAAAATTATTACAATATGGGATGAAGACACTCCGGAAGGCTGGCAGCCCCATATTTTTCATATTGTTTCACACAAGCTAGGAAGAGGGATTTTCGCCTTGTATTCAATTTTTCAAGAAGAAAGAGATAATTTGGGAAATTTAACAAGCCGCATCAAATGTAATCCAGTTTTTCTAAAACAGTTCGAGGTAGTTCTAGATTAGGTTAAATTAATCTAAGGTAGTTCTAAGAAAATGGTGGATAGTAAGGAGTTAAAAGAAATTACGAAAATCCTGATTAGAGCCAGCCAAATTCAAATAGCCAAAACATTAATTTCCGTTCCTTCGTCAATAATAAAGTTTTCTTCGGGATCATTGTTGGGCTCTCTTCGGAATTATCTATTAGGATATCGTTGGGCATAAAGGTCGGTAGCCGCAACTGCATTTCTTTTACATTCCCCATAAATAATTAACATGTCCACTTTTTCATCTCTTGTATAAATTTGCGGCAATTTGAACACAATTAACAAGAATTTTAAACAATTTTTAAAGACACAATAAAAACACCATTAAACCAACAAATGTTTGACAAAGTTCAAATGTGCTTTTAGAGGGCGGAATATTAAAACATCGTCACATGCCTACCTTGCACTGACGAGAGCCAACAGCTCGAAACTGCAGTCTGCAAGTGGTGTGTGACGGCTGGCAAGAGAGCTCCCTTAAGTAGGATCAGTCTTTCAGCTGGTGTTTGTTGCAATCGAAGCATTAGCGTTTTGATGGTAATATGCAATTATTACACTTAACGCACCAGACTTGTAACTTGTAATTCAGCGCTCGGCGGGGCACATAGCCCGGAGAGTAGCTATTGGTTGCAGTTTGGTTACGTTCCTTATAGAAAAATAAGGGTTTTATAGAGGAGTTTGCGACTAAAATTATTATGTTTTAAATGTTTGACAAGCTAAATATTTCATTGTTTTCAAAGCCACCTTAATTACTTCTTAATATTTAATTGTATTTTCTTATTTTCTTTTAGCTGTAATTTTATTTGTATTTATCGCACATTTTAATACGACATTTATTTGCTCATAAATCACGTAATTTAGTGTTTTCAACGGGATTTCGATTTTTGTAACATTACACGGGTCATTTAGAATAAATCGGAACCGTCATGGCACACTTAAATGGAAAACTAAAAATTATATTATAAAAAAAATCGATGTTTGAAACGTCAGTTATTTGGTATCGTTGGATTCAGAAAATTATGCAGAAATCAGAAATGCAATAATATACAGGGTGGTCGATTTAAAAATCGAAAGTTACTGTAACTTCCGGCTAAACCGGAAGTGAAAAAATCAATTCTATGTCAGAAAAGTGCCGCTTATTATGTATGTAGCATATTCTAAATTTCAATCAATTATCTTCAAAACTAAAGGAGAAAATGGGGTATACCATGATCCTGTTACACCCTGTATAGAAGTTCTGTGCTCCCCTTTGTACCATTCATAAAATTATTTTATTCAATTATCCGCAGTTTAAAATTAAATGGACCTAAATTATCCTAAAAATAAACGTCATTATGTAACAGCGGCACAAAAACTAGTACGATTTCCTGACGTTACGTCGTGCTCACATCGACCGAAATTAAGTCGAAGAGAACAAAAAATCCGGCACCTAATTCACAGCTAATTTATCAATATCTCCCACCCAAAGTGGTCTATTATTACACGCCGTTTTTCTACACATGTTTCATGTACGTCACGCGATTTAACTGACTCAAAAAAACTAAATGTAAAACAAATTGTATGTCATTAAAATTTTGCGCTCTGCGACTCTAAATTGATAATAAATGACAATAATGAAAAGGAGGCGGGGTAAGTATCATGTGGAGCACAGGAAGCGGCTCTATCCGCGGCTTTGCCATGGCTGTCTAGATGTTCATGTTTCTCGTATTACCCGTAATTATTTGTACATGACGATTCTCCGACTGTCAATCATATGGTCAGCGTGTAGAGGTTGAGGTGCGCCGGGTTTTTCACTTGACAGTGACACTTTCATGGCTGCGGATGGTTTTTATTTTGCATGTTTCCGTTGTTGGCGAAGGACGAGGGAAAAATTCAATCATATTCTTGAACCCACTCAGGCCAATATACCAGGCATGTTAAAAAAATCTTTGCCAGTAATTGAAATTAAACCGTATCATGACACATGATATGCTAATTTGCCACCACGACCTACAAATAACACCCCATGCGTTTCTCCTTTCAGAAATGCAAACAATGACTCGACAAAATCAACTGAGAGGAAACAAACATGAATTTACTGATTTCGAACAAAGGAAGCGTTCACTAAGTCATAGTAAGCCTCCCAATTTTCCGCTGGTAATTTCTTGGAATGGTCGTGTTATTTTATTTCGCAAGAGTCTTAATGTTGGTGGTTTTGAGAAAACTGTATTTTTAAGATAGCCCCACAAATAAAAATCAAGTGGAGTCAGGTCAGGTGACTCAGGTGGCCAACTTACTGGACCATTGGTTCCAATTCATCATTCCCCATATCTTTCATCTTGATGAAAGTACATATCATTCTTTCAACAATCTAGGTTGTCAATTTCATCTTGAATTTCATTTCGTAGGAATCCAAGATACCTTTCATCAGTTAAAGAGCCATAAAAAAATATCCCAATTATCCCAGTCCGCACGTTAAAACCAGACTTGTTTTGAACACATTTTTAAAATATTTAGGGTTTTAGTGTTAAAAGGATATAAAATTAGACATATCGGATGGCATCGTATAGGAAATAAAAAGTTCTGGCTATTTGTTGAGGATGGGTCCATAAATAAATAATTATAAATGTTTATTACCGTCCTCCATATGTCATGAGCCACACTTTTAAGTCTAGGAGATCTAGATTTGTCTGAGTAAAGAAGACGGGGCCCTACAGTTTATAGTGGGGGTCCGAACCACTTCTTGGGGATAATTTTTATAGTAAGTTGGGTTCGGGGTATGCGCAATGACAATGCTAGACGCGCTAACCCAGTGAGCTATCGTCCCTGGCAATACATGTGCTATTTAAAAAAAAATGTTTTTTCATGAAAAATCAACACCATAACAAAGAATTATTGTTTATGTGGTATTTTTTCCGATATTTTTTAACAATTCTAGTGACACTATCAAGGATGTAATGAAACCGCGGGGCAACAACTTTGCGCAGTACCATACTAGTTTAAAAACTTGAATAATTTATGCCCGTGAATATTCTCACTTTAGTTGACCATTCAGATCCGCCCACTGACGTCTTCAATGGAAATAAATCATTAATAATTCCGATAAAAACCCTTTCTTTGCTTGTTTTAGATTGACGTTCGTCCAGGGCCCACCACAATCTCTTCCAAGAAGAACAATATACGAAATTTATTGCAAATTTATTATGAAATTTTTCAATTGTGACTTAAACGCTAATCGCGCAATAAATTCTGACGTTATGCCACACAAAGCTCAAACATAAAACCGGCCGGGAACGGGGAAAGCGAACAAAAAAAATCCTTATTTGTTTTGAGTGTCCGTTTTGGTACCCGGGGAGCAATTTTGATATACAACTCGAACTGTTTTGGTTCATAAACCCGACAGTAAAGTCGAATATCAGAATCGTAAAAGTAGCCGATGAAAACGGAGGATTTACAGCCGCCAGTCGACATTAAAAGGGGTTATTTACACCGCGACGAAACACCACGGCCGTGGGCGCCGCCTTTCGTTGGCTCTCGTCAATATTGCCGAGATATCCTCTTGTATAATGCTGATGCTGAGGTTAATAGATTAAAAAAATTCCGTCTGTTTTATTTCGACTGATGTGTAATATCTATTACTTCATAATAATAATAATAATAAATGTTATTGCTCCTTTGTATATTACAAACATTGTAAATAGGATACGTCAAAACGAGATACAGAAAATGCACAAACTATGTAACAAAAAAGAAGAAACGTAGAACTATACATGTATATATTTAAAATCGGAAAAATACCACACTATCAGGAGACTTTGTTTTTTAAAAATACTATAAATTCAGTAATTGAATAAAATGGTTCAGTGATGAGCAGTTTTTTTAAACGTCTTTTAAAAATTATTAAAGTAATACTGCTTCGAACATCTTCAGGTAGTGCATTAAACAGATGAGATTCTGCATACAGAGGTGATTTTTTGTAAAATTCGTGATCGTGCTTTAATGACGTAATGTTATCTTTGCCTCGTGTGTTGTATGAGTGAATATCACTGTTGATAATAAAATTGTTTTTTTTCATGTATATAAAAGTTAACAGTTTCCAGAGATATATAGAAGTAATAGTGAATATTTTGTTAGCTTTAAAACAGTCACGACAGGACGACCGCTGGGATATATTAAATATTAAACGTAAAATTCGTTTTTGTAGAACAAAAACTCTACTAACATCTATTGACTGTCCCCATAGGACAATGTTGTAAGCCAGCGCCGAATAGACAGATGCGTAATAAAAGTTTAACAACACTGATTTATCCATTGAGTTTTTTAGTTGGATTAATAAAAAGAAGCTTTTATTTAGTTTGTTGCATACGGTCTCAATATGCAGGTCTCAGGTGAAATGTTTGTCGATTAGCACGCCTAAAAGTTTAGCCGATGTACTTGAGGACAATTCGCATTCATTAAAATTGAAACTAAAATTATGGTCAATTTGATATTTATTATGAATTGGCAAGCATATTGTTTTATTATGATTTATCATAAGTTTATTTTTTGTACACCACAGAGAAAATTCTTTAAGAACAGTATTGACTTTAATTCAATTCATAATTATCGATTCTCAATTATATTAAATATTTCTACGTGGGATGTATCTATTCTAAATCAGTCATCATCCGAGGAACACCAACTGATAATGTATTGTCAATGTCAGAAATAAAGTTTTATGTAAATTGGCATTTCAGGTGTTACATGGATGAAAATTGTTTTTTTTATACATTTATTTAACGTCGGCCTATTTCCGTTACTGAGGCCTAACACCGACGCCTGTAGACGAGCTACCTCCAACCAGGAACTTTGCTGAACCTCTTCCCTTAAGAAGAGTAGGGATCTTTTACTTGCCTAACATTTAATAGACAAGGGACCGACGGTTTTACATCCCCTCCGAAGGATGGTATATCTCCTATACAACCCTCGCCTAAGGTTGCATAGCTTCCGCGCATACACTGATATACAAGCCGCTGGAAGATATGTGAGGCGAGAACGCGGTTTCCGTTGGAATGGTCACCCATCCAAGTACTAACTGCGCCTGTCGTTGCTTTACATCGCATACCGAAGTATGTCCATAGTAAAGACACACCTACGCTCGCCCCCATGAAAATTGTTAAAAATATTCATATTTAATTCAGTTTTGGCATACACTAGCAAATTTCATAATAAAGTACAGGTTACTGTCAATATTCCCATTTGACTCACACAGAGTTTACACCTATGTCATACATTTAATACAAAAATAAATCTAATGACTTTTTCTGCAATTTCAAAACCCCAATGGCCAATACTATCGCTTGCAACTCCCCAGGCAGCTATAGAATGACAATGAACATGATATGATTACTTTTTTCATAGATATTCTCCAGAAAAATTATGAGTACTGCTATACAAAAAATATCGAATAGAAAGAGACAGTTATCAATGACAATAAAACCATTAAAATATGGCAAATTAAAAATAAAGAAGAAAATAAACAATACGTACCGAGTGAGTTAAAAATAGAGGACATTGACGGCTAAATACGATCAAATATATACATCTTGGTAGAAATATTCAATGATAATTTTTTAAATATTTATTGATGTTCCAATACTACAAAACAATGAAGCAAACATGGTAGACATTTATCTACAGAATTGCACTGAAATTAATAACGTGGAGTTTTTCATAAAACTAATTGACAGAGACGAAATTTTGTCCACCACAAAACAATTATTAAATAAAAACTCATCAGGATATGTTAATATTTCGTCAATTTTATATTAAAAAAAAAATTATAAACATGGTAGTTGATGAACTCGAAAATCTATTCAATGGATCTTTTATATATGGCGTTTTCTCGAAAGCTGCCGAGCCGAGCGCTGAATTACAAGTTACAAGCCTGGCGCGTTAAGTGTAATAATTGCATATTACCATCAAAACGCTAATGCTTCGATTGCAACAAACACCACACAAAGTGATCCTCGTGTCGGTCGTCACATGCCTACCTTGAACTGACGAGAGCCAACAGCTCGAAACTGCAGTCTGTAAATGGTGTGTGACGACTGGCACGAGAGCTCCTTTAAGTAGGATCAGTCTTTCGGCTGGTGTTTGTTGTAATCGAAGCATTAGCGTTTTGATGGTAATATGCAATTATTACACTTAACGCGCCAGGCTTGTAACTTGTATTTCAGAGCTCAGCGGGGCATATAGCCCGGAGAGTAGCTGTTGCTTGCACTCTGGTTACATTCCTTATAGTAAAATAAGGATTTTACAGAGGAGTTTGCGACTAAAAATATTATGTTTTAATATTCCACCTTCTAAAAGCACATTTGAACTATGCTAACCCTAAGTCAGGCTATTTATTTTTCGATTGCAACAGACACTGGACCGCTAGATGGCACCTGCTGACTATTTTGCATGTCGCTATTCCAAAGATACCGAAATGTACTAAATAGCCAAGTGATCCTCGTGTCGGTCGTCACATGCCTACGTTGCACTGACGAGAGCCAACAGCTGGAAACTGCAGTCTGCAAGTGGTGTGTGACGATTGGCACGAGAGCTCCTTTAAGTAGGATCAGTCTTTCGGCTGGTGTTTGTTGCAACCGAAACATTAGCGTTTTGAGGGTAATATGCAATTATTACATTTAACGCGCCAGGCTTGTACCTTGTAATTCAGCGCTCGGCGGGGCATATAGCCCGGAGAGTAGCTGTTGGTTGCAGTCTAGTTACGTTCCTTATAGTAAAATAAGGATTTTATAGAGGAGTTTGCGACTAAAAAAATATGTTTTAATATCCCATCTTCTAAAAGCACATTTGAACTAAATTATCATACAGTTGTTTAGTATGCGACTTCTCTAAATCTTTCGATAGCGTAAATTTAGAAATAATTCTGCCAAAACTTTGTATGGCATACGTGACGCAGCACTAAAATAGTTTCAGAGCTACTTATTGGACAGGGAACAGCGAATAATTTTAAAGAAACCTTCTGAACTATCAGAGTATTCGCATTCGGAATGGGGTAAATAGAAAGTAGGGTACCTCAGGGATCAGTCCTAGGCCCAATTTCATTTCTACTTTGCATAAACGATCTGTCATCTTGTGTACCGAAGTCTTCGTTTTCGCTGGTCATTCACTTACGATAGATTAATTAATATTCTGCCTTTGTAAATGAATGCTTAGATCATATACATATACGGTATAATTAGTGTGAGGCAAATAAAATTAAAATTAATTTCGAGGATACATATTGTACACTATGAAACATCATGTCAGGTTTCCCCCCTAAATTTCTAACCTATTTGCTATCAATTGATTGGAATTGGATTGGATTGGAATATCAAATAATTTAATTTTTCTTTTCAAATTGAGACTGTTTTAATTTTTTTCTACTTACTTGTTGACGTTGATTTGTTTTACTGCTTTCATATGAGGAGAAGGTTTTAAAAGAGTTTTATACCTGCTTGAATTGGTCAAATTTGCATTTTCCGTAGGCTTTTTCAAAACCAAACTGCTTTATTAATTTCTTTTACCATTAATAATAAAGCTTTTACAAAACTACAGCCAGAGAAAGTCCAAAAGGTTTTATGGTCAAGTTTTAAGATATACTACAAGGCTTTTCAATAAATTTTTGTGCTCTAGAAATACATTTAGTTTCAAATAAGCCTAATTTAAAACTAATTAATTTGCAAACATCGCTAATAAAACCTTTATAAAACGAGAGCTAGACTAAGCAGCATTTCAATTGTTACTCGGGTAAGGTACACATTCGGCAACGCCAAAGACTTATGATTTGAAATATCTTAAATCATTTGTCACATGTTAAAATTAAAGTGAATTGAATTCGGTGACACGCACCCTCTAACGCTTCCATTGATTTTCTCAAATTTTAACTCGGCACATTATGCAAAGAGACAAAAAAGGGAAATCGATAGGCATTATCCAAATGGTTGAATCTCATAGAAATTAGGAAAGTGAATCGAACGACTTGCTAAAGATATTTCTACATTCTCTACACGAATGCCTGATATCGATCCACCCTCCTTCATCCCTGATGACTCAGAGATTGTATAATATATCTTACTTCAGCTCAACCCTCGGATGGATGTACCTAAATCAAATATTTCTTGTTGTTATTGCGAGAGATAATATCGGAGGCATTTTAATTCGGTACTTTTGTGAAAGCCCGTGGAAAAATATGAATCAATCACGATGTCGTGAGGTTCAAACTCGAGTGAACGGTAACAAAACTCCATAATCTGCGAAGTCGAATCATAACAAAATTTAAAAAGCGTTTAAGTTATATACAGGGTGGACCATTAATAATAGGCCATAGTTCAAGGGTAGATTCTTTGGGTCAGAATATGAGGATATAACCAAATATGCTTTAGTAAAATGTTGTTGTGGAAAAAGATACAGGGTGCCAAAGTTCAAATTATTTTTTCGTTGACTGATCTTCACTAAATTTGCTATAGGAACATTTTTTATTCTAAGAAACAATAATTTATGTATTACATCACGTTAGATCATAGAGGGCGCCGCAGGACCTGTATCTGATGATGAATTTTTTTCATATTTTTTGATGAAACGTTGTGGTACTTCTGACCAGAAAATCTGATGAGGGCGTCATGTCCACGTATAAAAGGTACACTTGTTAAAACTTGATAACTCCAACCGTTTTCGAGGGAAGTGCAGTTAAACATTTCAATAATTTTTTAAAAAACAAATTCAAATTTAATAAAACAAAGTGTATTTATTGAAAAAAGTACAAAACGTAAGACAAAACAAAATTATAATAACAGTGTAAACACTTTCTCACTTTTTTATGAACTAATGGATTATTTTCATGGCATTGAGATAAATACATAAATCAAAAGATTGTCTAAAATAAAGGTCTAATCTTATTAGAAGAGCAAAAAATAACGTAAAAGTTGACTTAATGACATTATAAGCTTCCCCCATGCAACAACCCCATTGCTGCAACTTCGAGTAAATGTATAATATGGTCTCCACCTAATTCTATGCCTTTTCTAATTCTATTCATAAAAGATTTTCTTACATTGAAAAATACATTTTCCTGTCCTCTAATAAAATTCGCTGCGTTTTGTATTTTGTTCCACAGTTCTTCTCTTGAGTTGATAGTATTTGCATAGACTAAGGGCTTCATATATCCCCACACATAACAATCCTAAGGATTATAATCAGGACTTCTTGGTGGCCAAACAAACTCACTTCCTTGACCGATCCATCTGCGTGGGAAAGTCTCATCAAAATAATTCCTGACTACAATGGAGAAATGAGGGGGAGCTCCATCTTGCATGGACCACATTCTGTTCCGTATGTCTAGCATGGAAGTATGTAATATATCAGCAAGAGTATTTTGAAGAAAAAACAGATAATTGATCGCCGATGATACCATACCAAACGTTAATCTTAAATTCTTGTTGAAAGTGCCATTCTTTAACGGCATGAGGATTTTCTACTTCCCAGTAATGAGTATTTCTCCAGTTAAAAACGCCTCGGTGAGTAAAAGTTGCTTCGTCGGTAAATAAAGTGTTCTTAACAAAATTTCGATCCCTGTTGTGTTTATTTAGAAAAAATGATAAAATTGTAGCCTTTGTGGAAGATCCCTTTGAAGTAAGTTTTGTACAGGAGTGAGATGATATGGGTAGAAGCGTTCTTTACGTAAGACTCTTAGGACAGATTTGGATTTGGAGTAATTCTTTTCGGTCGTCCTACACCGTTTTTATGGCGAAATGAACCCGTTTCTCCCAAACGACGAAACAGATCTTTGAAAATCTTATGGTCTGGCTGTATTCTATTTGGATATTGCAATGAGTATCTCCTCGCTGCAACACGTTCACTAAAATTATTTTGTGCGTAAACACATGTCATATCCCTCATTTCCCTATATGAAAAATTATTATGTTTAGGCATTGTAAATGAAGAAGTTAAAGAAATTAGCTCAAGGAACACAATAAAACAAACAACAAAATGAAATGATTAAATGACAGAACTAAAACGTAACCAAGGCACATTTTTCAATAAATACACTTTGTTTCATTAAATTTGAATTTGTCTTTCAAAAAATTATTGAAATGTTTAACGGCACTTTCCTCGAAAACGGTTGGAATTATCAAGTTCTACCAAGTGTACCTTTTATACGTGGAAATGACTGACGCCCTCATCAGATTTTCCAGTCGGAAGTACCACAACGTTTCGTCAAAATAATATAAAAAATTTCATCATCAGATACAGGTCCTGCGGCGCCCTCTATGATCTAAGGTGATGTGATACATAAATTATTGTTTCTTAGAATAAAAAAGTTCCTCTAGCAAATTTGGCGAAGATCAGTCAAGAGGCTGTTGAGTTATTACAAAGAAACGAAAAAATAATTTGAAATTTGACACCCTGTATCTTTTTCCACAGCAACATTTTACTAAAGCATATTTGATTATATCCTCATATTTTGGCCCAAAGAATCTACCCCTTAACTATGGCCTATAATTAATGGTCTACCCTGTATAGGTAGACATCAACATATGACGAAATTGAAAAATGTCTAAGTTGATAAGATATAGATCTTAAAAATCATTTTATTCTGTGCCAATAATTTAAAAAATATTTCACGTGTTATTATATTGTAACCTGCGGTTTACCGTGAAAATAAAAAAGACAATACAGATTTTACGAGCTCATTATTAAGGCCGGTGAACCATTCGATGTGGTGTCATCAAACAAGCCGACATACATTAAGATCCTATAAAGGTATGTGATTCAACTTGCCGGTGAAATAGTACAAAGAGTGACGGTATTTTTAATGATGTCGTAAAGTTTTTGTTACGTTTTTTATGTGCACGGTTAAATTGCAAACGACTAATATCTAAATACGGAATTTATAGTAAGTATATGATACTATATATTATGTTTTTTTACTTTTTTCATTTGTACACAAAATGTTGATATACAGGGTGTTCCAACTTTATTTAAACAGTGATTATCTCTAAACTTATAAAGTTCATTTTAGGAATTATCTATTTAAATAACATATATCAATAATAACGATTTTACAATAAATCTTGTTTTTAACTTTTTTAGTTTTAATAACCTACAGGACTTTCATAAGAACTCTTACGAGGGTAATAAAAAAATCATTAAGCACATGCTTAAGTATAAATGGCCTCAATCTAGTTACCTATAAGTTCTTCCTGGGCTAAATAAATCAAATTGAACTTGAATAAATTCGTATAATTCTAGTTAAAACAAAATGTTCGCATTTGTACTTGAATAAAGTCATATAATCCTGATTAAAACTAAACTGTTTGAAGTCAGAACCTTCATAAGATTGCTTAGTTTTGAAGTGGTTTGTTTGTAGCATTGCATATACTACATTTTTGATTTATAATAAATTTAAAAATTAAATTAGGGCATAGTAAGTTAGGCCACCCAGTATGTGGATAAATGTATTACTGATTGCCGTGTAAAATCTCATGAAAAGGAATTTATTAGACAGACATAAATATTTTTTTATTCTTTCTTTCCTGCAAAAACATGCTTCACATGCAGTAAATATCTAAATAAATAATAATAATGAAAATAATGCGGCACCGTTTCAGACAATTAACACTGCACATAACTTGTTCAGGTTGAAAAGCACTTGACACCTTATTTTGGGTTAACACCGAAATATGGTAAACACACAACGTCTCCTCTTCCTGGCTGGTTTAACAGCATGTTTTTTATGTACTTGTTTTATTTATTCCTTCAGAAACACATAGTAGCACACGTTCTATTTTAAGGTTATATTATTGTTATAAATTTCAATTTATTGTCTCCTCTTCTTCTTCTTATCTTTCGATTTTGCCAAGTGCACAAGTTTGTGACTTGGGTTTGTAATTAAGACCTGCGTGTCGGATCGTTTAGTTTTTTTTTAATTCAGAAGACCACGTTAGAAAGCCTAGCCATCTTGGCGTCCTTTTCAGGCGTAATCCATTGAAGGAGCAGGTTGTGCTTAGGCTTGGGGCTGTAGCCTATTTATTAAATATTGTTAAGCCGTAATGTCGCAAGTCGAGTCGATTTTTTTTTGACCACGTAGACAGTGGAGACGAATTTGAGAGTGGAGGCAGCGTGTTGCAGAGGGGTCCTTGCAGTAATACCTGATTTTGAAACGAAGCTACACCAGGGCCTTCTGTTTGGTGGTATTGTTTATAACATTTTTTGTTGATTTAAAATTTCACTTTTCATATATTTTTTTAGTCTTGTAAGAAAAGGTACCATTTTAAGTAAATTTAACGTATTCAAGTATTCATACAAATTTTCACATTAATATTTTTACCTGTAATTTTTTTAAATAATACTTGTTAAACCTTGATCATAATTTAATATATTTTTTTTACTATCAATCATTCAAATTTTAACTTAACTCAATTTTTTACTATTGCTCATTAAATTTATTCAACTGTCCCATTATTAAATATTAAAGTCAACTTATTATTAACATGTGTGTTTCCTTTCTTTTACTCATTTAGCTGGATATATATTATTGGTGAGCTTATTACATAACTTAGGTACTCAGTATTGTTTTCCTTAGCTTTCACAATACTTCTGGTTCATATAATAAGTTAAGGTGGCGCCCTGAACATCTATTTTTTTTTAAGTATATTTATATTCACTATTTTATATATTTTTTATATATGCAGCAAGTTATCAAATTGAGTAACTATCGAACCACAACCTCGCTTTCCCATAACCCAGAGCTGCCGTTCGCACAATTGAAACACTTCCTGGTTTTAAGCCAAGGGGTGTTACAGGTTTTATGATTATTCGAACGTTTTCCACTTAAAACTAAATCTGAAAAAATCCTCCATAAAACAAAAGTCAGATTCAACAGCATTTAAGATGTTACTTGGGTTACTCTCGGCATATATTCTTGATTGATACATCAAGAAAAAAAGATACAAAGTTTACAATATGATTTATGCATCAGAATAAATGAAGCAATCTGCATTTTTTAGTGAGTGATTTCCCAACTGTCCTAAAAAGTCAAGGTAAGTGCGCAGTTAATGAAATAATCCCCGTACTGCGCAATAATTACGCTGAAGAACATTAAGTTTCACCGATACCTAAATGGAAACCGTCTCCTCCGTAACAGGCTTTTAGGCGCACAATAGAATCGTCAAAAAATAAAATGACAAATGAGTAAACAACGTACAAAACACATGTCAAATAATAGCTCGCGCGTCACGCACGCATGGCTCGTCACCAAGACCGAGCCGGCGTTCCCAGCACACCAAACGCTGAACATAACCTCAAAATTAGTAGTAATTACACCGCCACAACAAAAGATATCCGCGAGACCATGGAAGCGTCTTACACGCCAATCACATATGTGATGTTTATTGTTTTGCTTATTATATCATTTGTTACTGTGAATATTCCGGTACCGTGACAAACGATCGTTTGACCGTGTCGGAACGAATAACGTTTTTTTTATTTTTGTCGTTCCATCTGCTAATTCGCCGTTCAAATTATTTTGTTTTTAAGTTGTTACTGCATGGGTAATTAATATACAGGAGGTTGTTATTAAATAACCGCGGTGAGATATTTAACTAAGAAAAATGCAATTGAGTAGAACCCATGGCTTTCCGGCTGTTATTTACGTTCTAAATCAAGTCATTACTTTGGAAATCGTTTTAAAATGGACTCAATTAGCTGTGACGTCACAACTTATGCAGCCTAATACGTGACGCCACATTAATTGAGTCCATTGTCACAGTTAGAAGTACAGATAAGATGTTTACATAATTCATCATTTGCATAGGACGCTGAGTATCCTGCAAGAGCAATGTGCGGCGGTGTATCAGAATAATAATAGTAATAATAATAATTTATTTATCCGTAAAACCAATTACATGGCATAGGACAAGTCAAAGAACAGCTAATAAATAAATACAACAAAAACAATCAGTGTACATATAAATACAATAAAAGTAAAACAATTTTTAGGAAATACAATATGTAGATAGGTACAGTAAACAAATATCACATAATATCGCAATAAGAACACATGGCAGAGGTATATCTATTAATAATTATCAATCACTATTTAAATATTCTTCTATCGTATTGCAACATTTCCCTATTAAATAATTTCTCAAAATATTTTTAAACTGATTTAGATTACTTATAGTTTTAATGTGTAAGGGTAATTTATTGTAAAATAACATACCCATATAAGCAGGATTTTTCTCATAAATAGCTAATGTATGTATTGGTAAGCATAGGTCATTACCCTTCCTCGTATTATAACTGTGAAAATCATTATTTTTGATAAACTTATCTATATTTTGCTTAACAAATATTAATGTTTCAAAAATATAAATAGATGGTAACGTTAGCAATCTCAACCTCTTAAAAATTTCTCTACATGATGTTATACTGGAAACACCTACAACAGTTCTAACGGCTTTTTTTGCAAACGAAAAGCTCTTATAATGTGATGCGAGCCTCCCCAAAATAAAATCCCATACCTCACTTTAGAATAAATTAGTGCATAGTAGTATGATAACATTACTTTCTCTGAAGTGATTTGACGTAATCTGTACAAAGCGAAGCAAGTGGACGACAATTTTTACAAACAACATCTATGTGCGTTTCCCAACTTAAGCTGTTATCTAAATATATACCTAAAAATTTCGTGCTCATAACCTGTTCTATAGTTTTGCCATTATATTTAATAAGGTGACTTTCGGATATCGTTTTCAATCTCGGTGTAAAGTTTATAAATACTGTTTTGCTTGCATTTAAAAATTGATGTTTTTGTGGATAGATAACTATTGCCATCAGCGAACATAACTAACTGGTTGTTATTGTCGATACTTGGAAGATCGTTGATAAATAAGAGAAACAATAACGGAGCCAAAACAGACCCCTGTGGCACACCATAAGGAATTTTAATTTCTTTTGATTTAACTCCATCGATTTCTACCAATTGTGTCCTATCTGCAAGATATAAGTTGTTTACTGTTCCCCTTAAACCATAAGCCTCTAACTTATTTGTTAAGAGCAAATATCGGGAAAAATTCCATGTCTAAGTGATAGATTTATCAGATATGTTAAGGGAGATAAGATATAATCAATACAAGACTTTAAAAGGTTTGCACTAATTCCATCAATTCCAGACGAATTTGAATTTTTCAGTCCCTTTACCACACCAAGTACTGTTTGTTTGCTGACATAACCAAGAAACATCGTAGGATACTCCTTGTCAACATTGAAATTAATAGGACCTAAATTTTTGTTAGCTAGTTTATCATTTAAAACCCTCGGAACATTTATGAAAAAATCATTAAAAGCATTTACTATCTCTTCTTTATTCTTTATTATTTTATTATCTGTATGCAGTTCTTTGATTTGTTGTTTGGTAGAGTTATTCACATTATTGTTTATAATTTTCCAAACAGCTCTTGTTTTATTGTCGGTGTTGAAATATAATTTATCATAGTAGAATGCAGGTTTTCACGGCCGTTGTCTAATGAAGTAGATTCTTCCGGGTCTTGCCGTGGTCGTCGAACTTGACTTGACGTTTCGCTGATCATCCTGTCAGCTTCTTCAGAAGGATTCTAAAGACTGAATCTGTTGTGTTACACTCCTCGTTATATACCTAGGCGCCGTTTCGCTTCGCTGGTCATCGGTCACGCTTGGTTCGCTTCGCTGCTCATTCGTCGTGTTTGGTTGACCGTGACTTACTACGGTGCTGGTACTTGGCAATACCAGTCTCCACGTGTTACTAAGTCGATACCCATCCTCTCTGTTAAAGTTGTTCACGTTTTTCATAATTTCCAGTGATTCCCTAATGATTCGCGGATAATAGCGCGTATTCTTGTCTAATATAATGATGTCCTCGTAGTCGATTTTATGGTTCTCGTTATTATGGACATGTTCTGCTATCGCCGACCTATCCGTGTATCCAAATCTGGTATTTCTCTGGTGTTCTTTGATTCTGCACTGGATACTCCGTCCTGTTTGTCCGATGTAGCTCTTACCACATGTGCACTTCAACTGGTAAACACCTTTTGATAACAGTTTGGGGACAGGGTCTTTGACTGAGGGAAGCATCTGCTGTATTTTCTTCACTGTTCGAAACCGTACACCTACTTTCTTTTTGAATAAAATCTTCTTCAGCCTATCTGTGACTCCCGCGACGAATCTACTTCATTATAATTTATCATGATATAATTTTTTAGGTGCACGTATAACCTTTTTATATATTGTTTTATAGTTTTTATAGATCAAAATGTCATTATTATCATTTGTGATTAGCTGCTTCGAATACATTTTTTTAAAGTTTTTTGACGAAATTTGGATTTCTTTATTTAGCCATGGTTTTTTATTATAACATTGGGATCTTGTGTTTACTTTTTTTAATGGAAATGCAATATCAATATATTTTCAAATATTTATAAATAGCTCAAAAGACTTATTTACATTATTACAATTATATACTTGACTCCATGATTCCCTACTTATATGTAACAAAAAAGTATCATAATTATTTTTACTCAGAAATCTTGTATAGACATAATTTTTAACAGTGCTTTTTTCGGTATTTAAATTAAAAGATAACAACTGACCTGTATGGTCCGATAAACCAGTGGGCACAACTTTATAAAATAACATCGGAAAATCTTGTGGCATCCTTTATTAAATTAGTAATGTTGTAAGAGGATAAGAGGTCATTTAATTTATTTTTTGCAGTAGAATTTGTTAACTGATCAATATTCAAATCTCCAGATTATTATTTTACGATCACTGCTTGAACATACAAAATTTAGAACTTGATCTAATTGATCAATAAATATATTAACATTATTTGGCAAAGGTGATCTATATATAGTAACAAATTTTATTGCGGATTCTAAGAATATTAAGTCTGTACCACAAACCTCAATAATTTTTTCCTTGCAGAATTTACCTAAGGATTTCAGTTCTTTAACATTATCTAGTATAGTATTTCTACAAAATATTGCAGTACCACCTTTCATATACAGGGTTACTGGTAATTCGATACATTCCTTTGGAGATGTGATGGGGCATGAGCTCAGGAGTAAATCTAGCCCTAACATACATTATGCAAAACTCAATAGTTTTTGAGATATTTAAATTTTTTTGTTTTTGTCTAAAAAGTAGATCTTAATGTCTTAAAAGTTAATTTCCGAAAAATCTACTTGACATTTTAAAATTTTTTTTTACTGGATTACTTGTCCAATATTATAGATATCCGTTTGGAATGAAAAATATCCGGAAACATTTCGATCATGTGAACATTTAAAATAAAAACTTGTAAATTTTTTTTTTAAAATCAGATGAAATTTACCTATTAGGTTTTTTCAAAAAAATATTAATGTAGCACGCGTACAAATTGTTATAAAAACTTCCTTATTTCAATAGCTATCTAACTAGGTAGAAATGTTTAATGTACCCTTGATAGTTCTAATAAAAAATTAGTAAAGATAATGCTGGTGGCAGAATTTATTAAACGACTAATCGTTCATTTTCATTTAAGTCAGTCAGTCCTTGACTTTGACGTTTGTGCATATATGTCATTAACTGACATTCTTATCTCCGTGTCCCTTAAGTTTGTTGGTCTTGTTAAATTAGTTATCGAAGATTTTGATTTTGCTCGTAGTTGTTGTTATTAGTTGTTGTTATTGTATTTTCTGTGCCATGGCCGCGCATGCCAACGCAGAATACGCTGATATCTTGTTTGTCTATGGATACTGTGGCGGCAACGCTGCTGAAGCTCGCCGAGAATATGGTCTTTGGTACCCTAACCGCCGCTTACCAAATGCACGTGTATTCAGTACGGCATATCGATATATCACTGAAACTGGTTCCGTGAACTGTAGAAGAAGTGACGCTGGTGCTCCTCCCGTTTATGAACCAGATGTTGAGGAAGAAATATTGAGGTATTTTGAGGAAGACCCAACTATTTCAACTAATAAAGTCGTAAGACTAACCGGAGCGTCACAATGGAAAGTTTGGTCTACGATACGTAGAGTTGGATGTCATCCTTACCACTATACCCCTGTCCAAGGCTTGGAGGAAGGTGATCCTGGAAGGAGAGTGGAATTCTGCCGCTTTATGTTAAATTCAGATGCAGAAAGTGCAAATTTTTTAACAAGTATTTTATGGACGGACGAGTCGAAATTTAATCGCGAGGGTATAACAAATTTCCACAACCTACATTATTGGGCAGAGGAAAATCCCAAGTTAACACGTGAAACTAGTTTCCAAATGAAGTTTTCTATTAATGTGCGGATGGGAGTCATTAGCCACTATTTAATAGGGCCACACTTTCTTCCTCAAAATTTAAACGGGGAAATCTATGAAAATTTTTTAAGAAATGATCTGGCGGTGATTTTAGAAGATGTTCCTCTCGCCGTCAGACAGCGAATGATGCTTCAGAACGACGGTTGTCCAGCACATTATCGGCTGACAGTACGACAGTTACTTGATCAACGTTTCCCTAACCGTTGGATTGGAAGAGCGGGCCCAATACCTTGGCCAGCGCGAAGCCCTGACTTAAAACCACTTGATTATTGCGTATGGGGTCATATGAAGGAGATGGTCTATGCCACACCAGTCAATACTATAGAAAACCTTAGACAAAGGATGCTGCCCAACACATAAGGCATAATCTGACAACCAGAGTAACAAGGACGGAAATAAGAAGACGCTGCCGTGTCTGGATACGGAATAGGGGCTCCCATTTTGAGCAAGACATATAAAAAATAAAGTACAACTTTGAAATTAATGAAGAATTGAACTCTACTTTTAAAATGTTTTTTATTGTTTATCTAAAAATAAAATTCGTACTACTTGTGTTATTTTTACTAGTATTTTCTTAGAACTATTAAGGGTACATTGAACATTTGTACCTTGTTAGATAGCTATTGAAGTAAGGCAGTTTTTATAATAATTTATACGCGTGTTACGTTAATATTTTTTTGAAAAAACCTAATAGGTAAATTTCATAGCTGATTTAAAAAAAAATTTTTTTAAGTTTTTATTTCAGATGTTCACATGATCGAAATGTTTCCAGATATTTTTCATTCCAAACGGATATCTATAATATTGGGCAAGTAATCCAGTGAAAAGAAATTTAAAAATGTCAAATAGATTTTTCGAAAATTAACTTTTAGGACATTAAGATCTACTTTTTGATAAAAACAAAAAAAATTAAATATCTCAAAAACTATTGAGTTTTGCATAATATATGTTAGGGCTAAATTTACTTCTTAGATCATACCCCATCACATCTCCAAAGGAATGTATCGAATTACCAGTAACCCTGTATAATAGATGTTAAGTCAGATGGAATTGAAAAAGAAATGAATTAAGTTGTTGAATGCTGGAGTATTGACAGACGCACAGATTTTGGGGAGAAACACTGACAGCCGATTTGTGATTTTTTTAAATAAAATTTTGGGCCCACACGGTCAAAAGCAAACTATCGTCGAAAACCAAATGCTCTGTAATTTTTGTAAAACATCGCAAAACAGCTTCCATTACTGACGGATAGAACCGTGTCCGGAAAGGAAAATAAGTCTCGTTCACATAAAATCTATTTGTATTTTTGCTCACGCGTGGGTATCGTATTACAATGGGGCTGATTTCTTTTATTACGCGAGCTGAAATGATTCGACGTTTTCTCCGCTGGATGCTCGGAATCGCTTTGGCAAATTGCACGTCCGGTCGAGGCTAGTCTGCAACGTATTGTCCGATTCCCTTTTTATTATATCTTCCCCTGAATGACAGAAAAACCTCGGCAAACACAAAGATTACGCCACAGAACAACTTGGTATGCTACATTTTTCTTTCATAGTGAGCGATGCTGGACATAAATCAATATATTTCCATTAGTTTTCTACCTAATTAGACCATTGTTTGTATGTAACTGTGTAATTATTATAATTTACGTATACAGAGTGTTGTAATACTAACACCCGACCTCTGGGGGTCGATTCGGCAACGAAAACTAGATGCAAATAGTGCGCCCTCGACCGAACGAACATTTTATATAATCACTGAACATTTCATAGGACTTTTTAAATACATTTTTTTAACGTCGGTCGGCCCCATTCCGCGACTGAGACCTATATTAAGAAAGATACCTTTTGTATCTAGGTTCGCTGCTAATGGTATCTATGACAGAATAAATAATATTTCAAGATTGATATTCATACATAATAGGTCTGTCCATAAAGTTTAGTTTTTAATTATTGGAAATGATGGATTTATGAGTGTTACAAACCCCTACAAAGTTTTAAAAGAAGTAATCATTTCCTTTCGGCTTTATTTGTAATACAAATTACCTCAACGCGTCAAGGCTAGAAAACGCTGCCTTGTCGCGAGGCTAGGCGGGTGACGTCACATGCTTGCTACGTGATATGCACTGCGATACTCTAGGTGTTGCTATAGTGACGTAGGTAATTTTGCGACTGTCATGAGCTGGGACGGGCCGGATATTTTTGCCGATATTTGTCATAGTTATATTTATCTGTGCTTTGAAAGAAAATCTCTGGGAGCCCTCCTCCATATTTGACAACAGTAAATAAACTCTATTTGATGCTCTATATAGTAAAGGTACTATTACTGCCGTGAATTCAAACTTTGTTCTAATGGGAACGACACGGGATAAACCTAACGCAACGTACAAATAATCTGGCGAGCCTGCCGAACCAGCAAGCATGTGACGTCATACACGTTTATCTGGCTAAAATAAAGGAAGCAATTTCTACGGCCGCTGCTGTTGTTCGAATTGACCTTTTTCAACCACAGTTCTAATATTGCTATTATTAGGTGAAAATCTTTATTTTGCACTATTTAATGCATAGTATTTTTTTGTGGACAGACCTATTATATAATGTGGTAATTAATTGAATACAATAAACTGTACAAAATATTCGTGATTGAGCCCAGTGACCATGACAAAAGAAAAAATTAATTAAAAACAAATTAAACTCAGCAAAAGAAATTTAATCCCAACAAAGAAGAAATTGGTTCATGAAAAAAATTAAATCCAACAAGAAAAATTAATCCCGACAAAAAAAAATTAAGCCCTACAGGAAAAATTATTAAACCCAAAAGCAGCAATTGGAAATTTGACGACTGGTCCTGGAATGATGTCGCACGAAATAAATTTTGGAAACAAAAACGCAAGGAAGAACAATTTGAAAGAGAAATTCAAAAACATATTTTATTTTCTTTCTAGATTTTTTCATTTAGATCATTCTAAAGTGAATAATACGACATTTGTAAAAAGAAGCAGTTAAACATTGAAACAATGAATGGCGAATCTGACACTTTTTTAGCCTTTAGCTTTCTTTCCACGAGAACTTAATAAATTTACGTCTTTATATTCAGTCATTAAACATTTCAGATACCTTTTGGAGGGAAGAAAGTTTATTTGTTTTTTCAGATCACAATCCCTTGACAACAGCTTTACTCTCCACGGTGGAAAGAAGTCCCAAACAAATACGTTATATGGAATTTATAGCGCAATTTACAAACAGCATTCAACATGTTAAAGGTAAAGATAATATCATTGCTGTTACACTTTCACGTGTAGATGATTTATCTTCACTGGAACAATATATTCCTAACAATACTCAAACTCACACAAATAGATCATATATCTAAAGTAAATTGTTCAGATATTAATTTAAACTCGCTGAGCGATGAACAAATTGGAGATGTGGAACTGGAAATATTAATAAAAAATCAATTATCCAAGAAAATAATATTAAATATGTATTACGGAAAGTTAAAATTTCAAATTCGCAAAATGAGATTTGGTGTGATGTTTCTAATTCCAAATTTCGACCCTATATACTCGCCATAATTAGATGCGGTATTTTCGAATTTTTTTATAAATAAATAAACAGGTAATGACGATCCCCTTTATCCCGGAAATCTCTAGAAGAGCCTTGTGTGGGAGGAGGCTACACATTTAGAGGCAAGGGACACACACCCAATATCCGTGTATAGTGGAAAAATCCCTCTTGCAGTATTCTCCACTGCCATGACCGGGGATCGAACCCGGAACTTTTGGCTGAGAGGCAAGTGCGCTTACCTCTCGACCTTCGAGCAACTATTATATTTCTGATCTAAAATGAATATAGACTGCACCTTATAGACAAAAACATGTATTAATTGTCAGACAGCTAAAATAAATAAACATACAAAAACTTCAATTGGTAAATTCGGAGTCCCTAGAGGACGTTTTGAACATATTCACATAGATATTGCAGGTCCATTACCTCCCTTCGGAGGTTGCTCTTACATTTTTACTGTGATTGAACGTTTTATTCGTTGACTGTGGCATATCCTTTGAGTAACATTACAGCAGAAACAGAACTACAGATCAGGGCGTTCAATTTGGATCTAGTTATTTTCACAATTTTCAAAATTGCTAGGATTTCATAGAATACATACTACTGCATATCACCCTCAAAGTAATGGGTTAGTTGGAAGATTTCACAGAACTGTAAAGACAACGTTGATTGCCAGCTCTAATTTCAGGAATTGGAAGGGTGAACTTCCAATCATTTTATTCAGTTTGCGAGATTTGCAATGTTCTTCTGCAGAACATGCTTTTGGCCAACTGTTACGTCTTCCTGGGGCAGAGTCTACAATTAGCAGTATAAATAGAGTAAAACCTGCTTATCTTTTAAATATTGTTAACCCAAATGTGGGTAATTCAGTTTGTAAAAAAAGGGTTAAACTCGCCATTAATTGTTTAAATGTTTGACTGCTTCTCTTTAAGAGAAGAGTATTGCGTATCTACTACTATTACTAGTTATTTATTGTTTACCTTTCAAGGAGTACTAACTAGCGTTGTTTTACTTTACATATCGAAATATGTGTGCAGTAATAACGCCCACGGTCGCCTCTATATTATTTATTATCAGAATGCAGATTTTTAATAGTTGTATAATAAAGAAAATTTATATGCAACTTGTGTGCAAAGTGTTTTTTTTAATTCCCACTTGTTCAAAAAAGAATTACTTTGCAGACTAGCAGACTAATTCTGCTAAATACTATTCCCCCTCCTACCCTATTTGACTGTACTGCTTTCGACGTGTCTTTGAGTAAATTTTTGGTGAATGAATCTCATATAAGTTCTTCTGAAACTAACAAGCCATGTATATACGCAATCCATTGTTGCTTTTAAGTCGAAGCCATTGTTATTATTTCAATATATAATATAATACAATAAGAACTTTTTTCTAGCCGCACAAGGGAGTTTGTTTCAAGCTGACGCTAAGTATACATGTACGTCACTAATTACTTACAAACCATCTTGAAAATTACATGCTCTCGCCGTATAATTAGCCACAAAACTGATAATTTGCGACAAGTAATACGTGCATTTAAATACGAAGACACAAAAGGACAATCAAGGCTAAATATGTTGCAAAAATTACTGTGAAAACATGTGTAATACGCCTAATTACAACAATATATGAGATAGCAATTATTTTTAGTTTATGTTTTTTTTTTTTTTCTAAGAACGGAGATTTGAATGAACGGTGAGAATGCTGGGAATAATAATAACACGGTATCTTGATGGTTCCCACATATGTGCCCTCTGTTGTTGCCTTCAACATACTTACCAACTGATCGAATGCTGTCATAATTCGTGTATTTATTGTCTCTTCTATATTTTTTGCGGCGTGCGACGTAAATAATAATTTTATGTGCTGGTAAAAAAAATTGTTGTAGACGCTGGAAAAATTCGGTTCCCGTGGTAAACGGGGGAAAGGTACAAACGTTAAATTTTTTACGAAAAATTACTCTCGTCTAGAACCTCGGGCATTCTAGAGGTTGTTTGTTCAGGTTCAGTAAATCGATACAGATATTTGTAAATTTAAAATTTAAATTAAGAGTGAAACTTCATAATTAACAAGTTTTACAAAATTAATTTTACTTATATAACGATAATAATAATGTTTATTTGCACCAGAATATATAGGGTGTCTTGTAATAACGTGCAAAAATTTAATTATCAATTACTTATCGAAACTGAAGGTGGGCCCCTCATATAATATTTTTCAAAATAACCCGTTCCTGTCCAGCTATATCCTTTTAAAAGGTTGTGCCAAAAAGCTGTTTTTTTATTAGTAATACTAATCAAAAGGCATCTAACGAAATACCTAGCGTATATACAAAGGGGTGAAATTAACTACCCTTCTTGAAATTTTGTAAATATCTTTTTGTCTGTTATTTTTCATTGGAATTAAAAAAAACAAATATTTTGACTTATTTAGAAACTTTCTTATCTCTTGATGGAATTTCATAAAATCGACCGTTCTTGAGAAAAAAATTAAATCGCATCTGCCTAGGTGATCAATCAAAACCGATGAGCACGATTATATTGCCAAAACACTAAATTATGATATAACAGTATTACGTATCGATATGATCATGATCACAAGAGTCGGTAGTTACGGGGGAAGGATTTGCTTTATTATTAGGCCAATAAGGAGTGTCGTATAATACAGGCTGTCCATTTTATCAGGGCCCTCGAGAATATCTCACTTAATATCGGTCGTACAAAAAAAATTATTTTTACGAAAATTGTGCCGATTTATATAACCTACAAAATAGTTTAAAGACATTTGAAATCCATGGCCTACTTTAAGAGTTATGGCGGAAAATATCGAAAATGCGGAAAACGTCTAGGCCAAATATCTCCGTTATTTGAAGAGATACGAGGAAAATTTTAAGGCAAAAATTTTTTTCAAAACCGCTGTATTTTTAGATTTACTCTTCAAGCTGTTAAACAAATTATTTTGAACCGGGCGGGAAATGGCACCATTAAATAGAGTATTTTCCTCCCATATCACATGCCATATTTATTCATTGGTACTACGTTAGTAATTATAAAAACATTTTTTTAAAACCAATATTTTTTTTTAACAAGCTTTATACTTGCCGTGGAGAAGTATGATGAAATAAAACGATAAAATAATTCAATAAGTTGTTCAAATCTTTGCTATAATAAAACATTAACACAATTAAGAAGAATAAAGTAAATTCAGGTAACAAAAACAAATTAATAATAAAAAGAATATAGCACACAGAGCATTAATATTTATTTAATCCTCAAAATAATTATTAAGATATCATATCAAGTGTTCAAAGTGTCCACCGCGATTTCTTATGCACAATCGAGCGCGGCGAGGCACTGCATTTAAAACATTACTTAGCATTTCGGGGGTAACTGTAATACAAGCCTGTTGAATTCGAGACTTTAGGTCCTCTACATTTTGCGGTGTCGTCGAAAACACCTGATCTTTAATGTTCTCCCATAAAAAAATCCATTGGGGTTATATCCGGAGAACGAGGGGGGCCATCGAATAAATCCATTGGTACCAATCCAATGTTGAGGCAAAATTTCGTCTAAATAATCTAGGCAAATCTGGGAATTGTGGGGAGGAGCTCCATCCTGTTGAAAATATTGAAATTTGTGTCGTTTCTCTAAAGGTAGGTCATCTAAGAATTCATTAAATTCGTTTCCCAAAAAGTTTAGGTACCTTTGACCATTGAGGTGACCATCATAAAAATAAGGACCTATTAAATTGGTGCCTAAAATACCTATCCACACATTTATTGAAAAACGATTTTGAAACCCAGTCGGTCTATGCCAGTGTGTACTTCCAGAAGTCCATTTGTAATGAATATTGCGATTAAAAAATCCATTATTGGAAAAATTTGCCTCGTCGGACCAAAGTATTTTACTACATATTAATGGATCGGCACGCTTCTTTTCCAACAGCCACCTACAAAAAGTCGTCCTCTTTGGTTTGTCTCCCGCTTGTAAATTGTGAATTTTTTTGGCTTTATGACACCGGTAACCATTATTCTTTAAAAAATTTCTAGCATTTGTTTTATTTATATGACAAGCAATTTGAATTTCTCTTAATGATGTTTCCAAATTTTCTGTATTTTTATTTCTTACATAATTAATAACTCGGTTTACCTTATTTACATTATCAGTAACACTGTTCAACCTTGTCTTCTTCTTTAAAAATAAACCATTATTTTTCAGTTTCGTACCTAATTTTCTGAACAGAGTTTTATTCGGCTGTAGTGCTTGTGAAAATCTGTTTCTATATTCTACTTGAGCTAATCCAGACTTAAAATTGCATTGGCAATATGTAACGAACATATTATAACGATCAATGGGAGTGAAAATCATTTTTGAAAATCCTAAATTCTTAAACGAGTGTGATTGAGTGAGGTTTAAGTATTAACTAAGATGATCTGTCAAAAAATTAAATTGTCAAGTTTGTTCATAGGCAACTATTTTAAAATAATTGAAATAATAGTGAAATCGTAAAATACAAACAAATGGATATTATACTTAAATTAATTGGTAAAGACATTTTAACTTTCTGAGCAAGGGGTGATGCTTTTATGGAGGACCTTTATACATTAGCATAACTGCGAATACCATAATTGCTCCATGTTGCTTTCTTGATTATCATTTTGTTTTTGTTACCTGAATTTACTTTATTCTGCTTAATTGTGTTAATGTTTTATTATAGCAAAGACTTGAACAATTTATTGAATTATTCTATCGTTTTATTTAATCATACTTCTCCACGACAAGTATAATGCTTGTTAAAAAAAAATATTGGTTTTAAAAATTGTTTTTATAATTACTAACGTAGTACCAATGAATAAATATGGCATGTGATGATATATCGTTGAAAAGGGAGGAAAATGCTTTATTTATGCGCCATTTCCCGCCCGTTTCAAAATAATTTGTCTAACAGCCTGAAGTGTAAATCTCAAAATACAGCGGATTTGAAAAAAATTTGATAAAACCTCGTTGAAACACTCTATTTTGCAAAAAATTTTCGCCTTAGAATTTTTCTCGTATCTCTTCAAATAACGGAGATATTTGGCCTAGACGTTTTCCGCATTTTCGATATTTTCCGCCATAGCTCTCAAAGTAGGCCATGGATTTCAAATGTCTTTAAGACATTTTGTATGTTATAAATCGGCACAATTTTCGTAAAAATTATTTTTTTTTGTACGACCGATATCAAGTGAGATAATCTTGAGTGCCCTGATAAAATGGACGGCCTGTATATAGTTTTAACAAATGTATGTCTAGTCAGTTTTTGACTTTACTAGTTGCCTCAGCCGCCTTTTGTCGCGCTAAGTTCCAGATCTCTCCCGAACATTTCAGTACAGTGTCATCTGCATATGACATGATGTTAAAATCCAAAGTTTTTTGTTAAAATCCAAAGTCTTTGTCCAGTAAATCGTTGATAAACAGCAGGAATAAGTTAGGACCTTCGGAAATTCAGGTAGTTTAAGGTCGTGGTGCAACACCCTGTATATGACAGAAAATCTCAAATAGAAAAAAAAATTATCATCCTCCCTATACAAAAAATATCCTTAAAAAGTATTCAATTTTTTGTTTTGTGAACGTTAAATTTACAGAAACTGCCGTATGGAATATTTTTGTTGCATTAAGCTAAAATTGCATGTGACCTGTCATAACAAAAGATCCGCCAGTTTTTGCTACAAAAACAAATGGTACGGTCCCAACAAAAACGCCAATTAAAACACCGAACCGTCATCGTCCGCTGCTGAAAGGCCGAAATCAAAATAACCGCAAGTAGATTACGTTCGTACAGGACAACCAGCCCTCTTAAATGGCTCTATTTGAATAAGAGCGGAGGCGGCGTAGCTAAGAAACCGTCACGGCCATTGTGCCCAGATTTCCTCTAATTACCGCTTCAACAAAAGCGGCCTTCTTTGATTTAACTGGTTACACGGACGCGATCAAGGTGCCTGTGATCGCCGCATCCTTACCGCACCTTTCAAAGGACCAAGTAAAACCCTTTCAGTGCACAGAGACGTGGTTTATCGCTCTCGCAGATTCACAGGGAAGGGAATTGTGAGAGAGCCAGCCGTGCGGCGGGAAAACGCAGCGATGGTGGAGATTCTGGTATTAATTCATTTGATTTATTGTTTGTCGAGGGGTGATTACGGCTCCGCGGATAATTATATGTCGGTATCTATGAGTGTGATGCAAAGAAAATCGCGAAATAATGTGGAAAGTTAACGTATAATTTTCCCTTCCGAGTATTTCCCCTGTGAAGGTTTGAAATTGCAAGCTGGTCAATTTGGTGCTTTGAAGTGCCACTTACTACAAGATACATACGCTGGACGAAACACATGCTTTTATTTTTACTGCGATGTTTTGCAAATAATAATAACAATACTTTATTTGTCCAATAGTACATAGACCAATTACAGGACAAAGTACAATAAATAAATCAATAAATACTACAATTCTATGACAAAATAACACATACAATAAAAAGAGAGTATATTATAGCATGCTACAGTTCCTAAAGGTCGAATATACATTTTTTAATGTACAGACAAATATATCACATGTAAGATTTCAGAACAGTCAAGATTATTTTGTAGAAGCAGATATAAAAATTTTAGAAAATAAAAATGCCTTCTGAATTGCAGTGTATTAAAATTAAAACTTTTTAGCAAGTATGAGTTGTCGATACCTCTATGAGAATATCTCCCCTCGATTCTAAAGGTAAGATGTTTTAAAAACTTTTTTTGTAGGTACCGATTCTATTGATTGTATATGACAGTCGTAAATGGCGTTCCAAATCAGTGAACAGTACTCAAGTTTATAGCGAACATAGGTAAAAAAACAATTTAATTAGTCGTTGCTTCGGAAATCTTGACCTAGCCTTAAAATAAATTCTAGAGTTCTCATGGAGGAGGAAATAATTATATCGATGTGATTAGAAAAGTTAATTTGCTGTCAAAGTATATTCTCAAGTCTTTAGTAGAGTCTATGCGAGATAATGACTGTGAGTCGATTTGATAGTCATAAATAGTATTATTAGCTTTGTGGGAGGTGGTACTGACTTTATATTTAGACATATTAAGGTTTAAGTGATTTGAACCACACCGCTCGACTAATTTGATTAATTTGTTTAGTTCGCTTTGCAAATTGCTACAGACGTAAATGGTTGTTCACATTTAATAATATCGTCAATATTTGATGAAGACGGAGAAAAGCAATGGGTCCAAGTTAGAACCCTGTGGTACCCCTGATGTTGCGGAATACGTGCTGGATTTGAAACCATTATAAGTGACATATTGGAGACGATTACTTAAGTAGGATGTAGAAAAAATTTACTAACATATACGAAAAGCCGCAACGTTCCAGTTTAGCTAAAGGTACAGAATGATTAATGCGGTGGAAAGCATTTGAGAAGTCCGTGTATATCACATAGACTTGACCTTGCTGATCAATTTTTCATGAGAGATATTGAGTGAAACATAAGAAGATTTGTATTGGTTGAACGTTTGTTCATAAAACCATGTTGATCTATCGTTATAATATTTTTGGTTAACGGATACATGCGATTGTACAGGGACACCTCAAAGGCCAAATTGCACAGTAGTGTAATTGGCCGGTAATTTTCACCATCAGAACCTTGCCTCAAAATAGGACAGACACTAGCATTTTTTGCCAGATATCGAGAAATACGCCTTGCTTTAAAGAAATGTTAAATAATATTCTTAACGGTTGCCATAATACATACGCACATTCTCTAATAAAAAAACTGGGAATATGGTTAGGGCCGGTGGTTATTTTGTTCTTAAACTTTTTTATCTAAAGAATTATTTCCTCTTCAGATAAGGATATAATATTTATATTTGGCAAATTCAATATTAAAGTTGGTATTGTCACTAGGCTGAGGAAAAACCCTGATAAATAATTATTAAATGCTTCGACTATAGCTTGAGGATTATTTAATTAAGTTTCATCGTAATACATCTTCCGAGGTATCCTTGTTTTGCCTCTTTTGTTATTAACGAAAGACCAGAAGGTTTTTGGTTTATTCTTAATCGAATTTTCTATGTTCTTGACAAAGTGTCTATAATACCTGATGGAAAGTGTTTTTGCTAAAACCTGACACTGTTTGAAGTTGGTTAGGTACCAGTAACTCAAATGTGCTTTTAGAGGGCAGATTATTATTATTAAAACATAATATTTTTAGTCGCAAACTCCTCTATAAAATCCTTATTTCACTATAAGGAACGTAACCAGACTGCAACCAACAGTTACTCTCCGGGCTATGTGCCCCGCCGAGCGCTGAACTACAAGTTACAAGCCTGGCGCATTAAGTGTAATAACTGTGTATTACCAACAAAACGCTAATGCTTCGATTGCAACAACCACCAACCGAAAGACTGATCCTACTTAAAGGAGCTCTCGTGTCGATCGTCCCACACCACTTGCAGACTGCAGTTTCGAGCTGTTGGCTCTCGTCAGTGCAAGGTAGGCATATGACGAACGACACGAGGATCCTTTAACTATTTGGTACATCTCGGTATCGTTAGGATAGCGACATGCACGATAGTTAGCAGGCGCCATCTAGCGGTCCAGTGTCTGCTGCAATCGAAAAGCCTGACTGGGCTTCAGCCGCAAAACTCCTCTATAAAATCCTTATTTTACTATAAGGAACGTAACCAGACTGGCACGAGAAAAAATTCAGCTGTGCCATGATTAGTGAAAAACAACATACAGTTACTAACAAATCTGACAGATTGTTACTGTTGTATGTTGCGTTGTCGAGTTCTAAGACAAGTTTTATATCAGTAATTATACTGTACACCAATAATAACAAATGCGATATGATTAGTAGGTATTATTTATTGTCAGTGCAATTTTGACGCTGAGATGGCAGTTGGTTTACGCAGATAGATTTCCAGATGCACCGTAGCCAAATCGAATTATGTTTAGGAAGTTAGTTCAAAATCTAAATACGCACGGTTCATTTTCAAAAAAAAGTAGTAAGGCGGAGGGGAATGTTGCGGATAATGTAAGAAAAGTGAATAGAGTATTGAATTATGTTAATCAAAATGAAGAAACCTCTTTGAGGCAAATTCAGAGAAACTGTCGCCTAAAAAAAAATAAAAAAAATATTTAAAAAAATTGGTTTCGATGCTACAGAATGAAGAAAGTTCAACGTTTACATGGGGGAGATAAGCCGAGGAGAGTAAGATTTTGTTGATGGTTGTTAAATACAAAAAGGAATGACCCGCTGATATGTAGCAAAATTCTCGGACGAATCAAATTTTTCTAATAGTGGATTTTTCAATAGAAATATGCATTACAAGTGGACACGAGAAAATACACATTAGTGCAGAGATACTGCTTTCCAAGAAAGATTTTCTACGAATGTTTGGGTGGGTCTTTTAGGGACTAAAGTAATTGGACCTTATTTTTAGGATGGCAAATTAACCGCTCGTAATTTCCTGCAAAACAAATTTCAAGATTTTCTTTATGAATTAACAGTGGCAGAAAAATTAAATTATTCATATTTTCAACAGGATGGGGCTTCATCTCACACTGTAATATGTACAATTTATTTAAATCAAGTTATGCCAGATAGCTTGATAGGCACCTATGGACCCATTCCATGGCCAGCTCGATCACCAGATATCGCTCCCTTGGATATTTTCGTCTGGGGTTACATTAAAGACAAGGTACTTCAAACTGCCCCTGAAAATATTGAGGACATCGAAGCCAGAATTAGAAACGCATGTGAGGCAATTACTCCTGAAATGCTCCAAAATGTAATGCATGAGGTGTCCCGTAGAGCATCTTTGTGTATTAGAATGCATGGTGCACAATTTGAGCATTTGTAGTTACAAAAATAAATACACACATTTTCTTTTCAGTATGGTAGGTGGTACTGTTATACATAGTTTTTCGTTTTTTTGAATGTTCATTTTGTACTTGTATTGTAATAAATAATTGCTGAATAAAGTGAATTTTTACCATTATGCCATAGCTGATTTTTACGATTCAATGATATGAATTGTGGTTTTCGCAAAATATTAAATATTGACACTATCAGTTAAAATTTTTGTGGCATGTTTTATATCGTTGGAACAAGAAAAAATAAACGGAATTAATGGTGTCATGGCCTACTTTGCGATGTTCTTTTCATTTTTGCACAACAGCGTATGTCAAAGTCATCTGCGTTTTTCGAATTTTTTGATACACGTTATTTTTCATATTGTTTTTGCCGTCAACTTTCATCCCTTTAACTTTTTTGGTATCTCCTCAAACAAGGAAACTATAACCATTTGTGGTTTTCCTATTTTTCAGGTTTTTGTAATATATCTCACAAAGTAGATTGTGGAATATTAAATTAGGATTTAGCGTGTATGCGAAAACTAAGGGCCTCTAAAAAAAATTTTGGCATTAGTCACCCCCTCTACCACCCCCATTGCTACCCCCACTCTATTATTAAAGGGAGTAAAAAATTAAATTGGGATTTAGTGTGTGTACGAGAACCAAGGGCCTTTAAAATTTATTTTGGCATTAGCCACCCCCCATTGCCACTCCACCCTATTATTAAAGGGAGTAAAATATTTCATTAGGATTTAGTGTGTATAAGACTTGGATACAAAAATCTGGATGTGGAAGTAGTGATTCCATGGGCAGCGGCTTTAACTATTACTATCACCTCAATTTAATAATAAAGAGCTAAGAAATGTCGCAAATTAGTTGTGGGTAATTTCACGTTACAGATTATGTCTTAATAGGCGTAATATATGGTTGTTTATACCGTGTATAATAATTAAATTGGAATCTGAATCACAACTGCTGGAATATGTTGCTATTTCTAATGAAATCTTACAGAATAAATCCTTTTAAGTTGCACACGTACAAAAATAGCATCATAAAGACATTATTAAAGGTGGTACCACTGTCGACGAATTTAGTACCGAAGCCTTATTTGCATGTCTTGCGAAGATTTTTTCCGTTTTGGAAAGCCTAATTGCGATGTTGCAGACTTTTATGAAGAGAAGATGCTAGCAAACTAGTATTTTTATACGTTGCCTTACGTGGATTGGAATAAATAAGAAGTTTAGGGTATTTAAAATAAATTACCTATTCAGGATCCGTCATTTTTGCCCCAGATAGTCATCATTTCTCCACTTCAAAATTATGTCCTATTAACAGATCAGCGTTTTTTCTTATCGCAAGTGTAGATTTAAGCATTGAGTATAATGTGATCAAATATGGAAACAATCGCATACACCTAATTACTTTGACTTTTACGTCAAAACAGTTAAGAGGGCGTTTCTTGTCAAACAATATCGACCATAATAAAATAATCTTTTTTTCTTATTTTCAAATATATAATGGCTGATTGATATAAACTCTATTTGGAAAAGGCAGAAAGTAATAAGTCAGGGTGCTTAACATAACTTTTAAAATTCCAATTACTGGATAGGAAAACAAAAATATACATGGAAATATCGTATAAAGAAATGTACGATATAACACTATACTGTACACGTCATAACACTATTGATGACCGGTGTAGTAAAATGACTAGTAATGGCAAAATAATTAAAAATATAAAATAAAAAGAGTAGCTGATTTTGTAAAAACTTGTTTTTAACTTATTTTATCTCTTTCAGTGGAATATATCGATACCGCACTTGACTTTTGGATAATTAAAGCAAGCTTGAAATATTAGTGATGCCTCTAGTACGTTTGTGCGGCGAGTGGTTAAGTGAAAAGTTTCGGTTCAGAAAACCGTTATTTATAGAGGAGGGTATATCATCCAGAAATACATTGAACAAGAGAGGGCCCCGATGTGGAGCCCTACGGGACTCCAGATAGCACCTCTATTATATTTCCAGACTTATAACCAAAATACTGCACGCATTGTGTCCTTTTAGCAAAGTGCGATCCAAAAACGCTTCAAATATTTGCTGGCATGCTATCCTGATGTAGCCTAGCCTAGCTCAACAAGAGTTTTTTATCTACTCATTCAAAGGCCTTGGAAAAATTTATATAGGTGACATCCACTTGGCCTTGTTTATCTAATATATTCGATATACTGGGTAATGCAATATAGGTTAGTCGTGGTTGACCTAGCACTCATATATATCATGGCGCAGAAGAGTTTTAAAATTTTTACAAAAGTAATATCATTTTCGATTTAGTCTGACTCTCGTTTTATAAAGGTTTTATGAAGGAAGTTTTCAGGTTAATTCGTTTTCGATTAGGATGTATTTCAAACCAAATGTATTTGTAGAGCACAAGAATTTACTGAAAAGCTTTGTAGTATATCTTAAAACTTGACCACAGAACCTTTTGGGTTATCTCTGGCTGTAGTTTTGTAAAAGTTTTATTATTAATGATAAAAAGGAATAAACAAATTTGGTTTTAAAAAAGCCTTCGAATGAAAATTTGATCAATTCAAGCAACTATAAAACTATGAAGCGTTCAAATGGTTTTAAAATTGCCTTATAAAATATACATATAGGTTTCCTACACCCTCCTTTAAAACCTTCTCCTCCTAAGAAAGTGGTCTCTTGTTAATATAACTCGTTTATTAAATAAACCATAAATTTTATTAGCTTTTAATATACGTCAATGAAATTAAAATCTCTTAGATGAGAAACGTTCGAATGATCATAAAACCACTAAGCAGTCTTATGAAGGTTCTGACTTCAAACTATAATTTCATTAACCTGACATGATGTTTCATAGTATTGTCTTCCCCGTCGACTGTAAAATGTTTCTGTTTTGCTACAGGCAACAATAAACTGAAATATCATTGGAATAAATAGTATTCTAAAATAAAACAGTTTTAATGATCATTTTGTGTAACTTTCAACACAATAAATTTTTATTCTATTCTATTCAAAGCAAATTTAACTTTTCATGTGGTACCATAAAAGTCTCAATAAACTCTTTCGTCTAAAACCAAATGCTCTTATTGTAGGTTTTATCAAGCTCTCTATGCTTTCACAGAGTAGTAGGTAAGTTCTTCATGAGCTGGGTAACTTTTATAATAGTTGCAAACATTTAGCTGTGACAACCTCCTAAAGATCGTTATTCTTTGGGCCCTTTTTGAGTTTATTAGACTTTAGACTCCTATGACTACTGTCACAGAAATACAAATGTATCAGTAGTTATATAAACAGTTCTTATGAAAGTGCCGTAGGATATTAAAAAACTTAAGTTGTTACTTGTGTGTAGTTTATTATAGAAGTAATCACAGGCAATATTCTTTCCTATTATTTGGGTTTTCTACCACATGTATTATTTATCCACTTCAAAACAAATCACAGGCAATATTTAAGTATTTTCTAGAAATGTCCAGTCAGTTTGAAGTAATGAATGATACAATGATGGACAATGAACTTTTTTAAATTAAAAATTCTACTATTTAAGTCAATGGGAAACTTAACGGAATTAACTATTTTCGGTATAAGAGACGCACTTGGTTGGATGGGGGTAACTTGGCTTAAACTCATCTACTCCTTAATAAAAGTCTCGATCTCATTGTTTTTGGTAAAAAACTTGCTTTTAGTGGAGAAATAGGAATTCTAGTTCCTTCCTCTTATCGCTCATTAGGTTTCATCATTATAAATTCTCACGACTTACTAGAGACATCAACATATACCAAATGGAAAAATGTATGAACTGAAAAATTCGAAGTTAAATAAAAACTAGTGTAAAATCTTTCATCTGAGCGTGTTAATAAACAAACTAAACATTTTATGTGAAAGACCCATAGGTTCCATGTGTTGTATTATATTTATAAAGACACCAAACCATACTGTTTAAAAAATGACTGTCAAAGGCATTATGCAATCTTAGCAGCCCATTACTTACATCTGTACATATTGCGTGATTTGCGTTGTGTGTTTCCACGTACATTTCAAAATCCAGCATCACGATACGAGCCCCATTAAGTGACGTTCTAACTGTTATCCGGTGCCGGTCGCCATATAATCCCATATAAAAATCTTCATTGTTTTGAGGTAATTGCAACGGAATATTGTAATGCAGCGCGTAGGCAGCCATAATTTTATCAATAGCGAACGTGTGGTGTGTATCACCAGCGTGATTTTACATATATGGCTTACGAATAGAACAATAACACTTTCTGCGAATAAATCTACCAGATATAATCTGTGCTATTTCTTGTTCGCCGGCAAGACGGAATTGCAGTTTTCACGTACCTTACCTCGTTGCTGGATATCTCTCGACCTGGGTTTGGCAATCGTTCGACTTGCAGATATCAGTTTATGTGTTTATAGCGGAATCACTAATAATGTCCGTTGGTATGGTATCTTAATTATGGTGTTGACGACTTTCGAATGTTGCCACATCCCCAAGAAATTCTATCGTGTAACACAGTAACGTTTAATGGCCGTTTATTAATCGTCTGAATCATACGTATACAGGATAAATAATGGATTATCCTGAAAATGGTAATAGGTCAGGCCAAAACCAATACCACAACTTGACCTTATTGAAGATCCTATGGTTTTCGAGATATGGGCACTTTTTTGAAATTTTGACAATTTCTACTACTAGGGTAGTATTTTGCATGCCATTCATTCCATATGGTTCAAGGATTAAAAGAAGCAGATTTCCTAAGAGGACAGAATTTTTGTGAGTTTATTCTAACAAGGTCTGAGGATCACGATTCTTATTTGGGAAATATTATATGGACAGATGAAGCAAAATTTACTACAAATTTACTTTTTAATAGGCACAATTCGCATTATTGGAGTGACTCAAATCCTCATATGTTCAGAGAGCGAAACTTTCAGGAAAGTTGGCAGTTCAATGTTTACTGTGCCATAAGAAACGATAGAGGGATGGCATTATAATTTTATCAGGAAAATTTAAGCGGCAAATTAAATTTTCTCTTCTACTAGTATGTATAGAAAGATATCTGAATATCTTACAAAATTTGAATAATAACTATTTAGAAAATTTACCTCTCGCCAAACATAGAAACATTTTTTATCAGCACTACGGTGCTCCCCCACATAACGCATATTTAATTAATAATTATTTACAACAAACTTTTTATGATCAATGGATTGCCAATAATGGACCTTTCTTATGGCCTCCTCGCTCGCCTGATTTATCAGTTCTGGATTATTTCATTTGGGGAACTATTAAAAATAAAGTTTATGAGAGCCCATTAACAACCACTGAAGATTGTATGCTAAGAGTAAGAAATGCATTTCAAAACATATCACAGGATTCAATTAGAAGAGCTATCCATGAGGAACTAATCCGAAGGTGCGAAAAATGTGTCGAGGTTCGAGGGCGGAATTTTGAGCAATTATTAAATTAAAATGAAATCATATTTTAAATTGATCTTATCTCTGCTATTTTAGTTCATGCCATTTCTTCAATTCGATTAATACGCATGTTACAGTGTTAGTGTTATTTTGCGTATATCGAGTAGCAAATGTGCTGCAAGTTCTTAATATTACTTTATCACATTCTCCATAAATAATAAACAAATTTAAAAAGTTTTCGTTGGTATAATTTAAACGTGCTGGCATTTTTTGATAATATAATTACTGATTGTTTCTAATCATGGCTATTTTAATGAAATGATTACAATAATTCATGAATTTCTAATAAAATCGCAAATATTTCAAAAAGTTGTAACTTTAACCCCCACAATATCAGAAAAAAGGGAATTCAATTTTACACAACTTGACGTAAAAAAATACAGGGTATTCTATTTGACCTAAACAAGTTTTCGCGGTTTGAAGTTGACAAAATGTAACGCGAAAAACGGAACACTTGGTATGATAGTATTGAATTTATTTCAGTTGTAGAACGTAGTTCTTCTTGTGTTCTTTTTACGTGACAAGAAGCAAATGAGGATCTTTTACACGAAGAAAGTTATAACGGTTCTTGCAAACCGTTGCACCTGTCAAATTTTCTATAAAATGTCAAATATCTCTGAAACGGCTAGGTTTAAGATATCGCATATGCTACATATTTTCGGCTCAGAATTTTATGCTCTTTTCGAAAACCCTAAAATATATATAGTGTTCCAGTTGAAATAAGCAAGTTGGTATAGACTTCCGGTATAAGCGGAAAGACCAGCTGCTTGTAATTATTTTAGTTGGATTGGCCACACCGACATTAGTAATTATCTAAATTTTCAAAATTTTCTGATGCGTACTTTTCTCTATATCGATCGATTCAGTTCCTGGTGAGACACCCTGTATACTTTGTAGCCTGGACTCGGATTCAATTTGGTTACCAATTCAGACTTTGTTTTTTGTCAATAATAACAACTTGGACTTATTGGAACTTGTTGAAAACCACAATGGGTATGGTCATATGCATTCTATTTACGACCGACTTATTATTATTATTATTATTAAAATGTTTTAAAATTTTGAGGGAAGAGGACGAAGAAAGATCGAAATAAAATGAAAAGTTATTTCAACTGCATTTATTAAAAAGAAATATTCAAGTTATAATAAATTTTCGACTTGCTTTCCTCCAGTCCAGTTACAAGCTCTACACCTTTTAATAAAATAACGTTTTAAGTTATGTGAATATCCGGATCGGCTGATTTCTTCAGCGGCCACTCCGATACATTCATGCAATTCATTTCAGGATTGAGGTCGGAAGTACACCTTTTCCTTTAAGCATCGCCAGTAAGAAATCTAAAGGATTTAGGTGTGGTGACCTGAGCGGCCACAGAATTTGAGCTAAGCGACCGATCCATCTTTCCGTATATTTCAAATTTTGGTATGCTCTCACCTCTCTTCCATAATGTGCAGGGCATCCGTCGTTCTCTAGCCACATTGTCGACCTGAGGGACAAAGGGAAGTCTTCTAGTAAGACCGGTAGATTGTTTTGAAGGTATTCCAAATAATTGTCGGACGTTAATATTGGTGGCAATTCGAATGGGCCTACCACTTGACCATTTAGGATACCTGTCCACAAATGTCCAAAGAAATGCCAAGCCGTTATTATCGGCAAAAAGCAAAGTCTGAATCGGTAACCAAATAGAGTCTAAGTTCAAATGTGCTTTTAGAGGGTAGACTGCAGTTTCGAGCTGTTGGCTCTTGTCAGTCCAAGGTAGATAGATACGTTTCTTATAGTAAAATAAAGATTTTATAGAGGAGTTTGCGACTAAAAAATATTATGTTTAAATAATTTGCCCTCTAAAAGCACATTTGAACTATGCTAAACCCAGTCAGGATATTTATTTTTCGACTGTAACAGACACTGCACCGCTAGATGGCGCCTGCTGACTATTTTGCATGTCGCTATCCTAACGATACCGAGATGTACCAAATAGTCCAAGGATCCTCGTGTCGGTCGTCACATGCAACTGCAGTCTGCAAGTGGTGTGGGACGACTTGCACAAGAGCTCCTTTAAGTAGGAACAGTTTTTCGGCTGGTGTTTGTTTTAGGATATGTTGTGGCAAGTATCGCACTTTTCTTTTTCTTTAAAAGGTCAAAGTCAGCAGACGGAACCGACATTTAAGAAGAAACATTTTTTTTGAGACAAAGATTATCTGAAAGGGTTTACACATTTGAAAAACACAGACAACATCCATTATCCACTGACATTGCCAGTGTCGATCCCGGGGATCGAACCAAGAACACAGCAATATCACACCAAAGCGAATTTGTCACATAACGCGCTCTAACCGACTGCGAGCTATCGTACCGGTTTTTTTATTTCGTTATCGACGGTGTTGTTCGCTTGAAATACTTATCATCAAAATCACTAATACAGCGTAACTTTTGTTATGTTTATATAACTGTTTATACAATTCTTTCTTTCAATTTTCAAAATGTCCGTCTGTTTGTCCGTTCGTCACGTTTCTTTTAATTACTATAACCAAAGGGGGAGTGGTCCAACTGTATTGAAATTTGAACACGAAGTCAGTGATAGATAGAGGAAAAATCGTATTTTTTTTAAATAACCAACAAGCTATTATAAAATTCAAGCAATATTTTTAACAAAAATTAATGAAAACCTTGTAACCTTTGATATGATTCTACAAAAATAAAAATAGTGCATAATCTCCTGGCCTCAGGCTTCTGGAATTGGGGGTTGTCTAATTGCTGTGGTGTTTATTTATTTATTTAACGGGATACTGAAGGAAATTTCGGCAACCAAGTCGGCAACACCAGAAGACCGAAATATAGAAATTATACTCAAAAAATTAACTAATTAAAAACGGCGAAGGATATATATAAATTATACGACAATTATATAAAAATTAAACTGGAAAAGAATTATTGCTATGGAGTGCATTTTTTTAAAATAATTCGACTGAAAAATAAGAAAGTGTAAAAAGCATTCACGATATTATTTAATTTGGGGTTGTACATTTGGACAGAATATATCCAGATTTGATGCTCCTTGACTCACGTAGTCACAAATTTAACTAGATTGACCATTTGACAAAAAATTGCAGATAAAAGAAAAAATATGTCAGCACACTAAAAGGTATATTTTTTAAAAAAGGCCGACGATAAATCCTGCGGGGGTTGATATCTACATTGAGATGACCTAATATAAATCTCTCAGGCACACTGTTTCACAAAAAAATCTAGCCGAGAAGGGAACAATAAGGGCACCTAGCGGGCGCCGGCACACCAAAACAGAACGTCACACTCCAATCGAAGCCACCTAACGAACCAACAAGAACAACAAAACACTTGGAACATCAGAGATCAAAATCTTCATTAAATTGACAACGCCAAACATTTTAAGTGAGCCGGGAGACCTCCTGTACAAAACTGACATAGCTGGTCCTGGAACGGGGCGTGGCGCCGGTAATCGTGGCGGGGATGGAGCCACCGAGGGCGTGGCCTGTGTGCTATAATCTGTAGTATTCTAGGATATACACGGCACCCCTATATTTTATGTGATATTGGCTTTGTATGAACGGGCAACTTGATTTTACACATTAAATGCGGTTTTAGTCGAATGTTTATCGTTTAATCGAAATTTCAAAGTTTTTTATATGTCTGGATATGGTGTTTTAAATGTGGCTGGTTTGGTCATTAATGGTGGGTCTGTTTGTTGTTCATTGAGTGATTTAATTGCCTTGTATCGGACGTAAGAGAAAGAGACGCGCTCGTCGGCATTATTACGATTAACAAACAGTTCGAGCCGTAGATAACGATGAGCGGTAAGGGACATCTAAGCACTATTTAAAATATCAATTTAAATATGGCTTGTATACGACGCCAACGTAAGTTTGTATCCTGAGAGTTACATAGGGGAATATCGGCATCAACGGGGCCTCCAAATTTTTATTTTCTATTGCACAAACAAGATCGATGGCAAATAATCATTCAGATATCAATATGACATTTATCAGTAAATAGGGGTGACGTTAAAGCGTTGTGAACTGTAATAATCAGAGCTAGGCGAGGGCTTTGTAGAAGAGCTAAAAACGTATTTCATTAAATTTTACAATAATGCTAGGAAGTACTTGGTATTGTTTAATATGTGGGTCATTTACGGTTTCCAATAAATAAATATTTATTAACAGATATGTTTTTGGAGCTATAGTATTTTCTTTGCAAAATCTGCCGGATGCGCCAATGTTACACAGACCTCACGTAATCTAATTCTTGTAAGACACAACAATATGTGGAAAACACGATGCAAATTTGTGCAGATATAGGTGGGCGATGACGAGTGCAGACGTCAACAAAAATAATAAGACAAGAAATGGTAACACGTATTATGAAAACAACATTGATGAATGTAGAGGTGATAACAAAAGGATGTGGCGTACCATTAAAGAATTAACTAGCAAAGCGAAGACAGGGGATTTTACGCAGAAAAAATTATTTTTGAAAAGCAATCAAATACACCGGAAGAAAACTTTAACAACTTCTATCATGAAAGCATTAAAGACACAGCTGACAGTATGGAGAACAAACCGTTTAATTTACAAACAGAAGCAGATAGTGAACGAGTTAAATTTTCTTCATTTAGGACAAGAAACTTAAGTCCAATAAGGAAAATCGTTTTTAGTTTAAAAAAATAAAAGTACTGGTGATGAAGAACTTACAGTTAAATTGTTGAAAGACTTGTTTTGTGTAATTGGCTACCCTTTATTAAATATTGTTAATAGATCGTTAGATGTACCAGCGCTGTTAAAAATTAATACAATAATACCGATTCCAAAAGTAACAACTCCTACGGAACCTGAATAAATGCCGCCCAATTAATTTGTTGCCGGTTGTGGACAAGATATTGGAATTTATAGTGGCTTTACTGTGGCTTTCGAGAAAACCACTCGTGTGAAACGGCTCTCCAATATGTGTACCCCAAATGGAGGAAGGAAATAAGTGAGGATAATATAGTTCTCAGTGTGTTTGTGGATTTAGCGGGCTTTTGAAACTATTGATAGATGCTTGTTAATAAAAAATTGTATAGATATAGTATTGAAAGTAATGTTTTGAATTGGTTAAAAGACTATTTAAATGATAGGTATCACAAGATGAAAGCCATGAACAAAATGTCAAGCAAAATTGCTAGTCCGTACGGTGTCCCCCAAGGGAGTGTTTTGGGGCCTCTTCTTTCCATCATGCATGTGAATGACATTCATTGTGTTTTGAAAAATTCATATGTAAATTTGGTTGCTGCTGATACTGTAATCACTTTATCTGGTAGAAGTTTTGACAATATAGCCAACATTCTTAATAACAAACTCGATATTTTGTATGATTGGTTATATGGTAACAAGTTGAAACTAAATTCTGATAAACCCAAATTGATGGTTTTAAGTTCAAATTTCTTTGCAATAACTTTTTAAGCAGCAAGTATACAATTAAAATCAATGAATGTACTATCGAAAAAGTGAACCAATCTGGCGCATCTTTGTTAATAACATGTAATAACCAGGAAATCACCAGGTTGCAACTACTGCAAAATAAAGCAATGAGAATTGTGTTAAATTGCAATATTTATACACCTATAAAGCTCCTGTTAATTACTTTCAGTTGGTTATCTATGGAGCAGAGTATAAAAAAAGCAAACTTAGTCCTAATATACAAAATAATTAATGTGAAATTTCCCACATACTTACACATATTTAAAAAACGCCAAGATGAACATAATTCTAAAAATAACTATGATATTGAATTTGTCAAAAAATATTCCAAAGAAAATAATTACAACACCGCACATACCGGAAGTCGATAGAGACTTGTTATTTTAAATGCCCTGTATATTTCAAGATTTTCGACAAGGGCGAAAAATTTTTAGTCGAAAATTTATAGCATACCCTATCCCTGAATCCTGCCGTTTCAGGGATAATTGACGTTTTATACAAAATTGGAGGGCCATTGGAAGACACTTTGCATAAACCAAAATAAACTAATCTTCGGACTAGGTATTCATTGATAGCTCTTCTAATTGAAACCTGTTTTGAAATGTATTTCTTACTCGCTGCACGCAGTCTTGTTAAAAGTCTTTCATAAACTTTCTTTTTAATAGTTCCACAAATAAAATAATCCAGAACTGATAAATCGGATGAGTGAGAAGGTTATAGGAAAAGTCAATTGGCAATTCATTGATCGTAAAATGTTTCTTGTAAAAAAATATTGGTCAAATTCGAGTTATGTGGCAGGGGGCAAATTTACTAAATAGTCATTACTCAAATTTTGTAGAATATAAGATATTTTTCACCTCAAAATCAAAGAAATTGACTGCAAACAAACGGAAAAATCACGACTCTGTCATTTCTTATGACTCATGAGGATTCAAGTCGTTTCAATTATGGGAATTATGTCGATTAGAGTTCATTTTTTGTAAAAGCTTCATTTATAGTATAATATTTCCCATAAAAAAAATCGTCGCCTTGAGGCCTTTTTAGAATAAATTCGCAAAAGTTTTTGTACTTAGTTCTTAGTAGTTCTTAGTAGTCTTCTTTTAGTTGATGAACTATATAGAACGATAATGTGTAAAACTGTTTTACTATCTTTGCACATTCTTGATTCCAGAACAGCTTGTCTTAATGGCTTAATTGGAAATGTCTGAAAATATCACAAAATGACTACTTCTACGTTTTCGTCGTCAACAATAGGAATTTTTCTCTTGGCAGAACGTTAGTTTTTAATATTACCCATTGTGAGTTTTACAGTTCTTGGTGACGATTTCCGTTTTTGTGGACATCGGATAGCAAATGTGTTATATGTTCTTGATTTTGCTTTATCACATTATAAACAAACTTAAAAAGTCGTCGTGGATGTAATTTAAATGTGCTGGTATTTCTTGACATAAGAATTACTGACATTACCGATTGTTTCTAATCGTGGCTAATTTGATAAAAATTATGTTAAATAGCCTTGAATTTCTAAAAAAATCGCAAGTATTTCAATAAATCGTAAGTACAACATCTACATGGGGTAAAAAGTGTTTAATTTTACATAATTCAATGCAGCAGAATACAGAGCGTTAAATTTGACTTAAACAAGTCTTTGCGATTTGGAACTGTAAAAAATGTAACGTAAAAAACGGGATACTTTGTATATTGTTATTGAATTTGTTTCAGATGAGAAGTGTAACTTACCTTGTGGTCTGTCTACGCGCCAAAAAGCAAATTTCGATCTTTTACGCCAAGAAAATTATAAAGGTTATCGTAAACCATTACACCTGCTCAATTCCGTATAAAACGAGTTGAATTTTCAGCACTTACATAGAAAATTTTAACTTATTTTTATAATCTACTAAAATTGTATGTGCAGTCTTCTAGACAAACGAAATTATTTAAAAAATATGCTTCTATCTATGGGCCATTGTACTTAAATATTATGTATACTATAATACTGTACTTTGACATTAGTTTTGCAGGTCAAAAATTAGATGAACTGTTGATAAGAGTAATAACGAATGATAGTAGTCTCTAACACTAGTAGGTAACTACAAATCAAATTTCAGGACGCCAAATCTGCAATACATTGTATAGATATAGGAACCCCTCAGGGTAGTGTCCTAGGGCCTCTTATTTTTTAAATGTATATAAACGATCTCCCGGATCGTATTTTGGATGGTAAAGTGTTTTTATGTGCTGATGACAGCTACATTGTGATACATGGAAAAGATACATGTGAAGTAATATTATAAAGGTAGATACAATTCTTCAGTCGTCTGGTGTCAAAAGACTGACTAATGATAAATTATGACAAGACTAATTCATATTGAATCACATAATGTTTACCGACTAGCGACGGATTTTAATTTCTCTTTAACCGGCTATTCAATACATGGTGGCTTTTCCACCAAATTTTTAGGAGTGTTCATAGACAAACGCTTAAACTTCACGAATAATATTGATCATGCATGCAGCAAAGTTGGTAAAGTATTTTCTACCACTGCAACTCTTAAAAATTCACTGAACACCAAAAATCTTTTAGATACTTATTATGCTACGGTATACTCCATCTTAAGCTATAACATAGCGGTTTGGGGTCGAGCTACCGCAATCAGTAGAGTTTTTATTTTGCAAAAACGTATTATAAGATTTACCATACAACCACACTTGTTGGGAAACTTCCAAGAATAAAAAATTATTAACTTTAACATCTATTTACCTGCTAAGGCTTCTGAAATATATACATATGGACAAACATAGATTTAACACGAACGAAAATGTACATGTACGTAATAGGAGGAAAAAAGAAACCATACATCTAAATAAATATTATCATAAGTTTTATGAAAGTTATAAAAGATGGACCTATTGTAAAGATATTTAAAAAAAACCTAAAAGAGTTTCTAGAGGAAAACTTATTTTTTCTACTCCCTTATGTAAATTTGCTGTTTTCCGTACAGTCTGTAGAATGGATAAGTGGGCCATTCCAGTTAACTGAACGGATATATTTCATATACGCTCTAGGATGGATATGAAATCGACCAATCACAGTTCGTGTATTAAGTACATAGGCAACTATTCGTTTTAAAAAATTCAAGTTAGTGTGTAAGCTGTCAAAGTAATTGTCAGTGTGTATTCGCGCAGTTTGAGCTAGAAAATAATTTAAAATGAGTGATTCCAGTGAAGAATCGATAAACGGTATACCACCTAAAATTTTATTGAAATTATTATATACAGACAAAATTTTAGAGGTATATTATGACAAAAAAAGTAGCTATATGGGGGGGGGGGGGGATTGAACCAATTCAATTCAATTCAAAATAAATGTATTCAAAATAATGGTACATTGTATAAGCTGCCCCACCAGCACCCATCCCGGGACCGACCCTGCGACCACCGCGTTGACGCGGTGGCGAATCGCAGAGCCGGGCCGAGACGGGACTGGTTTGGCGAAAGCAAAAATTGTATAAAACATAAAACACTAAAACCTAAACTCCTTTTTAACAAATAAAATAAAATCAGGTGGTATAATAACAAATGCTTGAAAAAGAAAGCTTAAAATAGAACTGTATAAAACTAAAAACACTTAACGAAAACACTTGCGAAGAACTACACTGTTTTTCAACTACGGGTTGCGCAAGGCAGGCATAAACTGTGATTCTAAATTTTGATTGTTCTGGTATAAAAAATTTGGATACTGTTACAATATTAGTGACGGAAGAAAGAATTTACAGACAAAAATGTACAAACAGAAACGAAGGAACAACAAACGCGACACAAAAATACACAAAAACAAAAGAAGAGGACGACAGGAAAGATTTAAAGCGGGTGAAAAGTATGAAATATCAGTGAAAGGTGGATAGTATCGGGGAAGGTATAGTTGGTGAAAGTTTGGCTAGAGTGGCTGCCGGAAGATTGGCAACGTCTGGTAAGGTAAGGGGTGTTTAATCCGAAATGGGACATTATGCCGTCTAATTTGTGTAATGTGTCTGGTTAGCGGACTATCGCCCAGCTTGAACGAATAGAAGTTTTGGGAGATATGCTGGACGTAGTGGGCTATCGGGGTCATGTCGTTGCAGCGTTCGTAGAGGTCTCTGGGGGAGGTGTATCTTCCAGAATTTGTGGAGATTGAACCTATGACCTCTTGCTTTTCGAAGCGTAGATATAACCACTAGGCTACTGAAGCTTTTATAAAATGTTTGCACCTAGAGCATAAGATTTAGCAGAAGCTAAGTGTATTAAAATTTGATTAAAACTATTATTTGTAGTTTTTTCTTAATCCGGTCGTAGAAAAAGTATACTGTACAACTCGAGTGGATTACCCATATCCACGATATTACAGAATACATTACAGTCACCAATTCTAGCTGCTAGTACTATCAGTTTTATTGCACGCAATATATGGATGCCATGTTATAAGATTGCTTATCTACGATCGTGTAAAAAGTAACAGTTTTATACATAATTTCTAATGTAAAAGTGGCCTTTTATAAGATACTGTGCAATACAGATTTTTATTGCACGATTTCTGAAATAGTTATTTAAGATGCAAGTGTAAAAAGACATTCTTTATTGCACGAATGGATACGAAGCAATACGAGCAAAGCGAGTGTTTTTAAAAGCCATGAGTGCAATAAAGAGGCTTTTTACAAGTGTGTCTTACAACGTTTTATCTTCGATCGTTCCAATTATTGTAAGAAATGAGCAATTTTTCATGAATATTTGTAAAACTATATCAACTATATTATTTTATTTTTCTGTTATTTTATATTTGTAATTTTAGATATTTTATATATATATATATATATATATATATATATATATATATATATATATATATATTTGTTATTTATATTGTAATGTTATTTATTGTTAGTCATATTTTCTCTATTTTTTATCTTGACATGCCATATGTATCTACCATAAATAACTCTATGTGGTTAATAAATATTATTGTGACAATGGTCAGATTATCAAAATAGCTGCAAATGCTGAGTCGCCTTCTTAAAACTATAGTTATTATGTAGGTATTAGAGATTCCTTGCAACCTCTAGTACCTTTATTAAAAAATGATTTGTGATTATTATACAAAATGGTGCGAAAAAGCCAAATTGATGAAAGGCTGAGAACAAAAGCTGCTCTGGTCTGATTTGATTCATCAGAACAGATTTAAATTAGGTACTTCTACCTCTAACTATCTACAACTGAAAATAAATCAAAGACATGCCTACCTACTTAAATGATATTAGCTTAAAATATAAAATATTGATATCAATTTATTGTATTTAATTACTTCAAAATAAAATTACGGACTTCCAAGGTCATTTTCGATTTTTGAGTATTTTAATTTTACCACATTTCATTGATATAAAAAATATACCCTGCCTACCCGCACCTATTTTATACAAAAAATAAACAGAATTATTTTTTTAGAAATCGTACAATAAAAATTTTTATTGCACAGTTTCTTATAAAAGGTCACTTCTTACACTGGAAATGATGTAAAAAAACTGTCGCTTTTTACACGAGCGTAGATAAAATTAAAAAACTACGCCAGTTTATTTATAATATCGTTTCCTTAGTTACTATCATCACTGATTTTCAGTCACGACCATGAAGTAACATAATTAGAATGGAGACTTCAACTACAACTCGAATAATACTAACCGTCAAAGTGACATTGATACAGTTTTACAAATATTCATGAAAAATTGCAAATTTCTTACAATAATTGGAAAGATAAATAAATAATAAATAAATAAATACACCACAGGTAATGACGACGATAAAACGAAGATAAAACGTTGTAAGACACACTTGTAAAAAACCTCTTTAGTGCACTCATGGCTTTTAAAAACACTCGCTTCGCTTGCACTTTTAATCTAGCCATTCGTGCAATAAAGAATGACTTTTTACACTTGTATTTTAAATAACTATCATGTAGTTACTGTTATTTTATACTTTTGTGTGTCATATTTTTTTTTACTTTTTTATTTCGTGTTATTTTTAAATCATATTTATACTTTAAATATATGTGAGCTATTATTTTCCAATTTATTTATGTCGTTATTGTTTTTAAAAGGTTAATTATACATTTGTTCTGTCATATTTTTTACCATTTTTGAATATTGTGAACCATTAGTTTAGAAATTGACTTGTCTTTTCTACACAACATGTAGTTCAAAGACTAATAAATAATTTGAATTTGAACTATAATACAGTGTTCAGAATAAAATGCGGACTCTTTTACTTATTTTAATGACAGAATGAGTCTACTTTTTTACGCGCTAAATCAATGTTTAAATGAATTTTGGTAAACATAATATGAAGTCTATCTGTCACTGCCACATAGGGTTTGCTTGAAGTAAAATTAAGAGTATCCTACTTAAGGTTATGATCAGAATTTCGTATTTTAAACGTAAAGTTAATCAAACTTAAAACTACTGAGTTTATCAACTCCCTCTTGTACGTGAAAGATTACATCTCGTATAATCTGCCTATTTCAACATATAATTTAAAATCAGTAATTGTGTGAGATGCACACAAAGAATAATAGACTCTTCTAACGCTAAAAACAAATCAAGCTACCAAGAATCCCTAAAATTCTAACATCAAGCCACTTACTTGGTTCCAAGCTGATAACGAGCCTAGCGATGTGATAACAACTGATCGTATTTTGTTATGAATTTTAGACAGCGATCTGTGAACAATGACATACCTACTATGTTTTTGTGCAGCCCGCCGATGTCGCGCTTTTCTGTTATTATCCGTATGAGCATTTAATTCGAAATCAAACGCATGGGTATGTTGATTATATTATGCGTTTTGCAGTCATGATTCGTTTGGGTATTCAATGTATTCATAGATCTACCTAAATACATTGAAGATGTCGATAGTATTAGAATTTTAACAGAGAGATTTTATAGGAGGCATTAAAAAATCTTCTTTATATTTATGAAAGCAATGCATCCTTGTGTCCAGAAACTGCATCGTACTTTATTAAAGCTGGAAATGGGCACTTGCATATAGAAATTGGCCTCGAAATCAAATAATTAGTTATAACGTAGGACAAATGCGGGAAATATTAGACATCCTGTGTTAGAAAGTTGGGAGCATTTATAAATAAATTTTGCATTAGAAACAAAAAAAAAAAATCGTTAAAATTTTGGGACAAAAACCCTATTTCTTTACATTGTGTTGGTGGTGGTGGTGTCTGATATGATTCGTGAACATAAAAGAATCTTCTGTACCAAAGAGATCAGATTGACAATGCATTTTTTTATGATTGTCGATAGAAAGAAAGTCTACTATAGAATCAAAGTAACAATTAATTTTAAGGGACTTTCGTGTAAAGCATAACAATATAGCCTACAGAGTAACCCTGCTATTATCAAATATATGCTTCTGAAATTTAGACCATATAATGGGTCACTAGAGTCAGAATCTGAGACAATTGTATACAAAATACTGCCTCTGGTATAATCGGAAGTGACACCAACTTTCTCATTTCCAAATCCTTGAATGTTGTAAGTTGTTTGCAGTTCAATCTACAAACACGGTCGTAGGAAGAAATCACATGGATTGAGGTTAAGTAATCTTGGTGGCCACCTAATTGGACCATGAGGAGTTATTAGTTGCTCTCAAATACACTTCAAAAATGATGTCTCACTTATAATGCGTTATGAGGGGGCGCCATCCTGATAAAAATACAATCAATTCGTAATTCCTAAATCCTGTAATTTCATAGGTTGTTTGCAGTACACTTTAAACTTCTAATATGGCCATAAAAATAAATCACATGGAATAAAATCAGGTGATCTTGATGGCCGTCTTATTGTACCATGAGTAGTTACGAGTTTCTCTACGAATATATTTCAAAAATGATGTATCACTATTATAATACGTTATGGAGGGGCGCCATTCTGATAAAAATACAAGCAATTCATAATTTCTCAATTCTGCAAGGTAATAAGTTGTCCATAGAAATAAATCACATCTGGCCATCTTATTGAACGATGAGTTGTAAAAGCAGCTAAATGTTTAAAAGTATTATAAAACTTATCCTACTCATGAAGAACTTACCAAGTTATCTCTGTGAAAACGTAGAGAGCTTGATAAAACCTTCGATTTAGACGAAAAGGGTTTATTGAGACTTTCATGGTGCCATGAAAAGCTAAATTTTCCTTGAATAATGATCGTTAAAACTGTTCTATTTTAGAATATTTATTATTCCAATGACATTTCGATTTATTATTGCCTGTAGTAAAACAGAAATGTTTTATAGTTACCGGAGAAGGCTTAATACTTTGGAACATCATGTCAGGTTAATGAAATTATTTTATATGTTCTTAATGCGTTTGTAGAAAGCTGCTAAATGATGTTGGTACTCTCAAAAGTTTCAAACGACAAACAGTTTACTGTTGAAATGTATAAAACTAACTCTAAATTTTTAATACCCATCAGTGATTTTTGAATTTTATGAAAATGCTTAAATTTTATAAAAATACTGGTTTTCAATCAAATCAAATTCTTTATTCACCTTTTCTGGTATATACAAAGATATAGATGAGGTTCGTCACATGTTGGTGGATGACCACCAAAAGGACTAAATAATTAATTATTATATATTACAGATAATATATATATAGAGGAGAATAAGAAAAACATTGTTCACTGATTAGTCGTACTTCTTACTATAAAAAACTTTTGAGACGTAACGACAGTTACAAGAGATACATACCGTTTACTTTTGATTCTAGCTCATCTTTAGTCTCCACAAATTATGACAATTGTATCATCTGCATACATGAACACACTACCATCTTGTATATAAAGTGGCAAGTCGTTCATATACAGCAGAAATAAGAGTGGTCCCAGCATACCTCCCTGAGGAGTGCCTATCTCAGAGTCGAAATCGTCTGAGTACAAGTTTTCAGTTTTAACTTTAAACGTCCTGTCTGTAATGTATGATATCAACCAGTTGTTAATAGAACCTCGTATGTTCATTACATCTAATTTTATTGACAGGAAGTTAGAATCCAACGTATCGAGAGCACCGGAAAAGTCAAAGAAGATTCCAACTACAAGATCCCCGTTATTTGATTTGTTGTTTATAAATTGGGTAAGTTCTGAAGTAGCAGACTCTCTAGAGTATCCTTTGCGAAAACTGGGAAATATACCTGATGCTACAGATTTATTAATTATTAAAGTAAGATAGGCACTAAGTTCATCGGCACAATTCAGAATTAAACTGGTGGGAACTTCATCTAGCCCAGTGGAAGTTTTCTTTTTTAAATTTAGAATCAAGTTTGTTGGTTTCCAATACCTCAAATGAGATAAAAAACATCGAGTTACAGATATGTTCTTGTACTGTACAATTATCATTAGAATTAGAAAAATGGAAATTCACTTGGTCTTTTACAGATAAAGCAAAATGTTGCTTGTGATAGTTTAACTCGATTTTCATCGTATACATTGCGTTTTGCTTTTATCAGTTTTTTTTGGGTGTGAAACTTCAAAGCACAAAGAGAAATGAGTCCAATTGATTAAAAATAAATTCTTGATCAGCGATGTCATTAGTATAAGCGTTTCTCATCCTAAACAATATTTTTAATTCATTTAATGACGAGCCATTGAAAATTCGCCGCGCTACTACAGTTGGGTGTTCTTTTTTATTGCAATCGGTGCCTTCCATGAGAACAATTGTGCAAGGTGATTGGACATTCCCGGATTTATAACTTTGCATTCATGGTTTTGTAGAGTGGTTATTAGATAGTCGAGCGCAGTCGAACTTGTACTTCCTTTAGAATTAGTTGCAATTTTCGAGGGCGCTTTGACCAGTGATAAGAGTTGTTGTGAGTTAATTATATGGTGCAATTTTTTATTTTGGATGGATGTCTTCAATTAATCGATGTTGAGATCACCACACAGTATGACATTTTAACATTTACTTACTGCATGCTTAAGAATTTTATTTAATTTTAGAAGAAACATGTCTAAATGTCCTGAAGAGGCTCTGTGTATTGAAATGATACATACCTGATCATCAAAGTTAACAGCGGTACACTCAATACATTTCTTTTCCGATTAATTTTTAATATACTTGATTTCTACTGATCTATGAATAACGCTTGTTTTAGCATAAATTACAGTTTCACCGTGTATATAATCCTTGCGACAGAGGCTAGACGCCTGTTTATAACCCTGAATGAATATGCTCCCCAGTTTAATTTCATCTAACCAATGGTCAGTAAATACTAGAAAATGTGGGTCCAAGTCCTGGGCCATTGCATCAACTAAATCTAATTTATTTGCCAGGCTCTCTACGTTTAGGTGGAACAGAGTCCACTTTTCCGATTTACTAATCGCTTGCCTGGTGACGTCTAGCTTATTGCTTCCGGATGTATTGTCTCTTGAAAATTTTTCTGCCTTGGCAATTTAAATCTTCTAATTGCAGCACCACGGGGCCATATACTAGGATCATAGACTTTATCGACATTTTCGATTGGGAATGTAACTTTAAAGGAGTATAAGTTCTCCGTTTTGTTCCATTCTTCACACTCAAACTTTATTGAGGGAGCAAGTTTTTTTCAAAATTGATAACAGTTTCGAGGTTGTCATTGCACTATCAAATCTGCATATGTGCAAGTATCCTTTTTTTCTTAACAACATATGTTGTTGAGTTATCATTGTTGGTTCCTATAATCGGTTTGTATCTATTTACATTGCTTTTTGTGTGTTATTATGCGAGGGGATTCCTTTGTTTGTTTTTGTTCCCGGCCTAGATAAATCAAATTAAACTTGAATAAATCCGTATAATCCTAGTTAACTAGATGTCCACATGTACAGATCAATTTGTACTTGAATAAAGTCTTATAATAATGGTTAAAACTAAACTGTGCGAAGTCAGAACCTTTATAAGACTGCTTAGTTTTAATGTGATTTTATGATTATTCGAATGTTCCTCACCTAAATTTCTAACCTATTTGCTATTTATTCATTGATTGGAGGATCGTTAAGTAGTTTTAAGTAATTTAATTTAATTTTTCTTTTAAAATTGCCAATGTTTTTATTTATTTTTTTTCACTTACTTCTTGGCGTTGACTTAGACATTACGTATACGTCGCCTCAGAATTTCTGTCAAATTAATATTCATAACATCTTTTTCTAAAGAGATTTTAGTTTCACTCATGTATATTAAAAGCTAATAATATTTATGATGTATTTAATAAACGAGTCACTGTTTTATTGCTCATTTTGACAAGAGACCACTTTCTTAGTGGGAGAAGGTTTTAAAAGAGGATACAGTACAGATGATCTGTATGTATATTTTATAAAGCAATTTTAAAACCATTTGAACGCTTCATAGTTTTATAGTTGCTGGAATCGATTAAGTTTGCATTCGAAGGTTTTTTAAAACTAAACTGTTTTGTTCATTCCTTTTAACATTAATAATGAAACTTTCACGAAACTACAGCCAGTATACTACAAGGCTTTTCAATAAATTCTTGTACTCTATAGAAATACATTTGATTCCAAATAAACATCCTTCATGAAACCTTTATAACATGAGAGCCAGACTAAACAGCATTTAAATTGTTAATTGGGTTGTCAAACTCCAGACTTCTCCCGAACAAATTAGTACTGATGTCGTCTGTATACGATATAAATTTGCATCAAAAGTTTCTATCATGTAAATCGTTTACAAATAACAGAAGTAGTGTAGGTCCTAACACGGTGCCTTTGGGTACTCCGATTTTTAGTATTCTCTTTGAGCTTTAGCTTTATTATCTATTTTTACTTGATGGAGTCTATTTGACAGCAATTGTTCTAGTACATTGTAGACATTACCCCTTAGTTTACCAAGCGCTGCCTGCGTGACGCCCTATCAAGTGCTTTTAGTACAAAGTTCGGGGATTTATGTGAGGCAGCTTTTACCAAGAAAAAAATGTTAGCATTCTTTTCGTTCAATTTTTTGCTATCACAACTGTGCCATAACTTAGACTCGATAAGAATGATAAAAAATGTGGATATGAACAAAGTTATTTCGTAAGTTCTATCAGAATTGTTTATTATTTTAATAAAATTTTGAATTTATTGAACAATAAAAAATGCGGCTATGATTTTAAGAACGGTTGTTATTTTTTGGCGATATTTCTGTGGATTTAAGTCAAATGTTAGGTATACATATACGTGCATTAATGTTTAACGGGGGGGTTCTAGAGTTGTGGTACAAATAAATTTGGCACACGAAATCAGAATCATATCGAGAAACGAATATTTTTAAATAAAATGTAACAAATATTTGTGAAAAATTTTGAAACGTTTTTAGGGAATCAAGATATTTTTTAGATTAATAATTTTCGTTTCAGGATGGTTTACTAAGAGCATTTGGATTAGAAGTTAAATATTATTCTTTCCTATTATTTGGGTTCTCTACCACATGTATTATTATCCTCTTCAAAAACAAATCACCGAATCTACAAAATAATAGAATTATTGGAAAAAAGCCTCTGCGCCCGTGACGTTTACGTCAAAATAATAGTCAGAGGTTATGGTTTGCAAATAATATAAATCCGAATAAACACAGAAATAATATATTTTGCTGACGTTTCGGAAAGTAGTCTCTTTCCGTTTTCAAAGCTTTTTTTGGAAGAACCCTTATTTTGCTATGTATGTCAAATACACAGCTTTAAGATTCTGTTTATGTTATTTCCATAGATACTACTTACACAGAACACAGAACTGATGATATTTTCTTTTAGATAATGTTGAGTTTGTTAAGTTCTTCTTTTAACCTTGGTAGCCAGGTTGTACAAATATCTACAGAACAATTCGATACGCACTTATCTTCATTTAATAAGATTATTGCTGATTCTTTAATTTTTCTTTTTCTGGTATCTGTTTCTTTTGTTGAAATTTTTGCCGAGTCCCAGTTTATTCTATGTCCGCTTTCCCAAGCATATTTACAAATCTTTGATTTCTGAATTTCATTATTTCTAATGTAATTCTTGTGCTCATCCAACCTCACACTGAAAGGTCTGGATGACTCACCCACATAACATTTATCACATTCGCACGGGATATTGTAAATACAGTGTTTTGAATTCTGTTCCTTGTTTATCGGTTTTGTTTTTGTTAAAATAGATTTTAAAGTGTTCCCCGTTTGAAATATCGTCCCAACATCAAATTTGTCACCTAGCTGTAGCTTCTCCGATAGTCCGTATACATAAGGAATTATTGTTGTATAATGACGTTCAGATTTTTGTCGTACCTGATTGTCCCTATTTTCAACATTTATGAAAACTCTATCAACAAAGGCTTCAGGATATTGATTTTGTATTAGAACCTCTGATAAATGGTTTCTCGTTATTTAATATTTCATTATTAGATGAAATTATTTTGGCCTTATCGTATAAACATTTTACAGCACCCCTTTTAACATTTATTGACTGATTTGAGTTAAAATTTAGATATCTATTAGTATGTGTTGGTTTTCTATAAATGCTTGTTTCAATTGTATTATTTACCCTTCTAATTAAAACATCTAAAAACGGTAGTTCATTCCTACTTTCTACTTCTAATGTGAATTTAATAGACGGTTCCTTACTATTTATATTTTCCAAAAAACTATCTAGTAAATCGACACCATGAGGCCAAATTGCAAAGATGTCGTCAACATATCTCCACCAGACAACCGGTTTGTTTATACAATTTTGAACATGTGTGTTCTCAAAGTTCTCCATAAATATGTTGCTTAAAATTGGTGATAATGCAGACCCCATAGCCATACCAAAATCCTGCTGATAGAACTCATTGTCCAATTTAAAATAGGTTGTTTTTATACACATTGTTAAGTGTTTCATTATGCTATTTACACTTAATTTAATTCTAGTTTCCAAATTATTATCATTTAGCAACCTGCCTTTAACTATTTTTAAGGTTTCATCTATCGCTCTTGATTGTTTTATGAATCCAATAAATTATAAAATTACTTCTTAAGTATAATGCATTTAAGACACCAACAAAATTTGACTACATTTCAATCCATGACACTATACGCTGTATGTTCTGCTATTTGTTATAGACTCTTTTCTGTAGACATATTACTGTCTGGTCTTGTACTTTTCTCTCTTTTTTAGGCCCGAGGCATTTGTAGACCAGTATTTATGTTATAATATCTAACTGTATACATAATACGACTGGACACTGTCTGTGTGCAGTTTAAATAAAATAAATAAATAAAATATGCGTGAATGTAATTGGCCACTTATAAGGCATAGTAGCAAGTTGGCAAGTTCTACATGAGAGCAATAATCAAGAAATACACCTGGTAGACAGTTTTAATGTATTTAGTTTTTTAGCAACATTCTAGTAGATATAAAATCTTAAAAATTATCGAAGATAAATCTCTAAGCGGTAATAATTTGGAAGCTGGGACTAAATTAAGTCTTAATATTAATGATGTGTGTAAAATCAACGCACCTATTCTGAATTAGACACTGATTTATATCATCAGCACTTTGGTATAGCAGATTTTGAGAATGATATGTAAAAATTGCATATTATATTCAACAAATCTGATGAAAATATGTTGATAACATTACAGCAATTTGGTTCATGGTTCTGATTTACTAGATAGTAGATAAGTAAAAACATATTTTTACACACTTTTATCATAGTAAACTGTGCTTTTCTAATGCCGCTTCTATTGACATGCCTCTATTTTGTAACTTGTGATGTCACTCCAATAAGAGGCCCGTTTTCAGTCACGTGGTGTTATTTACATAATAATTCTAATTTTAAAATCGAATATTTATCGAGTAAAATTTTTTTATGAGTTTTTTTATTATATTTTCAACTTACGTTGTATATTATATGGAAAAATAATAAATTTAAGCATTTTTAAAATTCACGCATCTTCCCCATTCGATGCGCATCTACCTTCATTGTTAAAATTATTGATAAGTCCCATTTTATTCTGTGTCTATTTTCCTAAGCTACGCCGTATAGGCGACAAATTTGATGTTAGGACGATATTTCAAACGGGGAACACTTTAAGATCTATTTTAACAAAAACAAAACCGATAAACAGGGAGCAGAATTCAAAAAACTGTATTTACAATATCCCGTGCGAATGTGATAAATGTTATGTGGGTGAGTCATCCAGACCTTTCAGTGTGAGGTTGGATGAGCACAAGAATTACATTAGAAAGAATGAAATTCAGAAATCAAAGATTTGTAAACATGCTTGGGAAAACGGACATAGAATAAACTGGGACTCGGCAAAAATTTCAACAAAAGAAACAGATACCAAAAAAAGAAAGAAAAATTAAAGAATCAGCAATAATCTTATTAAACGAAGATAAGTGCGTATCGAATTGTTCTGTAGATATTTGTACAACCTGGCTACCAATGTTAAAAGAAGAACTTAACAAACTCAACATTATCTAAAAGAAAATATCATCAGTTCTATGTTCTGTGTAAGTAGTAAGTATCTATGGAAATAAAATAAACCGAATTTTAAAGCTGTGTATTTGACATACATAGGAAAATATGAGTTCTTCAAAAAAAGCTTTGAAAACGGAAAGAGATTACTTTCCGAAACGTCAGCAAAATACATTATTTCTGTGTTTATTCCGATTTATATTATTTGCAAAACATAACCACTGACTATTCCTTTGGCGTAAACGCCACGGGCGCAGAGGCTTTTTTCCAATAATTCTATTAATTTGTAGATTCGGTGATTTGTTTTGAAGAGGATAATAATACATGTAGTAGAAAACCCAAATATAGGAAAGAATATTCCTAAGCGTGATCGCCAATCTTCGATTTTTAAGTTTAATTTTGTCTGATGTAATGTTTGTGTTCTTCAACTCTTACACTGAAAGGTCTGAAGGACTCGACCACATAATATTTATTATCTAGCACGCGATAATGTAAATACAATTTTTTGACTTTCTTTGTTGGTTTAATGGTTTTCTTTTTATTAAAATAGATCTACCGTCGATCCTAACATCAATTATATCACCTATACGGTCCGATAATCCATGTGACGACTTACATATCCTTGCCGTATGCCTACTTTTGTTTCGTTTCTATTTTCAATATTTATGGAAGTTCTATCAACAAAGACTTCATTGGTTTTTTATGCTCTTTCAATTTATATTTTACAGTAGAAAAGAGAAGTGAATAAATTTTGATGTTGCGTGATTCTCTGCTGTTTCGATGCGTCAGAAAAAAATAATAGTTATTCAAGCACATTGAACATGACAACTACACATTTTATGAAAAAATAATATTAACAACATAATCAAATTACTTTTTTCGCCAGAGGTATGAAACTATATAATGTCATGCTTCTTCCGGCTTCTCTGGAAACTGCCAGAAAATTTTTAAAAGGCCAAAAGTCACACCACTTAAGAAATCAGGAAGCCCTATAATTTACGTAATTACTGCTTCGAAACCAATTTCCAAAGCATCGCGTCAAAACATAAAACGCGTTACTCAAACAAGTAGGCGCTGGATTGATTTTATTTAAAACTAATACCTCACAACTCGATCCCCAAATATTTAAAATGTAAACACCACCACACATTTACATTATTTGGATGGCGCAAACTCAAATGTTGAACGTCGTTGCGCACCCCGACGAGATTGTATTTTCGGCCTTCCCGGCTGTCAGTCGATCTCACAGAACGACGGTTACACGTCACCGACGTCCTTTTTGCCACTTGTGAATGATGTTTTTGAAAAACTTGTTTGGTGGTTTTTTTTTCGGGGCGACCAACCGCAGGGGTGACGGACGTCTCCACGAATTTTTAACAGCCGACATCAGCTCATGTAAGTAGGTTTTCGAAATAAGTAGTAAGCGTTGAGGCGGAATTTTTCTATGCTAAAATATTTCCAATATTAAAATAGTAAATTTTTTTAAATAGATTTTTATATTATGTGGCAAAATTATGACTAGATTTTTGTTTGTTTATAAAATATCAATTTAATACATTTTATTAAAGATTCAAAAGCAACTTTTTACAACTATATTCTTGAAGGATTCCAAGTCAGTGTTTTCAAAAGTATGAAATAATTTTATCGTAGGTTATAGAAATAACAATTTTTCTCAACTTTAAAAAATGCATACAACTTCAATAATTCCATATTTCGAGTTTTTCAGACTGATATTCGTAACAAAACATACACTGGTAATTTCTGTATCTATTTGTGCGTTCATTTAATAACAACATACATTATACAGCACAATAGAAACTATGCACATCAATGTAAACTTTAATATTTTTAAATAATTGTCAATACCAGTACTAAGTTAGAACCGTTTTATTTACATATTATACCCATAGCACACCACACTAAGACTGACTGTCTGAGGATGGCTGAAAAAAATCGAAACGTCGCGTGCGTGGTGTGTAGTAAATCCGTAATGACGGGTACAGTAATAATTTAGAGTGCCATTTAAACGTAGAATTGTATTTGAATTTTGTTTATACACTCCCACCTTCTTTATTTCATGTGACTTGTGGCATCGACGCATCTGCCGATTCTAAGACTTTGTCTGAAGATGGTCGAAAAAATTTCGAAACGTCGAGTGGATAGGTATAGCGAATTCATCACGGTGCTGATTGTGAAGGTGGCGTTCGATTCATTTGAAGCATTAAAATTTGTAATTAATAAATAGTCGGGCAATCCTAAACTAGGGTCCAGCTAAGCATTCATAGCTGCTGTATTTAGCTGTTATCTAACGTCGCGCCGATTAATCCACCTACGAGGCCTATTAAGGGAATTTCTCACGGGTGCTTGAAAAGGTGCGTTCGACACAAATCCTCGGCTAGATTAGTGAGAATTGTGCGTTTTGCGTGTCGCTTGTAATTGCCTCGTTCAGCTTATCAAGATGCTAGTAAAAAGCTCTATAAAGGCAAAAGTGTAAAATCCGTCTGGATTTTCATTACGCCAGTAATAAACGACATGCGAAAGTTATAAACCCCCAACCATAAACGATGCTAACCTGTTTAGAAGTTAGAACCTCATATTTATGTTTAATTTGGCTTTTATAAGGATTAAATCCTAGGCAGAGCGGTCTTTCATGCGAGGATGAGCATGAACAAATTGATTTACAACCGCATACAAGCGTGAAGATATTTATTTATGTGGTCCTCGACGCGAGTTCTGAGCATTTTTAGAAACATATAAATCCAAATTACTTACCAGTAAGGTGACACGTGATTTTTCGTCCATTTTATGGTGTGTGCCTAGGCCTAAGCGTACCTGACCCGCTGGAAATAATCAGACTCGGGCTTCCGTCGCTTCGAGCAAGAGCCGAATCTGTAAAGTAAAAGGCAAGCCTAGACATCCACATTTCATTTTTGAGCATAGTTGTTTATCCCAAATAACTTGAACTATTTTAGAAGCTAGTTTTTTCATGTACCGTAGGTATTAGAATAACTAACATTCCAATACAAAATTTATTATATTTATTGTGTACATGACCAAATGACCATATCAATTCTTTCCATTTGAAATTATGTATTTATTTTATTTTTTTGAACCTGCATTAGTATTTGCATGGTACTTCGGAATGCCCTTTCCAAAAAATCTCAATCAGCTAACAGATGCAAGCTTTAAACATTTTTAATTATAAATAAACGCACAAAATCATTTCATTTTTAAAGCAAGGAGTTAAAATTTGTTAAAGAATATTTTTCCCAAGAAGAAGCTGAGCCTCAATCAAGGGGGTCTGGAATATTTTAATATTTATATTATCGTTTTTAAAATATCAAAAATATTTTAACTTGAGCTATAAATAAGAGAATCCTTCAAAATTGTTTTAGTACTTTCAATTATAGAAAAATCATAGGTGGTAAAAAAATTTCGAAATTTTAATATTAATTTTTGAACGTTTTAAAGGAAGCCTATTCCATCAATGGTATTTTTTTAATAATCATGAAAATAATTTGGACATTATTCCCCACCAAAATTAATTACTAATTTGAGTTGACAGGTATATAAATATGCATTATTTAATAATTTATTATTATCTAGGGACCTATTTTACCCGTCTAGTTATAGGTAATAATATTTGAGAGAATATTAATACTTTAATAAAACCATTTCTGTTTCTAATCAGTGATTATCACTTCTTTGTAACATTTTATTGAAAATAAAATAATGATAAAACTAGATTAATATTTAATAGGGAATGTATTTAAAATTTGATATAAAATATTTCAAAACGGAAAACTATCAATAATTTCTCTGGTATTTTATTTATTTCTTTTTTTATTATTTAGCCTCCATATTTATTGCTGCATAAAATGTTGTTGTGCCTCAGTATATAAACGAGATTTAACTCCTTGTAAATATTTTTAATTTTTAATATAAGTCCTCTCTCTATATTTTATTTGCCGTATCCGCCACCTATTTATAGCTATTTTCCTGAGACAAACAAAGACAATTAAGAAGTCCTGTGTTTTTGATGGCGCTTTCTTTTCCAGATCATCTCGACTCGTGAGGAGGCGCTGGCCGTAAAAAATCTCGAATTTTCAACGGAAAATGTCCCCAGATCGTCGACAAACAAGAAAACAAAAAAACATCGACTGTGGTGGCGTCTAAAAAACCCACAGCCACACCTCCATAGGCATAACCTCGCAACTCCGGCCCACCGAAAGTGTGAAAATGGTGGGGGAAATATCGCCCCGTGATTGGTCGAAACGCCAGAACTGACACCACCCGACCAATCCCGACGCGTTACCATCATTAACACAGCGAAGTGTTGCTCTTGTGGGGTTAGCTCTATAGTCCTGTACTGTCCTCTCTCCGGTATAGAGGTGTTACGATTCACACTCAGAAATAACCCTATATTCTGACTTGGGACAACTGCCGCGCGCTACTAACTCTAAAAAGTGTGTGAGACATACGAACTCGGTGTTACAGTGAGCATTCTAAACTGATATGGTGTTTTTTTCAGTGTTTTTGTGTAACAGTGCGAACGTCACGATGAGGTCCGCACACTAGCCGCCACGGAGCTATGCGAAAAACCGTCTACGTAAGGGAATTGTTTCATTTATGATTTTTCTCGAGCGGGCCAAGAATCTACCGGATTCTGCCGCCTCCAAGCTAAACAAATGCGCTTCGAAACGACGTTAGAAACATCTCTAGACTCCAGTAAGGCGAAAAATATTATGGCCTATCATCCCTTCTTGCAACTGCCTCGACAGACAGACTTTAGCGTTTCGTCCCTCCTCACGGCCGCCAATAACAATTCCTCGAACTCGCCCACGGCTCCAGGATTTTTTCCGACGGCAGCGCTGGCCGCTTTCGGCGCCCAACAGAATCCTCACGGCTGCTACCCCGGCACTCTAATACCGAAAATTAACCACCCGCATCCTCACCATGCACTCACCGGTCATCCATACACCACGGCGGAAGACGTAGTGCTGGCGGCCGTGGCGGCACACAACCACCATCCGGCGATGGTGCGGCCGCTGCGGGCCATCCAGCCGGAGGAAGACGGCGTGGTCGACGATCCTAAAGTCACCCTTGAGGGAAAGGATCTATGGGAGAAATTCCATAAACTGGGCACCGAGATGGTCATCACAAAATCCGGCAGGTAAGACCAGTTTTTTAAGTAAAGCCCTCGCGGATCCGCAAAACGCTTGAAAATTCGGGGGAAAAGCAAGAGACAAATTATTGGGGTAGGTCAGATCGTTAAAACTAGCCCAAATTGTCCAAAGAATCATCTTGAGACCGTGTCAAAAATAATGAGACAGCCGCGCAAAAATGTTAACTCGAGTGAATCCCAAAAAATAAAAAATTAAACGAGTTTAAAAAATACCAAATTACCACCACCAAATTATATGCTGGACTGGGACACAAGACAATTCCTACGAAGGGCGGTAAAAATAATTAAGAATGTGTAATGATAAAAACCTAGACTTTAACACTAGACCACTAAGAGCCAGTCTAAAACTACACTAGGCCCTGTTGGCGTTAGTATACAAAGAGAGGAATTGATAAAGAATACATTTTTGATATGCAAAATAATTTTGCAAATAATAAATAGAGAACAGACATATCTATATTTAGGCGCATCGAACGAAATACGTATTGGAGCAGACAACTTACTGAATTATTATTTTTAACCACTAAATTTGAAGTTTGATCAAATATTTTTGCACATTTCTAATTTAGAGCAAAAGTTCTTAGTTGAAAATAGACAGCCCCTGGTAGAAAACCTACTATCTATATTCGTTCTCCTTTAAAAATACGTAAATGAGACAATTTTTTATTACTAGCCGTGGCAGAATACCTACCTACCTACCTAAACAATTCTGAATCCCCAGTTGTCTTATTCTTCCGCTTTTCACAAGCTTAAAAAACCCGAGATTGCCTTGCACTATCAATTTTCTCTAGTGCAGATAGTTATCTAAAAGAGGTCGCTTTAGATTTTGGCCTAGATGCCGTATTTAGCACTTGATGGGGGGCTTTTCAAAGAGATAACGAAAGTGAACCACAATGCGGGTTTAAAATCAATATGGTATAATCCAAATTGATTTTGAAGCGATAAAACTATTAAGATACTGAAAATATATTTAAAAGGTATGGTGATTGGTTACTATGGAAACTTGTAATATGACTGAGCATATATTTATAAAAAATCAAGGTGGCTGTAATAGACACCCATTATGACGTATCTTGTCTTTAATTTCAACATCTAGAACACAAAATAAAAATAAAAAATCTCTGTCACGTCAACATTCACCTATTTCGGAAACAATTTTTATCCATGTAAAAAACTAATGAAAGAATCTTTTCTATTATTATTATTATTTTTGCTTATTAATATTTCTGGCGGCGCAATTGTCTGACCATTTACAGAAAAAAAAGTCAGCATCAATTATCTGGTAATAGTCTGTCGCACATTTCTATCGATACCGGTTGATCTCATGTTCCTCATAGGCACACAATCGATGCATAATTGATTACTTTTTGAAGAAAAACCTACGCGGCCTCACCAATTTTGTCGACGTTCAAATAACCAACGTGGGTTTTTGCTCGAGCTCGGCTCATTTCTTTAATAACGTTACATGTTATTAATTTTGACCGAAAAACTGTACAAATTGATTTTTTTGTTCATAAAAGGCGACATGATTAATTTAAAATAATACTTGTAACACTATTCATTAGAAAATAACATATAATTATAGTTTTTTTATTGTAGACGTACTATTAAATTAGAAAAATCATTTGTCAATGTAGACGCAGTTTCTTCAAGATTAATGTACCAGAAATGACACAATACTAGACATTAAGTAAAGTTGTATGCTTATTTAATAATATCTGATGATGTACGATGCCTAATAATTATAAATCGGTGTTTTCTTTTTATAACTATAGGTAGGTCTTAAAATTCCAACAACATAAAAAGGAAGAGAAATTAGAATATACAAAAAAATAAATGATAAACTTATTTTAAATAATATTAATCCAAAAGATGATTGTGTTCTTAAAGCCTAATGTGTAACGAAAGTCAAGATTGTCCTACATTGACAAAAATCCCTACTCCCTGACAATTTTTTCGAAGTGGGTTGTAAAATATTGCGTTTTCTTTTCTTTGATTGGACATAGAAATATTTATTTCTATTAAACAAGTGAAAGTTTTATGGCATTTTTCAACAGGCCTAAATAATCTTATCATTTGAAAGCACAATAGCAATATAAAGAAGATCTGTGTAACTGCGAGTAAGATTAAAATTAATCCGTCATGAAATTAATATGTAATTAACGTGAGATAAAAAGCAATTTAATATCTTAATCCCCTTTTTGCTGTCACCACCGCTTTCTTTTGATTTAAATGCACTCATTCTAATATAAATTTATTGTTTCAAACGTCGATAATAGAACAGGCTTTATTATTAATAAAACAGACACCGACAGCTAATGAAATATGCATAATAATAGAAACACAAGCCTCTTTATGCAAATAGGTTTAATAGGATTTTAAATCAACTTAATGTGATTTGCGGTTGAAACTAACTCAAATAAACGATGTTAAGACACAGCGTAAAAATTCTGGTTTGTAAAGTAAACGATGAATAGAGACCGAGGCATTTATTTGAAGAAATGTGGGTATACAAAAACTGAGGAGTAACCACACCGGTTCCGACGGCAAAACGAAAAGCTTTATTACGTAATATTAAACAGGGAATTTGTTAAAAGCAGCGACCGCAGCAATTTGATTTGTATAACGAGAATTTACCGCATTTAAATATTGTTTACCAAAAACTAGGATAAGGCACGGCATCTAATTTGCTGGGAAAGAAGCCGCCTGAAGTGCTCAATGTACAATATTAATAAATAAACTGAATGTTTACGTTTGAAAATTAACGAAAAACTTGTTTGTTCGTAAAGCCTTTAATCCGAACCGGTTCTTGTCTGCCCCATATGCAAAAATTTAAAAAGGGTTTTACACTTTATACTTTCCCTTTTACAAAAGAAATCGAGGCGAGAAATAATTTTTAGGAGCTTCGAAAGTTATAATTTTTCCCGGAATGTACATAATTCTCCATTTTTCTCCGTGAATGTACTCGGTATAGAACAGGGTGCTGATAATTAGGGCTTTTCTGAAGACCTAAGCTCTCATGCACCCTATTACACTCCAGCCTGTCTTTTCATATAGGGTTAACCTCTTATATCCCTCTACATTTTACTATATGTATAGAGACCGACTTCGAGCTGTTCAAAGTTTACGTATTGAAAGAGATTTTAGCGTATATATGCATGAAGCTTGGTTGAATTGCAAAAAATAAACGTATTTTTCTAACCTTTACGATTAGTACTTCTTAACAGAAACCTTCGGAGCTCGATCCGGAATTTTGCCGATCTCATATTAATAAAATAATTTAAATAATATATTCAAATGTATTGATGATTGTCTAATTCCAAAAATTCGGCTGATGCATTAAAAAGATAAAAAACCATAGATACTGTAGTGTGTTATGCTCTTGCATACTTCGATTCAAACTCTACAATGTTTGGCCTATATTCTATAAAATTTGAATTAAATTTGTGTATTTGGTATTATTTATATAGAAGAACACCTTCATTTTCAAGACTGTTTTTTGGCAAATCTCTTGTCAAGATTTTATTAAGTAATAATGTCCTTAATTTACTGTGAATGTGTTAGATTATAGAATTTTTTAAGAATTTTTCGATTATATGAAGAATCACTGGTGCTGAATCTGCAGAATCTCTCCTCAATTTACATTTTTTTAACTTTAGAAATGCGGAAAATCACACCAACACATGCAATTCAAATTTTCTGTTATAAGACTAGACTGAACTCAAACGAAGTTGTTTTTTGTTTTTAAATTTAAGAATTTAAAAATTTAGAATTATTAAAATAAGTGAAACCAGTCATTACTAATGTTGAAATGCTATAATTAATGATTAGATTAGTACAGACCAAGACTGTAGGAAAATACTGCCCTAGACTTCTTATTTTAATTAATAAATGGCAGTGAGATTAAAACTAATATTGTAAATTAGCAAGTGCAGTGCATACATTAATGACGTCACTCTCATCGTGTGACTGTTACAAAAAAAAATTGAATTTTAAAGTTGAAAATCTTAGATTTTTTCTCGAGACCCCATTGCTCTGAGAACACGAATATCTAGCGGAATTCTGTAAAATAACTTAAAATAACTCCAGAGAAAATCAAGTAGTTTTAAATCTGGAAATCTCGCCGGCCATTCTTGAGTACTTTCCCTTTAAACCCACTTAGCAGGGCATTATTAGCTACAGCAGCAATAATAGGGAAGTTCAAATGTGCTTTTGTAACTTTGGTTGCAGTCTGGTTACTTTCCTTATAGTAAAATAAGGATTTATAGAGGAGTTTGCGACTAAAAATATTATGTTTAATAATAGGGAAGGTTTCCTCTTGTTGGAGTTGCAAATTAATTGTGTTTATCAAACATCATATTTCCTTCTGTCGTTTTTGGTTTCCTAGAAATCGGCCTGTATGTAATATGTGAATTTTCTAAAATAATTGGAAAGTTCATAAAAAAACACAATTCACAATCAAATATTAAAATCGCCATGGAACTCTAATAACGACGAGATAAGTTGTGGAATTCCACAAGGGTCTGTTCAGGCCTAGTTCTTTTTCAACTGAATAATAATGACTTGGCAATTATGGTATATCTGAAAGTTATCATACTTTTTGCCGATGTACATAATAAAGACGCACCTACGCTCGCCCCCGTAAATATGTTTCAGTGACAGGCATCAATCACAATATTACTGTTTTACTGTCAGTGCCATTGTCATATTAAATAAAAATATATTTTTGCTTATTACTTTACTTTATTTATTACTTCCTTGGCCGTCGAAAAGCCCAGATTTAAACCCGATGGAAAATATTGGAAACAGATTTACAAATATGAATATAGGCCCAGAGATACAGAGATAAATTTGTAATAATTTCGTAGTAACGACAGATATAATACAGTATAGGAAAACATTAAAACATTTGTGTATGTATTAGAGAAGTAAAACAAAGATGTAGATCTGGTTGACCTGGTAGGTGCTGTAAATTTGATTTCTTGAAGTAACTGCAGACAGTCAATCATGTTGTTTAGAAGTTTGTATTTTGCATCTCTCTCCGCTGCTTCATAGAATTCTATGAAAAACGATTCAGTAGTAATGAGTGATCATCTCCTATAGGAGTATATTGATGATCGATTGTAAATGCCAGAAATTTTAAGAAACGTCTTTGAATGCCTTCAATATTGTTAATATGTACGTCGTAGTGGGGGTTGGGAGTTCCATATCACGCTCCCGTATTCTGGTATAGTTCTCGCCAGGGTGTTATATAGAGTTTCTATGGTACTCGTATTTTGAAAATCTCGAGCATTTCGTATGGGAAACCCTAACATTTTATAAGATTATGACACTATGTTACTTATGTGTTCTCTAAAGGAAAAATGTGAGTCAAATGTTACGCCTTGATCTTTAAGACGGTCACGACTTGTCAGATTTGCTCCATTAATAGTATACCCATATTGTATTTTATTTCATCTCCCCGTAAACGACACTACGTTGCATTTATTTATCTTCAGAGGCAATCTGAATTTATTACACCACTCGCGAATTGTGCTTAAGTATACCCGCAGCCTTTCGCAGTCTGATTGGTCGCTGATCTTATAGTATATCTTCAAGTCGTCAGCATATAAGAGAGATTTACAACTGACATCGATGATGATATCGTTCATGAAAATGATAAACAGTAAAGGGCCTAAGACCTACCTTTGTGGAACTCCCGATTGAGATATAAATTCGATAGGCCTATCAGGATATTGTACAAACTGACTTCTATTAACCAAGATAGGATTCAAAAAATGTTATTAGACTAAAGTTAAAACCAAAAGAGACTAATTTTGTTAGCAAACACCATGGTCCAACCCATCAAAAGCCTCAGAGAAGTCCATATAAATGACATCGACTTGTCCACCGGCATCCATAACTTCAGCTAAGTAGTGTGTTAGACAAAGTAGGTTTGTTGTTAGTTGTCGATGAACCAAGTGCCGTATGCATGATGAATTAATGTAATTCAAAATTAGTAGAACAATTTGGATGAAAAATATAGCATGCAAAATTTAATTAGTTCGATGCATAGAAGATTGCAAGGTGTTCTGGAATGAAATCGATGTAAAATTTTATTTTCCAATACCTATATGAAGCTGTGTTTGTTGGCTTTGTTTAAAAATAAAGTCGACTCATCGCCAAAAAAATATTTTTGAACAGATTTCAATCACCTGTTTTTTATCCACTTCTTCATAAATCTTCGTGTCATAATTCAGCGAGCACTAAACAGGAAAACTTCTTCAAATTTGTGCCTATTATAGATCCAGAGTTCTATTCTGGCTAGTTCTGAACGCTGTATATCTAACCATATTACGTCGATAGCTGCATTCGACGTATACAAAACACAACCTAAAATGTCTGGCGTCCAGAACGGGCGCGCAAAGCAACATCGATATATTATCAGAGGGGGTAACTATAAAGGAATCCGTAATCCTTCAGATAGCATTGGGGCATATCTTTGATAGCACTCGACGACTACATCATAGGATGCGTTGACGCGTTCGACCGTGTCTGAAATAGAGAGATGATTACCTTCCACCGCCTCCTCTTCAAATTGAAGTAAATTTCCCAAAGGTGTTAACCCGACGTGAACTAACTCGACTGTGCTAACTCGGGTCTGAAGGAAAAACTGCCAGGCTACGAACTCCGCTCACACCGGAATGGCTAAATCATCGGCAAATATACAGGCCCTGTGTTTAATTTCGTTCCTTCCGCACCTGCTCCTAGAGATTGTGCCCTCATAGCGGGTGAAATTTATATTATCTTTGCAGTACTTTATGTGTTGACAGCCTCATTACTGTTTGAAAGAATACGGGACGATTTGTAAGCGTCCTTACTTACTTAAACTACATCGTAAAATGACGTGAGAATATCTAGTCGCTTTCGGATCAAGCTGAAACTTACCGCTTCGATATTTCATGAGAATCCGGACGATTCGCTGAAGATGGTCCAATAAATGTCGAAACGTCCGATGGCTGATCGAGCAGGTGTGTTCAGGTATACAGAGTGGATGAGGATGTAGACGTGTTGAAGGAATCTAGTCGATTCTAAGGATATCTGAGGATGGCGAAAAACACCAGAAACATCGCATGACTGCAATAGAGTTTAAGGTATCTGTGCTATATGTAATCTAATATGGCTTATTATCTTTAGCTGGTTTGTGAAATGTTTAAAAATAAAAGAGAAACTCGCAATTTGCATTGTTATAATTGACCTGTAGCGTTCAAAGGGAATTCAGATTATTTTCTTTATCTGGCACGCATGTTGTCGTTTTCAATATACCCACGCAATAAATTATTAATAGTTATTACTTGGGTTATTTGAAAAAAATTTACAGAGATAAACGGTGTACGTACTTAAATTACTTATAACAGTGGCTGTCCGTCTTTAGATGTTCAATTACAACTTTCACAGAAGAAGAAGAAGAAGCATCAATAGCCAAACTATGGATAAGAACTATATGGGTCCAACCACAATAAAAGAATTATTCTTGTGAATATTTGATAAATTTTTTGTATTTAAATAAGTACCGTATTATACAGGGTAGGGTGTCTCACCGGGAACTGAATCGATCTATATAGAGAAAAGTACGCATCAAAAAATTTTGAAAATTTAGATAATTACTAATGTCGGTGGAGCCAATCCAACAAAAATAATTACAAGCAGCTGGCACTTCCGCTTATACCGGAAGTCGATACCAACTTGCTTATTTCAAATGGAATACCCTATATATTTTAGAATTTTCGAAAAGGGCATAAAATTCTGAGTCGAAAATGTGTAGCATATCTTATACCTAAACCTAGCCGTTTCAGAGATATTTGACATTTTATAGAAAATTTGACAGGTGCAACGGTTTGCAAGAACCATTATAACTTTCTTCGTGCAAAAGATCCTCATTTGCGTCTTGTCACGTAAAAAGAACACAAGGAGAACTACGTTCTACAACTTATATAAATTCAATAATATCATACCAAGTGTTCCGTTTTTCGCGTTACATTTTGTCAACTTCAAACCGCGAAAACTTGTTTAGGTCAAATGGAACACCCTGTATTTTTTTACCTCAAGTTGTGTAAAATTGAATTCCCTTTTCTCTAATATCAGCATTGTGGGGGTTAAAGTTACAAGTTTTTGAAATATTTGCGACTATTATTTATGGAGAATATGATAAAGTAATATCAAGAACTTGCAGCACATTTGCTATTCGATATCCACAAAAACGCAAAATAACACTAACACTGTAACATGCGTATTAATCGAATTGAAGATATGGCATGAACTAAAATAGCAGAGATAAGATCAATTTAAAATATGATTTCATTTTAATTTAATAATTACTAAAAATTCCGCCCTCGAACCTCGACACATTTTTCGTACCTTGGGATTAGTTCCTCATGAGTAGCTCTTCTAATTGAATCCTGTGATATGATTTGAAATGCATTTCTTACTCTTTGCATACAATCTTCAGTGGTTGTTGATGGGCTCTCATAAACTTTATTTTTAATAGTTCCCCAAATGAAATAATCCAGAACTGATAAATCGGGCGAGCGAGGAGGCCATAAGAAAGGTCCATTATTGGCAATTAATTGATCATAAAAAGTTTCTTGTAAATAATTATTAATTAAATACGCGTTATGTGGGGGAGCACCGTCGTGCTGATAAAAAATGTTTCTATGTTCGGCGAGAGGTAGATTTTCTAAATAGTTGTTATTAAAATTTTGTAAGATATTCAGATATCTTTCACCTAAAAAAAAACAAAAATTTACCTATACATATTAGCAGAAGAGAAAATTTGATTTACCGATTAAATTTTCCTGATAAAATTGTAATGCCACCACTCTATCGTTTCTTATGGCACAATAAACATTGAACTGCCAACTTTATTGAAAGTTTCGCTCTCTGAACATATGAGGATTTGAGTTACTCCAATAATGCGAATTGTGTCCATTAAAAAGTCAATTTTTAGTAAATTTTGCTTCATCTGTCCATATAATATTTCCCAAATAAGAATCGTGACCTTCAGGCCTTATTAGAATAAACTCACAAAAATTCTGTCTTCTTAGGAAATCTGTTTCTTTTAATCCTTGAACCATATGGAATGAAAACGGGTGAAACTCATGTTTTAATAAGATTCTGTGAATTGAATCCTTGCATAGTCCCGATTCCAGATTCCAGCTTGTCTTAATGACATCCTTGGAAATGCATGAAAATATCCCAGAATGACTATTTCAAAGTTTTCGTCATCAACAATAGGCTTTACACTTTGCATTTTTTCCTTGACAGAGCCATAATTTTTAAAATTTTCCAGTATGCGTTTTACAGTGTTTGGTGACGGTTTCCGTTTTTCTGGATATCGAGTAGCAGATGCGCTGCAAGTTCTTGATATTACTTTATCACATTTTCCATAAATAATAAACAAATTTAAAATGTCTTCGTGGGTGTAATTTAAACGTGCTGGCATTTTTTGACATAAGATAATGACTGATTGTTTCTAATCATGGCTATTTTGATGAAATGATTACAACAATTCATGAGTTTCTAATAAAATCGCAAATATTTCAAAAAGTTGTAACTTTAACCCCCACAATGCTAATATCAGAAAAAAGGGAATTCATTTTTACACAACTTGACGTAAAAAAATACAGGGTGTTCCATTTGACCTAAATAAGTTTTCGCGGTTTGAAGTTGACAAAATGTAACGCGAAAAACGGGACACTTAGTATGATATTATTGAATTTATTTCAGTTGTAGAACGTAGTTCTCCTTGTGTTCTTTTTACGTGACAAGAAGCAAATGAGGATCTTTTACACGAAGAAAGTTATAACGGTTCTTGCAAACCGTTGCACCTGTCAAATTTTTTATAAAATGTCAAATATCTCTGAAACGGCTAGGTTTAGGTATAGGATATGCTACATATTTTCGACTCAGAATTTCATGCTCTTTTCGAAAACTCTAAAATATGTAGGGCGTTCCATTTGAAATAAGCAAGCAAGACTTTCGGTATAAGTGGAAGTGCCAGCTGCTTGTAATCATTTTAGTTGGATTGGCCACACCGACATTAGTAATTATCTAAATTTTCAAAATTTTCTGATGCGTACTTTTCTCTATATCGATCGATTCGGTTCCCGGTGAGACACCCTGTATAATTATGTATGTATCAATCTTGAAATATTATTCTTCTGTCATACCATTAGCAGCGGTATATTTCTTAATATAAAAATAACAATAAACAAGTAACCAGTAATAGTAGTAGATACGTCACTAATACGTCACAATACTTTTCCTCTAAAAAAGAAGCAGCCAAACAATCAATGGCGAATCTAACTTTTTTTTACTTGCTTTTCTTTAACTCACAATGTGTGCACAATGTTTATATTCAAATTTTGCCTACTTTATTTAACACACTTCCTGACGTAATCAATTGATGAAATTTTGCACAGTAACTAAGATCGGATGACAATACAAATTCTACCGTTACTTTTGAAAATATCCACACATAGGGGGCGCGGGTGTGAAAATTGGAAAATCTACAAAACAAAAGAGCGAGAAATCAAAACAAATCGTTAAGAGACGAATTTTTATTGAGCGATCTTGAGGGTAAACCCCCTAAGAAGTATGACTAAAAAGTAGAAAATAAAAATTTAAAAAAATTTAAGAGTTTGCTTTTCTGTAAAAAGTCATACTAAAAAGTAAAACATAAAAAAATACTAGTGTACAAATGCTAGAAAAGCAAGGCAATTACAAAACAATTTCATTTAACTCATCGCCTTTGTCTGAGAAGAATTTGACAGAAGAAAGTTTGATATTTTCAAAGCCATCATCTCATTTTTAGGTTATCCAGGAGTGAAATATCAAAGTAAATAGAGGGCTTTGAAAATTTGTATACCTACTCAGTTTTACTTTCTGAACAACAATTTGCCATGTTTCTTAGGGAAAAATCACGTTACCAGTGGAACAATTAACTTGTTTGCAAATTATCAAAGCGTACTTGATTTCCTAAAACTAAAACTACGGCACAAATGATTTTTTTATCTGAGCAGGGCTGAACCTCAGATGATGAAATTTCAATTCAAAAATCTTCAGACTATGTCGATCAAGGGACACACTGTAAATAAAATATACAAAAATTAAAACATGGCTCAATCTCATGTCGACACCATAAATTCTTAACGGGTTCACAAACTCGCCTCTTATCCTGAGCTTGTTCTATTACACTTTCCTCGTTATACTGCTCGTTGAAATTTTGGTGATAAATTTTTCGGATTCGAAACCTGATACGTTCTATAAACAACAAAAAATGGCTGGCAAGTAATCATTAAAAAACAAAACACCTTATTAGCTTCAGGATATATCCACAAATCCAAAGTAGATGACTTGATTTGGGAGAAAGAAAACGCACAAATTATAGTGGTACGGCCAAGGAGTTACCACGGAAAAGGTGGGATAATTCGTTTGCCATTAAAAGGTGAAACCACCGTGGACCCACCTGCCTATCTAGCCCGTTGGGGCCATAACAACGTTGTTAACTAACAAGTATATCATAATAACAACCTCTAGTGCGGACCAGACAAAAAATCGTGATAATCAAGCCACCGACGCCCGAGCATTTGCATGGCCGGCTGTACCTACCTCAGTCAGAAGATGATAAATACAAAATTATACCCTATTGATATATGCTATAAGACGTAGCCTTGCTGGCACGGTCATTAAGAAAAAAACAAAAGAATTACGCTGTTTGGTCAACCTAGTGATGATGTGTTTAATGCAAACGTATCATTATAGTTTTTATAACCGAAATTCAGTTTGTTTTTCACTAAGTACGAATCGTGGATGTGTGGTCTCGGCGTGGACCACCATCTGTCTACGAAACACCTCGAACTCGACGCATTATTATTAGAAATTTGATGGGCAACCATAAATCTTCTTGTAATAACCTTATTGGAGGTTATTTAAATTGCCTAATCGCTATTTCATATTGGGCAATGATTTGTGTGTGTGTCAAACAGAGCAACTTACAGTGCCTAGATGGATTTGTCTATAAATGTGTGGTCCTCCAAGAAACATTAAAAATCATCCGGATGAAAATAGCATGAAAAGCAACTCGTCAAAGTGTTTACGTCAAAGGAACAGTCAGAGATTATTTTTTACGAATAATATAAATCGGAATAAACACAGAAATAATGTATTTTGTTGACGTTTCGGAAAGTAGCCTCTTTCCGTTTTCAAAGCTTTTTTCGAAGAACTCTTATTTGCTGTGTATGTTAAATACACAGTTTTAAGATTCTGTTTATGTTATTTCCATAGATACTTAATACTTACACAGAACTGATGATATTTTCTTTCGGATAATCTTGAGTTTTAACATTGGTAGCCAGGTTGTACAAATATCTAGAGAACAATTCGATTTATCTTCATTTAATAAGATTATTGCTGATTCTTCAAGTTTTCTTTTTTTGTTATCTGCCTCTTTTGTTAAAATTTCTACCGAGTCCCAGTTTATTCTATGTCCGTTTTCCCAAATATTAATTCTTTCTGATGTAATTCTTGTGCTCATCCAACTTCAATTTTATCCTTCTACAATATATATTAAACGAGATGGTGTGGCCTTCGTAAAATAGAGAGACGGTATTTATAATTTAGAGAACACTGCAATATTTGGTGAATAGGCAAAAAATAAATGTGGCATACAGTAATTATATTGAAGAGGTTGAAGATGTTATGCATGTCGTAGAAGGTCGATTAACTGGTAACCAATATGTGGACCCACCATTTTTTGAGAACATTCGCGATAACATTGACCAATTGCTCTATACTTATAATAAATAGAGAGCTTTCACAACTTATAATTTTCCAGGATCAGAAAATACACCTCGTTCTTGTAATTACCAACATTATTGATATCCGTGTCGCATTGTTATTAAATCTAAATCTTTGATGAATATAGATGAAGTGTTTTTAATAGTAATAACAGAGGTATCAGGTGGCAAAGTGTATCATATTGATTTCTAGACCATCTTATATATTTATTGAATAACATCTAAACACTCAATCTTTTATTGATTTATGGTGCAATTGACAATAATGAAATAGGGACTAAAGGATAATAATAATTGCCTTTCCTGGTAGATAGAGAGAAGAAGAGAAGAACAATAACAAAAATCGTGCACAAGTTGCAACATATTTTCATTTGTGAGAAGAATCTTTCTTGGAATATTGTCGACTGTACTCACCCCCCAAATTCAAATAGAAGGAAAAATTTGTATCGTATTTTTAACAATAGTTGCAACATTTCCACAAAATTGTTCATGTTTTAGCTCATAAAAAGCATGAACTGCCGGAATATTAATACAGTGAAAATATCGATTGCCTGCCTCGTTCATTTTTAATGTTATATGGAAATTACGATGGGCATTTATTTAAATAATAGGGAATATCGGAGTTATAATATTCCAACTTAGTAAAAATATATCTGGATCCCGCCTCCATAATAACAGGCATTAGAAATGTTTCGCTGTAAATGATGTAATAATTTACCAAAACCGTCCGCCACCATTATTAAACCAAAATCTTCGATCAATATTTGATAAGCCGTCTTAATACTAATAATAGAGATATCAAACGACGGTGTGTCCTATTGATTTTTATTTAAGATGCTAGCAAGTTTCGCCTTTTAAGGACGAAATGTTGGCTCGCGAGATATTGGAAGGATGAGCGTGATATCGCGCGTAACACTTTAGGTGAAGGTGGCAGAAAATTGTGACAAAGTGGGTGCTAGAAATATGGAGATAATGGAACAAGTGCCCTACCCGAATTTCACGAGGGAAACCCGGCGTAATTGTGGAGATTGTACAAGCCATTTTTATATTTCTCAAGTTATAGGGTGGTGCTAAGGCAGATAAAAAATATATCTGAAAAATATACAGTCGAATACTACGGGACTAACAATAAATGCACGTGGTATATGTTATGACAATATAAATAAAAAATATGTAATATATAAAAGATATGTTATGACAAAAACGACTTAATAACGTAGTAACGACTTGTAATGAGATATACAGGGTTACTGGTAATTCGATACATTCCTTTGGAGATGTGATGGGGCATGATCTAAGAAGTAAATTTAGCCCTAACATATATTATGCAAAACTCAATAGTTTTTGAGATATTTAATTTTTTTGTTTTTCTCAAAAAGTAGATCTTATGTCCTAAAAGTTAATTTTCGAAAAATCTATTTGACATTTTTAATTTTTTTTTACTGGATTACTTATCCAATATTATAGATATCCGTTTGGAATGAAAAATATCTGGAAACATTTCGATCATGTGAACATCCGAAATAAAAACTTTAAAAATTTTTTTTTTAAAATCAGCTATGTAATTTACCTATTAGGTTTTTTCAAAAAAATATTAACGTAACACGCGTATAAATTATTATAAGAACTGCCTTATTTCAATAGCTATCTAACAAGGTACAAATGTTCAATGTACCCTTAATAGTTCTAAGAAAATTCTAGTAAAAATAACACAAGTAGTACGAATTTTATTTTTAGATAAACAGTAAAAAACATTTTAAAAGTAGAGTTTAATTCTTCATTAATTTCAAAGTTGTACCTTATTTTTTATATGTCTTGCTCAAAATGGGAGCCCCTATTCCGTATACAGACACGGCAGCGTCTTCTTATTTGCGTCCTTGTTACTCTGGTTGTCAGATTATGCCTTATGTGTTGGGCACCATCGACTATCCTTTGTCTAAGGTTTTCTATAGTATTGACTGGAGTGGCATAGACCATCTCCTTCATATGACCCCATACGTAATAATCAAGGGGTGTTAAGTCAGGGCTTCGCGCTGGCCAAGGTATTGGGCCCGCTCTTCCAATCCAACGGTTAGGGAAACGTTGATCAAGTAACTGTCGTACTGCCAGCCGATAATGTGCTGGACAACCGTCGTTTTGAAATATCATTCGCTATCTGACGGCGAGAGGAACATCTTCTAAAATCACCGCCAGATCATTTCTTTAAAAATTTTCATAGATTTCCCCGTTTAAATTTTGAGGAAGAAAGTGTGGCCCTATTAAATAGTGGCCAATGACTCCCATCCACACATTAATAGAAAACTTCATTTGGAAACTAGTTTCACGTGTTAACTTGGGATTTAACTCTGCCCAATAATGTAGGTTGTGGAAATTTGTTATACCCTCGCGATTAAATTTCGACTCGTCCGTCCATAAAATACTTATTAAAAAATTTGCACTTTCTGCATCTGAATTTAACATAAAGCGGCAGAATTCCACTCTCCTTCCAGGATCACCTTCCTCCAAGCCTTGGACAGGGGTATAGTGGTAAGGATGACATCCAACTCTACGTATCGTAGACCAAAGTTTCCGTTGTGATGCTCCGGTTAGTCTTGCGACTTTATTAGTTGAAATAGTTGGGTCTTCCTCAAAATACCTCAATATTTCTTCCTCATCATCTGGTTTATAAACGGGAGGAGCACCAGCGTCACTTCTGTTACATTTCACGGAGCCAGTTTCAGCGATATTTCGATATGCCGTACTGAATACACGTGCATTTGGTAAGCGGCGGTTAGGGTACCAAAGACCATATTCTCGGCGATCTTCAGCAGCGTTGCCGCCACAGTATCCATAGACAAACAAGATATCAGCGTATTCTGCGTTGGCATACGCGGCCATGGCACAGAAAATACAATAACAACAACTACGAGCAAAATCAAAATCTTCGATAACTAATTTAAAAAGACCAACAAACTTAAGGGACACGGAGATAAAAATGTCAGTTAATGACATATATGCACAAACGCCAAAGTCAAGGACTGACTGACTTAAATTAGTCGTTTAATAAATTCCGCCACCAGCATTATCTTTACTAATTTTTTATTAGAACTATCAAAGATACATTAAACATTTCTACCTAGTTTAGATAGCTATTGAAATAAGGAAGTTTTTATAATAATTTGTACGCGTGCTACATTAATATTTTTTTGAAAAAACCTAATAGGTAAATTTCATCTGATTTAAAAAAAAATTTTTTTTATTTTAAATGTTCACATGATCGAAATGTTTCCGGATATTTTTCATTCCAAACGGATATCTATAATATTGGACAAGTAATCCAGCAAAAAAAAAAATTAAAATGTCGAGTAGATTTTTCGGAAATTAACTTTTAAGACATTAAGATCTACTTTTTTGAGAAAAACAAAAAAATTAAAATATCTCAAAAACTATTGAGTTTTGCATAATGTATGTTAGGGCTAGATTTACTCCTTAGTTCATGCCCCATCACATCTCCAAAGGAATGTATCGAATTACCAGTAACCCTGTATAACTATAATGATGTAATAAATCACCGTTTTAGGAAATATCCATGCCAAAAACAGTTTTTTTATTGCACTCTCGCTACAGAAAAATACGTCAATAATATCCAATTTTAGAATAATTGGCATACATTCGATAGATTGGTGATGATACAAGGATATTTGTCCGTTGTGTACGCTCTGCAAGTACGTGGTTATGTCGAGCACTAATTCTAGGTACTATATAATTTATTTGATTTGATAGGTTAATAACAGTCCAGACTATTTTTTACAATTTTAAAAAGGAAAATTATGGAGTTAGCAGTTCTTCGATTGCCGAGACTTTTTAAGTCAAACATTTCCAGCAATTCAGTTTGTGGAAATCCTCTGGGTGGATATTCACCGTTAAGTGTGTACACAGCAAATTTTAAGAGCTTACGCTGAATTCTCTAGTCGTAGAATATTGGAATCGTAAATTGAACTCCACACAATAGAAGCGTATTCAAGGCGAGATATAACGAAAGTTACATAAAATAGCCGATAGGTGGAAATATTTTTAAAACCTTTACAGTTACATATCACGAAACCAAGGCTTTTAAAAGCGGAACAAGTTGTCATTTCTACATGTTTATTTGAAGATAATTTTAGATCGAAGTAAACTCTTGAGATATTTGATGAATTCAGGCCTTTGTAAACTTTCGTTGTCAACGTTATAATTAAACATGTGCATTGTACATGTTGGTTTTCCGCCAAATGACATTACATTTGCTGGCATTAAGATAGTTGTCATTGCACAAATATTAGTGGTGTTTAGGCAGTCTTGAAGATTAACACAGTCATCAATTGAGTCAATCAATTGATATATTTTTAGATCTCTGCGTACAGGAGGAAATGGGTGTTATTATCGAGATCTTCCAGAATATCGTTAATAAACATAGCAAAGAAAAGTGGACCAAGTATCCACCCTTGTGGCACACCGGATTTTTTTTAGGAAACTGACAGATTAATAACCTCAGTTCTGAACAAATTCATATCGATCCTGCAGATATGATTCAATTAATTCTAATAACGAATAAGAAAGACCGAAGGTGTCCAGTTTACTAATCTAGCTTATCAAAAGTCTTGGAGAAATCTGTGAAGATAATATCAAATTTCTTTGTTCTATTAACCAATGATGAATTATTTTTAATATTTATTAAAACACTCGGCCTTGCGATTAATCCAGGACCTAATAATAATCTTAAGTAAAAGAAAGAAAAGACACACCATTATCATAAAATAAAGTTGTCAGTTTATTTACAATTCCTGAATTCCAAGTAGTGCAATACTGTGCATTAAAGATATATTTTATTACCTTATTTTACAACTGCAAATTATAACCAGAAAGTATTTTCTAAGTTATCTTGTCAAATATATAGACAGACGCTATATTATATACTTATTATTTTTTTAAATTTTTAATCTCTATGACTTCTTTCTCTTAACTATTGTTATCTTCGTTTGTAGCTGCCATATAGTTTTTTTTAATGATCGTCTTTTAACGTATTTTTTACACACTAGAGCAACTCACGACGAATTTCTGTGGTGTTTATTTATTATTTATTTATTTATTTGAAATCTTCTTCTTCTTCTTCTTCTTCGTCTTCTTCTTCTACTACTTCGCCCTCTTCTTCTTCTTCGTCTTCTTCTTCCTCTGTGTTTTTCCCATTCTTCCTCTCTTTCTACTACAGTTAGTAAGATGTTTTCTGTTTCAGTTTCTAGTACATCCACTGCATTCAAATAATTCACAGAATACTCTTAAGTCACCTTATGTACTTCACGTTATTTTTAATCGTTGTTGTATATTGTGGTCTATAGATGTATGCTTTTAACAGCTCATTTGCTAAATAAAGCGAGTATCGTAATTATGAAAAATCGCAAAAAGAAAGTTTAATAAAAAGTTAAACTATTGACAGATGTTTAGTAAAATTTGCTTGTATGTTTATTTTGACATTGAGAATCGAACGAAGAAGAAAAAATCACTGCTAACACTCCCCAAAAAAACGCTAATTGATCTATTTCCGTTTATATATTCTATTCGTTTTCTCCAGACATTTACCCCGTCGATTACCTGTCATTACACATTCCGCCGCAAAAAAGACGTTGCGTCAAACGCAGACAAAGAGAAAACCTCGATATTTCTTTCCGCGATCCCGTACAATGTTATGTAAATCATATCGTGGCCGCAATTAAAATTTCGACTGAGCGTGTCCGCGTATAACTTTCATCAGCCCAACCTAATTATGTGTTGTTACTACAAACAAAAAAGTCGTTCTGTATTAGATTCAACACGCTGTAGAAATCAATTTGGTGAGCACGGTCAATTAAAAAATTATTCACAGTCGTTTTTGTGCCCGTCCAGTTATTTTCACACGTATCGAGTTAAGTGGAAACGTGCATCCAATTTTCGGTGCTATTTTTGGCTGACAGGAAGACGTTCATCCACGATTCAAATCGCATAATTCGATTAAACACCAATTATACGTGTATCGTGTTCGCTGATGCTATTAGCGGGATGTATGAAGCGTTTAAAACGTAGAAACAGTGATAATGGAGGCAGAATAGACCCTACAGTTAAGTTTTATAGAATCAAATCGATCGGAAACATGTTTTGTAACTTTTTTTTTCCAAATTAGTGCTTTCTCGCGCACACAATAATGAATCTGTAACTTTTAGCACTGGTGTGACCTTACAGTGGCCAGTCAGGTTTTCGGCAGAAACGCTCATGTGAATCTTTTCTACAATCTGTGTGTGCCAAGTGGAGAAAAGACATAAATGACGGAAAGGTGTTATTAAGTGTTTTTATTGACCTTCAGCATGCTTTTGAAACGATTGATCGTCAAAGACTCTTGACGAAACTTAGCTTATACGGAATTAAAGCTACGGCACTGAAGTAGATAAGCAACTACTTAGTTAACAGGTATCATAGGACTAAAGTAAACGGAGATAAATATTTTTTAAAAATAGGAGCGATATTGGGGTTCCACAGGGTACTGTCCTTGGGCCCTTGTTGTTTATAACTTATATAAATGACCTAAGGAGAATGTTAAATAAGACTATTTTTTAAATTTATTTGCTGATGACACCTTCATGTAAAAATAACCGATACAATGAACAACGAACTTAACACGTTATATATATGCTTAATGGTTATGTAAGAATAAAGTTAAATGCACATAAAACTAAATGTATGATTCTAGGTTGAAAACATATCCCTTTCTTAATGTAGTTTTTTGTGATTTGTAATTATTTACTATACTATGTATTATCTATATTCTATAGTTATTATATTTTATATTTAATATATTATTGTATTTACAATATCTTTGTATAGTCGAGGCAAGTATTCAAGCGATGCACATCACGAGTGATCTCATTAAAGAAATTTTAATACTAACATAATTTTTAATCATGAATTACGTTAAAAGGAGTAATTCTTGACACCCAGTTATTAAGCTTTTTTCAGAAATAGGTACAGTTTAATGGGGCTTCATGATTCTTAGCAATATTGTCTTATTTATAGAACCGACCTGTGACGTGCATCGCTTGAATTCTTGCCTCGACTATATTCGTTATATCTACTATGCAGGGTGGACCATTAATTATGGGCCATAGTTCAGGGATAGATTTTTTGGGCCAAAATATGAGGATATAACCAAATATGCTTTAGTAAAATGTTGCTGTGGAAAAAGATACAGGTTGTCAAATTTCAAACTCAACTCACAGCCTCTTGACTGATCTTCGTCAAATTTGCTAGAGGAACTTTTTTATTCTAAGAAACAATAATTTATGTATTACATCACGTTAGATTATAGAGGACGCCGCAGGACCTGTATCTGATGATGAACTATTTTTCATATTTTTTTTGACAATTTTAATATAGCGGGTGCAATCCACGTTGCGCATAAAATGTCATCCTTCCTCTTTCCTTCGCGGTACTGAGCGATCTTTTAGCCATTGTCGCTGTTACGTAATAACTAATTGAAAATTACATGTTTGAAAAATTCCCAAATGTTATCTGGCATCATTGCATCATCTGTTCCCTTAATGTTATTCCAATACCTATGTTCGAAAATGCCGACTTCAGCGCGCAGGGGATGTGAACGATCATTTTGGATCATTCCTTCTTCTACTTTATTTACCTCCATGACTGCTTCCTCTTAACTATTGATATCTTCATTTATTCATGAAATATTTTTAATGATTGTCTTTTAATTTATTTCTTACACACTAGAATTGCTTAAAGCGAACTTAAAGAGTAAATAATAATGCGAGCACAAGTAAATAATAAAGAAAACAGTAAGTTTAATTTATTTCTTCTTCTTTTCTTCTTCTTCTTTGCCTTTTCTTTCGTCTTCTTCTTCCACTTCTCTTCTATAATTAGTAGGAGGTTTTCTATTTCACTTTTTACTATACCTGCTGCATTCAGGTTAAATAATAATTGTCATATTGTCGTCATATCTAAATATGGCGTCATAAATACTTTTAAAAAATAATAACAATTTTAGCTTTGCTTTTAATGGAAAATCATATAATTTTTAATCAGTGTTTTTAAGTTGAGACTTTCAATCTGTCTCATAAACGATTCCTTTATACAAACTGGCCGCTCATACGGAACTAAAACAAAGGTTTACCGAAAATGACTACATTTTTTTAACGACCCTCGTGTGGCGAACAATTTTTGTGCTTTCCCATTTAACGTGTCAAAATAACATATTACAGGAACTCGGCACGACGTGCATAGTAATGCCTCGCAATGTCCACCTCATTTGGGCCAATTTCAAACAATAATTAATATATTTCGTGCGTGATGATTAATGGTGTAAATATTTTAATGAAATTTCCAAAACATTACCACCTAGAATAGAACAGCGCCTTGCGTTTCTGGGACGGGACAGGTATACAGCGTTAAACACTGAACCGCCAATTATTTATATCGGATTATTTTTTTGTATCGTGATGCTGGTCTGGTGCTTACGAAATTACTGTATTTACCAACTGATACCTTAATAACATGTTAGCATAGGTAGGTGAGAAAAAGGATGCTTACCAATTACTAGGTACACTCATGGCAACAACAAGGATACAATCCGCCAAGAAAAGTGCGGTAAGTACCAGCGACCGGCCGTGTTAGAAATGCCAAACGGTAATATGAGGTGTAAATTCCACAAAATGGTGTCTAAGCTGATTTATATCATGTTCTTTATATCTTGATCCATTTTAAATTGAGCTGTTTCTATTCGTTGCTAATTTTTTATTCAAAAATTAAACACAAGGTTCTTGAGGGAACACGAAAATTTTATTTTCTTCGAATATCCACACCGACATTACGAAGTTGTTCAAAGTTACTTAGTATCTTTTGATATTACTACTGGACCGTTCTAAATTAATTTAGTGATGTAAATCCAGCCTGCGAACATTTTTAATAGCATTATATAATGACATTGATTCTTGCGTGCCTAAATATGTTTTAAAACCAAAAAAATAGCCCCGATTCAATAACAATATTATTAAGAACTTAAAAGAAAAACTAGAATCTGGAAGTGATTTAAGCAAACAGGTGCAGAACATATATATAATGAATTGAAAGCATTAAGAACTCTAATTAAGACAGACACAGAAAATTCTTATGAAATATGTTTAAACAATATTAAACATGACGTTAAATCCTTTTGGAACTACAATTAACTCTAAGGAGTCTATCCAGTTTTAGGGGATAGTGGATACATATCCCCCAACATTTAGTATATAGAGATGACCAGGTAAATATTGTCTGAAATTTATTTGTGGCATTCTACGAATATTCATTCTTTTCATTTGGGTTTTCCACCACATGTATTATCCTCTTCAAAAACAAATCACCGAATCTACAAAATAATAGAATTATTGGAAAAAGCCTCTGCGCCTGTGATTTTTACGTCAAAGGAGCAGTGAAAGGTTATTTTTTACAAATAATATAGATCGGAATAAACACAGAAATAATGTATTTTGCTGACGTTTCGAAAGTAGTCTCTTTCCGTTTTCAAAGCTTTTTTCGAAGAACTCTTATTTGTTGTGTATGTTAAATACACAGCTTTAAGATTCTGTTTATGTTATTTCCATAGATACTTACTACTTACACAGAACATAGAACTGATGATATTCTCTTTCAGATAATGTTGAGTTTGTTAAGTTCTTCTTTTAACATTGGTAGCCAGGTTGTACAAATATCTACAGAACAATTCGATACGCATTTAATAAGATTATTGCTAATTCTTTAATTTTTATCTGCTTTATTTGTTAAAATTTTCCCAGTTCATTCTCTCCGTTTCCCCAAGCATGTTCACAAATCTTTGATTTCTGAATTTTATTATTTCTAATGTATTTCTTGTGCTCATCCAGCCTCACACTGAAGGGTCTGGATGACTCATCCACATAACATTTATCACATTCGCACGGGATATTGTAAATACAGTTTCTTGAATTCTGCTCCCGGTTTATCGGTTTTGTTTTTGTTAAAATATATCTCAAAGTGTTCCCCGTTTGAAATACCGTCGTAACATCAAATTTGTGACCTATAAGGCGTAGCTTCTCCGATAGTCCTTATACATAAGGAATTGTTGCTGTATAATGAAGTTCAGGTTTTTGTCGTACCTGATTATCCCTATCTTCAACATTGAAAACTCTGTCAACAAAGGCTTCAGGGTATTGATTTTGTACTAGAACCTCTTTGATACATTTTTTCTCGTTATTTAATGTTTCATTATTAGATGAAATTATTTTGGCCTTATCGTATAAACATTTTACAATACCCCTTTTAACATTTATTGATAGATTTGAGTTAAAATTTAGATATCTATTAGTATGTGTTGGTTTTCTATAAACACTTGTTTCAATTGTATTATTTACCCTTCTAATTAAAACATCTAAAAACGGTAGTTCATTCCTACTTTCTACTTCTAATGTGAATTTAATAGACGGTTCCTTACTATTTATATTTTCCAAAAAACTATCTAGTAAATCGACACCATGAGGCCAAATTGCAAAGATGTCAACATATCCCCACCAGACAACCGGTTTGTTTATACAAATTTGAACATGTGTGTTCTCAAAGTTCTCCATAAATATGTTGCTTAAAATTGGTGATAATGCAGACCCCATACCCATACCAAAATCCTGCTATTATCATTCAGCACCCTACCTTTAACTATTTTTAAGGTTTCATCTACCGGAACATTGGTAAAAAGACTAACTACATCAAAACTAACCATCAGGTGTGATTCATGAATATCGTTTTCATACATTTTTTCTATAAAATGTTTACTACTTGTACGATATAAATCGGTATTTCCTGATAATGGATCAATGATTTTAAGTAAAAATTTTGGCAAATTATGACATGGTGAAAATGTTGAAAATAGATTAAATGAAGATAAATGCGTACCTATCGAATTGTTCTGTAGATATTTGTACAACCTGGCTATCAATGTTAAAAGAAGAACTCAACAAACTCAACATTATCTATAGAAAATATCATCAGTTCTGTGTAAGTAGTAAGTATCTATGGAAATAACATAAACAAAATTTAACGCTATGTATTTAACATACACAACAAATAAGAGTTCTCCGAAAAAAAGTTTTGAAAATGGAAAGAGACTACTTCCGAAACGTCAACAAAATACATTATTTCTGTGTTTATTCCGATTTATATTATTTATTTTGTAAAAAGATGAAAATGAGCTGACATCAGCAAGCAATTAATTATATTCGGGTTTCTAAAAAGTCTAAAGGAGTCAAATAAATCCGGTGATCAAGGTGGCCACTACATCATCGGATCACTTATCCAACGGCCAGGGATTGTATCGCAAAGAAATTGACATACAGTAGTGGGATTCTATAATTACATGTTAAAAATTTGAATGCCTATCGGACAGGTGCTTCTAATCTGTAGCAAATTCATTGAAATTTTAACTTCCATTTTAATTACAACATATTAGTTTGAATGAAACGTTTTAATTAAAAAAAATGTTTGAATAGGTTATTTTTTAAATGGAAAGCCATGTATATTTGTACATATTCTTTTAGATCTTTTTTCTCTGATTCCAAATATATAAGGGTTGTTAGGTTTAGCGGTGTTTTTCGAGTTGGTAGTAGTAGATTAGACGGGATTGTGTGAGAGGCAACACGGCTAACCACTGTGTCACTCCTGGGTGCGAGTCTCAGTTGCGGCATATGGCAATATCGTAGGGAATGGTCGCTGTGTAATTGCCTGTGCAACTGTAGAGTTTAAAGTTATCAGCCTTGATGCTATTCAGACGCCCGCTTGTAAATTTTAGTCTTTTGCCACAAATTAAGGCAATTTAAGACATATTTGGAGCACAACAATAGTCGTAAGACAAAATAATTTTACCGATTCTGCGGTCGTAGTATTCTAGGACCACTTCTCGTTCGGCAATAAGATGCCGCCGCCCACTACGATAATTTCCTTCCGGAACGTTCCCTTCGAGGCATTTTAATATGTGCATATCATTTCTTTTGCGAAAAAAGTAAGAATACTTCAGGCGCCCTCAAATTTACCCCAACTCGTCGACTCGTCGATCGTTTTTAAATATAATTCGTACATATTTTTGTATTTCACAGCGTAGGCATGCATAAAATTGATGAAAACGGAATGGAATATCTTTACATTTATCGAGTGGATGGTGTATATATTGAAATATTTCGAGTCGTTACCGTTTATTGTCTGAAATTCCACGGCAAATCTTGAATTTCTCAGACACTTTTAATATCCGTAAATGTAAAAATATAAAGTATTTGCTTTATATGGTAGTGGGAAATTCCCCTCGGGTCTGTTGGAATCTTAACAAAAACTGAAATTACACATTCATACCGCATTTCCTTATGAATAAAATTTCAAGGTCGTCAAATGTGGCTTCTTTTACTTTTTATGTTTTAAAAATCGAGCCGCGCAAATTTTAGGTACTAACGTATGTTTTGTTTTGAATTTAAACATATACGTAAATTTTATACGAATTAAAATTATCATATAAAAATTCTTCAATCTGTATAAATTCAATTTGTCCATAGAATAATAGAAATATACGCTTTATTATTTGATTACACTTATAACACAGAAAAAGTTATTCAGATAAATGCTAACTAAGTAAACTCCTAATTATATGAATTGTAAATGAGTTAGTAGGACGATTATATAAAGCGTCTCAGTTTACTATTATCAAATTAAATATTTTATTTATTTATTTGTTTATTTAGGTTCACCGCCCTACCTTAAAACCCAATTACGGGGTGAGAAAATATAAAACAATACAAAATAAAATTTACAGAATATGGTAAAGAATTAAACAGGCACAGAGTCGAGAATTTCAGTTCATTTGTTCGTGGATTAGGAAGGTTGAAGGTTTTATGATTTCGTGTTTCTGTCTGCTATATACTTCTTACGTGTCCTTTTGAATTTCTTTTTATTATGTACTCTAATATATTCAGGTAGTTGGTTGTATAATTTAATTCCGTATTTTGGAGTTTGATACGCATTTTTAGATCTATTTCTTGTTTCATATTGGTGATTTTTCAACAATCCAAATGTATGTTTCTTCTTGTGAGTATAAACTATAGCGCGTGCATATACAACCTCTTCACATTCAGTATTTCATTTCCAATAAATACGTTGCTACAGTTGTCTCGACTTTTCCTGTTAAAAAATTATAATTTTGTGTTATCTGGAGAGGCTGGAGGCTGAGCACCGGACGCTAATACCATACCTAATTAGGGATTCCGTTAGGCTGTTATACAAAGAGAGTCTTTCTATTTAGTATACTTTTCAGGTTATATAATGTATATATTAATGTTCTTAGTTCCCGTTTAAATATTTAATATGGTTATTCTATTTTAGGTGATTATCGAATCAAATTATTATTTATCCAGTAAATCATTGATAAACAGCAAGAATAAGGTAGGACCCAAAACTGTTCCCGGTGCTGCGCTGAATTATAAGTTACAAGCCAGGCAATAATTGCATATTACCAACAAAACGCTAATGCTTCTATTGCAACAAACACCAGCTGAAAGAATGATCCTACATAAAGGAGCTCTCGTGCCAGTCGTCCTACACCACTTGCATACTGCAGTTTCGAGCTGTTGGCTCTCCTTAGTGCAAGGTAGGCATATGACGACTGACACGAGGATCCCGTGACTACTTGGTACATTTCGGCATCTTTAGGATAGCGACATGTAAAATAGTCAACAGGCGCCATCTAGCGGTCCAGTGTATGTTGCAATCGAAAAACAGATAGCCTGGCTGGGCTTGGCATAGTTCAAATGTGCTTTTAGAGTGCAGAATATTAAAGCATATAAAAGCTCTATAAAATTTTTGTTATTTTACTATAAGGAAAAATATTTTAAAGTAAATTCGACCGACCCCCTATAGCTTAAGCGATGTGGAATTTCGTCGCGCTTCCCTCTCGATGAAAAGGGGGTTGCTTCGCGACCCCTGAAAAAACTTTTTAGCTCCATAAAATCGCAAAGTGCGACACGCTCCGACCAACATGATTTTGATATGGTTTAACGTAACCAGACTGCAACCCACAGCTACTCTCCGGGCTATATGTCCCACCGAGCACTGTATTGCAAGTTTCAAAGTTTGTTGTAATTTTATCTGTTAGTAAGAGGATTTTATGTGCTTAAATTTCTTTGCAATCCATACTGATTTTTGAGATTGCTTTATTTTTCAAGATATATTTCTTTCTCGTACTGAACAGACCGAGATATTGCAGTTCAAAATTGTAGTAAAAGATTAACACCGGAATTGAAAACAATGAGTATAGCGGACCAGTTCGGCCAACAGAGTTCGTGTACTCGTCCAGGATTTGAGGAAACGCTGCAAATCGTAAACCCCGAGGCGCGCAGTTTTCGGTATTTTAAATCCACACCTTTTCAAACAAGAACTCGTACACGTACGTATATCTCCCACAAATTAACATAACTCATACCCAGGCCACGAGATACGTTTCCGTGGAATCCTAGCACGCCACGGAGCCGCTCTTACGTCTTGTTTAGGCGCCTTCTAGATGCCTACCCTAGAATTAACTCGGAGCGCCCCGGGCGCTGTCCTGTCATAGAAACAACATTGCCCTACCGATGGTATTGTGATACAATACCTGGTATAAGCCGGCTAATATATGTTTTAGTAAAGTACCATGTTGGTGGCAAGCAAGACAAACAAGCAAATGTTTCAGCTGATTTATTGTTTAGATTTTTAACACGCCCACTCCGACTGATGTTTTCGATTTTTTATTTGCACAGCGTAGCGCCTCTCGCTCGCTCTCGGGTCGGAGGACAGCGGGCCTCGCGAAAATTATTAAATTTCGCGATTATTCGAGCAGGAAAATGTTCGAATCGAAACAAAGGAACGGGTTTGGTCTAGATGAGCAATTAACTTTAAAAACTCGCGTGCGCGTTTTAATGAATTAAAATATAAGTTGCAGTGTGTGGACTGCGTTCGCTAGGGGTGAATGATAAAGCTTCTTTTCTTGCTTTTGCTGCCCGTGTTACATAATATTTAAAGAAGGACGTAAACAAACGTCATAGTAATTTCAGAAGTTATGGAAACCTCGCTCAATACAATAATAAACTATTAAAATGTGTTTATCTTTAAGCATTAAAGGAACAAAACATGACTTTGATAACAAATTTTGTAAACGTAAACTGTCATTTATCTACTTTATCTAAGCGGAAGTAGAAATCTCTTACTTCCGTTCTCATCATTTTGAGAGGCAGAAAAAGACTTTTACTGTCGCTCACGAGCGGCACTAAAAGTACTTGAAGAAAAATATAGTATATTGTTTTATTGGGAGTAAAAGTGATACTTCTGTGATGTGTCTGTAGGTTTGCCGGACGAACGAAGTGAATCCGGCAATTACAGACCAGCCACAAAAGTGGCCTTTACTCCGAAAACTTAGCTGTACAAAAAATAAATTTGGCTGTGCGTTACCATTATCAACGAAAGTAAAAGTTCGCTCGAGCGGAAGAAAAGTGCCTTTACTTCCGCTAATGGCAACGCACAGCCGTCTGAAATGTCAAACTTTAATGTCATGAAATGAGTAAGAAATGTCATGAAATGAGTAAGAAATGTCATAATTTTCTAACTTTCCAAGAAAATAGTATGTTGTTTTATTAGTAGTAAAAGTGGCTTTCACTCTGAATAAGACATGTTGTTTTTTCTTCAATAAATACCACAGAAATTAGACAACCCCCAATTCCAGAAGCTAGGGGCTTGTGCGGAAGGGGGTTACATATTGAAAAAACGCGGACATACAACCATTTCCTTCGACAGTGCCATGCCGGAGCCAGGATTCGAACCTGGTGGTGCGATGCCCGTGCGATTAATCGCGATTGCCACCTCGCGCCTTAACCCACGCGGCTATCGGCCAGATAAAAAATTTAGCTGTGCGTTGCCATTAGCAACGGAAGTAAAAGTCCGCTCGAGCGGAAGACAAATTACTTTTACTTCCGTTGCTAATGGCAACGCACAGCCCTCTAAAATGTCAAACTTTGATTCATTCACCTTCGACGTTTGAAGAAAAAATTGCATGTTTCATGTGGAGTGATTTTTTTGTCTCTAGCCTGTTCTTGCCGTACTCGCTTCTCTCGTCAGTTAAATACATCCTTGACATAAAAACTGTCAGTTTTACTCCGTATAAAAATAAAACAGTATACCATTTTCTGAAATCGATTAAGATTCTAAAATATCCTATTCTAGTAGTTTAGTCCGTTGCTCAACAATCGTCAAAAAACAGTACGAGAAAGTTACATATCTGACCTAAGCCGGGAAAGTAAGTATTCTGTACCGTTTTTTTTTTTAATTTTAGACAGTAAATACGTACCAGACGAACCAACTCATAACATTAATAGCGATATCAGAAAGAATAGTATTTTTTTATACATTTATTTAACGTCGGCCTATTTCCGCTACTGAGGCCTAACACCGACGCCTGTAGACGAGCTACCCCCAACCAGGAATTTTGCCGAACCTCTTCCCTTAAGAAAAGTACGGATCTTTTACTTACCTAACATTTAATAGACAAGGGATCGACGACTTTACATCCCCTCCGAAGGATGGTATATCCCCTATACAACCCTCGCCTAAGATTGTATAGCTTCCGCGCATACACTGATATACAAGCCAAGCTAAGATGTGTGACGCGAGGACGCGGTTCCATTGGTTAAACTTTTTTTTCAAATCTGAAGTGATCGATACTACATTTAATAGCCTCGCCTCCTCTCCATGCAAGTTCAAACGCCGCCACATGGTAAAATTCTCTTTGTACCCCTTCAGGTGATTCTTCATTCCAAACCTGCATCATATCATTTAAATGTTCTTTTTCAATGGCAACTGCGCTTTGTTTGCGTTTATCTGGAATAGTTTGAAACTTTCTTCTATAGGCATAGTTTGCATTCCTCGTGATTCTAGATTCTAAATCAATAAATGGTTTAAATTGCTACTATATTTTTCGAAATATATTTCTCGAAGAATTTTGCTGTTACATTCCACATTGTTTTAACGACAGCTTTTTTATAACCTCCTCCATTCGATTTTTTTATGTCATAGCTCCAGTCAGTCAAAATATTTGCAAGTTCGTCGGTAATCGTATCTTTTTCGATGGAATAATGCTTTTCTTCGTATTTCTCGTTTTAACTGGGATCTTCGTTAATATTTTCTTGTGAAACATCACCAGATCGCTTTTTCTTATTCGTCTTGTGTACAAAAATCAAGATGAGAACAAGGAAATGTCCGATTTTAATAATTTAATGACTTATTTAGTTTAACGCAATATGGCTACCACGAAAAAAATAACATACATTTTTCTCGATTTTTTCACTGATCGATATTTCTCACTTTAAAAAAATTCTATTGGTCGATTTTTTGGAAATATACATTTTGATTGGTTAATAAAGTAAAGAATATATTAATCGAAACATTTTTTCAACTCATATAATCATGCATTTTAAATCTTAAGTGTGCGTCTAAATTGATTATAAAATTTTATTTTTGCAAAATCTGGCGAAGGCGCCAATGTTACACAGATTATGACACCTATGAATTTTGGGCTGTAAGATATAAGTAACATAACATTTTAGATGATGCTCTGAAGAATCTACAAATAAAGCTCGAGGGCCATTCAAGTAGGAGACAAAGAACGACTGAAGAAACACCTGTTTTGAGCCCTCGAGTTTAATATTTGACAAATATCGAACATTGGATACACTACTCCAAACTTTTGAATTTTGACAACGAATTCACAATCAGAGACCCGAAAAACTGTATCTCCCTAACGGTAGGGAAGGGGGAAAAGATAGGAAAGAAATAAGCTTTGGTATAAAGTAAAATGTTTACCAAATTCAAATTATCCTTTCCTACGTGTTAAGGCCCCTAAAGAAGTTTTGGTGGAAATCTCCATAAATATTCAAGCATTCTATTGGATCCGATAACTGAGTGGCCACCTTGGTAGCCAGATTTGACTCCTCTAGACTTTTTGTGGCAAATTTGAAAAGTATATGCAACTTAACCAGAGTCGCTAGATGATGCGACAAAAGAATATTCAAGAACGTCAACACTTAACACCACACGTTTTTTGGTAATGTTAGACGACTGCATCATTGCATGGAAGTCAGTTTGACCACCTAATAAAATTGAACCTTTATTACGCTAAACCTTTTTTTAATTTAAAATAATATGTAGTATTCACTTCAGGCGAAACATTTTCTTTTTGACGTGTTTTTGCGTTATTGCAAATAGCAATATATCCCAATCTGTATGAGATATAGAGAAAGGTGAAAAATGACGTGATCATAATGTTATAATGGAAACATAGTTGGAGTTCAGTTAATTACATTTTCTATAAATAATTTCAGTAACTTTAGAAATTCCTACTATAATGTGAAAAAAATTAGGTACGGTCGTGAGCGAAAAAAATAGGACAAGTCTTATAACGGTATTTTGCTAAAATCTAGTTGTGTACATCTAACTTTAATTTTTGTGACATTGTCAGTTAGTTGTCATAATTTATTGCAAGTGTGCAAAAAACTAATATGCCTCATATAAGCGATTTAGTTAAATCTGGAGTTATTGCTAAAGCAGAAGATGGATGGTCAATAAGACAAATTGCACTGCGTTATAATATTGATAAAAATTCGGTGTGTAACATTTTAAGAAAGTGGAGAATAAACGGTATGATTAGTAGAAATCCTGGATCAGGGCGACGAAGGATATCAATTCAACAACAAGATTTGCAATTGGTAAATGCTTTAGTAGAAAATCCATTTTACTCAGTTATTCAGACTGCTGAAGAAACGAATTTTCCTGGATCGAGTAGTACTGGTCGCCGGCGAGTAAGAGAATCGGAGCTATGCTGTCATGCAGCAGCACAGAAATACTTTCTTAAAGCTAAACATAAAGAAGCTCGAGTAGGATTTGCGCTTGAATTTTTAGCGCATGATGTACATTTTTGGAACAATGTAATCTTTACAGACGAAAAAACTTTCCAGTCAACACACAGCGGTCGTATTCGTGTTTACCGCCCTCCGAATACTCGACTAGATGAGAAATATATATCTAACAATGATAAAAGTGGCAGATTTTCCATCAATATTTAATGCTATTCCAAACAGACTTATAGAAGTTATAAATAGAAATGGTGCAATAACGAAATATTTATAATTAGTTTCTTGTTAAGTAGGATATCCTTCATCGCCCTGATCCAGGATTTCTACTAATCGTACCGTTGATTCTCCACTTTCTTAAAATGTTACACACTAAATTTTTGTTAATGTTATAATGCAGTGCAATTTGTCTCATTAACCATCCATCATTTACTAGAGCAATAACTACAGCATTAAAATAAAAAATAAATTAAAAGTGATATCTGTTTTATTCCGTCTACTCATTACATATTCAAATAGAGACAGATTTACATTAGAAAAAAAAGTTGTCCTATTTTTTTCTGCTCACGACAGTACCAAGCGAATAACAACACAAACAAGAAATTGAAGTAGATTAATCTAATAATCAGTACACAAATAATGACGTGTGACGTCACAGTTATTGCGCCAAGTAACCGCTGATTCGCAAAATTCAAATTCGTCGCCAAAGAAAATATATTTTTTTCGCTTTATTAAAATTTGAAAAATCCTGAATTTTACATTTTTATAAATATTTCTGTTTCATCGATTTTCATTATAAAAAAAAAAATCATGCAACTTCCTCATCCTGGCGAATAATACACGTAACAATAATCCTTTTCTCAGACTTGAAACGCTTTCAGCTGGACGGTGAGGATTGGAATTTAGGCGCCGCCGGTCATAATTGACTTAAAATTATATTCGGGCGGTTCAGTCAGCCGGCACCCCGCTGCGCTCGGACCAACGGGCGCCACTGTGCTTATACTAAACAAACACCAAGCATAATGGGCCTTACCTGCGTTTATATGGCTATCTATTTCTTTTAACTCACCGTTTTCGATATGATTTATATTCCACTTCTCAGTGGTCTTTAACTTTTATAACTCTTATATGCTTTGGCGCGATTGTCCGTTAAGTGGGGCTGTAAAAATGGGTGATTTGATAATTATTACTCTTATTGTGTCTTTTACGCGTGAATTGCAGTTATCGAGGTGGCGGAGCAGACTTCGAGCAAATGCAAAATTAGGTTATAGTTAATTAAAGTATCTATCGCCAGTACCTCGACGTTATCTACACTGACTTTTCCAAAGCGTCTGTTCTACTTGACCATGCCTAGTAAATATTTGTAAGGCATACTTTACGAGATGCTCTCAATTTGTAAAATATCGACAATTTAGACCCAACTCGTTTCATCAAACTTTAGGTGTTCTCCAAGGATCCATTTTGGGACCCCTCTTCTTTGTAGTATTCATAACGATATTGTCGAAAACCAATGTACACCACTTGCTGTACGCCGATGAATTTCTTCCGTTTCTGATAGTGGAAACCACCAGAAGGATATTACTAGAGACGACAACTGGGTTGTCTACAAATTACGATCGAAAAGGGACACATCATCAGGAAACAGAACTATAATAACAAAATATATAAGCCAACGCAAAGTGGATAAATTATTACAAAAAAAAATAAATGTGTAGTAAAGTAAAAATAGCTACTACTGAAGCCCAATATTCCACTGTTTCCTATGAAAGGAAATCGATTAATTGCAACTAATCAGGGTGCATAATGTGCGTTTCCAAATCAATTGAAAATAATGTCCTATAACTTTCGACATACTACGTCTTCAATAGGAAAACGCAAAATAAAAGCAAGGTCGTACTTTAATGCAAACATTAAGAATTCCATATCGGACAAATATTTAATTTCCTAAGAACCTGAACTTTACCTTTTCTGCCTTAAACTAAAATCCCGAAAGTTATCAGTGCTAAAACGAACTGTAAATTGATTTAAAAAACCATTAATTATTTTACAACCACCATAAAACGTAAAAACAACTTGACCTGACCCTCTCAAAACAAATCAAAACTACCTGAAGACCTATCCAAATAATTTATCGTCCTAAAGCACATAGAGGACCATTAATAATATTACATTTTGGTTTTATGTTAATTTATACCATAAACGAAACAAAAGGGATCTTTAATTATTTCAGCTTTTAAATGGAAACTTATAATTGAATGCAAAAATGCAAATTTTAAATGCGATTAACAACGAGAACTCTGATTATTAATACGTAATTATGTTTTAAGTGTAGAAAATCTATTTTAGCAAAATATATTGAAGCAGTCACGTGCTTAAAGCTTGAATTATTGATATTCTAAGCTTCAACTGCAAATTACAATTATTATTATACTTCTTAGTTCAAATGTGCTTTTAGAGGGCAAGGAAGATAACCAGACTGCAACCAACGGCTACTCTCCGGGCTATGTGCCCCGCCGAGTGCTGAATTACAAGTTACTAACAGATAAAATTGCAACAAATTTTGAAAAGACATAGCTACCTTTTGGGATCTACAAAAAGCGGGGTCATATAGCAAGTTACTGGACAAACTAAACAAGATGGGAATTAGAGGTATTGCCCATAACTTATTAAAACAATATCTGTCAAATAGACTACAGCAAGTAAAACTTGGCAATGCTCTTAGCACTAAGAAAATAATAAAAACTGGAGTTCCACAGGGAACAGTCTTAGGTCCTACCTTATTCCTGCTATTTATCAACGATTTACTGGAAAAAAACTTTGGATGCAACATCATATCATATACAGAAGACACTATATTGATCCGTTTGGGAGAGACCTGGAACTTAGTGTGACAAAAGGCGGCTGAGGCAATTAGTAAAATCAAAAACTGGCTAGACACAAATTTGTTAAAACTAAGTATAGCAAAGACTAAATTTATAGCCTTTTCTCCATCGAAGACAGAACTACCCCAAACTGTGCAACCTATTATACCACTACTATCAAATACCTCCGCGTTATATTCTATAATCACCTAAAATGGGATAACCATATTAAATATTTAAACGAGAAGCTAAGAAAATTAATATATAACTTCTATAACCTGAAAAGTATACTAAATAGAAAGATTTTCTTAGTGACATATATTATTAGCCGTTACTCGAGTCCGAGTATAAAAATGTTACAGTCGATAAATTGTGTACAATAAAAAACAAGTAAAAGGTGTAGTCCATTGTAATTCCCATTCATCTACGGTGCACACGACTATGGCTATAGAGGCCAATTCGGGAGAGCACATGTCGACCGCAGTCAGGACAAACATAGACCTGGTTAGGTCTTAGATTCGGCCTTCTTGCAGCAACATTTCCTTGATAGCTGGCCACAACCCCTCGCCATTCGGTTCTTTCCGCTGCAAGTTGTTCCCATTGCTCGTCTGCAATACCGCAGGATTTTAGATTTTCATGGAGAGTGTCTTTGAACCTCTTTCGTTGACCGCCACGCCTTCTTCTACCGCTTAGCAATTCACCATAAAGTGTACATTTAGGAAGGCGGTTATCATGCATACGATGAACGTGACCTGCCCATCTTAGGCGTGCTCTTGAAATAAGCACCTCAATTGGAAGGCTGTTTGCTCTCCTGAGTACTTCCACGTTTGATATGTGATGGAACCAACGGATTTTCATCATACTTCTGAGGTGTCTTTGCTGAAAACGTTCTAATTCTTTCACATGACGACGGTAAGTGACCCAGCTTTCACATCCATATAGCAGTGTTGGAATGATAACTGCTCTGTAGACAGCCATTTTCGTTGACAAAGCAAGGTCGTGGTTGTCAAATACTCTCTCTCTAAGTCCCCAGAGTGCTCTAGATGCAGCGTTAATTCTATTGCGAATCTCGCTGTCCATGTTTGCTTTGTCATTAACAACGTTGCCTAAGTAATTGAACTGATCCACCACTTCAAGAGAATTTCCGTTAAGTGTAATGTCTATTTGGTTCACTTGATGAGGAGTTGACATAATCTTAGTCTTTCCAATGTTGATTTTAAGTCATAAGGAATCGTAGCTCTGGGCATACACATCTAAAAGTTCTTGAAGCTCTTCCGGCGTAGAGGCTAAAAGTGCACAGTCATCCGCATACTGGAGATCACAAATGAATCGTGTGCGTGTCTTCGTGAAAGCTCTGAAGCGCCCTATGTTAAAAAGACCGCCATCAAAACGGTATCTGAGACCTATTCCTCTGACTGTCAGTTTGTTGTCAACAATAATTGTTAGAGCAGTGGTAAACAAATTAAAGAGTAGGGGTGCCAGGACACATCCCTGCCTAACTCCAGTGAGGGTTTGGAAAGGTTCGGTTGCCTCATTATTATACATAACCTGGGCGTTGTTGTTTGTATGTAGACTGCGACATACTTCCACAAATTTTCTAGGGATACCTAAGCGGAGCATAATTTTCCAGAGCACTTCCCTGTCCACCGAGTCAAACGCCTTGGTTAAATCAATGAAGGCCATGTGAATTTCTCCTTGATGTTCGAGTGCTTTTTCTTGAAGCTGTTTAAGTGTGAAGATTAGATCCGATGTGCCTCGGTTTGGTCTAAAGCCACTCTGTGTTTCAGGAAGTAACTTTTCCATAACAGGTGTTAGCCTATTTGCCATCGCTTTAGTGAGTATCTTCCCTCCAACAGCCAGGAGAGCTATACCCCTGTAATTTCCACAGTCCGCAGCGCTCCCTTTGTTTTTGAAGAGGTTGATTAAAACGGTGACATATAACAGCCTAGCGGAATCCCTAATAACTAGGTATGGTATTAGCGTCTGGAGCTCAGCCTGCGACGCAATCCTTCAGCCCATCCAGATACCACAAAATTTTATACCACGGACAATTTTTAACAGAAAAAGTAGACAACTGTAGAAATATATTTATTGATAATAAATTCCTGAGTGTGAACGGGTTGTATATACATGCTGCTATAGTTTATACTCACAACAAGAAACATACGTTTGGATCATCGGTAAGTCACCGATATAAAACAAGAAATAGATCTAAAAACGCGTATCAAACTCCAAAATACAACAACACAATCTGTCAGAAATCAATTAATTTCAATGGAATTAAATTATACAAAAGGACATGTAAAAAGTATATAACAAATAATTATACCACACTCCGCCATCTATTGGCCTAACAATAAAACAAATCTTTCCCCCTTAACTACCGACTTTTGTAACTAACCAAGTCGAAAATAAAGATAATAAAATATAATAAATTTAAATGTAATTAATATATTCTCTTTGTCTTCCTCTGTTCTAATTATTTCACTTTATATTATACTATCATTTTATATTATATTATAACTACAAACCTAAATCGTAATATTCCTAGAAAATGCAGCAAATATTAACGTATGAACAAAATGTTGAATACTGCTAGACACAACTTGAGGTCCCCCTCAGGCGTCATAACACATAATGTTAATAAATGGAAATGTAAAATTAATCACAAATATATTAGCTATATAATTACAAAAAATGTTGCAGTAATAATATAAATAATAATAAAAAATAAATGTCTTAGGCGCAATGAGAAATTATTTAAAAACGTCCCTATCTACATATTAACCATATTGAAACTAGCATTAATATCTAGCGAAGGATCCTCCCGAGTACGTCGGACTCGAAATTCCGACTAAAATACGTTCCGCATAAGGACCAAAATACTTTGTTCGCCTTCAGAAATAAAGATATCGAAATAATGGCGTATATTTTAGACGTCCCCTCAATTTTTCGACAGCTGTCCGTATAATCCATCACATATAACTAGCCCTATATATCGACCCTTTTATAGGGCGAAAATACAAACGTGGATTAATAGAAGCTTTATATACAGGAAATACACATAGAACTGTTTTTAAAGCACTTATTCGAAAATTGCCGCGCACCCATCTCTAACAGGCTTTACCGGTCGCAACAACATACGAGATCTATCTGAAACAAATGAACGTTTCTCAAGAAAAATGTTAGAACAAGCAGTTTTAATGTAAAAAATCATACATTATAGGTTCATTCAAAGATTCCCTGCAGATAAATAGTGCAAGAAAAACTTTACGACCACATTAAAATACCGTTACTCTATATACTATTCCGCCGGCAAACTGAATCACTTATAGTCCAGTTAATTTATCATCAGCACTCAAAAAACGCAACAAAAACTTTATGACATAATTATTATCGCCGTGGATCAAGCGGCTTACTTTCATCAAACAAGGCGACGCACATTAAAACCTATAAAACTAAGCGAGTCAATTTGCTGTTGATATAGCACAAATAGTAATGGTATTTTAATGAAGTCGTAAAGTTTTTGTTGCGTTTTCGAGTGCTGATAATAGATGAACTCGACTAGGTTTGTGTCCTCTTGTTTGATGACACCATACCGACTGGTTCACCGGCGTTAATAATGGGCTCGTAAAGATTTTGTTGCATTTTTTATTTGCAGAAAATCTTTGAACTATACTATACCTACAGTGTACTGTTATATCAATCGATTTTTACTTCATTACTGATTAACAAATCGCATTAATTATCCAGCCGGCTTAAGATCGTCAACAAAAAAAGACAAATGGGAGCAAGTCTAAAGGAATGATAAACCCGAAAAATTATCGGAACCTAATTTATTATTTCCCGAACAAGGATTACAGTCATAAGTATAAAAAGACCACTATCGCTTTTCTTGTTATGCTTATCGAATACATGGCCGGGGTCAAGAAGTTACCAGAGGAAAGGTCACGGCGGAATTTAAAAATTATCACACTCTACACTGGGGCTCCTTTGTAGACCATATGGCGTTCGGCGGAACCCGATATGTTTGTTACGTTCGAGCTTAAAAACGGCAATAAATTTACGGAGACGTGTGCTATCGACTAATTGGTGAAGAGTTATTTGTTCAATAAATAGGTTATCTAATTGCGTGGGCCACTCTGCGATAACCCACGACTCCGCTATTTGTAGATTGCTGTTTCGAACCTCTTCTGTACTCGTCAGCCCAGGTAACAATTTAAGCTTTTTAATAACCTACGGGGCTTTCATAAGAACTTTTCATGTAACTACTGACGAATCTATATTTCTGTAACAGTAGTCTATTAAACTCAAAAAAGTCAAAAAAATAACGACATTTAGGAGGTTGTCAAAGCTAAATACCTAAAGCTATTGTAAAACTTATCCTCTCATGAAGAAGTTACCAAGTTAACTCTGTGAAAGCGTAGAGAGCTTGATAAAATATATAATAAGAGCATTTGATCGTAGACGAAAAGATAGTGCGCGCAAATACATGTGTATACTGTATATGGCCGAAAATGGATCGAATTTTTATATTAAAGATTTTTTGTGTCATATCACCCAAAAGTACATAAAAAACCTACATTTTGACGTGAAGAAAATTGTCGTACAATAAACGGCCAAAAATAATTTTCGAAAAAGTGGCATTGTAACCAAACTAATGGAGCTTTTGACTTGAAATATGGCAGGCTATTTGTAGGTATTATGAGCCACCTTCACCCATTTCATTCGATTCGGGCAAGATTTGCCCAAGTCATCCCAAAGTCAATTTTTGGTTAAAAAACGTACATATACATGAATTACAGGAGGGGGTTGAATGTAACATCACGAAAATTTAAGTGGAGGTCCCTTGAACATTAACAATAAAAGGACCATATTTTTGTTGCTTAATTTACAGTTTAAGGGGTCCTGGGTAAAACTAAACTGTTTGAAGTCAGAACCTTCATAAGACTGCTTAGTTTTAAAGTGGTTTTATGATTATTCTAACGTTTTGCGCCTAAATTCCTAATAATCCACCGCATTTAGTGAAAAATGAGCCGAATCTTCAAACCAATTCATACAAAAGCAAATTATGGTTTTTCAGGTGGGTTGTGGTGTCCTGAATAAGGTCTCAAAAGTCTCCGAAATGGGAGTGTAAGGATAAAATTTGGCAACGTTGTAAAGGGCTAAAATCGTGCTCTGAAACGAATTTTTCGAGATACTTCGGTTTTCATTGACTCTACGATAAAAGTACAAGCCATAAAGAAAGCTACGGAAATTCTCTATAAAAAAGATAGGGGGGTCTTTTTTCGAGTAAAAGTCATTCCTAAAATCAAAAAAAATTATTTGTGGCAGTTTTTATAGCACGGAGGGTTAAAACATAAAAAAACAAGTTAGAAGTGAAACTTCTTTACCGATACCTTTCTTTTATTTTCATAGCTTTCTTTTCAGTCTGATGTATTTTTGTCGTACAGGAAATGAAAACCGAGATATCTCGAAAAATTCGTTTCAGAGCAAGATTTTAGCCCTTTATAGCGTTGCCAAATTTTATCCTCACACTTCCACTTCGAAGAATTTTGAGACCCCATTCAGGACACCAGAACCTACCTGGAAAACCATAATTTGCTTTTATATGAATCGGTCTGTAGAAAAATCCTAAATGCAGTAGATTATAACCTATTTGCTAGTGATTGATTGATTGGAGTATCATTAAGAAGTTTTAAATAATTTATTTTTTTTTAAATTACCACTGTTTTTATTTTTTTTTCAATTGAACCTCGTTCAACTAAACTTTGACTGAGCTAAGTCGATACAATAGGAGACAGCATATTAAAAAACTTTCTATATTGTAGAAATAGAAATAGTTGCTTAATATCTCAAAAAGAAAGAATAAAGCAGCTAAGGACACATATTTCGAAGTTATTGATCCTCATCAGTGTAGAGTAGCTTAGAGAATGAGGTCACATGAGATACAAAGGAGATGGTATAGTTATTCCATACCTTTGTTAGTTTTGCTCCTAATCTATAAAAATATTACATAAGCTACACTCCGCTGATGAGGAGCAATAACTCCGAAACACGCGCCCGTATCTGCTTTGCTGTTTCTCTTTGAGGTATAAAGCAACTGTTTCTATTCCTCTAATTATTTAACCACACCAGTTCTTCATCTTTTTATTCTTTATTATAGTAAAGCAAAACGATATGTATACGGACAAAAGGTCTATCACTCACTTGTCTTTCTAGGCAAATGTTCCCCCAAATGAAGTTCCGAGTTTCGGGGTTAGATTTAAAAGCGAAATACATCCTCCTGTTGGATATCGTGGCTGCGGATGACTACCGATACAAATTCCACAACAGGTGATGATATCCATAATTCTCACATCTCAAAATTGTTTCAGGCGCATGTTTCCTGCTTACAAAGTACGCGTATCGGGCCTTGACAAAAAATCCAAATATATCCTACTAATGGACATCGTCGCAGCGGATGACTGTAGATATAAATTCCACAACAGGTTAGGTGTAATCTAAATTCGTATTTGTCTAGTCGATTTCATATCCTACACGTCCAATCTCCGCATCGGATCCAACCAAAACTAGGAGACAGTCTCTTACTGATAAGATGAAAGGCGAACAATTCAGAACAATTAAAAATAGGCCAATGAGATAAGAGACTTATGCCCATTTTCACCAACTTCAGCAAACACTAACGTGCATCAAGTAAGAGACTTAGCACTTTCGTCCCTAGTACTAAACATGAGCACATGCATTTACACAAAGACTAGTATGTAGCAAGTAAGAGACTGTTTTGTTCTGTTTGCATAATTTTCAAGAGACTTTATCCTTCTATCTAAAATTACGCAGAGCCTAATATGCGTAAGTAAGAGACTTGGCACTCTGGATATCGTTGAGGTTTTGGTTGGATTCGGTGATAGATCTGTCGAATATGAAGCGACTCATTTCGGGTGTTTGTTTTTTGAGATGTGCAAGGTGTTGGCGACAGTTCCGTCGAAAAACAGATGCCCGTCATGTGTGTTGATATAAAAAAGCACGAAGCATGCGTTGGAGTAGTTGATATTTAGAAGAAATAACAAAATTATTCGACAGCAATGTTAAATAACGCACGCATTACCGATGAAATAGAGAAACGTGAATTTGGTAAATTGCTTTCAGAGATAACGCGCGAAGAATTAGTCCTATCTACCTCATTATTTCTAAGTAAACGTATTTTATCTTCAGACTTGGGTATATCAGCTTTGCCTCGTGTAAATTACCTGGGTAATGGTGATAATTGCACACGGTCTTGTTAATTTTTTTCACATCTAAAATTGTTTATTGCGTTTAATATTGTTATTTCTTCACTTTGAATATTTGGTAACGTAGTTGAATTAGTTTTTTTGCATGTTATTTGAAGTCGAGCTTGTTATCCAATGATTTATTATGTAGGTACCGTTTAATTGGATTGGTTGTACAGATATATTTTAATTAATTAATAAAAAAGTATGGCAAACAACTATATCAGAACAACATTCTAGATGCAATAATTAGTCTGGGGTTATGACCCCATTTTAATCAAATCTAATATTAATTGTGGGTAATTTTTCATCGATTTGTATGTATTGTATGTAGAAAAACAACTTGATCATAACGTAGAAAATAGAACACCCAATGTACTCATTAAGACGCGCATTCGAGGGGTTGCAACACCCAAAAGCAACTACTTTTTTGTTTAATTAATTATTATACCCCGACCTATTATCTTGGATACCACCGACACAGAATAACCGACTCTGTTTCTCTAGTAATTTCTGAATTTTGTAGCCGGTGGATGGTGGCTGGAAAGGCGGACCCCGAAATGCCGAAAAGAATGTACATTCACCCGGATAGTCCTTCCACGGGGGAGCAGTGGATGCAGAAAGTCGTATCATTTCACAAATTGAAGTTAACCAACAACATCTCCGACAAACATGGTTTTGTAAGTATTTTTGTCATTACTATTACCTAGTGTGTGTGTTCCACGATGGGTTCGACTTGGCAACTATCTGCCGACATTCTGTTCAGAAGATAAAACAGTTCTTGATTATAGAAAAATGCATTATGACTTGTGCGGCGATCGTAGTACCAAAATATTTTACATCTGGACCTATCAATCTTGAAAAATATGTCGTTTCTGTTGTGGGGCCTAACTGATTGTCTAAAAAAGCAACAAGTATCACTTATTACATTACAACCTAAAATCTATTCACTTTTTGAAAGAAGCAACGAGTGGATTTGATTTTTCGGACTATTTCACTCTATTTTCTTTAAAAAAATCATGGACGGGTCAGTTTTGTGTAGTAAAATAGGTGAAACGTTTTTTATAATTCACGGACTTCAGTTACCTATCCACTTTTGTTCCTCCCAAGGAATGTATGAAAATTTTCCGAAATTTTTTGGTTGCCATGGTAACGATACAAAAATTAAATGTCTGATTGGTTAGAGGTGTGAAATTTTCTCAGTCCGTTTGATCTGAGATTCTCGAAAATACTATTAAATCATCTTTACAAAGAAGATAATTGACAGTAAGATCTATTGCAGTAACATTTATGAATATATTGAATAGTAGAGATCCTAAATTTGATCCTTGTGGAACTCCTGAAGTATGGAGCAGATCGACAGAAACTACAATTACAATATAACACATTTTGAATTCTTTTGCTAAGATATGATGAGAAAAGTAAAATTTATCCAATTTTGTAGTAGTGTCGTGGCCTAGTCGTACAGAAACGCCTCCCACAACCACCGTAGGGTTGCTTCTTTGAACAGGACTGCAGACCATATAAATAGAGTGGCGCCCGCAGGTAACTTTTGAAAACGTCAGTATTTCATATTTGATATACAGTGAAAAAACACGAAAAATCACAGCCGCCCTTTACTTTTTTAAAAAGGGAATAGGTTGCATGATAGTAGCAAAATAATTTGCAAAGGTTGAAGTTATGTTTATTTTAACGTTAGGTTAGGTTTTATGACAGAAGACATAATTGTAGATTATTTGCAAATAAATATATAAATTTCTCATTACATTATTCAACGTATTGGTATTCCGAAATATACAGGGTGGGGTAATAGCGTCAAACCGCGATATTTCCAATTCTCTGATAGCTAGAATTTTTTTAAAAAATTTCAAATAAACTAGATAAAAAAGTCTACAACTGGAAATTATTTTCGAACATACAGGCCGAACCAAGACGAAATTACAGGACCAAGTGCCTTTTTTTAAAATGGATTGCTATGTATATCAGTACATTTTCTAAAAAGCCTCTTTCTAGGCTCTATTCATTCCTATATTAGCATTGAATATCTCCCAACCACTTGGATGTAATGCATTTTTTGTTGAAATAATGCAATCTGCAGATGGATATTAATGGCTGATGGAATTCTCCAATGCCAAACTTCACTCACACACACAGATGGATATTAAAAAAATCACCACCATAATTATGGGTTTTAAGAAAAACTTATATGAATACCAGTTACCAGACATTTTTTGAATCATTCTTATTTCCTAAAAATGTACAGGGTAGCCAAAAATTATTTTCCAATTAAGAACATTTTAAATTGAATTTTCTCAATTTTTTTTCAAATGGAACACCCTGTACATTTTTCGAAAATGTGATGTAGAAATGAAAAATTAACATTTTTTGTAAGTACTTCTCTATGGCTAATTGCAACCATTTTCCTTTTATAAATAAATAAGTGTCAAATTCAAGAATAAACTTAAAAAAGAGGTTCCTCAAATAATTAATTAGAAAAATTTATAATAGGTGTTCGACGTGTTGCCCATTTTGATTGACCACGTCTTTATACAATTTTGAAATGAGGTTAATTTGGTGGGACCATTTCTTCCAATCCATTGAAATGAGTAAATAGTATTTAACCGGCCCTTTACTGTAATGTTTTTTTTTGTTCAGTTTGGTCGTAACAATTTGTATTGAATTTAAAATATTTGGAATTTTACAATATTAATTTTAATAAAGGGGAACTTGTAGACCTGACTTTTGTTTTGGGCGAGTCAGACAGAAATTGTTTACTTGCCAATAGAATTTATCACCAACGTTATCCTCAAAGAAGGATTCCTAATGTTAGCAGCTTCCAAAACCTTCTCGAGAGATTTCTGGAAACTGGAAATGTCGAATATAAAAAAAGTGAAAGAATAAAACGTGTTGTGAATGAAGAAAATGAGTTTTCTGGTGCTGGCAACGGTTGAGAATCCCCATGTTAGTCAAAGAGAAGTGAACGCATTAGTAGGAATAAGTAGACGGTCTGTGGGTCGAATCTTAAAAACAAATAAGTTGCATGCATATCATATTCAAAGGCACCATGAATTTTCTGATGACGATTTTCAAAAGCGCCTACAATTTTGTAATTGGACCAGAGGTAAAATGCAACATGATGTCAACTTCTGCAATACTGTTTTATTCAGTGATGAGGCAACTTTTCATAAAAATGGATTTGTTAATAGGCAGAATTTCCATTATTATGCTTAGAAAATCTTCAATTTTTATTGCAAGTTGATAACCAACACAGATGGTCTATAAACGTTTGAGGAGGAATTATTGGAGAACATGTAATAGAGCCACATTTCTTTGATGATACATTGACTGGAGCTATTTATCTTCATTTTTTTGGAAAACTGTCTGCCACAATTATTGGTAAATCTCCCTGAAATAATTCGAAATAGGATGTGGTTTCAGCAAGATGGTGCTCCACCACTTTATTTACATGCAGTTAGAGACCACTTAAATAATACCTACCCTAATCAATGGATTGGAAGAAATGGGCCCACTTAATGGCCTGCTAAATCCCCAGATCTTACAAAAATGGATTTCTTTTTATGGGGATACGTGAAGGAAATTGTTTATAGAGACACACCAACAACAGTGCAAAATATGAAGGAAAGAATAATAACTGCCTTTACAGCTATCACACCGGCAGTTTTAGGAACAGTGGGAATCTCTTTCAAAAACACTTAGAGATGTGTGTCAATCAAAATGGGCAACATGTGGAACATTTATTATAATTTTTTCTACTGAGTTATTTGAAGAAACCTCTTTCTAAGTTTATTTTTGAATTTTGTAATTATTGCTCAATAAAACAAAATTGGTTGCAATTAGCCCTAGGGAAGTACTTACAAAAAATGTTTGTTTTTCATTTCTACATCACATCGTTGAAAAATATACAGGGTGTTCCATTTGAAGAAATTGAGAAAATTCAATTTGAAATGTTCTTAATTTAAAACTAATTTTTGGCCATCCTATGCATTTTTAGGAAATGAAAATGATTCCAAAACATTAGTTAGATGTCTCGTAACTGGTATTCACATAAGTTTTTCTTAAAACCCATGATTGTGACTGTGGTGATTTTTTTAATATCCATCTGCAGATTGCATTATTTCAACAACAAAAATTCATTACATTTAAGTGGTTGGGAGATATTCAATGCTAATATAGGAGTGAATACAGCCTAGAAAGAGGCTTCAAAAAATGTACTGACATACATAAACATTCCATTTTAAAAAAGGCACTTGGTCCTGTAATTTCATCTTGGCTCACCCTGTATATTCGAAAATAATTTCCAGTTATAGACTTTTTTATCTAGTTTACTAGCAATTTTTTAAAAAATTTCTAGCTATCGTAGAACTCGAAATATCGAGGTCCGACGCACACTTGCCCCACATCATCGTTTACAAAAGAAAGGTTAGCGAAAGTTTAAATATCAGCCAATGTTGCTCAAAAACAGTCTCATACGGTCCACAGCTAACTCTTTCCCAATCTGAAATAATGCATAAACCACTAACTAAGCAATGAACTGATATAATTTGATCAATTTTTAATGTTTGCACTCTGTAACGCAAAAACCGTTTCTGAAGACGAGAGCTGGTTTAAAAGCTAGCTTGAGATATTGTTTTCAGAATCGATAAGAAGGAAACTACATATAGTTGCTTTAAAATCAACAAATAAATTGTCTCAATGAAATTAATATTTTATCAGTTCGTAGTTTTCACACAACTTGTCTTAAATAAACAAACAAGTATCCGTAGAATGGGTTTAATGTTACGATCGCTTTGACTATTTTTAAAAGTATTTTGTTTAAGGAAACAAATGCGCGATATTGATAAACAAATACGACACTTGCACATAATATTAGTTATGTGAAAAAACAAGACATGGGAAATACGGCGCCTTAAATATCGGTAATTAATTTGTTATAGTTGATTAACGGTTCCGGTTTCAGCATATTATTCGGAATGAATAAGAGCAAGACAGGAGAATTTATGGTCGTGTCTGGTGCCTTCGTATGATTGTATTCGCGTGGAATAAACTGGCATACAGGGTGACTCGCTACGGCGGACCAAATTCGAGAATATATTTTTAATGGAACACCCCATATAGTTTTACATTTATGAATTCAGCGCAAAATTACCTTTCCAATGACCTCCAGATTTGTTGTTTTTGACGTGACGTTGCCGAGTTATTCGAAAAAATATGAAAATTTTGATCGGAACAAGGTTTAACAAATTAATTTATTTTGCAATTATTAAGGTAATGCCACAGTCATTATAGATAAAGATATATATAACACAAAAATCATGACTCTTGTAAATGAGGGACCCTACTCAAAACTAAACAAAGATCCAACAAAATCAATAGAGAGCAAAATTTACAGAACTTTGTTTAAATACAAACATGAATTTATTGATTTTGAACGAAGGAAACTTACACCACATCATAGTAAGCCTCCTAATTTTGATGTTTTACCAAAGACACATAAATAAAATATTCCTTTAAGGCCAATCGTTAGTTCTATTAATTCGCTATGTCATAATTTGGCATAATTTTTACTTAAAATTATTGATCCATTATCTGGAAATACCGATTCATATATTAAAAATAGTAAACATTTTATAGAAAAAAATTTATGAAAACGATTTTGATGAATCACACCTAATGGTTTTCTGATGTAGTTAGTCTTTTTACCGATGTTCCGGTAGATGAAACCTTAAAAATAGTTAAAGACAGGTTGCTAAATGATAATAATTTTCAAACTAGGACTAAATTAAGTGTAAATAGCATAATGGAACTCTTAACAATGTGTATAAAAACAACCTATTTTCAATTGGACAATGAGTTCTATCAGCAGGATTTTGGTATGGCTATGGGGTCTGCATTATCACCAATTTTAAGCAACATATTTATGAAGAACTTTGAGAACACACATGCTCAAAACTGTATAAACAAACCGGTTGTCTGGTGGAGATATGTTGACGACATCTTTGCAATTTGGCCTCATGGTGTCGATTTACTAGATAGTTTTTTGGAAAATATAACCGTCTATTAAATTCACATCAGAAGTAGAAAATAGGAATGAACTACCGTTTTTAGATGTTTTAATTAGAAGGGTAAATAATACAACTGAAACAAGTGTTTATAGAAAACCAACACATACTAATAGATATCTAAATTTTAACTCAAATCAGTCAATAAATGTTAAAAGGGGTGTTGTAAAATGTTTATACGATAGGGCCAAAATAATTTCATCTAATAATGAAATATTAAGTAACGAGAAAAAATTTATCAAAGAGGTTCTAGTACAAAATCAATATCCTGAAGCCTTTGTTGATAGAGTTTTCATAAATGTTGAAAATAGGGACAATCAGGTACGACAAAAACCTGAACGTTATTATACAGCAATAATTCCTTATGTATACGGATTATCGGAAAAGCTACGCCGTCTAGGTGACAAATTATATGTTAGGACGATATTTCAAACGGGGAACACTTTAAGATCTATTTTAACAAAAACAAAACCGATAAACAGGGAGCAGAATTGAAAAAACTGTATTTACAATATCCCGTGCGAATGTGATAAATGTTATGTGGGTGAGTCATCCAGACCTTTCAGTGTGAGGTTGGATGAGCACAAGAATTACATTAGAAAGAACGAAATTCAGAAATCAAAGATTTGTGAACATGCTTGGGAAAACAGACATAGAATAAACTGGTATTCGTCAAAAATTTTAACAAAAGAAACAGATACCAAAAAAAGAAAAATTAAAGAATCAGCAATAATCTTATTAAATGAAGATATTGATATGATTGATTTGAATTGTTCTGTAGATATTTGTACAACCTGGCTACCAATGTTAAAAGAAGAACTCAACAAATTCAAAATTATCTAAAAGAAAATATCATCAGTTCTATGTTCTGTGTAAGTAGTAAGTATCTATGGAAATAACATAAACAGAATCTTAAAGCTGTATTTGACATACACAGAAAAATAAGAGTTCTTCCAAAAAAAAAGGTTTGAAAACGGAAAGAGATTACTTTCCGAAACGTCAGCAAAATACATTATTTCTGTGTTTATTCGGCTTTATATTATTTGCAAAACATAACCTCTGACTTTTCCTTTGGCGTAAACGTCACGGGCGCAGAGGCTTTTTTCCAATAATTCTATTATTTTGTAGATTCGGTGATTTGTTTTGAAGAGGATAACAATACATGTGGTAGAAAACCCAAATAATAGGAAAGAATATGTAGACAAGATGTACTTTAATGACACAACGACCAAATATTGATTATAGTTATACAGGGTGTATTCAGGACATTTCAAAGTGAGTTTTCTAAATTTTTTCAAATGGAACACTGTATATTATTGTATTTTGGAATGGGCTAATTCTCTACGATTTTTGTGAAGAATATCCTATACCTAAAATCAATATTTCCAGAAATATTTTTACTTTTTCATTAAAAACCGTTAAATTACAATTACTTTTCACTTCGAATAGTAGCCATAATTTTCACATAATGTGAGAATAATTGAAAGTAGTATTAAATTTTTTCTGGGTGCGTCTTGGTTGCCTTAGTAGTATTTTTTCACAGTTTAATTAAATCATATTTCTTAAAAATTCATAAATAGTCGTTTAATATTACAAAACATAAATAATAGGAACAGAAAATACGCTATTAGGTATAATACAAAAATTGGCACTATTTTAAAAATTTAAAGTTATTTTGAACCTAATTTAATGATATAAATAATACCTAGAGTTTATAGAAACTGTTAAAAGTAGTCTCCCAGTAGGTCTATGCATTTCTGTAGACGATTTTCGAATGATCTACTGACATTTCTTAAAATATCTACAGCAGTTTCCTGAAAAACTTCCCTTATTCTTTCTTTCATATTTTCTTTTGTAGTTATAGGAGCTTCGTACACTTGCTCCTTAACAATAGCTTCGCAAAATGAAGTTTTTTTTGGTCAAACCATGGCTTCTGGCAGGCCAACTATGGGGTCCCCCTCTTCCTACCCAACCATTTGTAAAAGCGCTGTTTAAATGTTCTTAAAATAGCTGCAGTATGGCGCGTAGATGCTCCATCATGGAGGTACCACATTCTCTCCCTAATATCCCTGGGGACATCCTCCAGTAATTCTTCGAAGCTGCCTGGCAAAAATTCCAAATAAATTTGACCATTCACACGTCCATCAAAAAAATATTGTCTTGTCACATAATCCCCAACAATTCATCCCCAAATATTCAACGACCATCTTGCTTGGCTATTTGTTCGTGAGATGTAAGGATTGATAGTGTCGTAATGATGAAAATTATGACATGTCCATTTTTATGAGACGTTGCTTCATCGGCAAACAAAACAAAGTCAAAAAATTTCTTTGTTCTATTTTTTGTTTTGCCAATTGACAAAATTGTATCTTAGTAGAGAGCAAACAATTTTTATCACTCGTACCCAAAATATAAACCATATCGACCATTTCTTCTCTCTAAAAATTCTCTATTAGAAAATGCAAATTTTAAACTAATTTATAACTTAAAATAAGTGTAAATACTTTGTCATAATAGTTAAATGTCAATAAGATAACTTTCAATTATTCTGACTTCGTCAAAATCATGGCTACTAGATCAGTTAGAAATGAAAAGTATTGCAATTTAACGGTTTTTAATGAAAAAGTAAAAATATCTCTGGAAATATCGATTTTAGGTATAGGATATTATCCACAAAAATCGTAGAGAATTAACATGCCAATTCAAAAATACAATAATATACAGAGTGTTCCATTTGAAAAAATTGAGAAAATTCACTTTGAAATGTCTTGAATTAGCGTTAGTATAAAATACACCCTGTATAATAATTATAATCAATTAAAGAAACAAGTTATTACCTTATACCTCAAGAGAAACAACATTGCAGCTACGGGCACGTGTTTCGGAGTTATTGCTCCTCATCAGCGTAGCGTAGCTTAGCGAATATATCTTATAATCGAGCAAAACCAACAAAGGTCGGGAAGTATTGTGCACTGTACTTTCTGACCTTTGTTGGTTTTGCTCGATTATAACATATATTCGCTAAGCTACGCTACGCTGATGAGGAGCAATAACTCCGAAACACGTGTCCGTAGCTGCGTTGTTGTTTCTCTTGAGGTATAAGGCAATAACTTGTTTCTTTATTTAATTATTTAGCCTCATAAACCCCCATCATATTATAATCAATATTTGGTGGTTGTGTCGTTATAGTACATTTGTTGTCTACATAATTGCAAAATAAATCTTCTTAATTAATAGTAATACAAACACATCGAATTAATTTGTTAAACCTTGTTTCTATCGAAATTTTCATATTTTTTCGAATAACTCGATAACGTCACGTCAAAAACCAAAAATCTGGAGATCGTTGGAAAGATAATTTTACCCTTAATTTGTAAATGCAAAAACATATAGGGTGTTCCATTTATTAAAAAAATGACCTCGAACATGCTCCGCTGTAGCGAGTCACCCTGTATATTTCAAAATATTCTTAAAATGTGCACCTTTTGACAAAAAAGAATTTTCCAAAGTCTTCCAATAATACCAATATTGGACTTTGACGCACTATTGGGACCTTTTTCTCCGTCTGATGTTTTATTGACTATCTCGTCTTAAGTTACTTCGACTATATTATTACTAGACTCTTGCATCCCATTCAATATGCATTTATAGGAACTTATTAACTTCAATGATCTTCGATAACAGCTGCGTAAGTAGAATCGGAACCCCTGTAGTGGTTTATTAGAAAAGATCTTACCGTTTCGTCTTTAGGCGCGGGTTGAGATACACCTCTATCGATTTCTTCCGAATAAACATACAATCATACCCTCTGATCGGACCGTGTACCGGCACTGCCATAAAAAATAGCTCCCTCGTTATCAGCGATGTAACAGCGTGCAACGCGTTTCGAAATTCGGTGACAAAAAGGCTCATTTTATTGACGCCACCGGTGGTCCCCAATAATTAAGAGCATATCAAGGAAAGTCGAGTCCTAAAACTAAAATACCTCACTAATTGTGCCGTCTTTATTGATTTTTCGAAAAGATAACATTTTATTTTGAAATAATCGTAAAACTGTGTGAAGCCCCTCTATAACCTTATTATTATTACCGGTTCCCGAAACTTTAACTGCGTACGTACTGGCGTGCATTAATTTAATATTATTATTTTATGGTCGGTTTTTATTTGTACCACCTCATGGGGCTCCTGCAGCCGTTAAAGACGACAGCGCACTTATTAGTGTCTCATTTTAATCCAATGTATAATATTTGTTAAGAATGCTCAAACTTATCGCCTTAAAATCAGAATTGTTGATTTGGCGCTGAAAATGCTTGTAGAAAGAATAAGACGCATTCGGCGCGAAAATTGGCATCATCAGGATACGTTTGAATGTTAATTTTAGTGCCTTGGGATTATGTATTTATTTATTTATTTATTTATACAGCATCTAACAGTAAAAATACCATTTACAAGATGGGAAACAACACATATTTATATATTATATATAATAAAGTGGGAGAGAAAGAATTAACATGAATCTAACATCTAAACTAACTAGTATTAGAGAAGCAAAAAAGATATAAAAGATAGCTAAGAAAAACTGTATAGTGCATGGAAAAATTAGCAAGATTGCTGTACATAAAGAATATACAGACATATAATGAGAAAAATTGATAGGCGAACATAGGCAGGAAGCCCCAAAATTGAAAAATATCAATATTCTGCTTGCTGTTGTAACAGGAGCAAATATTATACAGGGTTACTGGTAATTCGATACATTCCTTTGGAGATGTGATGGGGCATGATCTAAGAAGTAAATCTAGCCCTAACATACATTATGCAAAACTCAATAGTTTTTGACATATTTAAATTTTTTTGTTTTTCTCAAAAAAGTAGATCTTAATGTCTTAAAAGTTAATTTCCGAAACATCTACTTGACATTTTTAAATTTTTTTTTACTGGATTACTTGTCCAATATTATAGATATCCGTTTGGAATGAAAAATATCTGGAAACTTTTCGATCATGTGAACATCTGAAATAAAAACTTAAAAATTTTTTTTTTTTTAAATCAGCTATGAAATTTACCTATTAGGTTTTTTCAAAAAAAATATTAACGTAACACGCGTATAAATCATTATAAAAACTGCCTTATTTCGATAGCTATCTAACAAGGTACAAGTGTTCAATGTACCCTTAATAGTTCTAAGAAAATACTAGTAAAAATAACACAAGTAGTACGAATTTTATTTTTAGATAAACAGTAAAAAACATTTTAAAAGTAGAGTTTAATTCTTCATTAATTTCAAAGTTGTACTTTATTTTTATATGTCTTGCTCAAAATGGGAGCCCCTATTCCGTATACAGACACGGAAGCGTCTTTTTATTTCCGTCCTTGTTACTCTGGTTGTCAGATTATGCCTTATGTGTTGGGCAGCATCGACTATCCTTTGTCTAAGGTTTTCTATAGTATTGACTGGTGTGGCATAAACCATCTCCTTCATATGACCCCATACGTAATAATCAAGGGGTGTTAAGTCAGGGCTTCGCGCTGGCCAAGGTATTGGGCCCGCTCTTCCAATCCAACGGTTAGGGAAACGTTGATCAAGTAACTGTCGTACTGTCAGCCGATAATGTGCTGGACAACCGTCGTTCTGAAACATCATTCGCTGTCTGACGGCGAGAGGAACATCTTCTAAAATCACCGCCAGATCATTTCTTAAAAAATTTTCATAGATTTCCCCGTTTAAATTTTGAGGAAGAAAGTGTGGCCCTATTAAATAGTGGCCAATGACTCCCATCCATACATTAATAGAAAACTTCATTTGGAAACTAGTTTCACATGTTAACTTGGGATTTTCCTCTGCCCAATAATGTAGGTTGTGGAAATTTGTTATACCCTCGCGATTAAATTTCGATTCGTCCGTCCATAAAATACTTGTTAAAAAATTTGCACTTTCTGCATCTGAATTTAACATAAAGCGGCAGAATTCCAATCTCCTTCCAGGATCACCTTCCTCCAAGCCTTGGACAGGGGTATAGCGGTAAGGATGACATCCAACTCTACGTATCGTAGACTAAACTTTTCATTGTGACGCTCCGGTTAGTCTTGCGACTTTATTAGTTGAAATAGTTGGGTCTTCCTCAAAATACCGCAATATTTCTTCATCATCATCTGGTTCATAAACGGGAGGAGCACCGGCGTCACTTCTTCTACATTTCACGGAGCCAGTTTCAGCGATATTTCGATATGCCCTACTGAATACACATGCATTTGGTAAGCGACGGTTAGGGTACCAAAGACCATATTCTCGGCGAGCTTCAGCAGCGTTGCCACCACAGTATCCATAGACAAACAAGATAAAAGCGTATTCTGCGTTGGCATACGCAGCCATGGCACAGAAAATACAATAACAACAACTAATAACAACAACTACGAGCAAAATCAAAATCTTCGATAACTAATTTAACAACACCAACAAACTTAAGGGACACGGAGATAAGAATGTCAGTTAATGACATATATGCACAAACGTTAAAGTCAAGGACTGACTGATTTAAATGAAAATGAACGATTAGTCGTTTAATAAATTCTGCCACCAGCATTATCATACTAATTTTTTATTAGAACTATCAAGGGTAAATTAAGCATTTCTACCTAGTTAGATAGCTATTGAAATAAGTAAGTTTTTATAATAATTTGTACGCGTGCTACATTAATATTTTTTTGAAAAAACCTAATAGGTAAATTTCATAACTGAATTAAATAAAAAAATTTACAAGATTTTATTTTAAATGTTCACATGATCGAAATGTTTCCGGAAATTTTTCATTCCAAACGGATATCTATAATATTGGACAAGTAATCCAGTAAAAAAAAAATTTAAAAATGTCAAGTAGATTTTTCGGAAATTAATTTTTAAGACATTAAGACCTATTTTTTTGAGAAAAACAAAAAAATTGAAATATCTCAAAAACTATTGAGTTTTGCATAATGTATGTTATTGCTAGATTTACTCCTTAGCCCATGCCCCATCACATCTCCAAAGGAATGTATCGAATTACCAGTAACCCTGTATATACGTGAGAATTTTAGGACATTAGTCCGAGCTCTAGGCAAGTAAAGTTTGATTATGACGCGAGTTAACTAGAAATATGAAAATTAAATTTGTGAAGTATCTCGCTATATTAGATTACAATTTTTACGATTATACCAATCATATATTTATTTTGTTAATTTTTATTATCATTTAGTTATTCACTTTAGTTAAGTTATTTAGTTTTAATTATTATTTATTTGTTTTATATTTGTAAAATTTCTGCCCTGTAATTTGGTTTTCTGTCTGAGCAATCTTAACCAAAATAAATAAAAATATAGCGAACAATCCTCAAGTCCAAAGTCAAGGCTGCCCGGAAAGAGGTTGTAAAAACGCAGAAAATATCCATTACCCGCCGACATTGCCAGGATCGGAGTTGGGATTCGAACCCTGAATGCGCAGAGTCTGACCAAGCGTATTCGTCTCATAACACTCTGTATCCGGCTGCACTACCGTGTCTCTAAACTGGTAAAAATATGGTAAATAACATGCTAAGTCATAATCTGAAAACAAAAGAGATGTATCACATATTTCCATGGTTTAATCGTAGTATATGTAGAAATATTAACCAAAAATCACGTTTTTTGACGTACATGTAGGGAAATCGTAGGCGAAAATGTCCACAGTGATTTTAAATCTCTCAGGAAAATGAGACATTTCAAAAAGTTTTACAGTTGAATTTTGTTAAGGCTAGTTAAAAGCGAAGTGAGTATGCCGTGATAGAAACAGCCTTAACATGGATTGAAAATTATTTAGAGGATAGGTACCAAGAACAAAGTGAACAATAGGACATCTACTAAAGTCCCTAGCTTATATGGGGTGCCGCAGGGTAGTGTGTTGGGGCCCCTTCTACTCATTATGTACGTGAATGATATAAGTCGTGTCTTATCTTATCTTATGGGCTGGCTATATTTTGTTTGGATATTGCAATGAGTATGTCCTCGCTGCAGCACGTCCGCTAAAATTATTTTGTGCGTAAACACATATATCCCTCATTTCCCTATTTGAAAAATTATTATGTTTAAGCATTGTAAATAAAAAAGTTAAAGAAATTAGCTCGAGGAACACAAGAACAAAATAAAATGATTAAATGACGTAAATGACAGAACTGAAACGTAACCAAAGCACACTTTTCAATAAATACACTTTGTTTCATTAATTTTGAATTTGTCTTTCAAAAAATTATTGAAATGTTTAACAGCACTTTCCTGGAAAACGATTGGAGTTATCAAGTTCTACAAAGTGTACCTTTTATACGTGGAGATGACGCCCCCATCAGATGTTTTTGTCAGAAGTACCACAACGTTTTGTCAAAAAAAAAATGAAGAAAAATCACCATCAGATACAGGTCCTGCGGCGCCCTCTATGATCTAACGTGATGTAATACATAAATTATTGTTTCTTAGAATAAAAAAAGTTCCTCTAGCAAATTTGGCGAAAATCAGTCAAGAGGCTGTTGAGTTATTGCAAAGAAAGGAAAATAATTTGAACTTTGACTCCCTGTATCTTACTCCACAGCAACATTTTACCAAAGCATATTCTCATATTTTGGTCCAAAGACTCTACACCTGAACTATGGTCTATTATTAACGGTCCACCCTATATACAGATGTTAGAGTACAATAATGACTATGTACAAAACTGTAAATAGCTTGTGTTAAATAAAACTCTATTCTATTCTATAAAATTTGTTGCGCGCTAATTACTGACGCAATCAATTTTAGAGTATCCGTCAGATGGTCCGTGGACGCGCAGGCATGCGACATAATTCCACACGAGGACCCAACCATCAGTTATTTTTGACGAGCCCATAATTTTCCGTACGCTCTGTAGATGCACAGCTAACTAAAAAGGGTCGAGGGTTACACATATAGGGCTCCCCTAAGCGAACTCACGTCACGCCTCAGGGCGGGGCATGCCTGTCTTGAATAAGACATGTTCTACACCATATATTATGCATTTAGCGCGAGCTTTCGCAGAAAAAACAGACAGAGAACGATGAGTTTGAAGAGAATACCAAATTAGGTTAGTCCTTCATAAACTCCACTTTGAACGCGAGTTTTTATTGTCGCCGGTGCGTTTCTGGGGACTGGGTCATCTTCAGGGCGTCTCAGGTCATAAGAAATGCGACGATGAAATATTAAGATTGCATGGAAGTGGCGGATCTATTAGAACATGACTTACAGGGTAGCAGCAAAACATCAAGTTGCATTGGGAAAAAATGGGCTTGAGGAAACGGGACGGATATTGTCTGAAATGCCGGCGGGGTCGGCAAAAATTCTTATTTATTTAAACTCGTCATAGATAACATGTTTATTGGTGATCAAATAAATATTTATTTATATACAGTATGCACACCGCATAAAGTATGTAAATGAAATAAAGGATGATTAGTATAGTAGCTAATAAAATCTTTAATAAGACTTTTGTAACGTCATCATTGTTCCAGATATGACGGCATGGTGGTTTCTTTTCAAATGGCAACCTACATTTTTGGTAGTGCCGCTTGAAGTAACCTTTTCTTTTACATACAGGGCTTAAAAGGCTATGATATGTTACATAACACTATTTTTAAGATAAATAACGTTTTATCTATCCATAACAATGTATGCTTATTCAACGATTATGAAATGAAAAGAATTGTAAAAAAGAGTTAAACGAAATCTTTAAACTGTTCGCTATTTACTCAGAGACAATATTCTATCCTAAATGACAATGCATATACAATTGTTAGTTCTATTATTTTTCCATGTCAATCTGACAAAATTCAATTTAAATTATAGATCCATTATTTGGAAATACCGACTCGTATATCAAAAATTGTAAACATTTTATTGAAAAAATTTATGAAAACGATATTCATGAGTCACACCTGATGGTCAGTTTTGATGTAGTTGTCTCTATATCAAAATTGGAAACCATGTCATTGGTCTCTTTTTCATTGATGGTAATTTGAACGGAGATAATTATTTAGCTCTGCTCCAAAATAATGTGCCAACTTTAGCAAACTTATATACAGCTCAAGCAAATACACAAGTTCCAGCGGATGTAATATGGTTCCAGCAGGATGAAGCACCACTACATTATGGAAAAGATGTCTGGCAATACCTCGACTTAACATTTCCAAATCCGGGGATAGGGAGGCGAGTGTCACTAGAATGGCCAGCACGTTCTCCTGATCTTAGATCTTACACCCTTAGATTTCTTTCTATGAGGACATATGAAAAGTATGGTATACAAAACTAAGCCAAGTGATATAGCCGGCTTAAGAAGAAGAATTACGGATGTGGTTAGGTCGGTCACGCCTCAGATGTTAGAAAACGTTAGAAGACATTTTTATTTACGATTAGGATACTGTTAATACGTTCAAGGAACTCATTTTAAACATTGAAATTAAGTTTTTTTTAGTTTGTTGGTGTGAATTAGTATGATTGGTGGTCGAGAGGTGAGTGCACTTGCCTCTCACCCAAAATTTCCGGGTTCGATCCCCGGTCGTAGCAGTGGAAAATACTGTGAGAGGGATTTTTCCACTGTACAAGGATATTGGGTGTGTGTCCCTTGTCTCTAATTGTGTAGACCCCTCCCACACAAGACTCTTCTAGAGCCTTCCGGGATAAAGGGGGTCGTAATTACCTGTGGTGTTATTTATTTATTTATTTATTTATTTATTTATTTATTTTTGCACGGTCGACCTTTTTGCTTATTTACAAGATCTGTTACCAAGACGGTAGGTTATGTTTACTGGTTGCTAGGCCTAACACGTCGGTAAGTGATTTTACCGACGTCTAAACTGTAAGTAAAATTAATATAATACATGTGTTATTTCACAAAAATAAGAACAAAAAATAAGAACATTTCTATTTATTTAAAGAACGAATATTATCTAAATAATAAACATATAAAAAACACGCAAACATTTAGAGACATTAAAATTGAGTGTACAAATGGTACAATTATTAATTTTAATCCCGCTCGTACTTGCCGTGCTGGTTTTCAGCATATTGAACGAAACTGCTGTACTGGAAAACGGGGCAGCATCGTGTAGAATTTTCTCGGCAAATTCGATTTTATTCTGCACAGAATCTTCCACATAGCTCTCTGCTACCGAAGAAGATATCCACCCTACATCTATTTTAAGCCCTAATATGCCAACACCTTTATTAGCCAAACAGTGTTGCCGAGGTCCTTCTAAAATAATGGCCAGTATAATTTTCAGGGTGCTCTAATTTCAGATATTTGGCAATTTTTGATGGCCAACTTCCAATAGTCCCCCTTCCCATCACCTGCGTACTGCATTTTCCACGTTGATAATTTAAAAATAAATGTTTGCCCTTCGTATGAACTGATCGGAGCTCACTGTATTTTCTCAAAATTTCTACGTAGTGGACTTCTTCATTTGTTTTATTTGTTACGGTAAAAGGCCGTTGTACATTGGTTTTCCTATTTGGAATTTTTACAATGACCATATTCTTGATGATCTTCTGTCATCTATCGTCATACTATAAAATTCGTCCCTTCTGCATGGCCCTGCTATTCCTAGGATCAGTCCTACCTAAAAATAAAAATATATTTAACTTTTGTTGTCATATACTACTAGTATAACCATAAATACCTTAAGGATTAGAAATCCATCATCGGAAGCTTCATTTTAAAACTGTGTAACGCCTTCTTTGGTAAATACACTAGCTTTCTTAGGTCTGCATCCAATATTCTTCCTTTTCCGATAAGCAATCAAGGTAAAAAATTTTGAAATATCAAAAGCATATTTAAGGAAACTGTTGTTTGTTTTGCTTAAAGCAACAAGCTTGAGGGTCATTATTAGAGAGAATTATAAGGATTTGTGAGTGCACGCGGTAAATTCGGTGAGATAATTTTTTGAAATTCTAGTAATATGTCAAATCGTGAATGTGACATTTTAAATAAATTATAAAACTGTCAATAATTATTTGTTGCATAGCAATGTAAGTGATAATCTCCCTAGGGAGATTATCAGTGTAATTCTTTAATAATTGGATGAATTTTGCCATGTGACTAGAAATGAACGGATTTTATTGGATTTCTATTCCGTCAAAAAATTATTTTGGAAATATATAACACACATATAACCCAGTTGTCAGGGACTAATTTTGATGAAAAGTTAGAATTAATTGTTACCTCGCTAATTTTTTCATGAAAGGCTAGTTTTTACTAGTAGAAAGTGGCCCGAAAAAGTTTACCAAAATTTACCCCCGCGAGCCCTTATAAACAACCCTCTAAAACGGGAAAATTCAGTTTTTTGCTAATATTTCGAAAAATAATGAAAATAAAAACGAAGAGCACCACGTGAAAGAGCGGGAAATTTTACAAAAAAATAGTACTTATAAAACTTTTTAAAAATAAATTGTTCCCTTAGCATGAGAAATTATTGGAGTTCCTCAATATTTCAAGCGCGTCACACAGGAAAATTAAGCATTTCTCGACCGTCATATATATCATAATATATGATTTGCAGGAAACAACTACTCAGCGGGAAAATACCCCGACCTGCGTTGAATTACACCTTACGAATCATGAAAGAATGGTAGCCAATATCATTTGTCAATTCCCTGACCAGATATAGACCGGTTTCGAACTTATTAGTTCTCATCAGTATGCCATAGGTCATGGAACAGACAAATGGTATATACACTATATGATATGATATATATTCTATATATTGTCTGAAAGTTATTTGTGGTATTCTACGAATATTCTTTCCTATTATTTGGGTTTTCTACCACATGTATTATTATCCTCTTCAAAAACAAATCACCGAATCTACAAAATAATAGAATTATTGGAAAAAGCCTCTGCGCCCGTGACGTTTACGTCAAAGGAATAGTCAGAGGTTAAGTTTTGCAAATAATATAAATCGAAATAACACAGAAATAATATATTTTGCTGACGTTTCGGAAATTATCACCAATTTTAAGCAACATATTTATGGAGAATTTAGAACACACATGTTCAAAATTGTATAAACAAACCGGTTGTCTGTTGGAGATATGTTGACGACATCTTTGCAATTTGGCCTCATGGTGTCGATTTACTAGATAGTTTTTTGGAAAATATAAATAGTAAGGAACCGTCTATTAAATTTACATTAGAAAGAAAGTAGGAATGAACTACCGTTTTTAGATGTTTTAATTAGAAGGGTAAATAATACAATTGAAACAAGCGTTTATAGAAAACCAACACATACTAATAGATATCTGAATTTTAACTCAAATCAGTCAATAAATGTTAAAAGGGGTGTTGTAAAATGTTTATACGATAGGGCCAAAATAATTTCCTCTAATAATGAAATATTAAGTAACGAGAAAAAATTTATCAAAGAGGTTCTAGTACAAATTCAATATCCTGAAGCCTTTGTTGATAGAGTTTTTATAAATGTTGAAAATAGGGACAATCAGGTACGACAAAAACCTGAACGTTATTATACAGCAGCAATTCCTTATGTATACGGACTATCGGAGAAGCTACGCCGCCGTATAGGTGATATTTCAAACGGGGAACACTTTAAGATCTATTTTAACAAAAACAAAATCGATAAACAGGGAGCAGAATTCAAAAACTGTATTTATAATATCCCGTGCGAATGTGATAAATGTTATGTGGGTAAGTCATCTAGACCTTTCAGTGTGAGGCTGGATGAGCACAAGAATTACATTAGAAAGAATAAAATTCAGAAATCAAAGATTTGTGAACATGGTTGTTGGGAAAACGGACATAAAATAAACTGGGACTCGGCAAAAATTTTAACAAAAGAAGCAGATACCAAAAAAAGAAAAATTAAAGAATCAGCAATAATCTTATTAAATGAAGAAAAATACGTATCAAATTGTTCTGTAGATATTTGTACAACCTGGCTACCAATGTTAAAAGAAGAACTTAACAAATCATCAGTTCTGTGTTCTGTGTAAGTAGTAAGTATCTATGAAAATAACATAAATAGAATCTTAAAGCTGTGTATTTAACATACACAACAAAATAAGAGTTCTTCCAAAAAAAGCTTTGAAAACGGAAAGAGACTACTTTCCGAAACGTCAGCAAAATACATTATTTCTGTGTTTATTCCAATTTATATTATACGCAAAACATAACCTCTGACTATTCCTTTGACGTAAACGTCACGGGCGCAGAGGATTTTTTCCAATAATTCTATTATTTTGTAGATTCGATGATTTGTTTTTGAAGAAGATAATAATACATGTGGTAGAAAACCCAAATAATAGGAAAGAATATATTCTATATTTCGAATATAGAAAACTGTATTGCAAACTGACTTTTACTCTATTTTTATAAGTAAAGTGGCAATAAAACAAATGTTTTAGTCAAAACCACTGCTAACTGACTTTTAACAAGTGAAAACCTGCCAGCGCACACTGTATATAGATACAGAATAATGGAATAGGTATACGAGTTCTTTTTTTGTACCTGTAATTATCGATAAATATAAAAGCTACTCGATGAGAAATTACCATACAATAAATGGCCGGCACTATATTTGTATGTATATCATAGAATAAAATAAATATACGCTAATGACAATAGCTATATAAGAAAACGTTCCCCGTCACTGTCAACAAAAATTATGGGAATTTTTATCGATTTGAAGAGCTAATGACATATTACGGTTTAGTATTATTTTCATTAGCACGACCATTAAGCATTGTTGTACGTCATTTAGAAGTGTACATGTGGAGAATTATTTATTTATTCCCTTTTTTTATTGTTTACCGTACCTTCGGTTTATTGATCATGTTCGAATGGTGTACAAACAGTAAAAAATCATTAGACGAGAGGCATTTTTTTTGTGTCGTGAATATTTGATGACTGCCTCGACTTCGACACGAAGTGCGAAGTTTCAGAGGAGCTCGAGGAGTGCGGTGGAGCTGGAGCAGTAGAAGGGATGGAAGAGAAGCAAAACTGACATTGTAATAATACTAATAATTATTATTTATTTATCCATCAGTACAAGACCAATTACAAGTCGAACATTTACGACTATGAATATTGAACGATACAGAATAATAACGTTAATGCACTAATTAATTGAACAATTAAATAATTATGTTTATAACTCACCATTATATCTGTAATGGCAGGTACAAAGTTATAAGTGGTCACGATTCTGCGAGATTATTGTTATTTCAAAAGAATAAATGTGTAGTAAAGTAAAAATACCTACTACTAATGTCCAGAATTCCACTGTTTTCTATGAAAGGAAATCGATTCATTGCCAAATATCAAGGTGCACAATGTGAGTTTCCAACTCAATTGAAAATAATGTCCTATAGCTTGTGACATACTACGTCTTCAATAGGAAAAGGTAAAATAAAATCTGATTTCAATAAACAGGTAGATTAATCTTAAAGGAAGGACTTACAGTGCTGGGCTGTTGTGCATTGCTAGCCGTAGACTAGTTTCGAGCTCTCATCAGTACGACGTAGGTGAATGCACCATCATTGTTCCTCTAGCCATCAACTTACAGATAAGAAGTATCCGCAACTTGTCGATAGCTCCATCTGGTGGCGACTTATTGTAATTGTAAAATTTCGGCCCAATGTAAACAAAGTATCTTTGACCAATACTTTTATGAGTCCTGTGTATAATAAAGTGAGCCGCTTCTTGTTCTCTGGTATTACGTTCGTGATCTATCCTACTAATGTACTGTTTATTTCGAAACAAAAATAACAGAATATTCTTAGCGTAAAGCTGCCGCAAATCTAGTATATTAAGTTCCAAAAATAATTGTTCCGTGGGGTATAGGAAGGGTTTAAAATATATGATTTTTAGAATTTTTTTCTGAATAATCAGATATGCTTTCCTTACTCCTCCCCAACCAATTATGCCATACTGAATAATGGATTCGATAAAAGCATAGTATAATATTTTAGGATGATTCAAGGGTAGTATCTGTCGACATTGATAAAATTTAAACATTAAGCCCCGAATTTTTGTTATTGTATTATTTACATGTATATTCCATCTTAAATGCGAGTCAATAAAAATACCGAGGTATTTAATAGATCGAGTTAGTGAAATTAAAAGATTATTTACTGATATGGTGCTGTAGTCAAGTAGATATTTCTCGTAAGACGTAAAGGGAATAATTTTAATTTTATCTACATTTATTGTTAGCAAATTCGCCCTAAACCAATCAAAAACTTTCTTTAAATCCCTTTCAGCCAAATGTCTCACGTCATCCCAGGTATGCCCAGTATACAAAATAACTGTATCATCAGCAAATGATATTATTGTTCCAGAAGAATTCAATGTTTGTAAGCTGTTTAAATATATAGTAAACAACGCAGGTCCTAGAACTGTACCCTGTGGTACTCCACAGGTTACAGTTTTCTCTTTGCTTAAGACATTTTTTATTTCAACTTTTTGTTTCCCTTCCTCCAAAAAACTTTTAAATAATTTTAAGACATTACCTCTAATCCCAAAGTTTTCAAGTTTTTCTAGCAAAAGTCCATGACTGACGGTGTTAAAGGCTTTTACTAAATCAACAAAAACACCCAGACATACTTTCTTGTTATCCATAGCATCGGGTATTATTGATGTCACTTTTGCTATTGCATCTTGGGTTGAGAGGTCTTTTTGAAATCCAAACTGGATATCAGATAAAATTTTATTTTTATTTAGATAATCAACTAAACGTGACTTTATAATTTTTTCAAATAATTTTGCGAAAGAACAGGTTAAAGAAATTGGACGATAATTTGATACATCTGTTTCACTTCCTCCTTTGAGAACTGGTCTAATGATTGCCTTTTTAAAATGCGTAAGAAACTCTCCACATTCAATGCATTTATTTATAATAAACCACAGTGGATCCACAATAGTATCAATTGTTGACTTTAATAATTCATTTTTTATACCATCTGGACCTGGTGACTTATTATTTATTAGTTGTAGTACAATTTGTTTAATTTCTGTTACATTTGTATAATTTATATACATAGAGTGGGGAAAGTTCACAATTTCATTTAACATCGGTATCTGCACTATTTTAGAAGCAAGTTTTTCACCTACTTGAGAAAAATGGGTGTTAAATTTGTAACTTATTTCTTCAGGATCTATCACTTCATCTTCATTTTTGTAGTTATTCGAAAACTCTCTTACGACATCACCCTACTCCCACCCAATCACCCTACTATACGAGTTATTTATTGTCGGATATTTACATAATTTGGTAGTTGTGTAATAATTGTTAAGCATTAGGACACATTTTTTATCCAAAACACTATTATGAAATGAATATTTGAAAATTGGTAGCAATATTTTAAAATATTTAGAAGTCGGCCATTTGTAGTGGTGAAAAGTGGGACACGCTGTATATATTTTATTTATAAAATTAACTTTTCTTAATTGAAGTGGGATATACAAAAATGAATTTGTAACTTACCACCCATCGTTTATTTTTCGCTGACATCACAGTACTTTCAACTTGGCTCGGTGATTAACTTTAACACCAAAAACAAAAAAGAAAGCAGGGATTACCGCATTATGATGCGCTTTCTAACAAAACACGGGAATTAAAATAGTAAAGTCGGAGTGTCAACTTACGCTTCAGAGTCAATTAAACGGTGGTGTTAGAGGTCTTCCTACTGTCATCGCTCTGTAAAGAGAACATAATATTTCATTTAGTTTTTTGTGACAGAACAAACAGAAATCTCTAAGTAGACTGGCTATGCTTAATACTTGAGTACATATTTGCTTTGGGCTCTTTAGCTTATGCCGCCATATTTGAACAGAGCTCTTGTTTGAACAATAATCAATTTGGAAGCGAGGCACTCACCGTCTCTATATACTTAATTCGTTTTTGAGAGGATTTTTTTAAACATCCAACCGGGATGGATTATTGGAAATGAACAGTAATAAGTATAAGAGAAATTCGTGGAACAGTGGCTTGAAGAAAGCAGCCTTCGGGCGCTGCCAAATGCGAATTTACAGTAACCACAGTAAATACTTTAACGACGTTTAATAACCCAAAAACGGTATATGACTGGGGTAACATATGGTATATTTTTGAAATTAGGAAGAAATTTAATAATATATATGGTATCCCATTTAAAAATCATATTATTTTTTTGTATCCCTGAAATCAGCATTTTAACAAAATTCAGTCATAACAACACAACTTTTCTTTAAAACTTTTTCTTTAATAGACAATAATAACGGTGATAAGGGGTGTGTAATTTATAATGAATAACCGAACTTCGCACTTTCATTTATGGGTATTGTTTTTTCTATTTCACTCTGTATTTTTGATTTAAATGAATAAGGGCAGAGAAGACGGCAGCTGCGCGGATTAACGCGTCAGCGTTCTCTCTGAGTATATCTAGCGAAGTGGGTTCGAGCCCTACCTGTTGCGAAATAATTTTTCAGTATGAATTGTCCCCAAGAAGTGGTTCGGATCCCACTATAACTGTAGGACCCCGTCACCTTTATTCAGGCAAATATAGATTACCTAGACTTAGAGGATTATTCAGGTGAGCTGGAAGGCGGTTAAAAAACATTTATTATTATTATTAAATTGATAACCAAAAGAGCAATACAATAAGAATCGAAATTAAAATTGTGCGATACTCCTCACTCTGGTCATATAGTGTGCAATAGCCTGACTTCCCTTAAACGACTGAGCAGTGCTTACTATAAGAGAAAAACTTGTCAACACTTGCATAATATCTTACATCATTCAATTATGTCGCTTCGCTCTAATGGACTGGTAACAGCTTTGCAAAAATTATTACTATACTATGAGATGCAACAGATTATCTCCCGTTGGCCTGAAAGGAGAGGGCGCAAGTCCCAACCACGTTGCCGAATTTACGCATATTTCCCCACTGACAGTGGACATTTATATTTCAATAAAATTTGAATAAATAATCGATGGTAACTTTTCACAGAGTTATTGATTGAAAATGAGAAGGAACATCTATCACAGATTAATAAGAGTTTTTACTATCATTTTTTTAATACCCAAATGATTTTTCAAAATATCCCTATAGGAAGCGAAAATTTATCGCATTTGGCATCAATGTAACGTGGTAAATTGTAACCTCACTTTACGGTCTGTCATGGTATTTGGACATGTTAATGTATTCCATAGTAAATTAATTTACACAGGCGGAGTTTGAAATACATCATAATATTTGAACCTATTCAGCACTATGAGTCCCAAAAATTCTTAAAAATAGTTATTTGAAAAATATGAGAAAAATATGGAAAATAAAAATTATTTATTATTATTTTGATCTAAAATGTCGACGACGCTCATGAACACGCAAGTAAACTTCCTTACTCGTTTGTAGGTTATGTATGCGCTTAGTAGTTGCCAAATTTACATCATATGTGACAGATTGTGGTCTGTGATTGTGTATTTGTATGGCAACATCGCGGATACTGCTTGTAGGCATGAAGCTCAATGTGAGATTTATCAGTCAGTGTTTCACTTGCGGAACGATTTTAGGAGTTTTTTGTTAAAAGTTTATCTATGGAATTTTGAATTTAAAACACCACGGATTAAATAAATAAATAAATAAAACAAATAAATCTTTATTTACCATAAAAAATAGTACAAAGATGGTGCTCGTCCAATGGCCCCAAGACAAAAAAAAAAAGGTAAATTAACTAAATCCTAAACCTAATAAAAATAAGGAAGACTTTATAACGATGTAACGCTGAAGGTGCAAGGTGGGGGGGGATCAATGAAAATAATTAAGTTATACTGAATTACAGATTTAAATATTATGGTGTATTTCAAATTCACCCTGTATTTATTTTTTATGGGGCATTTTAACAAATTTAATATGGCGGTACATTGTGTGCTGTGTTGCTGTGCTGTATATTTTATATTGAACGCAAAGGCGGTATCAAATTTCCTGTCACCAAGAGACAGCCAATATCGTGTGCTTATTCATATGTTGGAATATTCAGCATTGGAAGATATAGTCGAGATCGGATTTACGGTGCACTCAAAAAAAGCAACAAAAACTTTACGACCTCATTATTATCGTCGTTGAAACATGCGGCATGGTCTCATCAAACAAGCCGACGCACATTAAAGTCAATTTGTGATCTAAATAGTACAGAGCCGTACTTAAAATTCGTATGTATTAGAATGTACATGTTATTAATACTAGACCGTAATGCGCTGTTAAAATTGCATGACTGAGTTGCTGATCTAAATATTTCAAGCGCGTACCTGTGCGCAATTACCTTTGCGATTAGTTTAACGATATTTTAATGAGGTCGTAAAGTTTTTATTGCCTTTTTTGAGTGCACCGTAAATCTGATCTCGACTATATACGGAACAGTAGTCCATTAGAGCGTGTCGGCACATTGAATGGCTTAAGCATAATATTTATAAATTATTTTTTTCTGTTTACATTAATACTTGGAAACGATTATATTTTAACTAATTCAAACTCCCAGGTGATGACCATGATGGGACATCACTACAACCAGATGTCGCCTGATGCCGCGTTGTCAGATTACATTGTAAGTCTAGAAAACTCTTAAACATAAATTAAATTAATTAGGTTAGTCAGTAAAATTAAGTTTTAGTCGTCTCTTGATGATGCTGGCTTGGTTGGTGAAACCAAGCCAGCTGTAGTGTTTGCGAACGGTATTTCATTGTCAGAAAATGAGGTATAATCTGTTCTGGGCAATGCTTTTAAATCTATTGCATTAATTGTGAAAATGAGAAAAAGTTTTAAATGTTACATCATTCAGAATAGGGGGGAAATTCTGAATAAAAATGGTTCTTATAATTTATTTATTCATTTATTTTTTCTTTATAAAATATAAATTAAAATAGAATAAAAAGCTAATTTTGAAGACCCAAGGCTATACCTGACCAACACAACCTTGATTATGTGAAACGTTAATGAAAATAGACACCTAATGATACCTAACTATCGAAACAGTATTCATATAATATAATTTTACATCATTAGAATTCATGGCAAACCCTGATGCCTACTGAATGGGCGAAATCAATTAGTTCTGTGAAAATATTGATATTTCAATTTCATGATGTCAGATCAAAGTGAAATTTTATGTGGATATTCTAGGCAACGAATATGATCGCTTGCCGTAAAACTGCCAGAAGTGTGTTACCTTAACTTTATCCAGTTTCAACCAAACAAAGATTAAAATTTATAAAAAAAAAATTAATCCAACAAAATCACAAGAGAGCATTTTTTTATAAGTCAATGAATGAAGGATATTCGATATTTCGTGAAATTTCATCGAAGAAAAGTTTTAATAGGGAATGAAGATAAAACTTTTTCCAATTTCATTCGAGTAAAGATTAAAATCCATAAAAAAATTGACCAATCAAAATCACAAGCGAGAATATTTTTGAAGTTAATAAATAAAGATATTAGGCCATCTGACGATGCTAAATACTCACATGTTACTGCCTTTTCATTCATAGCATTGGATTTCAATGGAACTGGAAATACGAAACTGATAACCCAAGTGACAAATTAAATGCTATTTAATCTGGCTATCGTTTTATAAAGGTTTTATGAAGGATGCTTGCAGATTAACTAATTTTAAATGGTTTTAAAATTGCTTTATAAAATATACATGTAGACACGTATATATGTAAAACCTTCTCCTTCTTGGAAAGCGGTTTCTTGTTAAAATACTCAATAAAGCAACGAGTGGTTTATTAAATACACCATAAATCGTATTAGCTTTTAATATACGTGAATGAAACTAAAATCTCTTGAGGTTGTGATATATTAATTTGACAAGAACTCTGAGGGGACGTATACAGAATGTCTGAGGCGACGCCAAAAAGCAAGTGGAAAAAACTAAAACCTCTGGCAATTTAAAAAAAAATTATATTAAATTATTTAAAACTCTTAATGATACTTCAATCAATCAATCACTAGCAAATAGGTTAGAATTTAGGCGGGAAACGTTGGAATAATCATAACACCACTTTAATACTAAGCAGTCTTATGAAGGTTCTGACTTCAAACAGAGTCCAGTTTTAACCAGGATTATAAGACTTTATTCAAGTACAAATTGATCTACACATGTGAACATTTAGTTTTAACTAGGATTGATTATACGAATCCATTCAAGTTCAATTTGATTTTTCTAGGACAGAAAGAACTTTTAGGTAACTAAATTAAGTCTTTTTATACTTATGTAAGTAATTAATGTTTTATTTATTACTTTCATAAGAGTTGAAGATCTTAAAAATTATTCAACGAAAATAGAACGGTTTTGTTTCTAAAGCGGCCATTTTCCTATAGTGTCCATTTTTTATCATGTCGTCTAGCTTGGATTTTTTCTTTGAAAAATATAATGAAATATATTTATTCCACTATTTTTTGTGTAAAAAACATATAAATTATTATTGGAGTTTTGTAATGTTAATAACCAAAAATTGATTTTTCCTTGGAATTTTCATAAAATACAAAAATTACTAAGGAGTATTGAAAAATTTAGAGTTAAGTTTCATACATTTCAACAACTGTTTGTCGCTTGAAACTTTTGGGAGTACCGACATCATTTAGCGGCTTTTGATAGGTATACTCTAAATGTTTTGGGCGTTTGACAAACCTATGACGTCGCCAATATATTATATTAAACATCAACTGCCATTGAAAGCTATATTTTATAAATATTGATACTTCTTATACTTAATAGTGAAAAATGTATAGAAATAAAGTATGATTAATTTAAAAATATACATATTCTTATACTTTCCACATTGCGTCTCTATTGATATGCACGTTATAATAATAAATCTGTGGAGGATAAACAGAATATTTTCATGACACTTAACTGAATATCAATATTTTTCATTTCTTCGTCGTTTAAGAAAAAAAAACAGTTCTCCCTCATTCCACAACAAACGACATAAATAGATATGTTATTCCCCACAACTCAATCTCTTGGGCCACTGTAGACTTAAAAATATGGAGACCTTCTTTCATAAAACATCATGAACTCATCGCATGCTAGAAAATATCTCCGATATCTACATTCAAAACCCCTTATCCACGAAGGCCTAAGGTCCCATTTCCCATCAAGCTCGAGCTCTCTCGCGGCACCCTTCCCGTTTCCCAACCGCATTAAGCCCGCTGGAAATTCGTCCTTACGTCCGCGGCTCGGTTGGTAACATTTGCGTTTTTACTTTGGTAATTTTAGAGTGTTAATACAACAACGAAATGGCCACTAATGCTCCGAAGGTGTTTGGGTTATGTGGGCTTGTCACGCGATTCCCGTATATATATAGTAAGACCGAGGGTCGTGAGGGTGAGCACATCGGGGATATTATGTTTTATTTAGCTTGGCTTTGCCGTGTATCGATGGAAAAACTGCGGCGGGTTTGTCGCCCGCCGTGAAGACGAATCACGGGATTTTTCTGTTTGCGACACGACACTCGCACGTTCTTTTGCTGTGTCTGCGGAAAAGGGAAGGAATTTGTCTGGTTTCATGCGAATGTTAAATTTTATCCTCTCGTCTATTTTTATATATATATTGTTCTCTATTTAGCTATTTTATTATACAGCAACGTACAGAGTAACTACCTTACTAATTAGCAAACTTTTATTAAATCCTACTATAGCTTTAAACATTTGAATTATCAATAGAATTATTATAACAGCTTAAATTTATTCCTAAAAGCCTAGCGGTATATAGGTACACAGAGATTCCCAGCTGTTGATTCAGAAGAAACATTCCAGATTGTTTTGTTCAAAAGAGTGGCCTTTGTTGTTGATTCAAGTAAACATACATCAACTTTAGAAGAGTTTCTCTGCTGTTTCTTATTCTAGACTGTTTTTACACTATTTACAATAGATTTTGCAGAACTTTTTAGGTGTTGATACAGGAGAAATTAAACTATGTTATTCTTGCTACAACAAGTTTAGAAGCACCCCCTTACTGGTAATTTAAAAAAAACTAGACTGTGTTTTCCTCCCCTGCAACAGATTCAGAAGAGCTTCTTAGATGTTGATTCAAGAGAAATGTTTTTGACTGTATTGTTCTTTCTTGTACAAAAAACAAGTAGGCTTTGCTGTTGATTCAAGCAAAAGTACAACTTTAGAAGAGTTTCTCTGCCGTTTTTCGTTCTAGACTGTTTTTACTCTCTTTACAACAGATTTGGCAGAGCTTCTTAGCTGTTGATTCAGGAGAAATTAAACTACGTTATTCTTCCTACAACAAGTTTAGAAGCACCCCCTTACTGGTAATTTAAAAGAAACTAGACTGTGTTTTCCTCCCCTGCAACAGATTCACAAGAGCATCTTAGCTGTTGATTCAAGAGAAATGTTTTTTCTAACCGTATTGTTCTTTCTTCTACAACAAAAGATTAGCTTTTGCTGTTGATTCAAACAAACGTACATGAACTTTAGAAGAGTTTCTCTGCTGTTCCTCATTCTAGACTGTATTTTTACTCTCTTTACAACAGATTCAGCAAAGCTACTTAGCTGTTGATTCAAGCAAACGTACATCAACATTAGAAGAGTTTCTCTGCTATTTCTCGTTCTAGACTGTGTTTTTACTTTCTTTACAACAGATTTAGCAGAGCTTCTTTGTTGCTGATTCAGGAGAAATGCTTTTGACTGTATTGTTCTTTCTTCTACAACAGATTTAAAATAGTTTATTTGTTGCTGATTCAAGAAAAACATTCCAGACTGTGTCTTCGCCCTTTATAATAGATTCAGAATAATTTCTTTGCATTGACTTAAGAAAAACATTCTAAACTGTGTTGTTTTTTCTCCCTCGATTGATTTTTTTGCCATTTACATTTTTATTGACGTGTCAAAAAGTTGCGGTGAGTTTTATAAAAATTGCATATGAAATTATTATTACTATTTGATTCGCAATCCGAATATTAAACCGTTCATGACATGAAATCGTACAAGTTTCTGAGAATGCTCCTTTTTAATACTTCAATAAATCAAACGGAATATGAAAGGTAAATTATAGCAAGCAAATCAAAGCACACTAAGTGAATTAACAACCCTCCCTCGTGCCCGTTTGCGCCTCGATTGTTTTATGTGCTGCACAGGTACAAAACTAAGAACCATCTAATGCTTTTGGTGACGACAAGTAACGAGCGATGGCCATAAATAATTTAAAAGAGTCAACTTTTAATGTTTCAAGACCAAGGCGGCTCGTTTACAAAAGGACCTTTTACTCCCCGGGGCTCCTACATAGATCTTAAGCATTGGCTTTTATTGCTGCCAACATTTTTTTATTTTGTACCAACATGAAACACGGAACGGTTTTGTTCCGATCGGCAAATTAGGCGAGTATTGATGTTATTGATTTCGATGATGAGTTTCTGTGAATTGATAAAAGTGTACAGGGTAAAAAATGGAAATTATTGTTATCTCTGCTATTATCAGTTATCACGGATCCTGAATTTATATACAACTTTTCAGAGTTGTTACACAGGTTAAACGTGTTAAAGCACTTGAATATTTAACTGATTTATAAAAGAGTAGACGTACAGTGGTTGCTATTTTATCTTTCTAACAATATAAAACATGTCATAAAAATTTTAACTGATAGTAATAATAATAATGCATCTTTATTAACTAAAAAAGCTACAATTGAATCATAAGGATATTTAGAACAGAAGTCCAATAACTATTCACTAGCTGATCTTAAATCTATATATATATATGGTATAAGACTAGCAGGTTGGCCACTGTCATTTGTCTGCTCCATGACCTATGGCATACTGAGATGAACTAATAAGTTCGAAACCGGTCTATGTCTGGTCAGGGAGTTGACAAATGACATTGGCTACCAATTTTTCATGATTTGTAAGGTGTAATTGAATGCAGGTCGGGGTATTTGCCCGCTGAGTAGTTGTTTCCTGCAAATCATGTATAATAACACCATATATATATATATATATATATATATATATATATATATGGTATAGTGGTGAGAGGTAATTGAATCCTCTCATGTGGTCTAATGCTACTATACACCAGACATCATAGATGTCTCCGTGGTGCATAGCGACTTGCCATTTTGCAAGTACCGAGAGCGGCGACCTTCAGCCCTTGGTGGACTTAACCTATATACTGTTATTATACATGATTTGCAGGAAACAACTACTCAGCGGGCAAATACCCCGACCTGCATTGAATTACACCTCCCAAATCATGAAAAATTGGTAACCAATGTCATTTGTCAACTCCCTGACCAGACATAGACCGGTTTCGAACTTATTAGTTCTCCTCAGTATGCCATAGGTCATGGAGCAGACAAATGACAGTGGCCAACCTGCTAGTCTTCTACAGACTAATGTAAATGGTATAGTGGTGAGAGGTAATTGAATCCTCTCATGTGGTCTAATGCTACTATACACCAGACATCATAGATGTCTCCGTGGTGCATACCATTTACATTAGTCTGTAGAAGACTAGCAGGTTGGCCACTGTCATTTGTCTGCTCCATGACCTATGGCATACTGAGGAGAACTAATAAGTTCGAAACCGGTCTATGTCTGGTCAGGGAGTTGACAAATGACATTGGTTACCAATTTTTCATGATTTGTAAGGTGTAATTCAATGCAGGTCGGGGTATTTGCCCGCTGAGTAGTTGTTTCCTGCAAATCATGTATAATAACAGTATATAGGTTAAGTCCACCAAGGGCTGAAGGTCGCCGCTCTCGGTACTTGCAAAATGGCAAGTCGCTATGCACCACGGAGACATCTATGATGTCTGGTGTATAGTAGCATTAGACCACATGAGAGGATTCAATTACCTCTCACCACTATACCATTTACATTAGTCTGTAGAAGACTAGCAGGTTGGCCACTGTCATTTGTCTGCTCCATGACCTATGGCATACTGAGGAGAACTAATAAGTTCGAAACCGGTCTATGTCTGGTCAGGGAGTTGACAAATGACATTGGTTACCAATTTTTCATGATTTGTAAGGTGTAATTCAATGCAGGTCGGGGTATTTGCCCGCTGAGTAGTTGTTTCCTGCAAATCATGTATAATAACCATATATATATATATATATATCTATATATATATATATATATATATATATATATATATAGCAATAACTATAAAATAATTATCAATCTTTTTGTACTTATTTTATCATAAAATCACATAACCTAATCACAAAACAATTAATTTCTTTTCTAATATAACTGACACATAATTTGATGAAAGTATTATATTTTTCACAATATTTTATTTAATTTGGTAAACTGTTGGATAACTGAATACCCTTACAAAACAAAGATTGTAGTGATTTTAAAACTATACGTTGTCTAACTTTTAAAAAATTTAAAACATTTAACATTGTGTCTATGGGGGTATATTTGTTACATTTCAGTATTATGCTTGTAGCGTTGTTTTGCATTTTTTGGAACTTTCGTATATCATTGTTCTTGAAATATAGCTGTAGAGTATTCAAAATGTGGAGCCGTTATAGATTTAAATACCTTTTTTACATATAGTCAGTGTTATGTTCAAAGATTCATCTATTATAAATCCAAGTTATTCAATTTCCGAGAATTTTTCTAACTTTTTATTATTTTGCTCAACTTGTTGATGATTTAGTATATGTTTTTTACCAAGAACCATATATTTGCATTTATCGGTGTTTACTTTGAAGCTATTATCATACAACCAAACAAATACATCTTTTAAATCTTGATTGATAACATTATTGTATGACTGATGGTCGAGAGGTAAGCGCACTTGCCTCTCACCCAAAAGTCCCGGGTTCGATCCCCGGTCGTGGCAGTGGAAAATACTGTGAGGGGGATTTTTCCACTATATTATACACGGATATTGGGTGTGTGTCTCTTGTCTCTAAATGTGTAGCCCCCTCCCACACAAGGCTCTTCTAGAGCCTTCCGGGATAAGGGGGTCGTAATTACTTGTGGTGTTATTTATTATTTATTATTATTATTACTAACATCATTTACAATTTCTTAATAAAAATACATTGACGTGTCATATGCAAATAAATGCGCCTTACAATTTCTTATTGATTTCATTATGTGTTTTATAAAGATCACAAATAATAAAGGTCCTAGCACTGATCCTTGTGGTACTTCGAAGTCATTGTCTATTACGTTAAATGCACTATTTACATATCTAGTTCTTTTTTTTCTTGCAGTTAGGTTTTCTCGATACTGGCAATGTCTTAACAGGTCTAAATTCTTCAGATATTATTGTATTCGGAATTTTGGAATGGGTGTAACTACCAATTTTTCCAGTTATTAAGACAAATTGCTTTCTGTAGGGAGCTATTAATAACATCGAAAAATCTAGTACCAATTACCTCGAAAGCAGTTTTTACAATATTAAGTGTCAGATATAATTTTTCATAGATTATGCATTTCGATAGGTTTAAATTCTGTTAATGTATTTTTTACTTCTACAGTGCATAGCTCATACGCACTGATATATTATCGGGACATAGCATCGTCTTGTTTTTAATTTTTTTCAGCATTTTCAAATACATTTTGAATATTTCATAATATTTTCTTGATTATCAAATAATTCGGTATGTCTTATCACCGGTTTCTGGCAGTGAGTAGACACATTCAAAACATCAACAATTATTCTTGTGGTTTATCTATATTATTTTTATTTCTTACAGGAATTTATTTATAATTATGACACTGACGGTACATAAATTCGTATTTGGACAATGAAGCCTTGATTGGATATCAAGCATTTAAGGAAAACACTTCATAAGCTGTAAATAGAGATCTTTCTCATCACTTACTTCCTTATCGGTTATTTGTCTCTGAGGTTATTCTAAAAATAAGTCTGATTTACTCCGAAATAGTTCGCCAGTCGATATCATCGATACATAAAAGTTGGATAGGCCGCACTGCCCTGCACTGTGAGAATCCCGGCCTGTACATATTTGCTCACGATTCCCCGACTAACAGACAGCAAATATTTGACCACTGTTGTCCTTCTGATAGGAACTACCCATGTTACTGGCCGCCAAACATTCGCACACCCGAATTTGCTGATTATTTCTTGTTCCGGCGATGACCAGCTACCCACAGGAGCTGTTCAAGGAGTTTTAAATGACGAAAGTGTCGACATAGATAAAACAATAAATAATATGTGCAGTCTGTCTATTTTATTTATGAGGACTACGACCAATATCTCGCATAATATCTACTATAGACGAAGAAAATCTTTTGTAGAAGTTAGACAGGGTGGGGTAATAGTGCGTCGGACCTCGATATCTCGAGTTGTACGATAGCTAGAAATTAAAAGTAAACTAGATAAAGAAAGTCTATAACTGGAAATTATTTTCGAACATACAGAGCAAGCCAAGACGAAATTACAGAGCCAAGTGTATTTTTTTAAAATGAAATGCTATGTATATCAGTACATTTTTTGAAGCCTCTTTCTAGGCTCTATTCATTCCTATATTAGCTTTAAATATCTCCCAACCACTTGGATGTAATGAATTTTTTTGCTGAAATGACAATTTAATGGAATCGAAATCTATGTTCTGTAAGAGTATTCAGTTACTGAACAGTTTACCAATGAAAAAATGTATTGTGAAATATACAGGGTAACTGGTAATTCGATACATTCGTTTGGAGATGTGATGGGGCATGAGCTAAGGGGTAAATCTAGCCCTAACATACATTATGCAAAACTCAATAGTTTTTGAGATATTTTAATTTTTTTGTTTTTCTCAAAAAAGTAGATCTTAATGTCTTAAAAGTCAATTTCCGAAAAATCTACTTGACATTTTTAAATTTTTTTTTACTGGATTACTTGTCCAATATTATAGATATCCGTTTGGAATGAAAAATATCCGGAAACATTTCGCTCATGTGAACATTTAAAATAAAAACTTGTAAACATTTTTTTTTTAAATCAGTTATGAAATTTACCCATTAGGTTTTTTCAAAAAAATATTAATGTAGCACGCGTACAAATTATTATAAAAACTTCCTTATTTCAATAGCTATCTAACTAGGTAGAAATGTTTAATGTACCCTTGATAGTTCTAATAAAAAATTAGTAAAGATAATGCTGGTGACGGAATTTATTAAACGACTAATCATTAATTTTCATTTAAGTCAGTCAGTCCTTGACTTTGACGTTTGTGCATATATGTCATTAACTGACATTCTTATCTCCGTGTCCCTTAAGTTTGTTGGTCTTGTTAAATTAGTTATCGAAGATTTTGATTTTGCTCGTAGCTGTTGTTATTAGTTGTTGTTATTGTATTTTCTGTGCCATGGCCGCGTATGCCAACGCAGAATACGCTGATATCTTGTTTGTCTATGGATACTATGGCGGTAACGCTGCTGAAGCTCGCCGAGAATATGGTCTTTGGTACCCTACCCGCCGCTTACCAAATGCACGTGTATTCAGTACGGCATATCGAAATATCGCTGAAACTGGCTCCATGAAATGTAGAAGAAGTGACGCTGGTGCTCCTCCCGTTTATGAACCAGATGATGAGGAAGAAATATTGAGGTATTTTGAGGAAGACCCAACTATTTCAACTAATAAAGTCGCAAGACTAACCGGAGCGTCACAATGGAAAGTTTGGTCTACGATACGTAGAGTTGGATGTCATCCTTTCCACTATACCCCTGTCCAAGGCTTGGAGGAAGGTGATCCTGGAAGGAGAGTGGAATTCTGCCGCTTTATGTTAAATTCAGATGCAGAAAGTGCAAATTTTTTAACAAGTATTTTATGGACAGACGAGTCGAAATTTAATCGCGAGGGTATAACAAATTTCCACAACCTACATTATTGGGCAGAGGAAAATCCCAAGTTAACACGTGAAACTAGTTTCCAAATGAAGTTTTCTATTAATGTGTGGATGGGAGTCATTGGCCACTATTTAATAAGGCCACACTTTCTTCCTCAATATTTAAACGGGGAAATCTATGAAATTTTTTTTAGAAATGATCTGGCGGTGATTTTAGAAGATGTTCCTCTCGCCGTCAGACAGCGAATGATGTTTCAGAACGACGGTTGTCCAGCACATTATCGGCTGACAGTACGACAGTTACTTGATCAACGTTTCCCTAACCGTTGGATTGGAAGAGCGGGCCCAATACCTTGGCCAGCGCGAAGCCCTGACTTAACACCCCTTGATTATTACGTTTGGGGTCATATGAAGGAGATGGTCTATGCCACACCAGTCAATACTATAGAAAACCTTAGACAAAAGATAGTCGATGCTGTCCAACACATAAGGCATAATCTGACAACCAGAGTTACGTTAATATTTTTTTGAAAAAAACCTAATAGGTAAATTTCATAGCTGATTTTAAAAAAAAAAATTTTTAAGTTTTTATTTTAAATGTTCACATGATCGAAATGTTTCCGGATATTTTTCATTCCAAACGGATATCTATAATATTGGACAAGTAATCCAGTAGAAAAAAATTAAAAATGTCAAATAGATTTTTCGAAAATTAACTTTTAGGACATTAAGATCTACTTTTTGAGAAAAACAAAAAAAATTGAATATCTCAAAAACTATTGAGTTTTGCATAATATATGTTAGGGCTAAATTTACTTCTTAGATCATGCCCCATCACATCTCCAAAGGAATGTATCGAATTACCAGTAACCCTGTATAATACTCTCATCAAATTATGTGTTAGTAATATTAAAATAGAATACTGATTATTTTGTGATTAGGTTCGGTGATTTTACGATAAATTATGTTAGAATACAAAGACATTGGTAATTATTTTACAGTTATAGCTATAGCTATATATGTACAGATTTAAGATAAGCTAATGAATAGTTAATGCACTTCTGTTCTATATATTGTTATGGTTAAATTGTAGCTTTTTTAGCTATTAAAGATGCATTATAATTATTATTACTATTATTGAGTGTCTCCCAATCACTTGGATAAAATAATTCCTTTGTTGAAATAGTGCCAGATCACTGGTCATATAATATACCTACATGATATGCCGCAGTAGCGCATATCGCATCCAAATCCCATTGCTGAAAGTGTTAAATATATATTTTCGCCTTGCTCAATACATATACGCGTAACGTATTAGCGTCTTTAAATATTGAAATACACCGAGGGCCAAAATCGCATTACATAAACTTACATAGATAGCGAGCTGCGGTTCGGCGAAATAATCCCCCAGTTGAAGTAAAGCTTTTAAACATCCCCTGCCTTCCCTTTAGAACCCTCTCGTGGGGTGAAACCTATCTTTAATCTTACGATGCATTTCTATCGACTGATAGCCGGATCGCGAATAGCTACAACTTTTATCAAAGAAGATCCACGAAAATGTGGCAATCATTCTGATCTTGTAAAGTCCACAAAATGCGACTTGAAAGTCCATTACCTGCCGGATTCTTCAATACATATGCAGCAATTAAACGAGATAAACATTAAAATTTGCGCCAATTTACAAAAAACAATGATCTATGTATCTACGGGTTTGTTCTTCTTTTTTATCTATAACAATAATACTATTTAAGTATAAACGTCGATTAAGCGATTACAAAGACATACCTCAATAGTATCATTACATTTATTACATGATTTAAAGAAAAATCAAATACGTACGAAACTCAAGATGAAATTGCAGAAAAAGGGAAATGAGTAAAATCCATACCTTATAGACACAAAAATAATTAACTGTATACAGATGGACTTTGAAACTATAAAGTGAGAGAGATAGAATTAACATGAGTCTAAAATCTAAACTGACTAGTATTAGAGGTGCAAAATAGATATAAAATACAGCTAAGAAAAACTGTATATAGTATGGAAAAATTAACAAGATTGTTGTACATAAGGAATATGAATATATATAATATAATGAGTAAAATTGATAGGTGAACATAGGCAGGAAGCCCCATTATTGAAAAATATCAGTATTCTGCTTGTTATTGTAACAAGAGCAAATATTATATATATGTGAGAATTTTAGGACATTAGTCCGAGCTCTAGGCAGGTAAAAAGTTTGGCTATATGACGTGAATTAACTCTAAGAATACGAAAATTCAATTTGTGAAGTATCTCGCTGCAATCAATTTCATGGTGAATGATTTTCTTCAAAAAGTTGATATAATAACTTTAAGGTTGAAGTATTAGAAAAATCACGGCCATTACGTATGATAAAACATAAAATTTTGTTTACGTCACATACAGACGTATCGATGTGATCGACAAAAGTTAGTTTTTTATCAAAAGTTACACCAAGGTCTTTAAACGTAGACGGTCGCGTTAGATCTCCGTGGTTCAGCGTGTACTCATAGGTATACTCAGAATCTCTAGCTATAAATGACATTACATTGCACTTTTGCACGTTTAACAATAAATTGTTTTTAACACACCAGGAATTCAGATTAGAGATATTATTTTGCATTATAATGCAGTCGGTTAAACCAGACATTCTCTGTAAAATATTTTTTTTGTTGAAATAGTGCCAGATCGCTCTATATTCTGGTCATATAATATGCCGTACATTAAGAAGTGTACATTTAGAGTATTGCCTAAGTCATTTATAAATATATTGAAAAGCAGTGGCCTAAGAACAGAGCCCTGGAGAGCCATAATCATAAGACTTAAATACATTATACGCCACATATTGAAGTCTGTCAGTTAGATATACCAACACCAAAGTTGGAAAGTTTTTGATGAAAAAAATTAATTTGAGATATGATAGTATAATCTTAGCTTCTTAGATTTGTTACCAGACTAAAACACGGCTATTACATATACACGTTTCCAATTATCACAGAAAACACCTACTGGCGAAAATAGATAATATAGCGAGAATGCAATATTGTAAGAGGAATTTTTTAAAAGAATTGAGGAGATACCATCTGGGCGAGGTCTTTTTATTTATATCTAAGTTAGACGTCAAATACAGATTCGGGGTTGCCTAATACTGACGCTTTCAATAACATTTTTTGGTTCATAATTAATGTTTATTTTGTTAGATATTTGATTGTTTTGTACATACATTTATAAAAGTTTGTGCAAATAAACTAGAAATTTGGACTTTTATACTTACCAGAACGTAGACGATTAATGATTAATATTCAACAAGAAATAAAAAAATGATCTAAGAAAATAAAAATGAACTATGTATTAAAAGAAAAGGGTGGATAACGGATGTCTTTATTAATTAAATACGAATGCGACATTAAGAAATCCAAATGATAACAAAATCAAAGAAAGACATGGAATATATCAAAATAAAATTAACGATCTTAATAAAAAAGCCAAAAATGATTAGTTCATTGATTCAACCTTTACTTGAAATTTTACCTTCATGTTTACTTAACGAAACACAGAGTCTAGATTTTTACAATTTTTATCTATTTTACAATAAAAATTGTTTCGTCTAACATAGGCTTCATTAGATAGTGATGTGATAACTTAAGTTATCAGTTTTTATAATGAAATTCCAGTTTACTTGATCAAGGTACTCGTTCATTAAAGTATAATTTGCATATTTAAAATTGTAAAAATAATTAATATTTAGATGTAGGGCACTAACTATACTGCGCAAAGTGTAAGTAAACACTAAAGGCGGATACCATTTCATGTTTCCGTGTATGCGGGGTCTGGACAGGTCCTCGAATTTCGGACACCCTGTATGTATACACGCCACATAGGCGTTGGTAAAGCTGATCATTATGGGAAGTTATCAGTGGAGAACGCGATGAAAAGCAATTAGTGGACCACCTAAAATTTCTTTTAATTCGAAGCTGCCCGTCACTTTCCTGAATCGGCCTCCAACTCGAACATTCCGGCCGATACAGTCCCAGCGACAAGGACGGATGTATATTTGTTTAGAAGCCCGAATTAGATAGAAATACAGTGGCACCATTGTAGTAGAGTGGAAAGTGATGTTTTCTTAATCTAAATGACGTCCGGGTATCTCCTCGGTGCTACCGTTCTGCCAACTTTTGGGTGGCTTCATATAAATGAACAATAATGTCCTTTTAACACTCGATAACTCGGCGATAAAGGCTGAAATTAATGCGGCCTCTGCTCTAGTGTAGGCTGCCGCTGTGACATTATTTGGACTTTTGGTGAATAAAACTATGGTCGGAGTATTATTATTAATAATGAAAGCACTCGCTGACTACTAGGTGTAGATAAACGCATAAATCAAAAGTGTGTTTCGAACACACGGCGACGTTATCAGCTGGAATGTTGATATGCCCTGCCTCACTTATCATACACTTATTTAAATTTAACAATGTACATTTTTCAAATTTATTCGAAATGGAAACAGTCCAAGGATCATTGAAAGCATATGTGTATCTCTTAAAAATGCCTATAGAGGAGTAAAAATAGCCAAAAACAAGCAGATAGAGAAAATTTTACAAGAGCAACGCGACATTTTGGTTGTGTTATTTTAATTTTGTGTAATTATTTTTAGATAATTGAAGTAAATATTTAGGAACATTATTTCCTCACTTATTTCACTTCTGTATAATTGTTACTCTTTTGTATTTGTTCTAATAAATAAAAATGTAGTTCACATTTTTAATATTTTTTTTATCTTTGTTGACATTTATACACTTTTACATTTTTTGCTGTTGTGGCAAATTCTAATAAACAGACAAAATTAAAGTCACCCATATAGTTACTATTGTTTTTGTGACCGAAAGTCATCCAAATATTTTTCAAATGGATTTATTATGAAACCCAGCTGTTAATTCTCGAGATGTTAAAAGTGTTTAGGTACACTATTAGAGTATTTTTAAAATCGATACTATACATTGCCAAAATCCATATATAGGTGAATAGAAAACACCCTGTATGTAAGAAACGAGGGGCATTAGGGATATAAAAAAGGTCATTCTGAAATCGTCTTCACTAGCGTATGGTCAGTCACTCACGAAACACTCTGTATGTAAAAATGACTCTGGATGAATTATGCTGAAATTTTAGTATGTCGATCAATTGATCAGAAGTTTGCTTAGGCCCCTAAGACCTCGAAAAATGGGCATTCGTTTCACATTAACCTTATTAAGAAACCTTGATAACATTTTACATAAAATTACTATTAATAAGTTGTCAATTTTTAATCCGAATAAGCAACGCATATAATGTAACAATTCCTGTCCAAATAATATTTCTGAAGCGTCTAGCATGAAAGCTCGCTCTCTCGTCCCGTTAAAAAAGCCGTAGACAAAGTCACAAAAGGGTTGCAAGCGAAAGAACAATCGACATCTTTAAGAAAATCAAGTTGGCATGAATCGAGTGTCTGTCGGTAATTTGTCGAAGTTTGCGTCGACGATTTCTTAAAGCGTCCCTGCTTAAAGGTGAAATTCAAGTTCTGGTCGGCGCGCCTTTGACTTTCCGGGCCGGTGGGCCAAAAATTAATCGGTCGACAAAAAATTGTCTCTTCGGCATAGGAGGATGGACTTATTACCGCTCCAGTTGCCGTAAAGAATTCTTTGTACCAAATTTTCGATCCGTTTCATGAAGGTATGCCGGAGAAAATACAGTCTCGGAGTTCGTACGCAAATGAGGTTCGCGTTTAAAATGTCAAATAAACTTTGTGTACGTAGTGCTCGCTTAATTTCGGTGGAACGTTAGGAAGGGAGTAATTACGGTAATATTTGTTGTATAGGTCGTGTACGAACAAGATTTTTAAATGGATGGTGCAATTTACAATTACAATTTAAAAATCTTTATTCACATATATGTTTTCTTAAAATGTTTTCTTAACCGCTTCTCAAGTTACCGAAATAACCCCCTGGAAGATCTCAAGGATCTTGTGCTAGGCAAAGAGACACGAGGCCCTACAGTTTAATGTGGAGTCCGAACCACTCTTGGGGTAATTTTTTTAATGAAAAATTGTTTCGCCTTGCGGGAATCGAACCCACTAGTCGCTTTAACACACTGAGCTACCATTCCATATGTTACATGTCATTATTTATATCATTTATGTAATCATTTATTTCATAGTTTTGACAATATAGAAATATTCCAGACGCGTTACAGTCTGCACGTATGCAAGAAACGAATCGGGGGGGCGATATTATGCCAAATATGATCTTGATATAAATTAAAAATTGCAGAAGGTGGGATAGATCTAACATTTTCTTGAGCGTATGTAATAAATGTGTTTAAAACAAAATGTTTTCTTAACCGCCTCTCAAGTTACCGAAGTAACCCCTGGAAGATCTGAAGGAGAGACGAGGCCCTATAGTTTAATGTGAACTCCGAACCACTCTTGGGACAATTTTTTTTAATGAAAAATTGTTTCGCCTTGCAGGAATCGAACCCACTTCGCTAGACAATTCAGTATGCTAGCTAGACGCTTTAGCACACTGAGCTACCGTCCCCACAATATAAAAATAATAATAATAATAATAATTTTTATTGTGTAAATATATCGTCACGAAGTGAGTCCGGCAATTACAGACAAATTACAGCAAGTATTCTTTACTCCGAATAAAACATGCTGTTTTGTCCTCAAATGTTGATTAACTATATATCATATCTATATCTCATAACAAGTATTCAGCCGCGCCGGTAAGCACAAAAAATTAGGACGATTGGATTACATTTAAACGTCTGAAGAATATGACCCTAAGTGCCATCAGACGAGAGAAAGCAGCATATTTGACATAGACCAAAATTGCAATAACACCAAAAAAATGGAAGAATATTCTAAATATAAAATAAAAAAATTATATAGAAATTCCTAGTAATCTACAAAATCTAAACCAAATAAAAGAGTAATTATAAATATTCAAAAGAATATAATATTTTTAGTCGCAAACTCCTCTATAAATCCTTATTTTACTATAATGAAAGTAACCAGACTGCAACCAAAGTTACAAATCTGGCACGTTAAGTGTAATAATTGCATATTACCATCAAAACGTTAATGCTTCGATTGAAGCAAACACCAGCCGAAAGACTGATCCTACTTAAAGGAGCTCCCTGGCGACTGGGCAATTTTTCATGAATATTTGTAAAACTGTATCAACTTTTTTGTGAATGTCACTTTGACAGTTTCTTATCAAAGGTCACTTCTTACACTGAAAATGATGTAAAAAACTGTTACTTTTTACACGGTCGTAGATAAAAATTATAGTAATCTGTAGTGGATGTACATTAATAGATATTATTTTTTTACCTTTAATTTTACAGTCAGTACATGGTAAAGCTACGTATCAATTAAATTCAATGATTTTTAAAAAATAGTGATTTTGCTATATGTAGCCAATCATCTATATTCTATGGCTTCATGGCCTTCTTTTTACCACCTGAAATAAAACGGTTAACATCGCACAATCAAAGATAGCTATTCACCACGAAGGCAATAAAACCCCAAATTAAAATTCATATAAAAGCTAAGAAACGCTGCCTAATAATTCATCAAGTTATACCCTCTTCACGTAAACCACGTATACATAAATAAACATAAAGCGATGAAGTTGATTGTTTTCAATTAAATCCGTTCATAAAGTTCGTTTGTTTAAGACAGGTTATAATTCCCGGGTACCTTAAAACGATAATAAAAAACAAAACACTGACGAGATAAATTGGACACAGGCGCCTATTTCTCATTTACAATTCAGAGACTCGTATCTAGTTAACAGCTTAGGGACGGGATACCCAGTTGTTAAGGTCAATTAAAGAGGTATAATTCACGTTTTAATATGTAGAGGGCCTTCGGTTTTTTCATTCTCCTACACACGAATTATGAAAATGGAAACCGGCCGGTATAATCGATCAGGAACTCAAAATTGAGACGACACGATGACAGCAGGTATTAACTTCTCATGATACCAGCGATCCAACGTTGAACATCAGCTGTATCCTACATTTCGAGAACATTAATGCATTTGAAACTTTTCTCCGTGACGGATTGAAAGGTGTTATGTGGTGCTGACAGCAAGCCACTGGACGCGACTCGATCACAAAGTAAGCATCATCAGGAAATGATTAATGCTACATTTAAACTGAGCAAGTAACGCATGCCTAAAATATTGTCACCGTTTGATGGGTTTTCTCTTTCAGTCTCTTTCTCTTCGCTTCATTGTCGATCAATTAGAAAATTAAGGCTCACCTTCTATGCTGAGTACAGTGCCATTCGTTTGGGACATACCGTTTATCTTCCTTATAGTCTTTTAGTTAAATTTTAGATGTACAATCTGTCGAATTTAATGCAGACATCGGGTATTCCTTAAAGGTCAATACTGAGTCCATTTTCATCCAATGGCTTTATCAATGGTACAGTTACGACCCTAATGCTCGTACCTATTTTATGCCGATGAGCTAAAATGTACTACAGCGTTAACTGCATTACTGATATGGAACTGCTGAAGTCAGACTTTGGAAAATATTTATAGCCGGGGTAGTTGAAATATATTACCAGTAAATGTGAAAGGAAGAAGCAAAATGCAAAAGTGAAAAATGTCACTTCCGTTCCAACCGGAAGCATTAAATACTTTTGATTTTTAAATACCAACATATGTATATATACAGGGTTACTGGTAATTCGATACATTCCTTTGGAGAAGTGATGGGGCATGAACTAAGGAGTAAATCTAGCCCTAACATACATTATGCAAAACTCAATAGTTTTTGAGATATTTCAATTTTTTACTGGATTACTTGTCCAATATTATAGATATCCATTTGGAATGAAAAATATCTGGAAACATTTCGATCATGTGAACATCTGAAATAGAAACTTTAAGAATTTTTTTTTAAAATCAGCTATGCAATTTACCTATTAGGTTTTTTCAAAAAAATATTAACGTAACACGCGTATAAATTATTATAAAAACTGCCTTATTTCAATAGCTATCTAACAAGGTACAAATGTTCAATGTACCCTTAATAGTTCTAAGAAAATACTACTAAAAATAACACAAGTAGTAAGAATTTTATTTTTAGATAAACAGTAAAAAACATTTTAAAAGTATAGCTTAATTCTTCATTAATTTCAAAGTTGTACTTTATTTTTTATATGTCTTGCTCAAAATGGGAGCCCCTATTCCGTATACAGACACGGCAGCGTCTTCTTATTTCCGTCCTTGTTACTCTGGTTGTCAGATTATGCCTTATGTGTTGGGCAGCATTGACTATCCTTTGTCTAAGGTTTCCTATAGTATTGACTGGTGTGGCATAGACCATCTCCTACATATGACCCCATACGTAATAATCAAGGGGTGTTAAGTCAAGGCTTCGCGTTGGCCAAGGTATTGGGCCCGCTCTTCCAATCCAACGGTTAGGGAAACGTTGATCAAGTAACTGTCGTACTGTCAGCCGATAATGTGCTGGACAACCGTCGTTCTGAAACATCATTCGCTGTCTGACGGCGAGAGGAACATCTTCTAAAATCACCGCAAGATCATTTCTTAAAAAATTTTCATAGATTTCCCCGTTTAAATTTTGAGGAAGAAAGTGTGGCCCTATTAAATAGTGGCCAATGACTCCCATCCACACATTAATAGAAAACTTCATTTGGAAACTAGTTTCACTAGTGTTAACTTGGGATTTTCCTCTGCCCAATAATGTAGGTTGTGGAAATTTGTTATACCCTCGCGATTAAATTTCGACTCGTCCGTCCATAAAATTCTTGTTAAAAAATTTGCACTTTCTGCATCTGAATTTAACAGAAAGCGGCAGAATTCCACTCTCCTTCCAGGATCACCTTCCTCCAAGCCTTGGACAGGGGTATAGTGGTAAGGATGACATCCAACTCTACGTATCGTAGACCAAACTTTCCATTGTGACGCTCCGGTTAGTCTTGCGACTTTATTAGTTGAAATAGTTGGGTCTTCCTCAAAATACCCGTTCATAAACGGGAGGAGCACCAGCGTCACTTCTTCTACATTTCACGGAGCCAGTTTCAGCGATATTTCGATATGCCGTACTGAATACACGTGCATTTGGTAAGCGGCGGTTAGGGTACCAAAGACCATATTCTCGGCGAGCTTCAGCAGCGTTGCCGCCATAGTATCCATAGACAAACAAGATATCAGCGTATTCTGGCGTTGGCATAGCACAGAAAATACAATAACAACAACTACGAGCAAAATCAAAATTTTCGATAACTAATTTAACAAGACCAACAAACTTAAGGGACACGGAGATAAGAATGTCAGTTAATGACATATATGCACAAACGTCAAAGTCAAGGACTGACTGGCTTAAATGAAAATGAACGATTAGTCGTTTAATAAATTCCGCCATCAGCATTATCTTTACTAATTTTTTATTAGAACTATCAAGGGTACGTTAAACATTTCTACCTAGTTAGATAGCTATTGAAATAAGGAAGTTTTTATAATAATTTGTACGCGTGCTACATTAATATTTTTTTGAAAAAACCTAATAGGTAAATTTCATAACTGATTTAAAAAAAAATTTTTTACAAGTTTTTATTTTAAATGTTCACATGATCGAAATGTTTTCGGATATTTTTCATTCCAAACGGATATCTATAATATTGGACAAGTAATCCAGTAAAAAAAAAATTAAAAATGTCAAGTAGATTTTTCGGAAATTAACTTTTAGGGCATTAAGATCTACTTTTTGAGAAAAACAAAAAAAATTAAATATCTCAAAAACTATTGAGTTTTGCATATATATATATATATATATATATATGTTAGGGAGGGCTAAATTTACTTCTTAGATCATGCCCCATCACATCTCCAAAGGAATGTATCGAATTACCAGTACTTTAAGAGTTATGGAGGAAAATATCGAAAATGCGGAAAACGTCTAGGCCAAATATCTCCGTTATTTGAAGAGATACGAGAAAAATTCTAAGGCGAAAATTTTTTGCAAAATACAGTGTTTCAACGAGGTTTTATCTAATTTTTTTCAAAACCGCTGTATTTTGAGATTTACTCATATATATTTTCAAACGGGCGGGAAATGGCGCCATTAAATAGAGTATTTTCGCCCTTTTTCAACGATATATCGCATGCCATATTTATTCATTGCTACTACGTTAGTAATTATAAAAACATTTTTTTAAAACCAATAAATTTTTTTTAATAAGCATTACACTTGAGAAGTATGATTAAATAAAGCGATAAAATAATTCAATAAGTTGTTCAAATCTTTGCTATAATAAAACATTAACGCAATTAAGAAGAATAAAGTAAATTCAGGTAACAAAAACAAAATAGTAATCAAGAAAGCAACATGGAGCAATTATGGAAAGAGTATTCGCAGTTATGCCAATGTATAGAGGTCCTCCATAAAAGCGTCACTCCTCGCTTAGAAAGTTAAAATGTCTTTACCAATTAATTTAAGTATAATATCCATTTGTTTGTATTTCATGATTTCACTGTTATTTAATAGTCGGCTATGAACAAACTTGACAATTTAATTTTTTGACAGATCATCTCAGTTAATACCTTAATCTGTCACTCAATCACACTCGTTTAAGAATTTAGAATTTTCAAAAATCATTTTCACTCACATTGATCGTTGTAATATGTTCGTTACATATTGCCAATGCAATTTTGGGAGCACAAAATGACCTGCCAGATCACCTGATCTAACCTCTAACGAATATATTCATCATCTTCAAGAAACCTCCAGAAGTTGGAAATCAAAATTTGCCAGGCTTTTGCAACAATAACTGCGCAAATGTTGGAACAGGGGGTAAGGGAAACCATCAGTAGGGCTTGAAGGAATGCATTTTAAACAATTGCTATAAATAATTTTATTTTCCCCTATCTTATAAATAATTATTAACATATTCTGTAAATTTTATTTAATCTCTGTATATTTTTTTAACAATACCAATTGGTAAATGTAGCATCTACAGAAATCCAGTATTTTCAAAGTAAATTAGCACCTAGACGTATTATACATCAAATGAAAGGTTAATGTTTTGGGCTTTGTTGGTGCAAGTAAAAAAATAAGTTACCATTTAAAAAAATTGAATAAAATTCATTTGCTTTTTATGTTTTTTCGAAAATTTGTTTTTAAAAATAGTGATTTTGGCACGAAATAAACTTTCATTGAAATGCGTCAATCAAAATTAAGGTGACACATCAGATTCAAGGCCTACTGGGTAAATTTTTTGGGAACACAGTTTTGCACTTGCGAATTTAGCTTTTACACTTTTTCGAATTTATGGCGAAATTTGGAAAAACTTACATAGTTGTGATACATCATTGTAACGAGAATTTCATGTGGAATCTAAATATATAAAAGTATATATAGATTGCTACTGAAAAATTAAATTTTGTTGCTACTTCCGGTTGGACCGGAAGTAATATTTTTCACTTAATAAGTGCAAAATGTGGCTTTTTGTGTCAAAAATGATTTGCTAAAATTTCGAAATCCGGTATAAAGGATAATATGCTGATGTAGTTGATATGCCGGAATTATGATCAGATATAGGATATGTAGTAAGTAGGTTGGTAGTATTCTTTCCTATTATTTGAATTATTGGAAAAAAGCCTCTGCGCCCGTGACGTTTACGCCAAAGGAAAAGTCAGAGGTTATGTTTTGCAAATAATATAAATCGGAATAAACACAGAAATAATGTATTTTGCTGACATTTCGGAAAGTAATCTCTTTCCGTTTTCAAAGCTTTTTTTGGAAGAACTCTTATTTTGCTGTGTATGTCAAATGCACAGCTTTAAGATTCTGTTTATGTTATTTCTATAGATACTTACTACTTACACAGAACATAGAACTGATGATATTTTCTTTTAGATAATGTTGAGTTTGTTAAGTTCTTCTTTTAACATTGGTAGCCAGGTTGTACAAATATCTACAGAACAATTCGATACGCACTTATCTTCATTTAATAAGATTATTGCTGATTCTTTAATTTTTCTTTTTTTGGTATCTGTTTCTTTTGTTAAAATTTTTGCCCGAGTCCCAGTTTATTCTATGTCCGTTTTCCCAAGCATGTTCACAAATCTTTGATTTCTGAATTTCATTCATTCTAATGTAATTCTTGTGCTCATCCAACCTCACACTGAAAGGTATGGATGACTCACCCACATAACATTTATCACATTCGCACGGGATATTGTAGATACAGTTTCTTGAATTCTGCTCCCTGTTTATCGGTTTTGTTTTTGTTAAAATAGATCTTAAAGTGTTCCCCGTTTGAAATATCGTTCTAACATAAAATTTATCACCTATACGGCGTAGCTTTTCCGATAGTCCGTATACATAAGGAATTATTGCTGTATAATGACGTTCAGGTTTTTGTCGTATTTGATTGTCCCTATTTTCAACATTTATGAAAACCCTATCAACAAAGGCTTCATGATATTGATTTTGTACTAGAACCTCTTTGATAAATTTTTTCTCGTTATTTAATATTTCATTATTATATGAAATTATTTTGGCCCTATCGTATAAACATTTTATAATACCCCTTTTAACATTTATTGACTGATTTGAGTTAAAATTTAGATATCTATTAGTATGTGTCGGTTTTCTATAAACGCTTGTTTCAATTGTATTATTTACCCTTCTAATTAAAACATCTAAAAACGGTAGTTCATTCTTATTTTCTACTTCTAATGTGAATTTAATAGACGGTTCCTTACTATTTATATTTTCCAAAAAACTATCTAGTAAATCGACACCATGAGGCCAAATTGCAAAGATGTCGTCAACATATCTCCACCAGACAACCGGTTTGTTTATACAATTTTGAACATGTGTGTTCTCAAAGTTCTCCATAAATATGTTGCTTAAAATTGGTGATAATGCAGACCCCATAGCCATACCAAAATCCTGCTGATAGAACTCGTTGTCCAATTGAAAATAGGTTATTTTTATACACAGTGTTACGAATTCCATTATGCTATTTACACTTAATTTAGTTCTAGTTTCCAAATTATTATCATTTAGCAACCTGTCTAACTATTTTTGTAGTTGTTCAACCGTTTAATATAGTCCAAGATTGATGTCACTGGTGCACTCGGACACAACGAACAAACCTCAAAATATCACTCACATTCTTCGAAATATGTATAATTTGACTTTAAACAATACTGATCCGTTTGTAAGTCAAGAGCAACTTCAACTTCAGCAGACAGAGCAGAGACTGGATATGTGTCCGCGTTCTCTGCAAGCCTTCCTCGCCTTCCAGTATGCACAGCTTCAGGCTGTCCGGTGTCTAATTAATATACTTTCGTTTTATTAATTTTTATAACGAGCATCTACTCTTGGAATTTCTCAAGCAGCAATAGTACATCAATTTGCACTTTATTTCAAAAGCAACAGTTAACTGTTGTTTCTTTTTTAAACTACAGCCACCAAAAGAAATGCTTAATAGGTGTTGATTACCCTCTCTTTACTTTTATAGAGGTGCGAATTGTCCAATATCCTTAATCTGGTATAAAAACCGACTTTATGACGGCCTTTAAAACAATGAAGTGATAAAGAGGCATTACTGCCGTATGTGTGATATAACGAATGAGATGTATGGAGAAAAGATTGTAAGGCTAGACGTTCGTTATCCATTGTGGCAAATCTTTGAATGAATATGGAGAGTGATTTGTTAGTATTGGTAACAATTTGTGCTTTTGTAACTGATTCGTTCATGTTTTTTGTAATTTTCAATACACTTTTCGGTTATTGAAATAAGTGTTGTTAATATTTCATTTCATCAGTAAATTAGGTATTGATGGAATATCCGCAAGAATTCTAAAAACGGTTATTGAGGTAATTGGTAGTAAATTTTTAGATGTTATTAATAGCTCCTTAGAGGAAGAAATTTGTCCTAATAACTGGAAAATATCGGTAGTTACACCCCAGTGTTTTCAGCTATTCGACAGTTTACCAAATGACATCAAATTATGTGTTAGTTATATTAGAAAACAATATTGGTTATTTTGTGACTAGGTTAGGTTATTTTACAGTTATTGTTATATGTGTAAATTTAAAATAAGCTAGTGAATAGTTAACGGACTTTTGTTCTATACCGGGTGTTAGAAAGTATGGGAACGGTGGAATATCTCGAACAATTTGCATCAAATCGAAAAATAAAAAAATACGTGTCAAAAATTTTTCATAAAACTATCTACTGATACCAAAATGACCTCCCCACCCGCCACCCTGTGGGTGAGGTGAGGAGCAACTTTAAAATTTCAAATGGAAACCCCTATTTTTTATTACGGAATCGGATTCTACGGCAAAAAATATGTAAATTTTATTCCGGACACTTTTTTCGATTCTTGCATGGTGTCGCTGTAATCGCAAGAAATTAAAAGAAAACATTACTGTTTCAAGAGTAGCGTCTTGTGCCCATAAAAAAACGTCTAATTCAAAAACTGAAAAACACGTATTTGTTATTTTTACGAAATCTATTCAATGACATTGGACTCTCCCACCCCTAACCTAGTGGGTGGGGCGGGGGGCAACTTTGAAATTTGTAATGAAAATCACTATCTTTCATAGCGGATTCGGATTCTACGGAATTTTATATCGGGCATTTTTTTCGATTCTCGCAAGGTGTCGCTGCAATCGCAAAAAATTGAGTGGAAATATGAAAGTTTTGAACGCTCACTTAAAAAAAAACCGGAAAGTAAAACTACTGATCTCAGAGTGAATGATTTCCCGAGCTGTTTTGAGAACAGTGATTTTACACGGTTGTGCGGAAATTACAACAACTATTAACATTCTGTAAATTTATTAGCAGCTAGTAATTTTCAATTTACATTTTTTACAGGGCAATAAAAATCTCAATTTAAAAAAAAACTAACAGTGGTTTTACCTCTTAATTTAGCCACTTCAGACAAGTTCTTGATCCCAGCCAGTGAAGGCAAGGAGGTAACTCAGTCATTTAAGGCAAGGTGAGGATTTCAGCCAGTTGAGGCAATTAGTTTACAGCTTAACTGCTGTACTAGCAGGTTTTAATTTCAAGATTATAGCAGGTGTTCCAAATGGTGCCCTTTGACTTCTTGGCATTGTCCGAGACGAACGTAAAAATTTTCAATAGCATTTCTTATCATTTGAAGTGGTATTTCTGCAAAAATGTTTATTATGCATTGCCTCAGCTCTTCCAAATCACGAGGTTTAGTGAAATAAACCTTACCCTTCACGTAGCTCCAAACAAAATAATCAAGTGGCGCGAGGTTGGGAGATTTTGCTGGCCATTCAATAGTTCCTCTTCGACCTATCCATCGACTTTCGAAAGTACCATTCAAATAGTCCCTAATAATATCCGGTTAGTGTGGAGGAGCCCCATCTTGCTGGAACCAAACATTATCGAACTCATCACCAGCAATCTCTTGTATTGCGGGAACTATTTGATTTGTCAACATTTCCAGGTATTTTTCTCCATTCAAATTTCCATCTTTGAAAAACAGTCCTATGATTCGATCCCTGAAAACTCCTGCAAAAAGATTAAATTTTTGTGGATACTGCGTGTGTGTTTCAAGCATCCGGTGAGGATTTTTCGTCACTACAATATCTGAAATTATGGCAATTAACTTTTCCACTGAATTCGAAAGTTGCTTCATCTGAGAAGACAAGTAGAGATGACAAAAAATTTGGGTTTTGGTAACTCCTTTCCATCATTAATTCGCTAAATTCAAGTCGCCGATCAAAATCATCTTCATTTAACTCTTGGAGAAGATGAATTTTGTAAGGATGAAATTTCAAAAGTTTCAAATTTTTATGAACTGAAAATGCACTCATATCAAGCTGTTGACTGGCTTTTCTGATTGATAACCTTCGATTTTCAACAAATGCCTGGGCCACTTCCATTTGTCGAGCTTCCGATGTTTCAGATTTTGGTCTTCCAGATTTTGGGCCATTTTTATTTGTCCTTGTGTCTAGGAATCGTTTGATGGTACAGGACACAGTAGATTTCGAAATTCCCACTTGATCTACACGGAAAGTTTCGTTGAATAAAATCACAACTTCATCATCGGACCTTTCTTTATCGCCCCACCCTCGCATCATTAAAAGAGAAACTCTCTCTTCCTCTGTTAAAGTAGCCATTATGCAGAAAAAAAACGCGAGAACTAATGAAAAATGAAATAACTTTTTCGATACAAAAGTGTGCTCCTGCCTCTACAAAAGTTGGAAGGAACTGAACGTTCTCGTAGAAATTTCACAAAACAAATACTGTTATTAAGAACACTTTTAAAAAACGTTCGTAAAAACCAAGATATCACAGATATTGTTTTTTAAACTGAATGTTTTTTTGTCAACACGAGTAGCTAGAATTTGTAAATATTTACAAACTTATGGACGCTTAAGGTATATTTCAATTTTGTGCGATTGCAGCGACACCTTGCGAAAATCGAAAAAAATGCCCGATATAAAATTCACGTATTTTTGGCCGTAGAATCCGAATCCGCTATAAAAAATATGGATTTTCATTACAAATTTCAAAGTTTCCCCCCGCCCCACCCACAGGGTGGTGGGTGGGGAGGTCATTTTGGTATCAGTAGATAATTTTTTGAAAAATTTTTGACACTTATTTTTTTATTTTTCGATTTGATGCAAACTGTTCGAGATTTTCCACCGTTCTTATACTTTTCTAACACCCGGTTATATATTATGACTCAGTTGTAGCTTTTTTAGCTATAAGATGCTTTATTAATGTTATCATCAGAGATGATACAACTCCGGATGTCATTTTGCTTCTTTTTTTGGTTCTATTGGTCGAATTGGAAAAAGGGCCTTCACAGAAAAAAAAATTAAGTCGATATCTCGTGATCGGAAAGACTTGCGTATTATAGGTTAAGTTAACATTGATTGTCCTCAAATACTTAATATATATACAACACTATCAGCCCATTATGACATAAATTAGTTAAATAATAATTATGACAGATCTTGTAAAATATAGAAACTGCTTATAGATTGTACTATTGTACAATGACTTTAATCATAGCGTTAATGTTGATATTAGGCGTCTCACTACCACAGTGACACCTTAAAGCTAACCAGGCTATGTCTTTTGTGGTTTCCGGCCTATCAATCCAAATCTAACGCCCGAGAAAAATATCAATCGTCGTAGTTGCTTAGGTACGTTTAAGACAGCTCCCCGGCCGCATTTGCAAAACAGGTGGTTTTTGTAGATGGCCGAATTACATATTATAAAATGATGTAGACAGTGCCTTTGTCTCGAACAAAAGGATGCCTGAATGGTACGGGCTACCGCAAGAAATGTGTTTTGGAAATGCTTAATGCCCTGTAAGTACCTATATAGAGCTTTGTGTTGGACATAATGAGAAGAGACCTTTACACAATAGGGCGGCACCTTTATATGGATAAACATGGTTCTATTTAACGGGTTTAAAATTTTAAAAGACTCCCAGCTATGGGAGAGTGCCCTGTCCAGATTTTAACGTGGCCCAGATTTCGGAATTTTCAACGTGCCCCGGCGAGAATCAGGTCGCGTCCGAAGACAAGGGCCATTTATCTGTTTAATTGCCGCACGCTCGACTTATAAATCGACAAGTCAATCACCCTTCAGTGACAGTGCCAAGAAACGATATAAAAATTAAATACAGTAAATCACCAACTGAGGAGCATTTAATATCAATGCTTCTAATTAACTAGATAGATAAATAGATAGATAGATAGACGGTTTATGGAGTACCTTACATATTTACAAAATTTAAAATACAATTAAAACATGTAGGTTTAAATAAACAAGGCCCACACTTTAAGTGTCATAAAAACACTTGTATGTGTATAGGACTTACAACAAGATAAAATAAAACACAGCAATAATAAATCCTTGAGATCAACCAGTATCAATCTACTTATTTTCAGAATTTAGGTACACTAGCGTATTTAGGCGTATACCTTATATACATAATATTTTTAAATGTATTTATTTTTAATTGTTTTTCAAATCAATTATTTTATGTATTTCTACTCTCAGTATATCGCGCATAAATAGTTTACATTTTGACTTGAATACATGAACATTTTCAGTGTCTCTAACGACCTTTGGAAGTTTGTTGTAGGCCTTTGCTTTTAAGTATAAATGAGGTCTCTATCTCATCATCTTTTACATTTTAAGGATTTTTTATTTATTTTTGCCTGTCTTAATTTGATGTTGTGGTATATCTTTTTTGTTTAAAAATTGATTTGTACATAGCGCCAGGAAATGTAGTTGTCTAGCGTCGCACAGAGTAACAGAGATGCCTATATAAACAGCACATCCGAAGGGAAAGTAGTTTCCTTATTTAAGATGAGTTCGAGGAATCTTTTTTGTATTTTCTTGTTTATTCAAATGGTCATTTAGAATAAGATATGTGCGACTCCACAAGTGCGTGGTAAGCTATGTTTAAATTCTGTTGGTCTAGGTATTGCTTTAATTACTTGGTAAAAGGTAAAGAATGGATCTAAGTTTATTCACCACAAAATTTACATGTTCGTTCCAAGTAAGGTGTTGGTCTATAATAATGCCTACGTATTTCATTTTTGAAGATATCGCAATCTTGTCTGTTTCAGATGTTTAAATTTTGGCAAGGATGTTTGATAGGAACAAAAAGGAACAAAATAAGTTTTCTCATAGTTGATGGTTAATAATTTATGAACCATTATTTTATATTCACAAGGTATGGCTGTATCGTCTGTGAAGCTAATAATGGATCCATATGTTTCAATATCGAATAAACTATTGTGATATAAAATGAAAAGTAAGGAACCCATTGTTGTTCCCTGCGGCACACCATATTTAATATTTGTAAAATCACTGCAGTTTTTAACGATCTTTACGCTGTGTTTTCGGTCCCTGGATTCCCTGTTCTCAAGCCTAATACGTAAGTTGAGCCGATTTGTTTTCTATTTTTCCGTAATCCGAATCAAAAGTGGAAAACGTACAAACAAGAAATTTAATTGTAATTATTCTTATTTATCTTTCTGTTTACGTCAAATATTGTAACGGTGTTTTCGACAAAGACCTCTATTGCTACGAATGTATCCACAGACTAATTAAAAGTAAAATTTGAAACTTTTGAGACAAAGCGAAACTCATTACCATAAAACGGTGTTAGATTTATAGCTTATGGAGCTATTAAACCTAAAGTTGGACGGGTTAACGTTTAAAATATTTCAAACTGTGACACTTTTCATAAGGTTTTGTGGAGACACGACACTTTTAATAAATGAGCTATTAGGGCTGTTATATCTTTTCACTTTGCAACAAAATGGCAACAGAATTGTACAAAGTTACGTGAAATTGGGTCTACTTTGGGTTGATTGTGGCTAGGCACACACCAAACCTGTCGAGGATTCTTGAAATATGCTTGAATTTTGCTGATACATTCCATGGTACGTTATCTTCTTATCATACCTATCATTAATAAAAACAATCAAGTTTTATTGTTATGAATAAAGGCGTGGGATATGTAGAAAATTTGTTGTACTGACGAAATAGTAAACAAATTTATTTTAAAATGGCAAGTATGTCCTCTATCGTCTACGACAGGTTCATATTTTTACCGTATTAGGAATCCCGATAAATATTTACCTAATTTTGGTGTTACTTCCAAACTTAATGTAGAGTTTTGAGTCAACATTTTCCTCACATGTTCAAATCAGGACTACAAACTTCTACAGCAATGACATATGCATGTTTCGATCATATTTGCACAATAAAGTTTATGAATATTAGGAAATCTTCTCCAATTGTTGTTTGAAAAAATTGGTAAAAAATTATTGACAGAGAGAGAGGATTTGCTCATATGAGGAAAATTCTGATCGTTTTTTAGTTTGCGCACCCTACCCAGTTACAAAAACTGCAGGAGATTAGGACAGCAGATTATCGTGCGAGCCATTAGATCGGTCAAAATTGGAAATCTTCTCCTTGGTTATTTAAAGAATTGGTAAAATATTATTGACAACTCGAGGAAGTCTTTTCGCGTGGGGAAAGTTGGGATTCAAGAGAGGGATACTATTTTACGCACTCACCTCGTATAAAAGCAAAAACAATTAAAGTAATCGCATAAATTTGAACCCTCACCGCATACGTAAAACCGAATTTCAATTTGATAATTTCGTTTATGGTGTAATATACCGAATCCAAATAAACGCCAATTCGATCCAATGACTTTTTATAAACCTGTTAATTATTTAGTTACAAAACATGGCTTTGTGTAATAAAAAGAGAGGAAGCGTGGAGGAATTGCGGGCGCTCGATCGGTTTATCGTCCTCTTTTTGCTCGCCGTATATGTCGATTGGAAGCGAGACGGAGGACATTTGCGTGCCATTATAGGGATAATATAGAGATCCGATTGAACATTCGATTTGTTAAATGCTAATTTGGTATCGTGCTTTATTATTTGTACACTGATACTATTTGATAGCGTACAGGCCTTTTCGACTCTCGATCGTCATTAACGTTAATCACCGGTGGCGATTTGTTTTCAAGCTGCGTCCCAGCTTCAATGTGAACATTAATTTCGACGGGGTGGTGTCCGTACTCCCCCTTCAAATACTGAACATTTTTCACATCTAAGCCCGTAAAATTTTAGATTGATTTGCCTATTTTCTTATTAACTTCAATATTTTTAATTTCAGTATTTTCTCAATATTTATAATGTATGAGGATACAACGTGGCATGACCTCATATGTATGTACATTAATATGTATTATATGAAAAGTAGATCTAGTAAGATTTTAATTAATTTTATATAATTTGCATATTTGTGAAGGCCCCTTTGCTTCTTGGGGGCACCTTATATAACTTGATAGTGAAACTGCCTGCGTAAACATGTTTAAGTCTGCGAAGAGATGAAGGCGACCAAATTTAACATGAATAACAATTTCAAATGCATCGCCGTCTTAATTTTAATTAATAAGGACACAATATTGAAAACATCCAAGAGGCCTATAAAAGCTTTATCAAGGACGGTTGTTCAGTAATTTAGCGCGCCAAATTTTCAGTTATAAATTATACCCAAGAAATGGTTCGCATTTCACTATAAACTGTAGGGCCCCTTCTTTACTCAGACAAATCTAAATCTGCTAGAGTCACTCAGACCTGTAATGAAGTTAAAAAAAACAAAAATGTATATTTACATTTTTCGCGGGGAATAAACACAAAAATCAAAAATAATGATAAAAGTCCTTTTGAACTCTAAGAAAGGAGTATCCACTATCCCCAAAAATTAGTATATAGAGGTGATAAGTTAAATAATACACAAGGAATTGTAGATGGATTAGCAAGATTTTTCAGTATCTAATTTACTAATCCCAGAGCAACAAATAACGATTCGTTTAACAAATCGCTCAGTCCGAATAATAGTAATTTACATATTGATAAACTTTCTACAGATGATGTCTTATCTGCCTTGAAAAAGTTAAAACCTAAATTTACAAAAGGACCTGATGACGTACCAGCTTTTATTGTTAGGGATTGTGCACATGTTTTTGTAAAGCCCATCCTTATAATTTCTAATATGTCTTTGAAGTCCGGCATATTTCCAGACGTATGGAAAAAAATGTTATATCTGCCCGGATTACAAGAAGGGCGAAAAAAACAATGTAGAAAACTATCGGCAAATTACTATAATTTGTAACTTCGCAAAAGCTTTTGAAATACCTCTTACTACATAACTTGTTCTATCCTCATATAGAGGGGCAGGTTAGTGTGCATCAACACGGATTCGTTAAAAATAAATCTTATCTTATAGCCAAAGAACACAATACGTCGAATGTAGGGGTGAAAAATCATTAGAAGTATCAGTTACATCAGAGTTCTCCAGGGTTCTGTTCTGGAGCCCCTCATTTTCATACTATTTGTTAATGATATTTTAGATAATTTAGATGGATGACATGAAGTTGGTTTACAATATTACCTCTGAGGCAGACTGCGAAAAATTGCAAAACGATTTGCAAAGGGTAAATGATTGCTGCTCATTAAATAATCTACAACTAAATGTTGAGAAGTGCGAAGTAATGTCTTACTATAGAAAACCACTAATAAAAGATTATCAATCAAATGGCAACACATTACACTACCCTAAGCATATCAGAGATCTTGGGGTTACTTATGACAGTGAATTAACTTTTAATATACATGTCAATGACGTAATGCAATCTTTTTTTAAAAATTTGGGCTTTATAATAAGAAATCCAACTGTCGTGACCAGGTTAACACGGTTTTTATTCTTTGGTCAGATCAAAACTTGAATATGCTTCACTAATACGGAATCCCAGCTATTTGACCTATATCGACAGCTTAGATGTAGTGCAAAGACAGTTTCTTCCATATTTGTTCTTTAAGGAAGATAGGTTATATCTACCAATTGCAATACCACAAAGCCTTCTACTTGATAGATTCTCATTACCTAGCCTGAAAGATCGCAGAATTAGACAGTCATTAATAATTTTCTATAAAATACTAAATAATAAAATAGAATGCCCTCAGGTATTAGACAAAATACTTTTTCCTGTACTAAGAACCGAGGCTCGTAATAACATTACCTTCTATCTTGCCAGACTGAAGACTAATTTGTTAAAGCATCCACCGCTACACATTATGCGCGACCTGCAAGACAGAGTTGACATCTTTCATTGTACTACAAATAAACTTAAGACACTAAACATTGCGCAATAGTTCTTCTTCTTTTTTTGCATAGTCTCTGTTTTCTCTATTTCTCTGTTTTTTTTGTCTTCCCACGCCTGTTAAAATAATGTTATGAATTATATACTGTTATATATATATATATATATATATATATATATATATATTCTTCTACTTGACTTGCTAATTTGTATTTTGTGATATTTGTCCATAATCCTGTATTTTCCCATCAGTAATTGACTTTGGTTGTTGAATGATGTGTGTAAATAAATAAATAAGTCAAAGTTCCGTCACTATTTATCCTTGCGGGCTGTAAAATTCTTAATGCGACCCATACGTACAGGTGAGTAATAATTTCAGCGGGTGAACACACGACTTTTATCTAATAACACCTAATTTTAAGTTGGATTTTGAATTTCTATCAGCACTTCCGTAACAGGGAATGCACGATTCGTGGCCGGGGCGTCGCGGAGGGTTTGCGCATCGGCCAGAAAGAAAATCAAGACGATCGCAGACGTCCATGCGGAGTTATAAAAACGGGCGAAGAACAACTTGGCACGGGTAGCAAGTGGCGCCATCAATCATCACGGTACAAACTACGCCCAGAGCTGTCTACTAAACAAACATGTAATTATGTATATGAACCCCTGTTTATCCCAGCCACTATCATTACCACAAGACCTGACCACCTCGAGTTCTCTGCAGATCTCCAAAAAGATAATTCAGGGCCTCGTCGAGTCGCTTATTAAGGTGGCAACGCTGGCCTCCACGCGAACCCGAGTATTACTCAATGAAAATGCTTTTGGTCATGAGGCTATCGACTCGGGCGATCGATAAATTTAATAAGGGCCCTATGAAGGATTGTGGGTTTACTTTTTTAATTGATATTCTGCCCGAATGTGACGTTTATTTATGGAATGTTTGATTTTCAGTGCAATTTATTATCCCTAAAGCGCATAGAGATTTGTCGATTGGTTGTTAAACAGGGCTCTGTCATATTTTGCGAGATGAAAATCATAATTAAATAAGGTAGAAAAGTCGTGCACATTAATATATTATACTCTTGAACACTACAAAAATATTCCACTGAGGATAATAATAATAAGACAGTGAGTAAAAATCAAGTTACAGTTGCAGTTTACTTAGACTTTAAACGCGCATTTGAGACGGCGAATCGGCAATTATTGGTATCAAAGTTAGAAAAAATGGGCAATGGGGGGACTAACTTGGATTGGATTGGATTGAACCTTACCTAACTACAAGACAACAAAGATCAAGATATTTAAACAGTGCATCTAACGTAATAGACAATGACTTCGGAGTACCACAAGGATCAGTGCTAGGGCCTTTATTATTTGTGATGTTTATAAATGGCAACTTAAAGTTCCTTTATTGTAATAATATTTCTTATTTAATTGTAAAATAATGTATAACAAATTACATATATAATTCTCCAACTGTATTTATATTATAGAAACCTTCTGAGAGAAAACATAGACATGTGTACGCTGGACAATAGAGGGTGTAAATAATTGCAGATAATTGTAAAATAGATCATTCATTTTTAATACTACTTTTCAACAATAGAGGTGTAGAGGTGCATATTTAAAATAAAACATGGTATGGCTTCAAGGTATTTATATGATAAATTGAATTTTGTACGAGATACTCATAGATATAATACTCGTAGTACAAATGGCATAGTGGTAGAGAGACATGACAATTTAATGGAATCGAAATCTTTGTTCTGTAAGGGTTTTCAGTTATTCAACAGTTTACCAAATGAAATAAAATATTGTGTAAAATATAATACTATCATCAAATTATGAATTAGAGAAAAATATTGATCATTTTGTGACTGGGTTACGTGATTTTACGATAAATTATGTTGGAATACAAAAAGATTGGTAATTATTTTACAGTTGTTGCTATATGTGTTGAAACACACCAAACCCCCTCTATTAGTATATAATAAAAGTCCCTGATCGTGAAGCAATCAAAAACATCTTAAATCCCGCCCAGAAATTATTTATCTTAATTTTATGTCAAGATAAACAAATTGGCCATTTATGCGATCGTCTAGTTTTACAAAGTTAGGATCCAAATTACGTTATGTGTGTAGTATTTGTACTTGAGTTCTTTATGCAAAGTTCAATATTACGCTTTCCTATCTGATACTATTTACCTGAGAAAATTAATTACTCTGTTAATTTAAATTAAAATTGATTTAAATACTCCGTAGACACTGTTTATTAATTGAGTAGCCAAGTTAATCATTTACGCTATTTATTTCCTATTTAATTATACATGAAATCATTTATTTAGTCTATTACTTGTAGCACTAGAAAGGTAAAGTTGAAAGAAAATATAGTAATCGTTGGACAATAGTCACAGAAACCATTTTATTTTATAATAATTGATGCAGCCAATAGCCGAACATGAAGTTAAAAGCAATCCAAATATTTAAGACAATTGTCTAAATATTATATAGGATAGTTTACGTTGCCACAGTAATGACCATACTGTACCTGTTTCAGAGTTGTTTATACAAATAACAAGAACCATGTGATACAATAGTATTCCCGTGTTGTTTTGTGTATAATTAGAGTTGCTGCAAAAAGGCCAATTAAATGGTGAATGGCAATTAGTGTGATAGCAATCGCTATGTTGAAAATAAAACTTAATGCAAAACAGAAGACAATGATCATGTCATCTTCGTGCATTATATAGTTTACGTGGCAAATGAGAATTAAATACCCATGTAAAATACTATAGACTGTTAAGGAAATATCCTTTAATTAATTACACAAACGGCAACTACCAAATTGTGTATGACTGTTCAACAACTTAAAACGCAGTTAGTCGATGTAATTCAGATAGACGTCCCGATTCAGAGCTTCGTCGAAAGGTAACCCCCTAAAATATAAGCAAGGAACCGGACCAATGGGCCCAAGCACTAATCGCTGGCCTGTACAGTTTGTAGTTCGTAAAGTAATTATAGTGACGGATCATAGAAAACAGGTAATCGCCGGTGAGAAACTTCACACAATAATTTGAACTGCAAAACATTCTTGTGAAATCTTAAGTATCAATATAGGCACACGGCAAGCCATCGATAGTGCCTTAACTAAAGTATAATTCAAGTTAAAGTTGCTTGTCATTGCATAAACTCTGGAAATATACAGTTCCCTAATGTAAACGTATTATTTAACAAACGTAAATCTCACCATTCAAATATTCAGTAGGTGAACTTTCCCTAACTTCATTATTGAAAATAATAACTGAGCAAATGTAATATAATAATGTCCTATTTACAAGAACGAATTTATAAACAAACTGATTGGAAAATGTTAAGTATGCACTGAAAACTAGACTAGAGTGTGGTTAAGAGTTAAGAGCCTTAACAATTTCATGATATGCGCTCGCTTTACTTAATATTTGCTACATGTTTATGTGCAAAATGACAAACACCACGAGAATATGATACGTATTTATCGTCTGTTGCATTTGTTGTCCATTGAAGCAATTAGTCCATGTTAAGTATCAATAAGTGCGGGCGACCTCCGGAGAATAATATTAAAGTCGATTAAACCACGGCGTGCCAGACGGTTTCTTCGAACATGCACTAAATCATCTCGCTCGTAATTACAATAAAGAAATCATCCTTATTGCTTCATTATAATTACACATAATTATTATTTATTTCGGGAATGAGTAAACACCACAAAGTTATCAGCACTTGCTTGAAAATATAACAATTAATCAAAATTAAAATTAACAAACACATTGATAAAGTGTCATACGCCTTATCTACATCGATGTTTGTTATTTCTCACCAGCTAGATTTATGCCAATCAGTTTATAATTAGATGGAGTTACACGATTATCAGTTTCGTTTGAACGGGCCGAAAAAATGTCCAGACAGACGCATTTCTATGTTAATTATTGACATTGTTAATTGGGCGACCTTATTTGCCATCGGCGAACAGTGCCGAGCGCATGATGAGGATGTTTGCTGGGAATAAGGGGGGACAATTTAAGTAATTTCAATCAGCGAGTGTTAAGGCGCTGCTGGACGCAATAAAAATGATAGGTTCAACAGCTAGGGGGCTTAAATCACTTCCTTTCTTTATATTAACGAACGGCCAAGCGAACGGTGCGCGGTGGGACGAAGCGCTAAATATCCTCATGTCCCTTTGCAAACTGTTTCATTGATTAAGCCCAGACTTTTCTCCTTCTCAAGGATTTGGTAATTAAACCTCTTTGAAACAATTATTCTTTACATAAGAAAGTCTCGCGACAAGCTTTTATATCATAAAAAAATTACATAATGTAACAAAATGATGAGTTTGATTTACTTCAAAATTTATTTTCTACTTTTTAGAGAATTTAAATAATTGCTTTTTTATATAATTTTATTTTTTGCTTTTTAGTCTTTTGATATGCTTGGTGTGATTCCCAGATATCGATTTTGAGACGAATTGGATCATAAACGGCAAAGTAGCCCGCCATCTTATTAAATTTTGACTAAAAATTCGTAATCCGCGACCCCGAAAACCCCCAGATATCGATTTGGACCATAAATGACAAGAGTCGTCCGTCATATTGGCGCCGCCATTTTGAATTTCTAAATTTTGACCAAGAATTCATAATTGGCGATCTCGACAACCCCCAGATATCAATTTTGAGTCGAATCGGATCCTAAACGGTAAAGTCGTTCGCCATCTTAAAGCCGCCATCTTGTTTTTTTCTTATATGAAAATGTTAAAGTTTATTGTCACCGAACTTATACACGTGCAAAATTTCAAAGTTCTAGCTTAATTAAAACTAATCGAAATTTTGATTGCAACATTTGAACTAGACAAACTAACTAACCAACAAACAAACATTGCAAGTTTAATAAAAGCTTTTAAAAAAAAGTATAGAGCCGTTTTTGATAGAGAATTTTATAAGAAATAATTTTGTATAGAGGTATATTTATAAAAAAGTGCACACTATTCAGCGGTGGGAACTTTTCGGTTAGTATTTCTTATGCTATTAACATTTCTAGCAATTTTCAAAACTTTCTGAATTTTGCCCGATATAGGTACTACAATTTTACTCATAATATCTAAATGGAAAAAGAATAAAGCACACAACACATTACATATTAAAATGTCTTTCTAATCTGTAGAAGGTTTTACTAACTAAAAATAACTTAATTTCTTTCTAAATAGAGGTGGCGTTTTGCATTTTTTATTTCTGCGGAAAGGTGGTTAAAAACTCTAGATTCTAGACAGCTGGGTGATTACAAAGACGTATTCAGTTCACTGAAAGGTACATAAGGGTCATGTTTTTGCCTAATATACACTGTATGTAAATCTCCATTGCAAGCAAATTTACTCTTATAAAACAAACTGGTAAATAATTGAATGTCATTTAGCTATCAGTGATTCACAGTGAACCTTCCAATTTAAGCCACTGTCAACATTTATGCCTAAAGATTTAACATTGGATGTCCTTGTTGATAATGAAGTATTATCGAGTTGATTATTTAAATAATCGCACTTCTTTTGCCAATTGCGAAATGTTAATTACTGTGTTTTCTAAACATTAAAATATAGGAAGTTTTCACACAACCAATTACTAAGATCTTTCCAATAAAATAGTAAGTACATTTGGTCTCCACAGTATTAATATTTTTATCTGATAATATTGTCGCTGTGTCATCTGCATAAAGTGTAAAGTCTACTAAAGTGCTTAAGCTATCAAGATCATTGATATATAATAAAAATAACATGGGACCTAATACCGACCCTTGTGGTACACCAACGTTAAGATCAGTAAAAACTGTTATTGTAGCGACATATTCGATTTTTATACATTGTCAAAGCTCATGGTATTTAGAATAGGCCCAAGAAACCTACCTTGTGGAACTCAACAACTTTCCATAGATAAAACTACATATTAGAATAAATAATCTGATTTAGTTTATTTGCACGGTGTTGGCAGAAAGAGGAGCATTTTTCCGACTGTAACTAGTAAACAATTTAAGATTTTATAAAAATGCTATGGCGCATATTTTAAAGAAAAATGTTCCTTTTGTACCTGCCGCACCACGTAGCTAGGTGTGTTGTCCATAAATCTGAAACTGTGTTTATTTTCAGTTAAAAGAAAAAGCGGTAGATTTCCTGGTACGTAAAACCTTTTTTTATACTATATTAAAGAAGAAAAAAACTATCAATTAATAAATGGACACAAGGATGTGAATAGACAACTTATAACTAGAACAGGAAAAAATAACGTATCGATGTTATTGATGTTAATAAACCATGTTCTTTCAAATGTTATCAAGTCAGTTGAAAAAATGCCTTTTGTCGGTTTGACCTCCGCGCCATATTTACTTGTTACAACGGCGACTTTTATGCCTTTCTCTAGTTATTTACGCTCCATCGACTATGAACGACGTTTCCGATAGCAATTTTTACGATAGCTGTCTTATAATATGCCGACAACGCTGTTTACATATTTGTGTGATATATTAATTGATGGTTGATTTTTGAGGTGAGGTTGGATGTTCCTCAAGGTAGCTGACTTGGGCCCTTAGACGATATTTAAATTTAAATAAGTAAATAACTGCATCTTTGTATGTTACGTGTAATTAATATGTGTATACTCTGTTTGATAGAGATAGAGACTAATGAAAGCTCACTGTAGATGCGAATCTTTCAAAAATGTAGTCAGGGTGCTATAAGACATTGTAAATATTTCTTTCTATTTGTATGGTCTATCGATATTTTCAGAAAAAGTTCAGACAGCTCATGAGTAAGTTACTATCTGCTTGGGCTTTAAAAACTCGATACGAGGCAAGCTGTACTTGCTCCAACTGCTATAACCGTATGTTTGATTCTTCTCTTATGTACAGGGTGTCCATATAATGCGTTACGCTTGATTTTCTTGGTAGTATTTGAAGCTAATTTATGGCTCAAAAGTCAGTCACGTAGTTTTTTTTTGAGAAATCCAACGCCATAACAAACAAACAATTGAGCATCAAAGAAGAAAGTTATGACTGAATATCGAACTTTATTAAAAATAGTCTAGACGAATTCCTTTAAAAGTCTCTGTTTATTGAATGCGTCGGCAAATCATATCCGATATTAACGGTACTTTTTTTTAAATATAGATTATCAAAACTATTGCCCTGTGACAAAAATTGAGAGAATGGACAAATTTGATTAGCGATGTTTTTATTAAAAATCTAATTGTACCACTGAATTTAGGAACCTCTGTAATGAGTGAATCCAAATTTTTGTAAAAAAATATTGAATAATATCAGATTTGTGATAAAGTTAATATAGGCAGTATTCACGGGGAATATATTCCTAAGTTTTGAACCTCGAAAGCCTTGCGCCACTTATTTTTCTAAACAATTAAATTTTTTTTACTGCGTTTTTCGAGGTTAAAGGGTGAATAACTGCGGTTCTATAAGTCAGATCGGGGCAAACTAAAAACCAGTCTCTTCGTAATAGAATTTTCAATAAATCCTCGTTGGTTTCAAGTCTCTGAAGTCCGTACGTAATCTCCAAGACTGAAGAAACGAGAAGAAAACAGTATTTTCTTCATTTTAGTGCCCAAGACCGTCAACTATACCAATTTGCATCAAACTTTCATAAAATATACTTTTCGATGTAATAAGAAGACCTTGAAAAGTTGGTGTCAAAATATTGAACCCATTGGCCAAAATTGCATTTGTTATCCAAAATTTGAAATGCCCGCCATTTTATGCCATTAAGTCCAAAATGAAAAATGATTGTTTCAAAATGTAGATCTCGATGCCAGCTTTCGAATGCAATTAAAAATAAAATTTTTTAATGTAATCTTGGTTACTTTCTTTACATTTTTTTAAAAGTCAAATAACAACAATTGCATTTTTTCGGCCGTTTTGAAAAAAACAATTTTTTTATCAAAACTGGTAGAGAATTTTGGCACCTTTAATTTAAAAAAAAGAAAGTTAATTTTTGTTAACGTAAACTCGAGATATTTAACTTTATGCATTTTGGCCAATTTTTAATTGACAAAAGCATATTTTGTGCTAAAATTTGGACTGTATCATTTTGAAACCTATTCATTTCATGTGATAAATTAAAAAAAAAAATTAAGTTTTATAGAAACTTATTTACAAGCATTATAATGTAAGTATTGTTAGTTGAGCTAAAAAGTAATTTTTTTGATTTTCTTCATAAAGCTTAGTTGCAAACTGTAATAACTTCCTTGTTTCTTAAAATTCGGGGGACTTTTTTTTTAAATATGTTATTTTTTCCCTAGCAATACGATGAGAAACTTAGTTTTTTGTTTTATTTAAAATTTATTATTATTTTTTTAATTTTCTCATAGAGCTTAGTTGCAAAATGCAACTTTCTTGTTTTTTAACATACAGAGGACTTTCTTTAAATATGTTATTTAACAAAAATTAACTTTTTTTCTTTTAAATTAAAGGTTCCAAAATTGTCTACCAGATCTGATAAAAAAAAATTCAATTTTTGTTTCAAAATGGTCGAAAAAATGCAATTGTTGTTACTTAACTTTAAAAAAAATGTAAAAAAGTAACCAAAATTACAATTAAAAAATTTCCTTTTAATTGCATGCGAAAGCTGGCATCGAGATCTACATTTTGAAAAAATGATTTTCCATTTTGGACTTAATGGCATAAAATGGCGGGCATTTCAAATTTTAGATAACAAACGCAATTTTCGCCAATGGGTTCAATATATTGGCATCAACTTTTCAGTCTTTTTATTACATCAAAAAATATGTTTTCTGAAAGTTTGATGCAAATTGGTCTACTTGATGGTCTTGGGTTCTAAAATGAAAAAAATACTGTTTTTTCTCATTTTTTCAGTTTTGTAGGTTATGTACCTACTTCAGATACTTAAAACCAACGAGGATTTATTGGTAATTTTATTACGAAGAGACTGGTTTTTAGTTTACCCCGATCCGATTTATAGAACCGCAGTTGTTCACATTTTAAACTCGAAAAACGCGGTAAAAAAATTGAATTGTTTATAAAAAAAAGTACAAGTACAAGGTTTTCGAGGTCCAAAAATTAGGAACATACTCCCGGTGATACCCAAAACAGGATAAAATCATAATCTTGCTGTATCCAGACTGTGCAAATTAAAATGCTTTTATACTGCACTAGGTATACACAAATAATGACAAATTCGATATGATTAGCATTTATTGTCATTGCAATTTTGACGCTGAGATGGCATGGCAGTCACGGTTTACGGAGATAGATTTCCAGATACTCCGCAGCCAAATCGAACTATGTTTAGGAAGTTAGTTCAAAATCTAAAAACGCACGGTCCATTTTTAAGGCGAGGGTATGTTGCGGATAATGTGAGAAAAGTGAATAGAGTATTGAATTATGTTAACCAAAATGAAGAAACTTCTTTGAGACAAATTCGGAAAAGCTATCGCATAAAAAAAGACAGTGCAAGAAAAATATTTAAAAAAAACGGATTTCGATGCTACAAAATGAGGAAAGTTCAACATTTAAATGAGGGAGACAAGCCGAGGAGAGTAAGTTTTTCTAGTTGGTTGCTAAATAAAAAAGGAATGACCCGCTGATATATGGCAAAATTCTTTGGTGGGACGAATCAAACTTTTCAAATAATGTTTGCAATGGAAATATTATAAGTGGACACGAGAAAATACACATTGGTGCAGAGAGACTGTTTTCCAAGAAATATTTTCTAAGAATGCTTGGGTGGGTCTTTTAGGGACTAAAGTAATTGAACCTTATTTTTATTATGGCAAATTAACCGCTCGTAGATACATTATATCCTGCAAAACGAATTTCAAGATGAATTTCTTTATGAATTAACAGTGACAGAAAGATTAAATTATTCATATTATCAACAACATGGGGCTCCAACTCGTACTACTGTATATGTACACATTATTTACATCAAGTTATGCCAGATAGCTGGATAGGCACATATGGACCCATTCTATGGCCAGCTCGATCACCAGATATTACTCCTCTGGATTTTTTCGTCTGGGATTACATTAAAGACGAGGTATTTCAAACAGCCCCTGAAAATATTGAGGCCATCAAAACTAGAATTAGAAACGCATGATCGGGGATCATACAGAAAACAGTTTCTTTAAAGAACATTTTTTTCCAAAATAATTGAGTAGGTATTGATCAATCCACTGTTTTTACGTAGCACGCAATAAAAAATTACCGACCGATTCGTAGCTCTATGGCTTACTCAAACTAAACTCGTACAAGAACATTAATAGTTATAGTAACCTGCATTACATAAAAGAAGTCATTGGGTCGTTTTGAGTGAGCCAGATTGACGCTGACACAGTGACGGGAGTGCAACTGTTCGATAATTTTAAATTAAATTAAGTACTTTGCGGATTATCTGTTGTAGCAACTAAATGTGAAACCAAGTACATGCCGATTATCACCTGCCCCGAGCTTGCAGCGTATTTTTAACCTGCAGGGCATTTCCTCTGCTTCCTTACCTCCACGGAAAACATTTTATAACAAAGTGTATTATTTAAATAAGAAGTTTTGTTTTTCAAGCTAAATTTACGGAGTCGTGAAAATTAATTAACTTCTCTTCTACAAACTGATTAAGAGCTGGACGAAAAACAGTGAAGAATATCCTTGTCAAGGTAAAACACCAATAAATATACGAACAAACAATAAAAACGATGATAATGAAAGGGGAGATGACTGTATAAATAGAGATAAATTATAATTAAATCTCGATACTGCGACAGAGACCAGCAGGTATTAATGACTGTGCGAGAAGATGATCTGCTCTCAGGCCAGTTGAAGGAGGATAACAGATCGGCATTTTGGTAGGTTGGAGAGAGTGAGAAGGGGGCGTGGTGAGGTGGCGCCACCGCAGACCCCAAGACGAAGTACGTTGTTTCGGATAATTTAATATTGCTAAGGTAACGAGGCTTGTTGACGTTGGCCTGTTTGGTATGTTCCCTTTGGGTTTCTCATGTCTTTAAAGCGATGAAATTTTGTTTTCACCCCAGAACCCACTGAGGCTGCGATTTCTAAAAATCGAATTTTATTGACGTAAGTCCCTTGCTGAGGTCGCTCGGATAACAGATATGCTAATCGACTTAAATCTCATGATTTTTTGTATTGAGACCAATATGTCAATGGTCTCGGATACATAGATATACAGGATGGTTCCGCTAAAGCTGCCAAATAAATTACTGGGAAATCAACAAAAACTTTCTTGTAAACACCAGTGCATAGATAATCCTAAAGACTGCATTTTGAAGATCAAACAACGTTGTCAACTGTTGTGATTTGATATAGTTAATTTGTTATAGATCATAAGCATGTAACTTTTAATCTTAAGAATACACACACAGAAATTATAAAAACCCGCGGGAATTATCACGACAATATAATAAGTAATAAATTCTAGCGTATTCATTCAGGCATCCATCGGCCGCCCTACCCCTTGAAGAGGAACCTCTAGATAGGATAGGGTATATATGTAACAACCTCAGAGGATTGTATTAACTATTAGATAGATAGGAATGAAATAAATAGAATGAGTTATACATAAAACAGTTAATAAAAAGTTTTTAATTGGTAATTGGTAAAATTGAGGGAACCTAGTGTTGTGTTATGTAGTATTTAACATATTGTTCATATGTTAATATTCGTTGCATTTATAATGCTAAACACAAATGGCTTACAAACAAATGATTATTTCTTACAGTAACAACTTTAAATCTATAAATTTTTTCACGGCGATTAATATTGTGTTTAGTTATTCTTATTGCTAGTGGAGTATTTTTTATTAATTGAAAGAATAAAAGAAACTCAGGAAAACACATGAAATAATAGTTTTATTCGGCGAGTGTGATAATTTAAAAAATAGTGGAAATAGTTTCATGGTATTGAGATAAATACATAAATCAAAAGATTGTATAAAATAAGGATCTAATCTTATTAGAACACCAAAAAAAATGTAAAAGATGACTTAATGACATTATAAGCTTTTCCCCCTTGCAAAAACCCCATTGCTGCAACTTAGAGTAAATGTTCGATATAGTCTCCACCTACTTCTTTTCTTTCTTTCTACTTTCTTTCATTGAAAAATGCATTTTCCAGTCCTCTAATAAAATTCGCTGCGTTTTGTATTTTGTCCCACAGTTCTTCTCTTGAGCTGATAGTATTTGCATAAACTAAGGACTTCATATGTCCTCACACAAAATAATTCAAAGAATTATAATCAGGACTCCTTGGTGGCCAAGCAATCTCACTTCCTCGGCCGATCCATCTGCGTGGGAAAATCTCATCAAAATAATTCCTGACTTCAATGGCGAAATGAGGGGGAGCTCCATCTTGCATGAACCACATTCTGTTCCGTATGTCTAGCATGGAAGCAGGAGTATTTTCAAGAAAAAACAGATAAGACCTTCCATTTAAATTTGGACAAATGATCCCAATAATTGATCGCCGATGATACCACAAAAAACGTTAATCTTAAATTCTTGCTGAAAAAGCGTTTCTTTAACGGCATGAGGATTTTCTACGTCTCAGTAATGGGTATTTCTCCAGTTAAAAACGCCTCGGCGAGTAGAAGTTGCTTCGTCGGTAAATAAAGTGTTCTTAACAAAATTTCGATCCCTGTTTTGTTTATTTAGAACAAATTGACAAAATTGTAGCCTTTGCGGAAGATCCCTTCGAAGTAAGTTTTGTACAGGAGGCAAATGATATGGATAGAAGCGTTCTTTACGTAAGACTCTTAGGACAGATTATTTACTCACCCATGTTGCCGCTGCTAACCGACTTGAGCCGACGTGAGGATCTTCATACACACGAACTAAAATTTCTAGTTCTTTGTGGAGTAATCCATCATTTTTATGGTGAAATGAACCCGTTTCTCCCAAACGACGAAACAGATCTTTGAGAATCTTATGGTCTTTCTGTATTCTACTTGGATATTGGAATGAGTATCTCCTCACTGCAGCACGTCCGCTAAAATTATTTTGTGCGTATACACATATCATATCCCTCATTTCCCTATTTGAAAAATTATTATGTCTATGCATTGTGAGTAAAGAAGTTAAAGAAATTAGCTCGAGGAACACAAGAACAAAATAAAATGATTAAATGACGTAAATGAGAGAACTAAAACGTAACACGCACACTTTTCAATAAATACACATTTTCACAAAATTTGACTTTGTCTTTCAAAAAATTATTGAAATGTTTAACGGCACTTTCCTCGAAAACGGTTGGAGTTATCAAGTTCTACCAAGTGTATCGTTTATACGTAGAAATGACGCCCTCATCAGATTTTCTCATCAGAAGTACCACAACGTTTCGTCAAAAAAATATGAAAAAAAATCATCATCAGATGCAGATCCTGCGGCGCCCTCTATGATCTAACGTGATGTTGCTGGTGGTTGCGTGTATGACATATGTTTTCTGACCTCAAAACCTACACTTTTCCATAAAAAAAACCTCAGAGTAAAAAAGTTCGCTCATTTTTTTTTGCTTAGGTATAGGATATGCTACATATTTTCGACTCAGAATTTTATGCTATTTTCGAGAACTCTAAAATATATAGGGTGTTCCGTTTGAAATATGCAAGTTGGTATCGACTTCCGGTATAAGCGGAAGTGCCAGCTGCTTGTAGTTATTTTAGTTGGATTGGCCACACCGACATTAGTAATTTTCTAAATTTTAAAAATTTTCTGATGCGTACTTTTCTCTATATCGATCGATTCAGTTCTCGGTGAGACACCCTGTACATATAAGACATAATAAATAAATAAAATAAAAAAATTATGTTACCATTAATAAATGCGACAAAAAAATTCTAAAATAAACCTGTTTTGCCCCAAACAGAGTATATATTTATACGAATAATAACAATGCGTTATAATTCCCTGTGGAGTAGATTCTTAAAAATCGCTGTCACTAAATCTGGCTAAGGAATTTCTTGAATTTGTGCAAAGGTAATCGTTCTAAACTTTATCCGCTACGACGCGACCTAGGACCCGTCAAAATCTCCACTAATTGTCTTTTAATTGTAGACAATCCCTGTTAAATATTAGCACTCTGGATGGAGAGAGGCTCCAGTGAATACTTGAGGGTGATATTTAGGATTCCGCAATCCCCCCTGAGAAGCGTTTCAACCCCTCGCACGGCGCTAAATAACCGCACCGGAAGTAAAGACATCGATCCCGCTCTTCCTCACTTCCTTTAACACCGCCGCAGGCATTCCTTCACAAGCCAGCGCCCTCTAGACGAAGTTTTGCACGTATTCGTACGAGGTTTTACACACATGTCAGTGTACGCGGTGTGGAAGAAAATCACACTAAGAAGAGCTGTTTTTCTTTAAATTATAAAAAAATGATACGCCTAAAGACTGTATGAAAAATATTTTATAAGCATTGCTTTATTTATATATTTATGGCAATATTCTCAATTGGTTAATACTGTATCTAGAAAATAGAAGGATTTTAGTTTCAATGAACTCGAAAACATCTAATACATTTGATATGGAAATTGGTGTAACTCTAGGTCCCATTATAAGTCCAAAAAAATCTTTCTAGCTATTTAGGAAAAACTTTGAACATCTTTGACTGAACGTTGATTTTATAACATGACCGAAAGAGTTTTATTGTATTTATTTAGTTGTCGATATACGTCATGCGTATAAAGTCGAGACAAGAATGCAAGCGATGCACGTCACGAGTGATCTCATTAAAGAAATTTTAATACTAACATAATTTTAATCATTAATTACGTTAAAAAGAGTAATTCTTGACACCCAGTTATTAAGCTTTTTTCAGAAATAGGAACAGTTTAATGGGGCTTCCTGATTCTTGGCAGTATTGTCTTATTTATAGAATCGATCTGTGACGTGCATCGCTTGAATTCTTGGCTCGACTATACTCGTATACAGTGCAGGGATAACTACTAGGCGTATACGGAAATCCTATACACTTATGTACATGTGCAATACGGGTTGGAATCAAGAGCTGACATGAAATTGATGGTGGGGCACAGACATGACAACTGGTCGATCCGCTGCAGTTAGTAATGTAATTGTATCTGGAGCGAAAGGTGTAGGTGACCGATCGTCAAATAAGGAATTTACGAATTACCACGTGTCATCCCAAAACATTAATTTGTTGAAATTAATTATGGTGGTCTAAAAATAACCAGAATAAACAAAAGTATCTTTCTCTAAGTGGTAGTGGGTCGATTTTCGTACGCTACAATCAATAAATTCATTGAATATGTAATGAGTAGCCGAAATAAAACAGATATCACTTTTAATTTATTATTTATTTTAATGCTGTAGTTATTGCTATATATGGATGGTTAATGAGACAAATTGCACTGCGTTATAACATTAACAAAAATTTGGTGTGTAACATTTTAAGAAAGTGGAGAATAAACGGTACGATTAGTAGAAATCCTGGATCAAAGGACAAAGGATATCCTACTTAACAAAAAACTAACTATTAATATTTCTTATTGCACCATTTCTATTTATAACTTCTATAAGCCTGTTTGGCATAGAATTAAATAACCTTATGCAATAATCATTAGTTATAATATTTTCCCATGCATTATTTATTATTTCCAGTAATTCTTCAGCATTCCGTGGTCTCAAATTTCGTTTTTGGATACTTCCTATGAGTAGTCCCCATACTTCTTCCACAGGGTTAAAATCTGGACTATGACTGGGCCAGTTAAGAACATCGATGTTGTTATCTTGAAACCAATTAGTTACGGTATGAGCAGTATGAACGGAACAATTGTCTTGTTGAAATATGAACTCATTATTAGGAAATAATTGTGACACAGAAGGAAGCATAATATTGTCTAAAATCTTAATATACGTTTCACTATTAAATCGTTCCTAAATATGCCACAAAACACCAGGATAACGTGCCGATATCCAAGCCCACTTATTGACTGAAAATCTACCACTTTTATTATTGTTAGATATATATATTTCTCATCGAATCGAGTATTCGGAGGGTGGTAAACATGAATACGACCGCTGTGTGTTGACGGGAAAGTTTTTTCGTCTGTAAAGATTACATTCTTCCAAAAATTTACATCATGCGCTAAAAATTCAAGCACAAATCCTACTCGAGCTTCTTTATGTTCAGCTTTAAGTAAGTATTTCTGTGCCGCTGCATGACAGCGTAGCTCCGATTCTCTTACTCGCCGGCGACCAGTACTACTCCATCCAGGAAAATTCGTTTCTTCAGCAGCCTGAATAACTGAGTAAAATGGATTTTCTACTAAAGCATTTACCATTTGAAAATCTTGTTGTTGAGTTGATATCCTTCGTCGCCCTAATCCAGGATTTCTACTAATCGTACCAACGTACAGCCCATTGGTTCGCCCCACCCCCAATCTCATTTTATTAGATGACACTCTCACTCGTATTGCACATGTACATAAGGGTTTCCCTACACGATCAATAGCGATCCCCGTACTGTATATAGAAATATTATTTACGTTATTTTACGTTATTTTCTTTCATACACTTTTATCTACTTTTATTGACAAAACCGATGTTGTTATATAACAAGATTATGATTAATAAAATGTATTCTATACTATTTAAACCTTTTCCAGCTTTCTAGAAATAATTTAGTAAATGAGCCTTTCTTACTGCTCTGAAGTTTGCCCTTTTAAGGAAACTTATTGCTTAAGATTACAAAATATTTTTAAATCCAAAACTTAACGAAAAAATATCGATTTAAATGATTCGGTAGGATCGTTAAAATTTGATTTCAAAATGGCGTCTCTAGGCGTAAGATCAGGAGATCTGGGCGGCCACTTAGTTAAGACATTATTGTGGTTTATCTACTTGAAATGAAACTGATGTTTCAACCATATTCGACAAACTGCTTCCTAATTGTGTAATGGTACTAATTACTTGTCTTCTTTCATATTGTAAAATAATCAAGTCCAATTATTCGGTCATTGATGAGAAGAATCAATCAAGATATGCTTTATTGTCTAAGAATGAGATACTCTTATTAACAAAGCTATATGTATAAAGTATAACATAACATACACAGTCATAGTTAATTTTAAATTAAAATAAAGTAAGGCAGATACAGTAATAGTTACGTACATAGATATATACAAGGATACAGTAAATTAAAAAATTATGGTAGAATGCAGGTTTTCACGGCCGTTGTCTAATGAAGTAGATTCTTCCGGGTCTTGCCACGGTTTCGAACCGTGAAGAAAATACAGCAGATGCTTTCCTCAGTCAAAGACCCTGTCCCCAAACTGTTATCAAAAGGTGTTTACCAGTTGAAGTGCACATGTGGTAAGAGCTACATCGGACAAACAGGACGGAGTATCCAGTGCAGAATCAAAGAACACCAGAGAAATACCAGATTTGGATACACGGATAGGTCGGAGATAACAGAACATGTCCATAATAACGAGAACCATAAAATCGACTATGAGGATGTCAATATGTTAATAATAAATAACACTACAGGAATACGCTCTTTTATCCGCGAATCATTAGGGAATCACTGGAAATTATGAAAAACGTGAACAACTTTAACAGAGAGGATGGGTATTGACTTAGTAACACGTGGATACTGGTATTGCCAAGTACCAGCACCGTAGTAAGTCACGGTCAACCAAACACGACGAATGAGCAGCGAAGCGAACCAAGCGCGACCAATGACCAGCGAAGCGAAGCGGCGCCTAGGTATATAACGAGGAGTGTAACACAACAAATTCAGTCTTTAGAATCCTTCTGAAGAAGCTGACAGGATGATCAGCGAAACGTCAAGTCAAGTTCGACGACCACGGCAAGACCCGGAAGAAACTACTTCATTAGACAACGGCCGTGAAAACCTGCATTCTACTATAATTTCTTATTTACTGTATCCTTGTATATATCTATGTATGTAACTATTACTGTGTCTGCCTTACTTTATTTTAATTTAAAATTAACTATGACTGTGTATGTTATGTCATAATTTATACATATAGCTATTAGTTTATATGTCTTTCATTGCCTCTCTGATTGTCTTTAATATTTCTGAGGAACAGGGGTAGGTGGTTGTATATTTTTTTGCTTTCGTATATTATAAGTTGATTTGGGGATGGGTAGAGGCAGGTTTAAATATAGCGCTTGTCCCGTGTTATGCTCAGGCAGAGGGTGGGTACGTAGTGTGTAGTGTTTTTTTATATATTAGGCATATTGTTTCTAGAATAAAGATGCATGCAAGCGTTAATATTTTGTGAGCGATAAAAAGAGGTTTACAATAATCCCTTGGTTTTGCATTACATAAGTATCTTAATGCCCTTTTTTGTAACATAAACACAGTGTTCAGATAATGCTCCCCAGAAAGGGTTTCTGTATCTTATATAGGACTCAATCAGGAAAAAGTAAGCCGTTTTTGCAGCCCTGAAACCCAATTCGTTTGAAGTTATTATCACCGCATAACAACAAGATGCCAACTTTTTACTTAAATTAGAGACATGTATATCAAATTTTAGCTTCTCAGTGTAACCCAAGAAATTTAGTATGGGGTTTATTCTCAATAGATTGGTTATCCAAGAAAATATCAGCATAGGTAAACTTGAAAGTAAGTATATTCGTTTTTGTTTACAGGCGAATTAGAATCACACTATTTTTTTACTTTACATATATCTGCCTTTATAATATCTCGTAGACTGTTAACATTTTTACTATGCCACAGAATGGTGGTATTATCTGCAAAAAGCGTAAATGTACCTTGAATATCAATACTGGCTAAGTCATTTATCTATAACAAGAATTAAATGGGCCCTAGTACAGATCCTTGTGGCACACCACAGTTAATATCAGCCACATTCGATATCTCGGCGAAGGTTTTTAATCAACCCAGTTCGCGTTTTTGTTACAAAACGTAATATTCCTGTATTCTACTTTCAACTCCATCCCTAACAAATCCTAAGTATTTTCACATCTTCTTCAATACTCAAGTATATTATTTACCTAGTCGTTATCACTTCAGTTAAGATTTTTTTAAACTGTAACATCAAATTATTGCTTCGTCTATATTAACATTTAGTTAGTAGTATTTGCTTTTATTAACGAAAATTCTCAATGATTTGCCCAGTCATTGAACTGCTCGAAGTGGTGTATTTATAATTGTATCGCTGGCCAACCCCGTACATACATCAAAGTCCTCATTTATGGGCCAGTAATCAGCATCTTACCTTGGGTGGCCATCTCTGGGGTAACCCCGCAACTAAAGACTCCAATTTCACATTAAAGCGCTGTGGAATCTTCGGGCGCTACTGTAGAGATAAGACTGGAGCAGCCCATGCCGAACTATGGGCGTCCGTCTCTGCGGAACCGTGACTGATCCCTCTGGTCCGCTGTCCCTTTTAACCGTAAACGCATACACATATATTCGTGAGGACGAGAACAGCGATAATATGGTGCTTAAAAAGTGTTGAAAACTTAAATAATTTTCGGGACGGCGTCTTTAAACTTTCGTGGAAGTGAATATAAAGAGGTTTTATTTTGTTTTTAAGGCCGTTCCCAGAAGGAGTACGAATAAAAATTTCGTTTGAATCGTTGAACTGCGGTCGGAATTGCGTTAATGTCTCAGTTTGTCGCCTACGAAAGCAGGCGTTAGAAAAATGGAAATGTATCGAGTAATATGAATAAGAAATATTTACAGATTATCTTTATAAACAAAAAAATATGTTGAAAAAGCAACAAACAAAAATTTAAAATTAATTTTTTTTATATAAGTACTGCATCTTTACATGCCTAAAAACAAAATATTTTACTGTCAGATAAATTTAATAATAGTATTTTATACAACAAGTGGTTAAAATGGTGTTTTTTTACAAGTGGGGCGTTTATAGTACGGTCGTGAGCAAAAGAAATAGGACAAGTCTTATAATGGGATTTTGCTAAAATCTAGTTGTGTACATCTAACTTTAATTTTTGTGACATTGTCAGTTAGTTGTCATAATTTATTGCAAGTGTGCAAAAAACTAATATGCCTCATATAAGCGATTTAGTTAAATCTGGAGTTATTGCTAAAGCAGAAGATGGATGGTCGATGAAACAAATTGCACTGCGTTATAATATTGACAAAAATTCGGTGTGTAACATTTTAAGAAAGTGGAGAATAAACCTAGATCAGGGCGACGAAGGACGTCAACTCAACAGCAAGATTTGCAATTGGTAAATGCTTTAGTAGAAAATTCATTTTACTCAGTTATCCAGGCTGCTGAAGAAACTAATTTTCCTGGATCGAGTAGTACTGGTCGCCGGCGAGTAAGAGAATCGGAGCTACGCTGTCATGCAGCAGCACAGAAATACTTACTTAAAGCTGAACATAAAGAAGCTCGAGTAGGATTTGCGCTTGAATTTTTAGCGCATGATGTAAATTTTTGGGACAATGTAATCTTTACAGACGAAAGAACTTTCCAGTCAACACAGTGGCCGTATTCGTGTTTACCGCCCTCCGAATACTCGATTCGATGAGAAATATATATCTAACAATGATAAAAGTGATAGATTTTCCGTCAGAATGTGTTTTGTAGCATATCGAGGAACGATTTAATAGTGAAACGTATATTAAGATTTTAAACAATATTATGCTCTCTTCTGTGTTACAATTATTTCCTAATAATGAGTTCATATTTCAACAGGACAATTGTTCCGTTCATACTGCTTATACCGTAACTAACTAGTTTCACGGTAACAACATCAACGTTCTTAACTGGCCCAGTCATAGTCCAGATTTTAACCCTGTGGAAAAAATATGGGGACTACTCGTAAGAAGTATCCAAAAACGAAATGTGAGACCACGGAATGCCGAAGAATTACTGGAAATAAATAATGCAGGGAAAATATTATTACTAATGATTATTGTCTAAGGTTATTTAATTCTATGCCAAACAGACTTATAGAGTTATAAATAGAAATGGGGCAATAACGAAATATTAATAGTTAGTTTCTTGTTAAGTAGGATATCCTTTGTCCTTTAATCCCGGATTTCTACTAATCGTACCGTTTATTCTCCACTTTCCTCTTAAAGTGTTACACACCAAATTTTTTTTAATGTTATAACGCAGTGCAATTTGTCTCATTAACCATCCATCATTTACTAGAGCAATAACTACAGCATTAAAATAAAAAATAAATTAAAAGTGATATCTGTTTTATTTCGGCTACTCATTACATATTCAAATTGAGACAGATTTACATTAGAAAAAAAAGTTGTCCTATTTTTTTCTGCTCACGACAGTACGAGCAACATATTTTATAATTTAAAAAAGGTTGCAGCCAATTAGGGAGAAACTTTTTTATACCATTTTTTAATACAATATTGATTTTTATTATTGAAATTATGCAACATATAAAATTTCCGTTCTGTATCGATTCTTTTTCTATTCAACATCTAGGAGATAAAAATAACGCATTTTTTCAACGGAATACAAAATTGAATAACGTAAAAGCAAACAGAGAAGAATATATAAAATCTAATTTCGTCATTGTGATGATGAACTCAGTATCACACCCGCGAATCAAATCTACCGAAATTGGCCCGCCCTATATTATTGAAATCATATTTCGTGCAATCCAAAAATAACAAACCTATGTACTGTAACATTGACATATATTTTTCATTAATTATTGCAAGTTGCAACGTATGTTTTCGCCCCAAGGTTCAATATAATCAGCAGTTTACTTCCTAGCACGTTATTCTGAATTACTGCCTACAATTTGTTATTTAATTGTCCCATATTAATTGTTACGAGCAATGTGGTTCGCTCCTGGAAACAACTCGTGTCAAAAAAACCGTGTCTCGTAGCTGGCCGACACTAAACACCGAGCCCTCTTTGTTTTTATCTGTTCAATTAGCATTTTTCGCCGTCCATTTTGCTGTTATTTATCCGCGAGTTTATAAATGTCACCAGTCGCAGGCATTAACATTATTATCATTTAAAAGTGAAAGATAAAAGACCTAATTGCGGCGCAGTATCAAAAAGACTGGTCAATTCGATATCTGCGGACGGTCACCAAGCGACAGAAACAGGACATGCTTTAATGCGGCTTGTCGCTATCCTTAATTAGCAGATATCGAATGGTACCGACCGAGATTCACCATTTCCGAGCCGCTAAAACAGCCGTCGCAGTTACCGACTGGCGTGGCGTAGCGGGCTTACCAATGTACGAATTTCTTCGCATGTACCGAGATTTTATTTTGATAATTGCCCAGGTATGAAAAATATAGATAATATTTATGTAATAAAGTAAAGAAACTTACCTTTAAGTCTTTAACTAATTTGCGTTCGGCTACTCGTCAGTCAGATAATGTGGGTAGCTAATGTCGTTTTTTTCTACCATGTTAAAGTTCGCCTAAAATGAAAAAAGAGGGTTTTATAAAAGGTAAATAAAAATAATTAAAAACTGAATTGTGTAAATAATAATACTAATAATAATAATACAGTTTACTGTATTTTTCGTAATCAATTTTTTGGATCAAAATTCTAATCCTTTAAAACTTAAACTAAACCCAGGAGTTTAAGGTGCCCGCCTTTGGATATATTTTTGTTTGAGGATATTTTTTGAGGAGTTTGATTAAATGTTTGTTCGTTAGAGGTGAACCAATCGTTTGCCTGTAGTTCATTGTGAGAGGATAGTTCCAACAGATTGTCAATGTTATGGTCGGACCACAAGAGAATGGCGTCATCGGCGAACAGAATGGATTTGCTAGGCAACATAAATTGAGGAAAGTCATTCATATAAACTAAAAATAACAGTGGCCCCAGGACAGAGCCTTGGGGTACATCATAATTATTAGGATTTTTAGGTTAATTTACCAATTCTGACGTATCATTTGCTGGGACAACACATTGCTGACAAGTTAAGCAGGTATGGTTTGAACAGCGATAGAGGTAACCCTCTAATTCCGTATCATTGCATTTTTTCTATTAATTTATCATGGCAGACGTAGTCGAAGGCCTTGGTGAGATCACACAGAGTAATCGCAATGTGTTGACCCCCTCAAGACCACCGACTATATCTCTCATAATCTTTTAACCGCGTGCGTGGACGAGCGTCCAGAACGGAAACCATATTGGTGAGGACTAAAGAGCGATTTGTGTTCCAGATAACTTGACAATCTTTTTGTCAGAATGTCTTCCCAAATTGGGGAGGATAGATATGGGCCGGTAGTTGTCTAACAGTGAGTTATCTCTCTTTTTAAAGACTGGTATAATGTGTATATGTGTGTGCATATGCATCTATTATATAAAGCAGCTAGCGGGGCGGCGGTAATATCTTCCGTAGATTTAATTATTATTATTTAAATATAATTAAATATGATTTAAACCCAACTTCTAATCCTAACCCGAAAGGAGTTATTCCTCGAAAAGAGTTAAACCCCAAACAGTTGTTATGAATTCACAAAGCCTAAACTTTCATGTCCTAGCACTTAACAGTTGAACCTTAAATCATTGGTCCTTCTTCGGTGTATACACGGTGGGTCAATAGTTCGTGCCAACTTCTCTACAGTCACAATTATGGGTTTTAAAAAATACATATAAATACCAGTTAAAAAATATCTGTGTGATGCTTTTGAATCATTAAATTATACAGAGCGAAAGGTCCCTTGGTCGGTTGAAGAGGTGGGGCTCGTCAAAGTTGGTGTCGTTATGGAGCCCGGATGAATTTAACTTCCCCTCAGAAATTCGACTGTGTCTTCAAATAGACATACGTCTTTTATATCAGCTTAAACACTTTCGTTCTCAATAAAATTTGCTATCTAACTGTATGACGCGGCATTTTGGGGCTCATTTGATCTTACTGGATATTGGCTGGTCAAACTTCCACCCATCCAGTCTAGTTTTCTGACTTTGCAAATTCACTGGAGTTGAGTTTTGATCAGTTTTCATCTCAACAACACCAATGCTCTGTGCAGCACAATATGTTTTTTAATTCTCGAAATATAGCTTGAGATTATTTTCTATGGTTAATATCCCAATGAGTCTCGAAATGTTTTCTTCATGTAGTTGGATATCAAGTGTTATTAGACATCGACAGTTGTAAAATGACATAGATCGTATACGGCTAGATACAGTGAGATTTCGAGAGGGCGTCAAAATTCAGTCGGATTTCACAGCGATCTCAAATTATGAAATTTTGCTTTAATTTAAAGTATGATATTTTATAAAATAAGTGCCCTGAACCAATATTCCAATCTCCTCTCTGCGTCTCCTTCTTCCATAGTATGTAAAAACTTGGGTTTAGTTTTAAATTATGACGTTTAAAGCACCTCCAAATTTTATTTCTCTCTACATTCAAGTTTAGAGATAAATCTCTCCCAAGTAGCAATTTGATGTTTTGTAGAATCTGAAAGAATGTTTATGGAACATTTTTTATAAAACAAGATTGTTGATATAAACATTTCTAAAACGTTCATACAATCCTTATAGACGTGAAATGGGCACAGTTTATAAAACAATGTACTTCCTTAATTTATTTTATTATGGCTCTCATATGTGTTATAAAATAATTGTATAAATGTTTACAAGGAATTTGAAAAAATGATAGACGATAATTATAAAATAATTTTATAGCAAACAGTTATAAAACTTAAACCTGTTTTTGTAATATATCAATTATAGAATTTTATAAGCATTGTGTTATTATCTTCATTGCTACTTTTTTGTTATGTGCAGCAACAACAACAGAGGTTATTTATTTTTTAAATGGTTTGCAGACAATAAAAATTCTCAAAATAGTTTTAAAATATTACAAAGGTTAACTGATTAAGACTTCGTTTCGCCAACAGCAAAGCGATTTTGGACTGCGAATCAAATTTTTCTGTGAAACATGTGGTATATATACGATGAAATTTTCGACCGCCCTAAAAATAACGAATATTTATTAAAATTTAAAAAAATTAAGTGAAAATAATTTTTTTAAATCTTTTTGTGGTGTTGCAGCAATTGTGTTTCGCAGATAACATATTTCACAATAATAAATTATTGCTAAAATGCTTATATCATAATAATTTTTATTTTTGAAATATTTTTATTTTAAAGTCCAAAATGGCCGCTATACAAATAGTTCAAACATAATAACATTTTGGCATCCATCTTATAAAGCATATTTATAATTATAAAAACACTTATAGAACAAAGATATTTACCGAAGAACTGTTATATATCAATAAACAGTCAGTCTCCGACGCAGTACTTATGGAAGTTTAAAAAAATATATTTGCTTCGAAAGAGCATCTTATAAAACATATACAGCAACAGGTTTTAATGTTTTTCAAAAACCCTATTTGGAATACTTATAGAGCAATGTAATATTGTGTACCTACATATATAGTTTAAATTTTAGATGTGAGACATCCGTTGATGGGCGCATAAACACCTACCCATGTTATATAAAAATGTAACGAACTTATTATAGTCTTTAAAGACAATGTTTAGTTTATCAATTATTTTATAAATGTTTTATGACAGCAATGCGTTCTTCCTTTATATAACAATTTTTTAGCAGTTACAGCAGAATACAATATGTTCCCTGAAATAATATGTGTTATGAAGAATCCTAATAAAATTGTTTTATTACTGCTTAGCTAAACTTTTACAGAATAGTTTTATAGGCATTCATCAATTGGCCAATAAGTGCTATGGTCATTATTATAAATCAATTTTGTTCCGTGATCTTATAATAATTACTGTATAAACGTTTATAAAACAGCGAAAAATAAATTTTACAAAATGTTTTATAATTCTTATCACTTATTTATACGATAATTTCGTTGTGAAGACTAAATAATCACCTTGGCTGTTTTAATAAAACAAAATAGCTTTTGGAGAACAGTAATGCAATAGTAATAAAATAAAATTATCCTATTATTTTAAACGTATAGAACAACTTTGTTAGTTGGGCTGACACTAACACATGGTTCAGCGTTAACAGCATCTAACATTACTTGATCCAGTGGACGATGGGCAACGTTGTATTTTTTTGGCTTTAAGCTTGGATACATCTCCAATTCTATTAAATATTCTATTAATTGGATCAACCGTGGTGTAGTGAACCTGTGGGCCTTCTGAATGTCTCAAATTAAAGATATTGGCTACATTTCGATAAAAGTGTTCACTGTCACCAACAATTCTAATTATTTCAATTTTATCAGCAATACTTTATTGTTGTGCAGCCATGTTTAAGTTTAATTTGACATTCGATACATCCATTCCAAAGCACTCCATGTTAATAAAGATATTGGTATGTCGAGTTCTAAGTATTTTAAAAAATAGCTATCTATTTTCAAATATCATTTCATAGTGTTTTGGATAAAAAATGTGTCCTAGGGTGATTATTATTGAAATCCTAGATATGTTTTTTTGTAAAGGAATGAGTATTTTTTAACGAAATTTGGTATACAGGGGTTTCAGGTCATGCCGAACAAGATTCTGTAAAATCGCTATAATAAATTCCTAATTTTGTCAATTTCTGTCGATCATAGTAGGCGTATTTAATTTCGAAAAAAAAAAATTAAATAACTTATTAATCACAATCTGAAACAAAAGCAGTATACTAAATTTGATCTAAATCGATCAACAAATGGCCGAGATATTGGGATGTGAAAAGTGAGACACACTGTATGTGGTGATTTTAAAAATGTCTGTCCTCTAGTTATTCTGTTTATAAACAATTAAATTTTGATAAAAGTTTTCTTTTTGCAAAGGTCTCATTGTTTTTTTTATTATTAAAAACGATCATTAAAAATCAATGTCTTAAGATTATTAAACCAAGACGACGTTCATCCGTCTCTTTAAAACATTAACAGAATTAATTGAGGCGTGTGGACATATTAAAATAGTGTGATTATTATTGGAAATTACTTAGAGGCATTAAGTTTTCGGAGAAAAAATAGCACATTTTTATTGCCTGCTGAATATGGGTCAATAATTTTATCATCCGCTTATACTTTGAGCCTCAGCAGTCTATTACAGAAAAACACACATCTTACCTTATTTTTAGCTAATCTGGCAAGAAATCACTTAATTAAAATAACAGTCAGTTGTTTTGGAAACAGTCAAGCGCGTCATTAAAGTATGTATTAAACACAAGCACCAATTTTATAAACTGAATGCGGTCCTAGCAGACGTCGAGGGCGCCCCGACGTTCAGCGGTACGCGCCAAAATTAGAACCAACTCTAGCAAGCATACGAAAGTCACGTGTTATATGAAGGAGTGTCGTATATAAAATGTTCATTAAATTTCACATTTTTATACCTAAAAATCACTGCATACCGTTCAGTTGCTTTGGTTGCCAGAAATTTCGTGGACAGCTACACCTACAATAGTGAGTTACGTGTATGCTTTCCGATTATTTTCGATGGATTAAGCTATAAACTAAGTACGTAAAATGGTATCGATAATTGAATAATTAGGGTATCTATGTTGATAATTAAATCCGAAAATAAAACAAATTCTATAGGTAGAATTGTAGCTTTGTTATTTATGTGTTCATCCAGTGGTGTTACAGGAAAATTTTTCTACAATTTTTAGACAGCAAAAGCCAAAACGCATTTTTAAAATATTTAGTGATTATCATATACTTATTGCTCGACAGGAGACCCATTCATAAGGCAAGAAGAAATACGAAGTTTTAAATAGAATGTTATGTTTCAAGTAGAACATATACCCGGACATAAATATTTTTTAAATTTCTTTTGCCATTACTTCTTTTATCCAGCGAAATGATATCTGACTAGTTACTCTGGAATGGTGGTCTCGGAAACATGAACTAGTATTATTGAAATGCCGGCCTCATACTAATGGTGGTCCTTTTTTTTTATACATTTATTTAACGTCGGCCTATTTCCGCTACTGAGGCCTAACACCGACGCCTGTAGACGAGCTACCCCCAACCAGGAATTTTGCCGAACCTCTTCCCTTAAGAAGAGTAGGGATCTTTTACTTGCCTAACATTTAATAGACAAGGGACCGACGGCTTTACATCCCCTCCGAAGGATGGTATATCTCCTATACAACCCTCGCCTAAGGTTGTATAGCTTCCGCGCATACACTGATATACAAGCCGCTGGAGGATGTGTGAGGCGAGAACGCGGTTTCCGTTGGAATGGTCATCCACCCAAGTACTAACTGCGCCTGTCGTTGCTTTACATCGCATACTAAAGTATGTACGTAGTAAAGACGCACCTACGCTCGCCCCCATATGCCTCATATAAGCGATTTAGTTAAATCTGGAGTTATTGCTAAAGCAGAAGATGGATGGTCGATGAAACAAATTGCACTGCGTTATAATATTGACAAAAATTCGGTGTGTAACATTTTAAGAAAGTGGAGAATAAACCTAGATCAGGGCGACGAAGGACGTCAACTCAACAGCAAGATTTGCAATTGGTAAATGCTTTAGTAGAAAATTCATTTTACTCAGTTATCCAGGCTGCTGAAGAAACTAATTTTCCTGGATCGAGTAGTACTGGTCGCCGGCGAGTAAGAGAATCGGAGCTACGCTGTCATGCAGCAGCACAGAAATACTTACTTAAAGCTGAACATAAAGAAGCTCGAGTAGGATTTGCGCTTGAATTTTTAGCGCATGATGTAAATTTTTGGGACAATGTAATCTTTACAGACGAAAGAACTTTCCAGTCAACACAGTGGCCGTATTCGTGTTTACCGCCCTCCGAATACTCGATTCGATGAGAAATATATATCTAACAATGATAAAAGTGATAGATTTTCCGTCAGAATGTGTTTTGTAGCATATCGAGGAACGATTTAATAGTGAAACGTATATTAAGATTTTAAACAATATTATGCTCTCTTCTGTGTTACAATTATTTCCTAATAATGAGTTCATATTTCAACAGGACAATTGTTCCGTTCATACTGCTTATACCGTAACTAACTAGTTTCACGGTAACAACATCAACGTTCTTAACTGGCCCAGTCATAGTCCAGATTTTAACCCTGTGGAAAAAATATGGGGACTACTCGTAAGAAGTATCCAAAAACGAAATGTGAGACCACGGAATGCCGAAGAATTACTGGAAATAAATAATGCAGGGAAAATATTATTACTAATGATTATTGTCTAAGGTTATTTAATTCTATGCCAAACAGACTTATAGAGTTATAAATAGAAATGGGGCAATAACGAAATATTAATAGTTAGTTTCTTGTTAAGTAGGATATCCTTTGTCCTTTAATCCCGGATTTCTACTAATCGTACCGTTTATTCTCCACTTTCCTCTTAAAGTGTTACACACCAAATTTTTTTTAATGTTATAACGCAGTGCAATTTGTCTCATTAACCATCCATCATTTACTAGAGCAATAACTACAGCATTAAAATAAAAAATAAATTAAAAGTGATATCTGTTTTATTTCGGCTACTCATTACATATTCAAATTGAGACAGATTTACATTAGAAAAAAAAGTTGTCCTATTTTTTTCTGCTCACGACAGTACGAGCAACATATTTTATAATTTAAAAAAGGTTGCAGCCAATTAGGGAGAAACTTTTTTATACCATTTTTTAATACAATATTGATTTTTATTATTGAAATTATGCAACATATAAAATTTCCGTTCTGTATCGATTCTTTTTCTATTCAACATCTAGGAGATAAAAATAACGCATTTTTTCAACGGAATACAAAATTGAATAACGTAAAAGCAAACAGAGAAGAATATATAAAATCTAATTTCGTCATTGTGATGATGAACTCAGTATCACACCCGCGAATCAAATCTACCGAAATTGGCCCGCCCTATATTATTGAAATCATATTTCGTGCAATCCAAAAATAACAAACCTATGTACTGTAACATTGACATATATTTTTCATTAATTATTGCAAGTTGCAACGTATGTTTTCGCCCCAAGGTTCAATATAATCAGCAGTTTACTTCCTAGCACGTTATTCTGAATTACTGCCTACAATTTGTTATTTAATTGTCCCATATTAATTGTTACGAGCAATGTGGTTCGCTCCTGGAAACAACTCGTGTCAAAAAAACCGTGTCTCGTAGCTGGCCGACACTAAACACCGAGCCCTCTTTGTTTTTATCTGTTCAATTAGCATTTTTCGCCGTCCATTTTGCTGTTATTTATCCGCGAGTTTATAAATGTCACCAGTCGCAGGCATTAACATTATTATCATTTAAAAGTGAAAGATAAAAGACCTAATTGCGGCGCAGTATCAAAAAGACTGGTCAATTCGATATCTGCGGACGGTCACCAAGCGACAGAAACAGGACATGCTTTAATGCGGCTTGTCGCTATCCTTAATTAGCAGATATCGAATGGTACCGACCGAGATTCACCATTTCCGAGCCGCTAAAACAGCCGTCGCAGTTACCGACTGGCGTGGCGTAGCGGGCTTACCAATGTACGAATTTCTTCGCATGTACCGAGATTTTATTTTGATAATTGCCCAGGTATGAAAAATATAGATAATATTTATGTAATAAAGTAAAGAAACTTACCTTTAAGTCTTTAACTAATTTGCGTTCGGCTACTCGTCAGTCAGATAATGTGGGTAGCTAATGTCGTTTTTTTCTACCATGTTAAAGTTCGCCTAAAATGAAAAAAGAGGGTTTTATAAAAGGTAAATAAAAATAATTAAAAACTGAATTGTGTAAATAATAATACTAATAATAATAATACAGTTTACTGTATTTTTCGTAATCAATTTTTTGGATCAAAATTCTAATCCTTTAAAACTTAAACTAAACCCAGGAGTTTAAGGTGCCCGCCTTTGGATATATTTTTGTTTGAGGATATTTTTTGAGGAGTTTGATTAAATGTTTGTTCGTTAGAGGTGAACCAATCGTTTGCCTGTAGTTCATTGTGAGAGGATAGTTCCAACAGATTGTCAATGTTATGGTCGGACCACAAGAGAATGGCGTCATCGGCGAACAGAATGGATTTGCTAGGCAACATAAATTGAGGAAAGTCATTCATATAAACTAAAAATAACAGTGGCCCCAGGACAGAGCCTTGGGGTACATCATAATTATTAGGATTTTTAGGTTAATTTACCAATTCTGACGTATCATTTGCTGGGACAACACATTGCTGACAAGTTAAGCAGGTATGGTTTGAACAGCGATAGAGGTAACCCTCTAATTCCGTATCATTGCATTTTTTCTATTAATTTATCATGGCAGACGTAGTCGAAGGCCTTGGTGAGATCACACAGAGTAATCGCAATGTGTTGACCCCCTCAAGACCACCGACTATATCTCTCATAATCTTTTAACCGCGTGCGTGGACGAGCGTCCAGAACGGAAACCATATTGGTGAGGACTAAAGAGCGATTTGTGTTCCAGATAACTTGACAATCTTTTTGTCAGAATGTCTTCCCAAATTGGGGAGGATAGATATGGGCCGGTAGTTGTCTAACAGTGAGTTATCTCTCTTTTTAAAGACTGGTATAATGTGTATATGTGTGTGCATATGCATCTATTATATAAAGCAGCTAGCGGGGCGGCGGTAATATCTTCCGTAGATTTAATTATTATTATTTAAATATAATTAAATATGATTTAAACCCAACTTCTAATCCTAACCCGAAAGGAGTTATTCCTCGAAAAGAGTTAAACCCCAAACAGTTGTTATGAATTCACAAAGCCTAAACTTTCATGTCCTAGCACTTAACAGTTGAACCTTAAATCATTGGTCCTTCTTCGGTGTATACACGGTGGGTCAATAGTTCGTGCCAACTTCTCTACAGTCACAATTATGGGTTTTAAAAAATACATATAAATACCAGTTAAAAAATATCTGTGTGATGCTTTTGAATCATTAAATTATACAGAGCGAAAGGTCCCTTGGTCGGTTGAAGAGGTGGGGCTCGTCAAAGTTGGTGTCGTTATGGAGCCCGGATGAATTTAACTTCCCCTCAGAAATTCGACTGTGTCTTCAAATAGACATACGTCTTTTATATCAGCTTAAACACTTTCGTTCTCAATAAAATTTGCTATCTAACTGTATGACGCGGCATTTTGGGGCTCATTTGATCTTACTGGATATTGGCTGGTCAAACTTCCACCCATCCAGTCTAGTTTTCTGACTTTGCAAATTCACTGGAGTTGAGTTTTGATCAGTTTTCATCTCAACAACACCAATGCTCTGTGCAGCACAATATGTTTTTTAATTCTCGAAATATAGCTTGAGATTATTTTCTATGGTTAATATCCCAATGAGTCTCGAAATGTTTTCTTCATGTAGTTGGATATCAAGTGTTATTAGACATCGACAGTTGTAAAATGACATAGATCGTATACGGCTAGATACAGTGAGATTTCGAGAGGGCGTCAAAATTCAGTCGGATTTCACAGCGATCTCAAATTATGAAATTTTGCTTTAATTTAAAGTATGATATTTTATAAAATAAGTGCTTTATAAATAGTAAAAAATTGAGCATATTAGTAGACATATAGACATATAATGACAAAAAATCAATGCATATTTTTTGTATTTTTCATGCTGGTGTAAGTTGTATTTAAAAGAATAAAAATTGTGTTTTTTTTTTAATATGCGCCCAGTTTTCATATTCATATGAAAACTTAAACTTTTCTTTAAAAGATTTACAAACCACTGTTTTGTTAATTTCCTTATTATTTTATAGCTATAGGGGTAAACATCATTTTAAAGAGAATACTGTAATATATTATGCATTTTTAACGTCAGGCAAATTCTTTTTGAAATGTTTAAAATTTAAATACTCTTATTTCGAGCATTATTTTTAAACTGCCATATCTTCCTGTTATTATTGGTGCTTGTACATTGGATAGTGCATTTGTAAAATAATATAAAATGAAATTTCAGGCGCCATTTTACTATGTATTTCTTAGGTCGGCACGAAAAATGGGTTATTTTTAAAAATTCTAACTAAGCAAGCAGTTATCAAAAGTAACTTCCACAACAAAATAATTATTCGTATGAATATTTGGTATAATTTACTGTACTCAAATAAAGTACCATAATATATAATTATGTATGTATATCAATGAAATATTATTCTCCTGTCATAGATACCATTAGCAGCGGACCAAGGTAATAGAGGTATCGTTCTTATAAAAATAATAAGAATAAACAACAAACTAGTAACAGTAGTGGTTACGCCACAGACAGCTTTATTAGGAAAAAATATAAAATATTTGCTATATTTTGACTGTACTATTAGCGACTAATTGCCGCAAAAAACTAACACAAAAAATCACATCGTAAACAATACCCCGACGATGTGCTCACAAACAAGTAAATCCATAATGTTTATTGCCGAAGCAACAGCAATCATCAAAGTGTAAAAGATATGGCTTTCAGTGTGGGATATATCGCCACAGCCGGCCATCAACGATCCAAGCTAAAATGATGATGATGAGAGTTGTAATTTTCAAGACCTTAGCGAAGTTCCCATAGTCAATATTGACAGGTGTTTGTTCGGATCGTTAATTTAGTATCAATTTGCATAATTAAGGATATGACTGCCTCGCAAGTATACCTCCAGAATTTACATTTTAGAGATTGGTGGTAGTGTGTGGTTTTGTTTTCTGCATGTATGCAGAAACACCGTGTTTATCTAACGAAAATATCGTGCTACTTCCACACTCCCGTGAAGGGTCCTCGTGGGATGGAACGTGTTAATCGGAAATTTCGTTCAGCAAAAAATTGCTATTTCTGGGAATAAGCCAATTATACAAATTAAACGACAAGGGCCGAATATGTGGCGTAAAAAATGCCTTTTGTTTGCGAAGTTTTGTTGATTTCTCAAATAGTATATTGTGGATTAAGAACTGAAAGTGCAAAAGTGGAAGAGGACTCTTAGTTAGCAATATACATACTACTGACAAGTGAGTATTAAGGTGGGAAAATCTATATTATTTAATATAATTGACGATTAATATATTCAAACTTTATTCATAGTAGAGTATGGTAAACTGAAAATAGCGGAGAATAATACAATTTGTCGTAGAGATTCCAAACTTTTGGTAGCTGTTAGTTGTCTTAAAAATAAAATATTCGTAGAATATCTACCTTCTGCAAGTATTGGAACGTTGTTTTAAACTCGAAAAAGAGGTAAATTAACTCTCTTTTGGGGAAATTTTCGATTTTAAATTTTTGGACCTCTTAAACTGTAAATTAAGCAACGAAAATGTGATCCTTATATTATCAATGTTCAAGGAACCTCCACTTAAATTTTCGTGATGTTACGTTCATCTCCCCTCCAGTAATTCATATACAGGGTGTCTCACCGGGAACTGAATCGATCGATATAGAGAAAAGTACGCATACTGGAAAATTTTAAAAATTATGGCTCTGTCAAGACAAAAATGCAAAGAAGAAAGCCTATTGTTAATGACGAAAACATTGAAGTGGTCATTCTGGAATATTTTCATGCATGTAAGGATGTCATTAAGACAAGCTGCTCTGAAATCGAGACTATGCAAGGATTCAATTAACAGCATCTTATTAAAACATAATTATCACCCGTTTTCATTCCATATGGTTCAAGGATTAAAAGAAAGATTTCTTAAGAAGACAGAATTTTTGTGAGTTTATTCTAATAGGGTCTGAGGGTCACGATTCTTATTTGTAAAATATTATATGGACAGATGAAGCAAAATTTACTAAAAATGGACTTTTTAATAGACACAATTCGCATTATTGGAGTGACTCAAATCCTCATATGTTCAGCGAGCGAAACTTGCAGGAATGTTGGCAGTTCAATGTTTACTGTGCCCTAAGAAACGATAGAGTGGTGGCATTCTAATCTTATCGGATATTTAAACGGTAAATTAAATTTTCTCTTCTGCTAATATATATAGGTAATTTTTTTTTTTTTTTTTAGATGAAAGATATCTGAATATCTTACAAAATTTGAATAATAACTATTTAGAAAATTTACCTCTCGCCGAACATAGAAACATTTTCTATCAGCACGACGGTGCTCCCCCACATAACGCATATTTAATTGATAATTATTTACAAGAACCTTTTTATGATCAATGGATTGCCAATAATGGACCTTTCTTATGGCCTCCTCGCTCGCCCGATTTATCAGCTCTGGATTATTTCATTTGGGGAACTATTAAAAATAAAGTTTATGAGAGCCCATTAACAACCATTGAAGATTGTATGCAAAAAGTAAGAAATGCATTTCAAAACATATCACAGGATTCAATTAGAAGAGCTACCCATGAGGAACTAATCCGAAGGTGCGAAAAATGTGTCGAGGTTCGAGGGCGGAATTTTGAGCAATTATTAAATTAAAATGAAATATTTTAAATTGATCTTATCTCTGCTATTTTAGTTCATGCCATATCTTCAATTCGATTAATACGCATGTTACAGTGTTAGTGTTATTTTGCGTTTTTGTGGATATCGAGTAGCAAATGTGCTGTAAATTCTTGATATTACTTTACCACATTCTCCATAAATAATAAACAAATTTAAAAAGTTTTCGTTGGTATAATTTAAACGTGCTAGCATTTTTTGACATAAGATAATGACTGATTGTTTCTAATCATGGCTATTTTGATGAAATGATTACAACAATTCATGAATTTCTAATAAAATCGCAAATATTTCAAAAAGTTGTAACTTTAACCCCCACAATGCTAATATGAGAAAAAATGGACCTTCAATTTTACACAACTTGACGTAAAAAATACAGGGTGTTCTATTTGACCTAAACAAGTTATCGCGGTTTGAAGTTGACAAAATGTAACGCGAAAAAAGGAACACTTGGTATGATATTATTGAATTTATTTCAGTTGCAGAACGTAGTTCTCCTTGTGTTCTTTTTACGTGACAAGGAGCAAATGAGGATCTTTTACACGAAGAAAGTTATAACGGTTCTTGCAAACCGTTGCACCTGTCAAATTTTCTATAAAATGTCAAATATCTCTGAAACGGCTAGGTTTAGGTATAGGATATGCTACATATTTTCAACTCAGAATTTTATGCTCTTTTCGAAAACTCTAAAATATATAGGGTGTTCTATTTAAAATAAGCAAGTTGGTATCGACTTCCGGTATAAGCGGAAGTGCCAGCTGCTTGTAATTATTTTAGTTGGATTGGCCACACCGACAATAGTAATTATGTAAATTTTCAAAATTTGCTGTTGCGTACTTTTCTCTATATCGATCGATTCAGATCCCGGAGCTCTAGATACTTGACAAATATATTAATTAATTGAATTTAGAACGCAGAAGTTGTGTCGCACCCAGAAAATCACTGCGCACAAGTACATGTATACCGTAAATGGCTGAAAATGGATCGAATATTTATATTTTTTTTGAGTTATATCACCCAAAAGTACATAAAAAGCAAACATTTTGACTGGGAAAAAATTGTCGTACGATAAACTGCCAAAAAGTTACAGCGTTTTAAAAATTTTGTAAAATGTTCGAAAAAATGGCATTGTAGCCAAAGTAATGGAGCTTTTGACTTGAAATACGGCATGCTATTTGTAGGTATTATGAGCCACCTTTAACCAAAACTTTACCTGATTCGGGCAAGATTTGCTCAAGTTATCCCAAAATCAATTTTTGATTAAAGAAACGTACATATGTATGAATTACAGGAGGGACGGATGAACGTAACATCCCTAAAATTTAAGTGGAGGTTCCTTGAGCATAGATACAATGAACATGTTTGATAATAAAAAAACATCAGAAAAATGTTCTATTTTTTATAATAAATTGTTATAAACAGTTCTGTTGTTCTAAGAATTATTTTAGATAATGTTTTGCTCGAATTAAGAGACATAGGAAAAATTGCCCCAGTTCCAGCAGTTTTTCCACACCCTTAATTCTCGAATAGTTTTCATGAGAAAACACGTTTTTGTCCAAAAAAAAAATTTCTCGCTAAAAACCGACCTCCTGTGTATTAATACCCGATAAGTTTTTAAAATAATTATGCACTGTTGTTGTTGTTGATAAGATTGAACCATTCTGTTCAATAACTGCGCAGGTCTATACTGTACCACTCGAGAATTCTGCAATTCTAGAATTTTGTAACATGCTTTTACCTTGATATGCAAACAAGCAATTTTCATACGATTATTGCGTGAAATCGCTATTAGCTTGAAGAACGTGTCACTGGGTCACTTACTTACTTACCGTCGTCATGTGACAGAATTAGAACGTTTTCAGCAAAGACACCTCAGAAGTATGATGAAAATCCGTTGGTTCCATCACATATCAAACGTGGAAGTACTCAGGAGAGCAAACAGCCTTCCAATTGAGGTGCTTATTTCAAGAGCACGCCTAAGATGGGCAGGTCACGTTCATCGTATGCATGATAACCGCCTTCCTAAATGTACACTTTATGGTGAATTGCTAAGCGGTAGAAGAAGGCGTGACGGTCAACGAAAGAGGTTCAAAGACGCTCTCTATGAAAATCTAAAATCCTGCGGTATTGCAGACGAGCAATGGGAACAACTTGCAGCGGACAGAACCGAATGGCGAGGGGTTGTGGCCAGCTATCAAGGAAATGTTGCAAGAAGGCCGAATCCAAGACCTAACCAGGTCTATGTTTGTCCTGACTGCGGTCGACATGTGCTCTCCCGAATTGGCCTCTATAGCCATAGTCGTGTGCACCGTAGATGAATGGGAATTACAATAGACTACACCTTTTACTTGTTTTTTATTGCACACAATTTATCGACTGTAACATTTTTATACTCGGACTCGAGTAACGGCTAATAAATAAATAAATAAATACTTCGATGCTAAGAGAAAGGATGACGATTGATGCACATCGTAGACTGCATCGATACGGCTTTAAAGGGGCGTTTTTTGACATTTCGCGAAGTCGATCTGATATTTACAAGCTCACTCTGTATATACAACCATATACAACATATACAACCCAAATTTTGTAAAATCAAAGTTTAGGCCAGCCATGCGCAGCCCAGCATTGACTTATCTCGCGGAAAGCGTCAGATACGAAATTAAAAGTGATCAGTGCGCAAGTGTTTTAATTTAGTATGTAGTTTTTATTCAGTTTTTTTAAGTTTGTTCTTTAAATATGTTCCTAATTTTAACACCTTTTATAATCCGTCTGCGACGGTTTAGTTGTTTTAATTTTCTTTTTAGCCGAACCAGTCCCACTCCGCCCGGCCATGCAATCTGCCACCACATTAGCGCGGTGGTTGCACGGTCGGACCCGGTGTGGGTTCTGGGGAGGTACTGTTTTATATTAGAATAAGAAATAAAGTCTTATTGATTGATTGATTGTATATACGAAAATTATTTCTGGTTATAGACTTTTATCTATTTTACTTGTATTTTCTCAATCAGCTATAATAAAACTTGAACTGTCGAAGTTGGAGGCGCTAATGCTCCACTCTGTATAATAAGGTTTGGTTCTTTCTTTCATTACGGGAACACAAGGTTGCCAAATCGTTCAGGTGGTCGACTTGCTCTGAAGAGTAGCTTTCCCTAAAAGTCATAATTCATTCTGTGTTATGTTACATAACGATATTCTTTCCATTTGCACTGGCAGACTGTTCATTTAGCTGCCGAAAATCCAGAATAATACAATAATTCGTGTGTGAAAAAATTTGAATTCTATACGATACCCAGCCTAATGGCCCTTATCCTATGTAAATGCATGCCACATTAGATCGTTTCTAATTAGGACGCTTAGATAAGACGTAAAACCAGTAGCTGCTCCTGGGCGAGATTTAACAAACCGAACGATCTTGCCCCGGAGAAATCCTTATCTTTACGGGTTCTTTGAAATTAGCCCGGCGGAATGCTCGAATCAATAAAATAAGAGAGATATACTTCAATTTATAGACGGAACGACCTTATTTTGTATGCCAGATTTTAGTCATAAAATTCGTTTTATTCGCCGTCTAAGGGAACTTTTTAATTCGTTTAATCGTGTTTTTTTCCTCTGATTTTATGTTTATGCACCATAAAATCTTACTCGACTCCGGTAATTAAGCTTACTACATTTTTTTAATATCCTTTGTCGCTAACTCAGTGCTTTTATTTACAAGATATACCAAACTACGGGAAAATATAACCGCGGCAGCTTTATCGATCGTCTCAATCGGCAGTGTAGAAGCGAAAAGGTTGCTGTTAAGTTTGAGAAAAAGAAAAAACTTACATTCATATCTTAGGCTACGGAATAAATAAAGGTACCTCGCGTGGGAACCTCGTAACGATTACATTTACTGTGACAAAGTCAAACTCAGGGTCTATAAGTTGCACATTAGAGATACGCAACAGGCCTACGGTTTTTCAACTAGTTCCCCAGATCATGCATACACACACACCTCGGTGAAAACGTTTATAAACCACATTATCGTATTTTGGTTTTTATTAAAATCTAGGCTTAATCAAACTGACAGCACACTCAACATATATACGAAACGGATCTTAACTCTCTACCAACTGCTGATTGTGCTCTTTTTTTCGCGAGTACCTCAAAATCATTCAACAGACAAGACCAAAATGACTGATCAACAAGGATCAGTGGAATAATAAGACAACCGACCCAGAAGTCCTAGTGCGCTTATTTACTGAATACTTTTCTTTTTGTCCAACACAACTCGTATTCAAATTTGAAGGTAGCCTGCTTGTATTTTGACATGTCAAAAGCCTTCAACACAATTAATTATTCCATTTCGATTATAGTTATGGTGTACATGTAATAAAGTACTCCAGTTATACCTTACTGATAGATCTCAAGTCACTGCACTTTTAAGAATGAAGTACTTCAAACATTTTTTTTTCAGATTAAATTCATCTATCACAGGGCGTACCTCAGGGATTTATACTGGGGCCCCTCTTATTTATTGTGTACACCAACGATTTAAAACATTATGTTAATATAGATTCTTTATATCAATGTGCCGATGATAACTCATGTGTAGTAATTGAAGAAAGCCTAGTGGCTTGTGCAAATAAACATAACACAATATCTTCAAATATGCTTAAGTGTTGTAGTTCAAATAACCGAAACTTAAATGAAAATAAATCTACTCTTGTTATATTTTCTACAACTATTTAATCTTGATTATTAATTGTACATTCAAGTTAAATAGTTCCCCAATCATACAAATGAAAAAAATGTGAGCTTTCTTGGCGTAACGCTAGATGGTAGATAGTTATTTTGGGAAATTACTAATTCCTTATTATCAACATTAAATTCGTCATATGATTTATGAAAAACCAATTTGTAATAGATTGCCTAAGAATGTTCTATTTTTCATATGTACAAAATATTCTAGAACATGCATACTATTCTGGGGTTCCTCCATATATTGATTGGTAGAAAGTCTTTCTCAGCCAAAAACACATAGTTAGGTATATGATAATAATAATAATCGTCATTTATTTTTGTATATATACACATTAAATGTGATAATATTATTACAAAAATGAAGCGATGTTTATCACACGAAGTGCTTCTCTTACACTTAACCTCTGCACAAAAAAATAGATTTAATAATTCTTCAGTATAAAGATATCAAAGAGTGAAATGTGATATTCATATACCAGGTGTAACAGGATCATGGTATACCCTCTTTTCTCCTTTAGTTTTGAAGATAATTGATTGAAATTTAGGATATACTGCATACATAATAAGCGCCACTTTTTGACATACAATTGATTTTTTTTCACTTCCGGAAGTGACACTAACTTTCGATTTTTAAATAGAACACCCTGTATATTATTACATTTTTGAATTCTGCATAATTTTCTGAATCCAACGATGCCAAATACGTGACATTTCATACATCAATTTTTTTTTATAACAATATTTTTAGTTTACCATTTAAGTGTGCCATGATGGTTCCGATTTTTGACTTTTCGTATAAATTTTCTAGGTTTATATTTGCATGATTTGCGCGTGAGTAACAATTAGTAAATGTTGACATTAAATCCGTTGCATAGATAATAAACAACAAGGGACCTAGAAGAGAACCTTGCGGTACTCTTGCTAGTAATGTTACAGAGTTGGAAAGATTATGCTCAACATCGTACTATGTATGATGAAGGTCTCTTGCAGAGATTCATATAGACCTTTCTGCAACGACTTGAATATATTTACTATCCCTCTCTTCATAGAGATGATTTACTTCAATTTCTTTAATGCGTAGCTACCGCAGAACTCGAAGTATCAGAGTCATGCCCCGCCCGGTATACATGGATAAAGAATGTTGGTTTTACCATCATACTTGCTGAATTATGATTTTGAAACGAAAAAACGTCATACCGGTGCAAACCGGAAGTGACATTTAAAATTTCCACAAATGCACGATGCAATAGAAATTAATTTGAAAGGCAGAAATCTTTCTCACAATCCACAGAATGTGGTAAACCTGCGAAATGTCGCTTTGTGTTTTATCGGATTGCGGTAATTCCTTAGAAATCTAATTGAACGGAGAATTATCAATTAATATCGCCATTGAGGTCAATTTTCTTGTCTCGCTTGTAATTGTGATAATAAACACATCGACTGGTGTAATTGTCTGGTTTTTATGAAATGGGAAATGTTTTATTTCTAATGATTAAAAATAATGGTGTGGGAAACCAGCAGTTTGAGATACATTCTCTGACTGATACTGGGTCACTTTCGGGAGAAACTCCTCGTATAGTCAAAGCCAGATAACAAAACGATTTATTTATGGTTCTTGTGCAGTATATTTTTTATAATTATTGTAAATAGTGTTTTCATTAGCTCCCCTTTCATCTTATTTTCCCCAAAACTATATTATAATCTTCGATGAGCTTCATCAGGAATCCCTCGTTGCGAAATTAACAAAAGCGTCCCAGAAAAAAACTTGTGTTTACAATTCATCTGAAAATAAAGCAATCTATCTAAGCCGAGACAACAAATCTACGGAGCAAAATTTATAAAAATAAAAAGTACATTCCGATGGATATATAAAGGATGTCGAAGATAGAAATGCGGCAGAGTGCGCGCGAGACAAGGATAAAATCACTTGTCGGCTTTTCAAAACGACACAGGATACCATATAGTGAATTCAAATGTGAAAATTATGCATGTTTTGTGCCAAATGAGCGAAGTTATAGCCGCGAAGACTTGCTAATTATTTTCGAAGGGGAATTATTTTATATTTTAATATTTCCCACCTCACACCATGAGGCGATTTTATACAAATATAAATAATAATCACCATGTACGGATTGCTAAATGAACCGCCGTTTTGCGAAGGTGTAATGCCGAGAACGGACCGGGTGGGTGGAGAAAGGGGGCAGTTATCCCTCTCGTACAACAACCACGTACTGATTCACTTCCTCGCGGATAAAGCTGTCTGGAAGTATTTCAAAACTAACGTAAAGCCTACACTATTGGGATAAATTTACAGAAATGTAAATGTGCTCCAAATTTTATGATGAATTGGACTTAGATCTGGACATAATAGATCCCGTTAACGAAATTTGGAAAGTTGATTTCAATGGACTCAATTAGACAATCAACATACTGTCATAACACAATATATTATCAGACAAACAGTTTGGTATTAGAGAGGGCAGGTCAACACAGGATGCGACTGCATGCTTAATAAAGAAAATTTATCACTTGCACTTGCTGTTTTCTGAGATCTCTCTAAAGCCTTTGGCACTGTTTGTCATTCTCAACTCATAGAGTGCTTAGAAAATGTAGGATTTAGGGGTACCGCATTAACAATAATGAGGAGCTACTTAAGTGATAGGAAACAGTTCGTCCAAATAAATACAGCTCAAAATAAAAAAAATCGTTTATTCAATAAGGTGTTCCACAAGGGACCGTGTTAGGGCCAATCCTATTCACCCTGTATGTAAATGAGTTATTCTGTCTAAATTCCAGTGGAAAAGTCATTAGTTTTGCAGACGATACGGCTCTATTTTACACAGCTAATTATTGGGCAGAGTTAAAAACTAAAGCAGAAATTTCGAAAAAGCTTTTAATGATAAATTTTTCAAAAACGAAATGTTTGCTATTTTCCTCGTATAAAAATACCCTGCCGACTTTTAACTATCTACAGATTACGCAAGATCTAAACAAATTGGAAATAGAAAAAACCATTATAGTTAAATATCTAGGAGTTCACTTGGACTCGAATTTACATTGGGATACTCACATAGCTAGCAAAGTCAATAATTTAAGAGGTCTACTATATAAATTTAAATTTATGGAAACTTTTCTCGATATAAAATCTTTAAAAACAATATACTACGGATTAATAAAATCCAGACTAAGATATGGGATTATCGGATGGGGCATTACTACTTACAACCACATTAAACTGTTGTTAATATTACAGACAAAATTCCTTAAAATAATGCTCGGTAAGGAAAACACTTACTCCTCCAACGATCTCTTCCGCGAGGCACAAATTTTAGACCTGCGACAATTATACTTTTTAATTGAGGCTACAAGGCAATATAATTATCGCAATGAGTTAGAGCCTGTTGATCATACCTATGAAACAAGGTATAAGCAATATGCAGTTAAAACGAAAGCAACGACAAAAAGTATTGGAGAAACATGTTATACATATTTGGCTCCTAGATTTTTGAACTGCTTACCTTTATACGTTAGAAGTTCAGTTTCATATAATATTTTTAAAAAGAAAGTAAAACAGTTCGTGCTAGAGAAAGAAAGGCCAGAAATTAAGATGTTAATTGAAAAATTTAAAAAAAAAACAGAAAAGAAAAAAGTGAAAGAATCATTAATTTTTGCTTTATATGTCGTAAATAAATATGGGTGTATTAACGGATTTGGGAATTAAAAGTACTGAATTATTGATATTGAAAGGAAATGTCTCAAATTAAGGCACTTTCAGATTATGATATTGATATAAACGTTACAAAAACCCACCGAGCTGGTGGGGTCCACATTTTTCAATTTCATCGGATTCAAATGATATTAAAATTTATTCGAACACCTGATCTGATGCCGGCGCAACTACTGAATTGTAAATAAACAGTTTACAATCTCCATCTTTTTGTAATAAAATGTGTTTTCAACATGGAACGAGAATGCTTATGCATTTATCTTTTCATCAGCATAATATAAAGCCGTGTCGTTAATTTTTATTGCAATCTTCTTAGGCCAGTGTATTCTGTAATAATTTATTTTCCAAAGTGTTTAAATTAGAATTAATACATGAATATTTGAAATAAAGTATTTTTCTCTTCGACTGCAAGATAGTCCAGTGATGCGATAAAGGAGCAACAATCGAAAGTTATAGGATCTCACCTATATAAACGTGATAAAAAAGCAATATCATGTATAGGTCACGTGACACAAAATAAATATGCAGGCTGTCCATTTCATCAGGGCACTCGAGAATATCTCACTTAATATCGATCGTACAAAAAAAAAATTTTGGAAAATTGTGCCGATTTATATAACCTACAAAATGGTTTAAAGACATTTCAAATCCATGGCCTACTTTAAGAGTTATGGCGGAAAATATCGAAAATGCGGAAAACGTCTAGGCCAAATATCTCCGTTATTTGAAGAGATACGAGAAACATTCTAAGGCGAAATTTTTTTGCAAAATAGAGTGTTTCAACGAGGTTTTATCTAATTTTTTTCAAAACCGCTGTATTTTGAGATTCACTCTTCAGGCTGTTAAAAAAATTATTTTGAAACTTACGGGAAATGGCGCCATTAAATAGAGTATTTTCCTCCGTCTTCAACGATATATCACATGCCATATTTATTCATTGGTACTACGTTAGTAATTATAAAAACATTTTCTTAAAATACTTGCCGTGGAGAAGTATGATTAAATAAAACGATAAAATAATTCAATAAGTTGTTCAAATTTTTGCTATAATAAAACATTAACTCAATTAAGAAGAATAAAGTAAATTCAGGTAACAAAAACAAAATAATAATCAAGAGAGCAACATGGAGCAAATATGGAAAGAGTATTCGCAGTTATGCTAATATATAGAGGTCCTCCATAAAAGCATCACTCTTTGCTCAGAAAGTTAAAATGTCTTTACCAATTAATTTAAGTATAATATCCATTTGTTTGTATTTCATGATTTCACTATTATTTCAATTATTTTAAAATAGTTGGCTATGAACAAACTTGACAATTTCATTTTTTGACGATCATCTCAGTTAATACTTAAACTCTCACTCAATCACAATTTAGAACTTTTAAAAATGATTTTCACTCACATTGATCGTTATAATATGTTCGTTACATATTACTAATGCAATTTTAACTCTGGATTAGCTCAAGTAGAATATAGAAACAGATTTCCACAAGCCGAATAAAACTCTGTTCAGAAAATTTGCTACGAAACTGAAAAATAATGGTTAATTTTTAAAGAAGAAGACAAAGTTGAACAGTGTTACTGACATGCAAATAAGGTAAACCGAGTTATTAATTATGTAAGAAATAAAAATACAGAAAATTTGGAAACATCATTAAGAGAAATTCAAATTGCTTGTCATCTAAATAAAACAAGTGCTAGAAAAATGGTTACCGCCGTTATAAAGCTAAAAAAGTTCACAATTTACAAGCGGGGGACAAACCAAGGAGGACGGCTTTTTATAGGTGACTGTTGGAAAAGAAGCGTGCCAATCCATTAATGTGTAGTAAAATACTTCCGACGAGACAAATTTTTCCAATAATGGATTTTTTAATCGCAAAATTTATTACAAATGGACTTCTGAAAATACATACTGGCATAGACCGACTGGGTTTCAAAATCGTTTTTTAATAAATGTGGATAGGTATTTTAGGCACCAATTTAATAAGTCCCTTATTTTTATGATGGTCACCTCAGTGGTCAAAGGTACCTAAACTTTTTGAGAAATGAATTTAATGAATTCTTAGATGACCTACCTTTAGAGAATCGACACAACTTTCAATATTTTCAACAAGATGGAGCTCCTCCCCACAATTCCCAGATTTGCCTAGATTATTTAGACAAAATTTTGCCTCAACATTGGATAGGTACCAATGAATTTATTCGATGGCCCCCTCCTTCTCCAGATATAACCCCAATGGATTTTTTTCTACGGGGGTATATTAAAGATAAGGTGTTTTCGACGACACCGCAAAATGTAGAGGACCTAAAAGCTCGAATTCAACGGGCATGTATTACAGTTACCCCCGAAATGCTGAGTAATGTTTTAAATGCAGTGCCTCGCCGCGCGCGATTGTGCATAAGAAATCGCGGTGGACACTTTGAACACTCGATATGATATCTTAAACATTATTTTGAGGATTAGATAAATATTAATGTTCTGTGTACTATACTCTTTTTATTATTAATTTGTTTTTGATACCTGAATTTACTTTATTCTTCTTAATTGTGTTAATGTTTTATTATAGCAAAGATATAAGACTGATGGTCGAGAGGTGAGCAAATTAAAAATTGAATAAAGAATTTTAAATGGTAAATGGTAAAATGCCTTTCACCCAAAAGTTCCGGGTTCGATCCCCGGGGTGGCAGTGGAAAATACTGTGAGAGGGATTTTTTCACTATACACGGATATTGGGTGTGTGTCCCTTGTCTCTAAATGTGTAGCCCCCTCCCACACAAGGCTCTTCTAGAGCCTTCCGGGATAAAGGGGGTCGTCATTACCTGTGGTGTATTTATTTATTTATTTATTTGAACAATTTTATCGTTTTATTTAATCATACTTCTCCACGGCAAGTATAATGCTTGTTAAAAAAAAATATTGGTTTTTAAAAAATGTTTTTATAATTACTAACGTAGTACCAATGAATAAATATGGCATGTGATATAACGTTGAAAAGGGAGGAAAATACTCTATTTAATGGCGCCATTTCCCGCCCGTTTCAAAATAATTTTTTTAACAGCCTGAAGAGTAAATCTCAAAATGGTTTTGAAAAAAATGAGATAAAACCTCGTTGAAACGCTGTTTTGCAAAAAAAATTTCGCCTAAGAATTTTTCTCGTATCTTTTCAAATAACGGAGATATTTGGCCTAGACGTTTTCCGCATTTTCGATATTTTCCGCCATAACTCTTAAAGTAGGCCATGGATTTCAAATGTCTTTAAACCATTTTGTAGGTTATATAAATCAGCACAATTTTCGTAAAAATAAGTTTTTTTTACGACCGATATTAAGTGAGATATTCTCGAGGGCCCTGATAAAATGGACAGCCTGTATGAGTTTGAAATGTCAAAAATTGAATAAACAATAAAATAATTATTTTCGTGGCCTACCATGCTATTTTTGTTCCACTTGTGTTTTAACATGCATGGCTCACTCTTCTTGCAATAAAGCAGCTCATTTGCAATATTATATATTTGAAATTAGGGGAAAAGGGGCTACTCGAAATTATAAAGGGTGTTCCATTTAAAAAGCATATAATTATTTCGTATCGCGTGACCTCTACATGATGTTGGTTTTTTATCACGTTTCAATAACATATTGGTCCTACAACTTGTATACCAACCTTTTTTCTATTTTCAATAATAACATAAATAAAGGGGGGGAGCCAATATATAGTGAAGAACCCTGTACCATAAATTTCCATTTTTTACGATAATTCTAAAACTCACTCGCGAATATTTTCAGAAAATTCATGAGTTCGAAAAAAATTTCGGACATATTTTGATTTATGTGAGGTATTTAAGCGATAATATTCAACGCACTTGTGATACTACGAAATTCTTTTCTTCCAAATAAACTAAATTGACAAGAGGACCTTCCAAAAATTAATTAACCGACACTGTTAAATTAACTCGTCGCAATCTGGCACAAAAATGAGTCGGCCATTGAAATCGATCGTGTCTAATTTGTTTCAGTCGAGCTAAACGTTCCAACAGGGTGAAATTAAGAGAGGCCGTGTATCTAAATGTTGTATCTGTTACATTTAAATGTTAGTACACTGTGTGTGATCACAGGTTAGCGGTTTCGGACCACACAGAGACGCTGAAAATGTTGCCAACAAATCATTATCGACGGTATGAAACCTGTTCTTATAAATGGAATCTTATTTGAAAAATATGTAAGGATGTTTTTTGTTGACTGTTGTTTTATGAATAAATAGCATAGCTATTCTGTGTGATTAACTATAATGGATAATGGTGACTGGTGAGTGTTAGTATTCAGTGTTTCAGAGAAAATACAAGGTGTGTCATCGCCACCTTATACTTTCATTTGTATTTCTTCCAGAACTGTTAAAAATACATTTGATACATTTCTTGTAAGTATTTCTGAAGCACTAAAACCGAAATTCAGTTCCTCTAGACACCGTCAGTGAATTGATAGATTCTAATTTAAATGGTAGATCGACTGCTGCAAATCTGGCTTGCATAACTCAATTTATTGCGGAGACGTTAGATGGAGGAGGTCAAGTTGACGTCATATATACAGGTTTCTCTAAAGCCTTTGACACACTCAATTATGGTATCTTGTTATAAAAATTGTTCAACTTCGGCCTTACCGAAACATTTACTAACTTTTTTTACTCATATCTATCTGACAGGAAACTTACTGTCCAATACCATGGATTTAAGTCTGATGAAATAACAGCAACGTCTGGCGTTCCTCAAGGGTCCGTTCTTGGACCCTTGTTATTCATAATATTTATAAATGACATTAACTGTGAACTTGTAAATAACACTCTGCTGTACGCTGCCGATTGCAAGCTGTATTCGGCCATCAACAATTTAAATGACTGCTTTAACTTGCAAAAAGATTTGCAACAAATTAGTACGTGGTGTGACAAAAATAAACTGCATCTAAATATTAATAAATGTAAATACATGACTTTCACGAGAAAGCTTAATCCAACTGAGTTTACTTATTTTTTAAAAGATATTCAGCTATCTAGATGTAGTCAATTTAAAGACCTTGGGGTCATCTTCGACAGTAAGTTAACCTTTAATAATCACATAAATGCTATCGTGGCCAGTTCTTACAGAAACTTAGGTTTCATAATCAGAAATACCAAAGACTTTGTGGATAATAACACCTTGATATTGCTGTTTAATGCATTTGTCAGATCAAAATTAGAGTATGCCTCCATAATCTGGAGTCCAGAATACGCCATGCATAAACTTAGCGTTGAGAAAACGCAAAGAATCTTCAATAAATATCTTTGGTATAGAAATGACGGAGTTTATCCAGCAAGAGGTACACCTTAATGTGATCTATGAAACAGGTATCAAATACATGATTTGGAATGCCGCCGTAAGTATTCTTCGATTGTGTTTTTATATAAAATTTTGAATAGTGTGATTAATTGCCCTGAGTTATGTAGTTATGTCAAATTACATGTACCATCAGTTCATATACGCCCAAATAATTCTTTTTATCTAAATACGCCTCGTACAACTTTACTTAAATCTTCACCCTTGCATATGATGTGTTCTAACTATGCATATATACAGGACGATGTTGATATATTTTGTACTACTGTTAAAAAATTAAGCAATCTGTAGTCTGTATTGCATTCAAACTAAAAATATTTACTAGTTTTAGGTACAAATATTTTATGTAATTATACTTAAGTTTTTCATATGTATTTATCGTACAAAATTCTGTTACAATGTTTTGTTCTTTCCTACTCTGTAATTGGATTTCTTATCTGTTTGGGTGGTAGTTGTATTCTAAATAAATAAATAAATAAATAAATGTTGTTTTTAAATTAGTATACGTAGTTAGTTTTTATCTAAAACTTCGTCAACTATCTAGGGGTACCACAAATGAGGAGTTTCGATCTTATTTCAATTTTTTGTAAACGATATTTGTCTTCTTGAGTAAGATAGGGACCGTCTATAATAGCTGCGTAATTTAAGTGCGATAGAACCATAGTTTCCGAAAGCAGTATTTTAGTATTTGTATCCAGATATTTTTTAAAGATTATATATATATTATATATAAGATATAATTGTTTTAAACAATAGAAAGCTTTTCTACAAATAATACTAACGTGATCAGAAAAGCTTAGTAAAGGATCAAAGTTATTACAAATATTTTTTTACACTATTATTTGATGTAATGATCTTATTATTGATTTGAATATTCAGCTCTGTAAATTGTGTAACTGTTGAGAAGTTCCAAAAACAATATTTTGACTTTTGCTAGCATTAAGTACAAGAGTATTTTTGAGTGTCCATTGGTATATAAGATTTAAGTCATTATTAATGGAAAATTCTGCCATTTGAAATTTCGGAGGAAAAAACTATATATTAGCTGAATATTGTCAGTGTACATGTATAGTTTTGAATATAGCGGAAGTTCCGTGATATCTGCATAAATTTAATAAAAAGTAGTGGTCCAAGAATTCTATGATATAAGTATCGAGTTTCCTGTATTAATACTAGTATACTGTTGTCTGTCATTCAGATAATTTTGAAACCAGAAAATGAATTTCCAAATATGCCGTATAACTTAATTTTGCAATTACGAAATTCATATCTAAGAAGTCAAGAGCTTTAGTCATATCCAGTAATGTCAAAGAGGTAACTTTCGTGTTGTCAATGACTCGCTCGTCAGTTATATTATTTAATAGTGTAAAAGTACTGAAATTTTTTCAAAATCCGGACTGATTAGAAGAAACTATTAAATTTTGAAAGACAATAATATTCAGAAAGTTGTTCAGATATAGCTGATTCTACAATTCTTAGTGTGGAACAGAAAGCATGCTAACAGGATGTAGATCCTTAAGTTGTTCAGGATTTTTTGTCTTAGGTATAGGCTTTATACAGGATGTTTCCATTGAGGAAGAAGGAATAGGTCTAATAATATATTATTAAATTAAATTATAGTGCAAGTTGTAACCTTTTTGCCGATATCCCATCTGGGTCGATAGTGTGGGATTTTTGTTTATTAATATCTGTAATTTTTTTAACAGGGATTTGATAGTAAATAAATTACCGTCCATAAACTTGAATTCTAAAAATGTCTCGTTATTTGCTCATTAGATTTTAGATCTGGTCTGGTATAGAATGCATGAAATAATTGTTGATATGATCGGCATTACAAAGATTTTCAGGAAGATTTGGTCAAATAATATCCTTTACTACTCCCCATGAATTTAAGTTAGTCCACATTTGTTCAGGATTATTCCTAGTATTATTAACATAAAAATTGTAAAACGCAGTACTTTCTTGAACAACGGCTTTGTTGTAATAATTACTAATTTCATGAAAATATGGCCTTAGGGCAACATACATATGATAATTAGTATTTACCATTTTTCCTTCATCATTAACTAAATAAGTTCCTATTTGTTTCAGACGATACTCAATTCCATGCACAAATACCAGCCGAGGTTTCACCTAGTGAGGGCAAACGACATCCTAAAACTTCCGTACTCAACATTTAGAACTTACGTATTCAAGGAGACCGAATTCATAGCCGTTACCGCATACCAAAATGAAAAGGTAAGTTAATTTTCTTAGACAAACCGTCATTATTTGTGCACTAGTTTTCAAAAGAGCTGACACACGACCACATTATATTTTACTTTTTACTTGACCTGCTCGGTAACCGGATCTGAGCTTCATTAATTTTTTTTAAGAAGGTGATTCTTGCATATTCCCTCTATCTTTGGATTGTTTAGAAATGTAGCCAGTCAAGCTCAGATATATTTTAAAATGTATAGGGTTACTCAATATAAATTACCACCCCTTACCATCGTTATTATTGCCTATAGCAAAAAAAGTTTTAAATAAAAGTTGTGTGGCTATGACTGAGTCTTGTTAAAATGCTATCAAAAGTGCAGTAGCGTGCAGATACCGTTTTTGAGTTATAGTGGGTTATAGTGTAGAAGGGCAAGGGAAAGGGTTAGGGGTCTCGAACCGGGCTCATTTTCAAGGGCAATCAATTCTCTTTCAAGATTTTTTTACCCCGAAGCTCTAACTTCATTAGAGCCTGCACGCGAGAGTTATACATTTATAAAAACGGAATGTATTTGTGAGAATAAGGGAGAGAAGTGGAAGCGCTTGGCTTCTCCCCCGGCATACTATTATCATTATTGACAATGTCTTTTAGAAATCCCACAAAAAAATGAATCCATAGGGGTCAAATCCGGACTGTTAGTTGGCCATTTAATTGTTCCATTATTCCCTGGTCATATTAGAAATACATTATTCAAATGATCTCGAATGGGTGTGACACTATGCGCAGTTGTCTCATCCTGCATCCAGATCATATCATCAAGTTCGGCTTCCGGGAAATTCTGCAAAAGAATACTTTCTGCTTCTGGGATAATTATTTCCCGATAAGTAACTCCAGTTAAAGCATAATTATAAAATATAGGCCCAACAATGAAAATTCTACACCAAACGCTAACAGTTTCTCTTATTCTATTTTTTTATTTGTTTTGCCAATCTCTTTCTGTTGTGCTTGTTTTCCCATGACCTTCGATTTTTTCTACTAAAGACTCCTGCCGTAGAAAAGGATGATTCATCGGTCCATAATATTTTAGTAAAAAAATCGGGATCCTCATCCAACTTTTGAATCATCTGACGGCAAAAGTCCAGCCTTTTCTTTTTGTGAGCCTCTGGAGGTAAATGTTGGACGATTTGAATAAAACATCCTATATGCTCTTTTTGCTGCACGTTTATTTTTGTTATTTTGTATATAACAAGTAAATATTTGGACTTTTTCGTCTTCCTTTTTTCATAACCATACAACATTCATGTAAAACTTCTTTTCGTATAGGCAATATGACGATGATAAGGAGTGGGTAATTTATAATGAATATAACCATGTACATTTTAAAAATCATCTGAGCTTGACTGGTTACATTTCCAAATAACCCCGCAAAAATCACCTTCAGCAAAAAATTAATGGGGTTTAGATCCGGTTAGCAAACAGGTCAAGTAAAAAGAAAAAATATAGCGTGGTGGTGCGTCATCTCGTTTAAAAACTAGTGCACAAATACTTGCGATTTGTCTTTTTCTAATGAATAACCCTGTACAAGGATAATTCAAATATTGTATATTATTATTAGCCGTTACTCGAGTCCGAGTATAAAAATGTTACAGTCGATAGATTGTGTACAATAAAAAACAAGTAAAAGGTGTAGTCTATTGTAATTCCCATTCATCTACGGTGCACACGACTATGGCTATAGAGGCCAATTCGGGAGAGCACATGTCGACCGCAGTCAGGACAAACATAGACCTGGTTAGGTCTTGGATTCGGCCTTCTTGCAGCAACATTTCCTTGATAGCTGGCCACAACCCCTCGCCATTCGGTTCTGTCCGCTGCAAGTTGTTCCCATTGCTCGTCTGCAATACCGCAGGATTTCAGATTTTCATGGAGAGCGTCTTTGAACCTCTTTCGTTGACCGCCACGCCTTCTTCTACCGCTTAGCAATTCACCATAAAGTGTACATTTAGGAAGGCGGTTATCATGCATACGATGAACGTGACCTGCCCATCTTAGGCGTGCTCTTGAAATAAGCACCTCAATTGGAAGGCTATTTGCTCTCCTGAGTACTTCCACGTTTGATATGTGATGGAACCAACGGATTTTCATCATACTTCTGAGGTGTCTTTGCTGAAAACGTTCTAATTCTTTCACATGACGACGGTAAGTGACCCAGCTTTCACATCCATATAACAGTGTTGGAATGACAACTGCTCTGTAGACAGTCATTTTCGTTGACAAAGCAAGGTCGTGGTTGTCAAATACTCTCTCTCTAAGTAATAATATTATTATATAATAATAATATTGTATATATTATTGTGTAGTAGGGTATACTTATAATTTTATTACACCTTTGTTAATTTTAAGTATTTTAAAATTGGCGAAGGCGTAGGGGTTAATCCGCCGAATCTGAATGTTGCTTCGGTGAAACGAAAGTTTGACGTATGGTACGGTGTGACAAGACACTTGTTCACTAGGTGCGGCCCAATACGTTGTCGACAAAGAGCATTTAAATAATTCACGAGCAGCTTTATACCTACAATACTCAAGCGATAATTACCTTTTATTCTAACAAAGTCTTGTAATTACCTTGATTATAATTTCAAATGAAGATTAATTATTTGTACACACCGCGCTGACATTTGCAGTTGTCACGGCGACAGTTCCATAAACAATGATTTATAATTGCAACATTTAAACGGCTATTTATTATAACTTTATTAAATTTGATTTATCGCGTTCGGCGGGGACGTCGCCGCAAAAAATCCCATCGCCTCACAATATAATCTAACGATAATTGCCCGGTTTGTTTAAATTATTGCTGTTATTACGGTTGTATAGGCAAAGACATGCCTCAATTATATCGAATGTAATACACAGTACCTAAAACAGTAGTCGCTCCATACAAATTACTATAATTTATAGATTTGGTTCGAGTAGGAAGCGCAAGGATAGGGAAAAATGAGGCGCGGCCACTCGATGGTAATGATAATAGTAACAAATAAGTTATTAGTGTCTATAAAAGCGGAGAATTTTATAGGTTGCGTAGAAAGTATAAATTATTATAGCTTGCTTACGTTCTTACACTTAAAATCACTAAAATGTGATACAATTAAGTTTATACCGATCAATCACTGCGTATCTCTTGCCTAATGTCAAATTAGAACCGAACACAACGATATTGCTCGGCTCAGTGTCTCAACGTTTATGTGTTACAAGCAAGGAGTCCCGAGTTCGAATCCTGGCTAGAGTATGGATGTTTAGCGGTGTTTTTCATATGTTACCGAGTTGGTAGCAGTTGTGTGAGAGACAATAGTAGTAATTCATTCACTTTATTTTGACAGTTTCAAGCAATTGCTTTATTTTTATTAAAAGCCTATTTTTTTCAGTTTGCGTCTGATAACGGCAATTCTTACTGAAACTTTGAATTGAAATCTCATTTGGAAATAGCCCAGAAACTGTATTTATTTATTTTCCGATATGTTTGCGTTTTCTTTGTACTGATTCAAATATATATATATATATTTCACGCATCGCCTACTTTTCTTAAAATGTCCATAGTTCATTTTTGTTATTTTTTGTTTAGTTTTGGTGAAGAAATCGTATTTTAGGCGTATTCGATAAAAGGGAGACCCTCTTTTTTCTGAGCCCTTGTATATGATCGTTTCAATGTAATAGTCAAGAAGATAAGATTCTCAGTGATAAGAAGTATAAAATTGAGAAAATGTTGCTGAGATAATAGCTCTGGAATTGGTTGGGAGGGTGGTCAATAAAAATTATTGAACCACAGCACTTAGGCCCCATTGGGCCCCTTGTACATCCTCCCTGTAGGCAGACCCTCGCCTAGGCGACCAACCAACCTAATTTTGCGAAATAGGTGGTGATGCTGCCTAGGGGCATCTCCCTTACATTGGCCAAAGTAGGCTAACGTTCTCCTAAAATGGATTCTCTGATTGATGAGACAGCAGAATAGTCACAGATAATACCTCTGATAATCGCCTCCTTGCAGAGCTGTAGCTCGAAGGGCCAAAGAATGTATGCGAGTCGGATGAAGGTGTAAGCGTTTAATTTCTGAAGTTCCCCATAAAATTACTGCATTAAAAATGCAAGAATGAAACAGAAGACATGCTGAAGACAGTGTGTTGGTACTCAGTACTAACTTCAACTGCCACACTAAAATAACACAACGCCTTCTCCTTAGTGACTAAAATAATTCGAACATATAGTATTAATGGGATTTATCACTGATACATTTAAGTTTGTTTATACAAACCGTTCATCAGCCATTATAGTTGAATAATTTACGAAAGGAACTCATTTGTACGGTTAGAGAAAAGCAAATATAGTTGTTGAATAGTATATATTATAATTAGCCCCAATACAGGTCCTTGAGGCAACGCCATTTTCATCGTCTCTTAAATCTGAATTTCTATTATTGCTTCTTATTTCTTAGATCAGTTGCGAAACAAGCAAATCACTTACAGCTATTTATGTAAGCAGTAAAAGTGCGTGTTATAATTTTTTAATTATTGGTTTATATTTGGTAAGTTCTTGAGTAATTCTTTCACTTTTACTATTGAGGAATTGGTCTCCAAGATCCTCGGAATGTATTGGGTTTCGTACATAATTCAGCAAGCACCTAATCGTTCGATTAAACCAGACAAGCTTCCTTGCCGCCTGCTTATTCCGGGTTCAGTTGTATCTTTATTATAATTCCGCTACGTTCTTCTTAATTGCGTATGAAGTATGTCTAAATAATAATATAATTACATGTAATTTATTAAAACGCGTTTCTGCTGCATACAAACGAAACGATTTACATAAGGCTAGTACAAGCTCGAGCTTTAAAATTACAGGAAGCGACAAAAAAGTGGCTGAACTAGTGAGTCGTGGACGTCTCAGTTCTCGGAATCCGTTCTTTTATTTCATAAATTCTCTAATTATCACACGAGATTCAGGGTATCTCTCCTTCCACATCGCGGCCGCTTTGTCTTTGACAAATCTCGGTTTAATTCCCGGAACAATTAATAAATGCTGAAGAGGTGGACGGTAGCTATTTGGGGGGTCAGTTTCACGAATTGATCATTCTTGTGGAAGCCACAGCGAGACGCATCACATTCCTAGGGGAGACGCCAATTCCAAGGGAAAAAGGCAAAAATCTATATATTATACGAGGTATCGACGTTGAGATCTTGCATATCAAGAGATAACATTCAATAGTAGTGGTAGTAGTGCAAGGTTATTCACTATACAGGGTGTCTCACCGGGAACTGAATCGATCGATCGTGGTATAAAAATATAGAAGACCTCGGCTTATCCGAAAGGCTGACCTTCGCCTTTTTAAGGTCAGCTGGGCTGAAGTCTGAGACCGAGGGATTCATAATGGCTTGCCAGGATGGTGTATTTAATACTCTCGTCTATCGACGTCGTGTCATTGTATGTGTATTTTTTACGTCAAGTTGTGTAAAATTGAAGTCCCTCTTTTCTCATATCAGCATTGTGGGGGTTAAAGTTACAACTTTTTGAAATATTTGCGATTTTATTAGAAATTCATGAATTGTTGTAATCATTTCATCAAAATAGCCATGATTAGAAACAATCAGTCATTATCTTATGTCAAAAAATGCCAAATTAACGAATGAGACATCTAGGAGTTATTTTTGTAGTTAGAAGTGTTGCCTCTAGTGCTCGGACAGATTTTTTTGGCTTGTACCCTGAGACAAAATTGAAGATTTCGTCATATGAAGGCATATCTGATATCTTTCGGGTATTTTCATATAAACGTTGCGTCTCTGGACTAAGTTTACCAAAAGCCAAATAAGCTATGAAATACTCTAACAAGTCACCAACATCTAGTTTCAATAAGGCAGTGACAGTAGAATAAACTTTCTCTAAAAATAAATTCAAATTGCCATAATTTTAGATTTGCTTTGTTTAAAAATGGATAAGCCTTCTAAGAATTTGCTTGAATACATTTATCTTTGCATCTTTCAATGAGAGTTTCCAAAATAATTCTGTAATTATCTCTAGTGGGAGGAATACCTGAGGACATATCATGAGAATAAATAAGGAATGAAAGGGATAGAATCTAATTGATATTGCAAAACATTAATCTCATCTACAGTATCCAAAAATACGGATTGGGTTATATGTAAGGTTTTAATTCCAATAGAAAATGCATTTAATTTTTCTTCCCTTGACATATCTCTGTTAATGTCATGCAAATCACTGAACATGAGAGAAATATTGATCTCTTTTGGCTATTAAAATCTTGTACAATTGTTGTTCTCTATTTCACTATTTCCAAACAATATTATCTGTTGAGGCATGAAGCACTAAATTCTATGTATTTTTACCAGAAATTAATGTTAATAATAGCAAGACGATATTTAAACATATTTTTCTTTATTTGCAGATCACCCAATTGAAAATCGACAATAATCCGTTTGCAAAAGGCTTTAGAGATACGGGGGCAGGCAAAAGAGAGAAAAAGTAAGTATTAAATTCGATTTCAATTTTTAGGTACTTTATCTTTGTCACTTCCAAAATTGTCTACCTAGGTAGCAGATCACGCATATTAATTGTCATAGAGATGAAAACAAACAACAAACCTTGAAAACAGATACCGCCATATTGCATATTATCGCCAACGGTCTGTAGAATTTGTATTTACTTCGGGTGTGCCCCAGGGTTCTATTTTAAGCCCAATGCTCTTCAACATTTTTATTAATGAACGTTACAGTTGAATTAGGTGACAATTGTCTTTTATATGACACGAAATTGCACAATATGTAAATAATAATAATAAGTGCATAACAAATATATTACATTTCTAATGCATAAGGCAAAGTCTAGCCATGCGGCTACTCTACTTAACCTTAATTTATACGTTATAACACATTAATATAAGTACATGATACAAATTAAGAGCAAAAAATGGAGAAAACATAAATGAAATAATGAATGAATGAGCATTGTTACAAAAGTTACGTTTATTTTCTCAAACAGACCAGATCTGTTGTGAAATTATGAAAAGAGAAGAAGGAAAGAAAAGTAAATAGACCTAAATTGAAACATTTGAAATATTACTGAGTTCTCATTATGTGTTTTTTATTTTTTTAAGGAAGCTATTTAAAGGTATATGGAATATCATTATATACATGAGAAGCATTATAGGAGAAAGGTCTCGTAAATAATGTTGAATGAAAGAGAGGTAGCTTATGTGTAAAACAGAGACTTCTACTGTGAACATTGTACCTAAAACTGAGTTTTTCTCTAAGATATAGTGGTGCTGAAGTATTCAACAAAGAATGTATAAAAGTAGATAGATGATATTTATATAAGTTTTCAACTTTAAGCCAATTTAGTTCCTTTATTTTATGATTTATATGATCGAGCTGTTTTAATCTGATTACATATAATAATAATAATAATAATAATAATAATAATAAACGTCTTTATTACACTAAGATACAGGTATAACATACACAGTAACTTGAGTAAAGGGCGAAGTTTAGCTAGTATATCTAGCTATTCTTACACTTAACCCGAAAGAAAAAAAAAATTACAAAATTTTTTTTACAAAAGTAAAGAATAAAAAATAAATAGTAAGTAGTAGGAAAAAAGTAATATAGGAAATCGTTACATGTCCATGAATATTTCATAGCAAATTCCTTATTGAGAACTAATGCCATGGATACAAAATAAATAAATAAATTAACAATATATAAAAAAATGATAACAAGACAACAGTAGAAAAAAAGAGAGACAAAAACAATAGAATTTTGTATTACAACTACGCATTTAAAGAATTAAAGAAATGCCTTAATTCAATTAACTTGAACATTGTCTTTAATCGAAGCTAAATACGTTGCTCATTTAACAAGATCTTTTTTAATTTTATCTTAAAAGTACTAACTGATAGATTTTTCATTTCATCTGGCAATTTATTATAAAGATTAGCAGCACAATAAGAAAAACTTTTTTTGAACAATGCAGACTTATGTCTTGGAATGTGCAGTATATGAGGAGATCTAATATTCCTTGAATGAATAGTGGATCTGGGCTTAAGTCGGTCAAAAAGATAGGGAGGAGTGCGGGATAAAATTATTCTATGAACATAAAGAAGAAAATGTAACTTCCTGCGGTTTTCCATGTTTAACCAGTTAAGACTACTGAATGTATGCGATATGTGATCATATTTTCTCAGGCCATAGATAAATCTACAGCACGAATTTTGCAACCTTTGAATGCGTAATTTATCAACACTATTTATACAGTTACCATACACAACGTCACAGTAGTTAAAGACAGACAATACTAAAGATTCACTCAGCTTTTTCTTTAGGTCCAACTCCAAAATATGTCTACTGGCGTACAGTAGCTTTAACGCACCATAGGCCTTAGACATCATAGAGCTAACATGCTGAGAAAATTTTAAATTACTATCAACATAGAGACCTAGATTTTTCGCACCATTCTCAGGCGTTAAAAGTTTGTCATCAATTTTTATTTCAAAATTGTCTAGGTTTCTGTTTGAGCCAAATAATACAAGTTTACATTTGCTTGGATTTAATTTTAGATTATGCTGTAGGGACTCAGTTTTTAAAATATTAAGGTCGTGATTGAGTTGTCTCTGGGCAGCGGCCGAGTCTCGGTGCGAAAAACTTAAGTAAACCTGAGTATCATCAGCATATGCCTGAATTTTACACGTATTTGCAGAGCGTAATATGTCAGTGGTGTATATAGAAAACAATAAAGGCCCCAGAACTGACCCCTGAGGTACGCCCGATAGAACTGAAATACTATCTGAACAGACATTATCAAATACAACCTTTTGGGTCCGATTGGCTAGATATGATTTAATGAAGGAAACCGATAGCTCAGAAAGACCATAGTACTGCAATTTTGCACACAAGAGACAATGACTGATAGTGTCGAATGCTTTCGAAAAGTCAAGCATAACAACAGCAGTTATATTTTTATTATCTATGTCTGAAAAAATGTCATCAGTCACTCTTGACAATGCAGTAGCAGTGCTGTGGCCCTTTCTAAATCCCGACTGATATTGGTCAATTATATTGAAATCAGAAACATATTTGTATAGTTGCTGGTACACTACTTTCTCCAAAATTTTTGATATTATAGGAAGAATGCTAATTGGTCGCAAATCAGACACAGACTGCACATTATTAGTCTTAGGCAATGGTATGATACGAGCTTCTTTCCATGAATCAGGGAAGTAAACCCTCTCCACACAACAATTAATAATATGAGTTATAAATACATCAATATGTGGACTACAATATTTAACCATATTGAGAGAAATACCATCTGATCCTGTTGCATTGGATTTTAATTCATTTAAAAAATTATTGACGCTTTCAACATCAGTAAATTGAAAAGACAAATTACTATCAGTAAAATTATTATCTGCATAATAATTAATTTTATTAAGATTATCATTCCTTTCAAACGATGAGGCAAAAAAGGTATTCATCTCAGAAGACGTAGACAAACCATTAGGTATTGCATTAATTTTGGTTTTACTTATATTAAAATTTTTCAAAACTGCCCATGTATTTTTAACATTGCCTTGGTCACAAATACTATTAATGTATCTTTTCTTTTCTTTACGAGTGGCAGTGAGAGTACGATTTCTAAGATTTTTATACGTGACAAGGTCTGCAGAATTATTTGTTCTTTTAAATTTTTCGTAAGCTTTATCTCGTTTCTTAATCAAGGCAAGTAAATCATCAGACAACCAAGGTGATTTAGGCTTATTTACCCTTACTTCTTTTAAAGGGGCGTGAAGATTAAAGATATTTATAATATAGGTGTTAAGTAATTGAACTTTCGACAGCAACTATTCATTACTTTTTATAAACGATATTTAGTAAGCTGGTCTAAGCATGAGTAGTGAACTATGTTACAGTAGTTTAAAATAGTTAAGACTAGACTTTCGCAGAGCATTTTTCTCATTTTAAAGTTTATGATGCTAATATTAGCATATAACAGTTTTAGACTAACATAATTTCTTTTTATTACAGATGATATATGATTTTTAAAACTCAAATCAGTGTCGAATAATAATCCCAAATTTTTTGTACAATTTACAGCCACTAAAGGCATATCTTTGCCTATATTTATCAAAGCAGTATAAAATGAACAAACACTTACTTCAATTTAGTTTTAGGTTATTTTGATTAGCATAACTTGATGTTACAGAAAGATCTTCATTAATTTGTCGCAATGCTTGGTTTACTTAGTTCACTTTGAAAGAATGAAACAACTGTGTACCATCAGCGAAGGCTTGCATATTCGTATATTCAGAACATTTAAATACATCGGCTGTATATATTAAAAATAGAAGAGGCCCCAAAACGGAACCCTGTGGTACGCCAGAAGTGATATATGTTGTCAGAATATTCATTACTTAGAAACACCATTTGTTTCCGATTTGCAAGATATAATGAAAAGAGATTTACCGATGTGTTGTCAAAACCATAAGAGCCTAACTTCGCGCATATCAGTGCGTAATCAAGAGTATCGAATACTTTTGAAAAATCTATTAAGACCAATGCGCATGCCTCGCAATTGTCCAAAGCATTAATGATGTTGTCGGCTATGTTTAGTAAAACTGATGAAGTGATGTGGTATCACAAGTTGCCCTGGATAAAATCATTGAAAAATATAGTTTAAAGAAACAGTTAAACATACTATTCTAATATTTATTAACAAATATCAATATACAAAATTTTACTATTATTTAGAAAATTCAGTGCCTTCACGTCCACCAACATTTCGTGACGTAGTGTAGCATTTGCAAACTATCCTTCAATTGTCATATAACGACGCCAATAATAAATAAATAAACAAAACAGAAATTAGACAACCCCCAATTCCAAAAGCCAGAGGCTTGTGCGGAAGGGGGTTACACATTGAAGAAACGGGATATACAACCATTTCCTTCGGCATATATTTTGTTTATTATCTCTGTGTTTATCTATTTATTTCATATTTCTGTACATCTACATTCCTAATTTATGCATTTATTATCTCCTGTACAGTAATCAGAGTGTTCTGTTGAGCAGTGTATTATGAAAAAGGTAATTAAGCTTATTCTAGTCAGTTTCTAGGGGTAATAGCACTATTTGAGACAACCTCGTCTAATTTGTATGCAAAATAAATATTTAACAATTTTTAACTTGAGTATACAGAGCAGAGCAACTTTCAAATCTCACACCTCGTCCTAGGACACCCTTATTAATCACTTGCTAATTCTCCCACACCGCCTAATGTAATAGATCCGATAGTTTCATGACTCAGTACAACGCCACGCACATATCAACCGAACATATTTGCCCTGCAATGCTTAAAAAGGTCACCATCTATAATTATCCCAGTAGTCGGTCAATTAAACCCCAGTTATAATTCGCAAGGATCGCCACCCTTTGTTCGACCCCAGCGTCTGTGAGTTTGAACACCCCACATTGTATCAATTGCCGACAGAAACTTCGACGCTAGTCCTCGTCCGGCTGATAACAACGCCAGGCTCAGTTGAAAATTGTGACAACATCCAGCAATCAATCGTCGAGTTGGATTGTCGATCGGATGGATTTAGCTTTTGTATCTTAATCTAAAAAATCAGTCCAGTGATTCGTTTTCCTTGAAAGTGAGTTGTCAAATCATCCCCTTTGTTGGCCGTCTTACGGCTAATTTCAAAACGACTGCATTGCGACGTTACTGTCGCGATTTGTGTTGTTAACAATAATGACCAACCAATGATGACATTGTCCGATTCTATCATCTTTTATAACGTTGTGAACCGATTAATCACGTGAAATTCATGTCTAAGTGGACGTTTCTGTTGTACATATACTGCTTGCTGTTGTACATATACTGATGAAATTAGACATCTAAGACAAACTACACTGATGGGCGAATAAAAAATGCCCAAAATATATTGAAAGAAAGTTAAAGAATTATAATCGAGGCAAATAATAATCTAAAGAGATGATTAGAGAAATTACTATAAGTAAGAAAATTCTTGGGGCGAGCGTAGGTGCGTCTTTACTATGTACATACTTCGGTATGCGATGTAAAGCAACGACAGGCGCGGTTAGTACTTGGATTGGTGACCATTCCAACGGAAACCGCGTTCTCGCCTCACACATCTTCCAGCGGCTTGTATATCAGTGTATGCGCGGAAGCTATACAACCTTAGGCGAGGGTTGTATAGGAGATATACCATCCTTCGGAGGGGATGTAAAGCCGTCGGTCCCTTGTCTATTAAATGTTAGGCAAGTAAAAGATCCCTACTCTTCTTAAGGGAAGAGGTTCGGCAAAATTCCTGGTTGGGGGTAGCTCGTCTACAGGCGTCGGTGTTAGGCCTCAGTAGCGGAAATAGGCCGACGTTAAATAAATGTATATAAAAAAAAAGAAAATTCTTACTAACACTCGTAATATTTGTAATTGTTTTAACAGTTTTTTCTGAATTTTCACTGTCTCAAACCTGATTTTAAAGAACTATTGCTTCAACAACAGCTGCAGGGATAGATGAGACAAGGAGTCAGGTCCTTAGGGTCGTAGTTGATGAAATCTGTATTCCTCTGTCTTACTTAATTAATGAATCTTTTACTACCGACCAATATCCTGATTTATTAAAAGTTCCAAAATCTATACCTATACAGGGTCTCAACTAATTCACAGGAACAGTATTGGTATTCATAAAGTATACAAGATACAGGAAAAGTTAAATGAGGAAAAAGTTGCGCAATTTTGGGACAAATGAAACGACCTCTTGAGATTCCTAATATCTTTTATAGTTTTCGATATATCTTTAAAAAATGGAAAATTTAAGATTTTCGGTTTTTCACTTGTTTGTCCTTATTTAACAAAATATCAAAGAAATCTATTTAGGTTTCTTATTAAGTGTTAATGTAGCTATAGCTCTATATAATCATACATTAAATAAAAAGTTTCGTTTAAGCTGGGCCACCAGCAACTTATTTTTAAATACGGTCCTGTATTTTTTTTTTTTGTATGATTTGTCATTGGCAATACGACTATCGTCAGAAATATTGAAAATAGAGCGCTGTGCTGCTTTTGAACCAATAATAACGTATGTGGCTGAATACGGCACTGGATTATAGCAAAAAAAGAACATTTGAATTAATAGTTCAAATGTGCTTTTAGAGGGCGAAACATTAAAACATAATATTTTTAGTCGCAAACTCCTCTATAACATCCTTATTCTTACTATAAGGAACGTAACCAGACTGCAACCAACAGCTACTCTCCGGGCTATATGCTCCACCTAGTGCTGAATTACAAGTTACAAGCCTGGCGCGTTAAGTATAATAATTGCATATTACCATCAAAACACCAGCCGAAAGACTGATCCTACTTAATGGAGCTCTCGTGCCAGTCGTCACACACCACTAACAGACTGCAGTTTCAAGCTGTTGGCTCTCGTCAGTGCAAGGCACTGACTGTTTCAAAACACAAAGAGACATACTGAACTTCGGATCCCATTTTCTAGACTAAGTATAGGCCAAAGTTCCCATACTTATCAAGCAATCAATTATTTTAATAAGTTGACCCGTCTCATTGGCCACTTTGACAATTTTAACTCTTTTAAAAATGCTTTGTTTAAGTGTCTAGTTGGTAATGCATTTTATTTTTAGACGAATATTTACAATTCTAGTTTAAGGTTTTATTACTATCATTATTTTTATTTTATTCCTATTTGTTGTATGTTGTATTGACTAGTCTAGTAAGTCACACTTAACATGATGAATAAAGATTTCTGTTATATTCTACTCTACTACGCTACACTACACTACACTACTCTACTCTACTCTACTCTACTCTACTCTACTCTACTCTACTCTACTCTACTCTACTCTACTCTACTCTACTCTACTCTACTCTACTCTACTCTACTCTACTCTACTCTACTCTACTCTACTCTACTCTACTCTACTCTACTCTACTCTACTCTACTCTACTCTACTCTACTCTACTCTACTCTACTCTACTCTACTCTACTCTACTCTACTCTACTCTACTCTACTCTACTCTACTCTACTCTACTCTACTCTACTCTACTCTACTCTACTCTACTCTACTCTACTCTACTCTACTCTACTCTACTCTACTCTACTCTACTCTACTCTACTCTACTCTACTCTACTCTACTCTACTCTACTCTACTCTACTCTACTCTACTCTACTCTACTCTACTCTACTCTACTCTACTCTACTCTACTCTACTCTACTCTACTCTACTCTACTCTACTCTACTCTACTCTACTCTACTCTACTCTACTCTACTCTACTCTACTCTACTCTACTCTACTCTCCTCTCCTCTCCTCTCCTCTCCTCTCCTCTCCTCTCCTCTCCTCTCCTCTCCGCTCCTCTCTACTCTATTCGAAACTTCTCGTTATTTACATTCTGATGGTGGGGTAATGTTGATAGAGCCCACTAGTTATTTCAGGAAATGCGACGCATACGTATGCATAAAGCTTTTGTAGCCTTCCATACCCTTAGAAATTTTCAAGTGGGCTGTTACAGTGCCAAGCCAGGTGATATAGTTTAAAATTTCATCTTGTCTACACAGTTAGGACACACGCATTGAGCATAATCTACTTCACTGGCAATAAACTGATAGAAAGGCTATCGGATTTGGCTCTGGATATTGATTGCTCCCCTGTCCTTCCCACCGTCTAAGCCAATTTGCGGTACAAGACCTGCGACAAAATTAAACAACATCCCGACTAAACTGTAAAACATTTGGCCCGCTAATATATGCATATCACTTACTGTAAATGCAAATGCGCCGCCAGCCCCCGGGCTCACCCTCTTTGACCTTATATAAATGCCACTACTAATTTGATACTGTTAGCTTTATTGTCACCCCTATGTGTGATGGTCTTTATTTTGCGGGCGCTTTTAATTTAAATTTCGAAGTCCGCCTATTAGGAAGACAAGAAGCGCTCGCAGTGGAATATTTTACTCCGGTAACCGGATAAAAATGCAAAGTTGCTTGTAGTCGTCAGGAAGTGAATGATGATCTCACCCCGATGCTGCCGCGGCCTCAAATTAGAAAATTGTTGGGAACAAACGCTGTGTCATCGCGTCGGGCTCGGACAATTGCAGACTTGCACGGGCTGGTGCACAAGAGAATATCTACATCGTTCGTTAGATTTTTGTACTTACGGCAGTGTATTTCCGCACATAATAATTTTTCTTATTTTTAGCATCAAACTAAACAGCTTCAATAGAAGGAGAAATATATATTAACTTAAGCTTGAAGAATCAACTTGGTACTCTCTAGTTTTTCGTTTTTTTTTTTTTACTTTTCCTTGTAAAGTATTAATTATTGATTTTCCAACAATGCTTAACAGCTGAATGTAGTGAGACAACACATTTTATAATTTTATTCTATCTTATTGTTACAGGCAGGCGATGCTGGCTCAGCGGCATTCGGACGATAAAACCTCGCATCCACTCCCTGCACGTATGTCCGCAGATAGTAGCACTGTATCCAAAACGGATGACTCGGAGTTAGATGTGGTCGGTACGGCGGACAGCCCTCGGCCATCTCTGCACGCCTCTACCCCAGTGGCGTCATCTATGAACCATTCAGGTAAATTATTTTGTTTCTCTATCAAAGCTGGAAACCAGAAAAATTATAGAATATTGCCAGTGTATATATATATATATATATATATATATAGGACCCCCAAAACTTTAGGGAAGGGTAGATGGGGTCAAAATACCTAGCATATTTTTTTTACAAGCCTTTGTTATGTAGACAAAAAATAGAGGGATGAAAACTTGCCTTCAAGTTCTTGATACTTTGAACATTCATTATTTAAGTTATATACAAAGCTGAATATTATGTTTCTTTGCAGGTGCCGAAGAAGACTCCATTCGACGGCGATTACACGACGACTCCGGCTCGGAAAGCAGCTGTTCCGAGTCGCCAGGCAGCACAGCTTTCCGGCCTCGGCCATCCTCACCCAAGGACTCAACAGCAGGCCCGTCAAATCCCTCAGGAGAATACCCATCACCCAACATAAGCGTCGGACCTCCGATACATCCCCCACCGCATTTACTCCCCTACTTGTACCCACCGGGAATGTACCCAGGGGCGGGGGGACATTCTCCCTTCGGCCCCCCGCTCAGCCTCTTCACGGGGGCGCACAACCCTGGGATGAACCCTAGTTTGCTATTCAACGCCCAGTTGGCGCTGGCGGCGCAACACCCGGCTCTGTTCTCTCATTACCAGAACTTGGCGCATCCAAATCCGCACGGGCACCACCTGTCACCAACCTCCCCCTTACACAATCATCTGAAAGGTGGGCACAGGTTCACCCCTTACACTCTACCCAACTCCAATTCCGGGGTTAGCTCCTCGCCTTTGGGCAGCGCGTTCGAAACCGTCACTCCCAGTTCCCACACGAGAAGCTTGAGCAACTCGCCATCCGGTAAGATCAGGGGCGGGTCTCTGTCGCCGCCTCTCAGGCCTAGCACGACGTCGCCAAAGCCGGAGGCGGCCAACTCGCCCAGTGATTTAAAAAGTATAGAGAAGATGGTGAACGGTCTGGACGTTAAGCAAACGGAAGACGTCAGTGATAAATAGTAAAATAGTGACGCCATAGTTTTTAACCGTACTCTTAAATATGATTTAGCAATTTCCAGGTGTAGGGTGTCGATTATGTTGCTAGCGGTATTATAGCGGACCTGTGATAGACCCTTGTGGTAATCGATTTATAACGCGGCTAGTAATCGAACCTTACATTTGCGAGGCAAAGTACGGGGTATCTGCAACCTTCAAAACACGTCACGGCATGATGAAATGAACATGAAAATCAAGTCAACCTTAGGAAGCTACTTCGAAGTCGAAGAACCGAAAGCTTGCCAAATGTAGATGGTTGTGGACGTTCCGTACACGGGGTGTTTTTGCAATAAATATCAAGCTCATAAAATAATGTTTCCTAACAAATAAATTGAAAATTGGCAATTTTTAAAATTAGGTTAAATTTTATACAGCTGTAAAGGATTTGATTTGTACCCACCGCTTAATGAGATTTCGAACCTTGAAGTGCTTTTTCCAAGCTTATTGCTATATAAAGTACAAAGTAAAGTGTATTGTAAAAAAAATATACAGCAATTTTTAGTTTGTTTTTTTATTGGTGCTGCTACTGCTAGTTTACACTTAAAGGTATAAAATTGAGACGTCTTGAGTGTCTCATGGACGCCTTGCCCTTATTTTCTTTGTCAAAAGTTACATTTAATTTTTATTGCGCTCGTATAGAGGATAATATTTCTAATTCGTTCATCCGTGAGTAGATAAGCTATGAGAGTTCTGGAACAAAATCCCACGTTATTTTTTATGGAGGTTCATTCTGGTTTTCAAAGACATCCTTGTCGTTACACTCCGTCATCTGTTGCTAAGTTCATGCTGATCTCCACTTTTTCAACCACTCAGAGAGCGTCTCTTCTATGGCGGGCAATTCAAAATACAGTTTTACACGTACATGCACAGCTTTTACAAATATATGCACTGATTTTACGATTACAGGTCCCTATTTTTCATTTTACCGTTATGTACGCTGATTTTACCCTAATCTGTCCTTATTTTACCCGTAAAGCTATACATAAACCTGTAAAATCTGTACCTGTAAAAGCTGTACCTGATCCGTAAAAACTGTACATGTACCTGTAAAAGAGATGTAAGAACCTGCATTTTTGAATTGCCCGCCATAGAAGAGATGCCCTCTGATTGACCGTAAAAGTGGAGATCAGCATGAATTTAGCTACAGATGATGTCGTGAGGCTACAAGAATGTCCCTGGAAACGAGAATGAACTTTCATAAGAAATAATTTGGGATTTTGGTCCAGAACTCTCATAGCTTATTTACTTCAGTGTTTTTTAAATTTGGGCCCGGCGTTGGGGCGCCAAGAAAGGTGGAATTCGTAAATTCAACAACCTGACGCTTGGCCCATTTAGGCATTTTCTACATCGTTAACATTTTGTTTTATACCTTTAGGTGCTGAATACAGTGATTTTCTAGACTGTACTAATTGATCCGTACGAAGAATACGACCTAGTATGTTCCTTTTCATTATTTAAATATTGTATATAATATTTGTAAGTAAATCATGATGTATATAGTTGTTTTTTTGTGTTAAAAATGTAAATTGTATATTACTATAACGCAATGTATATTAGATCCCAAAATTATTTATATTTTTACCAAAGAATTCTTGGAGATTTTTGAGCCATATCGCGCGAAAGTCGCCAAAAATCGATCTAGGCAATTGTTTTACATTCGAGTTTAAAAAAAAACACTTTGTAGATCACAGATTGGTAAATGAAAACTTATTTGCAATTCTGGCGCAACTTTTCTATTATATATTTTGTAAATAGGTTCCTTTATTAATATTTCTTGAGAAACATAACCTGTAAAAATGCTTTTTGTTATATTTTGTTAGTACCAGATGTAAGAAGAGAAAATATACTGTTTATTTATTATTTATGTTTTTTGTTCTACCCGTTTTTACTGCTGGTACTACCTAAAGTATGTATAATGAAGTAGCAGTTGTGACTTGTCTTGTGTATATGTCAATTAATTTAAGAAATTAAACTGATATTCATACAAACATAACCTGGTGTTTCCTTCTCAGCCCCCACCATGAGAACAGTAATTCTCTGTGGTTATGAATGCAAAAAGATTTCCTGAAATTAGACATCCGAGGCAGCAGACCCTTTGACAGAATTGCAATCGTAATGTACTTCATGTGGGGTCCCATTTAAGAAGTAGGATTATGAAAAACTTAAGAAGTTTTGAGAAAAGCCAAAGTCAGCCAATTTATTTAATAGTATGCCATGGTTGATTCTGTTAAAGGCCGTCGAAAAATGAGATAAATCAGGACTGCTTGGTGTCTCGACATTAGTTAAGAGTTCTGTCATACAAAATAAGTTTGTCACAGTTGCCTTGCATTTAACAAAATTGGAACTGGATACATAATAGGTAAGTTCTACTCAATGTTAATTCTCGAGCATAATGGAGTGGGAACGTTCAGATCCCCAGCTGTTCTCCTGCGCTCTGAAATCGGTATAGTTAAGAACAGAGGGACGCGTTCAGTAAAGACATCGGGCAATAATTGTCGACCAACTTCTTTACTCGTTTAGAAATATTGCTTGGCAAATAAACTGACTCAATAAGTCTCTTTACCCCACTTTTAAAAGATTGAGGTCATTAGTAAAATTGGAAATTAATGCTGCATATAGAACATATTTAGTTTATGTTGGGGAGAAATTGAAAACCGATTCTAAATTTTTCTGGTCTTACATTCAATCAAAAAAAAAGTCGTACCAGAATACCAGGCAAATTAGTTAAAGAAGATGATATTTTGGACACACCTCAGTTGATAGTGGATGGTTTTAGTAATTGCTTTGGTAGTGTTTATTCACATTCTACAAATTTTGATTTTTCTAATCTAGAAGTTAATAATTTATCAATTTTGAATGTCAATGAATTTACTAAAAATGAGGTTTTGAATGCCATTGGAAAGTTAGAAAATAAAATGACATCAGGGCACGACCAAGTTCCAATAAGGATTGCAAATATATTTTCGTTCAACCTTTACTCATATTATTTATCATGGTTTTTAAAACTAGTCCGAATCTGTCGCGTGCTCGAATCTGGCGATTCCTCTTCATTAGTTATTTACAGACCAGTCTCAGTTTTATGTAATTTTGCAAAGGTTTTAGAAATCTCTCTGTATAATAAAATTTATCCTTGTGTTAGAAATATAATTTCAACCTTCAGCACAGTTTTATGAAAGCCGGTCCACAGTTAAAAACCTGGCAACATTTTCTCAATACGTATCTGTGGCAATTAGCGATCAAAGTCAAGTAGACATATGAGGCTTTTGGCCGAATAGACCATGGAATCATTATTAGCAAATTAAAAGCCAGCGGATTTAGCGATGCTCTTTTAACACTATTTACATCATACCGTAATGAAAGATCTCAGTTTGTGTCATATAATAGGGATCCAATCTTGGACCCTTGTTATTTTTATTATTTATCAACGACGTAACGAATGTCATTCACTGCAACTTGATTTTATTTGCTCAAGATTTAAACATATTTAAACTCATATTTAGCGATCACATTAGTCAATCCGTATTATCCTTATTATGTGTGTTGGGCTTTATTGTTAAAAACTGTCGGAATTCTCATAATATGCAAGCACTAATAGTTCTTTATTACTCATTTGTAAGATCTAAATTAGAATACTCTTATTTGGTACACGTTCTGTAATAACCAAAAATCTGCTATTGAAAATGTACAAAGAAAATTCTTAAAATGTATGCATTTCAAAGTTACGATAGTCAGTTACTACCTGACACATTTGCTGTGCCGTGTGAGGTGTGTTTTAGTAAGTTTAAACTTTGGTTTTAAACTTCTGGACAATAAAATTGATAGCATGCATCTCCTTGGAGAGTTGAATTTTCGAGTGCCAAGGCTTCCATCTAGACAAATAGAAAATTTTATAAGCTTTTATTAAACTAGCAATGTTTGTTAGTTTGTTAGTTAGTGAGTTGGTTAGTTAGATTTAGTTTAGTTAGTTGCAATAAAAATTTCGATTAGTTTTAGTTAAGCTAGAGCTTCGAAATTTGCACATGTGTATAAGTCCAGTGATATTTTAACATCTTCATATAAGAGAAAACAAGATGGTGGACGACTTTACCATTTATAATTCGATTCGACTCAATATCGACATCTAGGGGTTTTCGAAATCGCCAATTATGAATTCCTGGTCAAAATTTAGAAATTCAAAATGGCGGCGCCAATATGGCGGACAACTTTTGTCATTTATGGTCGAAATCGATCAAAATCGATATCTGGGGATTTTCGGGTTCGCCGATTACGAATTTCTAGTCAAGAATTTTGTTCAGGATGGCGCCTCCAATTTGGCGGACGACTTTACCGTCTAAGATCGGATTCAACTCCAAATCGATATCTGGGGGTTTTTCTAGGCCGTGGATTATGAATTTCTAGTTAACATTCGGAAATTCAAAATGGCGGCGCCAATATGGCTGACGACTTTTTTCATTTATATTCAAATCGATCAAAATCGATATCTGGGGGTTTTTGGGGTCGCGGATTACGAATGTCTAGTAAAAAATTTAGTTCAAGATGGCGGACGACTTTACAGTTTATGATCCGATTCGTCTCAAAATCGATATCTGGGGATTACAGTATATCAAAAGACTAAAAAGTAAAAAAATAAAATTATATAAAAAAGTGTTTTTAAAAAAAGCTTTTATTTAAATGCTCTAAAAAGTAGAAAGTAAGCTTTGCAGTGAGTCAAACCTATCATTTTGTTACATTACATAATTTTCCTGTGTAAAGGAGATTGATCACGACAAACTTTTATATCATAAAAAAATTATATAACGTAACAAAATGATTTGAATTTGATTTACTTCAAAGTTTATTTTCTACTTGTTAGAGAGCATTTACATAAAAGCTTTTTTTTTAAATATTTTTTTATATATTTTTTAAATTTATCCATGGGTAGAACCAAGTTACTGCTCCGTTTACCCATGTATATTATATGTAGTAATTTAAATAAACTTAAGTGCATTTTGTGATATATTCAATTAAGAGAGATACGTAGTACTACTATGGAACATAAATACAATTTTTAGAATGTTTCAATTGCACAATTTCCAAAAATACAAATATGTAATAATCTCATATACTTATTATTATTTCAAATGTGCTTTTAGAGGGTTTTTAGTCGCAAACTCCTCTATAAAGTCCTTATTTTACTATAAGGAACGTAACCATACTGCAACCAACAGCTACTCTCCGGGCTATGTGCCCCGCCGAGCGCTGAATTACAAGTTACAAGTCTGGTGCGTTAAGTGTAATAATTGCATATTACCATCAAAACGCTAATGCTTCGATTGCAATAAACACCAGCCGAAAGACTGATCCTACTTAAAGGAGCTCTCTTGCCAGCCGTCACACACACCTTGCAGACTGCAGTTTCGAGCTGTTGGCTCTCGTCAGTGCAAGGTAGGCATGTGATGACCGGCACGAGGATCCTTTGACTACTTGGTACATCCCGGTATTTTTACAATAGCGACATGTAAAATAGTCAGCAGGCGCCATCTAGCGGTCCAGTGTCTGTTGCAATCGAAAAATAAATAGCCTGACTGGGCTTAGCATAGCTCAAATGTGCTTTTAGAGGGCGGAATATTAAACATAATATTTTTAGTCGCAACAAGCGAGAGCAACGAGAGCCAACAGCTCGAAACTGCAGTCTGCAAGTGGTGTGTGACGGCTGGCAAGAGAGCTCCTTTAAGTAGGATCAGTCTTTCGGCTGGTGTTTGTTGCAATCGACGCATTAGCGTTTTGATGGTAATATGCAATTATTACACTTAACGCACCAGACTTGTAACTTGTAATTCAGCACTCGGCGGGGCACATAGCCCGGAGAGTAGCTGTTGGTTGCAGTCTGGTTACGTTCCTTATAGTAATATAAGGACTTTATAGAGGAGTTTGCGACTAAAAATATTATGTTTATTATTATTTGTTCACAATTTAGTTATAAACTATTTGTCCTGTAACTGGATTCTTGTAATCTCTTGGACAATAAAGCCTATTATTATTATTATTATTAGAATTTCTCGCAAGAGAATAGCGCCCTTCATGGTTATTATTCTGTGATTTTTTAACGGACTTACATAACTTTAATAGAACATATTTAAAAAAAAAAAAGATTTTATTTACAATGGAAACAGAGGTAAATCATAATTTACTTTGCATTTGAGAATACAATTTCGTGCATTTCGGGAGATTCCCTCCCATTTATCTCCTGAGAATACTGTTCCTCAATTTCGAGAATTAGGACAAACATATTCAAAATCTCTTCCGTTTTCCACTTCACACAATTCGTGCCTACTTAAAACCTCTCTCGCTCAGATTTGCTGATTTCTCACCAATCTCACCATGCACTACCTGTTTCAAGCGTCTCCATAAAAAAGTCTATCGGAGTCAAATCTGGTGGCCATGCTGGCCATTCTGTAACACCCATATTACCAATACGATTTTCACGAAAGCGGCAATATAACACATTGTTACATGTGTCACATAATGGAATTGTACACCATCTTGTTACCGCATTATTGTCTTCTGGCTTAGAGGGAAATCTTCAAGATAATAATAATAATAACACCACAGGTAATGACGACCCCCTTTATCCCGGAAGGCTCTAGAAGAGCCTTGTGTGGGAGGGGGCTACACATTTAGAGACAAGGGACACACACCCAATATCCGTGTATAGTGAAAAAATCCCTCTCACAGTATTTTCCACTGCCGGGGATCGAACCCGGAAGTTTTGGGTGAGAGGCAAGTGCGCTCACCTCTCGACCACCAGTCATACGACAAGTAGACTGTCCCTTGAAAATGGACGATATCGTACACCATTCAAAGTTTCTTGATAAAAGTGTGGCCCAATCAATCTTTCTTTAAAAATATCGTACCAAGCACTAACTCCCCAAACAGGATGGAAATTTCAGTCGAATAATAATAACAGTTCTGACGATTGACCACACCATTATTGTGAAAGAAGATTTAAATGAAAGTGACAACCAAATAAACGGTGGATGATTGTAGAGTTGGGTCATTCTGTACACGACAAATATTTCTCCAAAAATTTCATTTTTGAGTTTATGACCATCGCTTCCATTGCCCCCTTCGCAGCTTGCGGATGGCTGGATAACCAACCATTTGCATAATGAAAAATTCGTAATAGGTCACACAACGGTGCCGATTGCCCATTAGACGGAATATTAAGCATACACGAAGGTTGCATTTGCAAAGTTACCACGTACTGACACCTCTATAAATCTTCAGGAACAATGCAAGGACAAAACGCTATTATAAGTATCTAATGGCAATCTAATATAATAAATTATAATACGTTTAATCGGAGACATCGATACAATAAAGGTCATTTATTGCAATTACACATGTGTTTACATATAGATTGTGCTATTGTCGGATGGTTTTTATGTTTCTAATTTGATTTTGTACAAGGAATGGTAAAAAGTAACAACTTGTCCAAAGAAAAAGTTGCTATTTTCATTTAAATTGAATTGGTAGTGCTACGAAAAATTTTCCGAAAAGTTATTTGTGCATCTGAGAAATATAACAATAATTATAGTTAAACTATTGGTTATTTGAAAGCAATAATGTTAACTGGCTTCATCGTGACATCGAACTATAATAGAGAAAAGGGTGTAGGATGTATGTATAAGGGTATCCATTATATTTTGACCCCTCTTAACTCCATAGGTATTATTTATTTATTTATTGATACACTGCCCAACAGAAAAACCAGTTACAGGGCAGGAATATACAATTAAATGTATATAAACATATACGTACGTAAATACACATATACATATATTGTTATGGTTGAATTGTAGCTTTTTTAGCTAATGAAGATGCATTATTATTATATAATTTTTTTTTTAATGGAACACTGTATTTTATTACATTTTCTGTTAGATTTTTTCCAGTTTCAAATATATAAAAAAATGATATATCTAGTTGTAATATTCTTTTACATATCGAATATTACATATGCTCTAAATACAGGGTATCTCACCGGGAACTGAATCGATCGATATAGAGAAAAGTACGCATCAGAAAATTTTTAAAACTTAGATAATTACTAATGTCGATGTGGCCAATCTAACTAAAATAATTACAAGCAGCTGGCACTTCCGCTTACACTGGAAGTCGATACCAACTTGCTTATTTCAAATAGAACATCCTATATATTCTAGGGTTCTCGAAAAGAGCATAAAATTTTGAGTCGAAAATATGTAGCATATCCTATACCTAAACCTAGCCGTTTCAGATATATTTGACATTTTATAGAAAATTTGACAGGTGCAACAGTTTGCAAGAACCGTTATAACTTTCTTCGTGTAAAAGATTCTCATTTGCTTCTTATCACATAAAAAGAACACAAAGAGAACTACGTTGTACATCTGAAATAAATTCAATAATATCTTACCAAGTGTTCCGTTTTTCGCGTTACATTTTGTCAATTTCAAACCGCGAAAACTTGTTTAGGTCAAATGGAACACCCTGTATTTTTTACGTCAAGTTGTGTAAAATTGAATTCTCTTTTTTCTGACATTAGCATTGTGGGGGTTAAAGTTACAACTTTTGAAGTATTTGCGATTTTATTAGAAATTCATGAATTGTTGTAATCATTTCATCAAAATAGCCACGATTAGAAACAATCAGTCATTATCTTATGTCAAAAAATGCCAGCACGTTTAAATTATATTAACCAGAACTTTTTAAATTTGTTTATTATTTATGGAGAATGTGATAAAGTAATATCAAGAACTTGCAGCACATTTGCCACTCGATATCAGAAAAACGGAAACCGTCACCAAACACTGTAAAACGCATACTGGAAATTTTTTAAAATTATGGCTCTGTCAAGGCAAATATAAAAAAATACCAGAGATAAGATCAATTTAAAATATGATTTAATTTTAATTTAATAATTGCTGAAAATTCCGCCCTCGAACCTCGACACATTTTTCGCACCTTCGGATTTGTTCCTCATGGCCTAGCTCTTCTAATTGAATCCTGTGATATGTTTTGAAATGCATTTCTTACTCCTTGCATACAATCTTCAATGGTTGTTAATGGGCTCTCATAAACTTTATTTTTAATAGTTCCCCAAATGAAATAATCCAGAACTGATAAATCGGGCGAGCGAGGAGGCCATAAGAAGGGTCCACTATTGGCAATCCAAATAATTATTAATTAAATATGCGTTATGTGGGGGAGCACCGTCGTGCTGATAAAAAATGTTTCTATGTTCGGCGAGAGGTCAATTTTCTAATTAATCGTTATTCAAATTTTGTAAGATATTCAGATATCTTTCACCTAAAAAAAAAAAAAAAATTACCTATGCATATTAGCAGAAGAGAAAATTTAATTTACCGTTTAAATTTTCCTGATAAAATTGTAATGCCACCACTCTATCGTTTCTTATGGCACAGTAAACATTGAACTGCCAACTTTCCTGAAAGTTTCGCTCTCTGAACATATGAGGATTTGGGTCACTCCAATAATGCGAATTGTGTCTATTAAAAAGTAAATTTTTAGTAAATTTTCCTTCATCTGTCCATATAATATTTCCCAAATAAGAATCGTGGCCCTCAGACCGTATTAGAATAAACTCACAAAAATTCTGTCTTCTTAGGAAATCTGTTTTTTTTAATCCTTGAACCATATGCAACGAAAACGGATGAAACTTATGTTTTAATAAAATTCTGTGAATTGAATCCTTGCATAGTCCCGACTCCAGAGCAGCTTGTCTTAATGACATCCTTGGAAATGCATGAAAATATCCCAGAATGACTATTTCAATGTTTTGGTCATCAACAATAGGCTTTCTTCTTTGCATTTTTGCCTTGACAGAGCTATAATTTTTAAAATTTTCCAGTTGCGTTTTACAGTCAGTGTTTGGTGACGGTTTCCGTTTGTCTGGATATCGAGTAGCAAATGTGCTGCAAGTTCTTGATATTACTTTATCACATTCTCCATAAATAATAAACAAATTTAAAAAGTTTTGGTTGGTATAATTTAAACATAAGATAATGACTGATTGTTTCTAATCGTGGCTATTTTGATGAAATGATTACAACAATTCATGAATTTCTAATAAAATCGCAAATACTTCAAAAAGTTGTAACTTTAACCCCCACAATGCTAATATCAGAGAAAAGGGAATTCAATTTTACATAACTTGACGTAAAAAAATACAGGGTGTCCATTTGACCTAAACAAGTTTTCGCAGTTTGAAGTTGACAAAATGTAACGCGAAAAACGGAACACTTGGTATGATATTTTTGAATTTATTTCAGTTGTAGAACGTAGTTCTCCTTGTGTTCTTTTTACGTGACAAGAAGCAAATGAGGATCTTTTACACGAAGAAAGTTATAACGGTTCTTGCAAACCGTAGCACCTGTCAAATTTTCTATAGAATGTCAAATATCTCTGAAACGGCTAGGTTTAGGTATAGAATATGCTACATATTTTCGACTCAGAATTTTATGCTCTTTTCGAGAACCCTAAAATATATAGGGTGTTCTATTTGAAATAAGCAAGTTGGTATCGACTTCCGGTATAAGCGGAAGAGCCAGCTGCTTGTAATTATTTTAGTTCGATTGGCCACACCGATATTAGTAATTATCTAACTTTTCAAAATTCTCTGATGCGTACTTTTCTCTATATCGATCGATTCAGTTCCCGGTGAGACACCCTGTATGCATATAGTTATTTGGGGTTACTAATGCACGCGCAGTATTTACTTTTTAATACTATTACTTGTATTGTTAATGTTTGATATTTTGTAATATTATTCCATCATTAGCAAAATTTGACTCATACTCTTGGGTACACAGGACAGTACGAATAAATGGAGGAAAATTTTACAAGATCGGTAAGACATTTGGACATATCTTGTATCCATAAATCTACAAATATCTTCCTGGCGTGAAATTTAATAAAAAGCTTAGTTTATTTTGAAGTAATGTGGGCTATGTCATGTGGTAATAAAGAGCTATATTTTTAGCATTTTTGGACGTAAGACGATTTGAATCACCCACTACGTTTTTACCGAAGAAATATTAGAACCAATTTTTTTATAACATAAAATAACCTCACATCTTTATTATTCTATAAAGAGGTGACATCAACTAAAAAAAACAAAAATGTGAAACTTTCCGATACCTAGATACCTGCCAAGTCATAAATATACAACATAATCAGAACTGGGACAAGGACAGACCCATGTGGAACTCAACAACTTATCTTGGCTTCATTAGAGTATTTATTTCCCTGAAGATTTTACTATTCGATTTCGCTCCTTAAGGTAGTAAGGTAGGGTAGATTAACGTTCTGGTGGAGTTTAGCATTAACTATTTCACCATTCGACTGACACAACACACAGATCAGTACACGACAACCCTATGGCATTGCCATCTGTCGCAACTAAGACTCGAACTCAAGAGAGAGAACCGTGTTGTCCTTCACACAACCGCAGTCTAGTCTACTTCAACACATGAAACGCCAAGAAATGTCCACATCCTAGGCAGGATTCGAACCCTAGACACCTTTATTTCAAGCGTAACACGTACGTACTGAGCTACTGAGTACATCAAATGATCTCTTTAACTGCCCAATATATCAACGTACATGTCTGCACTTATTACTATTACAAAATTTCGTTTCATTTCTGTACGTGCCGGTGGAAAAAATCCTGGTTTTATCGCAGAGTGCGCGGAAGCAGCATCTGATAACTGCGACATATTTCTTTATCGATAGCCACACTGGCGTAGTTGGGTTTTTCGAATTATTCAATTTAAACCGACTTGATGATATCTCGGCCAGAAATTATGATAAATTGTGGTTTTTATGGGTATGGGTTGGTGCGTAGGTGAGAGCAATTTCTTGCGTAGAACCCGCACGTACATTTGTTACACAGGATATTTCAAATACCGCAGATATAGTTCTGTAGTAAAAAAAATGCATTAAAGAAATTACACTATAACTATAGTCGATTTTAAATTGTGCAACACATATCGTTACAACCTCAAAACTATTAAAGAAAATAATTTGATTTTTTCCTGGGAGAAATAAAAACGTATGTAAACCATGAAAGCGTTGTTATAACCATAGCAATAGACAATTTCCACCTTGGTTCAATACTGAAATTATCAGAGATATAAGAAATAAGGAAAGACACTGGAAACTCCACAAGCGAACTGGAGATGATCCAAAATTAAGCTAGACATTAAAGCTGCTTTCAGAAACGTCAGCTTCTAGCTGAAAGTTATATTAACAGCGACCCAAAAAGAGGAGCTAACATTAGCAAAAATATGTTTTGCAAGGGGGGCATTTGAATGAACCAAACGATATTGTAAATGCCTATGTCAACTTCTTTGAACAATCATTTTCAACTTTAGAATCAGAAAACATCTCGCCAGATGATTTCTGTGACGATAATATCAACAGCATTAATATAGTTTCATTTTCAGAAAATGACACTAAAAAAATAAAACCTAATCTCAAAATGTGTCGTGATGGGGTCCCCACATTTCTACTGAGGGACTGTACTGCTATCTTTGCTTACCCACTCACGATATTATTTAATTTATCTATTAAATGTTGCTGTTTTCCTGATATTTGGAAATACTCCAAAGTTTGTCCGGTATACAAAAAGGGAAATAAAGATGAAAATTCCTAATAACTATGATCTGCAACTTTGACGAAGCCTTTGAAATTTTACCATAACTAACTCAATTTACCAAAAATATCATTTTCAGTCAGCAACACGGATTTATGAAAGATCGCTCTACTACTCTCATATGTACTACACAATTCATACCTGAGTCCATCGATGTACAGATGCAAACAGATGTAATATACTTTGACTTCACGAAGGCTTTTGATAGGGTTAATCATAACATGTTGATTGCAAAGCTTTCCAACTTTGGTATTTTGGACCAGCTTTAGACCTTATCTAGCTGATAGACTTCAATATGTCGCGTATAACGGGTTTAAGTCCTATGATTATGCCCCACCTCAGGTGTTCCCCAAGGCTCTGTTCTTGGGCCACTGCTTTTCAATATATTCATAAATGGCATAGGCAATACTTTAGATGTGCAGTTCTTAATGTACGCAGATGACATAAAAGTTTTACACCGAATCTCTGTTTAAATAAACGACTGCATTATACTGCAAAATAATATCTCTAATCTACTAACAATCTATCGTTAAATGTGCAAAAGTGTAAGGTAATGTCGTTTTCAGCTAGCAATTCTGAGTATGCCTACGAATACAATTCTGTTCATGTTCTAAATCTATAAGTAATTCCATCTAAAATATCCTCAACCTCATTTTGTAGGAACTCCAAGTATCAGGCACCAGTCAAGCGTCCCTCAAATATTATTGGACCAATGATTTTACTACTGATTATTCCATGCAAACATTGAAACCCAATCGATCTTGATAATGAAGAAGTTGCACGATTTTTGTTTACTAAGCCAACTCGAAAATGTTACGTTTACATTTTTCTCTTATTGTTTTTGTCCATTTGATTTATTTAAGTGCATTCACTGTACTCTATATGCAAAAATAGAAATTGCCCTAAAAAAGGTAGTCTCAAAAGTTTTTAAACTATGCAATCGTGCTTAAAATCGTCTCCTGAATAAAAAAATTTAAGAATATACAGGGTGCTCCATTTAAAATACCAAAGATGGCGTTATTTCTGGCGAAACCGGAGGTGGTGGAAAAGTGACAAACTATGAAAAATTGACAGCTTTAGATATACATTACTCCTGAGTCCCATACCTTGATAACTCTACGAACGATGGCTTGTCTAATTCACACCCGATATAGGCAGTCTAACCATGCTACATTACTGAGGATTATTTTTATTATTCTATAAATGAACACCTTAAACGGATTATCTCGGCTGCGCGCCGGTTTATCAGAATATTAATTTAATTAATTCTATGTGAAAAAATTGCTATTAGAGGCATTGCGTGTGCTTCAATTAATATTTAATTTAATTAATGTCAATACTTAATTCATGTGAGCTGGAATGTCTATTTTAATTACGCGAACTTGCTCAGAGCCTGCTGCTTATGCAAAACGCCGAATGCGCTCCGTTGAGCAAAGAATTTAAATAAACGTTTCGGACAGAAAAAATTAATAATTTATTGGTGTGGTATGCTTACTATTTTTTTAATGCACTGTAACAACATGCGTCCTGTTCAAGAACTATTTATTTTAAATTTAGCTTATTATTTTGCATCAGGGGGTCACGTGAGGGGCTTGCTACTTGGCATATTTAGCGCTGTGTTCTTTCACAAGAAAATTGGTCCAAATGCGTCCACTATGAACCCGATATATCAGCATTAATTCAGGAATTAAATCGCATTGTTTTATTACTAATTTTCCGTTTATTGTTCATAGATTCTCTATATTTTTGACCTTATTAAATAATAAAACATAATATTTTTAGTCGCAAACTCCTCTATAAAATCCTTATTTTACTATAAGGAACGTAACCAGACTGCAACCAACAGCTACTCTCCGGGCTATGTGCCCCGCCGAGCGCTGAATTACAAGTTACAAGCATGGCGCGTTAAGTGTAATAATTGCATATTACCATCAAAACGCTAATACTTCGATTGCAACAAACACCAGCCGAAAGACTGATCCTACTTAAAAGATCTCTCGTGCCAGTCTTCACACACCACTTGAAGACTGCAGTTTAGAGCTGTTGGCTCTCGTCAGTGCAAGGTAGGCATGAACGACCGACACGAGGATCATTTGACCATTTAATACATTTCGGTATCTTTGGGATAGCGACATGTAAAATAGTCAGCAGGCGCCATCTAACGGTCCAGTGTCTGTTGCAATTGAAAAATAAGTAGCCAGGCTGGGCTTAGCATAATTCAAATGTGCTTTTAGAGGGCGGAATATTAAAACATAATATTTTTAGTCGCAAACTCCTCTATAATATCCTTATTTTACTATAAAACGTAACCAGACTACAACCAACAGGTACTCTCCGGGCCATGTGCCCCTCCGAGCGCTGAATTACAAGTTACAGGCCTGGCGCGTTAAGTGTAATAATTGCATATTACCATCAAACCGCTAATGCTTCGATTGCATGCGTACCTTACACTGACGAGAACCAACAGTTCGAAACTGCAGTCTGCAAGTGGTGTGTGACGACTGGCACGAGAGCTCCTTTAAGTAGGATCAGTCTTTCGGCTGGTGTTTCGGCTGCTTTTCGATTGATCACACCGGTAATTTTAAAAACAGTCAGGGTGCTAATTTTGAATATTATCTATCTTCAATTATTTATTTTCTACTACATTCCCGGGCACCCTGTTAAATAGGTTTTGTATTACTATAGTTTACAAGGTTATGGAAACATTACCTTTCATAATAATCTGAGAGTTGTTCATGGCACGAAAATTTATTGGTATCAGAAATATAAAAATTGGATTAAAAGGTTTGTATTCGTTCCAAACAAGCTACATTTTCCATCTTCATGTGGTATTTACTTGATCAACAAGTTATTTTCCATTTGTTAAAAATTTAAATGATTTTACTTTTCTGTATATTAGACTCATTCTTCTAAATAATTTTTGTTCTTCTTCTTCTGCATTCTTCTTCTTCCTCCTCATACCCTTTTAATAATCATGAACAGTTGTCCAAAATGTACTAATGTTCGTTTATTTTCCACCTCAAACGCAACTTATATTTTTTATTAAGCTGTTAGAGTTGCCTAATTTAAAAAAAAATGCACAATTCCAGTTAAGCGCTGCTATTACCGCACAACCTGTGACAGGGAGTTATGCATATATATGTATATTGGCAGCACTTAAAACGACAGTAAAAGTTGAACAAAAGCAAAACGTTCCAACCAACACGGTAGCAGTATAATTAGTTTAAGTTCAAGCGATTCTCAGAACTGGTATCGTCCGATTATAGCGGAGCAGTCTCGTCTAACTCTTCGGTTAGGAGACGGAAGCCAGGAACCTTCAGTTGGGCGACCACTCAGCGGCAAAATCAAAAAGGAAACTTTACATTGCAATTAGTTTACTTAGAATAAATTGTGGGCAAGCGCAAATAGCCTTGATAAGCAATTTCGCTTTTTTCTCGAAGGATATCGTCCATCCGTTGGGTCCCTGTTGTAGCGAAAAGGAAACAATTAGTGTAGAATTCAACTTAGAACATAGTTGGGGTAATTTTTGTGTTAATATAGTAATACTAACAATTTTTTTGTAATATTGTTAGTAGAGTTTCGTTTAAAGAATCCTCCACCGCAGTTTTAGGAGGGTGTAAAATAGTGTGTATAATGATACTTTTTTGAGCGAGTAAGAAGTAAATACCCAAAAAGCAAGAAGCTTCCTTAGTTTTTGAGTTTTCTACCAAATACAGTGTGGACAATCAATAAATGGCCCATAGTTCAACAGCAGATTTTTTTGGGCTAAATATGAGGATACAATAAAAAATGCTTTAGCGACAGTTGATTTTTCTTTTCTGTTTTTTGCAATATTTCAATATTCTCTCAACTATACTCTATTTGGGAAATAGAGAAAATAATAAAACGTCATTATAGGTGCAAATCTCTACGAAATTTTAATTGGTAATACCTGTACTATAACAGTTCTTTGGTAAAATTATAACTACTTATGTCATAATAATATAGTCATCAGCAAATTGTCTTTGCCTTTATCACTGCGAGCTGTACATTCTGTCTCTTTCATTCATGTGCGTAACCAGCGATCATAACCCAGCAAACATTTTGGTTTAATTTAACGTCGAGACTACCTAAATTATGTATAATAAATTTAATCGCAAACTTAGATTTAAGCCATATTTAAGTAAAATATACGTTGACACGACATGGATTCGACATAAGTGGAGAATAAGACGACGTCGAAATTTGGTTATATTTACCAAAATAAGTAGAATTACATCTAACTCCACATTGTAGCAGCCCAGTACGTTTGGTTAGTAATATGTCTACGGAAATTTGACGTCAGTTTAACGTTAATTCGACGTTGATTTCACTTACTTTAGGTAGAAACTACGAACATATTTGCAGATGACGTGTGACTCCAAGTGCACAAAAAGAAGAATGTTATTTGATATTTTTATCTATAACCAGTGGAAATATTAAAACATAAAATTTTTAGTGGCCAAATCCTCTATAAAATCCTTATTTTATTATAAGCAACGTAACTAGACTGCAACCAACAGCTACTCTCCGGGCTATGTGCCCCGCCGAGCGCTGAATTGCAAGTTACAAGCCTGGTGCGTCAACTGTAATAATTGCATATTACCATCAAAACGTCAATGCTTCGATTGCAACAAACACCAGCCGAAAGACTGATCCTACTTAAAGGAGCTCTCGTGCCAGTCGTCCCACACCACTTGCAGACTGACGAGAGCCAACAGTTCGAAACTGCATCTATGATCTAGTGGGCTATTCTCCTACAAAGACGATTTTTAGTCGCCAAAAAGTTAGATATTACCTAATTATGGTACCTAATTTTACTTCAAAGGAAATTTACCGTTGATTTTATTTTTTGGTAATTTTCTTTAGTAGTTTCTCCCTTTCTGATTTGGTTAAAGTTACTTTTAAGCAAATTTGAGTAGGAAATAGGTTTCTTTGTATAACTTACGTATATTTAAATATAAATTAGAACAATTTGGTAAATTTAAATCGGAGGTACCTTTTTCTAGTCAATTTTATGTAATAAGTACGTTAATAGGTAAATTCGACTTTTACCAAGTCGAGTTATTGCTAATTTTATAGAAAATGTTCGCTGGGAACTTGGCCAAACATAAAAATAAACACGGATTAATAAGGAAACAAAATGTCCGCCATTTTGGATTTTTTTTAGAGGTATGATTGACAAAGCCAATTAGAAAACATAAAATACAAATAAGTTTTTAAAATTGCCCTTGGGCTTTCAGTAATCATAGGATGCCTAACAGGCGCGCGTTCCACCACCAACTCTCTCTCGTTAGACAACTTTATTTTTCTCGGGATTTGAATAAAAACCGAATTACATAAACATAATTGTTTATTGCACAAGGCCACAATTAAAGTAATACCTCTTGCCCCAACGTTTTTAGTATGCCTTATTAAGTGCCAGAAGCTGAATCACGCTCCAATCTCGCTGGATCTGTACAAATAAAATTCATTTTCATTTGCCCATTACGGCGATTTCAGCGTAAAAATGACGATAACATCTCGGTGTAGGTTTTACAACGTCCCGATTTAAATGCTCATGTGTTTTGAATAATGCAACTAAGATTCTATTTAAGGAATTTTTGAACGCCTCGAACAGATATAATTTGAATGCCGGGAGAGGTGCGCGCCGTTCGGATCAGATAAGCGGCGCGATTATCATAAATATTTTTTGAAAATTTCATACCTACGTGCCCGGCCGGCTACCGTTTTACGCTTCAGCGTTGGTTGAAACATCTCATATCTTACCGTTGTGCCGTTTACTACTCGTATATGGCAGCACAGTCCATTTATACCGGGTGTTGTGATACGTGCACCGGGAATAACTGCTTCGTTCTAAAATTAGACTGAAGATGGTCATGAAAATGTTCGAAACTTAGTACGAAATAACTGATCGAGGTGAAACTTAATATCTCGAGGTTTCTTATTGTTTTAAGATTTTGTCTGAAGATGGTGAAAAATATGTTCGAAACGTTGACCGAGCTACGCAACGTATTTGCACGTTAGTTGTGCCTTATAGTAAAGTTTTTCATTATTTTGTCCTATGAAATTATTTCTAAGCAAAAATAATATTGCTAACAATTATATTAGGATATAAAGTAGGACACCATGTTATCGATGCATACTCAAGCTTTGATCAAAAATGATGATTAGTAAACGCAGAATTTATGTGGAATTATTAAACTCTAAACTAAAACAAATTTACAAGCAGTTGTTAAAACCTTTAACAAACCCAATGCTACAAAACAGGATATTACTGAGGCTGCGGAAATATTTGCTCTTGCACTATATAAAGCACAAAAAAATGAAACGTCAATAAATTATCAGAGGTTCTGTTTAACAGCTCGGTTGGCAATTCTAATCAAACGGTTACTTTGGCAAGGCTACAACATTCGTTGCGGGTTTACCACCAAATTCAGGCTTGGTATGGAAATGTATTAGAGCCAGAAGAATGGGGATGGAAGAAATCAGGTGATATTTTAATACCTGTTTTGACTTTATCAATTTTAGAGCTAATTTCGTGTGCCTGCTAAAAGGACTGCGCAAAGCGATGCAGATGTTTAAAGGTTGGCTTAAAATGTTCGGCATGTGTATGAACTGTCACGGACAAGCATGCATTAACGCGGAACGGACCGACGAAATTGAATTTGAGCAAGAATAAAGCCTTTAGTGGATTAGGCCTCAAGAGGAAACCACATAAAAAACCGCACCGACAAACTCTACCTACTGGGTGGTGTGGAAACGAGCTTGGTTTAGAAATTGTTAATGGCTATTTTTAGTTCTTCATATAGAAATAGCAGTTGATAATATGATAATTCCATTTGTAGAAGAGGCGAAAAACCTTGGCGTTATATTTGATAATAAATTAAGTTTTAACGCACATGTGAGGAACTTAGTTAAGAAATTTTATATATGTCTAAAGTTACTATATGCCAACAAGCAGTTTCTGAATTTTAAAACAAGAAAAAAGCGAAACGATTATTTTACTAATCTTTTACTACTGTGATACTATGTACTATCCATTTTTGGATACAGTTAACAAAAAACGCATCCAGAAAGTTCAAAATACTTGTTGTCGACTAATATTTGATTTAAGAAAGTTCGATCACATTAGCGAAAAATTCTCCGATGGAAATTGCATTTCTTAGCTTTTATACATAGAATTTGTACCACGTCTTCTCCTGCCTATCTTAGAGACGAACTAATTACTCGTAACCAAACGCACGATCTAAATATTCGTCACATCGGCAATTTCACCGCAATGTTTCAGAAATCTTTTACATATAACGCTGTTAAATTATACAATTCATTAAATTCAGAGATAAAAAAATATTATTATTGTTACTATTTATTATTACTTTCTCATTATTACCTTCTAATTGCCACTGTTTTCACCTTTTCTTTTTTCTCTTTTATATTATTTTACGCTTTGTTTATATCTACATACTTAACTTGTAATTACAGGGTTAAGTGGAGGAATAGCCTTTGGCTAAACTTCGCCCTTTAAATAAAGACGCTTTATTATTATTATTATTTGACTTATATTAATTTGTAATTTGTGGTATTTGTTCATAATCCTGTATTTTCCCATCCAGTAATTGGCCTTGGCTGTTGGATGGTGTATGTATGTATTTTTTTTTTCTATGGCTGATAACGCTACTTCCAGATGCATTGACAATTAATGAACACAATGTTAGTTGTTGTTAATCGTTTAAGGTGGGTATATCCAAGAGAGAGAGAGAGAGAGAAATCCAATAAGGAAATATTTATTATTTTTGGCCATAACTTTTTTTAAATACATACCGGGTGGCACAGGAGACATGTAACACCCCGTAGCATGTTTACTTAAAAAGATATTATTTTGAAATTTGGTACACTTATATAATGCGTGATTGAATGAATATTGTACTTCAACAAAAATATTTAGTACGCAGGCGGTGGAAACAAAATAAAAGCAGGTAAAACGATTTTTTTAATAAATAAGAAACATCAGTAAAACACATTTGAACAAAATTGATGAAAAACCATTACACTAAGTAATACATTTTTACAATGAATGAAATTAAAATGAAATATTTACTGAAGTACTACATACTGCAGATGCTCAAAATGTTGTCCGTTATTATTTCTGCACAATCGTGTTTTTGTGACGGTAGCCCTAAGTATGTTATCTAACTGTAATTCAGTAATCCCATTGACTGCTCTTCTGACTCTGTTTGTCGGTGGAGTTCTATAAACGTTTTCCTTGAGGTGGCCCCATACAAAAAAATCAAGCGGCGTAAGGTCTGGTGACCTTGCAGGCCATCGAACAGGCCCATTTGTTCTCATCCAGTTTTCTCCAAACTTTTCATTTAAATAATTCACCACAACTCTGCTGTTATGTGGTAGAGCCCCATCCTGTTGAAAAATTATTGGGTTAACATTAGGTGGCAGTTCTTCCAAAAAATCTTGTATCTGGTTTTGCAAAAATCCCAAATATCTTTCTCCCTTTAATGGACCATCAAAAATTATTGGCTCAATAATTCTTCTGCCAGTTACTCCTAACCATACATTAAAACTAAATCGCTCCTGATATGCACTTTCTCTCATATTTCTGGGATTTTCTTGTGCCCAATAACGTTGTTACGTTTAAATAATCCCAAATTAGTGAACCTGGACTTTTCGGAAAATAAAATTTGTTCATGAAAATTATTGTCCAAATTGTGTCTCTTCAGAAACCAATTGCAATAGTTCAATCTTCTTTGAAAATAATTTTCGTATAAATGCTGGTGTATTTGGTACTTGTATGATTTAAATTTGTGTTTTTTCAAAATGCGTCGAGCTGATTCCTGATTTACACCGGTTTGGTCCTCAATCTGTCTTATCGAAATCGTGGGATCTGCCTCGACAATTGCAAGCACATTGATTTCCGACTCTTCATCGATAATGAAATTATTTTATGGTTCACTTCTGAATTGCTGTTCAACTCTTACAAAATAGTTGTTTGGTGGATGAATTCTTTCGGGAAATCTTTCTTGGTATAAGTCAGCAGCCCGCCAGCTATTTTTCTTACATTCGCCATAGATAAGTAGCATATCTACTTTTTCATTTCGTAAATACATGGAAAAACAGAGTTAGAAACGTGATAACTTAGGTATAATTTAATGAAAAATACTTAAATTGCTGCCAAGTAAACAATTCTTAATTGTCAAATCAAAATGACGCCTCGTTTTACCTTCTTTTGTTTCCACCGCCTGCTTACTATTTTTGTTGTAGTACAATATTCATTACTATGCAATAACATTCGATACTAACTTTAATGAAGAAAGTAAAATAGGATAGGCACAGCAATTGTATTGGACAAAAATAAAAGATAAATAAGTATTTTTTAACTAGGTGAAATAAAAAAATGGGGTTCCTATCTTGGTTTTTATGTTTAAAGATATTTTTTTAAGTAATTTAGATCTTATTAGTCTGTTCAGCTACTGGTTATTCCCAAAAAAATATGAGGCACAAAGTCGCATACCAGATGTCCTTCGATATCACGGCACACTACGCATCAATATCTGCCAAGGGTCATATCAGGGCCACCTAGACTTAACAAACTAAAATTGATATTAACTGTCATTTTAAAAACAAATGCCGTGTTCCGATACATGGTTGAAAAGAGAATCTAGAGACGAATCAGATAGGTACAAAAAATATACAGGGTGCCATTTAAAATAACAGAGTAGATGTCACTTCCGGTGAAACCGGACGTGGTGGGAAAAAAATGTGTGTACTTGAAAAAGGACAATCATGCATTTACCGAATTTCTAAATAATATCTTTTTAAATAAACATGCTACGGGGTGTTACATGTCTCCTGTGTCACCCGGTATATTGGTATAAAAAAAGTATGACTACCTAAGTAGAACTATGATAGGTGTAGTTGATATGAATTTTCACTCGATAATTTCAGTTATTTGCAAAATAGTTTAATTTAATTTTAAAAATTATGTCAATCTTCATATTTCCTAAATTTAAATCAACTATTTCGCATATGTTTGAAATTTTTGAGTGACAATGTATAACACTACTCTCGTTACAGTTCCACTTAGGTAGTCTTATAGTTTGTTTGCAACATGTGTTTTAGAATAGGAAGTTATGGTCAAAAATAGAAGATATTTCCCTGTCGGATTTCTCTCTCTCTCTTGGATATGGCGACCTTAAACCTTATTTAAAATCAGCGCCTTCTAATTATTTCCAAAAATAATATGCGCAACGTCAGATTTATGAAAAATAGGACTGGAATAATGCTTGTATGTTTCTGAATGGCGTATAGTTATGGTAGTAGGTGTCGTTTATATTTTACACCATTGCATATGCGGTCGTGTTTGACATACATTAAAAGACATTTCCAGAGAAGTTTCATTGTTCACAATAAATACACTTCGACTCACACAGCTGTGAGATTGTGAGCTATTGCGGAAACTCGCGAGTGTATATAAGGTAAAGGCATTTAACAATCAGTTGAAAAAATCATGTAGAATTTAGAATTCATTTGCATATAAAACTGCTGAGAGCGAACACGGCTTGTATTTTACATCACTTAACAATTAGGTTAGATGTTGTGTTTTCCTCTAAGTTATCGCCGGGACTAATTAGGGAAAATGGAGGAGGGGAATTTACGATTTTTCGCATCGAAATTATTACTGAGTTACAGACGCCTGTCACTATTCAATAGGTAATGAATTAGAAACAAGAGTATTAAAAGGTATAGAGAAACATATTTTATTGGGAAAATGAATAAAACAACTACTCCTCTAGCCAATATTAAAAAGTACAGAAATTCATAAACTTACTGACACGGTGGCTTAGTGGTTAGTAAGCTAGCTTTAGCATATCTAACGAAATGGGTTCGAGCCTCACCGAATTCAAGAAGTAGAATAGAGTAGAATATATATTGATTTACTCTTTGACAATTATGACATACACGTATTTTTGTTTTGCGTTGCAAAAATAAATATAAATAATATACAAAGACGAGACTTGTTGTAGATAATGTAAGTTTTGTGCCTAATGTGATATATAATATAAAATATTGCAAGCACGAATGCCTGTACAAAGAACCTCATGTGGAATAAACTGTCTTCTGCGAAAGAGTTCTTGTATGCAGATCTACAATTATTCATTCAGAGCTTATAAAAAAAATACTAACCATAAAGTAACTAACAGTAAAACACTAAATATATTTAAAAGAGAGAGAAATAGTTGAAAACAAAATAATATAATAACTAAATAACATTATTATAGTATCAGTAAACCTTATACTAATGTCATATTAAATTATATACACAGAATTATTTTTAACTGCGCAGTATTTGGATATTTAGTAACTGGGATAAATGTTTGGATTTATACAATAACGATCTGAGCTTATTAGTTACATATTTTGTATGAATGTTCCATCTTAAATGATTTTTTTTAAATCATTTATTTAACGTCGGCCTATTTCCGCTACCAAGGCCAATCACGGACGCCAGGGGATAAGCTCATCGGTGTCTATGTAGGCACTGGGACCCCTAACCTGGAAATTTTGCCGAACCCCCAAAGTTTGTGGTGGGGTAGGGATCTTTAACGTGCACACATCGTAGATACATGGAACCCAGTTTTACATCTCTTTCGAAAATGGTGACGAGAGCAGATCCGTTCATCCACTATATCTCATTGACTTGCTATGACCCACGTCACTGTCCATCACACCACCAAGCCGACATCTTAAATGATTAACTATATAAATTCCTAAATATTTAACATTTTGTGAGCCTTGTAGATACGTTTCATAATTGTCGATCTCTGGAAATCAGGTGAATTACTGCTATAACATGTAAAAGGAACATAGTAGGTTTTTGTATAGTGTTAATTGTTAGTAACCTATTGTTAAAGAAGTGAATGATATTTTAAAAATCGAGTTCAGCTTTTTCTTTAAGGCTCATCCAGTTACTATCAGGATATATTATGACAATGTCATCGGCAAAACTCACTATGTCACGACACAAGAGTAAATCATATAGACCATTCAGGTACATACTAAAAACATTTGGCCCTAAGAGGGTTCCTTGTGGTATAACATATTATACCGTAATGTTATTATTGAAGGCGTTGCCAATACGCATTGTTGCCTTTGACATGGCTATTTATTAATATGGCACAAATACCTCTAAACATCTTCCAATATCTGCAATAATTGAACATGACTAACTGTATCGCGTTGGTTTGCTGATATTCATATATTTATAAATACTCGTGAGGGACGAGCGTAGGTGCGTCTTTACTATGTACATACTTCGGTATGCGATGTAAAGCAACGTCAGGCGCGGTTAGTAGTTGGATGGGTGACCATTCCAACGGAAACCGCGTCCTCGCCTCACACATCTTCCAGCGACTTGTATATCAGTGTATGCGCGGAAGCTATACAACCTTAGGCGAGGGTCGTATAGGAGATATACCATCCTTCGGAGGGGATGTAAAGCCGTCGGTCCCTTATCTATTAAATGTTGGGCAAGTAAAAGATCCCTACTCTTCTTAAGGGAAGAGGTTCGGCAAAATTCCTGGTTGGGGGTAGCTCGTCTACAGGCGTCGGTGTTAGGCCTCAGTAGCGGAAATAGGCCGACGTTAAATAAATGTATAAAAAAAATTAATAAATCCTTGTAGTATGATAGGCTATTGCATCTTGTGTTGACCTCTGTTCCGAATTGCTTTTCTGACAAAATATTAAACTTACTTAAAAAGCCAATAATTTTGTTTTTTCAGTATTTTCTCAACAATTTTAGCTATGTTGGAGGTTATAGGGAAATAGGGCGGTAACTAGTCACGTCCAGTTTATCTCCGTTCTTGTAGAGAAGTTTTATTACAGTTCTATTACAGATATTCACTTCAAGAAGTGGTTCGGATCCCACTAGAAACTGTAGGGCATCGTCTACCATACTTCTGGACATCATTGACTCAAGAGGGTTAGTTAGATGGCCTGTAATGTGGTTAGAGCAAAAAATTGAAGCTTTTTAAATTTCACTTTTTTTAATTTTAATTTATTTTTAATATTTCAAAAATTGAGACAGTTAGGTCAAGTTTAAAAGCGCAATCGAAAGGGTCGTACAATCCTCCAAAAATGTCCCCATTTAACCGTTTGTCTATCTTTAAAAATAATCAATTTAGAAAGGCGTATACTCTCAATTTAGGACCCTGTATACAAAAATTCCACGAGAAATAAATATCTAGCGTAAATAGATGCAATCCAGAATATCCCCTAGCGTACAAACCCGCTTCTATCTCATGTTCGGATCTGTCGTAAGGGCTTTGGTAACCGATATCGGCTGTATCTTTGCCATTTCGACCCCAACGGTTTTCCATAATCCTGGGATTTGGTCAATAACAATTTGTCTGTGGGGAACAACTGCTGTAATTGACATTTTATCGGACGTTATAGCCTTTTAATTTTTCTAGTATCGAATGTCACATCCTCACATATTTATTTTTATCTGCTGCCCGGGGTAGGACCATATGTTTATGGTTTTACGTGGTCTAGGGATGATTTTTTATCTCCGATGCGCAGATAGAGATAGGGGTATCTAACTTGATGTTTATGATGATTTATAAGAAAAAAAATTGGGGCTAGTTGCGTGTGGCACAGAATTGAGCATTCATTTGATTACAGATTGTCTAATTTTTGTGGTGTTTATTTATTTATTATTTATTTATTTATTATAGTGAAAAGGGTGGTCAGAATTTTTTTAAAGAGCATATACTTTTGTTTAGGCCTTATAAAGTGTATAAAATGATTAACGTATTTATACTAGAAGACAACCTCGTGCGCATTAAAAGATACTAAATACTAAAAAATTGAAACATTTTCTAATGTTTCTTATTATCAAACATATTAGTTGCATCTATAAGAAATTCACAATTATTTTAAACAGTTCTATTACTTAAACATAATATTTTTAGTCGCAAATTCCTCTATATAATCCTTATTTTACTATAAGAAACGTAACCAGACTGCAACCAGCAGCTACTTGCCGGGTTATGTGCCCCGCCGGGCGCTGAATTACAAGTTACAAGTCTGGCGCGTTAAGTGTAATAATTGCATATTACCATCAAAACGCTAATGCTTCGATTGCAACAAACACCAGCCGAAAGACTGATCCTACTTAAAGGAGCTCTCTTGCCAGCCGTCACACACCACTTGCAGACTGCAGTTTCGAGCGAGCTGTTGGCTCTCGTCAGTGCAAGGTAGGCATATGGCGACCGGCACGAGGATCCTTTGACCATTTGATACATACCGGTATTTTTACAATAGCGACATGTAAAATAGTCAGCAGGCGCCATCTAGCGGTCCAGTGTCTGTTGCAATCGAAGCATTAGCGTTTTGATGGTAATATGCAATTATTACACTTGACGCTCCAGACTTGTAACTTGTAATTCAGCGCTCGGCGGGGCATATAGCCCGGAGAGTACCTGTTGGTTTCAGTCTGGTTACGTTCCTTATAGTAAAATAAGGATTTTATAGAGGAGTTTGCGACTAAAAATATTATGTTTAATATTCCGTCCTCTAAAAGCACATTTGAACAGTTCTATTACTTCTTCTGCAAGATTTACCAATCTTGTTATTAACAGGATTATCTATAATTTCACTTATAGGGTTGAATGCTCATTATTAATGCCGGTGAACCATTTGGTATGGAGTCTTCACACAAGTCGACGTACATTAAAAACCCATAAAGGTAGATGATTCAAATTGCGGGCTGAATAGCACAGGGAGTAACGGTATTTTAATGAGGCTGTATAGGTTTTGTTGCATTTTTTATTTGCACGGTAAAATTGCAAACGACTATATCTACCTAGCTAGCACGAACAACATAAGGAGTTTTAAATTAAAAAAAATCAACTGCTTGGTGCTGGCTTAAATATTCCATGTCCACATTTTATAATTCCCCGACCGCGAAGCACAAAGCGTCATCTTACAAACAACAGCATATGAATCTCGCCCTGGGTGTTCAGCTAGCGCCTCAAATGGCCCAGAAGCGACGAAAGCATTTAAATTTCCTTGGACGCCCCATTAAACCTACTCCGGACAAATTCATATTCGCGGCGAAATGACACCCCTATCGGCTACGTTATAAGACTACCCCGCGCGCTCTAACAATGTAAAGCTAAAAACGTGCTTTGTCTGCCACTATAATTTACTTATATTGTAGTTAAATTACGACGCGAGCATTTTCGGCTTCGGCGGTTTTGTGGGCGACTCTAAAATGCCATCTGTCAATCGGTTAACCACGCTCCTTACGCTTCCTCGTGCCGTTCACGAGTTTTCTGCTGCTTTTTATAATCATTCAATTTTACACAAAGGCTCTACACTTGTTTTTTTAAATAAATATCCACTTCGTTGACGAACCGACGCGACAGTCTCATATCTCGTATCTGTACTTGACAAAATTGCTTAGCATTCATTACAGTTTTTTTTAACATAAACCAGATATGTTTTTAAACTTTCACATTTACAGCTATTTAATTAGAGTCTAAGAAAATTCAGTAAATTTTCTTATATAGGGTGAGGCAGTAGTGCGTCGGACCTCGATATCTCGAGGTTCTACAATACCTAGAAATTTTTTAAAAAAATTCAAGTAAACTAGATAAAAATGTCTATAACTGGAAATTATTTTTGAACATACAGGACGAGGTAACACGAAATTACAGGACCAAGTGCCTTTTTTAAATGGAATGCTATGTATATCAGTACATTTTTTGAAGCCTCTTTCTAGCCTCTATTCATTCCTATATTAGCATTGAATATCTCCCAACCACTTGGATGTAATCAATTTCCTTGTTGAAATAATGCAATCTGCAGATGGATATTTAAAAAATCACCACAGTCACAATTATGGGTTTTAAGAAAAACTTATGTGAATACCAGTTACGAGACATCTAATTAATGTATTTGAATCATTTTCATTTCCTAAAAATGTACATGGTGGCCAAAAATTATTTTTCAATTAAAGTATATACGACCGGAATTGAAACCGTATAAAAACTAAAAGCCGACAAAAATAGTCGGTATCTCTATTCTTTCCTATCTCCTTATTGTACATGGGCGGAGGTAAATAGAAATGATTGTCATAATAAAATGTTAAAATTGTATTCATTTTTATTATTTTTTGTTTATTAGGTTCATTTCGCCAATAACGTATTTTTGAGGTATTATATCAGTTTTAGATATAAAGTCTAAATATTTAAATTTATTGGTTTTAGTTTTAAAGTTAACCCATATTATATTAAAATATGTTATTGCTCAACAAGGACCAACGAGAAGGTATGAACATATCTTGCCAGGAGGCGATGGGACAGGTTAGATTAACGAGGGGTAACGATTTTAGTCAAAAATAAAATAAAAATGTAAGTTTCTTCTAAACAAAGCAAAGAATTATTATATGAAAACAAAAATAAATATTTGTATACTTATATAAAACATAAATAAAAACTATTTCTCTAGAATGAAGTAACTTAAATTAAAATTTCTTGTCAACTAAATAAAATATATTCCACGAAATGTGACAATAAAAAAGGGAATGAAAAAATGAAGAAAAGTTAAATGTTAATTGACGCGTCCGAATCTTCACTTCCTGAGGAGGAATCATTATCCATTGAATTAAAATCGGCGCACTAGGGGGTAGCGTTGGATATCGATTTTCTTCTCCAATTATATGCCTAACGCAATTTTTCCATAAATCAGTATTATTGTCAATGTCATTTATTACTTCTCTTATATGATCAACTACTATCGCGCTCAACGTTGGAGAGTTATTACATTTTCGTAAACGTACTTTTAGTTTCCCCAAACCATCGCGATAGGATTAAATATGCAATAGTATGGAGGTAACCGCAAAAGTGTATGACCGTGTATATTGGATAAGTTATCAATAACATATTCCTCTTTGAAATTCTGTTCTTTTATTCTTTTCAGTAATTCGCGTTTTATTGCAACTTTTACAGGAATTTCCATTTTTTTTCTCATGAATTTTAAAATGTCTTCCTTTTTTGTGCTGTTATTTGGTATTTATTTAACATACGCGAGTGATAAGAAGCATTATCTAATACAATTACCGAATTTGGCGGAATATTTGATAGAAGTTGTTGAGAAAACCATTTTTCGAGTAGATCGGCTGTCATGTCTTCGTGATAGTCTGCCGAAGACTGCGATATTTTTTTGCCGACAAGAGCAACGCATTGGGTACAAACCCATTTTCACTTCCCGCATGAAGTATGATAACGCGTTTTCCTCTAGAACACGGAGTATTTAAAACACAATTGTGCGAACTATCTACCCAACCATACTGAACAACATCATGCGTGTCAATCCACGTCTCGTCTAGATACTCTATATGCCTGTTTAGTTTACGGTATTCTCTAATTTTTTCCAAATAATCTACTCGAAGTGAAGCTATACGTCGCTATTCCATAATTACCATACGACTGTCAAGTTTTTTATGTTTAAAACCGCATTCTAATAAGACATTTCGTAGTGTATCTAAAGACCTATAATTATAATCAGGATAATCGCTCAATTTTTCTTGAATCATTTTTAACGTAGGAACTATATTTTCTTCATACATATTATAAATTATACGCCGTTATTACATCTCTAGTGGCATCATCAATATTTTTTAATTTCGTATTTTTCCGTTTCCTCTTTGCGCTGTGATCTATAACATCGCCTTCTTGAATTATGCGATAAATTGTTGATTTTGATATTTTAGTTAATTCGTTAATACGTCGTATTATTTCTTTCTCACATTGTTCAGGATTTTCGCTTTTCAAACATTCATGTATATTTAAAATAATACGTTGACTTTGTACGTGTAAATCTTGGTTTTTAAACTCTAAATTTATTTCGGCTTTTTCGACAATAACCGGTTCAACTATTTCGGGATTTTCGGGCGTTATTATATTATCCTCTGTTTCAAATGGTCTCCAGAAAGCCATGGTAAATTAGTAAATATTTATAAATATGAACAGTAACTAACTAAACTCCTACGCTTGATATTATAATAGGTATTTATGCACTGCACTGGCACATAGGCAGCACGTTGTTAGACTTCCACGTTGACTGATAAGAAACGATTTACGAGTTCTTGTGTGCTAGTAGGCCTGTCCGTTTTATTACCTTTAAACCAGTGCAGTCGTAGATGGTTCATTCAAGCTGATTACATTGCCAGTCTCGGACTCGCCTGCATAGTTTCAACTACCGTTCGAATCTCGATACCATTGCCAAATATATAGGACAAAATATCAAGTTCAGTGCGCACGGCCCTGTGCTTTAAAACTGACCAGTTTCAATTTTGGCCGTATTTACTATAAGAACATTTTACATTGAATTTTCTCAATTTTTCAAATGGAACACCCTATTTATTTTTCCACGATGTGACGTAGAAATAAAAGACTTCCATAGGGCTAATTGCAACCAATTTCGTTTTATACAATAATTACAAAAGTTAAAAAAAAAATTCTTCAAAAAAATTATAATAAATTTTCCACATGTTGCCCATTTGAGATACCTCTCTATGCGCTTTTGAAATGAGGTTCCCATTGTTCCTAAAACTGCCGGTGTGATAGATGTAAAGGCAGTTATTATTCTTTTCATCATATTTTGTACTGTCGCTGGTGTGTCTCTATAAACAATTTCCTTCAGTTTAACTTTTTGTGCTAATTATGGAAATGTAAACAGTCTCGTATATGTTTCTTCCCAACTATACTTGTGTAGGATTTCCGTAACATAGTAACTGACCCGACTTTGTTTATCAAATAGCAGGTAAATACAGCATTTCGTACTATGATGAGGGTTCGAATCCTTTTGTTACAGTATTTTTTTTTAATACATTTTGTTAACAACAAAAATACGTAATACGAGTATTTCTTTAGGTTAGTTCGTTAAGTTAAATATGTTAATATTATTAGATGTAGTATAGTTGCTTATGATAGATAATTTCCCTTGTCCTTGTCATTTATGAGTGACGTGACACGGCACGAGATGCTCTATATACCAGCTTCTGTTTTATCATTCAAGAATACAGATAGAGATTCATAATGGTTTTCAGGAAGAACAAGTGGAATTGAATAAATATCGAGTGGTTGACTTTTCCAATTTAAATAATTGTACTTTTAATATAATAATATATGACAATGATATAGCAATGTCTCCAATATTTAAATAAACAATTTTCTGTTTTTATTAACACTGACATTGCTATATAGTAAAGTGACAGTTCGATATGGTAAAATGCCACTTTTTAAACGATTTAGAATTTAATGAAATAGCTTATTATCAGTCAAAATGCGAAAAATTGTATGTTGAAACTCGATCAAAATAAAAATTAAAAGTCGGCGAAAATGGACAAAAAAGTCATACTCCTAATGTAGTCTGTAACAAAATAAATCTAGAAAAACTAAAAAATCGCTTAGAACGAGAAAACTGGGATGACGTTGTAAATTGCAATAATATACAAAACAGTTATGACACTCATTAATAAAATAAAATCCTACATAAATGAGTCCACCACAAGTATAATTTTAAAAAATAATAAAATCAATAAAATAAAACCGTGGATAAAACTTGGACTAATAAATTCTATTCGCAAAAGGGATAATATGAAAAAACAATTATTAAGAAACTTTACACAGGAACTAATAACGCAATATATTCAATATAGAAACACACTATATAATTTAATAAAGAAAACAAAAAATGATTTTTATACTAACGAAATAAAAGATGCAAATGGAAATTACAAAAAAATTTTGGAAACAATAAACAAAGCAACAAACAGTAAAACTAAAACTTCAAATAATAATAATAATAATAATATAAACGATGCAAATGGAAAACAAATAAATAATAATATCGCTAAAGCAAATTATATAAACGAATATTTCATAAACATCGGTGATAAAATGGCAACAAAAATCGAAAAAAATAACGAAAGCCCGGAAACTATCTTTGACGATAAAAAAGTAGACTCAAATTTATTTCTCCACCCTACCACAAAAAATGAAATTATATTAATTATCGCAAATCTAAAAAATAAATCTGCTGCAGGTCCAGATGGCATATCGAGCAAAGTAATAAAAAATATACACCAGAATATAATAAACCCCTTGATTCATCTAGTAAATCTCGCATTCGCAACGGGTATATTACCATACCAATGGAAAGAGTCGGTAGTTACACCAATCTACAAATCAGGTGATAAAACAGATGTAAGCAACTACAGACCGACATCAGTTATAAACAATTTCACGAAAATCTTTGAACAGTGCTTGAAAAATAGATTAACTAGTTTTTTTGATAGGCATCATGTGATTACGGATAGGCAATTCGGTTTCCAAAAAAACAAGAGCACAGAACATTCAGTTCTAGATATAATTTACAAAACAGTCTCTAATTTAGATGCAAATAAGAAATGTCTGGCAGTTTTTCTAGATCTAGCTAAAGCCTTTGATACCATATCACATCGTATCCTATTAATGAGATTAGAAAATATTGGTGTACGAGGCGTTGCTTATGATCTTCTAAAGAACTATCTCACAAACCGAACACAGAAAGTAAAAATCGATAATTCCCTGAATGAAACACAGACCATCACCATGGGCGTGCCACAGGGAACAGTGTTGGGTCCAATTCTGTTCCTTGTATACGTTAACAACATAGCTACTCTAATAAATTTCCGAGGTCATATAACATCATACGCTGACGACACAGCTATGATTTTTGTGGATCAATCATGGGAAAATGTTTATTCTATAGCCGAAAGCAGCCTAACTATAGTCTACCAATATCTAAATATTAACATGCTCAGCCTAAATGTGGATAAGAGCAAATTTTTAACCTTCACCCTCTCAGCGGATGACCAACCAGTAAAGGGATTCCTCACTGTTCATAAAAGAAATTGCCAAAATAAAAATGAATGTGGATGTCCTGAAATAAAAAAAACTAACAAAGTAAAATACCTCGGAGTATTGGTTGACCATCATCTAATATGGAATGAACATATTGAATATATACACAAATTCTTCCAATTAAAAGGCATACTAAACAGAAAAAATTTATTCACTGTTTATGACTCTTTAGTTGCATCGATTATTAGCTACTGTATTGAAGCATGGGGAGGATTGTTTAAAAACTCTGTAAGCAATTTGCAAGTTACACAAAACAGTATATTAAAAATAATACTGAACAGAAACAGATTACATAATACCACCTTGCTATACGAGGAGGCAAAAGTCTTTATTGTAAAAAATGCTTACGCTTATCATTATTTATTGTGGTATTATAAAGTACGGGATTCCGTATATATATCCCACGATTACCCAACAAGATCATTAAGAAATAAAAATCTTGTTATACCATTATATAAAAAAACACATACACAACGATTTATATTCTATTATGGTCTAAAATTGTATAACATACTACCCCTTAATATTAAAAATATACAAAAGTTAAATAAATATAAAATAGAATTAAAAAAATTTATACTTGATAACCAAGATAAGATCGATATTATTTTGAATCAACAGTTTATATAAAAATATTTGCTCCAACCACTATAGTTATAGCCTTGTCTTGATAGTTAGATCAAAATATTATATGCCATCTTTACGATTTCCTTATTTTATGATTCAGTATAAACAGCTACCACTACCTTCTAAATTTAAATTTAAGTTTCAGGCTGTCCCGACCAACAAAGAAAGGGAAAAAAGAGAAAAGAAAAAAAAAGGCAATATGATGATAACTATATGTAATATATTATGTCTATATACTCTGCAAAACAAGCCACAGCATGCTTAGGCGACTGTATCATTGCAGGATGGTGTCAGAATATGTAGAAAACTGTCTTTGATATTTTTTCTCTTTTTTAGTTATAAATTTTTTACCTGTCTCTGATTAATGTGTGTATATATGTATATATATATATATGTATGTATGTATAAGACATACGAGAATGTATATATTAAATTCTTTTGGTCTTAATTAAGTATATATGTACTAGGAATTATATATTAATAAAGTTAAGTTAAGTTTTTAAGTTAAATTGGATAATTTGTCATATCTTGCAAGCTAACGATTTTTCTATATTCCTCGGTTATCTTATCTGTCACAAATGACAAAATTCATGAGTTATACGACAGCGGGATTAAAATGAGCTGTCTTTAAACCAGATCACATTAATTTACAAGCCACGTTTAGACGAACCGTGTAATTTTAGAATTATCTTATCGGGACAATTAAAAACGTAAAAATATTATAGGGAATTCGATACGAGAGCGACAATAAAAACGACCATTAAGACGAATATAAAATATGATACTGGCATGTACACAAATTAGAAAACTATATGTTTTATTATTTTATTATCTGTAATTTTTTAAATTGGGCGATTAACTTGTAAATCAAATTGGGGAAAATTAAAACGGCCGATATAAATTATGGAAAGATAATAAAATTAGCCAAGCCTAGATGCACTTGGTATCAATCATCCTGTACTGGGTGGACGTTTTTACGGGGACAATTTTAAGCGCGTCTCTTTGAAACCAAACACTCAATAAATATGTAGACGCAACGTGTAGTACGGACCAGACGGTCGAAAACAAATTGAAAAATCATAAAAGATTTCGCAAATTCGGATTTTTTTAAAAGCTTTTATTTAAGAGTTGTTCGGAGTGTATTAGTCATCCATGCTTCAAATTTTCATTGTAAATGACTTCACGTCAATAAAATGACGCAGCCTAATGTACGGTGTGCTTGGAAAGAGAGTGATAGAGATGTAATAGAATATGACATTGGACAAATTTATTATACCTAATCTTTAAATTTCTCGGTGCACTTGAGGACATTAGGGAGAATTTTATTTTAGTTCTACAAAAGGGAAAATGTTTATTTTAATAATACCTATGCGGGATGATAAGAATTATTTTTGTAAATCGAAAATAGAAGAAAAACAAAATATTTTTTTATATATACTTTTTTTTCTGTCATCGTCCCACATTGTAACATGTTTTTAATGTCTTTTAGTGAAAGCCATTTTTTTAAATAATGATTTATGTGAGAGTAAATTGCACCGTCTTTCCGGCTTATATCCGGAGCGCTCTTAACTTGCAATGTTTGTTTGTTTGCTAGTTGGTTTGTTTAGGTCAAATCTTGCAATCAACGTTTCGATTAGTTCTAATTAAGCTAGAACTTTGAAATTTTGCACATGTGTTATACATATGTGACAATACACTTTAACATTCTCATATAAGAAAAGAACAAGATGGCGGCTTCAAGATGGTGGCCGACTATAATAATAATAATAATTTTATTGACCATTTTGAGATATAAATTATGTATATATGGTAAGTCAGCAGCTAATATTTAAGTAGGCAGTGTGTGTGTATATACATACACTTAAGTAAATTACGTAAATCTATATACACTTAAGTGAATTACAATAAAATAATAAATAATAAATTACAACAAAATAATAAAGTAAAAACAACAATACAATTTTTTTTAATAAATAAACTCGTAAATAAATAATAAAATAATAGTAAATAAATAATAAAAATAGAAAAATAGCATGTCATATACAATACATATAGTCACGCCAATTATACAAACATGTATTTATAATGAATGTAAAGAATGTTTTTTTACAAATTGTCCTCAAGATATTCTCTTAGGGAGTAATATGACTTTCCTAACAGTAGACGTTTTATCGTTGTTTTATATTTATGTCCGTTTAGTAATTTGTAACTATTGGGTAGTTTATTGTACACAGTTACTGCTAGATATTTTGGACTCTTTTCATATATTACTAGATTATGAAAGGGTAGTTCTAAGGTTAAACTATTTCTGGTATCATAGGAGTGATTATTGCTTAAAGTATTGAAACTACTTAACTCAGACATGGCATAGAGTAACAACTGATAAATTAAAATACATGGTAGAGGTAGCACTCCTAATTCTTTAAACATTTCTCGACATTTCTTTTGCTCACTCCCATGATATACCTAATTGCCTTTTTCTGCAGTCAGAAGACCCTTATACTATCATGAAAAGGACCCCATGCTATTATTCCATAAGATACCACTGAGTGAATATGCGCAAAATAATACATTAGTAATATCTGTCTGTCAATCACTTTTCGCAGCTGATTTATTACATAACATGCTGGTGCAACACTTTTACATGTTTTCTCAATATGGGAACTCCAAGAACAATTGTCTGATATCTTAATTCCTAAAAATTTTGTGACATTTTCTTGTTTAATAGTCCCACTGTTTGTTTTAATTAACAAACTATGATCGAATGGCTTTCTGGATAAGTTAAATCTTAAAACTAATGATTTCTTGTCGTTCAATATTAACCTATTTTGCCTAAACCAGGTATCAGCTCCTTGAAGTTGTAAATTGGCTTTCTTAGTAAGAGAAATCACATGTCCTTCGCTCACAAGAATGGTGGTGTCATCAGCGTACATGACGAGTTGTGTAAACAAAAATCATTTACATAGATAATATATAAGAGTGGGCCTAAAATAGATCCCTGTGGTACTCCAATGGAAGATGGTAATAATATGGATTTATGACTGTCGATTTCTACATAATGCTTCCTATTTTGAAGATAACTAGTGAACCACATTAAAGGCATTCCTCGTACACCATATTCTTCAAGTTTATTTAAGAGGATTTTATGATCTACCAAGTCAAATACCTTACTCAAATCGAGGAAGATACCTACTGTTTTTTCCTTCTCATCCAGGTTTTTATATAGGGTATTAAGTAGTTCGGCGATTGCACTTATAGTTGACAATCCCTTACGAAACCCAAATTAAAAATGGCTAAATAATTTCTATTTATTAAAAAAACTTAGAAGACATTGGGACACATATTTCTCAAAAATTTTTGCAAAAGAACTTAACAGACATATCGGCCTAAAACTCTCAATTTTTGTTTTGTCACCTGACTTATACAAAGGTTTAATCTTGGCAATTTTCAATTTTTCAGGAAAGATCCCTAAGTAAGGAATTTATTAGTTCGTTAATGGTTTACTAATTAGATGCTTACATTTTTCCAATAAATTTGTGCTTATGTTGTCATCTCCAGATGAGTTAGAGTTTTTCAAAGTCTTTGTAATACCCAGAATATCTGATTCATCAACAAGTTCCAAATAAAACGAGTTAGAGTTATTGTTAAATAAAAGATTAGGTACATCATTTTTTAGCATATTTGCATCCAAGAGTAATGATGGTATACTACTGAAATAGTTATTATATTCATTAGACATATATTCAGGATCATTTACCATTACATTATCCGAGTTTAATAATTTATATTCTATTATATTCTTGTTTTTTGAGGGTTTATGATGTTCTTTGATTTACCGTTTATGATGAGGTTTTCGGGATCGCCAATTATGAATTCTTGGTCAAAACTTAGAAATTCAAAATAGCGGCGCCAATATGGCGGGCGACTTTTGTCATTTATGGTCTAAATCGATCGAAATCGATATCTGGGGTTTCTCGGATTCGCGGATTATGAATTTCTAGTCAAAAATTTATTTCAAGATGGCGGACGACTTTACCATGTATGATCCAATTCGTCTCAAAATCGATATTTGGGGATTAGAGCATGTCAAAATACTAAAAAGTAAAAAATAAAATTATATAAAAAAATATTTTTTAAAAAAGGTTTTATTAAAAATGCTTTAAAAAGTGGAATATAAACTTTGAGGTAAATCAAACCCATCATTTTGTTACATTATATAATTTTTTTTATGATATAAAAGCCTGTAAAATAAATAATTGTAAATTACCAACAAAACGCTAATGCTTCCATTGCAACAAACACCAGCCGAAAAACTGCCCTCTAAAAGCACATTTGAACTATGCTAAGCCCAGTCAGGCTATTTATTTTTCGATTGCAACAGACACTGTACCGCTAGATGGCGCCTGCTGACTATTTTGCATGTCGCTTTCCTAACGATACCGTCGCCATACGCCTACCTTGCACTGACGAGAGCCAATAGCTCGAAACTGCTGCCTGCAAGTGGTGTGGGACGACTGGCACGAGAGCTCCTTTAAGTAGGATCAATCTTTCGGCTGGTGTTTGTTGCAATCGAAGCATTAGCGTTTTGTTGGTAATTTGCAATTATTACACTTAACGCGCCAGGCTTGTAACCTGTAATTCAGCGCTCGGCGGGGCACGTAGCCCGGAGAGTAGCTGTTGGTTGCAGTCTGGTTACGTTCCTTATACTAAAATAAGGATTTCATAGAGCAGTTTGCGATTGCGACTAAAAATATTTGCTCTGTTGAGTTGTGTAAATAAATAAATAAATATTACAATATCTTACTCCAATAATGCAAATAATATGTGCAGCTTGATGGATTACAGAAGTATCTATTAAATTTGCAGTCGATCATTTATTGACTTGCAATCAAATTAAACATTAATTTACAAGTTATCGTACGCCCCCGGTAACAGTTCAAGAGCTACGACAAACACCAAAACCGTGTAGCAGCAGATAAATCCGGTAATGAATTAACAGGCGAGTTATAATAAATAAAATAATCATCGTAGGTATCTGCTCCCATAGAGTAGGTTCAAGTGTTTCCCAAATAAACTGCTACGCGGAGCAGGCGGTTGCGACGTCGCGGCACTCTTCAAAGGATTCTTGTAAAGGACAAGAACATTGTCAAGCAAGAAAGTCAATTAATGAATAATTACCTAGAGCAGGTTTCGGCAATTAGTTACGTATCTGCAAAAAGCTCTCCGGCCATAGCATTATCTTCTACATACGACGCATAGCGACTGTACAGCTCATAGTGCCTATCACCTCGGTGCTTTCCCGTATGGGAAATGATGTCATTGTGGTGCATTCCGCTGGTTTTTCGATGGAAAATATCTACCTCTGATCGATTTTTGTATTGAGAAAAAATTAATTTTGTTATATTATTTTACTGATATTTAAAATAATTGGAAATACAGTCCACTGCCCTAATTAGATCCCTGAGCTGGCGTAAGCACCCATATATATATTTTTTTCGTATGCATGTAAGTCATATATAGGATCTCACATAATGTATTTTACAGTCAACATTTTCATTACTTATAAAAAAAATAAGAGACTATTTTATATTGCGCCGAGAAAAACTTGCTGATTAGGTACTTAGAACCTTCCTTTTTTCAACCCCTAAGAAATCACCTCCAACTTTTGTTTTTCAAATTGCACCCTTACTTATTTTTTACTGAAAATGAATCCCTACTTTATTTTCAACATATTTAATATACAGGGTATCTCATCGGGAACTGATTTAGATAATTACTAATGTCGGTGTGGCCAATCCAACTAAAATAATTAGAAACAGCTGGCACTTCCGCTTATACCAGAAGTCGATACCAACTTGCTTATTTCAAATGGAACACCCTATATATTTTAGAGTTTTCAAAAATAGCCTAAAATTCTGAGTCGAAAATATATATCTTATCCTATACCTAAACCTAGCCGATTCAGAGATATTTGACATTTTATAGAAAATTTGACAGGTACAATGGTTTGCAAGAACCGTTATAACTTTCTTCGTGTAAAAGATCCTCATTTGTTTCTTGTCACATAAAAAGAACACAAGGATAACTACGTTCTACAACTGAAATAAATTCAATAATATCATACCAAGTGTTTCGTTTTTCGCATTACATTTTGTCAACTTCAAACCGCGAAAATTTGTTTAGGTCAAATGGAACAACCTGTATTTTTTACGTCAAATTGTATAAAATTGAATTCCTTTTTTTCTGAGATTAGCATTGTGGGGCTTAAAGTTACAACTTTTTGAAATATTTGCGATTTTATTAGAAATTCATGAATTGTTGTAATCATTTCATCAAAATAGCCATGATTAGAAACAATCAGTCATTATCTTATGTCAAAAAATGCCAGCACGTTTAAATTACACCCACGAAGACTTTCTAAATTTGTTTATTATTTATGGAGAATGTGATAAAGTAATATCAAGAACTTGCAGCACATTTGCTACTCGATATCCAGAAAAACGAAAACCGTCACCAAACACTGTAAAACGCATAAGTACTGGAAATTTTTAAAAATTATGGCTCTGTCAAAGCAAAAATGCAAAGAAGAAAGCCTATTGTTGATGACGGAAACATTGAAATAGTCATTCTGGGATATTTTCATGCAATTCCAAGGATGTCATTAAGACAAGCTGCTCTGGAATCGGGACTATGCAAGGATTCAATTTACAGAATCTTATTAAAACATAAGTTTCACCCGTTTTCATTCCATATGGTTCAAGGATTAAAAGAAACAGATTTCCTAAGAAGACGGAATTTTTGTGAGTTTATTCTAATACGGTCTGACGGCACGATTCTTATTTGGGAAATATTATATGGACAGATGAAGCAAAATTTACCAAAAATTGACTTTTTAATAGACATAATTCGCATTATTGGAGGGACTCAAATCCTCATATGTTCAGAGAGCGGAACTTTCAGGATAGTTGGCAGGTCAATGTTTACTGTGCCATAAGAAACGATAGAGTGGTGGCATTACAATTTTATCAGGAAAACTTAAACGGTAAATTAAATTTTCTCTTCTGCTAATATGTATAGGTAAATTTTTATTTATTTTTTTTTTTTTTTTTTAGGTGAAAGATATCTGAATATCTTACAAAATTTGAATAATAATCTCGTCGAACATAGAAACATTTTTTATCGGCACGGCGGTGCTCCCCCACATAACGCATATTTAATTAATAATTATTTACAAGAAACTTCTTATGATCAATGTATTGCCAATAATGGACCTTTCTTATGGCCTCCTCGCTCGCCCGATATGTCAGTTCTGGATTATTTCATTTGGGGAAATATTAAAAATAAAGTTTATGAGAGCCCATTAACAACCCTTGAAGATTGTATACAAATAGTAAGAAATGCATTTCAAAACATATCACAGGATTTAATTAGAAGAGCTACCCATGAGGAACTAATCCGAAGGTGCGAAAAATGTGTCGAGGTTCGAGGGCGGAATTTTGAGCAATTATTAAATTAAAATGAAATCATATTTTAAATTGATCTTATCTCTGCTATTTTAGTTCATGCCATATCTTCAATTCGATTAATACGCATGTTACAGTGTTAGTGTTATTTTGCATTTTTGTGGATATCGAGTAGCAAATCTGCTGCAAGTTCTTGATATTACTTTATCACATTCTCCATAAATAATAAACAAATTTAAAAAGTTTTCGTTGGTATAATTTAAACGTGCTGGCATTTTTTGACATAAGATAATGACTGATTGTTTCTAATCATGGCTATTTTGATGAAATGATTACAACAATTCATGAATTTCTGATAAAATCGCAAATATTTCAAAAAGTTGTAACTTTAACCCCCACAATGAATAGCAGAAAAAAGGGGATTCAATTTTACACAACTTGACGTAAAAAAATACAGGGTGTTCCATTTGACCTAAACAAGTTTTCGCGGTTTGAAGTTGATAAAATGTAACGCGAAAAACGAAACATTTGGTATGATATTATTGAATTTATTTCAGTTGTAGAACGTAGTTCTCCTTGTGTTCTTTTTACGTGACAAGAAGCAAATGAGGATCTTTTACAAGAAAAAAGTTATAACGGTTCTTGCAAACCGTTGCACCTGTCAAATTTTCTATAAAATGTCAAATATCTCTGAAACGGCTAGGTTTAGGTATAGAATATGCTACATATCTTCGACTCAGAATTTTATGCTCTTTTCGAAAACCCTAAAATATATAGGGTGTTCCATTGGAAATAAGCTAGTTGGTATCGACTTCCGGTATAAGCGGAAGTGCCAGCTGCTTGTAATTATTTTAGTTGGATTGGCCACATCGACATTAGTAATTATCTAAATTTTCAAAATTTTCTGATGCGTACTTTTCTCTATATCGATTTCAGTTCCCGGTGAGACACCCTGTATATATATTTTTTGTTGAAATAGGCTTAAAATGTCATGAAACTTCGAGATTTTCAATTTGAGAAAATAATCTTTCTGTAACTTTTTTTGTGCGCACGTTTACGATATTCACTTGAAATTTGGTACACTTATATATTGCAACGAGATCTGGAAGTAGATTGATTATATTTTGATCTGATTCTGTTGAAAGGTTCGGGTATAAATGGGGTAAATAGGCAAAGCAGGTAAGAGTACATAAAATTGCAATTTAGGGCATATACGAAATGTCAAGTCTCACATTTTTTTTGGCATTAGCCACTCCCCACTATCACCACCAATACCACCTCCACCCTATTATTAAAGGGAGTAAAAAATTAAATTGGAATTTGGTGTGTTTAAGAGAACCAAGGCCCTCTAAACAATTTTCGGCATGCATAGTACATGGCTTTTAAGTTAGCTATGTCTAGGATGGTCTCTAAGAATTTAAATCTAAATATTATGCCTCTTACGAGTATTACATACATTATTAAGGTGTACCTAGATCCCATCTCAATCAATCAATGGTAATATCTAAGTACTTTATGGATTCTGCTTGTTGTATTTGGACATTGTCATTACCTGTGGTGTATTTATTTATTATTTAGGGAGCTGAAATTATGTATTTTTCTGTTAGAGCAGCTGAACGGTATATATCCAGTCTTAGCAAAATTCATGATAAGTAATTTGTAATCAAACCAGTCCTCCATTTTTGCAAATCTTGCTCTGCCTGTATTTTTAGATCTTGTCAAGTGTTATCTTCATAGAAGATTACCGTCTAATCGGCAAAGCTTATCACTGTGCCCTTACTTCCTAAAGTAAATTGTTCAAATATAATATAAATAATATCGGTCTCAATACGGTACCTTGAGGTGCACCGTATTTAACAATGCACTATTTGCTTTCTGTTCGTAAAGTAATCATTTTAATACTGGTTCTCTAAATCACATACCCTCTAACGTATCTAACAATTGTAGGCAAAGCAAGATCCAAAAACACACACAAGTTAGGTTTACTTTTACCCAAAACTTGAGAAATTTGTGATGTTAAAAATGCAATTGGAAATAACATTGCGATAGTTGCGCACGTGTATTGTATCAAATGCATAGATTAACTAACAATATGGTTTAAAAAATGCATCCGTCAAATGCAAATCTGCGGGTAGAACAACAAATTGAACTAGAAACAGTAGCAAAAACGATTGAATTACACCTTCAGAGGGCGTCGCGTACTTACTAAACTGCACTTACGATAAATAATACATTTAATTATAACGATATGGCCTGCATATGCTACCAGTTATGGAAAGGATAATACGGACTGTATAGAAAACACGTCTTAATAACCCCTATAATTCCGCCTAAGTAGCATATTTGCTTGCAAAAAGGAGTTTAATGTTAACAGCAACGCCGCCAGGCAAACAAATGTTAATACGAGATAGTTCTTGTTATCGGTGTTATTGTAGGAACCTGGTGTTACTAAAAAAACTTGTAAAAGTTAATTATTGAAATTACCTGCATCATAGGAAAGTAATTATTAACCGACTCCTGCAGCGTCCAGGCATTTGAAAAAAGTTGAATGTTCATATTTAATTTTACGATGGCTCTGAAGGGCCACAGCAAAAAATTAAAAAAGTAGAAATTTCTACTTTTAAAGTAGAAGCTTCTACTTTTCAAAGTAGACATTTTTAGTTTTGAAGTAGAAATTTCTACTTTCAAAAGTAGAAATTTCTAGTTTTAAATTGGAAATTTCTATTTTAAGACTACAATTTCTCTTGTGGTTGTAAACGACTTCTCTTGTGGTGTAAGGTTGATCGATCATAAGTAGATAGGTAGATAGATGATCTTATTCCCATTAAAAATATGGTGTCTCTTGAGGCTTGTAAAAATGAGACTAAATTTCTACGATTTTCTTATGACAAGGTCGACAAGGATGTCTATCAATTATGTGAATTAATTTTAGAAGAGAAAAAAATGGAGTTAAGGCAGATCCATTCGATACAGTTGATATTTACGTTTGTTTAAGAAACGAGATAAAATTATTGTTAAATTTAGAATAGTTAGTAATATCTAATGAATGTGATGAATGTTAATAAATTTCAGTTGCAACTATACAACAAGATATTAAATAAAAAATATCTAACTATTTTTACTTTTTACATCAAACTTTTGTGCCGTTTTTTATACTACATTGCAATTTTAAGTGCCGTTTTACACATTGTTCTGTTTTAGTTATTTTAGTATAATTTCGAAAAATGTTTTAGTAAACCTAAACATTTAAAGTCAGTGTTTATTTCTTTACAAGACGGTAACCTACATTTTAAAAGGACAGTTCAAATTGGCTATATTTATGGGCATCAAAATCAATTTATTAAATGTAGATTCTGCGAGAACTAAGTATTTTAATAATTTATATGTCACATAACTAGAAATTTTACTAGATTACTGAAAACTTCTGGTATCTGATAGATGTTGCTGTAAAAAGCTGTGATATATCGATACGCACTGTATAAAAAATCATATGTTTGTATTATGTGAGGAGGAAAACGTAAGCCCAGATACAATTTATTATAGGAATTACATTTTTTTAACATAAGTGCCGTTACGTATGATGTCTTCTATAACACTTTTTGGGAAGATACACTTAATTTAGAAAATTTTAACTCAAAGTTAAAAGTCGGTGATTGGATAAAAAAATATATTTTAAACAACGAAACTCATAGCATATTAGAAAAGAAATTCATAGACTAAGTTTTGCTACTGGATATATATTTATGTTTTATGTTAAACTTGTAACGATGATATTATGTCTGATTTTAATGACTGATAACTTTTCACCTCATTAGTCCTGAAAAAAACAATAAAGATTTTCAAAACGTCGACTCTAAAGAGAAAATAAGGTTTGCTTTTTATCCAATTACCGACGAAAGGATTACTCAACATTCATTTTGTGGATGCAAAACTTATATACTAAAAATTAAAATATTTTGATAGTATACATATCTGTTTTAATTGTAATGCACCAATGTGTCCTCTTGGCAAAAAACCTAAATACTGTCCTTATGTAAGATATAATTTTAAGCAAACGATTAAAGAAGAAACAAAGATCACAAAAATATTATTCCCAGTTTTTACCATCGATCTCCCAAGATACTTACTCATTGTCGTGTTCACCTTTATGCAGATGAGAGATTGAGGTGTACTTTTCATTCTCACTAAATGATTGGATAAAAGCCATAAAATACATAAATGCTGACATACTGAAATTTAGGGGTCATAGTAGATGGATTTTTGTCCTTCAATTACCACATTGATGGATTTGAATCTGAATGATTCCAAGTTATGGTCAATTATGATTATTTTTAAACTTGAAGTTCCAAAATCTATCACCGATATATTCGACCATAAAGCTGAGTTCAATTGAGCTCTAAAATCGATATAATTATCATGTATGATATAGGGGCAACTCTAATTTAGAGCTGCAGATATGGGCTATTGATCTTCGATTTATCCCCTTCGATTCGTAAAAAGTTATTTTTCGAGGATTTTCTGTTAACAAATCTGCGCGCCAGTGCAGAATCTCAAAAATTTTGTTAAATCCTTCTCATCGCATTCATGTATCATTTTTTTAATAATTGTTAATATTTTCGATTGTTCTAAATCGAGATATTCATAAAAAATTATGTTATTTAAAATGTTTTCTGGCGTCGCTTCTCTTTTCGAATACATTTCAGATAAAAGTTCATAAGGTATAAAATTTCTTAGGGTAGTTTCCCAGCAGTCAATTATAGTTATAATTACTTAAAAAACTAAGAACACATAAAGCATGACGGCAAATAACACTAGAAGACATTTCTGTCTTGAAAATTGAATAATTGGACAGTAGAAATTTCTATTTTAAAACTAGAAATTTCTACTTTCTAAACCAGAAATTTCCACTTTTTAAATTTTTTGCTGTGGCCCTTCAGAGCCATCGTATAGATTAATTCATGTCTGAACATACTGTCGTAGTCTTCCTAGAGCTAGTTCTGTCCTAATAGTAAAGTTCTCACGGTTCATAAAAATTGGTTGCCTAAAATGCTCAAGGCTGGTATATGACAAAATTTAAAGCTAATGCCTTTAAACTACACTTTAGGGTAAAATGTCGCATTTTTAAACAAAAACCATGGCCTACTGTGTAATTTATTGGCGGTGAAAAAATCACGAAATCGTATTAGCAATTTTTTTATATAAAAAAATCTGAGTACGCCACTGTATTAAGCGCAATCTGAAATGGGCCCTTACAAAATTTCATAAAGAAATATTGCATATTAATATGTCTGTGGTCAAAGTAAAAATCACATTGTTCGTATTATTTCATTTATTCTTATCAAGTAATCCATGGAATATAAATTGTAAAATAATTGGAAATGTCACAAAAAATCACTTAATGTATTAGTCCTGTCAGATTTGAGTTGTGCACAAGAATAGAGTAAAAATTTTACATCTTATTATATTGGATCAGATCTGGCTTTGGAATAAGGAAACTTCCAATTGTGTTTTTTTTCTTTTGCCAATAAATAAAGTTGGGTCCCTCCAACATTTCGACACAATTGTGTCGCGGATGTCAAAGGAGGAAGGAGGAAACGACACTAAATGCATGGGAAAATGGTTTTTCGAAGATCTGGCGAAAAAAAATCAAACCAAAAATGAAGAGCTCATGAAAATAAGCAAATTTTGTTCCTAACCTCAGCGACGTCAGACCATTGATTTGCGAGATATCGCGAATTCAAGGTGCAAAAATTTAAAAAATTGAATTCATTTTTTATCATGAAGGAGTGGAGTTGAGGACTAAATTTTTTATTTTTAGTAGAAGGGTATTGGTAGATATTTTGTTGGGCCGGAGGCTGGAGGCGGTAGGATAATTAGGAGAGAAGGGAGAGGGGGGAAACAAAAATATTTCACATGTTCGTAACTCCCCGGGTAATTGACCTATCGCGATCAGACCGACGTACATTTTTTTATTTGCTACAAGATAGCACTCGCATGAAATTTCGCAAACAAACGCTTGGTGAGCGAAATAAAAATTGCACATTTTTTCAAACAGTTTTTTGTCGTCTTCTATCCCCCCTACTAATCATTTTATTGGGATCTGGCCAGGCTGAAATTAAACGTTAATAAAAAAACTATCAAGTGTCGAGAAGGACTTTTCCCCCACCCTTTCCCTTCTTTTCTTTCATTCCCTACTTCTTGAGTATATCAACTATTTATTTTCATTTTATTTAAATTTACATTGACAACAGGACAGCTAGATTCAATACACCAAGTCAAGTCCCTTACAAACATATCAAATGCTAGATTTATATCATCAATATATACAAAAGACCAGTCTATCTTGTTTACATTTTGTTCAAAGTGTATAACATCATCAGATGTATCTCTAAACCGAAATGTACTATTTTTGGGCTTAGCTGGTCCGTATTTAAATCATATGTGATATTAATTATTTGAGCAAAATGATCAGCTATAAAATGATTAACAGTTTTGCATTCACATATACCATACAGTAGGTCAGTGAATATATATCAATTGAACTAGAGCTGGTTTGGCTAGAATGTGTTTTCACTAGGAGTCGGACGATTTGGGCACAATGCTAGAACCTGTTTCTCAACTTTTATAAAAAAAACAAAGGGCTAAAAGCAAAAACCACACTAAAGAAACATTAAATGAAATTTCAGTGGATTCTGCGTATGACACGAGAAAAGCTGATGGCTCAGAGTACAGCAATATTGTGTTAAAACCGTCTCGATTGCAAAATTTGCAAATGAAAAATACTACAACGAATTTAGAAGACATGCAGATCCTTTCATTAACTATTAACGTTGTGCCTACTGCTCCTTAACAACGCTTTCTGCGACGAAACCTTACCGACCTCACCGTATATTAACCAGGTACTTTGCGACATGCCCCGGTGTCAATTTCCACTTTTGGCCTAGTAGATCTAGTTAGCGATAGCGGTAAGATTGATGGCATAAAACAAGTGCATCGCGCACCGGTGACAACCAAAGAATGGACACCCGCTGTTGTCCTCCAGGGGTGCACTACCTCCGCCGGCTACCCAGTGCCCAAACGTCGTGGCGTTTTTATGGAAAGTGAAAAGGCTGGAATTATTAGTGGAACGGGATTATGGGTCGGATGGGCGTTGCGCTTATTAACGTCTAGACTTGGATTTAACGTTTGTCTTTGGGAATCGTCTATTGTTTTAGGTCGGGTGAGTTGTGTCATCTTGTTTTATGATGGGATATTATTTATTTTATTTCAGGACAGGTAGATAATAGGATTGGCGTTTGTGAGCTGGGTTTATGAGGATTTGAAAACTGCAACATTCCTAATAAGGGTGTTGTGTGATACAGGGTGTTCTTAAAACACGTGCCTATGAATCTTATTCTTCTTTAACTCTTAATCCTTTTATAGCTGATCATTTTGCTCAAATAATTCATATCACATAATAATATGATTTAACATGAAACCAGCTAAGCCCAAAAATAGTACACTTCAGTTTAGAGATACATCTGATGATAACGTTATACACTTTGCACAAAATGTAAACAAGATAGACTGGTCTTTTGTCTATATATAGATGATATAATTATGTTTGTAAGATATTTGACTTAGTGTATTGAATCTAGCTGTCCTGTTGTCAATGTAAATTTAAATAAAACGAAAACAAATTTTGGTATATACTCAAAAACTATGGAATGAAAGAAAATAATTACAAAGAATGTGCAGGCTATCACAGAATTTAAAGTCTGATAGGAGTGGACAATTTTACCTAAATAAAAGAAAATATAAAATGAATATTAGGAAATCAAAGATAAATCACTTTACAAAAAAGAATCAAAGAGTCTGGAAACAAAACGAAAGAAACTTGGAAACATTAGGAAAGAGTAAAAAGGAAACGAATAAAATTAATAAAATTCATGATAAACAGTTAATTACTAATTCAGAAGAAATTGCAAATACTTTTGCACAACATTTTAACATAATTCAAATGTGCTTTTAGAGGGCGCAATATTAAAACATAATATTTTTAGTCGCAAACTCCTCTATAAAATCCTTAGGAGCTCTCGTGCCAGTCGTCACACACCACTTGCAGACTGCAGTTTCGAGCTGTTGGCTCTCATCAGTGCAAGGTAGGCATGTGACGCCCGACACGAGGATCACTTGATCATTTAGTATATTTCGGTATCTTTGGGATAGCGACATGTAAAATAGTCAGCAGGCGCCATCTAGCGGTCCAGTGTCTGTTGCAATCGAAAAATAAATAGCCTGACTGGGCTTAGCATAGCTCAAATGTGCTTTTAGAAGGCGGAATATTAAAACATAATATTTTTAGTCGCAAACTCCTGTATAAAATCCTTAATTTACTATAAGAAACGTAACCAGACTGCAACCAACAGCTACTATCCAGGCTATGTGCATCGCCGAGCGGGGAGGGGGGGGTATTAAAACCAATTATCGATATTATTTGTGAGCCCCTAGCTTATCTAATAAATAGATCATTAAGTTCCGGAATATTTCCTGATATTTTGAAGCTAACATGTGTTATACCTTTATACAAGAAAGAAGATGCTCCAAAAGTACTACCGACAAATTTCACTGCTCAGTACTTTATCAAAACTTTTAGAAATTACAGTATACAATATAATAATAAAGTAACTAAATAAGCTAAATATTATTACATATTGCCAACATGGTTTCAGAGAACATATGTCAACGGAAGCAGTTTCATATCACTTATCATATTTCGTTTACAAAGAACTTGATGAAGGCAAATATGCCATATTATTGATGTTTGATCTATCTCGAACTTTTTTGCAATGTTCATATTGAAGTTTTATGTGATAAATTATTTTCTATAGGAATAACTGCGAATTTGTTAAGGTGGATACCTGGGGAGTTAGTAGTGGCATAAGTAGAGTGTCCCCAAAAAGATTTATTAGACTAATTTTTAACGCACAATCAACAGCTAATTGCAAATACTATTAAAAGTAAAAATGTGTTAACGGTACCTTGTGGTAATGTGTTCTCTATGTTTTTAAAAATAAAACTAATTTTGAAGAAGTTGTCATAGTTATAGAACAAGACATCACAGAAAATTATTGATACCACCTCATAAGACATCTACATATGAATTCGGCTTACTGTTTGGTAAGTGATGTCCAATTCAAACTCAACTTGCCTTAAAGAAACAGACTTATCAACTTCTATTCGAGCCAAAACATTAATTTCCATTCCTACGACAATAATGAAGTTTTCTTCGGGATCATTGTTGGGCTCTCTTCGGAATCGGTTTTCAACACGTTTAAAATAATTTTTCACTGGACATTGTCTATCAGGATATCGTTGGACATAAAGGTCGGTAGCCGCAATTGCATTTCTTTTACATTCCCCACAAATAATTAACATGTCCACTTTTTCATCTCTTGTATAAATTTGCGGCATTTTGAACAAAATTAACAAGAATTTTAAACAATTTTTAAAGACACAATGAAAACACCGTTAAACCAACAAATTGTTGCGGACCTCTAGCGTATGCGACCCACCATACGCTTTAGCGTTTTGTGGGCCGCATAATAACAACTGCTACGTCCGTAACAAATTTCGCTATTCTCCACGGGAGGGCGACACATTTGCGGCACGTGATCAGCAGAGAGCGGAAAATGAAGGCAACCATTTTTGTTGGTGGCAGGTAGTTGATAATTCTTCCAACCTCGGTTAATCCAAGGCATCCTGGTGGATTTTGGAATTATCAACACAAGAAAACTTCCTCAATCTGTTGTTGTTCCGTTTAGCGGAATATTTTGTGGCAGTGAGTAAATTTTATCTGCGGAAGCAGGATATTTAATTACACAAGGTAAGTTAACCTCTTCACGCCATCTTGCCCGTTATCTACCCACGTGTTTCGCAAATTTGCAGGCTATCCTTTGGAAGGTGCCAGGGCACCATCAACCCCATCCTTGGGTCCATTTCTTGTATCCCGAAGACATCTCCGTAGGGCTACAGTTCTTCCACGTCCGGACTCGGTATCGTACCACCCTGAATAAGTGTGTTGTGTTTATTTTTTTTACTTACCGGGGACCACCTTCAGTGGTTCGGCTGGATATCAATTCATACTTTCGCATTTTAACTTGTACATGTACATATTTAAAGATTGTATGCATGTATATTTATTTAAGGAGGTTCTTTAAATCACACCTTTGTGGTAGAATTTATGACCATTTGTGAGGACATTGTAAATGGATGTGTAGCTACACGAGGCATTTTATAAATGTAACTTATTAATTGAGAAATTGGCCACAACTTTGAACATCGCCAGGTTACATGCTAGAGAACCAATATCTGTAAATTTATAATATAGTGCATTTCATTTTTAAAGAATGTGTCATTATTTCGTCTGCGACCACTACGTAATGGAAACCTCAGTGATTTGTTAAGTAAGTAAACTAATAATTTATCATAGTTTATGTAAACTTGGGCTTAACGCCCTGAGATAGTCTGAGCTAGTGAAATTTTATCGTAGGCACGTACATCACTTTCCGGGTTAAGTTTGTGGCCTACGATATCTGCTACGCTACAGTAGCCCAAGTGATTTCGTTATGTAATATCTTATAATCATTAATATCCAACGTATTTATTTGTTTATGTACGTGTAAATCGTAGCAAAATGTTTGACAAGCTAAATATTTCATTGTTTTCAAGGCCACCTTAGTTACTTCTTAATATTGAATTAGAACAAAGTTGTCTTTTCCTATTTTCTTTTAGCTGTAATTTTGTTTCTATTTATCGCACATTTTAATACGATATATGAATAAATTCCTTATTAATAGTACTAATAAATGGTACCACGGTACCGATATGGTTCCATTTGAAAAAATTGAGTTTTGCCCCAAGAACAATTTTGGTGAATTTTATTTGCTCATAAATCACGTAATTTAGTGTTTTTAAAGGAATTTAGATTTTTGTAGCATTACACGGGTCATTTAGAATAAATCGGAACCGTCATGGCACACTTAAATGGAAAACTAAGAATTATATTATAAAAAAAATTGATGTTTGAAATGTCACTTATTTGGCATCGTGGGATTCAGAAAATTATGCAGAATTAAAAAATGGAATAATATATAGGGTGGTCCATTTAAAAATCGAAAGTTAGTGTTACTTCCGGCGAAACCGGAAGTGAAAAAAATCAATTGTATGTCAAAAAGTGCCGCTTATTATGTATGTAGTATATCCTAAATTTCAATCAATTATCTTCAAAACTAAATGAGAAAAGGGGGGTGTACTATAATCCTGTTACATCCGATATATGTACCTGTTTGTATACCAATGTTTTATGTATTTTATTTTCACATTTAATGTATTATGGCTATTACACATATATTAGGTTTTAATTATTACTATTACACATTTTATGAGTTGACTTTTGTATTACATATTGAATCACGGTAGGCCTTGGAAATTCGCCAGGAAGATCTTAATAGTCAAAATAAGTGACACCCAGTCAACCCACCATTCGCCAAAACATCATCTACATTATTTGCAACGTGGCAAAATTAGTTATCCAATAACAGAATTAAAAATGAGTCGAGATATAGTGAATAATCTGGTATAAATAAAATTTTCCAAAAATACGTTCTCTATACATTTTTTGAGTCGCATCAGCGTCTTTAATGGTAACATAATAACTATATTACCAACTATCAACGTTTTTATAAAAAAATTCATTGCGATTTCGTAGTGTCGCTTAATTAGATTTGAGCTTTTAAACGTCCACCATCCGATCAGTCCGCCTTCCACCCATCGAAACAATTAAGCATCGTCATCCGCAGCCGATTGCTCCCAATTATATTTTATTAGTATCTCTCCCTCGGCTTCGAACCACCGTAAATGTCAGTCAGTCCACTTGAAGCTCGAGAAATTCATGGAATCCCGGCGATAACACCTGAAGAAGTAAATTCCAATACGGTAGCTTTATCTAAAAATTGTATCATTATCAATACACTGTTCGTTTCGACAGGGAACATCTATTAAAAAGGGTATCTACCTCAGATGATTGGAGGATACGCGGTGACAAAGTGGGCCGTTTTAATTGCGTTATTCAATTGTCTAAATTTTTTTGATAAGCCATTAGTTTTTCGTGGTCGTGATTGTATAATCTATTATTTATGTGTTTGCGTCCGGCGTGTGAGCGTTTACTTTCGAAAACGCCGAGGTCGACAAACTTGATTAAATGTTAATGAAGATGACGGTACGGGTCTGGAGAGTACAGCGCCTGATTTTTTAGAGAAAATTCGCTGGTGTAGCTACGCCGAAAACTCTTATTTATGTATGTACAAAAGTAAAAATTCGATTATTTCACTCTGGTCGTAGTAATTTTTTAAAAACTGTTAAAATTTCTCAGAGCGATCGCTGGGAATCTAAAAGCGGCATATGTGGTTTCAGCAAGAAGATGCCCCAGCGTACATTTCATGAATTGTTTTAAATTATTTAGACACTAGTATTTCACATAAACGGCCAGCTCGCTTACCTGCCTTAGTCTTACATAATTTTTTCTTTGATTCTCAGTTGCTCCTTTCTTGACAGCATGGATTTCCCGAAAAAAATGCATGTGTCTCAATTGGATTACCGAGAAAATTGAACGTAACACATTCATTGAAGCACCCTGTACATGAAGAGTGTTATAACCTTTGATAGGACACTATAAAAACCAAAATACCAACCAATAATAACCAATGGGCGTTTCGCCAACCATGTTTACGTCATCGGGATGTATTTAAAATGAATTACGCCCAAAAAATTAACTCCTTTTCGAAAAGTTTCAAGGAGTATCCTATAAAATGAGCAGCAATTATATAAATAATTACAATAAACTAACAAAGAAAATAATGTCTACATCTAATTAGTTTGAAAGCGTCTGTAGATAAAATGTATACAGAGCATGAAATATTTTTATTAATAATTTCATTTACAACAAATATTTTGTTACCTGCAATTTTAAATTTCATTGTTTAATAGTAATAATTTAAAACACTTGGTTGAAATTTCATCATTTTTCCAAAAAGTAAAATTATGAAAATGTATCTGTACGATTTAAGCGAATGCCAAATTTAAAATTCCTAAGAACCTAGTAGACGTCTTTGTTTTAAGCGCAAGGATTTGGTAAGATAAAGAATTTAGATCATGTATAGGACAGGCGGCAGATAGTTAGCCCATGTATTTGTCACCTGCCGCCTTTTTACCCAAAAAACCTGATCCTCGGCCAGATAAGGCGTTCAGTATACACAGCTCAAATCACAGGTCAGGTAAAACTATGCCTCATTAATATTATCTGTCTTTGTTTTATTATTTTAAAATGTGTTGTGTTTAAAGTTTGGATATTCTCTCTGGTATCCCACAGAAAACTAGAAAACGGCATGACAAAATAGTTTATCTATTTCCGTGATAAAGCGACATTCTACCGCTGGTTAGGAAATAAAGTTCATTTACACAATCAGAACATAGGAAAAGTAAAAATATTGTAATCAAGTCAAATTCAACTTATTTTATAGATTTTTATACAATCTTCGCAATTTATTTTGTACCAGACGTCGACGTAACGCTGATAATTGGAATTGTTCATGTATCACATACACCCATGCTTTCATGGTAGAGTAATTGGAGATATTAAATAATTACAACTTTGAAGTACTTACAGAGAAACCGGAAACGAAAACGCTCAGAGAAATTTTCAATCTCTAAGGAAAAATGTCAAAAAAGAAATAGTTATTACGCACAAAAGCCATCGCCATTTTCTACGACTTCTACTTATTCGAACTATTCTTGTTAACGTCATATATACCAATATCTCTAAATCTTTTGACACACTCGACCATGGTATTCAAAAATTGTTCAACTTTGGCTTTACCAAAACATTTATTTACTATTTTTTCTTACACGTCTGATAGGACAACCGTGGTTTTTGGTCTGATGAAATAGCAGCAACGGCTGACATTCCGCAGGGGTCTGTTCTTGGACCTTTGTTATTCATAATATTTATAAATAACATTATCTAAGAACTTAAAAATAGCACTCTACTGTACGCTGATGATTGTAAGCTGTATTCTGTTGCGGACCTGTTGCATATGCGACCCGCGCTACGCATTTGCGTTTTGTGGACCGCATAATAGCAATCGCACCAACGAAACGTCCTTAGCGGAGCTTTTATTACCATCCGCGAGCGGCGCGAGTCTTCCAGCTGGTTGAGAGAGAGAGAGAGACGTTTTGATGGCATGTACACGGTTGGTGATTCCTGAAAACTTGTGTTATTCAAGGCATCCTTGTGGAATTTGGAGTTATCAACACCAAAAAAATTTCCTCCATTTGTTGCTGTACTGTTGAGCAGAATATTTTGTTGTTGGGAGCGAATTTTAACTGCTGGTACAGGATTCAAGTGTATAGATGAGTTAACCTCACTATCACCATATTACCCGATGTCTATCCACGTGTTTCGCAAATTTACAGGCTTTCCTTTGGAAGTATCTCGCTGGTTTGTAAGACGGACTCGACCCCATTCATTCAGCTGTAGCCTTCTCTAGGAGTTTTGGTGGATTGCTTCCCTCAATAGTAAAAGGTAAATTATATTTCTTTTGTGAGTTATGTCCGATTTTAATTGCTCTCATTAGGCAACGTTTTCAATTTGAGCATCCCAGGTAAGTCTATTATCTATGTGAGTGCCTAGAAATTTTACCTTCTCACTGAACTTGATGTTTTGCAATAGGCATGTATCATTTGACATACCTTTCCTGATGTAATAGTTGATAGCTGTACTTTTAGTGTCATTGAGTATGAGCCTATTGCGTTGTCACCAGGTGCTAAATTCATCCATAATGGTAGCAACTGCAGATTCTAATTCTTGCGGAGTATCGGCTGCTACTGTAATGGTAGTATCATCCGCAAACATTGCGATTAGCCCTCTAGTTAAATGGTTAGATAAATCATTAACATATATTAAGAATAATAGTGGGCCCAGGACAGAACCTTGGGGAACACCAAGTTTTACGTCGTGTGCCTCAGATCTGACCCCATTAACATTAATGATCATACTTCGCCCCTCCATATATAATTTAATCCAGTGCAGAATATTTATTGGTAGTCCCATAATTGACAATTTAGTAATTAAGAAATGTGTACAAACTGTGCCGAATGCTTTTGAGAGATCAAAAAGTAACGAGACAACTATTTTGCCATTGCCTAAATTTTCATAAATATAATTTAAATTTGATATGTGGCTGTTTCAATAGATCTATTTGCTCTAAATCCATGTTGCGAAGTGCACAGTAAGTTGTTAGATTCAAGATAAGTCGTTAAGCGACTGGAAACTATTTTTTCTAAAAGTTTAGATAATGCGTTAAGTAGTGAAATTTGCCTGAAATTGTCGATGTTCTCAATATCATCTTTCTTATGGAGTGGTATAATTAAAGCAGTTTTAAATACTTCTGGAAAATGCCCCTGGATTAATGATTGATTTATCAGATAGGTGAATGGTTGAATAATAAGATCAATTATATTTAAAATAGTAAAAACAGACAGTTCATCAATTCCGGAGGTTTTTTTATTTGATTTAATGCATCTAAAACTTCGTGTGCAGTTACAGGGGATGAATCAAACTGATAGTGGATAGTAGCACTACTAACTTTCGTACACGGCAATGACAAGTTTTGTCCAAAATGGTTTAAATTGCTTTTTGTACTTGCGCAAGAGAAGTGGTGAGCAAATATTTCAGCAATTTCACTAGTATTGTTGACCTTCTATGAATTATGAGCGACAGATGTAATTTTCTTATTAGAGATTCTACCTAATTTGGAGTTGATAATGTTCCAAGTCTCTTTTGATTTGTTGGAGGCAGCCTTGATTTTGTTATTGTAATAATTTGCTTTGGCTTGTTTAATGTTAATTTTATATTCCCTTTTTTTAATGTTGTAAATATTTTTCGATTCAGCACTGTCAGAATTTGACATTAACCAAAACAATTTTTTTAAATTATCACGTTTAGCATATTTCCTTCTCGTCTGTGTATATTACAGAACAAATCAATATTAATGAATGAAAAATGTATCACCTTATTACGACTTGCCCTGTATATTTACCAACGTTGCAGTTTTGCATTTTGAGCGACTTGTGACGTTTAAGTCATCTTTACAAGCATTAAACAACTTTTAGGCCCCGCAGTAATCGGTCATTAAAATCAACACCTTTCTTAAGAACACAAAAAAATGCAAATTTTAAACATATTCACGCGTGAACATCCAAATACAGTAATTTTATTAACCTCGGTGTATAATCAAATATCGACGTTGGCCATAATAAACATATTTATTATGGAACCTTGCACAAACAAGACTATCGTGAAACGCCAGTGAAATGCAGTCCAACGAGCCAAAATTCCGATGCTTCAGAAATCAAAGAATCCAGTTACTCATGATCATGATAGACAGTTGATGAACGTTCAGACATCTGACGATCTGCAAACAACTCTTACACAACTTCTATCAACACACCTCGCTCGGTGCGTCCCGCTTCCACTCGTTGGGGGCGCATACGCGAGCGGCCGCGGTGCGGGAACGCACCGAGGGATATTTAGAATTCTTGTTAAAATTTTTCAGGACGATTCAAAATGGCTAGTTTTTGTCGGACAGGAGTTTGCGACATTGGAGAGATAATATAAGACCGGCAAAGTGTTAAAATTGCTATTATACAGTTTGTTCCGATACGTGGCCGCAATACTTAAACGGTGTTTTCTTCTACGAGACAACTAAATGATCTAACGGGGGAAATAACTCACCAATCGTTGTGGCACCAGCGGATGGGGCAGTTAAAAATCTTGTTATAGCGTGTTAATAATAGTAATAATATATTTATTGATCCAACAGACGTACAGCCATATAAAGGAAATATTATAGATAATGCGTTTTTGCAATTATAACAAGGAAAAGCTGAGTATACAAATACATAATAAACATAATCATCGGAGGAAAGTATAAATACAGATGGACAGATTTTTTCTGTCAAAGATACATTTACGAGGTATTTCTTAAGGTATAAGTAGGTTGACTAACAGAACAATTAAAAATGTCAATGTTATAAGAACGACACATATAATAGGCTACGCAAATATCTGCTCATTCAGAGAAAAAATAGATAAAACAGTTGCTTATCGGTTATTTGAATTGTAATTTCAAATATATTGGACAGACAAGACGTTCCATTAGAGCGAGATTTAAAAAGCATATGGCACATGTCAACCGTATTGAACAATGACATTTCAATATAAATGTAAGATACTTTACAGGGTTTTCTTTAGTTTAAATCACCTGCAGATGATGCCAGGATGGGCGACGAAACGTCGAGATGAATATTTGCGTGTTCAAGTGTTTTTTTATTTAAACTATTTCATAAACGTTCATAATTTCTGTTCCACGTGCAATCAAACAATGGTGCCTGAGCGCTTGCCTTGCGAAAAGTAGGTACCTATAGTTGTATTTAATAATTTTGTAAAGTTGCATGCCCTGAGCATTTTCCACATAGACGGCCACCTTGTACATACGCATGTAAATTAAATGTTCCTGGTGTTGGTACTCTTATTAATTGTCGAGTCTTAAATATGCACCTACATTATCATCCGAGAGTCAATCGACATACGCAGAATGTCTTGATTGATTAGAATGAATTTTGAATGTTAATTAACCTCAATCATTTTGTGGAGAACGTCACAGCGAGATGGACTGGTTATTTTCAAGATAAATGTCCCTTCTTCAGGACGTCTTGTTCTTCGGGTGGTCGAACCACTTGTAGACATTTCTAATAGCGCAACTTGACAGCGTAATCAGCGGAAGAAATGGGCAGGAATTAAAAAATGTACGGCATTAAACTAAATGGGCTTGTTCGCCCAGCAATTTTTAATATCCCGCCTTGGCGAAGTTCCACCTAAGATCTAAGTATGTGCTCAATGCATTTTGCTATAAATTTTTATTCTATACAAGTCAGACAGATTCCAAATTGTTAAATATTAAGTTACATTTCCACAATGAACCGACCAATAAAATTTTACAAAATTGAGCGCCTCAAAAAATAGAAAATGTAATAAGTAAATCTTTAACAAGAAGATATTTGTGGTACTGAGTGAAAAGTCATTTCATGGCCATCTCTTGGGCGGCTTCTTAGTTAATTTCCATACAATGAAAGGAAATATTTATTCGTATAATCGAAATTATTCAATCAATTTACCTTCTCATCCATTCTCGTCTGTCTCCCCAAAAATATTGCATGTGGCAGTCCTACCTTTAAGAGCGCTCCGGATATAAGCCGGAAAGACGGTGCAAATTACTCTCATATAAATCATTATTTTAAAAAACGGCTTTTACTAAAAGACATTAAAAACATGTTACAATGTGGGACGATGAGAGAAAAAAAAGTATATATAAAAAAATAATTTTTTTTTCTTCTATTATCGATTTGCAAAAATAATTTTTATCGTCCCGCATAGGTATCATTAAAATAAACATTTTTCCCTTTTGTAGAACTAAAATAAAATTAGCCCTAATGTCCTCAAATGCACACAGAAATTTAAAGATTAGGTATAATAAATTTGTCCAATGTCATATTCTACTACATCTCTATCTCTCGCCTTCCAAGCACACCGTACATTCAGCTGCGTCATTTTATTGACGTGAAGTCATTTACAATTAAAATTGGAAGCATGGATGACTAATACACTCCGACCAACTCTTAACTATTTTCGAGTTACTGAACATTGAAAATCGTATTTAAATTATTTATTATACGAGTGGAAGTTACATTTATTAAAGTAAGTAGTCTATGAAAATGACAAGTATTCTGTTACCACATGACATTTATTTAATTAAACCAAAGTGGGATACAGTGACGCAGAAAAAGTGCAAATAATCACTTGTTATAATAAAAAATAATAAAAAAACGTGCAGCACGAGAAGAACATAGAGTGTTGTATCCAAATCATCCAACGTCATCAATAAGCACGTTTGAATATACCGAAAGGTAAATAATGCCTCCAGAAGTTGAAAATATCCTTTTACAGAATTTTCCGGATAATGAACTTGATAATATGATTTTGCATGCAGGATGGGGCACCTCCACATAGTGCGTTAGAAGTTCAAGAGCATTTAAACAATGCATTTCCAGTATGGATGGGGAATAATGGACTATGAAATGGCCACCGAATAGTCCCGATCTTACTCCGCTAGATTCATTTTTATACGGACTTTTAAAGGACATAATTATTATAAATAATAATTACCGTATTTGTACTATTAAAGAAGCGATTCTGAATGAAATAAATAGTTTAAACATAGTCAACAACGATATCATTTTGAGTAACCTTCGGAAATTAAGAAGACTGCATCCAAAATAATGGTGGCCATATTGAACAACTTTTATAATTTATTATTTGTGTTTGTTGTTTTAATAATATATGTTTATAATTAAATATTTGAAATAAATGAGTTTTGTAGTTTTCTTAATAATTTATTACTTTTCAATATTCAATAACTGTAAAACGGCTAAAGATAGGACCGTCATATGTCTTATTTTTGAAATGAGAAAAAAAAGAGTAATTAAAAAATTCAACAATATACAGGGCGTTACAGGTGGCCTAAATATAATAAATAACCCTGTACAGTTGCTATTACTAATGCTTACTAGTTGATTTGCAGACCTAATAGGTGGTGTTTTTTGTGACATCTCCCCGTTACTCCGTAATAAAGACAATTCCATATGGGGCAGAAAAATTAAACAGCTTGTTTTTAATACCGGGGCTCGCCCGGGCCGGCGAAGGGCATGTTAAATGTGACGTAAGGGATGGTTGAAGAAGTGCAGACGAAAGCAAATTCGAAGTCTACTCCTCATCTAGAAGTTTTATTTGCGCAGTCATGGCCCACTTGACCAGACAATATTCACGATGCGGGCCTGAGATACGGGCAAAGTGAAATTAAAGATTTTGTTTCTTTCTTTTCTCTCGCTCGTATCGATTTGTATAGTTTCCTGATGGATCCAACTTTCTTAACTTGTGCCGCGGTCAAACATACACAGGAAAAGCAATTAGAAACGTAGGCATGGGCATAAAATCTCCATATACTTAATGATTATTATTTTAATGTTTCGTATATTTTGAATATCTTGTGTGATCTTATTTTTGCTAACATGCGGAGATCTCATTATTTTGTGTTTTTTACACAACTGAACATGATCGGTATAATGACAGTAATGATTCCACAACAACAAAGGTATTATATTCCTCATCCAATCATTCATTTTCAACTTTAGAGCCAGAAAACGTCTCGTCACATGGTTTCTGTGAAATAATATTAACAGCATTATGTAGTTTCATTTTCAGCAAGTCAAGTGTTATTAGCACTAAAAAATAAGCCTAAGCTCGCCATGGATCCCGATGGAACTAATACCTTTTGTTGTGGTGGCAGTCGATAAACTACTTCCAAGACCAGAGTGTTTCTACCAACCTTTACTTTTAACCAAATATGATCGAGATATTGCTGTTCATTATTAGTACCTTACGATTTACAATAATTAATATGTGACCTGATATAAACCCCCCCGGCAATTCCACTTCGGCCTGCCCTACCATTCCGATATAAATGATATAGAATGGCAGTGCAATATTATTCGAATTTATATTTTCAGTTAGCCAAGTTGCGCTAAGGGTTAAAATAGAAAAATTATGAGCTCTTACTAACTCGGTTCTACAAAATTGTACAAAATGGATCTCACATTTAGAGGGAGATTCAATGCTCCTAAGCATTTTTATGAAACTGTTACAAACCTTGTGTGCAAAATACAGTTTCTTGTGTGGATAGAGGTGGTCAAGTTGATTTTATCTACATGGATTTCTCCAAAGCTTTTGACAAGCTAGATCATAGTTCTTTGATTGGTAAACTGGATACCTTCAGTCTTTCTTATTCGTCACTACAATTAATTGAATCATATCTGCAGGGGTTATAAATCTGGCATTTTCTTACAAAAATCCGGCGTGCCACAGGGGTCAATACTTGGTCCACTTTTCTTTGTTATGTTTATTAACGGTATTTTGGAGGGCTTCGACAATAACACCCATTTCCTCCTGTACGCAGATGATCTAAAAATATATTGATTGATTGACTCAATTGATGATAATGTTGATCTCCAAAACTGCTTAAATACCATTAATTCTTGGTGCAGTAACAACTATTGACCTCTTAATGACAGCAAATGTAATGTCATTTGGTAGAAGAACCGATATGTACATATTTAATTATAACGTTGAAAACGAAAGTTTACATGAGCCTGATGTCATCAAAGACCATAGTTTATTTCGATACAAAATTATCTTTCAATAAACATGTATAAATAACAACTGCTTCAGCTTTTAAAAGCCTTGGTTTCGTGATACGTAACTGTAAAGGTTTTAAACATATTTCCACTCATTGGCTACTTTATGTGACTTTCGATAGATCTCACCTTGAATACGATTGTATTGTGTGGAGTCAGTCAACTCAGTTCGAGTTCGCTCTAAGGAGTATGCAGATTGAGGCCTTAGAGACCCGAGAGACCCCGAAATCGAACCAGTTCCACGAACTCCACGAATATATATATGTATGTTGTTTTTTAGGTTTTTGCGGGTGTTAAATGAAGTGTTATTGTACTTCCGGGTGCTCTCCCGCGTCGATGGTCGACTCCTCCAGGAGTCACGGTTGTCTGAACGACGTTTCGGCAGAATCTCATCTGCCAGCTTCAGGTTCTCACTGAAAGTTGCCTACTGCTGCTCCTCGTTGCTAGCTTTCAGTGAGAACCTGAAGATGGCAGATGAGATTCTGCCGAAACGTCGTTCAGACAACCGTGACTCCTGGAGGAGTCGACCAATATATATATATATATATATATATACCACTCATTTTTAAGTCGTTTATGTTGTCAACATAAATTCAATATTTTATATATAAAAAAATGTGTTTATATTGTCATGACATTTTGTAATTAAATAAATACAAATAAAAATAAACTTGTATGTAAAGCTTGTTGCTAAGTATAAGACGGGAAAAAAAAGGTGCAATACTAAAATCGACAAATTTTGATTGAAATATTATTGGTTAATACCGTGACTATAGATGGTGAAAAGGCAATGCTGATCATTGATATTTAATAAATCTTTGTAAAAGGTTTCTTCAACGTACCCACAAAAGTGGCGAAGATTACTGTCTGTAATTTTCCACATTATTTCCATTTCCATTTGGCTGTTTCCAATCCACATTTGAGTACGTGAAGAAAGCAAATTACATCGACAAATATATCAAAAAAACATTGTCATGCTCTCGTGTCATGTCCTCTCGTTCATAAAACCCGGGTACCCAACGGTAAACGAGATTGCACCAAGAAGTGACGACCGGTTGATGGATGTACGTCGATGGTAGTACTTGGTGGTAGACTAGGTAAGCGGTGTCGAGGAGTAGTGGCCCTATTGATTGCTATATGGCACCGGGGAGTCGTACATCGCAGTGTCGGCCGCTCAAAGGGGCCCTGTCACATAAACAACGGTCGCCCCGACCAGTTCGAGGTGCGGATGCCCCCGACGGCTACTGATCCACCTGCAACTACGTGCAGATGCCTCGAGTGATTTCAGGAGAGTGCATCTACCGTTCTAATTAAATGTGGATGATATTGTGACTAGTGTGCACTGTGCTTACTCTCTGATTGAATTATTCGAATTAAGCGCGGAATGTTTATAGATTCTGGAAAAGTTGCAGATGACAATGTTGAGAATTTAACTTATATGCATGGAATTTACGCGTCTAGGGAATATTTTTCTAATTCATGACGGTGGAACAAGTATTCCAAAGTTACTTTTTATTGTTTTGTTTTGTTTATTTATTAGCAATCAGATGAATCTTTTCTAAAAATTTCTTGCCAAGCATGTAGTAAAGGTTATGGTTTGCGAGCAGCAGTTCAATATAAAAAGTAGCCATCCTATATACCCAAGTAACAGTTGATTTAGCAGCGGTTTTTAATATTTTTTTCCACATGCTTGTTGGCGTTGACTTAGACATTCTGTATAGGTCGCGCCACAATACCTGTCAAATTAATATATCATAACCTCACTTTCTTAAGAGTTTTTAGTTTGATTCACGTATATTAAAAACTAATAAGATTTATGGTGTATTCAATAAATGAATCAATGTTTTATTGTATGTATATTTTATAAAGCAATTTTAAAACCATTTGAACGCTTCATAGTTCTATAATTGCTTCAATTGATCAAATTTGCATTTTAAAACGATAACATTCATAATAAAACTTTCACAAAACTACAGCCAGAGAAAGTCCAAAATGTTTTGTCGTCAAGTTTTAAGATATATTACAGGGTAAATAAATATTTTTATTTTTCTTATCTTTCTGTTCTATAGTTGGATTTTTACCTGTAGAACAGTGTATTACTATAGATAAATAAACAGTGGGAAATTTTAACGTAAGAGATTGTTTTCAAAAGCTTAAATTTATTTATTATTTCATTCATAAACCTGGTGACTAATGAAAACAATTTTTTTAATCTTTGCACCAATCATACAGTAAAACGATAATTAAATAATGTTATTTTTGTTTACTATTCTAAACGAACTTAATATTAAAGATCCATTTTATGTATTAGATTAACTTATTCGTAAAATATTCTCCCCAAATACCACTCGTGCTTTTAATTTTTATCTATAAATTTTTTCTTGAGCTACATTGCCAAGAGTCATATAATTCGTGTAAATTGACAGTTTATCTCTCTTGAAAAAATTTGACCGATAAAATTCTCAGCACTAGTGATATTACATATAAAACTCAAACAGATTCTTGCAAATAGATCTTTTGCGATGTAATTCAATTTGAAACAGCATAACTTTATTACAAATACCAATGGGAGACTATTAGACTTAGTACTCAGCAGCATAAATTGTTTAATCACAAAATTAGGTCATGAGCAAATTGAAGATTCACATCACCCATGCAGCATTGAACATAGCACGTGGATTTTGATGCAGCCGAGACATATTATTGGAGTATGCTTATGTAGTTTGGACTCCTCACTATGCCATTTACATTAATCAAACATAAATAATTCATAGGAAATTTTTGAAACGCTACTTCAGAGAGTTGGGACAATTTTTAAGACTTTAAGCAACTTATTTTTGTCGCCATTTTTTCAAAATGGCGTCTGGGGCGGAAAGATGCCAAACCGGCTTAAGGTCACACTTGTTTAAATTTAAATGGGACCTAATGAATTTTGGCGGTATTTCGACGCCGCTTCGAACGCTTCTGGCCCCGGTTAACTTCTCCAAACATTGTTAAATTGTGAGTCGATGCGTTAGCATAAAAGTGAGGCCCTAAATTAGATGCCGGGACCTAAACGGCCCACATCAGACAGCCGGAGCTCTTACGCGGAGGTGCAATAGAGCCCTTTATTTGGTGATATGGCATTGTTATGTCACATGTAGTTTATCATACGTTAAATTGCGTGTAACGGAAAGGCAGAGCTGGTATGCATAAGTAAAATAAGGACCACACTGAGAGGATGCAATAAAATAATGTTCCGCTTCAGCGAGTTGTAGAAGACTTGGGTTGTTTTAATAAAGCTAATACGCTGTCAGGACCGCCGTTATTACTTGTATTTTATGCGTTGCCAGCGAATATCCAGCTCGAATCGACGATTATATCCGATCAGTTTCAGAATATTCAATTCTACTTTAGAATCGTCAGTTGAAGTATTAATTGGAAAGAAGTTCGGGAAATATGTTTACTACGAAGAGTTTGATGCACAATTCATTATTAGGTACCATGGATCAGTGCAGACGGGAAGCACTTAAGAACTGCATCTTTTTTAATCCAATCAGATGAGTTGCAGGTTCTAATAGAATATAATGTCAAATAACATATTATTAGGACGAAAATGTAATACTTAATTGTAAAAACGAACGTATGCAAAAACAAACATAAAAATAATGGTTGAAATGTGCTTCTAGAGGGCAGAATGTTGAAACATAATTTTTCCGTCGCAAGCTCCTCTATAAAATCCTTATTTTACTATAAGGAATGTAACCAGACTGCATCCAACAGCTACTCTCCGGGCTATGCGCCCCGCCGAGCGCTGAATTACAAGTTACAAGCCTAGCGCTTTAAGTGTAATAATTGCATATTACCAACAGAAAGCTAATGCTTCGATTGCAACAAACACCAGCCGAAGCATTAGCGTGACAATTTTTTAGTTTTATAGTGCTGTCGGTGATATTATGTATCAATCTGTAAAGAAATGTAAGGTAAGAGACTTTATTGTGTACTGCTGCTCTATGTGCTCTAAATGTGGCACATGAAGTATGAAAGTACAAATGGAGTACTGTGCAATGTACTTTCCTACCTTTGTTGGTTTTTGCCCGATTATAAGATATTCATTAAGCTACGCTACGCTGATGAGGAGTAATAACTCTGAAACACGTGTCAGTAGCTGCATTGTTGTTTCTCTTTCAGGTATAAGGCAATAACTTATTTCTTTATTTAATTATTTAGCCTCATAAACATCGAGGACTCTCCTTTAGAAGTCAATCGAGTAAATTAATTTCACTTTTTAATAAAACCATTCATGCGCATTTTAATTTCCAAGCGGACCACCGCATCCGACATATTCATGTAAATTTATTGAAAACTTGACGCCAATTAAGCGAGAACCGCCACATTCAAAAAAAACCCATCCAATTACGAATTATTACATTATTTTACAAGAACGAGGAACAACATTCTGGGCCACCGAAAGTGTTGGCTTCGCCCAGATACCATCGAAACCACGAGTAAAGCAGCGAGAATTAACCCGAAGATTTACGTTTCTATGCTAACACCATCTCGCATGCCGTACGTGTCAGAAGGTTGATGTTTCGTACAGATTTGATGGGAATAATATGCCTGCTCTCGTTATTCTTACATGATATACGTCTCGAACGGATACTGAATTAGAATTGTCTTGATACTTTAATGGGCATGGCCCAAAATAATGGGTTGTGTGATGGTAAGCAGTGGGTGTACGAGTGGCTCACGAAGGAGTTTTATGGTTTTGTGGAAAGGATATTGAAAATATTAAGTAATGTAATGCCGCCTGGGACATTCCGGAATACAAGGACTGCGCTCGCGGAACAAGGTTTAAAAAGTAAATCGTCGATATAATTAATTGTATACGACTTGAACTTGAGCCATTATAAAAATATAAAAATAAAATTCATGCAAATATTTAGTAAAGTATATAATTTTTAAAAAAATGACTGACATTGCATCATATCTTACGCAAGTATCGTAGGTGTATTGAAAATTTTCTACTAGTTTTCTAATTTGAAACTAATAAAAATTTTAGAAATCTTAAATCCTTTAAAGTCACCTAATAAACATAATGTGATATTAAAAGCCTATAATTTTTATAATTCTTATATACCGGTTGACCCAGAAAGTACCTAACCCCCCCCCCCCCCACTTTTTTCAACAGTTTTAAATATAAAATTCTGAAATTTGGGAAATCACGTATAGGTATCAATGGCCACATTTTGACCATACGGTGGTAAAAAAATCACATCCGGTATGTTCGAAAATTTCCATGACTATATTCTAAATAGCACCCTGTATATTTAAGTTTAAGTCACTTTTCTGATAAAGCTGTAATTTCTCTTTCCAACATTTTTTCAGATTTAAAATCGGATTAAAAATAACCTTGGAAATGGCATTTGTTTGCTATTTCTAGTTGGCTTTGGAATTCAGGAACAAATTTAAGAAATTTCGAAGTAGATTTTGAATTTGAATAAAAAGGTATTTCTCAACAAATTAAATGTAAAATTGGCCTATTTCATTCATTTGCTTGGCATAGAGTGGTAAATTTGCTTTAGACTGTTTTTTCCCGATGAAAAATTGAATATAAATTAAAATAAATATTAAGTTTTTTGTAGAAGTGTCCATATCTTGCAGTAAGCTATGAAAAACAGATGGTTATTTGTAATTAGAGAAAATTTATTTTGATAAATATAGCAAAAATTTTGACGAATCATTAGCAAAAAAACAAAAATTCACACAACCAAAACTAATTTATAAGTTAATGATACCTATCTGGATAGCAACTTACTTAATTTATAAATATTATAATTAGAACAATAGAACACAACTAAATACCAAACCTATAATAGGTGCTCAAAATAACGCCCACCTATTTCAAATCACTTGTTCACTCTTCGAATAGTTTCTCTCATAACACTTTGTTACATGACTGGGGTTATGGATTTAAAGGCATTTAAAATTTTATTTTTAGGGTTCTCTAATGTTGTAGACGGCGTTGAGTATACTTTGCCACTTCAGATAACCCCAAAGAAAAAATCAAGCGGAGTTAGGTCTGGTGACCTAGCAGACCACCTAATAGTTCCGTTAGCAGATATTACCCGGTTGTCAAACTTTGCTCTAAGGTAATTTCTCACAAACCCAGCATTATGCGGCGGTGCTCAATCTTGTTGGAAGTACATATATTTCTGAAATCTTCCAAGGAAAGTTCATTCAGTTCGTTTTCTATTTCATTTTGCAAAAAGCTTAAGTAACGCGCGCCTGTTAGTGGTCCTTGAAATAGTATGGGACCATAATTTTTGTACCGAATATTCCAGCCCACACATTCACTCCAAATCTATCCTGATGGTCACTTTCAAACATTTCGTGTAAATTTTCTTTAGACCAATAATGTAGATTATGTCAATTGTATACGCCATTATTTGTAAAACGAGATTCATCACTAAATAAATTCTATTGTTTAAGTATACGTGTTGAGTAAACCAATTACAGAAGATTAATCATCTGTTTCCGTCGTTTTCATATAATTCTTGATGCAATTGGTATCTGTAGCATTTAAAACCATGTTTTTTTAATACGCGTCTTACTGCCTCACGACCAATATCTATCTCTTTTGCCAGCTCTCTTGTAGAAACATTTGAGTACACGTGTGTAAGCCAATACATTTGTCTCAATTTGTTCGTTTACTATAAATCTGTCCTCTGCCACATCAAAATTTTCCGCATTCCGGAATGACTCTTCTAAAATTTTAAAATACTGCCGGTATGGCTGACGACGATCGGGATATCTTTCATAATACAGACGTGCGGCCACATGGGCATTTTTCTGATGTTCACCGTAAATTAAAATAAATCTACCTTTTCATTTTGTGTATATTGCAGCGTAAATCGTATCTTATTTTGAATAAATTATATAATAAATTTACAAATAATAAATTTGCCTCTATTTCAGTCAACAACAACTTTTGACAGATGATGTGTGTGCAATTTTTTATCTGTTTTTCATGGCTTACTGCAAGATATGGACACAATTCGAAACGCTTTTACAAAAAGCTTAATATTTATTTTAATTTATATTCAATTTTTAATCGGGGAAAACCAGTCTAAAGCAAATTTACCACTCTATCTGATAAAAAAATAAAACATACAGGGTACTATTTGCCATTTTAGTTTTTCAAAAATTAAATATTTTATACTCAAATTTCTCGAAAACAGTTGGATTTTTGAATTTTCCCCAAATAACGAAATCTAATTGAAATTAAATTCTCTTTAATTAGATAATATTTATAAGTTCCCGCCATCCAAAAAATTCTTTGTGGCGCAGAGCCATCTACCCATTAACATATATAAAACTATTTGTATTCAAAACTAAAGCCATTTATATGTTCTAGCAATGGGATTTTACAGAACTCAAATACACCCTACCCTGTAGAATAATACAAAATACATGATTTCCAAAATAGTTTCCTTTTTTATGTGGTTCATACAGAGAATTATAAAATACATTATGCGGTTTTAATAACTTTAAAACATTAGAAAAAAACATTACAATAATCAATTTCAAGTCTCTGGGGTTTTCATTAAAATTTTACACAAATGCATAAATTAACTAAAAACTATTTAAAAAACATTATTTTTTATTATTTTTTAAATGGAGTTTCTTTACAAAAATATTGTAAGTACAATAATTGGATAAAATCTTTTCCTTCGATTTCCGTTGTGCATTGAGATGGGGTTTACGTACCCATCACAATGTCCGTCCGTCTATCTGTTTGTTGTGTTCGTCCTTTCGTCAAGTTTCTTGTAGGCAACAAAGTCCAATTTTTATCCACAATTTCGATCTCGAACTCGACCTTTCATAAATCCTACCCTCTAAATACAATAATTAAATTTAAGCTCTAGTATGTGCGTCTATTCAACAAGAGATTTGTCTATATTTTATAAAATGAGATAACGATCTGTAAAAGGTTCCCGGACCCGGCTCTCCTCGCTGGTGACATAAGCGTTTAGAGGCCACGATATAATTTGGTGGCTCCTGAACGTATCCATAATATGGGCGCGTCATCGACATCGACTCGTAACAGATAACAGACACAGCGTACAGAATGAACGGAACTAATGCGTTATGTTACGGCTCGTTCGGCCCTATTAGAATACAATCACGCTGTCACACAGGTAATTTGTGTATCAGCATACACCACCAACTCTCAACACATGGGCCTACCCAATGCTGGTCGCACTCTGCTGATGCGTAAAGGCTTTGGATACGTTGACAGTCTAGACGCGGACTATATACATATCACAAATGAAAATTTGCCGCACCTGTTATAGAAGAAAACGTCGTTTTATTGTACTAGAAACAACAATTCTTCAAACAATAATAGACTAGAAACCAGTGAAGAAATTACTGAATGATTTTAGACGTCCTTAAAGTGTAACGTATTTTGTTAAATCGAAGATGCAGATGAATATTATTTAAAAGGACATCTGGCACATGGTTGTGAGCATATTTATAAAGGACGATCTTCTTTCTTTCTAGTCTTTTTCACTTAAAACATTGTAAAGCAAGTAATACGACATTGCTATTTCCATTTTTCGTATAAAGAAGTAGATTTTAAATGAAAGGAAGAAATATGATCACATTTTGGCACATTTGCCGTAGGAAATTGTTATCAATATCTATGATGTGATTGGCAATCCACCAGAAAGTAATATTTATAATAACCTGTAAGAAGTAATTATTCACTAACTAAAAGTGAAGAAAAACGTGTAGATGATTTGTCATCAGGTTCGCAAACGGGTGTTTTTAAAGCTTCTGATTTTTATAGGTCAATGTTAAGTACTGTGGGAGTTTTAAAATGGTTAGTCAGTACTTATTGATTAAATTGTGGAAACGATGTTTACCAAAAACAGTTTTCGTGACAATTACTTCTTCTGGTAAATCAGATATTAATGATATAATTGATATTGCGGACAAAGTTTGGGAATCATATCAAAATTCAAATATTTCTTCTATCCACGCAAATTCATCAATATCCAGTTTTTCACCTTTTGATAATTCAAGTAAAGTAAATACAGTGAAAGTTATATTAAATACTTTCAATAATTTTATTTTAGGTTTTCAGAATACATTGACTCAAATTACGCAAAAAGAGCATGACAATTAATTCCTTGCAAACACAAACACGATCTACAACGTGAGATTTTTCAATACCAAACTATCAATGTGATAGTTATAGAAATGGAGTCTGTTTTAGAACGATATCCCCGAATCGAGCAAACAAATTCAATCCTTCAAATAATAAAATTTGTTATCTTCATCAGCTATACAAAGAAAAGTTTTTAAATGCGGGGGAACATTCACAATTCAATTCACAAAATAAGGCACAGAATTTTTATAGAAAAAACTAACAGAGACCAATGTCTAGGCGATAGACAATGAAACAAGATATCAATCGCCATCTTTCTATTTATGAATTTACTAATAAATAGCAATTTTTAATTGATACGGGTGCAGATTTATCAGTTATTGCACGAAATGCTTTTGAAGATTTCAAAAAGAATAATGATTTAGTTCTCACTACAGTAACAATTCAAAGATAAACACTTATGGAAAGAAAATTTTAACAGTCAATTTAGGGCTACGACGCGATTTTACCTTCGTTTTCAATATTGCCGATATCAGTTATCCTATTATTAGAGCAGATTTCTTGTTTCATTTCGGAATTATTATTGATTTAAAGAATAAACGTTTGATTGTTAACAAGACAAACCTGTTTCATCACCAAAGATCTTTTCTATAGAGAATAACTATACAAAATTGCTTCACAAATATCCTAGCTTTTTGAAGATGCAAAACTGAAAATATTAAGGTGGTATTTCAATTCATTAATGCAGAGTATGGAGATATTATTTTTGTGCATAGTTCTTGCGACGGAAATGGAAGAGCTATATAGAGAGAATACCGAAGGTGTTTTCCAAATTGCAATGCATCAAATCATGAAACATTTTCGGAGATATTCTAATTTAGTAAGGAACACGTTAAATTTCTTTCGTTAGTAGAGTATGAATATGCGCCAAGGTTTCTGCTAAAGGAAGAAGAAGTATTACAATGTTATCCGTGATAATCCATGAATAAGTGTAAGAAGAGTAAGCAGTCAGAGTTAGCAGCACCCAAGACAAGGGTATGGCGAGCATTAAAAAAGAAAAAATACTCATTACATGTTCAGAAGGTTCAAAAAATTAAAGACAGCAACGACATTACCTGTACTCACTAATTATTTGTATTTTGAAATAGTATACTAACATTTTCCAATAAATTTTATACAGAGTGTTGTTCGGGGCACTGAGAGCAACATTAAAACAAGTACGGTCCTGGAATTTTTTTCAAATAAATTATGATTTTGATTAGGCTAAAGAGTGTAATAGTTGTACCAAATTTTATCTCAATATTTTCACTATGTCCATTTAGATTTAGGACACCCTGTATACCGAGTTTTATTTATGCACACATTATATCTAAAACACCCTGTACAATTAATAGAATGATGAAATATTAGGACGTCAGAAAGCTACTAGACCGTTCGATGAAAAGGAGCAATCTAATTAATTCAGAAACCCGGTTCACACCTGCCATAGTTCAACTTTTTTTCACTCACGTAAATAGGTCCCAATTAGATCATAAACAACGAGACCGTTTCCGGTTCCGTTTAGACGATTGTTGGATCGTCTATTATAAAACAGTGTCGTTGACACTTTTTTTATTAACAACGTGTATAAATTTACATTAAATGATCTTGGCCGACTCTATTCAATCTTTTGATAAAAGTTCATAAACAGCAACAATATAAGTATAAAGTAAAATAGTATTTTAAAAAGTTACATGTTTGTTTGCTGGCCCCCTCGGGTGTCTTACTAAAGTTTCCAATCTATTTTTCCTAGTTTTCTCTAAATTTTAATAGACTAAGTTTAAATTTTCTTTCTACATTAAACACAGTTTTAATAAGTAACAATCGTCGACATTATCTTTTTAAAGTAATAGTGGATGCGTCGTGAGGTTTGCTTTACCGAATAACAGCGTATATTTATCCGAAAAAGTAATATATGATATTCTCTTTAATCACGTTAAATCTCAAATTTGCCTCAGTCAACACGGACTCGTGCCAAATCCCTCTACCACCAGCAATTTGGTGTGCATTAAACAGTTCATAGCTGAACATTTGGATGCTGGAGGCCAAGTAGATGCCATTTATATAGACTTCTCTAAAGCCTTCGACAGACTGGACTACGGAATTTTGTTGAACAAATTATCCGAACTTGGACTAACTGCGGTCTTCCTAAACTTTTTTTGAATCTTACTTAGTAAATAGACGGCTGAATGTACAATACCGTGGATTTTGGTCTATAGATATCTCAGCAACATCAGGTATTCCCCAAGGTTCTGTGCTTGGACCTCTGCCATTTAACGTTTTTATAAATGATATCGTCATTGGCTTACACCGCAAAACATTACTTTATGCCGATGACTTAAATTTTAATGCAGAAGAATGTTCTGATTTGCAAAACGAGCTTGTTTGTGCAGCTATGGTCTTGGTGTAGCGTAAACAATTTACAGTTAAATATCTCAAAGTGTAGATCTTTGATATATTCTCGTATACACAATCCAATAAAATTTAACTATACAATTAATAATGAAGAACTAATATCTTAAAATCTCAAAGATCTAGGAGTTATGTTCGATCCAAAGTTATCTTTTGTTAGCCATATCAATCAAGTCACCGCCAATTCCTTAAAAAATTGAAGCTATATTATCTGTAATTGTAAAAAATTTAATTAAAATACATTAAAACTTGTGAGGTCGAGACTTGAACATGCTTCAATAGTATGGAGTCTTAGTTATCAAAATCATAAATATAGCATTGAAAAATCTCAGAGACGTTTTCGTAAATACCTTTACTTCAAAAGTTCTGGAATATTATACAGAGACATGGTACAGTTTATTTTAGGTATTGTTTCTAACACAACGTTTACACCAATGCTTTGGAGAAGATAGGTACAGAGGTAGTTGAGATATTGCAAAAAAAAAAGAAAAGAAATTACAACTTTGACACCATGCATATTTTTCTTATCATTTATTTACTAAAGCATGTTGGTTATATCCTCATATATTGGTCCAAAGATTCTACTCTTGAACTATGACCTATTTATTAATTGTCCAACCTGTATGAATAAAACTGTAATACTTTTCATTCTTATATATATTTGCAAAGTAGCGTTGACTTCCAATTTAAATTTTTTAAGCCATATCCCTGAGTCTTTTGATGACGAGCTGTTGAACGAGACATCTTATTTGAATGCTTTATTATCTGATAGTTTCCAATGGCAACTAGATAGGACACTAGTTTTTCCGATAACTGTTACATTGGTCGCTGCCCTATCGGGTAAATAACGTTTACTGACAATTTTAGGGTGGGAAATTACTGACAGCGACATCAGGGCTACACCAATGCGCGCGTTATCTCAAACTCCAATCTAAATTTGTGTCAAAAACGTTTAGAAGCATTGTTCGTATAGTTACACATGTTAAACTGTAATAGATGCGATAAAATGTTTAAATTTAAAGCCGACAAAATTGTCTCTTTATTCTTGCCACTCGGAGCGCAAACGGAGCGCCTCCATTAGAATAATTTTGTGTCGCCCGCATTTTATTTTATACCTACATAAATACCACGCCACTTAACTTGTCACATTGAAATGCGGCCGTTTTATTATAAATGTAATTGGGAATTAGTAAATTGTTTCCAATTTTTTTAATGGAGGCGTTAGATGCGAGGCCATCGCCGCTGGTTCTAGACGACAAACTCATCCCACGGTTTTACACTTAATTTGATTTGGAGAACAAAGCGAGGCTGGTAATGTGGAACAATGTTTCCGGTGGAAGAAATTTTACCTATAACTGACCAATTTCTTTAATATGCACTCAATTAACTATGCGGAAAACTCAAAACAGTAGAAAGCTATATAGTGTAGTTATAGTCCGGTGTATATTTACTGGGCAGTCAAAAAACGCAACAAAAACTTTACGAGCTAATTATTAACCATTCGGCATGGTCTTATCAAACAAGTCGACGTACATTAAGAACCTACTAAGTGATTTAATTTGTAGGCGAGATAGTACAGAGAGTAACGGTATTTTAATGAGGTGGAGTTTTTGATGCGTTTTTTGACTGCCCAGTAAATATACGTTCGACTATACTTGTCTCTCGAAAATGTCTCGATAGGTAATTCCACTTTTAAGTAAAACCAAACCATTTTAACCATGCATAAAACTAATCAAAGTAAGTAGATTTTCAAACAGTCCCACCTCGAAAAATCATGCCAGCTGCTCCTGCCCCCTTCCAAATGGGGCTACTTATTGTGTCAACCTATATATACTTTTTGATCAAAATCTGGATAGAACAAACAATATTGCATAAAATTCTTATTTAGGGCAGTAGCAGCGGCATATTGTTAAATAAGCTTAGAAATTTCTTCATCTCTACTAATTTAATAACATTTATGTCTACCTACCTGATAAATCGGCAACAGTATAACAAATAATTTCGAGTTGGATTACTACATGTCAAATTCAGGAGTTCCCCAGGGTTCAAACCTAGGCCCAGTTTTGTTTTTAGCTTTTATAAGTGATATTGTAGAGGCCGTAGAATATTCATCAATTAGCCTTTTCGCCGACGATATGAAAATATTTAAGCAAATAGAAAATTACCAAGACTGTTTGCAATTACAAAATCACATCAAAGAAATATTTAATTGATCTGTTGAAAGTCAATTGCCCTTTAATATTGATAAATGCAAAGTAATGACTTTCACGTTGCCTAAAGATATGATTGATTATACATATGAAATCGGAAACAGACTTTAAGAGAGGGCTTATACAAAAACTGATTTGGGTGTGGTATTCGAATTACTGCATATCATCCTCAAGGTAATGAGTTAGTTGAAAGATTTTACAGAACCCTAAAGACAACATTGATTGCCAGCTCTAATTCCAGGAATTGGAAGAGTGAACTTAATAATAATAATATGTTTATTTTCCTTTCTCCTTACAATTCAATTGCACAAAACATAATAAACATAGAACAATCAGGAAAACCACTAGGTCGTGCTCGAGCAGGCAGAAGCAGCTTCTGCCCCCCGGTTTAATACACTAACCTAGCCTAACGAGAACACGTTATTGCCGTAATAAATACCTAACACTAAAAGAACTAATCTAACTAAACTAAGCTTCTGAGCTAAAATAAAGTAGAGACGTTTGTAGACACTGCAATAAAATAAGTAGATAGGTTCCTACCTTGAAATGATAAAATGACAAAATATCATTGATAGTTACTGATAATTATAAAGATAAGTCGACATATGATTTTTAAACTGTTTTACCGTTAACCTTTGTTTTATATCCACAGGTACAGAATTGTAAAGCTTGGAAATGTTGTAGCTAAAAGACCTCTCGTAAAGACTGGTTTTATGAGAGGGAGGTGTTATGCAATTTTTGTTTCTAATATTAATATTATGAATATCTGACCGGAAGCTGATTTTGTTATATAAGTAACTTGGTGTCATGGTTAAAATTATTTGATGATATAAGCATAGAGTCTGTAGTTTTAGTCGATTGTTCATGTTCATCCATTTTAAGTCTTTTAATTTATGTGATATATGTTCCCTAAGACGTATTCCAAAAATATATCTGAGACACGAATTTTGAGTTCTTTGAATTCTATTTCTTGTCAAAACATCCAGGCAAGGGTAATACACAGGCGCACAATAAGAAAAATTTGACAACACAAGTGATTCACATAGTAATGTTTTTATTTTTTCTGACAGATACTTCCGATGGGGGTAAAGTAGTTTTAATGCTAAATAAGATTTTTGTATATATTTTGTAATTTGTGTAGTGAATCTAAATGTGTTATCAAAATTTAACCCCAGATTACGGGCGGCATGCGTAAACGGAATATTTGTGTCATTTATTTTTGCACTAAAATCTTCCACGATTCCGGCGACAGTTACTTTGTTACCAAATAACATTAACTTTGATTTATTTGGATTTAGGAACAAATAATGTTCTTTTGAAACCTTTTCAATAATTTTAAGATCAGAGTTAATTTTCGTTACTGCCTCTGCAGCCTTATCCCTATTAAATGACAGATACAATTGTGTGTCGTCTGCGTACATGTGAGATTTACAATGTAACAATTTACTACAGAAGTTACTGGTGTAAATACAGAATAGCAGAGGCCCTAGTATCGACCCCTGGGGAACTCCGACCTCAAGCGAACACACAGCTGAATAGTTATTATCTATTTTTACCAATTGGGTTCGATTTGCTAGATAATTTGCAATTAATTTAATTGCATTTTTACCCAGGCCAATGTAATGTAAAATAGCAACAAGTAGGCTGTGCTGAAGCGTATCAAAAGCTTTAGTAAAATCCAGCAGCACTAAAGCTGTAATTTTGTTACAATCAGTTGCTTCCAAGTTGTCATCCGAGACCTTCAGCAACGCAGTTGTACAGCTGTGAGCCCGTCTAAAGCCGGATTGGTGAGCAGGTAAAATATTGTACTTATTTAAATGTTCTGTCAATTACAAATACACGACTCTCTCAAGAATTTTTGATAACGTTGGTAATATACTAACTGGACGTGAATCTTTTGGTAATAATGGATCTGACACCTTAGGGATAGGAATTACATGGGCTAATTTCCATTGGGCTGGAAAGGTGTTTGTTATTAAACAGGTATTTATTATATGTGTGATGTAAGGAATAACATATGGACAGCAATACTTTAACATAACCAAGTTAATTCCATCAGCTCCCATTGCATGGGTTCTAATTTTATACAAAATGTCTGTTATTGTATTCTCATTTACTAGGCTGAAATCAAAACTGGTTGGCATATCTTTTAAAGTATTATTTTTATAATAATCTATTAAATGGCTATTGTTGTAATTAGATTTGGGTACACTGTCTATGAAATGATTGTTAATAATGTTAGGATCCTTAAGATGCGAGGGTAAGTCAGAATGTTTTTGTTTGTTTATATTTGAAGATTTTAATTCTTTCCAAATAGTTTTAGAGTCATTAGTTCTAAACTTTGAATTAAAATATGCCCTTTTTTCATTTTTTATAGCCACTTGTGTAGTTCCGCAGCTGCTTATAGTAGTCCCAATGCGCTGCTTTTTTCGTTCTTTTAAATTTTAATTTAGCTTTATCTCTCAACGATAATAGCAGCTTGATATTATCGGTCAGCCATGGTTTTCGTGGTTTTGATATTTTAGCAGTCTTATATGGTGCATGCAAATTGAACAAATCGACCAAACAATCATTGAAATATTGAACTTTCAATTCTACATGCTCAATATCGTAAATATTATAAAGAGGTACAGCTAGTAAATCATTGGTAAAGTTTTCAATATTAAAAGCAGTAAAATCGCGAAAAGTAATAGAAAATGGTAGAATTTTGTTATTAATATTTAAATTGCAGAAAACTAGTTCATGATCAGAAATATTCAATTCAATGCTACCGGAATTTGATACAACAGAAATATCGGAAACAATAATCAAGTCAATAAGTGATTCGGCTAATTCTGTGATCCTTGTAGGTTTCGTTATAACTTGTGATAATCCCAATGTATCAAGAAATGAATTTAAATATATTGTACTAGGGCTATCGACGTCAAGCAAGTTTATATTTAAATCCCCTAATATAACAAGCCTCTCACAAACGGGAATACAATTGCATACAGATTCTTCAAAATTTGTAATAAAATATTTATATTCTACAGTCTGAGGTCTATAAATTACCCCGTATACAGTAATGTCATTAGATGTTTTGACAGAAATCCATAATTGTTCAATATTATCATTACATTCCACCAATTTAAAATTTAAAGATTTAGATATATAAAAACATACACCTCCGGCTCTCCCAACCCTGTCTTTTCTTACAATTCTGTATCCTTCTATATTTACTAAATTATTAGAGATGTGCCGAGATAACCAAGTTTCAGTTATCGCTAAAATATCATATTGATTGATATTTTAGCGATAACTGAAACTTGGTTATCTCGGCACATCTTTAATAATTTAGTAAATATAGAAGGATACAGAATTGTAAGAAAAGACTTACAATCATTTTATTGGATGTATTGGATGTCACTAACTGCAGACCGGTTTCGACCTAGTTTTGGGATTGTTTTGAGACTACTGAGAGATGGTGCTAGTTATGCTCTACTGCGGTGGAACTTGACAGTGTCTATGAGGTGCGAACTCCGGATATTGAAGATATCACTTGCACTGCACTGACGAGACCCAAAACTAGGTCGAAACAGGTCTGTAGATGAAGGAGGCCTCGCATCTTCCTCGTAGCATTCGAGCACTCCAAGTCATTGTATTTTAGTGCTAACTGTGTTTAAACAAAATACGCAAATTTTACCATATAATTCAGCGCTCTTTGATCTGTTTTGGTTTAATTTGTTGAGTCCTTATTTATATAAGGCACTTGCAGATAGGTTGGAATATTATAATTCCTATATTTTATAATTTTATAAAATTTACTTCTGCTATAAAATTGCTTATTGAGTTATTTATTGTTACTATTTTTATATTAAGAAAGATACCTCTGGTATCTAGGTCCGCTGTTAATGGTATCTATGATAGAAGAATAATACTTCAGAATGGATACTTGTTTGATTATAATAAATTATACCAAATATTCATATTAATAATTCTTTTATTGATGTGGCTGAATCCACAGATACAATCAAGTTTCTTCGCAGTTTGTAAGAAGAATAATACCACCGGTTAGGTACTAAAAAGATTATAAGGCAACAAAATGGGCATCTCATTCTTCGGTATAACCGGAAGTGATAGAAAAATATAAATATTTTAGTTAAGAATACGATGAGAAACCTGTGAAAATGAAAAATCGTAACTGTACGGTAATATAGACAGTCCAAGGTCGCGGTGACATATCCTGTAAGTCTTATAGAATTATAGATTTAGAGAATACTTTGGCAAAGTGCCCTTTTAATCGCCAATATTTTAACTGATTAAAGTAAAAACCGCTTGATTTTCTGTACAAGAAAACGTCGGCCGTCAGCAGAGGAACCAAAAGCGGATTCAACGACAATGCAGAAGGTGCGATTGTAAAAGCAAACAAGCCAGAACGCTCGCATTTTTTCGACTTTTTTGTAAACATTATTCCTCCGCTGTCAATCGAAACAATCGGGCTGGTGGCGAGAGAATAACTAACCAAGTTAACACGGTCGGTGTCGCAACTATAATTCGTCTCAAAATGTCACAACTTTTAGAATAATTGAAGGAGACCAGCGCACCGATCTCCTTTTACTTTCGCGTGTGATAAGGACGCGAACAGAATGAGAATGTGCTGGATAAAGCGATAATAAACGACTTGGTACTTGTGTGGTAATGAGAGCAACAGCGGCGAACTCAAAAGATTATTACACTGTTATTATTATTTTTTTTGGCAGCGTTGCTTAGGTGCTTAGTGTAGTTATTTTAAAGCAATTAGGTAGTTTCTATGCCATTTACGAAGCTAATAACTGTAATTATTATTAATTATGCGTCAATTTGCATAGTGTTGGTGATAGTAAAACGTACTTTTTAATTGTCACCGCGACTGTTGTCCTTATACATGAAAAAATCTGAAGTTATGGGCGATTAATTTTATAACCTTCATTGACGATTGACTGATTAATCTTTTCTTCTCGGTCGATCAGCGTAAGATAAAGGAACGAACATATTGCAGAGATAAGGCAAATCCTCAAGCAACTAGTTAGAAATACATTTATTTGTTTTAATTATTCGGAAAAATTTTAAAGGTGATTGATATATCGGGTGGTCATGAGATCCGGCTCAGGCTTATAGCGTATGTGTTTATGAACCAATAATTTTGAAATTTGGAAAATATATACAGGGCGTGACAATAGCGCATCCGACTTCGATAACTGTAATTTTACGGCAGTTAGAAATTAAAAAAAAAACAACACAAAATTTTATAACTGGAAATTATTTTAGAATATACAGAGCGGACAAAGATTATTGTACAGGATTAAGTACCGTTTTTTAAAATCGAATGCTATAAATATCAGTACATTTTTAGAAACCTTTTTCTAGATCCCTTTCACTCCTATATTATTATTGACTGTCTCCCAATCATTTGGATATAGTGATTTTTTTTGTCACTACAGTCACCATTATGGATTTTATAATAATACTAATAATAATAAATGATCTTTATTTCAACAACGCAAAAATAACATTTAACTTAACAGATGTCATATTAATTACAAAAGAAAATGCATTATTAAAGATGTGAAGTTCAGTGGATGTACACTGTTCTACCACTTAACCTCTCATACTTCATGACTTCCTATTTGTGTGGCTCCGGCACCGGCATTGTCGGAGGAAATGGTTGTATGTCCGCGTTTTTTCAATGTGTAATCCCCTTCCGCACAAGCCCTGGTTTCTAGAATTAGGGGTTGTCTAATTTCTGTGGTGTTTATTTATGTATTTATAATAATATAATAATAATAATAACTTTATTTTTAACCTAATTTTATAATATACAGTAGTTATTCATTATTGTATAAATCCGCCTGATTTCGCAAGGAAATCGTTTTGTGTCTTAATATTTTACTAAGATATTATTATTAACAATATCAATGTACATATCGTATTCGTTACTAACTAACAACTAAAAACTAAAACTAACAAATAAAAGACTAATAATGAATTATTAATAATTATTATAAAATTATGGAGAATAAGTGCAATAATTGAATTAGGAGTTATGAGAATATTTGTTCAAATAAATATAAATTATGCATGATAAATATTGACAACTTTTTACAGAATAATTTGTAATTATTTATTGCTTTTATATATTCGAGAATAATATTATATATTTTTGGACCCGTGACGCCAAGAGATTTTTTGTACAAATTAGAATTTGGTCTAGGTGTAAAAAGCGCATTTCGTTCATTTTGCCTTGTATTGAGTATGTGGTTTGTTGGTACTCTTAGTTCCCTATTTCTGTAGATAAATTTTGCTACAGTAAGGATATATAATCCATTTAAATTGAAGACATTACTATCTAGAAAAAGTTGTTCTGTAGAATATCTTCGATTTTTCCACAGCATTACTTTAGTATCCATTTTTGAGTTATTTTTATATTTTTCAATTGCCTGTTATATGTCCCATCCCATATTATAATGCCGTTGGTAAGTATGGATTCTACCAACGATTTATATGTCATTTTTAAAATATTAATTGGAAGAATGTTGCGAAGCTTATAGAATACATGGACAAGTTTTCTTAGTCTTGTATTAAGATATTCGGTATGGTCATTCCATCTCATTGTCTCATTTATTATAAGACCCAGATATTTAATATTTGTAGTGTTCCCAATTACATTCTCGCAGTGCAGTTTATTAAGTCACATTTTTCGTGGAATTTTAAATTGTCAATTTTCGCTTGTAGTCTTGAACTATTGCCGAAAGTAATGAACTTTGTTTTTGCATGACTGAGACTTAACAAATTATTGTCCATCCAGCATTTAATTTTATACAATCTCTTTTCGCTTTTTTTAGTGATCTCAGACCACTTGTACCGTGGAATGTTAGAGCAGTATCATCAGCATATGCGATGATATCTCCACTTATATTTAATTTCAGCATGTCATTTATGTAAAAAAGGAATAATTGTGGACCTAAAACTGTTCCTTGTGGAACACCATATGTCACATTTTCTGGACTACTTAATGTTTTATTAATTTTTACTAAGACTTTTCTATTTGATAAATAGTTTTTTAAGCAATCTAATGCTACTCCTCTAATTCCGTATTTCTCCATTTTTTCCAACAATAGTTCGTGTGATATACTATCGAAAGCTTTAGCTAGATCTAAAAATATGGCAATGGATTTTTCATTTTTGTTAAGATGTTCATGTATTTTGTTTGTAAAATGAAATAAGGCGTTTTCCGTGGAGCAGTTTTGTCTAAATCCGAATTGCTTTGGCGATATTATGTTGTGAGACAGTGAATGGCTATAAAATCGAGAGACCATGCATTTTTCAAATATATTGGCTATATTACTAACTACAGATATTGGTCTATAGTTGTTTGTAACAAGTTTATCGCCACCTTTTTTAAATATAGGTGTAATAATAACTTGTTTTAGTGAATCTGGAAATTGTCCATTTTGGAATGAGAAGTTAATCAGATGTACTAGGATATTAAGAATATTAGATTTAATATTTTTAAGTGTTTTTGTGGTTATTTGATCTATTCAAAAAAATTCAAATCTGTTCCCATTTTGTGTAGATCCTAGAGGGCACCACATAAGAAATGTTTACGGTGTAAATGAGTTTGAATAATTATTATATCTCGACATGTTCTGGTTTTCGTTAATTAACTGATATTAAGAAAAATAGATAAACAAAATTGTAAAAAATGAATGTCACGACAATTTTTAAATGCCAAAAGTATTGTTGGCATCGGCGCTCACTACGTTAATATTTCCTATAATGATTTATGAGGGTGAATTTAAAATGCGATTTTCTCGAAGACGGTCAATTTCTAAGACTAATGACAAGTATACTTTTTTTCGGTAAAATGAGATAGGTTCGGGATTTTTTTATAGAAAAAGGGATAACGTTACGGGTAAAAAGTTAAGAGTACATTTGCACCTTAAACAATGCTTATGTGGCGCCTTCTAGGATCTAAAAATGGGAGCAGATTCCATCCCAAAAAACTCCCATTCATAAATTTTCACAACAATACATGAAAAACTTCAAAAGTTATGTGAGAAAATTAAAAATATAATATTAACTTTAACACCTTGTATCTCTGTTAATATCAACTTTTGTGCTAATGTAATATTTTAATGACTACCATTATTTATGGATGTACTATCAATAGCAGGAATATCGGGAGACAATTTTGGATCACCCTGTATGAGACTTATTCATTTCTTCTTTTTATGGGTTTTTCTATCACTGTTACCATCTGATCACATATTCAAAAATAATCAGAGGCTATATTTATTGTTTGCCAACTAATAGAAGTTATGGCAAAAATGAGCATAAAATATTTTTCTGACGTTTCGAAAAGCAAACCTGTTTATTTTCTCAAATTTACGAATGCAATTCAGACAAGAATTGCATTCATACCTTTGAAAAAGGAAACAGATTTAGTCCTGTATATTTCTTTCCTTAACATGTTTCATAACTTCTATAATAATTTGAACACAATCAGAAATTTGATTCCTCAGTTTTAGTTGTCGTGTTTACAAGAGATTACACCAAAAAAAGAAATTCCTATAAAATTCGCGATGAACATATCATTTCTTAAACAAAATTAGAAATGCCACGCGGGCGATATGTGTCTCGCGCCCACCCCGCCCCAGCGAGCCTCGCTAGGGAATGTCACCACTCGTCGCTATCCCTCCTTAACCTTTCATGATTAATACAATCAGGTGTGTTGCGAAAAGACGAATATACGAAGAGGGCGAAAGAAGATTATATATAAAAAAAAGTAAATTATAAATCAACGTTTGACAATCGGACGCCATTATAAACGGGGATGTCACCTCGTGGCTCATGGTATCATTCCGCGGATATAAATGTATTAAAATGACAGGTATAATGTATTGGAAACAGCGGTTTTAAAACGTGAATCGCGGATATGAAAAATATCCTTGTATCGAATGTAAAATGCCACGAATGCTACAAGCATATCGCTTTAACAAATTTTTATTCATAAATTCACTCGGGTGGAAAAAATATAGTTTTCTCTCCCCGACATCGATAATCTGTAATTAAGACAGCTAATTGTTGATATTTGTACCGATCGCAGAGATGGTACTGAATGTTTTAATTCTATATACATGCCAGATTATAATATGGGGACATTTGTGTGGAAGTCATCCAATTATATTCTGGAATCACTCCAGCTTTCTGAGCTAATTATTCTAATCTTCCATCCATTCTAATATTATGGTTACGTTCACCAACTTGTACATCCCCATCATTGGTCTAATGTCATAGCCTTCTTGACGCAATTTTTCTTGCCCATGAAGAACCTCTCAAGAAAATTTTTTAGTTATGTTCAATTTTAGAATCATTGGCATATATTCATCATATGGCCACATGGAGTCTGTTTTCTTAGACCGTTTGAATAAACAGCATCCAAGTATCAAATTTACAATGCAGACCGAGCAAGATGGAGCTTTACCTTTCTTAGATGTATTAGTGAAAAGGTCACACAATGGCAAGCTGTCCCACGGCGTCTACAGAAAGAAAACGCATCTCACACCATCTCACTACCATCCACAACAGAAGAGAGCGTTAATTAGAGCCTTGGTCTACAGAGCCAACACAATATGCGACGACGATGACAACCCCGAGGAACTACAGAATGTCCAACAAGCTTTAGAGAAGAACGGATACAATCAAAGCAATATACAACGAATAGGAAATAACCAGAGGAGAACTACAGAAGAAGAACAGCAACAACCAACAACGTATGCATGCCTACCTAACGTCGCGGGAGTCATAGATAGGCTGAAGATTTTATTCAAAAAGAAAGTAGGTGTACGGTTTCGAACAGTGAAGAAAATACAGCAGATGCTTCCCTCGCTCAAAGACCCTGTCCCGAAACTGTTATCAAAAGTTGTTTACCAGTTGAAGTGCACATGTGGTAAGAGCTACATCGGACAAACAGGACGGAGTATCCAGTGCAGAATCAAAGTACACCAGAGAAATACCAGATTTGGATACACAGATAGGTCGGCGATAGCAGAGCATGTCCATAATAACGAGAACCATAAAATCGACTACGAGGACGTCAATATATTAGACAGAAATACGCGCTATTATCCGCGAATCATTAGGGAATCACTGGAAATTATGAAAAACGTGAACAACTTTAACAGAGAGGATGGGTATCGACTTAGTAACACGTGGAGACTGATATTGCCAAGTACCAGCACCGTAGTATGTCATGGTCAACCAAACACGACGAATGAGCAGCGAAGCGAACCAAGCACGACCAATGAGGAATAAAACGAGGAGTGTAACAACAAATTCAGTCTTTAGAATCCTTCTGAAGAAGCAATTCAGAATTTCAAAAAGAAATTGTGTTTTGCACACAAGGTTTATGACAGTTGACCTACCTTTCATAAATCCATGTTGATCGATATACAGGGTGTTCCAGATTTAAACGGACACACTCTAGTGGAAGGTAGAGCACACTCAGCCTAGTTCAAAACACCCCTATACTTACCGTTGAATGTGAACCATTTTTGAGATACGGGGTGGGGTGTTTTATAGTTTTTGACCAAAACTTTAGTCCGTCATATTTTTGAAATGACTGCACATATTTAGATAAAATTTCGTGTACATGTTATACTCTTTTAGGTTAATAAATAGCTTAAGTGATTTTGGAAACCTTCATTTTGTTAATATGGCCATTGGGTCGTTAACATCACACTGCATATTATTTTTTGGTAAATGTTACTAAACTTTTAAAAAGCCTATGGACCAGTTTATGAAATAATTTCATAATATTTGATGGCACGTTTAAGGCTATTCTTCAATAAATATTCAAAAGTATTGAAAGACCAAATTTGACATTCTACAAATAACACAATCCAGTTGCTAACATCATTATTTTATTAATTTTAGCTAAATACCCCGCAGAAGGTTGTTATTCGTTTTTGTTTTGACATTCAGTGCTTCTAAGCTTTTTTAGTTTAATTTCATCCAAAATAACACACATTCCATTTCTTTCATAAATTTATTTAGAACATTAAATAATTGAAAAAAAACGGTGCAAATAATTAAAACTATAACAGGTTTTCAAAATGAATTCCCCCAGCGTCAATAGATTTTCGAGTACGTTTTAATATGTTTTTCATTGACCTATAAATCACTTCCGGGTTGTTTCTAATGTTATCACATATAGTAATATTTTTTTCAAGAAGCTGCTCTCGTGTATTGAACTCTTCATTATACACCTCTGACTTGAGATGACCCCATAAAAAATAATCTAGAGGTGTAAGATCAGGAGACCTAGGTGGTCAGTTTACCGGACCTCCGCGACCAATCCATCTGTTGGTGTAATGCTGGTTCAGATGATCCCGAACCGGTACAGAAAAATAAGGTCCGGCACCATCGTGCCCAAACCACAAACCCCTAGTATTAATGCCTTCTAATAAATCTTGCAAGATATCTCTAAGAAAGTTTAAATAAACCTCACTAGTTAGTCTTCCTTCAAAAATGTGTGGCCCTATTAGCTGATTATTGTAAATACCACACCACACATTAATGTTATGTCTGTATTGGGAATGTTTCTGAATCGGTGCATGTGGATTTTCGGTTGCACAAACATGCTGATTTCTACAGTTGTTAATTCCGTTACGTGTGAATTGGGCTTCCTCCGTGAATAGAACTCTCGATATTGTTTTTCTGTGAGCCAAAATTTACCTACAAAATGTCAAGCGGGGAACGTCGTCGCCGTCTTCTTGACGTTTCAGCATGAAACGGATACAAATTGTCCTTTTTAAATGTTCACTATACTCTTGTCTTAGGTACTGTTAACTCATCACATATTTTTCTAACACTTATGAATGGATTATTTTCAACAACCTGTAGTATTTGCTCTTCTTGTGGAAAAGCTCTGGGCACATGTTCATGCTTTGTCATTGACGGGAATTGTTCATGTTCCTTGTTAAATTGGTATAACTCTGAAAACGTTTTATGATCTGGTACACGGCGAGTTGGAAAACGCCTTTGATACTCTCTTTTTGCAGCTCTCCCATTTCCGTCGCAAAAGTCATAGACGAAAATAATATCTGCATATTATTCATTATTAAATTGAAATGGGGTCTTAAAATTTTTAGTTTTATAACTGTTTTTTTATCGCTTGTTCTAATAATTACTAAGAGCGAACAGCAATTCTTATTTGTAAAATTACACATTCGACATGTGCCTACTTGGGATTTTTAATGCAACAACGTCATGTGTTAATCGCATCGTTTTATTACTTTTTATTCCTGAAATAAATGGAATGTGCTTTATTTTGGACGGAAGAAACACTAAATGTTAAAACAAATACAAGCTCTTCTGCGGAGTATTTAGCTAAAATTAATAAAATAATGATGTTAGCAACTGGATTGTGTTATTTGTAGCATGTGAAATTTGGTCTTTGGATACTTTTAAAAAAATTTATTGAAGAATAACCATAAACGTGCCATCAAATATTATTATTATTTAATAAAAAAATATATATATGCAATGTAATGATATATGACTGATAGTCGAGAGGTAAGCGCACTAAAAGTTCCGAGTCCGATTCTAGGTCGTGGTAGTGGAAAATACTGTGAGAGGGATTTTTCCACTATATACGGATATTGGGTGTGTGTTCCTTGTCCCTAAATGTGTAGCCCCCTCCCACACAAGGCTCTTCTAGAGCCTTCCGGGATAAAGGGGGTCGTAATTACCTATGGTGTTATTATCATTATTATTATTATTATGTTAACGACCCAAAGAGCCATATTAAAAAAATGAAAGTCGGTCCTTGAATTTTTACAAAATCACTTAAGCTATTTACTAACCTAAAAGAGTATAATATGTATACCAAAGTTTATCCAAATATGTGCAGTCATTTCAAAAATATGGCGAACTAAAATTCTGGTCAAAACCATAAAACTCATCTCGCCGTATCTCAAAAACGGTTCACATTCAATGGTAAGTATAGGAGTGTTTTGAACTCATCTGAGTGTGCTCTACCTTCCACTAGAGTATGTTCGTTTAAATCTAGGACACCCTGTATATTGTACCAGAGACATGAGAATATATGGAGGAGCCAAGAATAAATTAAATTTTTTTTTCCAAAGTTACAAGTGATATTAATTGGCCTATAGTTTATTATCTCGTTCAAGTCACCTTTTGAATACAGGACATACACGTGAAGATTTCCACTTCTGAGGAAAATCTGCACTTCTTAATATTAGATTACAAATAATTATTAATAGCGTTTTGGCAAATACAGTCGCACAATCTTTTATAAGAAATGCAGAAAATAGATGAGGACCCATGGTCATAGTGGCTTTAGTTTTTTAATGGCCTCAGTTATCTGTTCCTCAGTGATAAGAGACATATTTAAGACATTGGAGTTAATCTCAGGTGTCATTAAAATTATCGACGCCGGAATTGGGAGATGTGAAGAATTTCAAGAAGAAGTCGGCAAAGCTATTAACAATTAATTGCGGGTCTCTATATAACTGCATATATAGCCACAGAATAATACAATATATGTTTTCTTTCTCATTTGGATACATTATACTGCTTACATTCTACTCTCTCTTCAAGTTCCAAGTTGATATTGCGTGCAATATCATATGGCGAAATACAAATGGACGTATGAAATAATTAGTTTGATATTCTGGGAATTTTCGCATAACCTTGGGTCAGAATTTAATTTCGAGAGATTTTGTATTGCGAAGATAAATAAGATACTTTCAAGAATTGCAGGGGCTTCTAAAATACCATTTTATAATCAATTTCAGCTTGCAGGCATCATAATTAAATAAACAAATTCTAATTAGTAGCGGATTAAAGTTTCGCCGACAAAGCTAGCATCATCTGGAGACGATTAAACTTTCAAATATACCAAATATTAATTTTAGAACAAAATCTATGATCGACGAACCTGTGTTGCAGTCCCAGAAAAATGCGGAAAGTTTGAGAGTCGCTGCTCTAATTTCGACTGATTATTTAAATAAACATTTAAGATATAGAACAAAATACTCATTAATATACATATTGCATGATGGCCGATGACAATTTCGTAGACAGTTCATGCGACTAAATCAGAAACAAAATTACCTCCATGTTTCTTCTTTGACGTTTAATCACATTTGAATGGAAAATAGAAAATGAACCGGTGCCTAATTTCCGTCCATATTTATTAGGGTCTCTGTAACACGTAAATATTTGTCGATGTTGATTTGGGAGCGAGCTATAGGGAAACTCGCGACGACATTAGCTGATCGGAGATTAAGGAGAATTGGTTAAATTGTTGACGGCAAACGTTTTGGAAATTATTTAATGAATAGTTGATAATACTTCGCTGGTACATAAACAATCTTTTAATTACTTAACTTTAGTTGGAAAAACCGAGGACATGAATAAAAACTATCAATCCCAATAGCTTGCTGCACACATGTTATCATGTTCTGACTGAATTTGCCAGTTTCCACATATTTTTGCCTTTTTATAATACTATTACAATACCACAAAATCACAATAAATCATTCAGAACCTAAAATAGAATGTCTTCTATATAATTTAATGTGTGTTTATCTTGTTCGAATCGACAACAAATAAATTGATTTCGGTACAAGATGTAGTCCCATTCAATCATTCTATTTTGGATTTTACAACATTCTGATGTGATTCTTACTATTAGACTAAAATTTAATGTGCGTTTTGAGCACGGAAAACATGATATTAAGTTTAGGAGCAGCAGGATGAATATAATAAATACAACAACGTGCAATTTTCCAATCCTAAATCACTGTTTTAAGTAATATCCATGCAAAAATAGCTTTTCTAATTGCACTCTCGCTGCAGAAAAATATATCTATAGTATGTTCAATTTTAGTATAATTGTCATAAATTCGATAGATTGATGATGATATAAATATATATATACAGGGTGTCTCACCGGGAAATGAATCGATCGATATAGAGAAAAAGTACGAATCAGAAAATTTTGAAAATTTAGATAATTACTAATGTCGGTATGGCCATTCCAACTAATATCATTACAAGCAGCTGGCACTTGCGCTTATACCGGAAGTCGATACCAACTTGCTTATTTCAAATAGAACACCCTATATATTCTAGGATTTTCGAAAAGAGCATAATATTCTGAGTCGAAAATATGTAACATTTCCTATGCCTAAACCTATCCGTTTCAGAGATATTTGACATTTTATAGAAAATTTGACAGGTGCAACGGTTTGCAAGAACCGTTATAACTTTCTTCGTGTAAAAGATCCTCATTTGCTTCTTGTCACATAAAAAGAACACAAGGAGAACTACGTTCTATAACTGAAATAAATTCAAACCGCGAAAACATGTTTAGGTCAAATGGAACACCCTGTATTTTTTTACGTCAAGTTGTGTAAAATTGAATTCCCTTTTTTCTGATATTAGCATTGTGGGGGTTAAAGTTACAACTTTTTGAAATATTTGCGATTTTATTAGAAATTAATGAATTGTTCTAATCATTTAATCAAAATAGCCATGATTAGATACAATCAGATATTATCTTATGTCAAAAAATGCCAGTAGGTTTAAATTACACCCACGAAGACTTTTTAAATTTGTTTATTATTTATGGAGAATGTGATAAAGTAAAATCAATAACTTGCAGCACATTTGCTACTCGATATCCAGAAAAACGGAAACCGTCACCAAACACTGTAAAACGCATACTGGAAAATTTTAAAAATTATGGTTCTGTCAAGGCAAAAATGCAAAGAAGAAGGCCTATTGTTGATGACGAAAACATTGAAATAGTCATTCTGGGATATTTTCATGCATTTCCAAGGATGTCATTAAGACAAGCTGCTTTGGAATCGGGACTATGCAAGGATTCAATTCACAGAATCTTATTAAAACATAAATTTCACCCGTTTTCATTCCATATGGTTCAAGGATTAAGAAACAGATTTCCTAAGAAGACAGAATTTTTGTGAGTTTATTCTAATAAGATCTGAAGGTCACGATTCTTATTTGGGAAATATTATATGGACAGATGAAGCAAAATTTACTAAAAATGGACTTCTTAATGGACACAATTCGCATTATTGGAGTGACTCAAATCCTCATATGTTCAGAGAGCGAAACTTTCAGGAAAGTTGGCAGTTCAATGTTTACTGTGCCATAAGAAATGATAGAGTGGTGGCATTACAATTTTATCAGGAAAATTTAAACGGTAAATTAAATTTTCTCTTCTGCTAATATGTATAGGTAAATTTTTTGTTTTTTTTTTAGATGAAAGATATCTGAAAATCTTACAAAATTTGAATAATAACTATTTAGAAAATTTACCTCTGGCCGAACATAGCACGAGGATGCTCCCCCACATAACGCATATTTAATTAATAATTATTTACAAGGCCTTTCTTATGGCCTCCTGGCTCGCCCGATTTATCAGTTCTGGATTATTTCATTTGGGGAACTATTAAAAATAAAGTTTATGAGAGCCCATTAACAACCATTGAAGATTGTATGCAAAGAGTAAGGAAATGCATTTCAAAACATATCACAGGATTCAATTAGAAGAGCTACCCATGAGGAACTAATCCGAAGGTGCGAAAATGTGTCGAGGTTCGAGGGCGGAATTTTGAGCAATTATTAAATTAAAATGAAATCATATTTTAAATTGATCTTATCTCTGCTATTTTAGTTCATGCCATATCTTCAATTCGATTAATACGCATGTTAGTGTTATTTTGCGTTTTTGTGGATATCGAGTAGCAAATGTGCTGCAAGTTCTTGATATTACTTTATCACATTCTCCATAAATAAGAAACAAATTTAAAAAGTTTTCGTTGGTATAATTTAAACGTGCTGGATTTTTTGACATAAGATAATGACTGATTGTTTCTAATCATGGCTATTTTGATGAAATGATTACAACAATCCATGACTTTCTAATAAAATCGCAAATATTTCAAAAAGTTGTAACTTTAACCCCCACAATGCTAAAAGAAAGGGGGAATCAGAATTCAAAAAGGGAATTCAATTTTACACAACTTAACGTAAAAAAAATACAGGGTGTTCCATTTGACCTAAACAAGTTTTCGCGGTTTGAAGTTGACAAAATGTAAGGCGAAAAACGGAACACTTGGTATGATATTATTTAATTTATTTCATTTGTAGAACGTAATTCTCCTTATGTTCGTTTTGTGTGAGAAGAAGCAAATGAGGATCTTTTACACGAAGAGAGTTATAACGGTTCTTGCAAACCGTTGCACCTGTCAAATTTTCTATAAAATGTCAAATATCTCTGAAACGGCTAGGTTTTGGTATAGGATATGCTACATATTTTGGACTCAGAATTTTATGCTCTTTTCGAAAACCCTAAAATATATAGGGTATTCCATTTGAAATAAGCAAGTCGGTATCGACTTCCGTTATAAGCGGTAGTGCCAGCTGCTTGTAATTATTTTAGTTAGATTGAACACACCGACATTAGTAATTATCTAAATTTTGAAAATTTTCTGATGCATACTTTTCTCTATATCGATCGATTCAGTTCCCGGTGAGACACCCTGTATATTTGTTCGCGGTGTACGCCCTGCAAGTACGTGGTTATGACGAGCACTAATTCTAGATACTATGAAATTAATTTGATTTGATGGGTTAATACAGCCAAGACTATTGTGTAAAATTTTAAAGAGGAAAATTATGAAGTTAGCAATCTTTCGAGTGCTGAAACTTTTTAAGTCAAAAATTTCCAGCAATTCAGTTTGTGGAAATATTCTAGGTAGATATTCACCGTTAAGTGTGAACACAGTAGATTTTAAGAACCTACGCTGAATTTTCTCTAGTTGTAGAATATTGCAATTGTAAATTAGACTCCACACACTCGAAGCGTATTCAAGAGGAGATCTAACGAATGTCACATAAAGTAGCCGATGAGTGGAAATATTTTTAAAACCTTTATAGTTACGCATCACGAAGCCAAGGCTTTTAAAAGCAGAGGCAGTGGCCATTTCTACATAATTTTGGATCGAAATAAACTCCATGGTCTTTGATGAAATCAGGCCTATGTAAACTTTCGTTGTCAACATTATAATTAAATATGTATATATTAGTTTTTCTGCCAAATGACATTACATTACATTTTCTAGCATTAAGAGGTAAATAGGTGGCACTTCACCAAGTATTAATGGTATTTAAGCAGTCTTGAAAATTAACACAGTCATCAATTGAGTCAATCAATCGATACATTTTTAGATCATCTGCGCACAGGAGGAAATAAGTGTTAATAATATCGTTAATAAACATGACAAAGAAAAGTGGACCAAGTATCGACCCCTGTGGCACGCCGGATTTTTGCAAGAAATTGTCAGATTTATAACCCCGGTACTTAAAAAATTGACGTCGATCCTTCAGATATGATTCAATTAATTGTAGTAACGACTAAGAAAGGCCGAAGGTATCCAGTTTACTAATCAGAGTATTTAGCTTGTCACTAGTTATGGAGAAATACGTGTAGATAATATCAACTTGACCACCTCTATCTAGACTTTCACAAAAAATAGTGCTTTATGCACAAGCTTTGTGGCAGTTGACCTACCTCGATAGATATTATGCCAGAGAGAGAGAGGAGGAGTGAAGAATTATTTCATAAATTTTTCCAAATTTACAAATGATAGTAATTGGTCTATAGTTTATTATCTCAAGTCACCTTTTTTGAATACAGGGCGCACTCGTAAAGATTTCCACTTCTGAGGAGAATTTGCACTTCTTAATGTTAGATTGTAGATAATTAATAATGCTTTGGCAAATACAGTCGCACAATCTTTAATAAGGTATGCAGGAATAAGATCGGGACTCATGTTCCTAGTGGCAATAGCCTTAATTATCTTCCTCAGTGATAACAGACAGATTTAAGACATCGGAGAGCATCTTAGGTGTGTCGTTAAAATTATCGACGGCAAAATTGGGAGGTGTGAAAGATTTCGAGAAGAAGTTAGCAAAGCTATCAGCAATTAATTGCGGGTTTTCGATAAGATGAAGGGATGGATATAGAATTATTTTTTGTTTTAGTAGAACTCAGAAGTTGTTTGGGTTGGCCTGAATGTTATTTTGAATATTGGCTAAATATGACTTATATGCATTATCGATATTTGACTTAATTTTTTAACTTAACCTTGTAGAGAGTGCCATGTAATTTGTATCTTTTTAGCACTTTTTCTTTTTGCTTAATATCGTGTGTTTTACAAGATATTTCTACTTTTTTGAAATATAATTCATGATATCTCGAAAACTAAAAATGACACGGATCAAATTTTACACATGAATTGAATAATGCATTGCGGTCGGTTATATTTCAAGAAAAAATTAAAGACTTAAGATATTGTAGAGAAAACATCAAAAATAAATCAGAGCAGAATCAAATCAACTCTGCTAAGTCTATTAAGGGGGCGAATTTAGAAATGAAAACATTGATTTATATCAGCAAGGGCCGTGACACGATTTTACCCAATTAGCCGATTTGATTATTTTATGAATGATATGTGCTGCTCATACTAACCGATGCACTAACGATACGACATTCCGAGCAGTCCTCGTCTCACAGCTCCGTAGCTCGTTATATAAAATCAGTTGAATTGTATGTCATATCGGCTGGGAAAATAAAAAAACTGAGATAAAGGAAGTGCAATGTTGACTGCATTGGTGGAGAGTGAGAAATGTCTCCTGCGAAGGGGAATGCGACGACGCTAAATATTTAAATTTGGAATATATGGACGGTCACTTTGATAATTATAGTCTGTTTAGAAAAGAAAGTGAGTAATAAAACTCCACATTTATTGAAACTATAATTGTTCGATCATCCCATGATCTTAGATTGTGCGCAGGACAAGGACAATTTGCTAGGGATTAAATTTTTATGGCAGACAGAATTTACCCAAGAATTGTCCTAGTGCGGGTATTTCCCATTAAATTTCTCGAAAAGTACAAATTACCAGTTAAATACACAAGGAAATATTTAAAACTATATACAAGCTCTTAGAGGACTTGCATCTACAATGAGGTTTTCTTACTTCCTCCCATTCCTAAACAGACTATAGTCGCTCACTGCATTATTCCTTCAGAATATATCAAGTTCTTATTATTTCTATTTGCAAACAATAATTTGTTATTAATGGTATTAAAACATGTCCCAGCAGATAAAACAATTTCATGCAGCGGTGCGTATAAAAATTGCGATTAACTTGAAATTTCTAAGTAAATTTTTGGCAAATAAAAATCGGCATTCAGGCCACGGTTAGTCCTCTTGTCACGTCTTAAGGTGATAAATAAATCGCTGTTGGCGGAGTTATTCGTGAAATGGAGTGAAACTGGTAGCTGGGAAGGTGTGAGACTTTAACAGCTCAGGTGTGGACATGTTAGGGTTTAACAAAGAGACCGACAACATTAAGTGTATGCCGATTGCGGGCCGACAGTCGCGCTATTTCAAGCATTATAGGATCTCTTCCTTCGTAAACGCGAACTGGGGTATTCTTCCTCGGCATCCTAGGCGTCTTGTGAATTTTGCGTTAAGATATTTAATGAACAACAAATATCTAATATATAGTTAGTTATTGGCTTAAGTCGGCTTAAGAAATCAAGCAGAAAATCTTCAACGATCCAATCTCGCCCTCCACTTGACATGTGTAAGATGTTCAGTTATCTTGATGGTAGAGATTCATTCATATCCCTATGTTACATATTTAACTTATGTTTTGAAAAAGGTTTCTTTCCAAACATGCTAAAAACATCAACTCCTCCTCAAAGAAACTATTGTAATACCTATTTATAAAAAGAGAGACGCAAATGATGCAAATAACTATAGGCCTGTGTCATTGCTTCCCATCTTTTCAAAGATAGTTGAAAAATGCTTGGCAGAGCAAATAGCGAACTACTTTGAAAATAATAGCATCTTTTTTAACAAACAATTTGGTTTTAGAAAATCAAAAAAATACCATCTCTGCAATTCTAGATCTGCTAGAACAGATTGTGGAGGCCTTTGAGAGTCGGGAACATGTGTGCACTATATTTTGCGACTTAAGTAAAGCATTTGACTGCGTCTCACATGAAGGACTGCTAGAAAAGTTAAACAGTTATAAGTTTTGCCATAATAGTGTTACAGTATTAAGATCATATTTAACCAATAGATATCAAACCGTTAAAATAAATAATGAATATTGAATAATATATGAAACAAAAATAATACGTGGGGTTCCCCAAGGTTCAGTACTTGGGCCCCTACTATTTTTAATATATGTAATGATTTCCCAAATTCAAATCAATTTGCAATTGAATCCAGATAAATGTAATTTCTGTAGAAAGGAACTTAAATATCTAGGCCACCTAGTATGGATGCTGCTTGTTTTGCTCGGGTAGCTGGTTTGGAGATTATTCCAGGGTTCAATGTTAATATTAATTAAAATCCAGATCCAAAATAAGACATTTATTCTCCTAATAATTATATGTACAGTGTGGCCGTATCTTTTATGACTTAGGTTGCAACAATCTTGTTATTACATAAGTACATCATAGTAATCGGAGAGAGAGAGAGTGTAACATATTTCCTCTATGTACGTCGTCGTAACCCCAATTCTCTAATCGAAGTTAAAGGACATAACAGACGCGACAAAGAAATCTGTTTCAGGAGAGATCCAGTTCAATACACTCGAATCAATCTGAGAGGAGGTCCAGTTCAACGCACTCGAATCCTCCCTAACAGATACTTGGCCAGCGGCTGCCACGGCGCCGGAGAAGCTTGATCTTCCGGTTATCCCAGTTCAATACACTCGAGAAAGGTGAAAGCCAAGCTCTGAATTTACTGGTTTCTGGCTAGCTATTTTATACCCAAAAATCACGGTCACGTGGTTTGCACACGGCACGCAATGCACACGGCACGCAAGTTGCGGCCTGGTGAAGTCAGAAATAAAAGTTAAAAAAAAGAACTAATCAGGTATTGAACTAATCTAAAACTGAACTACTTGATTAAAATAAGTTAAACTAGAATAAAAGTATACAGTATTCCTGTAGTATTGTATACTTCATTACACACTCTAGTGACATACTTTTTGCAGAAGGCACAACTATTTCGGTTCAAAATAATAGTATCGAATAACTTTCAGCAGTGGCATGTAAGGTGGAGTCAAGAGCAGAGCTTTGGTTCAAAGCAAATAAACTCACATTAAATCGAAATAAAACAGTGCATATGATCTTCTCACTACGTGATAAAATACGATACAGTGTTCCTGATCCCCAGGAATCAACAAAGTTTTTGGGAGTTTATGTTGATAATAAATTGACCTGGCATGAACATATAGAAAATTTATCAAGAAAATTGTCAAAAAATACATTTATTTTGTCAAATCTAGCAAATGAAGTAGGTAAAGAGGCTCTAAAAAATGTATACTTTGCACTATGCCACACTTTGCTTCCCTACGCTGTTCTAGTATGAGGACAAGCGTCAAATTGAACCAGAATTTTTGCTCTACAAAGATGAGCAATACGTATAGTAGCCAACTTAAATTATAGGGATGACTATATATTTCGTTTGTGATCAGTGTACAGAGAAATTTTAAATAATAATTAAGGTTTCACGACATAATTAAGTTATTGCTGGCACATACACAGATTGATTATGCAATCTAGATGTACTACATAACATTAACGATTAATATCGGACAGAATTGCCTCTGGAACATGTATACCATTTAAAGTATTGTATAGTTCATCAACTCTCAAACTGACATCTTCGATTTGCTATAACTATTTCCAATTCCTATTGCACTAAGAATGGCAAAGCTCGATGAAGTCGAATTTTCTAAAGTTGTAAGTGGGTAATTTATTTTTAGAAACTTGTAAGTCAATTATCGACAATTTAATACCTGTACTAACAGCCAAGTTATGGAATTTACTCGGTAAACGCTGCTTTTTCCTTTGGATTAATCAATCGATCCCCTCTTTACGGTCCAATTAAAAATCAGCATGTAACCTTGTCGCTTATCTCGAAACAGACTATAACAGCAGGAGGAAACGTAGCCGAAAACAAAAACATGACTGGCCTGCTCGAATATATGTGTCGTGTGACATTTTATGAAAAATAGAATTAGCCGAGGAATTTGAACGGTAGCGACATAGCAACTCGGAATTCCACGAAATCAAGATATTGCCTATTGATTATGCAAGATCTCAGATACCTCCAGAGTTGGCTCGTATTTAACATCAATGGGGCCAAAAACAAAGACATCCTGCTACGGTTTCTGGTTAATCTAAGACTATCAACAATATTACTTTGTTGATTTCAAAAGAAATGAACAAGATAGGTATAAAATACTAGTAGCTATATATCTTCCAGCGTTCTGCGGCGTTATCGACTCAAGAAAAACAGCTTGTGGCTAACGAATTTGTTAATAATCAAGATTATAAAAAACTGGTGTTTCCCGAATGTTTATTAGTAAATAGTAAGTTCATAATAAGTTTTAAAGAAAAATGAACAATTCTCAAATAGGTGAATTTTTTAAATGCACAGAATCAAGCTATACTTGTAGTCGTACAAGGAGAACAATGTTCAAGGTAAAATGACACCAGTGTATGGTAAATCAATCGTGCTTTAATGCCTGATCAAGCTTATTCCTGACCACTAGACGTTTCACAGTAGTTTGCCTGAAGATGGTAAAAATATTGTCGAAACGTTAGGCGACATATGCTTGATTTCATGTTTGCTATGCCACGTAATAGATTTTATCAACAGATTTTTTTTATCGTAAAATATTTCTATAAAAATAATAAATGTGTAGTAAAGTAAAAATACCTACTACGAAAGTCCAGTATTCCACTGTTTCCTATGAAAAGAACTACAGTGCAGGGCTGTTGTATATCGGCAGCCGTAGACTAGTTTCGAGCTTGTCAGCTCTCATCAGTACAACATAGGCGAATGCACAACTTTACTGTTCCTCTAGCCATCAATTAACAGTTTGGTCCACACTATAAAGTTTAGGGTCCCGTCTCTTTTACTCAGACAAATCTAGATATCTTAGATTTAAGAGAGTCATTCACGTGACCTAAAAGACGGTTAAAAAAACAGACAGAAAAATAAACACACACTAATATTTTTTCCTTTTTCGATATTGGCACAATTATTAAAATTTATGTCTTGTTGAAATTAGAGCAAATGAAATGTAGGTACTTAAGCGTGGCAGCGTCTGTCGACAGACCTATTCTTTACTTCTATTCCCCGAGTAATTTGACTCTCTTTTAACATCTACTCTAGATGGCATTGATCAATCAATAAACTTGTCCAAGAAAGACATCAGCTCGGTCTCCCGCCTCGCAGGGATGTGCATTTTTTAGTGAGCGAGGGTGGATTTTTTGTAATTCCTGATCTAAATTCAGCCTGCGTCCTGTAGCGGCTAGTAATGATGGATAAATGCCCACAAAATGCCCTTTTATTATAGGCTTTAGTCAAATGACCACCGGCCGTAAAATTTGCTATCGTCGTGATAAATGTAGGAAAATATTGAATTTAGATTCGGGAAATGAGAGAAATTTGTTTCGAATCGAATTAAATCCGACAGGGCAGAGAACCGACCCAGAAGCACGCGTATCATTCGACTACCATAATTTTTATCGACATTAGAAAAAACTTAATTGAAGAACATTTTACGAAAATAGGGAATAAGGACAGGATATTTGTCCCAGCAAATGTTTTAATTGCTTATAATGTTAGAGTCATTTTATATTTTTAATAAATGTTTAGTAAGTAAGTAGAGTCCTCCTTCTTCTACCCTTCTATTATTTTTTTACGTATTCTTGCGTTTTTTGTAAACATCAATGTATCCAAATTTATTTAGGCTGGACAGTTTTCATTGGAGCCTTCCCGCGTATTGGCTTGTGTAACAATATTTATTTATTTTGGTTACGACTACCCTAACAGAAATCCAATTAGAGGACAGGAATTTTACAAACATAAAAAAAAACTAAATAATAATTAAAACTAAATAACTTGACCAAAGTAAACAATTAAGTGATAATAAAAATTAACAAAATAAATATACAGGGTTACTGGTAATTCGATGTGATGGGGCATGAGCTAAGGAGTAAATCTAGCCCTAACATACATTATGCAAAACTCAATAGTTTTTGAGATATTTCAATTTTTTTGTTTTTCTCAAAAAAGTAGATCTTAATGTCTTAAAAGTTAATTTCCGAAAAATCTACTCGACATTTTAACTTTTTTTTTGCTGGATTACTTGTCCAATATTATAGATATCCGTTTGGAATGAAAAATATCCGGAAACATTTCGATCATGTGAACATTTAAAATAAAAACTTGTAAAATTTTTTTTTTAAATCACATGAAATTTACCTATTAGGTTTTTTCAAAAAAATATTAACGTAACACGCGTATAAATTATTATAAAAACTGCCTTATTTCAATAGCTATCTAACAAGGTACAAATGTTCAATGTACCCTTAATAGTTCTAAGAAAATACTAGTAAAAATAACACAAGTAGTACGAATTTTATTTTTAGATAAACAGTAAAAAACATTTTAAAAGTAGAGTTTAATTCTTCATTAATTTCAAAGTTGTACTTTATTTTTTATATGTCTTGCTCAAAATGAGAGCCCCTATTCCGTATACAGACACGGCAGCGTCTTCTTATTTCCGTCCTTGTTACTCTGGTTGTCAGATTATGCCTTATGTGTTGGGCAGCATCGACTATCCGTTATCTAAGGTTTTCTATAGTATTGACTGGTGTGGCATAGACCATACGACCATCGACCCCATACGTAATAATCAAGGGGTGTTGTCAGGGCTTCGCGCTGGCCAAGGTATTGGGCCCGCTCTTCCAATCCAACGGTTAGGAAAACGTTGATCAAGTAACTGTCGTACTGTCAGCCGATAATGTGCTGGACAACCGTCGTTCTGAAACATCATTCGCTGTCTGACGGCGAGAGGTACATCTTCTAAAATCACCGCCAGATCATTTCTTTAAAAATTTTCATAGATTTCCCCGTTTAAATTTTGAGGAAGAAAGTGTGGCCCTATTAAATAGTGGCCAATGACTCCCATCCACACATTAATAGAAAACTTCATTTGGAAACTAGTTTCACGTGTTAACTTGGGATTTTCCTCTGCCCAATAACGTATATTGTGGAAATTTGTTATACCCTCGCGATTAAATTTCGACTCGTCCGTCCATAAAATACTTGTTAAAAAATTTGCACTTTCTGCATCTGAATTTAACATAAAACGGCAGAATTCCACTTTCCTTCCAGGATCACCTTCTTCCAAGCCTTGGACAGGGGTATAGTGGTAAGGGTGACATCCAACTCTACGTATCGTAGACCAAACTTTCCATTGTGACGCTCCGGTTAGTATTGCGACTTTATTAGTTGAAATAGTTGGGTCTTCCTCAAAATACCTCAATATTTCTTCCTCATCATCTGGTTCATAAACGGGAGGAGCACCAGCGTCACTTCTTCTACATTTCGCGGAGCCAGTTTCAGCGATATTTCGATATGCCGTACTGAATACACGTGCATTTGGTAAGCGGCGGTTAGGCTACCAAAGACCATATTCTCGGCGAGCTTCAGCAGCGTTGCCGCCACAGTATCCATAGACAAACAAGATATCAGCGTATTCTGCGTTGGCATACGCGGCCATAGCACAGAAAATACAATAACAACAACTAATAACAACAACTATGAGCAAAATCAAAATCTTCGATAACTAATTTAACAAGACCAACAAACTTAAGGGACACGGAAATAAGAATGTCAGTTAATGACATAAATGCACAAACGTCAAAGTCAAGGACTGACTGACAAATGAAAATGAACGATTAGTTGTTTAATAAATTCTGCCACCAGCATTATCTTTACTAATTTTTTATTAGAACTATCAAGGGTACATTAAACATTTCTACCCAGTTAGATAGCTATTGAAGTAAGGAAGTTTTTATAATAATTTGTACGCGTGCTACATTAAAAAATAAAGTACAACTTTGAAATTAATGAAGAATTAAACTCTACTTTTAAAATGTTTTTTACTGTTTATCTAAAAATAAAATTCGTACTACTTGTGTTATTTTTACTAGTATTTTCTTAGAACTATTAAGGGTACATTGAACATTTGTACCTTGTTAGATAGCTATTGAAATAAGGCAGTTTTTATAATAATTTATACGCGTGTTACGTTAATATTTTTTTGAAAAACCTAATAGGTAAATTTCATAACTGATTTAAAAAAAAAATTTTTACAAGTTTTTATTTTAAATGTTCACATGATCGAAATGTTTCCGGATATTTTTCATTCCAAACGGATATCTATAATATTGTACAAGTAATCCAGTAAAAAGAAATTTAAAAATGTCAAGTAGATTTTTCGGAAATTAACTTTTAAGACATTAAGATCTACTTTTTTGAGAAAAACAAAAAAATTGAAATATCTCAAAAACTATTGAGTTTTGCATAATGTATGTTAGGGCTAGATTTACTCCTTAGCTCATGCCCCATCACATCTCCAAAGGAATGAATCGAATTACCAGTAACCCTGTATAATTAGTATAATCCTAAAAATTGTAAAGTAAAATTAGGAACATGAAATCTAATGCAACTAAGAATTTCAGAACAATCAACAGTGCTATTTAAAATCTTAAAAAGGAATACAAGAGAGTGATACATACACCTGATGTAGTTGAAGATCAGTTGTGTTGAATCTATATAATAAATCACAATGTGGAAAACCTCTCACCGGATAAATTCCAGAACTTTTGAACCAAAGGTATTTAAGAAAACGTCTCTGAGGTTTTCAATGCTATATTTATGATTTTCGTAACTAGGACTCCATACTATTAAAGCATATTTAAGTCTTGACCTCACAAAAAAATTAAAGAGAAGTTTAAGTATATTTTCGTTAAATTTTTTACAATTACGGACAATGTAGCCTAAATTTTTGAAGGAATTAGCTGTGACTTGATTGATTGGCTAACAAAAGATAACTTTGAGTTGAATATAACTCCTAGATCTTTGAGAGGACTACAACTCTTTACGTCAGTATTAATTGGATAGATAAGTTCTATTGGATTTTGTGCACGAGAGTATGCCATACAGCTACACTTTCATATAATGACAGAAAGGGACGGAAGATATCGAAAGTACCAGGAATTATTGTGCTAGACTGTACATGTATTACATTACATGTATTCCCATATGTAAAGGAAACTCTTTGGAATTGTTTGTACGTGGGAAAAATGAGTAACGCTAATTTTTTTCCATTACATATGGAATGTGTTTTGTGCTGCTGCTTTTCTTTCATAATTCAATGGATAGCTCAGTCAGCAAAAGAGGTACCCCTACTACGAAAATTCATGTAAAGTAATCAATTATTTCCCTACGTTTGGAAAACAAAGTTTTTCTCCAACAAGTCCTGTGTTAGATTCCAACTGTGGAATCCAGCTTCAGATTTTTTGTTGTATTGTTATGAATATTAAACGTTAATAATTTATTTTTACACATGTACAAGTCATTTAAAATTTCGGAGTGATAATATCAATTAGTTGGACGTATACGTATAATAAAAAATATTTTATTTGTATTTTTAAATTACATTTTTCAAAACATGTTTCATCTAATTTCTGTGGTGTTTATTTATTTATTATTATTTATCCCTATATATAATTTTTGCATTTTTTTGCCATTTTACTTTAGTTACCTTTTCGTTTTCTATACATTGCCAACCAACTTTTCCATTTCCAAGTCTGTATTTACTATAATGCATATATTTGCCGCTGTGAAATATTGTACTCATTACTCTATATGTCATACGATCAACTGAAACGGATTTTGGGACTTTTACAGCAGTTTTATTTTGTAAGAGCTGAAATTTTACACTTACGTAAATGTCCGGTGCAAACGTAAACTCCATCGACGTTCCCCTAAAAATCTGTAAAACAATGTGTGTAATACTTAGAAAACATCTATTTCACAACCTATCCGGCACGTAATCCGACACGACACTTAATGTATTTTTGCAATTAAACATTTCCATTTTTTAAATCAGATAATTACAAATTTGTTATTGTGGATATTTAAGTTAACACTATTCGTATTTTGGTATTTGATTGAGCCAAAAATCCGAAATCAAAACTGCACAAATGTGACTAATATCTCGTATTATCTTGACAGATCTCAAAATTCAAACATCAATAGCACTGGCAATGTCTTTAACTTGCCATCTTATCACGATAAGATTTGTGTTTTAATGGAACACCCTGTATATTTTTTTATTTTTATAGAATCTCTTTGGAAGCTGATTTCAAAGACCTATGCTACTTATAGAGTTCATAAGTTTAGAGCTACAGGATTTGAAAATGAGATATATTTTGAAGTTAAATAATTCTTGTTTTATTGTTATATTTTACAACAAAATAGCAACAGAAAATAGTTTCGTATTTATAAATCATGAATTTATTCCATACTTTATTTATTATACACAGTCAATATCAAAATGGCATCGTGAACGCGTATTCTATTTATAAAATGTTCATAAAAAATTATCACAATTGTTATAATTTTCCAAATGAAGCCGGCAACGATGCGCCCAATTGAACATCGCCCATCCAAATAAATATCAAACAGTCCGTTTTTGTTTTAGTCAGCCGTTGAAAGGTGTCTCAGGTGCAAAATTGAGTTCAAAGTGCCAGTAAACACCTAAAACAGACGTTAGAGACACCATTTGTTTGGAATTCAACTGGCAATTACTACGATCATTGGATTGATGAGGATTTATGGCCGGCATCGCCTGTGAACACCATATGTGACCGTCAGCGCATTTCAAGCGACACAGAAATACCAGTTTTACAATATTTTATATTGTTATGTTTATGTTTGGAAACGGGAAATCTCTCCGCGGCCTCGGCTATAAATTAAATCATTTAATTTAAAATACACAGGAATCGTTTTGTTTTTATTAGAAATGATAAATATGCATGTCCGGGCTTTATTGGACAATTAAAATTTTTCGAATTTCCAACGGTACCGCAAGCCTGTAAATGTAAGCTTTATAAAACTTTTATTCTAGTAAGTAACACAGAACAAAAAATGCTCATAAAATGTCGTTAATGTTTAGACTGTCCATAAAGTTATAAAAATAACATTGTGGTATTTTTGTGATTGATTTTAAAATAGTAGATTAAAGTTATAATTAGTATGTTATTATAAGGACTAATTATTGTAATTTAATGATTAATAAATAATTAATGAAAATGCTGTTGCAATTATTGGACCTACGTTTGGGGGTGTTTTCTGGAGGGTCTAAACACGTAACAATTATATGAAGTAGTAGCATTATTTCTTCTTCTTATTTTGCCTGGTCTGCATCCCCCGAATTCTTGCCTTGAATATTTGGGACACCCTGTATAGCTTTTCGTGCAAATCGTCAACGTAAAACTCCTTGTATTTTATTGTGGCTAATGTAATAAAGTTAGCAGATTTTCCCTCAAGGATATTGCAAGACGACCTACAAAAATATGTTAATTAAGTCATAATGAAATCTAATTTTCTGTAACAGCCAACCCGGAAAACATCAGCGATCAGATCACGATGCCCGTATACGCAGCCAAACGTACCGATTTACATTTGTAAAACAAGCGAGAACACGAAAAGTCAACAGTAAGCAGGAAATTCTTGGTCTAGAAGGCCGGGTGATCGATGAGGGCGAAACAAACGAGAGTCGCGAATGTCGCTGGCAAGTGACCAGTAGCCAAAATACTGTAATTCCCTACATGATAGATACTGACCCGGGCAGCGGGCTAGATGATTATTTGAGATGGTTTCCATTGGGGAGGGCATTAGGCGTTCGATTTGGTCCGCTGTGAAAGACGCGTATTAGCTAGATGGACCGTAACTGTACGAATTGCAGAATTCCCAACATAAATTGAATTTTCACTAGACTGCATTCTGGTAGAGACACTTATACTTTCCATCTCGATCTGCCGATTTAATTAAATCAAGGAAAACAAGACCTTATTATCATTTTTCGGGCCTAGTAAACAAATTTGAACGTGAAATTTTATTGCGTTTTAATATTCGAGTTTCTATTTCTCTCATAATAAGGAAGTCATATACAGTGTTACTCACTATAGAGGGTGTCTCATCGGGAACTGAATCGATCGATATAGAGAAAAGTGCGCATCAGAAAATTTAGATAATTACTAATGTCGGTGTGGCCAATCCAACTAAAATAATTACAAGCAGCTGGGCACTTCCGCTTATACCGGAAGTCGATACCAACTTGCTTATTTCAAATGGAATACCTTATATATTTTAGAGTTCTCGAAAAGAGCATAAAATTCTGAGTCGAAAATATGTAGCATATATCCTATACCTAAGCCTAGCCGTTTCAGAGATATTTGACATTTTATAGAAAATTTGACAGGTGCAACGGTTTGCAAGAACCGTTATAACTTTCTTCGTGTAAAAGATCCTCATTGGCTTCTTGTCACGTAAAAAGAACACAAGGAGAACCAAGTTCTATAACTCTATAAATTCAATAATGTCATACCAAGTGTTCCGTTTTCCGCGTTACATTTTGTCAACTTCAAACCGCGAAAACTTGTTTAGCTCAAATGGAATACCCTGTATTTTTTTACGTCAAGTTGTGTAAAATTGAATACAATTTTTTTTTCTGATATTGTAATCATTTCATCAAAACAGCCATGATTAGAAACAATCAGTCATTATCTTATGTCAAAAAATGCCAGCACGTTTAAATTATATCAACGAAAACGAATTAAATTTGTTTATTATTTATGGAGAATGTGATAAAGTAATATCAAGAACTTGCAGCACATTTGCTACTCGATATCCACAAAAACGCAAAATAACACTAACACTGTAACATGCGTATTAATCGAATTGAAGATATGGCATGAACTAAAATGGCAAAGAAAGATCAATTTAAAATATGATTTCATTTTAATTTAATAATTGCTCAAAATTCCGCCCTCGAACCTCGACACATTTTTCGCACCTTCGGATTAGTTCCTCATGGGTAGGCTCTTCTAATTGAATCCTGTGATATATTTTGAAATGCATTTCTTACTCTTTGCATACAATCTTCAATGATTGTTAATGGGCTCTCATAAACTTTATTTTTAATAGTTCCCCAAATGAAATAATCCAGAACTGATAAATCGGACGGGCGAGGAGGCCATAAGAAAGGTCCATTATTGGTAGTCCATTGATCATAAAAAGTTTCTTGTAAATAATTATTAATTAAATATGCGTTATGTGGGGGAGCACCGTCGTGCTGAGTTATTATTCAAATTTTGTAAAATATTCAGATATCTTTGACCTAAAAAAAAAAGCCAAAATTTACCTATACATATTAGCAGAAGAGAAAATCTAATTTACCGTTTAAATTTTCCTGATAAAATTGTAATGCCACCACTCTATCATTTCTTATGGCACAGTAAACATTGAACTGCCAACTTTCTTGAAAGTTTCGCTCTCTGAACATATGAGGATTTGAGTCTCTCGAATAATGCGAATTGTGTCTATTAAAAAGTCCATTTTTAGTAAATTTTGCTTCATCTGTCCATATAATATTTCCCAAATAAGAATCGTGACCCTCAGACCTTATTAGAATAAACTCACAAAAATTCTGTCTTCTTAGGAAATCTGTTTCTTTTAACCCTTGAACCATATGGAATGAAAACGGGTGAAACTTATGTTTTAATAAGATTCTGTGAATTGCATAGTCCCGATTCCAGAGCAGCTTGTCTTAATGACATCCTTGGAAATGCATGAAAATATCCCAGAATGACAATTTCAATGTTTTCGTCATCAACAATAGGCTTTCTTCTTTGCATTTTTGCCTTGAGAGAGCCATAATTTTTAAAATTTTCCAGTATGCGTTTTACAGTGTTTGGTGACGGTTTCCGTTTTTCTGGATATCGAGTAGCAAATGTGCTGCAAGTTCTTGATATTACTTTATCGCATTATCCATAAATAATAAACAAATTTAAAAAGTCTTCGTGGGTGTAATTTAAACGTGCTGGCATTTTTTACATAAGATAATGACTGATTGTTTGAAATGATTACAACAGTTCATGAATTTCTAATGAAATCGCAAATATTTCAAAAAGCTGTAACTTTAACCCCCACAATGCTAATATCAGGAAAAAGGGAATTCAGTTTTACACAACTTGACGTAAAAAAACGTGTTCCATTTGAGCTAAACAAGTTTTCGCGGTTTGAAGTTGACAAAATGTAACGCGAAAAACGGAACACTTGGTATGATATTATTGAATTTATTTCAGTTGTAGAATGTAGTTCTCCTTGTGTTCTTCTGACCTGTCAAATTTTCAAATGTCAAATAGAAATGGTGCAATAACGAAATATTAATAGTTAGTTTCTTGTTAAGTAGGATATCCTTTGTCCTTTGATCCAGGATTTCTACTAATCGTACCGTTTATTCTCCACTTTCTTAAAATGTTACACACCAAATTTTTGTTAATGTTATAACGCAGTACAATTTCTCATTAGCCATCTATCATTTACTATAGCAATAACTATAGCTTTAAAATAAAAAATAAATTAAAAGTGATCTATTTTATTTCGGCTCCTCGTTACATATTCAAATAGAGACAGATTTACATTAGAAAAAAAAAGTTGTCCTATTTTCTTCTGCTCACGACAGTACCAAATTCAAGTCAATATCATAAACGAGAGTAAACGTGCGCACAAAAGAAAGTTACAGACAGACCGACAGACAGAAAAAATTTTTTTTCGCTCAAATTTTTAATTTCTGCGTTTCATGACATTTTAAGTCTATTTCAACAAAAAAAATTATATTTTTTTGGATTACTAGACTTCAACTGGACGTGGAAGTAAAAATCGTTTAAAGTGGTTAACAAATAAAAATCTTAGAGAGCTGCCTCGCTTTTAAATGGACCACTCTGTATACCAAAAGCCGCAACTTTCCATCGCTTCCGGTTTCCCCGGAAATGACCCCAACTTTGAAATTTTAAACGGAATGCTCTGTATATTCTTATATTTTGGGATTCCGAAGGCGATTAAGTACGATTGCATAGTTTTGAAAAAAAAAAATTGAGACTACTTGATTTTTTAGGGACATTTTTATTTTTGCCTCTAGAGTAGGTACAGTGAATGCACTCAAATCAATCAAGTGGGCCAAAATGATAAGAGTAAATGTAAACGGGAGATTTTCGAACTGGTTTACTACCTAAAACGTTAGGTCGACCGATGTCAGATCGGGTCAATTTGTGTTTCACAGCCATCTAGATTTTTTTTATCGATTATTTCATAATCGCATAGATCGCTACAATTTTGTTTACTTTCGAGCCGATTAGGCGCTTGGTGTAGCGGCTATGCGCCATTTTCGAAGCCACTTATATACATTAACAAAGCAGTCAATTCGGAGACGGCGTAAAATTTACGATCCCATAAATAAATTGTATATGGGAAAATAATTGCAAGTTTCTTGTTAGTTTTCCAGTCGAGTACTTGCAGAGTGTCGTACAATAACGAATAGTAGCCGCATTAGCTTACTGGAATAATTTTCAAAGTTATAATGAATTATCAGAGTTTAGTCATTTGGAAATAAAGTTATTTACGCCTGCGGGGCAGGCAATACTGCCAGTATTTACGATCGGTGGTTGCATGTACTCTGTTAATTGTACCATGAAACTTTTTATATAAAAATCCATTGACAACCTGCAACTTCTAAGTTTGTGATTAATATTTTCTAGAACGGATGCGCACCACCACAACATGCTGATTTTCCATAACTCATGTCGGGCTGGCTGTTCGCGATTCTTTTGGCATAATTCACAGTTTTGCCTCGTACCTGGCTAATGTAAAGGCTCATTTTTATGCTCGAAATGGAATTTTATGGATGGCTTAATCCGCGCTCTCCATGTGTATAGGGAGCTCCTTAATTAGTGCAAATATTTTAGTCATAATCTTGCGGAAAATTAACCCAACAGGTATTAAAGCTCTACCAGTGGCGGCGTAGAGTGCGGTTCAGCATAATTCAAAGCACTGGGCATTTATGAAGATTTTCCATATTTGCAGAGGATTAGTACAACATACACCACCTAGATGGTGTTGGGTGTTCGGACAACTATGAAAGATCCTCAACTGTGATGAGTGGATGAAGTCGTCGAAAAGTGAACCAGTAAATTTTCAGTTTTTTATTTAATGCTGCTTATGAAAGCCCGTCTGCGTTTTCAAGCTATCTTATGCAAGATTACAGTAAAACTGCCTGCGCAAATAAATATAGAGTATTAAATCATGTTCGTGCAACATGCAATCTTATAAAAGCGTTTAATATCGCTATTTAGTATGCATATACCTCTCAATCCCTCTATATTATTTTACAACTACGTATAAAAGTGCCAGGCAATGTTACACTTCACGTCCTACCAACGACTCACCCAGTGATGAAGTGAGTGCGAGTACTTTATTAACAGTGGGATGATATGAAGGATATCAGCTCTTGACTAGACAAATGTCTTAATAGTTTTATAACGGCAAAAGAAACACTTTTGCCAATTCAACTGTTCTTACACACCATAGCAGTGGCAATAATGTAACTTTGTCCCTTACTACAGATTGTTCGAATGTTTCAATGGGTGCAGCGTTGAAATAAATATGTGATATATGTAGTTTTCTTTTCACGAAAACTTAATAAAGCTCAAAAACGACTTTCCATTTTTGATCATTTCAGATACCTTTTGGAGGAAAGAAAGTTTATTTGTTTTATATATCACAAACCTTTGACAACAGCTTTATTTTTCATGGTGGAGAGAAGTCCCAGATAAATATGTTATATGGAATATGAAATGGAATATGAAATTTATATCTTAATTTAAAACATTCAATATGTTAAAGGTAAAGATAAATCATTGCTGATACACTTTCACGTATAGTTGATTTATCTTCCCTAGAACAATGTATTCCTACTAATGTTCAAACTCACGCACTAGCAAATCATATATCTGCAGTAAACTTTCCAGACTTCAATTTAAAATCACTGAGCGATAAACAAATTGGAGATACGGAACTAGAAACATTAATAAAAAATCAATTATTCGAGAAACTAAAACCTTCTTTATCACCGATGTACGAAGGACCTTTTAAGGTGATATCGCGTACTGATAGAGTTCTTTGTATAAATAAACACGGAGCAGAGTCTATAATTGACAGGGTGAAATCTGTTTATGTTTTAAATGTTGTTAACCCAGATGTTCAATTTCTAAAAAAAGAGTCAGATTCGCCATTGATTGTTCGAATGTTTGACTGCTTCTTTTTAAGAGGGAAAGTATGTCTACTACTATTACTAAGTAATTATTTACTATTATTATTTTTATATTAAGAAAGATACCTCTGGTATCTAGGTCCGCCCCTAATGGTATCTATGACAGAAGAATAATATTTCAAGATTGATACATACATAATTATATAATATGGTACTTATTTGAAAACAACAAATTACACCAAATATTCATAGGAATAATTCTTTTATTGCAGTTGAACTCACATCGGCATCATTAGGAGATGATTAATACTGAAAGCCAGTTTTATTCGACTCCCTTTAGGTATATTTTATCCCCAGATGAACTCAATATGATTGGCGAAACGTGCTTCGAGTAGAGTATTCGAATGTAGTGTTCAAGTTTGCGAGCACCACGTCAAAGACAGTCTCAGAGCACAACTTCCAATTCTCTCGAAATCCCCAGGACGGAGGACCAAAGACTTCAGACATAATGAATCCAGGACTAAAGTAAATCCAATGAGACACATCGAAGCCTTCTCACACGCACAAAACACACTTCAATTATATTTTACCCGGTACTTTTCATCTTTCTCCTGATGATTTGTAGTTTGTTTATACACTCCACTCGAAACTTTATTGCCCGAATCACATTACGGAACACATCAATTGAAATAAAGACGTGTGTCCGATTCCGTCCTAAGTATATTCCATATGTAAGTGCTATTAGCTATTATAAATGTTACAAAGCATTAGCCGTGGGGAGTCAGCATTTGAAATATTGGCTCCCAACAAAAGAGCACAGAATACGCTTGGGTTGAACTATATTTGCAGTTGATGTAGCGAGTGAGTGAATTCAATTAATATATTTTAATTTATTGGAGCCGGAGGAGCGGCCGGAGAGTGTCTCGTATTTTTATTAATCACAGTAAGAACTACTGAGTGCTTTAAAATTATAAATGATAAAGGAAAAAATGTTCAATGAGCTTTTAATGCGCATACTGAGTAATCACCAAATTGTCCGTGTAAATTAAGAACCAAAATATGTAACCAATTTTTATTGGTTGTAATTTTAAAAATTTGATGTCGAGCTTACGGCAAATTCAAACACCGTTAAGAGAGAGAATAGTAGATTTTTATTTAACGTAAGCTATTTAATAATAATAATAATAATATTTATTAACCATTAGCGATACAAATGTAAATATCAAACGGTACGATACATATATATGGATATATAGAAATTAATAAAATAATATTGTCATATTTATAATGTAATTACATATAAGTAACATAAGTAACATATAAGTAACAAACCAGGTAAACTAGACGAACAGACATTAAAGATAGATCAATATTACACAAAATATTCCTATGGATTCCCTCTATTTAAAAAGTCATGTGTGCTATAAAAATTCCCTTTAGAAGTAATTTTTCTACCTCCCATTTATACTTATTATAATTAGATATAGTTTTTATTTCAGCAGGTAGGCTATTATAGAAAATAATACAAGTATAGTGAGGAAAATGTTTGAATTTGCCTGTATGATGTGTGACGTGTGTGATGTGTATGAGGTATGTGCGGTAATTCGGCATGTCTCATTATGTGAATGGCAGTCTCCTCTTTTTATAAACAGGTCCATAATTTTCTTGACATATGTTAGACATTTATATATAAATATACAGGGGGTGGCCAGGACATTATTATTTTTGAATATTCCCCTACAACTCTCATTATCATTAAGTTGGAAGATAAATCGCTTTTGAGATATGAAGACTCTGCCTTTTCTTTAGCACTACCCCAACATATTATGTTATATGATATACACGAGTATTCCAACGAATAACAAATATTTAGCAAACCAGCTTGATCAAGATTATTTTTCATCTGCAATATAGCAAACTATGCTTTACTCAGCTGACCGCAAACATATTCAATATGATCATCCCATGAAAGTTTAGCATCAAAGTAGGTACCTAGCAGTTTAGTACTTTGTGCCACAGTAATATTATCATATAGCGTTACATCATGTGGTAATGGTTTCTGTATATGAAATTGTATAAACACGGTCTCTTGATTATTTAATATCAGCCTATCTCTTTGTGACCAGGAACTGATCACTTGCATAGTTATGTTTATTTGTGTTTGGAGCTCCTCAAGACTATCAGCGATTAGAGTTATTGTTAGATCGTCTGCAAATATAGTTGTGTGACCAGAAGTTATGTGATCATGTAGATTATTTATGTAAAGCAAGAAAAGTAGCGGTCCAAGCACAGAACCCTGAGGCACTCCAAGTTCGACATTTTTCATGTCTGAATGGATTTGATTCAGCTTCACTTTCAATGACTTATGTTCCATATACGACATTAGCCATGACATGATGCTTCCTCTTATACCATAATTTTGTACATAGTCATTATTGTGTTCTAACATCTGTATATAGTTTTGTAACAGTTTTAAATTACCAGAGGATTTAATTTCAGCGAGTAAAACATTGTACGCGCGTAAACCATCACTAAAATTTGGCTTTTTTAAAAATGATATTTTTGTATGGTCTATGTTGTAGTTTTCAGCAGATCTCGCTGGATAATTGTGCAATTTAGCTCTTTTAACTATGCAAGGTTTCAGATAGGTAGGTACTACATTTTGTCTATTTTACAGTATATTAAAAAATTTAATTTGCTCTTTCAATGCTTTCCACCACTACACATATCTATTTTTCGTTTAAAATGAATTTTCTTTTCTTCTCTAAATATTTGTAAGACTTTATTTCTTTTGTGCTTATAATCCATCCAATCTTCATTATTAAATTAATTTAGAAAGAAATCACAATTTTCTGGAACAAATTATGTGGAGCGACGAATCTCAATTCCATAACCAGACATAACTATCGATACTGGTCTCAAGAAAATCCTAAGGTTGGGTTAAATGTTTGGTATCGCGTTGTAAATGGATTCATAGCTGCACCATATTTGTATAAAAGAAATTTAAATAGCGATTGCTACTTATAACTTTTGCTACTCATTTTTTATAACGAGTTACCTTTGTTCGTAGATAATTTACCAAATCAATTAGACAGAATTAAGATGGTGCAGGGCCACCTAATAGCAACAATGTCTGTAATTATTTTCACCATACTTATCCAGAAGGATGATGGATAGGTATAGACAGAGTACTCGGGTGGCCCGCTAGATCTCCTGATTTGACTCCATTAGATTTTTTGTGGGGTTATTTAAAAAAAGGCGTAGCAGCCATCAACAGGAATACACTGCTGAAAATGTGAAGAGTTAAAAGTGATTAGTGATTAATAGATCTTCGTTTTGTATAAAGGAAAATGATACGACACGTATTTCGGTAACCATATTAGCATCATCTTTGCACATACACCCTGCGTGCATACACGTAAATAGACATACAAAATAGTAAGTTACCTCTTGTAATCTGTATATTACTTAATACACATTGGGTGTTATTTAAATGAGGTAATCCCGCGAGCAACGCAAAGCTTTTCTGCGACAATAAACTCATCATAAAATTATTTAACAACAATAATTTGTGATATCACGACAAGCTTCAGCAGTGGCGTGTTCAATCCACATTTTTGATATTCTTTTTTAAACTCGTAGATAAAATTAACGTGTTAGAACCACAACGTGCACACGAACTACAGTTGATTGGGTATTATTTTGAAGAAAATTGTACAGCAATAGATGTGCAGGTATACCACAAGAACTAACATTCTCTTTTGTAAGACAGAGGATGATATCAAGGATCTCTTCGGCATTGACAACAGGGTGACGAAATTATCTGGACAGGAAGACTAATTTTGTCTTGATTAAGGCTATGTTTTTTTTACCATGTCGCCAACTTTTATCGATTAGTTAATATAATTAGTATGTTACGATACGAGGTTGGTAAGTTGCAATGTCGTTGAAAAACAATTTTAGAAACTTTAACTTGATAGTTGTGTTGACGACAATGTCTCCAAAAGATGTATATTAGTTATATGTATACAGGGTGTTGCATCATGAGAGGGACATAGCTTAATAGGAGGTAGAGAACATCAGTGGTAACCGGAACCTCGCATAGAAATGTCTCATTGGGCCTTCATTACGAAGTTACAGGGTGTTAAATAATTTTTGGCCAAACCTGTTTTTTGTCATAACTTTGACAGGGAATGAAATAACGGATTCATATTTGGTACGGCTAATGTACTAACGAGCCCCAAGAGGTATATGTATAAAAAAAAATATATCCAGGTCCGGACTCACTATAATTTATGTTTCTTCTTTGCATCAATAAAACATCACCCTGTATATATTTTTTTGAAATTTCGATACGATATTCGAAGAGAGCAAGAAAAAACAAACAAAATGGCCTATTTCATTTTTTTGTTACACCTTCGTGGCTATTTAAATACGTTGTTAAATGTGCAAGAAAATGGATTACAGAACCCTATTAAATGAGAGGCACGTGAAATAAATAGTTTTATAACTAAAATTTGCAAAAATTCTATTGAGCCTAGGTGGTCTGGGTGAATCCTAATTCCGGCACGTTTTAAAGGTCCATTTTGGTAAAAAACTGTGGTCCTAATAAGTAATCGGGTATGAAATAATAAAATTTTTAATCAATCACAGTAGGCTTGTTCAAAGAATAAAAGTAACAGATAATTTAAACCATTTAGGCCTAAGCAACCAGTTACTTTGATCAAGAAAATCATCAACATTTTATACTTAATAAAAATTGGAAAAGAGAACAAACTAAAATCTAAGTAAATAAAATATTTTCCATTCAATTAACAATAAATAACAAAACAATAACTAAATGTGTTTAAAAATAAAACGTAATTGACACTAAAGTAAATTTTCAAAATGTCCTGCCCCACATTCTGTGCATTTTCTTGCGCATTTAGAAAGGTCACCAATTGCTCGACGTATCATTTCTGGATTATTCCGTATTTCGTCGCAGGTTGTAACGATGCGCTGGATTAAATGTTGTCTACTTTCAATTTCTATGCTATAAACCTCGTTTTTTAAGTGGCCCCATAAAAAGTAATCACAAGGGTTACAATCAGGAGATCTTGGTGGCCATTCATGTGGACCCCCGCGTCCAATCCATCTATTAGGATACACATTGTTTAAGTGTTCTCTTACTTGAAGGTTAAAATGTGGTGGGGGCCCATCATGCTGAAACAACATGCCTCTTATACCGATATTTTCTAACATATTCGGTAAAATGTTTTGAAGAAAATCAAAGTAAATTTCACCATTCAATCTTTCTTCAAAAAAATGTGGTCCTATCAAATGTCTATTCACAAGTCCGACCCAAACATTTACAGAAAACCTGTGTTGCGAACGGCGTTGGCGTACCGCATGTGGGTTTTCCTGTGCCCATTTATGATTATTTCGTGAATTGTGCCTCATCCGTAAATAAGGTTCTGTAAATGACTGGGCGATGGTTAGACAACCAATGACAAAATGCCAGGCGGGGGATATCGTCGCCTTGTTGAAGACGCTGTACCTGCTGGATATGATATGGATGGTAACGTTCTCTTTTTAGGGTTCTCCATACTCGCCAATGAGGAATACCAGTTGCCAAACTGATTCGTCTAGTGCTCATATTTGGGTTTTCTTGAACTACGTTTATAATATTGTTTTGTTCCTGCACACCTTGTTGTAAAACACGCTCCACAACTGCAGAAGTAGGAAACTTTCCGTGTTGTCTTGCATACTGGAATACCGTACTAAAGGTTTTATGATTAGGGCATCGACGACCAGGAAAACGCAACCGATATTCTCTTTCCGCCGACCTACCACTTCCATTACAGAAACCATAGATGAATATTATGTCAGCATATTCCACGTTTGTAAATTTTACTGGCATAGTTAAAATATTTTCACAAGTTTTCACTAACTAAATGCGGATTATTGACACATTAAATTACTAACAAACAATTATTCAACTGTTTAGGAGATTTCTTTTTATTATCTGTCACTTTGAACAAGCCTACTGTGATCGATTAAAAATGTTGTTATTTCATACCCGATTACTTATTAGGACCACAGTTTCTTACCAAAATGGACCTTTAAAACTTGCCGGAATTAGGATTCACCCAGACCACCTAGGCTCAACAGAATTTTTGCAAATTTTAGTTATAAAACTATTTATTTCACGTGCCTCTCATTTAATAGGGTTCTGTAATCCATTTTCTTGCACATTTAACAACGTATTTAAATAACCACGAAGGTGTAACAAAAAAATGAAATAGGCCATTTTGTTTGTTTTTTCTTGCTCTCTTCGAATATCGTATCGAAATTTCAAAAAAATATATACAGGGTGATGTTTTATTGATGCAAAGAAGAAACATAAATTATAGTGAGTCCGGACCTGGATATATTTTTTTTTATACATATACCTCTTGGGGCTCGTTAGTACATTAGCCGTACCAAATATGAATCCGTTATTTCATTCCCTGTCAAAGTTATGACAAAAAACAGGTTTGGCCAAAAATTATTTAACACCCTGTAACTTCGTAATGAAGGCCCAATGAGACATTTCTATGGGAGGTTCCGGTTACCACTGATGTTCTCTACCTCCTATTAAGCTATGTCCCGCTCATGATGCAACACCCTGTATAGGATGTTTTAGTTAACATTCCCACAGCCGATATATCGGAAACTAAAAAATATATTTTTATTATGTATTTCTATGGTTAATGCCTTCTTCAGGAAGAGTGCAATTTACTATTATAACATTAGCACCAGAGCTGGCGCTGCAGTTTAAATATATTTTTCGATCAAAGAAGGTTTGAAACATATGCCATTCGATTAAGAAATAAATTATAAGCAAAATTGTTCTTACTCCAAAAAGTTTGATCTACAGTAGTTAGTAGTTTTTGAGATATTTCAATTTTATTGTTCAAATTTGAAGTGTTGTCATTTTTTGTTAATTGCTGTAACTCTTTTAATCTTGATTTTGCATGTAGGTTCTTCGAAACTTTTTTTCCTGCTATAAGAGAATCATTTACTAGTGGGATTTTTTTTAATAGCACTTCCGGAAAAATCGGAAGTGCTACTAAAAAAAATTCCCACCAGTAAATAATTCTCTTATTAGAGGCAAAAAAGTTACCAAGAACCTACATCCAAAAACCAAGATTAAAAAAATTACAGCAATTAAAAACAAACTACACACTTCAAAGTTAGTCAATAAAATTAAAATATCTCCGAGATATCGACTGTGGGAATGTTAGCTGAAACACCTGGTATATGCCAGCCGTTTGCCTCTGTGTAGCGTTCCGCCCCTGGCGCGGACACCAAAGACTATTCCCATTAACTCGGAGAATTGACTGACTATTCGAGTACAAAGCCTGCTATAATATAGGCGTTTTAATAATAAACTGACAACATTTTGTATGGTAATAAGAACAGTAACTTCTACGTACAAATAAATTAGCAAGTAAATAGTTAATATAAATAATCCATTTAATACGGCCTCTCAACATCGCTGATTTGTTGTACTTTAACACGGAATCGGCTCCTTCTGTTTTATAGTTTATGCGTGAGGAATTAATAACTACTATTTTATACGCTGCCGTCTGAAACGTATGTGCACCTCTCTCCGGCTTGCTCTAATAATAACCCGAGAATTACAGAGTAGTTGCCTGTTTGTTATATAAATCGAGCCGGTTGTTATGATTTCGTACCACTTCGCGGGGTACAATGAAAACCATAAAGTTCCAGGATAGCGCCCTTTCCAGTTCGTCGATCATTTTTATATGTGGAACACGAAGAAACATTTTTTATTGCGGGTGCAACTTCTGACACGAACTGATTCGTTACGTGTTAGGTTTGCAACCAAAGAGTCCCGGGTTCGAATCCTGGCTAGGGTATGGATGTTTAGTGGTGTTTTTTATATATTACCGAGTTCGTAACAGTGGATTAGATGAGGTTGCCTGAGAGACAACACAGCTAGTTGCTGTACCACTCCTGAGTGCGAGTCTCACTTGCGACAGATGGCAATGTCGAAAGGAATGGTCGTTATACAATTGTCTATGTGTATGTGCATTGATTGAGTGGTGGAATAGCTAATACTAAACTTCGCCAGGATGTTAATCTCAATAAGGCGTTAAAATAAAAGAATAATAATAAATTTTTCGTGGGATGCTTATACTAGGTTCGAAATAAAAAAAGTCTTTTCAATTGCATTCTTGTGAATTTGAAGGCGCATTTCGCTAACCATGTCAGCATCGCCACTCAACCCATACACACGACCACATATAGATAATGACAACATCCACTCCCTGCGGTATTGCCATCTATCGCAGTAGAGACTCGAACTCAGGAGTGATACAGCGACTAGCCTTGTTGCCTCTCACACAACCCCATCTAGGTCACTGCTACCAAAATTGTTTCCCGATATTTCTGCAGCTGATAGTACATCCAAAAATAACGATAGTCTTTTATATAAACTTATTTCCGAAAATGAATAGGGCGTTATTGAGCAGCTAGACGTAAAATATCTTAACGCTATTTTAACATCTACACATGCGCAGTTTCAATTAGGAAGTACATTAATGTTAATAACGTTAACGGTCTAGATTACTTACGTTACAGAAAAAGTTAACTTTATATTTGTTGGTTAACGTTATACTTATGTTTTTTGAGGTTATGTTCTTCCTAAACTGCACACTTGTTTTAAGGTTTCAAAACCCGAACGACAAAAATACCGTAAAAGTAAGGTTAGGTTAGGTCAGGCTGTCAAAGATGCTAAATTTTCTTATTTATGGTCAAACATAAAGATTGCTGATTATTAAGCTGTTCAACAAGTCTCTTTTTGGTAACATGTTATTTGTTGATATGTAATGAAATAAAGTTACTGTATCTTGATAACATTACGTTATTTTGGTTGCTCAACAACTCTCTAATAATAATGGAGATATACTCCTTAAAAGGGGAAAAATAAATTTCAGTTTTTCTGCAATATCTTCCACCTCAATTAAAATATCAAATTCATATTTAAAACTTAGTCATGGGCCATCCGGACACTCTAACCCTCTCTTCCCTCTCCTTTAGGGGGTGACTGTTAGTATTATCCTCATAATTACTTCCACGTCCAGTGGAAGTATAGTAACGCAAAAAAATATTATTATTTTTTTTGTTGAAATAGGCTTAAAATGTCATGAAACGTCAAGATTTTAAATTTGAGCGAAAAATTTCCTGTCTGTCTGTCGGTCTATAACTTTTTTTTGTGCGCACGTTTACTCTGGAACCGTTTATGATATTGACTTGAAATTTGGTACACTTATGTATTGTAACGAGATCTGGAACTAGATTATATTTTGATCTAATTCCGTTGAAGGATTCGGGGATAAATGGGGTAAATAAGGGTAAATAGGCTAACAAACTCAAAACTAGTCTGCGGTTGGTGATACATGACCGCTCTGCACTGTGGTCTTTTCTATAGGATTAGTCTGTCTGCTGGAGGCTTATTACATCAGATTCTTGTTTGCGTTTTCCGAAACATGAAATCGAACTTAATCGACAGAAATGTTGGGTACCGCAAGGTTCAGTATTGGGCCCAATACCGTTCCTTATCTATATAAATTATTTACCCAACATTACAACTGTACCTCATTTTACTCTCTTCGCAGACGATACAACATTAATCTACAATAATCATAATAAAAACCCTCTCTTATTCAACATCAATAACAACAACCCGGGTATTCAAGACTGGTTTCTAAGTAACTAATTAGGTTTGAATAACAAAAAAACACAATCAATGACTTTCGGTTTAAGACATCATACAGTGAACATTGATTCTCCCGACAGCGCAGTTATTAGGGGTTTACTTAGACCACAAGTTGTCCTGAGAAAAACATACCGTTCACATCTTGAAAAAACATCCAGCAATATTTTTTTGCTACGCAGCCTGGCGAGTATTGTTTCAAAGTCAACCTTACTAACAGCCTACCATGAGGTCATTCACTCAACACTCAACATTTTCATATGCAATTCTGGTCTGACACTCTGCGCATACCGAGAACGCTTTCTCGATGCAAAAAAAGCGATCAGAGTTATTGCAGGCCTTGGATACAGAGACGATTGTAAGAACGTCTTCACGGAATTATCCATTTTAACATTGCCATGCACATAGATATTACACTATCTCCTTTATATTAAAGAAAACCAGGACACTGCACGAGACGAAACTTGCTCCACAACCATGCAACCAGGAACACTAAAAAATTAAACCATAATTTTTTACGTCTAACCAAGACCAAAAGTGGCACAAGTTACTATGCCATAAGAAATTGTACTGCCGGATAACATAGAAAGATTCGAATATAATCGTTTTGAAACTGTGATGAAAAACTATTTGCTAGATAATGCCTTTTATCAATGATTACTTGTCTTTTGATTTGACATGTATTATCATGTGAATTTATTCGTTACCTTTGTTATTTTAGTAGTGTAGTATTTGTTTTATTTGTTTTACTATTTATTATCTATTTGTTTTACATCCTTTATTGTATATTTACCTTGCCATTGTATGTTTTTATGACCTGTGTAAATACTAATATGTATAATGGACTAATAAAGATCTATATATCTATCTATCTATCAATCTATATAACCAGTCGATTACTATTGGTAGAGAAAGTGTTTATTGAACGGTGTAGGTACATTATAAATGAAAAATGTTAACCTGCAACAGATTTGCATTGACTAGTCCCAAGACGAGCTGCCATAAAGGCGTGTATATAATAAATTCGCGGACAAAGTACGCCGGTTTCTCTGTGGTGGTGCACCAAGCACAAACCATAAAAGAATATGCAATTGCTTTATTAGAAGATCGGATTTCCAGTTCCAGGGTTTGCCCGATCCCATTCAACTGCATCCGCACCAGCTCAGTTAAATTTGATCGCTTTTTCTTTTTGTCCCATTCAGTTTAGGAAGTCGCCGGTTCACGTTCGCTCTTCCTCTCTTTAATTAAAAATATTATCAGCCAATTTCGTGTATGTGCGGTTCCATGTTTGTTGATGTCTTACACTTTTCATGCTGGCCATCGTCCTTGCATAGCCGTGCCAGATTTAAATGAGGGAATCGATGCGGATTATAGAAGTCTCTTGAAAGATAATACTAAAGTTATTAAATTAAATGAAATTAAATGTAATAAGTAACATATATCCGATCAGATCATACAACAATTTTGTTTGATTTTAATTTAGATGATGGTAATACATGGTATATAAGCAGTCATTTATGATAATGCTATTTGAAATTTTAGAATCTCTATTCCAAATGAAGAATGGGCCCAACTTTATGGAATTAAGACATAAATTCACAATTGATTTTTTTTTTGTTGATAATTACTTCCACTGGATGATAACGCAAAAAGAAATTTTTTTTTTGTGTTGAAATACGCTTAAAATGTCATGGAACGTCGAGATTTGAAATTTGCGATTTGAGCGAAAAAATTTCTGTCTGTCGGTCTATCTGTAATTTTGGGGGCGAGCATAGGTGCGTCTTTACTATGTACATACTTCGATATGCGATGTAAAGCAACGTTAGGCGTGATTAGTAGTTGGATTGGTGACCGTTCCAACGAAGGCCACGTCCACGCCTCACACATCTTCCAGCGGCTTGTATATCAGTGTATGCGCGGAAGCTATACAACCTTAGACGAGGGTTGTATAGGAGATATACCATCCTTCGGAGGGGATGTAAAGCCGTCGGTCCCTTGTCTATTAAATGTTAGGCAAGTAAAAGATCCCTACTCTTCTTAAGGGAAGAGGTTCGGCAAAATTCCTGGTTGGGGGTAGCTCGTCTACAGGCGTCGGTGTTAGGCCTCAGTAGCGGAAATAGGCCGACGTTAAATAAATGTATAAAAAAAAAAAAAAAATCTGTAATTTTTTTGTGCGCATGTTTACTCTGGAACCGTTTATGATATTGACTTGAAATTTGGTACGCTTGTGTATTATAACGAAATCTGGAAGTAGATTATTTTGATCTAATTCCGTTAAAGGATTCTGGGGTAGATAAGGGTAAATAGGCAAAGCAAGCAGGTAAGAGCTCATAAAATTACAATTTAGGGCATAAATGAAAAGTCAAGGTCTCACACTTTTTTTGGCATCAGCCACCCCCCACTATTACCCCCAATACCACCCCCACACAATGGGGGTGGTTAACGCAAAAAAATTTTTTTGTGACGTTTCGTTCTTGTATACACACAAAATGAGACCTTACCTTTTCGTATATGCCCTAAATTGCAATTTTATGGACTCTTACCTGCTTGCTATATCTATTTACCCTTATTTACCTCATTTACCCCCGAACCCTTCAACGGAATTAGATCAAAATATAATCTAGTTCCAGATCTCGTTACAATTGACTATGTCTACAAAAATTTGGATCAGGGCAAATATGTTGTCTCTATTTTGTTTGACTTAACTAGTGCATTTGACTCCGTTAATAATGCATTTTTAGCAACTAAGTTAGAAAATATTGGAATTCGAGGCAAATTTTTAGACTGGTTAATATCTTATATGAGTAACCGAAAACTAACTGTTAAATATGAAAATGTAGCTTCTGATTTAAATGACATTAATTTAGGTGTTCCTCAAGGATCTGTTTTAAGTCCGCTGTTATTCTCTTTGTATATAAATGCTCTCCCTAAATTTTTCAATGAAGGTAATATCACAATGTATGCAGATGACACAGCGGTATCAGTTTGTGCTTCAACTCCTGAGGAACTCTATATAAAGATTGTGTATGTCTGTGAAACCATGAGTGCATGGTGTCAGCGTAATAGACTTATTTTAAATGAAAAAAGAACTAAATATATCAATTTTAATGTTAGAAGGCCTTTAACTCAGGATTTGATACCTTTTTCAACTGATTTCAAATATTTAGGAACATACCTTGATAGTAACTTCAGTTGGATATGTCATGTCGATCATGTTTGCAAATAATTAAATAAGGCTTACTACGTATTGCAAATGAAAAATACACTCGGACAACCAGGTTTGTTAAATATTTACTATGCGTTGGCCTACTCCTGCATCTCTTCTAATATAATTTTGTGGGGTAAATCCACGGATATTAATAGAGTGTTTATATTACAGAAGACTCATATTTAATATGAAATTCAATGATACATGCAGAATAGTGTTTAAGCTCAATGAAATCCTTACAGTACCCAGCGTTTATATTTATAAATGTTTGTTTTTTGCGAGAGATAATACGGCATTATTTGACACTCTGGGTGTAGCTCACAGTTATAGTACGAGATATGGTAATTTATATGCAATACCTTCACATAGAACGACAACATTTAAAGATTCCCCGTGCTATAATTGTATAATTTGCCATAACAGCTTACCAAAAAATGTGCGTGACTTACCACGCAGACGTTATAAAAAAATGGTAAGAAAACTGCTAGTAGAGAAAACTTGTTACTCGCTCAATGAGTTTTTAAATTGTAGCTAGAATTTCTGGCATATATATCTGCATATGAACTTGTATGTACGTCAATTTTACTTATATACGTGTATATATGTATATGTTTATATATATGTATGTATATATGTGTATATATATATTTTGGATCATGAATCATATATTTCAATATATTTATTTGTTTGTTTTTAATATATTTATTTGCTTCTTTGTTTTTTAATATATTGTTTTGTTTGTATGACGCCCTGTAATTTTTTATATTGCATACGGAAAATGTTTTACTTATATATTGACTTACCAATGTTATTTATTGTATAGAATTGGTTAATTGACTGCATGCATATGCCACTTGTAATAATTTAAAGTTATGTATGTGTAGAATTAGTATTTTCATGTTTTATGTTCTACATATTTATTATTATTTATTCTTATTTTGACTTGTCCTATATCATTGTCTATGATCTAAAGGATAAATAATGATTATTATATTTTATAGTATAATACATAAGTGTACCAAATTTCAAGTGAATGTCATAAACGGTTGCAGAGTAAACGTGCGCACAAAAAAAGTTACAACCGACAAACAGGCAGAAATTTTTTTTACTCAGATTTCAAATCTCGACGTTTCATGACATTTTAAGCCTATTTCAACAAAAAAAATTCTTTTGCGTTACCATACTTCCACTGGACGTGGAAATAATAAGTACATTTTATTGAAGAGTAGGCAACTGTAATCGATCATGGTACATCATTAACAGCAATTGTACTACTAACAATGCTTACACCAAAACAGTTAATTTTTGCCTAAATCTATTATCCCAATATTATTCCTTATTAGCGTCAACTACCCCGGTCGCGGCAATAAAGCGCCATCTTTACTGGCCCATTAACCCTCCTATTGATTAAACTTTTAAAAATATTAGGTTAATAAATAGTTTACCGTTACTTTATGTAAATTGTGACAGTAAAAGCTTATAGATTAATAATAGCTGATAAGACTGGATATCCCCTATTTCATTTATAGATATTAGGGTATTTAAATATTTTAGTTGGTACACCTTAGCACGCAATATTTAGTCTTCATTAAAACGGTGAAATATTAGGTCGGCTTTAGGCGGCCCGGGAGGATATCAGCCCGTAATCCTTTTTAAATTTTAAAGGAGTTGGTATAAATTTTTTAGGTGGCTGCGAGGCTGGCACTTGACTCCTAAATAATTGCTGAAATTACTCTATAAGACAGGAGCAAGTAATATTCAAAACAATTACCCTCCGTGATATTTGCCAAGAAGATTAACGAAACATAATTTGGAAATCGGGACGGGATTTGAAATACGTGGGCTTTTACGAGGTTTTTTAATTGTTTCGAATGAGGAAAATGCATGAATTTTAAAAATGCTTAAATTTATTATTTTTTCATAATATGTACAGGGCTCTTCACTATATATTGGCCCACTTTTATTTCTGTTATTATTGAAAATAAGAAAAAAAAATCATATAAAAGTTATAGAATCTTGCCTATACTTTATTGAAACATAATAAAAAAAACAATATCATGTATAGGTCACGTGATACGAAATAAATATATATGGTGTTTTTTTATGGAACACCTTATATATTATTGCATTTTCGAGAAGCACTTTTTCTCCTGACTTCAAATATATAATATTGTATAGATCTATCTTAAATACTTCTTGACATATTTGACATTCAAAATGCTTTATTGCAAGAAGAGTGAGTCATACGTGTCAAAATACAAGTGAAACAAAAATAACAAGGTAGGCCACGAAAATAATTATTTTATTGTTTCTTCAATTTTGACATTTCAAACCGTCATTATTAATATTTATTCAATCAAAATGAGTTATAGTGATTCTGAAAAGGTCGAAATATTTTCCCTTTATGTGAAAAATAATAAAAATAAGTGTGGTGCAAGAAGAGAATACATCCAAATTGAAGTTGTATCCGAATTAAAAAAGATGGCGATGAAATACCGATTGAAGATGTAGCTAATGGCTTTAATATTCACTTCACAAGCACCACAAATATAAATGCCTTGCGCGATTTTAATTTCTTAGAATCTAATGTGCCTAATTTTCATAGATCTATATATATATATACATATATCTGCAGTTTCTACTACTGATGTTGAGTTATCTATAGATAAACTAAAATTCTCAAATTCTAGCGGCCATGATAATATTTCTAATAATTTAATTTAAAAATGCAAATGTGTCATTAGTTATCCGTTAGCTTACATAATAAATCTCTCCATAGAGAATGGTATTTTTCCCAGCAAATTTAAAAGGGCTATCGTCCATCCCCTTTATAAGAAAGGAGATCCAAATGAGTATAGCAATTACAGAGCTATTAATTTATTATGTAGTTTTTCAAAACTTTTCGAACTCCATCTCAAAGAGCAGTTATTCAACTTTCTGCAAAAAAATAATCTGCTTTCTCCTGCTCAACATGGTTTCACTACTAATAAAAGCACTGAGTCGGCATTATGTGATTTCAATCACCAAATTATTAAGGCGCTGGATAATAAAAAATTTGCTCTAAGTCTTTTTCTAGATTTTTCGCGAGCTTTTGATATGGTAGATCACCAGTTGCTCAAAGTTAAACTCGCACGATATGGTGTTCGAGGAAAAGCTTTGGAAATATTTTCATCTTGACAACAGAGCTCAAACTGTAAAAATAGCCTGTGGAGCTGAAAGCGAGACTTGCTGCGTCAAGCAAGGAGTTCCACAAGGTTCAATTTTGGGACCACTATTGTATATTTTGTTTGCCAATGACATCATCGATTACTTGCAAAGAATGTTCATGTCGTGTGCTACGCAGATGATACAAATGTTCTAATTACAGGAAATAACTCAACGGAAGTAAAAACAACCACTGAAATAATTTATCAGGAAATTATATGCTGGTCTTATAAGAATAATCTAAATTTAAATAAAACTAAAACCGTTTCCATACAATTTACATTAAATAACAAATCCGAAGTCCTAACACTTTTTAATGGTACTGACCTTGAGTTAAATACCTTTGATGCTAATAATTTGTTAGGTGTCACTTTTGACAAACACCTGCAATGGGCTCATCACATTGAAAATCTGCGTATAAAGCTACGAAAAAGTTGTTTCGCTCTAAAATTTATGTCCAAGCATTGTAGCCAGGATATCCTTAAAACCCTTTATTTTGCCAATTTTCATTCTCATCTGAGGTATGGAATTGTAAACTGGGGTAATAGTACTAATGTAGCCAGGATATTTTTTAAAACCATAACACAAAAGTTTTTGACGCAGTATTTCATGATTTACGCTGTCGAACGCTTCCGAAAAATCGGAAAATACTTCAACGACAACCTCGCCATAATTTAAGTTGAGGTACTTCTTTTCTAAAATTGCCAGAATGGCATCAGATGTGTTTTTGGAATTTTGAAATCCGAACTGATTTTTATTTAATATCTAAAATAATGATATGGGTCGGAAATTTGATGGATCAGCAACTTCCCCACCCTATGGAGAGGGATGACAATTGATTTTTTTAGGACTGATGGAAATACACCCATTGCAAAGGATTCATTAATTGCTGTCACTAATACAGACAAGGTGCAGTCTGGTAGGATTTCAAGTACCAGATGAAAGTACTTTTACATTTAGGCTCAATACAATATTTGCAAGTCATAATGTTACTCACTAGATCATTAACCAAATAAAAACAACACAAACAAGAAATCGAAGTAGATTGACCTAGGTAACAGTACACAAATGATGACGTATGACGTCACAGTTATTGGCGCCAAATAACCTCTGATTCTCAAAATTCAAATTCGCTATTTTCATTGTAAAAATAAATCATGCAAATTCCTCGTTATTAAGGACTTAAATACACAAAGAGTACAAAGTAGAGATCAGGCTTGCTATGAATAGGTGTATTAAGAAGTATTTCATAACTTATTTCAGTGGTATTGAGTTAAGATAACATCGAAGTTGAAACAGGTGTTTCTTCATCTCTACTGTTAAATTTTATTATCAGTTTTATAATTAAATATCCCTTATTCCATTTAAATGGAAGGTGTCTCTCAGTTGTGTATAAAATGTACTGACAACACAATATAGGTATTATCATATACTGAAAGGATATATTTGTTCATGTAAATTTTGCATATTTACTGGAGATGTGTTATTTTGTTTAAATATTATTACGTAAGAAATTACATGTAATGATAATTTATTGTTATCATCCTATATTACATCATTGCAAAGGAGACTGTTGACAGATTGCCATTTAATGCGGTGTTTCTTAGGTACTAATCGCGACGAGGATCAGAACAATAAATATTAGAAAATATGCATGAATATTCATCAGTGGTGACAAACACGATGCTTTGCGTTAAGGAAAGTTTATATCATCTCAACCTTTTTCAAAATGATTACAAATATTATAGGTACAGTAATTTATAAAATTACTATATTGTCTTCCTGTCTGGTCGTTTTCTAAGACCAGTCTTCTTTAATGACAATGCTGTACTACTGTATATCAAAACATCAACATTAGTAACGATAATTTTTTTTCGAAATTAATTACGCTTACTATGATCAAAAGAATTTCGCAAAAGCTAGGAATTTATATTACCGATTGAGGGTTTTTGTTTTTACAGAATTTTGTTCGGCGTGACCTAAAACCCCCTCCTGTATATCAAATTTCGTTAAAAAATATTTATTCCTTTACAAAAAAAATCATATCTAAGATTTCAATAATAATCACCCTATTATTCGAGTTATTTATTGTCGGATATTTACATAACTTGGTAGTCGTGTAATAATGACACTAATTAAGCATTAGGACACATTTTTTCTTTAAAGATAATATCAAATAACTAAACTTTTATTTTTGTAAACTCATTGTAACTTAAACAATAACATAAAATTATTACTTAAACAAAAATATAATTTTAAAAAGTAAATATTAAATATAACCTTTCTCAACTAGTCCTCCATTCTGATACATTTTTCAATTGTCTTATTACATGCTTCTCTAATTCTGTCATATAGTTCCGCTCTATTTCGTGGCCTATTTTTATAGACTTTATTTTTTATGGTACCTGAAAAATAAAAATCCATAGGGGTGACGTCTGGTGATATAGGTGGCCACACAATTAAAGGACTATTTCTTCCAATCCAACGCATAGGGAAGGTGTTATTCAGCCAATTTTTAACTCTTACTGCATTATGAATGGAGACCCCATCTAGTTAGAAATAGAGGTTTTGTTGTACAAATTTTTAACGGCATCTCGAAATTCATGTGTTAAAGAATGTAGGAATCTCACGCTATTTAAAGTGTCATGAAAGAAAAATGGCCCAATCCAGATCTCATTTAAAATTCGACACCAGACATTTACTTTTCGGAGCATTTCCGTTTATAATTTATAACACAGTGTGGGTTTACCATTGATCAATACCTTGAGTTTTGTGATGAGACCATGCCATTTATAGTAAAAGTAGCCTCATCGCTGAAAATAATTTTCTTTAAAAATTTCTTTCATTTAAAAACAAACTCTGTGCCCAGAAGTAATATTCCAATCTCCCCTATGCGTCTCCTTCTTCCGTAGTGTGTAAAAACTTGGACTTATACGATTTTAAATTATGACGTTTAAGGCACCTCCAAATTTTATTTCTGTTTACATTCAAGTTTCTCTGACACTAACACGTAGTTCAGCATTAATAGCATCTAATATTACTTGATACAATGGACGATCGGCAACGTTGTATTTTTTGGCTCTAAGTTTGAATAAATCTCCAGTTCTATTAAATATTCTATTAATTGAACCAACCGTGGTGTAATGAATCTGTGGGCGTTTTGGATGTCTCAAATTGAAGATACTGGCTGCATCTCGATAAGAGTGCACACTGCCACCAACAATTCTTATTATTTCAATTTTATCAGCAATACTTAATAATAATAATAATAATAATCCTTTATTGGTCCAAGAGATCATACAAATGATATAGGACAAGTCGTATACAGAAAATATAAGATATAAGTAAGAAACAGAAGAAATATTCATACATACACCCATGAATGAATCCGTACATGCATTCATGCATGTATGTACGTATATAGAAAATACATAGAACTACAGACATATAAATAAAAAAATTAGAAAAAAATAGGTTAATTATTACAAGATACATTCATTAACGCACAAGAAATTCATTAACAGAGTAGTAAGCTATCTTTAATAGCACTTGTTTAACAGCAGATGTGAACTTCTTGATACTGGGTATGGTTTTTATACTATTATCTAGTTTATTATACAAAGTGATACCCATGTAATAGGGATTGGCTTCATATAATTCCATTCGATGTATATTATATTGCAAATCAAAACCATGACGCGTAGGATAATTATGGAAAGCATTTTGAAAATTGAAATGAGTAAGATTCTTTTTAACAAAAGTTAATATTTCAAGAATATAGAGTGATGGTAAGGTTAATATATTATTCTCAATAAATATGGACTTGCACGACTCTCGGTATTTGAGTCCAAACATACAGCGTATATCCCTCTTTTGCAACATAAATACACGATTTGACATTGATGAGTTCCCCCAAAAGATAATACCGTATCTCAAACGAGACTCAAAATTAGAATAATAAAAAATTTTTACCACGTAAGAGCTGGAAATTTGGCATAACCTTTTCAACGCAAAACAGGTACTGACGCACTTATTACAAATAAAATTTATATGAAAATTCCAATCGAGGGATAGATCAATGAAAATTCCTAATAATTTAAATTCCGTTACTTGTTGAATTCTCTTTCCATTTAGCTTAAGTAAAGGACTAGATATAAAATTCGAAGCAGTAGGATGGAACTGTAGCGAGTATGTTTTTTCTTGGTTTAGAATAAGTCTATTATTTTTAAAATAATTTGCAGCAGCAGACAAGTTTTCGTTTAGCTTGGCGATAGCTTGTTTTTCAATTTCGGCACTGACAATGATAGTTATGTTATCTGCAAAAGCAATATAAAAAGTAGAAAAGGCACTGTCTATGTCATTTATATATAATAAAAATAATAATGATCCTAGTATACTTCCTTAAAGTACTCCTATGTCAACCATTAATTCACTTGACCTGGTATTACAAAATTCAACAAATTGTTTTCGGTTAGCTAGATAAGACTGGAGAACAGACTTGCACTGACCCCGCAGACCATAACACTCAATCTTTTTTAGTAGAATGTCATGATCTACGCAGTCGAATGCTTTGATAAATCAATGAAGACAGCAATTACCTTATTTCCTCGATCCAGATTTTCATAAACGTAATTTAAACTATTTGCAAGAGCCGATATTGTTGATCGATTTTTCCGTGTTGATTTTTCGAGATGACATTATAATTTTCTAGGAAATTTAGGATTCTATTGGCTAATAGCTTTTCAAAGATTTTTGAAAAAACAGACAACAATAAGATGGGTCTATAGTTGCAGAGCACCGTAGCGTCTCCTTTTTTATGCAATGGAATAACCTTTGAAAGTTTTAATAAGTTAGGAAAACAACCATGATGGAAACATTCATTGACTATGTGACATAGAGGTTCAGCCAATAGGTGAGCAAATTTCTTTACAATTTTTATTGAGAAAAAATCAGGACCAACTGACCTGGAATTTTTTAAACTGTTTATTACATCGATAATTTCAGATTTTGACACCGGATTTAAAATAAAATTAAAATTTGGGTCATTGAAGGGAAGAAAATAGGGAAAATCTAGTGGATAATCTTTTGTATTACTGAAGATATTATTTACTTGCAACAATTGCCTAGGTAGGTTTACGAAAAATGTATTAAATGCATTTGCAGTTTCAAGCTTGTCTGAAGATATTTTACCATTTATTAGCATATTTTGACTTACATTTCTTGTTTTTGTTGTCACAGAATTACGTATAATTTTCCAAACAGTAGTTGATTTGTTTTCGGAATTTAATATGATTTTGTCAAAGTACATTTGTTTAGCCTTTTTAAATACTTTCTCATAAACTAATTTATATTTTTTATAGTAGTCTTTTGGTATTGTTCCGCTTAGCTGCAAATGATATAATATAACTTAATTGTTGTACAGCCAGGTTTAAGTTTAATTTGACATTCGACACAATTGTCAAATCCATTCCAAGGCACTCCATGTTAACAAAGATATTGGTATGCCGAGTTCTAAATATTTTAAAACAAAGCTACCAATTTTCAAATATTCATTTCATAATAGTGTTTTGGATAAAAAATGTGTCCTAAAGCTTTATTAGCGTCATTAGCGACTACCAAGTTATGTAAATATCCGACAATAAATAACTCGAATAGTAGTGTGATTATTATTGAAATCTTAGATATGATCTTTTTTTGTAAAAGAATGAATATTTTTTAACGAAATTTGTTATATATGGATTTTAGGTTATGCCGAACAAGATTCTGTAAAAACAAAAACCCTATCTCAATTGCTAATATAAATTCCTAATTTTTGTCAACTTCTTCTGATCATAGTAGGCGTATTTAATTTCGAAAAAAAAATTAAATAAGTTTTTAATCACAATCTGACTCACAAGAAGTAGGTATACCATATTTGATCTAAATTGATCAACAAATGGCCGAGATATTGGGGTGTAGTTGTGAAAAGTGAGACATACTGTATATTTGATTTAAGCAATTGGTAAGTTGAGCTCAAATATTAAATAAAAAATGTCAGTGCCTGTATATTGTATATAATTATTTATGGTACATTGAAATTCTTTTAATTATTTTCGAGTATTTTACAAAAACATTTAAATATTTTAATGAACGAAGTTTTCTTTTAGGATGGATTATTTTATTTTTATTAAAACTATTAGAAGCTTCTCCCAAAATTAAAAATTTCCAATTTACCAAACTTCTATAATCCCTACAAGAAAGAGTTCGTCTAAATTTTCGAAATAATATTTACATTGAGAAACACCTTTTTTGAAACATATTTTTATTAAAAACCTCTCACAATCCGCAAGAATAAATAAATATCAACTGCATAAGGTACTTTTCCTTTAATTTCATTATAACTTCGACGATTTTTGTCCCTAATTTGTATTAAATCCGTGAGTAATGAACCGGTCTTTAATTTAGTTTTCAAACAAGCTTCTCATAAAGCGACAGACAATACATAATATATCTGTTCACCCTTGGTTCAGGCAGGATGTACTCCATAATATGTTCCACGCCAGCCCATATCTAAACTTGTTTCTCTAGAATAAAAGTCGATAAGAGACCAAGGGGCGACATCTCTTGCCGACAGGCCCAGGTTAGATGAAGAGAATATTTGTCCAGAGCTTTGCGCGTACAGGAAGTTTCAGACTGCGTCAGTTTAAAGTTGGTTTAAGGATAGAATTATGAAAAGCTTTCCTAGTTTTAGTTGTTGAAGTAAACTTCATAGAATTAAAAAAGTGCTATTATTTACCTACCTAGTTATACGGTTCAAATGTAATGCAAAAAGGGTAAAGTTCTTAAATAATATTTTGAGTCAATGCTTTGGTGCTTACGGGTTTTCGCAAATTATTAACTACACGAATAACAAATCATCCACAAACCCTAATTGATCCTATATTTGTTAACAACAGTGAGATTATAAATTGTTCTGGTACCATTAACGCAGATACACTAACAGACCATCGATTAGTATATTGTGAAATAAATATCAAAACCTAATAAGCCAAAACAGAAGATGCATATGTATAGAGAATTTAAATCCTTAAATATCGATCTATTTTCTGAAGATTTGCAAAGCATACCGTGGCAGAATATGTTTTTACATCAACAACATCGACGATAAGGTGGACTTTTTGACAAAAAAAATATTATTTCATTGTTTGACGTACACGCACCTGTGTGTTATGCGCGTATGAATAAACCTCATGCGCTGTGGATCACAGACAACATAAAAGTTTTAATGAAGCAACGTGATAGGGCCCTAACGAAATATAAACAAAATGCAAGTGCTGAAAATTGGGACAATTATAAAGAGTTGAGCAACTATACAACAATACGTAGAGAAAAACTGGGTTTTATTCAATACTCAGAACAACAATGTTCAAAAGTTTTTTGGAAATCATTGAAGAACTTAAATGTAATTACAAAAAAGAACTACAAAAATGTACCCGATAATTTAAATGAACCTGATTTAATTAATGACTATTTTCTATCCGTTTATAAAAATAAAGGAGTGCCACTAAATACTTTAACTTTTTATAAAACTAATGAATATAATAATAATTTAAACTTCTCTTTCGAACCTTCTGAAGTAACTGCGAAAATAATTAATGGCTTTAAGTCGAATCCCTCTGGTATTGACGAAGTCTCGTTGCAAATGGTAAAGCTGTGTTGTCCGTTAATTATACCATATTTAACACATTTAATAAATGTCTGCCTTGTTGAAGGTTTTTTTCCCCTCAATGTGGAAAGAAGCAATAGTATGCCCAATACCAAGGAAAAATTGCCCAGTGGAAATCAAAGATCTTCGGCCGATTAGTCTATTGGCAATACTTAGTAAAACATTGGAAAAAGCAGTTTATTTTCAAACAGAAACATACTTACTCAAGAATAAGTTATTCCCAGAATATCAATCAGGTTTTAGAGCAGGACACAGCACTTGTACAGTACTTACTTATATATCGGACAATATTTTACGGGATTTGGATAATAAACTTGCTGACATTTTAGTTTTCCTTGATTATTCAAAAGCGTTTGATTCGGTTGATCATTCATTACTATGCGCAAAGTTACAATTTTATGGTTTTAATAATGTATGTGTTAGGTTTTTTAAAAGTTTTTTAATTGGTCGTTCCCAGAGGGTTAAAACCGAGTCTGGAACATCAGAGTCAAAAAAACCCGTGGTTTCTGGTGTTCCACAAGGTTCGGTTCTAGGACCACTTCTGTTCATATTATATACAATGGATCTTGGCAACAACCTTAAATATATGAAAATCCAATCTTACGCAGACGATGTACAACTTAAGTATAGTTTTAACGTAGACAATCTACCCCCAGCTGAAAGACCTCAATTCCCTAAACGTTTACGGCACCAATCACAATTTGAAATTAAACATAGAAAAGTGTTCTGCTATGGTATTCTCTTCCAGATTTCGCTATAATTATGTAATTAACCATATAGAAATAGCAGTTGATGATATGATAATTCCATTTGTAGAAGAGCTGAAAAACCTTGGCGTTATATTTGATAATAAATTAAGTTTAACCGCACATGTGAGCAACTTAGTTAAGAAATCTTATATATGCCTAAAGTTACTATATGCCAACAAGCAGTTTCTGAATTTTAAAACAAGGAAAAAGCTGTGCGAAACGATTATTTTACTAATCTTTTACTACTGTGACAGTATGTACTATCCATTTTTAGATACAGTTAACAAAAAACGCATCCAGAAAGTTCAAAATACTTGTTGTCGACTAATATTTGATTTAAGAACGTTCGATCACATTAGCGAAAAATTCTTCAAGCTAAATTGCATTTCTTAGTTTTTATACATAGAATTTGTATCACGTCTTCTCCTGCCTATCTTAGAGACAAACTAATTACTCGTAACCAGACGCACGATCTAAATATTCGTCACAGCGACAATTTCACCATGCCGCATCACTCTACCGCAATGTTTCAGAAATCTTTTACATATAACGCTGTTAAATTGTACAATTCATTAAATTCAGAGATAAAAAAATATAACATTTTTACCTTCCGCAAATATTTATAGTCACTTTTAGCAGCGCAATGATGAAACGGTTTTCATTGTTACTTATTAGTGTCATATGATTATTATTGTTACTACTTTCTCATTATTACTTTCTAATTGCCACTGTTTTCACCTATTCTTTTTTTTTGTCTTTTATATTACTTTATGCTTTGTTTATATCTACATACTGAACTTGTAATTACAGGGTTAAGTGGAGGAATAGCCTTTGGCTAAACTTCTATTACTAATAGTGTCTATTTTTACCAAATTATCAGTAATAATGGATATAAACCTTTAAAAAATAGTAATATAGTTATTATTATAGTTAGCTTTTTTCTCCAAGATACTTCAAGGACATCGGAAGAACCTTCGGAGGTATTTCAAAACGTATTCTCCGATTTTTGATGACAATAAATGCTCAACAGATTCATCTTGCATTCGACGGATACTTCAGTCCTTCAATTAAAGATGTTAAATGGAATTTACGAGGTGAAACACAAGGTCGACAATTTCATATAACAAATTGGAACCAAGTTGTTCATGATTTTCATCGTGAGTTGAAATCCATAAATTTCAAACAAGCTTTTGTAGATTTCCTAATAGACCAATGAAGGAGGGAAGATCCAACCAAGTATAATAGAAGAAAAGATCATTTACATCAATCACGACACATGCTGGCGATGAAATACAAAGAAATATAGAGGACAAGTTAGACTGCGTAGCTCATGAAGAAGCAGATACCAAAATGGTATTTTATGCTTGCCAAGTTTCTGAAAAGTCCAATGTTGTGCTAAGGTGCAATATCAAAAAGATTTTGCAGCATTAGGCGAAAGCTCAGATAACGAAGTACATTATCGTGCACTGGAAGAATTTGTACTCTTTATAGAGAAAGCTGATTAAAGAAGATCAATCTCGCCAGGTTGAAAATATTTACACATACTTACGACACAAGAAACGTAACAAATCGGCTTCGCGTTGATATAAAAAACCTCCGTGTAAGGCCCAGCTTCAACAACATTTGCTGCGAACAACGTACATCAATCGTGGAACTCATCTTCAGAACCCCAATGATCTTAAACCAACAAATTTCGGTTGAATTGAAGAAGATGCTATATTAACATTTAAATGGTTCGAGGGTGACCAACTCCCTCTCGAATGTTTAAGTTGTGGACATCAGTCCGGAAGCGTATTTTTTTATAGAGATAAGGAGGTGTTTTAAAAGTAATAATTTTATGAAATAGGCAGCAGCTGTGGTGAATCAACCTTTGATGTATGGTAAGCCAGCCCAAATTCCTCAAGTGATGCGAGACAGAGTCATACTTTCTTACGTTTTCGATTAACCTTACACAAGAGTTTTGAATTCTTTGAAGTCTGTAGAAATCGACCTTTCTGAGAAAGGGATGGAAAACAACATCACCAAAGTTTAGATGAGATAGAACCAATGCCTCACACAAAGTAAGTTTTGTTTGTTTGTTGAGAGACTCTCTGATAGCATAAATTAGCTTCAAATTTGAGAAAGCACGTTTAATTATTAGATTTACGTGATCAGAGAATTGAAAGGAACTATCAATGACTAGACCTAGATTTTTTGTTACATTTGATATTTTTAGGCATTGATCAGATATTTTAATATTAATTAGATCAAGACACCTACTTCGGGCTACCGAATTACCGAATAACATTACTTGCGATTTAGAGGGATTTATTGAGAGACAAAATTTTGTAGATTACTTATCAGTGCATACAGGTCCTCATTTACTGCATCATTAGCTATTTGGACCTGTTTTTCCTTAAATGAATAATATAGATGTGTGTCATCTGCGTAAAAATGTGATTTGCGATTTATCAACACTTTTTTAAATTCTGAAGTGTAAATCCTAAATAGCAGTGGCCCTAGTATAGAACCTTGTGGCACACCATGATCTATTGATAAGTAAGTGGACAATTAGTCCCTATATTTAACACATTGAAGCCTTTGAGAGAGATATTGGGTTATAAGATCTACAGAATTTTCGCCGAACTTTATGAAATGTAGGATCGCAAGAAGCAAACGGTGATTTATTCTATCGAATGCTTTGCTATAATCTATTAGAGTTAGCAGCGTAAGTTTTTTGTCATCACATGCAGAAACAATGTCGTCGGTAACATCTAGCAATGCTGTCGTGCAACTGTGATTTGGTCGAAAACCTGATTGTTGCTCTGGAAGAATGTTATATTCGTCTAAATGCTGTTTAATCTGAATGTAAATTATTTTCTCAAGCAACTTCGATAATACAGGCAGTATGCTTATAGGTCTTAAGTCACTGAAATCACCTACTTCCTTACATTTTTACTTCCGCAATTTTCCATTGAGAGGGAAAAACATTTTTTTCCAGACAGAAATTTACTATATGGACTAGCAGTGGTATTATCTCAGGACAAAGTTGTAAAATAAGGTTAATGCCAATTTTATCAGACCCGACAGCCTTTGTCTTTATGGATAATAAGTTTTTATAAACCTCATCTTCAGACACATGGTGAAAATTAAATTCATTGATGCTAGGTATAGTGCCATTCAAGTAGTTTTGAATAGTGTCCTGGTCAACAGTTGTGAAGGACTTACTTGTATTAATGAAATACTTGTTAATTTCATTTACATCTGAAAGGTGGTCAGGTAGTGAATTTTTATGATTCTTTGAGAGTATACTGAGTTCTTTTAAGTCTTTCCAAAGAGTTTTTTATTTTTAGTTCTCATTTGATATTCCAAGTACGCTTCTTTTCCCTTTTGATAGCATGGTTTGTCTCATTGCGTAAAGTTTTATAATATTCCCAATGATGTTCTTTAGACTTTTTATGTTTAATGAGGGCCCTATCACGTAACTTCATCATCAATCTTAAAATATTTATAACTTACATTACTTAACAACACACAACAATATTAAAAATCAGCAGATTTTAATACTGTTATGTGTTGTTAAGTAATGAATATTTTGCATATATTTTCATGAAAATTTTTTATAATATAAAATGTGGTGTTTGTACCTATACAAGATGGAGGATAGGAATTATATTTATGAGTTTTTGTAGCTTTATGACACGAATCTCAAAGTAATGTCCTAAGGAAGGAATTAAACATTTCCGAAAGCTTGACATATAACAAAGAGTTTTATTTAGTCTGGGCCTTTATTAGTTATAAACATTTTTTTACTGAAAGCCAAAAGATTTACCTCTCTGTAGAATGGGTATTCCATAAGATGTTTTTGTACAACTGTTAACTATCCGAATTATTCATCCCATTAATAAAATTCACCTTCCCAAGCAATTCCATACATACAATAAATTTGGATAGACCGTCGCCTCCGCCAAATAATAGACAAATTTTATCTTTTAATCGCATACCACATCAATATTGATGAAAGCTTGTTGAAAATCGACGTCATCTAATAACATCTGGATTTCCCTGCCAACCCTTGTAAAGTACATTCATCGTACCACAAAGCTGATGAGTAGTTAATATCTGTCAACATTATCAATGATCGCAAACCGTATTAATATATGCCAAAAGCGTATTACTACCAATAAACATATAAACTTACACAGAGTAATTTTTATATTGTCACGTGAATATTTGAGAAATCCTTCACTACTCCGAAACCGAAAAAGCATGCAAGTCATATACATATATATACTGAATTTGTCGAATGCATCCCAAAAAATAACGACCACCGAATGGTGACATTCAGGCACGTTCTTTGACGAGGTCGAATGGCCGGGTAAAAATAAGTAAAGAGTGAAGTATGTGGAGTCATCAATTGTCGAATCAATTGCCTTCGCCCTTACTATTTAAGTTAAATAAAACACCGGAGTTATGATAAATGATGATTAAACAGTTTTTGAACGTCGCCATTAAATAGAGTATTTTCCTCCCTTTTCAACGATATATCACATGCCATATTTATTCATTGGTACTACGTTAGTAATTATAAAAACATTTTTTTTAAACCAAGAATTTTTTTTTTAACAAGCATGATACCTGCCGTGGAGAAGTATGATTAAATAAAACGATACAATAATTCAATAAGTTGTTCAAATCTTTGCTATAATAAAACATTAACACAATTAAGAAGAATAAAATAAATTCAGATAACAAAAACAAAATAATAATCAAGAAAGCAACATGGAGCAATTATGGAAAGAGTATTCGCAGTTATACCCATAAAAGCGTCACTCCTTGCTCAAAAAGTTAAAATATCTTTACCAATTAATTTAACTATAATATCGATTTGTTTGTATTTCATGATTTCACTATTATTTCAATTATTTTAAAATAGTTGGCCATGAACAAACTTGACAATTTAATTTTTTGACAGATCATCTCGGTTAATACTTAAACTCTCACTCAATCACACTCGTTTAAGAATTTAGAATTTTCAAAAATGATTTTCACTCACATTGATCGTTATAATATGTTCGTTACATATTGCCAATGCAATTTTAACTCTGGATTAGCTCAAGTAGAATATAGAAACAGATTTCCACAAGCACTACAGCCGAATAAAACTCTGCTACGAAATTAGCTACGAAACTGAAAAATAATGGTTCATTTTTAAAGAAGAAAAGGTTAAACTGTGTTACTGATATAAATAAGGTAAACCGAGTTATTAATTATGTAAGAAATAGAAATACAGAAAATTTGGAAACATCATTAAGAGAAATTCAAATTGTTTGTCATATAAATGAAACAAGTGCTAGAAAAATTTTAAAGAAAAATGGTTCGGTGTTATAAAGCCAAAAAAGTTCACAATTTACAAGCGGGGAACAAACCAAGGAGTACGACTTTTTGTAGGTGGCTGTTGGAAAAGAAGCGTGCTGATCCTTTAATATGTAGTAAAATACTTTGGTCCGACGAGGCAAATTTTTCCAATAATGGATTTTTTAATCGCAATATTCATTACAAATGGACTTCTGAAAATACACACTGGCATAGACCGACTGGGTTTCAAAATTGTTTTTCAATAAATGTGTGGATAGGTATTTAGGCATCAATTTAATAGGTCCTTATTTTTATGATGGTCACCTCAGTGGTCCAAGGTACCTAAAGTTTTTGAGATATGAATTTAATGAATTCTTAGATGACCTACCCTTAGAGAATCGACACAACTTTCAATATTTTCAACAAGATGGAGCCCCTCCCCACAATTCCCAGATTTGCCTAGATTATTTAGACAAAATTTTGTCTCAACATTGGATAGGTACCAATGGATTTATTCGATGGCCCCCTCGTTCTCCAGATATAACCCCAAGGGATTTTTTTTCTATGGGGGTATATTAAAGATAAGATGTTTTCGACGACACCGCAAAATGTAGAGGACCTAAAAGCTCGAATTCAACAGGCATATATTACAGTTACCCCCGAAAGGCTGAGTAATGTTTTAAATGCAGTGCCACGCCACGCTCGATTGTGCATAAGAAATCGCGGTGAACACTTTGAATACTTGATATGATTGATATCTTAAAAATTATTTTGAGGATTAGATAAATATTAATGTTCTGTGTGCTATATTCCTTTTATTATTAATTTGTTTTTGTTACCTGAATTTACTTTATTCTTCCTAATTATGTTAACGTTTTATTATAGCAAAGATTTGAACAACTTATTGAATTATTTTATCGTTTTATTTAATCATACTTCTCCACGGCAAGTATAATGCTTGTTAAAAAAAAATTATTGGTTTTAAAAAAATGTTTTTATAATTACTAACGTAGTACCAATGAATAAATATGGCATGTGATATATCGTTGAAAAGGGAGGAAAATACTCTATTTAATGGCGCCATTTCCCGCCCGTTTCAAAATAATTTTTTTAACAGCCTGAAGAGTAAATCTCAAAAGACAACGGTTTTGAAAAAAATTGGATAAAACCTCGTTTTTGTTTTGCAAAAAATTTTCGCCTTAGAATTTTTCTCGTATCTCTTCAAATAACGGAGATATTTGGCCTAGACGTTTTCCGCATTTTCGATATTTTCCGCCATAACTCTTAAAGTAGGCCATGGATTTCAAATGTCTTTAAACCATTTTGTAGGTTATATAAATCGGCACAATTTTCGTAAAAATATTTTTTTTTTGTACGACCAATATTAAGTGAGATATTCTCGAGGGCCCTGATAAAATGGACAGCCTGTATACAATAGATTAATGAGAAACTGTGTTAGTTATTTTATTTGTAGATTAGAATATGTAAATTTATATTATTTTTCTCTTCTCTTTTGGTATTATTTTGTAAAATGCATTGTGTGTAACAAAATACTAAACAAAGGATTGTTATTATTATTATCGTAACAGGGTGCAAAATTTTGAATTGTGTCTCCTTTAATATGGAGAAGCATTCACAAATTCACAAACACACCCTGTATGAAACGAGCGCCTTCATCCCGTTTAATTTTTTCGTCGATTTTAACAATCCACTTAAAAATAAAAGCAAGAGAAATCCCGCTAGCCCCTGGCGCTTGGTATCACCGTAGCAGATCCCAAACACTGCACTCTCAAAATACAAACAAACATCCACCGAGGTGGAAGTGATTCGGCCAGTAGCACACAGTTACATCATTGTGTGGCATTATTGCATTTTCACAATTCTTCAATTGCCTAGGGATACTCTCTGACAAAAAACCTTTTGTACTTGGCATTTGTTCCATTTACCGAACTAAAATTGCTTATCTCCGATCTGATAGCGTCTACTTATATCGGTTTTGCTATTATTTGTAGAAAAGGGAGCCGTTTAATTTTCGGGGATATTTGTTAAAGGACGGGGGCACCGCCAGGTGACTGGCGAGACAGAGACACGGCGATGGCCTTTTAAGAAACGATATAGCGGTGTCCGACCGCACTCGTAAAGGATATCAGTTTACAAGGTAATTGATATGTTCAATTTCTGTTGCGGGTAGGATCCTGCAAGGTCTCTTTATACTGAGCGTTTTGGCAGCATTATTAGTAAACGACATATTACCATAGCATAGTAAGTCTTTTTTAAAAATTCTGGATTTGTTATTACGCAGGCTTCAATTCACTTATCACTTTATTTCATAACCTACGAAAAATTAAAAATACGTTTCTAAAATATTTTCCCACCGTCTTCAGCCAATTCTTCAAAATTACTTAAAATATAAATTGATTAAATTTCTAACTTGATTAGACATTAAATTATGTCCGATTTATGAAAAAGGAGATAAATTTGATATAACTAATTTTAGACCTATTTCAATAATTTGTATTTTCTGTAAAATCCTGGAAATACTGTTACATGACACAATTTGTCCAAGTGTCAGTTAATCAGGTCTCGCCGTACCAGCATGGTTTCATAAAGGACGTTCAACCACTACTAATTTACTGTCCATTATACAATGCATGCTGAAATTTTGGATGTACACACGCAAACTGATGTTACGTATATACTGATTTTTCTAAGGCCTTCGACAGGTTTAACCATAATATTCTACTTCGTAAATTGTCTTATTCACTGCTACAGTTATTTAGATTTTATCTGTCAAATCGAATACAATATGTCGCGTGTAATGGAGTTAAGTCTATCGAATTCTTACCGTTATCAGGTATCCCTCAAGACTCGGTGCTAGGTCCCTTACATTCAATATTTTCATTAATGATATAGTGGATGTCCTAGACGTTTGTTGTATGCTATATGCGGATGATTTAAAGATCTTTACTGTGATAACTAGTACTGAAGACTGTTACCGCCCACAGCATAACCTTGACAGACTATCACAGTGGTGTCTAGACAACAAACTGCCATTAAATGGCGATAAATGTAATGTTATGTCTTTTACACGTAAATCAACTCCCCATGTGTTTAACTACATCCTTGACAACACCGTCATACAAAGACCTGATAAGTGATGGACAGTTATCTCTGAAATGTCAAATAGAGTTAAAAAAAAATGTACACGTTTATTTAACTTCGGCCTATTTCTGCTACTGAGGCCTAACACCGACGCCTGTAGACTACCTACTACCAACCAGGAACTTTGCCGAACCTCTTCTCTTAAGAAGAGTAGGGATCATTTACTTGCCTAACATTTAATAGACAAGCCTTTTGTCTATGCAGAGCTATTAACCTTATTGAATAATAAGTTAAAAATAAAAAATCGGCTGGCCCTGACGAAATCCCAGTTTTTATTATAAAGAAAGTAATTGCCCCCATAATACACCCACTCACATATTTAGTAAATATATCTTTTTTAACAGGTAGTTTTCCATAGAGTTTAAAGGTAGGAAAAGTGGTACCTAAACCTAACTTTAAAATACTAGATCCACAGGACATAGAAAACTACAGACCAATTACTGTGCCATCTGGTTTTTCAAAAATATTTTAATATAGTTATCAAGATCGACTGCTACAATTGTTATACAGAAATAGTATCATCAAACAAAATCAAGACGGATTTTGGTCAGGTATGTCAACTAACACAGCCATGCATTCCTTTTATGAGAGACTCATTGAATATATTGAGTCAGGCGACTACCCTGTTGGAGTCTTCTGTGATCTCAGTAGGGCATTCGACTGTGTCAATCACGATATATTACTGCGTAAACTATACTCATATGGTATAAGGGGAATCGCATTAGATTGGATCTCCTCATTTTTAAGATATCGAATCCAATATGTCAGTATAAGTCACTTATCAAATGGTGCTGAAAATAGAGTTCAATCGGAATATAAGGAAGTTAATATGGGAGTTCCACAGGGCTCAATATTGGGTCCTTTATTATTTTTGTTATATGCTAATGAGCTTGGTACTTCAGACGCATTTTTTGTCATGTATGCAGACGACAAGCCCTTACTTCTGTCCAACAAATCGGATATAGTAGAGGCTAAATGTAATTATGTTATATGTAATATTGGTAGCTGGTATTGTTTTAATTCATTGTGTCTCAATCCGCAGAAAACGTATTATATCAGATTTCACAATTGGCAAAAGAATTGTTTAAAATTAAATATCAGGGTAAAAGATAAGAAACAATCAAATTTTTAGACTTAACAATTGATGAATGTTTGAGTTGGAAGAAACATTGTAATAATCTTGTAGCCAAATTAAATTCTTTGAGTTATTTGTTTAGAAATTTAAAAACAGTTATCTTAACTGATCAACTCATAAGTCTGTATCGTGTGCAGGTAGGTTCAAGACTGAGATATGGGATTTGCTTTTGGGGCAACTCCACACTATTTTCAGATGCACAGAAACGCATATTCAGATATAGTGATGGAATTCCAAGTAACCATACACGCAGGAATTTATTCAAAGAATATGGCATTTTGACGCTTGTGGGAGTATTTATTTGCGAATTATGTATATACGTTTTTTTTAACAAACAAAAGTTCATTATAAATAAACACTACCACGATACCAACACAAGGCAGCAAAAGATTTTTGTAAGTATAAGATAACAATAAATTCGCCTACTTATATAGGTCTCAATGTATACAGGGTGTTGCATCATGAGAGGGACATAGCTTAATAGGAGGTACAGAACATCAGTGGTAACCGGAACCTCCCATAGAAATGTCTCATTGGGCCTTCATTACGAGGTTGCTGGGTGTTAAATAATTTTTGGCCAAACCTGTTTTTTGTCATAACTTTGACAGGGAATGAAATAACGGATTCATATTTGGTACGGCTAATGTACTAACGAGCCCCAAGAGGTACATGTATAAAAAAAAATATATCCAGGTCCGGACTCACTATAATTTATGTTTCTTCTTTGCATCAATAAAACATCACCCTGTATATATTTTTTTGAAATTTCGATACGATATTCGAAAAGAGCAAGAAAAAACAAACAAAATGGCCTATTTCATTTTTTTGTTACACCTTCGTGGTTATTTAAATACGTTGTTAAATGTGCAAGAAAATGGATTACAGAACCCTATTAAATGAGAGGCACGTGAAATAAATAGTTTTATAACTAAAATTTGCAAAAATTCTATTGAGCCTAGGTGGTCTGGGTGAATCCTAATTCCGGCACGTTTTAAAGGTCCATTTTGGTAAAAAACTGTGGTCCTAATAAGTAATCGGGTATGAAATAACAAAATTTTTAATCAATCACAGTAGGCTTGTTCAAAGAATAAAAGTGACAGATAATTTAAACCATTTAGGCCTAAGCAACCAGTTACTTTGATCAAGAAAATCATCAACATTTTATACTTAATAAAAATTGGAAAAGAGAACAAACTAAAATCTAAATAAATAAAATATTTTCCATTCAATTAACAATAAATAACAAAACAATAACTAAACGTGTTTAAAAATAAAACGTAATTGACACTAAAGTAAATTTTCAAAATGTCCTCCCCCACATTCTGTGCATTTTCTTGCGCGTTTAGAAAGGTCACCAATTGCTCGACGTATCATTTCTGGATTATTCCGTATTTCGTCGCAGGTTGTAACAATGCGCTGGATTAAATGTTGTCTACTTTCAATTTCAATGCTATAAACCTCGTTTTTTAAGTGGCCCCATAAAAAGTAATGACAAGGGTTACAATCAGGAGATCTTGGTGGCCATTCATGTGGACCCCCGCGTCCAATCCATCTATTAGGATACACATTGTTTAAGTGTTCTCTTACTTGAAGGTTAAAATGTGGTGGGGCCCCATCATGCTGAAACAACATGCCTCTTATACCGATATTTTCTAACATATTCGGTAAAATGTTTTGAAGAAAATCAAAGTAAATTTCACCATTCAATCTTTTTTCAAAAAAATGTGGCCCTATCAAATGTCTATTCACAAATCCGACCCAAACATTTACAGAAAACCTGTGTTGCGAACGGCGTTGGCGCACCGCATGTGGGTTTTCCTGTGCCCATTTATGATTATTTCGTGAATTGTTTACTCCATCCCTTGTAAATTGTGCCTCATCCATAAATAAAGTTCTGTAAATGACTGGGCGATGGTTAGACAACCAATGACAAAATGCCAGGCGGGGGATATCGTCGCCTTGTTGAAGACGCTGTACCTGCTGGATATGATATGGATGGTAACGTTCTCTTTTTAGGGTTCTCCATACTCGCCAATGAGGAATACCAGTTGCCAAACTGATTCGTCTAGTGCTCATATTTGGGTTTTCTTGAACTACGTTTATAATATTGTTTTGTTCCTGCACACCTTGTTGTAAAACACGCTCCACAACTGCAGAATTAGGAAACTTTCCGTGTTGTCTTGCATACTGGAACACCGTACTAAAGGTTTTATGATTAGGGCATCGACGACCAGGAAAACGCAGCCGATATTCTCTTTCCGCCGACCTACCATTTCCATTACAGAAACCATAGATGAATATTATGTCAGCATATTCCACGTTTGTAAATTTTACTGGCATAGTTAAAATATTTTCACAAGTTTTCACTAACTAAATGCGGATTATTGACACATTAAATTACTAACAAACAATTATTCAACTGTTTAGGAGATTTCTTTTTATTATCTGTCACTTTGAACAAGCCTACTGTGTTTGATTAAAAATTTTGTTATTTCATACCCGATTACTTATTAGGACCACAGTTTTTTACCAAAATGGACCTTTAAAACGTGCCGGAATTAGGATTCACCCAGACCACCTAGGCTCAATAGAATTTTTGCAAATTTTAGTTATAAAACTATTTATTTCACGTGCCTCTCATTTAATAGGGTTCTGTAATCCATTTTCTTGCACATTTAACAACGTATTTAAATAACCACGAAGGTGTAACAAAAAAATGAAATAGGCCATTTTGTTTGTTTTTTCTTGCTCTTTTCGAATATCGTATCGAAATTTCAAAAAAATATATACAGGGTGATGTTTTATTGATGCAAAGAAGAAACATAAATTATAGTGAGTCCGGACCTGGATATATATTTTTTTATACATGTACCTCTTGGGGCTCGTTAGTACATTAGCCGTACCAAATATGAATCCGTTTTTTGATTCCCTGTCAAAGTTATGACAATAAACAGGTTTGGCCAAAAATTATTTAACACACAGCAACCTCGTAATGAAGGCCCAATGAGACATTTCTATGGGAGGTTCCGGTTACCACTGATGTTCTCTACCTCCTATTAAGCTATGTCCCTCTCATGATGCAACACCCTGTATAATTATTTGCCTGGCGTAAAATAGATAGATGGTATGTTATATGTTATAAGCATTTTGTATATGTATTTTAGTTATATGGATTATTTTTTTCGATACTTTTCTGTTCTGTAATAGGGTGTTTACCTGTTGAACAGTGTATTATAAATAAATAAATAATATGATTGTAGTTAATGTTTCGGATGTTTATCTTTAGAGCGATAAATGAAATATAGTACATCTCTGTAATTGCAGGCGCAGACTGTGTATATGTATGTGAGTATATAAAATGTTATCACAGTAAGTTGTCTGTTATTCCTTTGTCTCGAATTCCACCTGAAAGTCTATACAAAAATCCTATTGAAGTGAGAAAAAATTACAATTGTATTAAGGACCTCTAGCAAAGTTAATATCCAATTAGGACTTAAGGGCTTGTAAATTGTAACGCTTGTAAAATCATAAAGATACGAATTAAAAGAATAACGGAGGGCCTTCACTAACAATACAGAAATCCAGCTTTAGTTTTCTACAAAAGGGATGATTTGTCGAGGCAAAATAAGCCTCTCCTAACTCTTTAATCTCTTCCTATTTTGACAAAGACTGAAGAGGCTCTTGTAAAAATAACAATATTTTAAGCCTTTGGACACTGTTCGTGTTTGCTCTGAAATACAGAGAAACAACTGGGATGGCAAAATAAGTTTTATTGTGTAATAATCCACTACGTTGGCGGAGATCTGTTATTCACTGTTTTTCTTTTATTCTCTTTCACTGTTGTATTTGAAGAAGAATCGCAGTATTTAATATTTGATTGAAATATTTCTTTCTAGTAAATAATTTTATAGTTGATTGTAAACATTTTAAAAACCGCCCAAGGAATCACTACTTCCACATCCAGATTTTGTATTCAAGTCTTACACACACTAAATCCCAACGTAATATTTTACTCCCTTTAACAATATGATGGGGGTGGTAGAGAGGTGGGGGTGGCTAATGCCAAAATAAATTTAAGAGGCAATTGGTTCTCGTACACAAACAAAATCCCAATTTCATTTTTTATTCCCTTTAATAATAGGGTGGGGGTGGCAACGGGGGTGGTAGAGGGGGTAGCTAACGCCAAAAAAATTGTTTTAGACGTTTCGTTCTTATATACACACTAAATTACATTTTAATTTATTTACTCCCTTTCATAATAGTGTGGGGTGGTATTGGGAGAGTGATAGTGGGGGGGGGGGGGGTTGTATACAGTGTGTCTCCAAATGGGATGGGAATCTAAGCTTTGTTATTTTGGATTTGCCGAAGAAAAGTCATTTTTTATAGAAAGTTTTACTTATATTAGGAAGTCATAAACAGTTGTTAAACTTAAAACATATACAGGGTGTTCAAGAAATTAGATAATATGAAATCAACTTTAAGAAAACTGCCCTTTTTGTATTTTTAATGAAAATTTTATTTAGCGAAGTTACATGTAGACCTACTTAGTACACATTCATCTAGTATTTTTCTAAATTCTTTATACGCATATGAGACCACATCTTCATTTATGGTGGTAACAATTTTTTCCTTTAATAAATCCACGTCGTCTTCAAAATCTTCGAGTATACTTTCTGTTTTAAATAAGAAGTAATCTAGCGGTGTTAGATCTGGCGACCGGACTGGCCGTGCTGTTTATCTACAGCGGCCAATCCACCTGCCGTGGAGTGATATTCTAACCATTGTCTAATTAGAATTGTAGAATGTTATTTTTTGAGACGAGCTTTGTTAAATAAAATTCTCATTAAAAATGTAAAAAAGATAATTTGCCTCATTTCATAGAAAAGGTATTACAAATCATCATAATTATCACATTTGGTCTGAAGAAAATCCTAATACAAAGATAGAAACGCATTTTCAGCGTAATTTTTCTGTTAATGTTTGGGCAGGAACAATAACCATCTAATTGGACCTGTTTTCTTTCCACATCATTTAAATGGAGCTGACTATCTACATTTTCTGGAGAATGAATTACCTGAGCAATTAGGTATTGTTAGTTTTAATATTAGAGAAAATGTGGTACTTCCAAGACGATGCTCCATTCCATTATAGCCTGCAAGCCAGACGATGTTTATCAAGGCTTTTTCCAGGACGTTGGATAGGCCGAGGAGCTGATGCTCCAATCAGTTGGCCTGCTCGGGCCCCTGATTTAAACCCAATTGACTTCTGTCTTTGGGGAGCCATGAAGGACAAAGTTTACTCGGTTCCAATGGAGAGCGTTAAACATCTGCCTAAAAGAATTCTGCAATTACGGGGAAATTAGAAACATTCCTGCCGTTTTTCATAATGTGAGATTTTCATTTCTAAAAAGGGCGAGATATTGTGTCCGAAAAAATTTTGAGCACATTCTGAAATAAAATTTTAATACATTCGATATCTCATCATTTTGTTTTTAATTTGTTTCATTATTTGTTGTTTTGCTTCCAATATTATTTTAATTTACCTTGTTGCTTTATGGACTACTGTTTTAGTTTTATGACCGTTAAGTACGTTATTTAAAAAAATCCGTTTCATCATTTTTTTTATTTTACAATAATAGTGATGCATATGTTTTATAATGTCTTAACCAGTAACTTCAAATGCTAAAATTACAAAGAAGTACTTTTCTTATCTCACCTCTCAGTTTTATATCAACATGATTTTTCAAGTGAAATAAATCATATTTCCTTACACATATCCAAAATTAATGTATTTTGACAGTGTACTCCTGTTTCATATAGAACTGAAATTAAATAGTAACTGATAAAATGAATGATTTCACTCGATTTCCATCATTTCACTTTTCAATTAACAGGCATGACAATGGTTTAGTATTTTCAGTATCATTTGAAATCAGTTACTCAAACCAAGAAGGAACAAGATAAAAAAAAAGTTGTACAATTAAATTTTATGTAAAATACAATATACCAAAAAAGCCATAGGCGTACCACTAAAAAAGTGTGTAGGAAGGAATGGTTATTTACCCCCAAATCAGCCCTTTAGAGAACTTAATTTTAAAAAGTTTTTATTTTAAACTATTACCTTTTAACATAATTGAAAAAAATTTCTACAGCAATTTGCACAGTATTTAAAAAATACATATTTATTATTCCAACTTTAGATGGCTGTATCTTCATAGGGGTGTGATTTTGGATAGAGGTAAATTACGTTCAATCAACATTTTTTGATATTCTGAGTCGTGGTTAAGCGATTGACATACTTTTTAAAAACACCCTGTGTAATATAACTTACTAATCACCGAACACACTGTGTATTCCGCCACCTTGGGCCGCTGAAAAAGAAAACGAACACGACAGGATAGAACATCCCACCCTGCATTCGAAAGTTTCCAGCAAATGTAGATCGCCTAAAAAAAGTACACCGAGGCAAACAAAGATCCTGTTAAGGTACTAACAAAGGTAATAATAACCGGTAGCCGGTAGAGAATAGCTAAATACAAAACGAGTAGATATATCTCGAGGCATCAGAACTAACCATCTGCTTATATTCTTTTTAACAAAAGCGTACCGCGGATCTTATTATGTAATTTTATAAGTGGGGTACCTCTTAAGGTAATATGGCAAAGGCAAGATTTTAGTTTGGCAAAAACCGGCGCGGACAAGGTGAATATTTGTGTTTTTCCTGGTGCAGGATTCGAAAACGTCGCAGTGTGGAGTGTGTGTGAAGAGTGCATTGTTTATGCAGGATGCTATCGAAAAGTGCTAAGTAATTTCTTTACTAAATCTGCAACTGAAAATAAAAAACAGCTACGATAATAATATTAATAACACATATTTTTTAAAGTATCTTCGCAACCGTTATAAGCAATTTGTTGAGAGATGTATCTAGAACCAGCAATAGTCATATAATAATAATAACAAATGTTTTTATTTCCGAAGAACAACAATAAAAGAAATACATATAAGACTGAATAATTCTAAGTGAGAATGTGTGAAACAAAGGGAAGTTCATTCAAATGAGTGGTCTACCACTTAACCCTTGTGGATGAATAAACAAACGATAAATAACACAGAACAACAGAAAACAAAACAGAATTAACACAGTAAGAAATTAAAATTATTATTAAAACCACTATATCATAACATAGATTTAAAAATAATAAATACTCAACCCAGATTTTGTCTATCCATGAAAAATTTCCTAATAAATTTTTTGAACTTATAATTGGTAAAAGCTTAAAATCAGCAGAAATAGAGTTATACAGCTTATGTATCAAAAATTTAAAGCTTCTCTCAAAAAATATAGTTTTATGAGGAGGTGGTGTTATTAATCCTCTGCTCCGTACATTAATATTCTGGAACGTCAGTGCGGTATGCTATTTTGCTAAATAAATAGGATGATACTTTTGTTGATATAATTTTGTGGTACAAGAATAAAACGTATACGTGAAGTCGATTTTTCTTGGTATGCCATTTTAATTCAACTTATTATTAACTTATGCGACACGTGGTCAAATTTTCTCATATCGTATATGAAACGTACGCACAAGCGTTGAACACGCTGTATTATATTTGTACAGTCTTTGTCTAAGTAGGGTCCATAGACAGGAGGACAGTACGTAAATTGAGATAATACCAATGTTTCACGTAATATTTTTTTGTCTCACAATTTAAGGATAATCTATGCTGATACAATAAACGAAGAGCAAAAACAAAAAATAAACTAACAAGTAATAACTTATGAAAGAAGGTGTTCGAAATTATTGCCATTTTTATTTGTGCACTTGGAGAATCTATACAAGAGCTCAACTCCACAAACTTTAAGTAGTGTATTCCTGTTGATGGCGACAACACTTAGATAAATTTTATTATAAGGTCGGCCATGTCTATGATTGGTTCTTTATAAACCTCACTTTTCAGATAACCCTACAAACAGAAATCTAATGGGGTAATATCAGGTGATCTAGCTGGCCACCTGAGGGTCCCATTTGTACCAATCCATCTTCCTGGATATGTTTGGTTTAAATAATTTATCACAATCTTGCTATTATATGGGCCAGCGCCATCTTGGAAACTACATAGTATCTAAATGAACTGATAAATTATTCAATAGCATAAGTAAATCATTTTGTAAGAAGTGTAAATAACGTCCACTATTTAAATTTTCATGATAAGGATATGGACGAACAATGTATCCATTTATAATGCCACATCAAACATTTACCCAAATCTTACATTTACATTCTCATCACAAAATATTGTAGCAGATGACTTACTAGGATTAATTTTGAGTAGGTGATACCAAATTCTTTAAATCAGTGTTAATAAATTTCCCATATTCATGTAGATCTTCAATGTGAAATGAAAAACAAAGTTGTGTATCATCGGAATGTAAGTGGTAATTACAGAATTGCAAGGATTTATGAAAATTTTATGTAAAGATAGTAAATAATAATGGGCCAAGTATACTTCCCTGCGGGACTCCTGAAAGTACCGTTAGCGGTTGCGAAATATATTGATTACTATTTGTTGAACTCTATCCGACAAAAAAGATAAAATTAAATGGGAAGAATTTTATTCAAAGCCAAAAAAATGCAAAATTGAAAAAAGTTATTGGTGATTTATGATATCAAAAGCTTTAGTATAATCTAATAATAATAAATCACTGATTTTATTACTATCAATAGCCCCAACGAAGTCATCAGTTATGTCAGCAAGGGCCGTAGCACAACTGAAACCAGATGTAAATCCAGGCTGTTTTAAAGGTAGAATATTATTAATATTTCAAAATTCTCTTTGTAATTCAAAAATTTTTGATAAGACAGGTAAAACACTAATAGATCTTAGGTGACTTAATTGATTAGGTTGATTAATTTTAGGCAGAGGAAATACTAAAGCGCTTTTCCAGGTTTTAGGGAAGTAGTTTCTACGTTTAGACTCGTTAAAGATATATACTAAAAATGGAACTATATAAAGACAGCATATATTAATGTTGAATTTAATTTATAATATCCATACGCTTTTGTTTAATAGAAAATAAACCATATATACCTTCTTTAACATTGGTGTTATAAAAATCAATCAACTCGTCTTTAGGTTTCTCATAATTATTTGAGAAATTAATAAAAAAATCATTGATAGTATCCTCGTTATTTAACTGCCCAAGTATCTTGATATGACGGTTTTTACAAAATTTAGTTTTTTTAATTCACTCCATTTGTCATTTTATTTTATTTACTTATTTATTTATTTATTTATTTAGAATACAACTACCCAAACAGATAAGAAATCCAATTACAGGGTAGGATAGAAAAAAACATTGTTACAGAATTTTGTACGATAAATACATATGAAAAACTTAAGTATAATTACATAAAATATTTGTACATAAACTAGTAAATATTTTTAGTTTGAATGCAATACAGATTGCTTAATTTTTTTAACAGAAGTACAAAATATATCAACATCGTCCTGTATATATGCATAGTTTGAACACATCATATGCAAGGGTAAAGATTTAAGTAAATTTGTACGAGGCGTATTTAGGTAAAAAGAATTATTTGAGCGTGTATAAACTGATGGTACATGTAATTTGATATAACTACATAACTCAGGGCAATCAATCACATTATTCAAAATTCTATATAAAAGCACAATCGGAGAATACTTACGGCGGGATTCCAAATCATGTATTTGATATCTGTTTAATAGATCACATTGAGGTGTACCTCTTGCTGGATAAATTCCGTCATTTCTATACCAAAGATATTTACTGAAGATTCTTTGCGTTTTTTCAACGCTAAGTTTATGCACGGCGTATTCTGGACTCCAGATTATGGAGGCATACTCTAATTTTGATCTGACAAATGCATTAAACAGCAATATCAAGGTGTTATTATCTACAAAGTTTTTGGTATTTCTGATTATGAAACCTAAGTTTCTGTAAGAACTGGCCACGTTAGCATTTATGTGATTATTAAAGGTTAACTTACTGTCGAAGATGACCCCAAGATCTTTAAATGACTACATCTAGATAGTTGAATATCATTTAAAGAATAAGTAAACTCGGTTGGATTAAGCTTTCTTGTGAAAATCATGTATTTACATTTATTAATATTTAGATGCAGTTTATTTTTGTCACACCACGTACTAATTTGTTGCAAATCTTTTTGCAAGTTAAAGCAGTCATTTAAATTGTTGATGGCCGAATACAGCTTGCAATCGTCAGCGTACAGCAGAAGTTCACAGTTAATGTCATTTATAAATATTATGAATAACAAGGGTCCAAGAACGGACCCTTGAGGAACGCCAGACATTGCTGTTATTTCATCAGACTTAAATCCATGGTATTGGTCAGTAAGTTTCCTGTCAGATAGATACGAGTAAATAAAAAGATAATAAATGTTTCGGTAAGGCCGAAGTTGAACAGTTTTTGTAACAAGATACCATGATCGAGTGTGTCAAAGGCTTTAGAGAAATTTGTATTACAATTACTAAATTTATATCTTAAATTAACCTCCTTTTCAGCATTAATGGCATTAGTTAAATTTCGGAGTTGTTTATAATAAGGCCAATGACTATTTTGCCCGGTTTGTTCGAATTTTGTCAGAGCTTTGTTACGTAGTTTCTGCATAAATTTAATATTGTTCGTGATCCATGGAGCATAACTTCTGTTACAGCATTTTATAGATTTCATAGATGTATGCGTATTAAATAATTGTAAAATGTTGTCAGTAACAAAATCAATGTATTCATCAATATTATTGATATAATAAATATTATACCAAGGTATAGATTCTAAGTCTAATTGAAAGTTTTCAAAATTAATATGCTTTAATCATCTGTAATTAAAAATCCCTTCAGGTTCTTCAGTGATATTAAACATTATTGTACAGTGAACTAAAAAATGATCAGAAATTTGAGCATCGACTACCCAGCATCAAATTTACAAAATTTACCAGAATTAAATCTAACAATGACATGGTAGTATTGGTTATTCGCGTGGATTCGGTTATTAATTGTACAAAATTTATGGTTTGATATACATGTTTAAATTGTGTAGATAAATTTTCGATCAGGCCTTGGTCTCTCAGGAAAACGTCTTCCATATAAAACCACAGTGGCAGAAGAATTTTCACAACACTCTCCATAAATTAAGACCATGTTTAATTTATTCCTGTTTGTATGAAGTACCTTGTTTTACAACAATTTAACAAAATACAAGAAGTAAATACACATCATTTGACAATCAATAACTAAAACAATGTCAACATTGTCAGTGTTATTTATAACGAATTCCAAAGGCACCTATAATTGCATTTTTAGTATGAAGTCGTTGGTATTTCATTAAGATGAACGTAATCAATATAAAATGAATTTTTTTCGTCCACGTTAATATTTCCTTTATTACTACTAATGGTAAAAGTAAATAACGTTTCATATCACAGCTTTATGCAGTTCCTTTGACATTTTCATGGTTAAAATATTTCCTACACTTTCTTTCGTAAATGGCCTCCAATCGATTACCGCCTAGTTGGGACTCGACCAAACGTCGGACCAAGTCAAAGCCCCTCGACAAAAGCCCAAATAAACCAATTACGGTTATAATTAAATTGCCCCCGGAACGGAAGCCCGTGGACATTACAGATTTAAAGATAAAAGCAAACAAAACCATACGCGAACCCAGCCAGGTCTTAATTAATGCCGTTTCGTCCTCATGATAAAAGTATACAAACAAAGCTAGTCTGAGTACTGATGTACTTCAATTATTTCATACTCAAGAGGTCCCCGTTCTGTGTTCTTTACGGAAACAACAAATGAAAACAAACATACATGCGAGTGGGCCGTGAACGACGAAACAAAACGCGAACGCATATCGTAATCGCAAACAAGAGAAAAGAGAGACGCCATCGTCGTGATTATAACAAGCACTTCACTTATAGGGCATAATGGAAATTCTAATTAGGCTGTGGAAGGGACGAGGGAAGCGATGGTGGCCCTGTATTAGCACCCTTTTTGATAAAATGTCCCCTTGGCTTTAAAGAACGGGATATGTACGCCTACTGTGTATTTGCTCTACAGGGACGGATCGGGCAACAATCTACAGTGCTTTCCTTCTTTACATTCATCGATAAAATTAAATTGTCGGTTTATTGATTTTATATACAGGATGTCCATTTTATCAGGGCACTCGAGAATATCTCACTTAATATCGGTCGTACAAAAAAAATTATTTTTACGAAAATTGTGCCAATTTATGTAACCTACAAAATGGTTTAAAGACATTTGAAACCCATGGCCTACTGTAAGAGTTATGGCGGAAAATATCGAAAACGCGGAAAACGTCTAGACCAAATATCTCCGTTATTTGAAGAGATACGAGAAAAATTTTAAGGCGAAAATTTTTTTCAAGACAGAGTGTTTCAACGAGGTTTAATCTAATTTTTTCCAAAACCGCTGCATTTTGAGATTTACTCTTCAGGCTGTTCAAAAAATCATTTTGAAACGGGAGGGAAATGGCGCCATTAAATAGAGTATTTTCCTCCCTTTTCAACGATATACCACATGCCATATTTATTCACTGGTACTACGTTAGTAATTATAAAAACATTTTTTTAAAAACAATAAAAAATTTTTTAACAAGCATTATACTTGTGCCGTATGATTAAATGAAACGATAGAATAATTCAATAAGTTGTTCAAATCTTTGCTATAATAAAACATTAACACAATTAAGAAGAATAAAGTAAATTCAGGTAACAAAAACAAATTAATAATGGAAAGGATATAGCACACAGAACATTAATATTTATCTAATCCTCAAAATAATTTTTAAGACATCATATCAAGTGTTCAAAGTGTCCACCGCGATTTCTTATGCATATTCGAGCGCGGCGAGGCACTGCATTTAAAACATTACTCAGCATTTCGGGGGTAACTGTAATACATGCCTGTTGAATTCGAGCTTTTAGGTCCTCTACATTTTGTTCTGTCGTCGAAAACGCCTTATCTTTAATATACCCCCATAGAAAAAAAATCCATTGGGATTATATCTGGAGAACGAGGGGGCCATTTCCCGCCCGTTTCAAAATAATTTTTTTAACAGCTTGAAGAATAAATCTCAAAATACAGCGGTTTTGAAAAAAATTAGACAAAACCTCGTTGAAACGCTCTGTTTTGCAAAAAATTTTCGCCTTAGAATTTCCCTCGTATCTCTTCAAATAACGGAGATATTTGGCCCCATTTTCGATATTTTCCGCCATAACTCTTAAAGTAGGGAATGGATTTCAAATGTCTTTAAACCATTTTGTAGGTCATATAAATCGGCACAATTTTCGTAAAAATAATTTTTTTTGTACGACTGATATTAAGTGAGATATTCTCGAGGGCCCTGATAAAATGGCCTGTATGAATTAAAAAAAGTTATGGCCAAAAATAATAAATATTTCCTAGCGGATCTCTCTCTCTCTCTCTCTCAAAGTCTAAAAATATATAAAACCGTCTGGTAACATGGATTTTCATAATCCTGAACTGATTTCAGCAAAAAAATTTAATCCGAATTTAATTTGAAACAACAGTGCCCACACCGCCTAGTGTAATAGGATCCCCTGTAGTTTTTGAAAAAAAAAAGTTTTTAAACATAATTGTTATTTTGGTAAGGTTAATCACCTCCTGATAATATCACCTTGATTGGCGAAAAGTCATTTTTACTATGCAATATTCTTAATTTTGTAGAGCTTTTTATTCTGGTGTCCTAGCCAGAAGGTCCTGAATGCCTGGAAGAAATTGGAACACTTGATGCGACGCTGTCTCTGACATACTTTTCATACAAACAACAAAAATTGCGTTTCGCCCACCATGTTGGCATTACTTAGAAGGAACTAAAAATTAATTAAAAGTCTTGACTCATTTCCAATTGATTTCAACATGGTTGGCGAAAGCACATCTAGTGACGCATCCAAGTGCAGTGTTCAAATGTTTTAAAACTTTTTTAATATGTTTCAATTTTTATATTCGCTTATCAATGTTTCAAAAACAATGGGGCTCTTCCTCTAGCTAATACTAATTTGCTGTCAAAATGTCAATAAAATCGAGCCCAAGCTTCCATCAAATAATCGTGCTTACAAGAAACGCGATGGGCGGATGGACGGACTGTTTTTCAGTTTTTATCATCTCCCGATGATGCTAGCATGGTTAACGAAACGCGCGTTGGGTAGTGTATTAGAGGGTAACTTTCAAGTATTTTGATGTTTTATTAAGCGGTTCTCGTACAATACTGAAAAATAAAAACAACAAAAAAACTATGATTATATTAATACTTGAACATAGTAAGAGACATTAACAAGCCAAAAGATAACTTAAATATTTTAACAATTGATCAACGTCTAATGTAACCATAAATTTGTAACAATTCCTTAATTAATTAAATGTCACTTTTTTAAAAACATTACCAATATTACCATTTATTTCACAAGTATCGACATTTTAATGAACTTTGTTTAGTAAACTGTATATTTGAGAGCACTCCACAGGTAAAAATCCATGGGTGTTAAGTCTAGGGACCCAGGAGGCAATTCTGATAGACCTAAGTTCCTAGCCATCTTCGTTTATATTCATTATACAAATAGTTTCGGACAATAATGGCACAAAGAGCTCCGACTAACTATTAAGTTAGGTACACACTAGATACAAAAGAATTTTTAAAAAAATTAAAAAAATGCTTTTCTTAAACTCGTACTAAAAAGTAAAAAATGATTGCAAGAAAAGCAAGGCGTGCGCATTTTATATGAATGTACGCATGACGCGCACGCCTTGCTTTTCTTGCAATTATTTTTTACTTTTTAGTACGACTTGAAGAAAAGCAAGTTTTTACAAAATAAATTAAATTTTTTTATTTTCTACATTATAGTTTAAGTATTTATAACGTACAGAACCAATTTACGACATTCCATTATGTCAGCGGAACTAATATCGTACCATTTGTATAGGAAAAAACGGACGTAGAACTCTCTGATCAGGCGAAAAAAAAACACCCTGTTGTATTCTACGTTTTACCGAAGGTGCCGGTTGGATAGTATAAATCCCCTACGTGCCGATATTTGCAAAAGTAATGGTATTGTCATCCGATTTTAGTAACAGTACAAAATTACTTCAATTGATTATGTCAGGAAGTGTGTTAAATAAATGGTGCAAGATTTGAAAACAAACGTTAAACTGAAAAATACTACATTGTGAATTAAAGAAGCAAGTAATAAATTTCTTTTTTGGCAAAAACCTTGTTTTCCCATGAAAGTTATTCGGGAATTAGGATCATGGAAAGATCGCGACACGGAGTGAAGCGATTTTTTCTATGTCCCTTAATTCGAGCAAAATTTTCATGGAAAGCAGGTTTGTCACTCAAAAAAAAAAAATTTACCCGAGTAGAAAATCTACCTTGTGTGTATTATAGAAAATTAAATTAATATACGATTAAAAAATATTTTCTATAATAATTATTAGAACAACAAAATTGTTTATTTAAGGTTTAAAAAATAACAAATAAAAAATAGAAACTTTTTTCATTGTACCTACATGAAATACAGAATTATTATAAACAATGCTATTACTAATTCTAAATTAACGATGAACGATGGTCTGTCTAGTTGGAGATACGGACTGATTGATTTGGTATCTGCAATGGTTTATTATTTTATTGTTTTCGACATCGAGCCCAACTTTCATGGCTGCTTCTTTAGTATATTTTCCAAGAGTATTCTTTCCCACGACATGTTTTTGTACCGTCCACTTGAGTTTTCCTGGTTCCAGGTACAGTTAAGTGTCAAAAATAATCTGTCTGTTTTAATTGAGTTCGACCGTTTGCTCATTAATTTTTTGAGTAAACGTACCGGACAGATGGAAGGTTTTTATAAATTAGTTGCAAACCACCTGCATCGTTAAGCTTGTTTTTACCACCTCACCGTGTCTTCGAAAAAATAGTATTGTAGTTAAACTTCCGTCAGTTTTTTTTCAAATCTAAAGTGATCGATTTTACACTTATCAGCCTCTCCTCTTCTTCAAGCAAGTTCAAACGCCGCCATGTGCACATGGTAAAATTTTCTCTGTATCCATTCAGGCGTTTACCTGCATCATTTCATTTAAATGTTCTTTTTCAATGGCAACTGGGCTTTGTTTGCATTTTTTTTAAATAGCTTGAGGCCTTCTTCTATTGGCATTTGTTGCATTCCTCGCGTTTTTCAATTTTAAATCAATAAATGGGTTAATACTCCTATTATATTTTTCGATGTTTCTCGAAGAATTCTTGCTGTTACATTCCCCATTGTTTTAACGACAGCTTCTTTATAATCTTCGTTACATGGCCTATGTCCATTTAACAGTTTTATATAAAAACTAGTGTTTTGTTTATGTTTGGTACAATCTGTGTATTATTTTGATTCACTTTTTGTAAGTGAAACTGTTTTCAACTAACAGAATTTTACTTGTATAACTGCTAAACCATTTCACACTGTTTTATGTACATATTTTTATATCTTAGGAACTCAGTCATGTTCTATTAACTATTATGTATTTCCGTTCTATACAGCATTATCCCAGGAAACAATTGTCTACAAAACATTTATTTACACTCATATACCTATATTTCAATTTATATATTTTTGTGGGGGCGAGCGTAGGTGCGTCTTTACTATGTACATACTTCGATATGCGATGTAAAGCAACGTTAGGCGTAGTTAGTAGTTGGATTGGTGACCGTTCCAACGAAGACCACGTCCTCGCCTCACCCATCTTCCAGCGGCTTGTATATCAGTGTATGCGCGGAAGCTATACAACCTTAGGCGAGGGTTGTATAGATGATATACCATCCTTCGGAGGGGATGTAAAGCCGTCGGTCCCTTGTCTATTAAATGTTAGGCAAGTAAAAGATCCCTACTCTTCTTAAGGGAAGAGGTTCGGCAAAATTCCTGGTTGGGGGTAGCTCGTCTACAGGCGTCGGTGTTAGGCCTCAGTAGCGGAAATAGGCCGACGTTAAATAAATGTATAAAAAAAAAAAAAAATATATATATTTTTGTTTACTATGTAAGTACATATGGTTATTTTCCTTACCTTTTCTCATTATATATATAGTATATCCTATACGATGTAATATATTTACTGAGTTATCACAATGCGTTTTACTATTTATTTACAGCTGTTCATATTGTTGGTTATGTATTGTATTTACAAATTGTGAGGCAAAGGCAAATCAGCTGTGGTATGGAAGTAATAAAAACTTTTATTATAGATCCCTTTTATCGATCATATGCCACTATTTTAGTTGTGAGTAAAGGAAATTGTAGAATAGCGACCTACAAGTTGTTGCGCTTAACTCAACCATTGACAGATGGCCATACCTGTACTATTTTTATATTTTATAGCTTTCAATTTAATTAGGGAATTAGATTTCTCAAGTTTATTTGGTAGCATTATTTTACAGTAAGTAGGACAAAAAAGTTTACCTTATCAGTAAAACTCACCAGGAAATCATTTGCTTGCAGCCTTTGTACTGATTCGAACGTATATAAATTTTAACTGTGGACTTCAGTAATTGATATTACATTTTTATATCCGCGGTAACAATAACATCCAGGTAAATTTCATTTATTACTCATTTAAAATTTAAGTAATCTTCAATTTTTGTCTTGATGTAATTTCAATTATTTTTAAAATAAATGTAAATTCAAGGTCAATTCTTTTTAATTTAATAAGTAGTTAAAATACTATATATACCACATAGTTTTAAAATATTTTTTCCTTTCTTTTTCATTTTTTTGCAATTTATAGTTTATGAAATCAGCTTAAATTCTTAGATGCTTAGATATTTAAATTCTCAGATACTTAAATTCTTAGATATTTAAATTCGTAAATACTTATATATTTCTATATATTTATATGTACTTATGTACTTAATGTTTATGCACGTATATACTTATACATTTCTGTATACGTTTCTGCGTAGCTTCTTCATTCCTGCATAGCTTTTGCACAACTTATCTTTCATATAGATAAAATTTCGTAAACTTTTCATAAACCACCTAGTTGGTTAATTTTCCTACGATTTTCACACCATTTCATTAAGAGACGTAAATTGCCAAGGAAACTTTCGAATCCATTCTCGCAACAAGAGACAATTGTGGGCTTGGATTGCTGTCCCAGAACCAGTCACCTCAACAATAATCAATCTAGGATCCTGGTATAAATTCCTGGTATTCATTTTAAACAATCTTTTTATTTCTCTTACCAACAATTTCATTCTTCTGATCTATAGTAGACTGGTTATTCGAGAAAAAGAGACAATTCTACTTATTTTCACTATAGATGGTGCCCAATTTAACATCAATTTTTCTTTGCCTCCTTTTCTCGAAATAAACAGAAATCTGTCGCTTATGCTGTACATATCAAAAAGGGTAAGTGTTTCTCTACTCTTACGAATACTTTGGATTCACGACTTTCGGCTAGTCGTCCGCATATGTTGCTCAATTCTTTCTCAAAAATAAATAACAAGGGAAAGAAGGTAACATCTTCTTAATTCGATTTTTTCATGTTATGACCCCAATCATTCAGAATATTTGCAAGTTCATCAGTAGTCGTATGTTTGGCTACTACGAAAAAAGTAACATTTTTTTTCAAGTACATTTTTCTCAATTTTTTTCCACTGATCAATAGTCGTTTTTCTCGCTTTAAATAAATTCTATTGGTCGATATTTTTGAAAATGTGCATTTAGATTGGTTAATGAAGTAAGAGTATATTAATCGAATAAAATCACCTAAATCTTCACAAAAGCTACATTTAAGCTGGCAAACGCTCACAAAGTACCAAACCTACATACGTAAATCCGTATAATAATAATTAATAAAAATACAGGGAATTATTAAAAGCCCGGCTTTAAAAAACTCATTTTGAATCCGAGGGATTAACGCTCAAAAGGACCCACTGAAAGCGTAGGCAATTTATGCAAATTACGCTCCGCTTACACATACTTGCAGCGTCGCAACCCCTTCACGGCCCACTGCGAGTACTCTCATTAGGCCCGGGGTTAATACGGATACGGCTCGCATGTAAACACTTGACAATCTGAGGACGTCGAGCACCAATCAGCAGTGGGACAAATGACGCTCTGTGCGTCAGCATCATGGCGACTAATGTAATGAACGAAGAGCGCCCCTTGCGTTGTAATCTACCCCTGTGTATCACGGCCCCGGGTGTATTTATTACATACCCACGTAGCCGTATCACACTGGGGTGGTTTACAAGGGATCAGGGTGGTATCGAGGGGATTTGGGCATGCTGCGCCGGGAGCGAGCGGGATTATTTTGGAATTTATTAGGGTGAGGAACCACCAGGATGAAATGATGCCGATGCGGTGATCACATTTGTTATTATTGGCAGCGTGATATTTTTTCGTTGTTGTTTCGGTAATATAGAATAGAGTTCGCGCAGGCGCAGCGGAGAGGAATTTGCACCCTTGCAAAATTTAGTGTTAAACCGCATACAGCGATGTCGATACTCTAAGCTGCGAATTCTAATTGATCCATTAATATTTATGTGTTTAATTATTCCTGCTGTATAATTGGAAATAGAAGGCGAACACACTTTTCTAAATTAGTTTGCTATATTTTTAAGCGGTTAAATTATGATGTGCCATATACAATTATGTATGTACAGGGTGTCTCACCGGGAACTGAATCGATCGATATAGAGAAGAGTACGCACCAGAAAATTTTGAAAATTTACATAATTACTAATGTCGGTGTGGCCAATCCAACTAAAATAATTACAAGCAGCTGGCACTTCAGCTTATACCGGAAGTCGATACCAACTTGCTTATTTCAAACGAAACATCCTATATATTTTAGGGTTTTCAAAAGGAACATAAAATTCTGAGTCGAAAATATGTGGCATATCCTATACCTAAACCTAGCCGTTTCAGAGATATTTGACATTTTATAGAAAATTTGACAGGTGCAACGGTTTGCAAGAACCGTTATAACTTTCTTCGTGTAAAAGATCCCCATTTGCTTCTTGTCACGTAAAAAGAACACAAGGAGAACTAAGTTCTACAACTGAAATAAATTCTATAATATCATACCAAGTGTTCCGTTTTTCGCGTTACATTTTTTCAACTTCAAACATTTTTTTTACGTCAAGTTGTGTAAAATTGAATTCCCTTTTTTCTGATATTAGCATTGTGGGGGTTGAAGTTACAACTTTTTGAAATATTTGCGATTTTATTAGAAATTCATGAATTGTTGTAATCATTTCATCAAAATAGCTATGATTAGAGACAATCAGTCATTATCTTATGTCAAAAAATGCCAGCGCGTTTACCAACGAAAACTTTTTAAATTTGTTTATTATTTATGGAGAATGTGATAAAGTAATATCAAGAACTTGCAGCACATTTGCTACTAGATATCCACAAAAACGCAAAATAACACTAACACTGTAACATGCGTATTAATCGAATTGAAGATATGGGATGAACTAAAATAGCAGAGATAAGATCAATTTAAAATATAATTTCATTTTAATTTAATAATTACTCAAAATTCCGCCCTCGAACCTCGACACATTTTTCGCACCTTCGGATTAGTTCCTCATGGATAGCTCTTCTAATTGAATCCTGTGATATGTTTTGAAATGCATTTCTTACTCTTTGCATACATTCAATGGTTGTTAATGGGCTCTCATAAATTTTATTTTTAATAGTTCCCCAAATGAAATAATCCAGAACTGAAAAATCAGGCGAGCGAGGAGGCCATAATAAAGGTCCATTATTGGCAATCCATTGATCATAAAAAGTTTCTTGTAAATAATTATTAATTAAATATGCGTTATGTGGGGGAGCACCGTCGTGCTGATAGAAAATGTTTCTATGTTCGGCGAGAGGTAAATTTTCTAAATAGTTATTATACAAATTTTGTAAGATATTCAGATATCTTTCACCTAAAAAAAAAAAAAACAAAAATTTACCTATACATATTAGCAGAAGAGAAACTTTAATTTGCCGTTTAAATTTTCCTGATAAAATTGTAATGCCACCACCACTTTATCGTTTCTTATGGCACAGTAAACATTGAACTGCCAACTTTCCTGAAGGTTTCGTTCTCTGAACATATGAGGATCTGAATCACTCCAATAATGCGAATTGTGTCTATTAAAAAGTCCATTTTTAGTAAATTTTGCTTCATCTGTCCATATAATATTTTCCAAATAAGAATCGTGACCCTCAGACCTTATTAGAATAAACTCACAAAAGTTCTGTCTTCTTAGGAAATCTGTTTCTTTTAATCCTTGAACCATATGGAATGAAAACGGGTGAAACTTATATTTTAATAAGATTCTGTGAATTGAATCCTTGCATAGTCCCGATTCCAGAGCAGCTTGTCTTAATGACATCCTTGGAAATGCATGAAAATATCCCAGAATAACTATTTCAATGTTTTCGTCATCAACAATAGGCTTTCTTTGCATTTTTGCCTTGACAGAGCCATATTTTTTAAAATTTTCCAGTATGCGTTTTACAGTGTTTGGTGACGGTTTCCGTTTTTCTGGATATCGAGTAGCAAATGTGCTGCAAGTTCTCGATATTACTTTATCACATTCTCCATAAATAATAAACAAATTTAAAAAGTCTTCGTGGGTATAATTTAAACATGCTGGCATTTTTTGACATAAGATAATGACTGATTGTTTCTAATCATGGCTATTTTGATGAAATGATTACAACAATTCATGAATTTCTAATAAAATCGCAAATATTTCAAAAAGTTGTAACTTTAACCCCCACGATGCTAATATCAGAAAAAATTTTACACAACTTGACGTAAAAAATACGGGGTGTTCCATTTGACCTAAACAAGTTTTCGCGGTTTGAAGTTGACAAAATGTAACGCGAAAAACGGAACACTTGGTATGATATTATTGAATTTATTTCAGTTGTAGAACGTAGTTCTCCTTGTGTTCTTTTTACGTGACAAGAAGCAAATGAGGATCTTTTACACGAAGAAAGTTATAACGGTTCTTGCAAAGAAACCTGTCAAATTCTTTATAAAATGTCAAATATCTCTGAAACAGCTAGGTTTAGGTATAGGATATGCTACATATTTTCGACTCAGAATTTTTTGCCCTTTCGAAACCCCTAAAATAGATAGGGTGTTCTATTTGAAATAAGCAAGTTGGTATCGACTTCCGGTATAAGCGGAAGTGCCAGCTGCTTGTAATTATTTTAGTTGAATTGGCCACACCAACATTAGTAATTATCTAAATTTTCAAAATTTTCTGATGCGTACTTTTCTCTATATCGATCAATTCAGTTCCCGGTGAGACACCCTGTATATCAATCTTGAAATATTATTCATCTGTCATAGATATCAAGCAGCGGAGGTATATTTGTTAATATTAAAATAATAACAATATATAACTAAAAGTAATAATAGTAGATACGCCACAATACACCCACTCTTAAAAAGAAGCAGTCAAACATTCAAACAATCAATCTAACTCTTTGTTTTTTAGAAATTGAATTACCCACATCTGGGTTAACAACATTTAAAAGATGAGCAGGTTTTACCATGTCTATACCAATTGTAGACTTTGCTCCATCCTTATTTACACAAATAACTTTATCAGTACGAGATACCAACTTAAAAGGCCCTTCGTACATCGGCGATCAAGAAGGTTTTAATTTATCTTTCCTAATAAAAATATAATCACATGTTTGTATGATGTTATGAATCTGTCACTTTGAGATTATTAAAATGTTCACGTAATTTGTTATAAAAATCGGCAGATCTGTATAATCGTGACAGTTAACAAAAAAATCCCTAGAAAGATGTAACGGTTGGCCAAAAACAAGTTCCGCAGAAGAATATTGTAAATCTTCTTTTGGCATTGCTCGCAAACGAAATAAAGTGATTGGCAGTTCATTCTTCCAATTTCTGAAATTAGATCTAGCAATCAACAACGTTATTTTTAAAGTTCTGTGAAATCTTTCAACTAACCCATTACTTTGAGGATGACATGCAGTAGTATATATTCTATGAAATCCTAGAAATTTTGAAAATTGTGAAAATAACCTAGATTCATATTGAACACCCTGATCTGTAGTTATATAAAACGGGACATCAACATGACATACATATTGTCAGAGTAATGTTTCAGCAACTGTTTCTGCTGTCATGTTACATAAAGGATATGCCACCGGCCAACGAGTAAAACGTTCAGCTACAGTAAGGATGTAAGAACAACCTCCGGAAGGAGGTAATGGACGTACAATATCTATGTGAATATGTTCAAAACACCCTGTATAACAGTACTACCTACTACCTACTACTACTACTAAAATGTGTGTATTTATTTTTCTAACTACAAATGCTCAAATTGTGCCCAATGCATTCTAATACACAAACGTGCTCTACGAGACACCTCACGCATTACATTTTGGAGCATTTTAGGAGTAATTGCCTCACATGCGTTTCTAATTCTGGTTTCGATGACCTCAATATTCTCAGGAGCAGTTTGAAATACCTTGTCTTTAATGTAACCCCAGACGAAAAAAACCAAGGGAGTAATATCTGGTGATTGAGCTGGCCATAGAATGGGTCCGTAGGTGCCTATCCAGCTATCTGGCATTATTTGATTTAAATAATTTGCATATATTACAGCAGTGTGAGGTGGGGCCCCCATCTTGTTGAAAATATGAATAATTTAATCTTTCTGCCACCGTTTTTGCTCCATATCAGTGGGTTGTTCCTTTTTTTTATTATTTAACAACCATCTACAAAATCTTACTCTCCTCGGCTTATCTCCCTCATTTAAACGTTGAACTTTTCTCATTTTGTAGTATCGAAATCCGTTTTTTTTATTTTTCTTGCACTGTCTTTTTTTATGCGACAGTTTCTCTTAATTTGTCTCAAAGAGGTTTCTTCATTTTGGTTAACATAATTCAATACTCTATTCACTTTTCTTACATTATCCGCAAAATGCCCTCGCCGTACTACTTTTTTGGAAAATGAACCGTGCGTTTTTAGATCTTGAACTAATTTCCTAAACAATGTTCGATTTGGCTGCGGAGCATCTGGAAATCTATCTCCGTAAACCGTGACTGCCATCTCAGCGTCAAAATTGCACTGACAATAAATGCTCATCATATCGAATTTGTTATTATTGGTATTCACCATAATTACTGATATAAAACTTGTCTTAAAACTCGACAACGAAATATACATCAGTGACAATCTGTCAAATTTGTTAATAACTGTATACATTGTTTTTCGCTAATCGTGGCATAGCTGATTTTTACGATTCAATGATATGAATTGTGGTTTTCGTTAAATATTAAATATTGACACTATCAGTTAAATTTTTTTTGACATGTTTTATATGGTTGGAAAGAGAAAAAATAAACGAAATTGACGGTGTCATGGCCTACTTTAAGATTTGTTCTTTTCATTTTTGCACAAGAGCGTATGTCGAAGCCAACTGCGTTTTCCAAATGTTTTGATGCAAATTATTATTCTTATTGTCTTTACCGTCAACTATCATCCCTTTAACCTTTTGCGTATCTCCTCAAATAAGGAAGCTATAACCGTTTGTAATTTTCCTATTTTTCAGATTTTTGTAATAATCTCACAAAGTAGGCTATGGATTTCAAATTTCTTTTTACTGAAACATAGCTCACAAAGAAATGGGATAACTGTTTCTGAAATTTTATTCTTCTACAATAGATATTAAGCGATATGTTGTGGTGTGGCACTCGTAAAATAGACAGACGGTATATGTATATCAATCTTGAAATATTATTCCTCTGTCATAGATACTATTAGCAGCAGAGCTAGATGCCACAGGTATCTTTTTAATATAAAAATAATAACAATAAATAACTAGCTAGTAATAGGAGCAGATACGCCACACTCATATCCTCATACAATTTGCGATTTTAATAACAGTCTGCATCACTGTTTGAGCCCCTCTGTGTACAATTATCGTACACGTTGCATATTCATGAATTGCATGAGGTAGCCCTAGCAAAATGCTCCATTAATATTTATCAGGTTAAATATCGAAACAATATTAATGTTAATTCAAATCACAGTAAATTAGCTAGCTCACTCATTTGGGGACGTCATGGACTGCCGCTGGAATTATATAAAATGATTAAACCTAAAACCTTTCAGCGATGCGTTTCGGCTATCCACATTTCATTACAAATATTTGGTTTACAAATATGTTGGTCGAATTATCGACGGTTCTGATTTGTTTTGCGCAAAATAGTTGAATTCGATTTAGGAAAATAGCTCATTTTATTGGGTGATTTGCGCTTGACTGTGATGAATTTTCGATGTACTAGGATTTTTACTTGCCTCAATTTAATTCCCGCCAAGTTACAGGTTCACTGGATGAAATTACCCTCCAGACTTTCTGAGCAGATTAAGATATTCTTACGTATTTTTACGCACTGGAGTGATGATGAATTTTTTTAAGCTCACGATTTAAATGTCTTTTAAATTTATTTTGGTTTTATTAGAGTTTTATAATAGCGACCTCATAAACCAGTGATGTATGCCAGATTTATTAAATGCCAAATGAACTTAAAGACAGTTTCTGTCTTAAAAAAAGTTTCAAAATAGGGGGCGAGCGTAGGTGCGTCTTTACTATGTACATACTTCGGTATGCGATGTAAAGCAACGACAGGCGGAGTTAGTACTTGGATGGGTGACCATTCCAACGGAAACCGCGTCCTCGTCTCACACATATTCCAGCGGCTTGTATATCAGTGTATGCGCGGAAGCTATACAACCTTAGGCGAGGGTTGTATAGGAGATATACCATCCTCCGGAGGGGATGTAAAGCCGTCGGTCCCTTGTCTATTAAATGTTAGGCAAGTAAAAGATCCCTACTCTTCTTAAGGGAAGAGGTTCGGCAAAATTTCTGGTTGGGGGTAGCTCGTCTACAGGCGTCGGTGTTAGGCCTCAGTAGCGGAAATAGGCCGACGTTAAATAAATGTATTAAAAAAGAAATATATAGTTTTAAAAGATAAAATGGATGTTTTTGTTTTTAAAAAAAATTCTTGAAGGGTATAACAGTTCTTTTGCAGTAAATATTCTTTTAATTTAAACTTAAAAGTATGAGCATTGGAGGAGTTTTTAAATTCAGGGTTTAATGCATTATAAAATTTACATCCAGTGTAACAGAAACTGTTTTGGTAAAATGTAGTGCAGAAATTATTCGATACTAGCAAGCCTGTTAACCTAATATCATAACCACGTCCTGTTGATTCGTCAAAAATAGTGAAATATTTTTGTATACATAAGTACACGCTTCTAACATGTAGGTTCCAGCAACCGTAAAAATTTCCAAATCTTGAAAGGCATTAGGACATAAATGACAGTAATCTAATCCAGCAATTATCCTTATAGCATACTTTTGAAGTATAGACATTCTATTTACTTGAACATTTGTCCTTCCAATTAACCCCCATATTTGAGGTGCGAATGAAAATTTACAAAATACAATGTTAGGAGCGCCTGTGGGCTACAAATGTTTTGCCTTATAGTTTTTAAATGCTCTAACGTAGCAGCTTTTACACAATTTCGGTGTTAGGCCTCAGTAGCGGAAATAGGCCGACGTTAAATAAATGTATAAAAAAAATAACAAAGTTTCAAAATAAAGGTCTTTAAGAATTTTCATTAAAACTAAATTATCTTGTGGTCTTTATTACTTTATGAATGGTTTATCAAAAGGTGTTTGTGAAACCTTCCATAAAACTCTATAGCTGTTAAGTCTGGTTAAGATCATCGAGTTTTATGGAATATTTAGGAAACGTTGTCTGCCGGTTTATATATTACTTGCTGTTCTTTAACTTAAAATGTATGCACAATGTTTATGTTCAAATCTTGCACCCTTTATTTAACACACTTCCTGATATAATCAATTGATGATATGTTGCACAGTTACTAAGATCGGATGACAATACAATATTCCACAACAATTTTGCAAATATCCGCACGTAGGGGGCGTAAGAATGAAAATTGATTAAATATATTGTCCAAGCGGTATTTTCTGCAAAACGTAGAGTACAAAGGGTTTCTCGCCTGATCAGAGACTTCTACGTCCGCTTTTTCCCACACAAATGGTGCAATATTAGTTCCGGTGACATAATGGAATGCCGTTAGGCTTATACCTCGGAACCCAACGCCAATGAATAAATTTATATAAATTGGTTCTATACGTTATAAATAATTAAAGTATGACTAAAAAATAAAAAATAATTACAAGAAAGCGAGGCGTACGCATCATACGTACAATCATGCAAAGTGCGCACGCCTGGTTTTTCTTGTAATTATTTTTATTTTTTAGTACGACTTTAAGAAAAGCCAGTTCTTAATAAAAGAAGGTATTTTTTTATTTAAACGATTAAACCTATTAACTTCTAGGAGGCTATCAAATATCACCATCAATTTTTAAGTGAACGGTTTTCCTCTCTCTGAAATTTCGTTACTTGCAAAATAGTGGTTCTTATTTGCCAAAATAATACCCGGCGGTCCCGGTCACGTTACACCGGAAGTCGTGCAAAAATGGCGGCACTTTGAAAGCGGCCATTTGCAGTGATTCGCGGCAGTTGATAAAGCGCGGCCTCCTGTGTGTCATTCATACGGGCGAGGTGCATTGTTGATGCTGTTATTAATGGGCCAATTCAGCAGTTTCCTCTAATTACCGCTTTCTGATTGAGTGAATATTAGCTTTCTTTTGTCTGAGAGGGAGGCCGGTGCGGCGCGATCGCTGGGACCCCGTTGCACAAGTCTGATGTTTCGTTTCGGTTTGTCCCTCGGAGATTTTTATGTTCTCTCGAAACCGATGGCAGTCGCGACATTAAACGTAAAAGTTTCAATTTTAGTAATCACGACATTCATCATTTCCGTGTTATCTTCATTTTGATGACAATAATTCGTATTGTCATTTTTAACAAATTTTACCCTCTCGTTTTATTTCAACAAGAAACAATATAAAAATTACTTATCCATTCAAAGTGCTAAAAAATGCTGAAAGAGATAGTAGAATGCTTATGCCAAAAATGCCTACGTCTAATACTGTTCTATTTCTGTTTTGGTTTATTTTCTTTCTAAATTAATCAGGAAACATTGTACTCTACGCACCTCGCAATATTTTGTATACTGTTTGCGTTACAGCGCACCTATTTTGCTGTTATTTAATTCCCACTATGATTTAGTTTCTGTAAATTTTGGTACACTTTTTGAACGCCAAAATAGATCCAAAAATATATAATATCCTGAATATTATCTAAACTTCGCTCTATATTGTGGATATTTATTACCCCAAGAAAGAGTTTATTATTATATTTCTCTATTCGGCGTATATGTCTTATTTTGAACGGGGTATCTTCCCTGAATAGTTTAAAAATGCGGTAGTTCTGTCGATATTCAATGAAGACGAACCTCTGAATATAAACAATTATCATATCATCCCGTGGCCTATAGTCCCCATCTTAGCCATAGTTATCGAGATCATATTAAAAGCTCGTCTTAGATAAATATTCAATTTTTAATTGCTGTCAGCTTGGCTTTCGCAGTAAATGTTCTACAACTCCTGCTGCACAGAGAATAGTGAGTGACGCATTGACTTTGAGGGCTTTGAAGATGGTGAACACGTAGTCTTTATACTATCCAAGGCCTTTGGCTGGGTCTCTCATCCTATTTTGATAACGAAATTATATTACTATGGCATCAGAGGCTGTTCTTTCAATTTATTTCATTTTTACTTACAAAATAGGATTCAGTGTGTGAGATTTAACAACAAATGCAAAAAATGTGTCTGTTTCACATGGTGTACCTCAAGGTTCCTTCTTAAGCCCGTTACTGTTTATGTTATATGTTAACGACGTAATCCATTTTGTATTGTCTACTAAATGTGGGGGGGGCTTATGCAGCCATAAATTGTCAGGTATTATATTTTTGATTTGTAATTTGAAAATTATTTAGAAGTAGACACTTTAAAATCGTTTTATTTTTCAGTAGTCCACACTCATACAAATTACGTAATTCTCTTATCGCCAATTTAGATTTTTATACTCACTGTCAATCTCTCTTTATTCGCTATTTTACGAGTCTTCTATGTTGCTGATGGGCAGGAGTAAGCTTTATTTTTAAGATGTCCCCACAAATAAAAATCGGGGATCGGATCAGGTGACTTAGGTGGCCACCTAACTGGTTATTATTGTTGTTGTACATACATTTACATTACATGTATGTATGGTCTATTTCCATAACATAACATAAACACATCACATATAGCAGACAACTCCCAAATTAAAAGCCAAAGGCTGTCCAAAAGGGGGTTACACATTTGAAAAAATGCAGAGAGCATCCATTACCCATCGACTTTGCAGTATCGGTGCCGGATATCGAACTCAGAACACAGCAGAGCATGACTAAGTGCATTCGCCACTCAACACGCTGTGCTACTGTGCCGATATTTTATTTTTATACTCTGTTTTGAAGAGTTTTTTGACAAACTATAAACAACTTTTTATAAGACGATTTGATTTGATTTGATTTGATTTGATTTGATTTGATTTGATTTGATTTGATTTGATTTGATTTGATTTGATTTGGTTTGGTTTGGTTTGGTTTGGTTTGGTTTGGATTGGATTGGATTGGATTGGACTGGTTTTGATTTGATTTGATTTGATTTGATTTGATTTGATTTGATTTGATTTGATTTGATTTGATTTGATTTGATTTGATTTGATTTGATTTGATTTGATTTGACTTGATTTGATTTGATTTGATTTGATTTGATTGCTCTAACTGACTATTCCACTCATAGAACTGTTATTCAGCCAAAATTCATCAATTTCAAAGAAAATCCAAATTTTCTGCGCCATAAATAAAACTCCAATCGTTTCCTTCTGACATGTTTGATAATAAATGAGTTTATCTGTAACTGTTCTTGTTCATTTACGATTTTAAACGTCGAAAATTAATCTCAAGCGGTTGTTCTTTGCCTGTTCCTCCTGAACTTCCTCCACTCGCGAAGCGAGAAGTAATTTTTTGATTATCCCATTCTGCAGTCCTACCGGGTGCGGTTACTCATTTATATACCATTTTGTTGACTCCGCAGCGTGTCTGATTATATAATATCCTGCCATCCTGCCATGCAAACTCTCCAGAGACACTTAATTTTCTTCAGTTCTCCATTTTCCCCGTTTCCGAGGGTTTGCGGGACGCGGCAAATTGCCCTGGGTTTCCCTAATTGAAAATAGTCGCACAAATCTGTTCAGATGATGGCAATTTTACAGGTTTGAATGTAACAGAAAATCACAAGTTGACCCAGATTTATCGGAGTCGGTATTTTATATGGTTGACAGCGTAAATAGAGTGGAAATAAATCAATTTTACCTCAATCACAGCCTTCTGGATTAAAAAATAAATAAATAAAAATTTACAATTATTTTTGACAGGAATGAAAATTTTATAAATTGATCAAATAGAATTTGGTTCGTAGATTCATATAATAATCAAATACAGAGTTAGAAAATCAAATTTGATGTTATTTCCCATAAAAGTCGACCAAATTTCAAAGTTAACTCGTTCATAAACACACAAGCTATAAGTCCGAACCAGGGCTAGTGGCGACTCGGTATACCCCTGATACACTTACAGTAGGTACTATGCTTAATACAGCGATATAAAAAAGCTCGCAAAAAACGTAAAGGAGACCCAACGCACATCAGTTTAAGTTTAGTTATAAAAAAGGCCATAAAGCGGATGTTCTGCTTCTTTTAAATCATCGCAAAAATGGTCATACATATTTCTAACATGTTGGGGACGTAGCCCAATCCCACTCCTATGTAATTGCTTGAAATTTGTGCTACTGAATTGACGATTCGTCGAATGAACTTCTCTAGTCAACGTGGACTTTCAAGGGTAGGCTAACTGTTTCTTTGCCATAAATGTTTAATGAAAAATTTTATTGAATTTTCAGATTATTGATGAAGTAAATAATTTATCTTGAAATCAGTAGGTGAATATATCCCATCAACTCTAAATGATGAGTATTTGAAGAACCTTCGTTGCATGTTTTCTAAGTTGTCTATAATATGCGTCTTGTAATAAGGACACCATATCAATGACGCACACTTCAGGTTAGAGAAATACAGTAATTTAAGACTAGTGGCATTACTGAAATGAGTATTTCTAATAAGAAAACCTAGCACCTTATAGGATTTTTCAATTATTCAATTAATATGAGTGAATGATAGCTTTTCATCAAATTGCTACGCCTAAATCAGTGAATGTATCTGGTTAGAAAGTACACTGTTTTCAAAAGAATAATCATATTTTATGATATTTTTCTTCGTTGTTATTGATAAGACATTGTACTTCAGCAGATTGAAGAGCAATATGTTTTTTACGCACCAATTATTTATTATATCTAAAGTATGTTGCATAATTAAACAATCTTCGACGGATGTAATTCTAGATATTTTAAGATCGTCAGCATATAAAAGACAGTTCAGGGTAATGTCAGCAACAATGTCGTTGATAAACGTAATGAACAAAAGTGGGCCCACATTAGACCCCTGTGGAACACCTGGGTTGGTAAAACTTCGACCGACTTATGGCCTCAATATAAAACATATCGGGTTCTGTTATTAAGGTAGGATAAAAAACAATTAACAAGGTCATCTGAAAATCCAAATATGTGTAATTGTTGCCATAAGATACTATGGTTCAGCTTGTCGAAGGCCTTCGAGAAGTCTGCTTAGATTATGTCAACTTGACTACCATTATCAACCTCATCAGACAAATATTCCGTTAAGCAGAATAAGTTGGTAACTGTAGGTCAACCTATATAAAAACCATGTTGAAATTATGTTATTTATTGTTTCGCATGGCAAAATACGTAACCATACAATAGCATTTCAAGGACTTTAGCAAAATTACAATGGGCCGGTATTTAGTAATTAAGCGTCTATCGCCTTTCTTAAAGACGAGTGTGATTTTGGACTGTTTCCAACATTGCGGAAATGTTGAGGTTTGGAGAGACGGATTGAAAATTGAACATAATGGTTTGGCAAACACTGCGGCACAGTCACGGACTACGAAAGGCGGAATATTTTTAGGGCCATTAGTTAGTTTTGGCTTTAACTTCTTCAGTGCTTTAAGAAGTTCATCTTCAGTGAAATTACGAACGTTTAAGTAACATTACATTGTTCCGGTGCAGACTACGATTGTTGAAAATATTCAGCAAATGAGTTGCTAATTACTTTAGGATCGGAGTTATACATATGGGTCAAACTATACCAAATAATGCCAATATAAGAGCCCTTGGTTTGTATTTGTGTAAAAAAAAATGCGACGTCTCTTATACTTTTCACAGTCCATGACTATTTACCAAAGTTATTTCGTCGCGATGATATATATGATACACAAATTGGAGATACCAAAAGAAATAAAACTACGAAAGTAAATTATGTTTTCTTACGGAATTGTAAAAATGACGCAAATGTAGAACACTGCTAATTACGCTTTCTTAAAATCACGTGACTGATGACATGCAATGAACAATAATCTGAGACTAAGGGGTGATAAAATAACGACTTACCATGAAGGCTTATGCACAGGTTCATCGGGCTGGATCCATAGTCAGGATATCACTCACTCACTCACTCGATCGCGGAACTGGAGTCTACTAACTGCTAATCTGGGCTCTAATGCCCCCAGAAAATCCCCGGAACAGTTACTAGCCTTAACACTTGTAATATCCAAGAAACTTAAAAAATAACTAAGATATTGCCAAGATACTCGGGTAGGATCGACTCCAGTTCAACGGCACCAGTGGCTCTTTCCCGATGGATCGAACCAGGGTGCATCCCGGGTTTTGCCTTAGGCTAATTTGGGTTACTTGACTCAACTACTGGTTACCATCTACCGACTCCGCTGGCTGCTGGAGTAGGTAGATAGAAACCAGTAATGACTGTTCACTTAATTTTAGCTTCCAGCACACTCGAATAAAAACGCGGTGTTTCACATAAATTGTCACATAGTTCGGCATCTAAAGTAATTTATCACTACACTACCACCAATTTCTTCTTCCAAAACTTCATTTGGATCTGAAAAAATTCAAAAAGAATAATTAATTTATACATAGTTGCGATGAAGGCCCTGTATAAATTTATGCAACTTATCAAAATGCCCATATTAAATTACCTTTTGTAGATTTAAGGTAATAAAAGACAAATATGTTTAGTAAAAAGCTTAAAATTAATATTTCCTTTGCATTATTGACCAGTATTTTCACTTTCGGAGGCATTTCATAATGTATGTACCTTGCCGACATCCGTATTTTTTTTTTAATAGAGATATTTTTGCATACGCATTTAATTAAAATTTTCGGATCTTGTTTATTGCCAAGAAGTTAGCATACAGTGATAATTTATATATCCTGAGAGAAAAAAACTGATAGGATTGGAATCCGGTGATCGAGGAGGCTTCTCTGGACCAATCCAACGGTCTGAATATGCGATATCCATGTGACCATAAAAACTATTTTCGTAAAATGACTTAAAGGAACCTGTATATAAATACAACCAAAAAATAATGCTTGAATAAAAAACTATAAATACTTGTACTACAATTAAAAACTAAAGAAGCAAATGTTAAAACAATTTGTACTTTCGTTAATTCTCTTATTTATTAACTTGAAATTTTGTCATCTAATCAGATTTATTATGGCCAAAACATCTACAACCATTTTTGCAATACTTTAATTCTCAATTGTAGGCGAAACTGAATTAAACATAAGAATATTTATTGCAAGAAGTCAATGAGATGGCTATACGCACATGTAAATATATCCCACTCGCTTCTAGCACAAATAAAACGATCAAGTAGGCTTTGTCTGTAAAATTGAAGGTAATAAATAAAGCAATACCGCTTATAATAAGCACTATAAGCTCCATTCACGTTGGAAATCCACCGTTTTTAATGCCCGTTGTTATTTTTATGATGAATATCCGACATCTAGAGCGTTAGTTTTCTATCGAAGACCCAATTCAATAGTTTATTTTACAGTAGACCGGATACGTCGGTAAGGTTTACGTCATATTTTATAATAATCTGTTGTTCTTTTGTTCTTTCTTACCCAAAAGTAGGCTTACATATGCCCCGTTGGCTCTCATACGGCCTCATGAATCAGTGTTTGAAGGCAGGAGAGCGTTTAGTTGCAATGTGTAACAAGTATATCTCCAATGCCTCAAGGGTATATTTGCGAGAAGCAAATTAAACATGTAAGGTCGTGAGATGCGATGACCGATGGAAGTCAAAGTCACGTCAAGCAACATAATGAGGAAGATGTATGAATTTTAAAAATTCTTTCAATAATATGTACTATATAAGTTGAGAATATTATTTTAAAAAAAAATACAAAAAAATTTTACTCGATAAATATTTGACTTTAAGATTCGAATTTTTATTTATTAAAAATCAATGGGTTTCTTTGAGTTTGTGTTATTTATGTGAGATAATCACTTGGCAATTTGTTATTGCCTAATCTCACCTGACCTCAAAGTTTGTATTACCAATGATTTTTATATTGACATGAAAGACAATATCTTGCAAATTGTATTTTAAGCAATCCAAATTCTACAAGCCAAGTTTAAAAAAACAGTACAGTTGTATAGGAATATTCTGTTATTCATTAACTTTCCTATAACTCACCGTATTTAAATTTTTATTATGACATTTCGTCTCTTCTGGGTCACCATCAACTTTACTTTTTTAGATACGGACCTGTCTTTTTCATTTAAATTTTTAAAGCATCGTGAAAAAATAAAAATTTTAGATTATGATGAAAATTAACGTTTTACAGCCACAAAATAGCAAATATATCCCAATCTACATGCCGCCTATATACAGACTGTCCATATTATTAGGGCCCTCGAGAATATCTCTACAAAAAAAAAGATATTTTTACGAAAATTGTGCCGATTTATATAACCTACAAAATGGTTTAAAGACATTTGAAATCCATGGCCCACTTTAAGAGTTATGGCGGAAAATATCGAAAATGCGGAAAACGTCTAGGCTAAATATACGATATACGAGAAAAATTCTAAGGCGAAAATTTTTTGCAAAACAGAGCGTTTCAACGAGATTTTATCTAATTTTTTTTAAAACCGCTGTATTTTGAAATTTACTCTTCAGGCTGTTAAAAAAATTATTTTGAAACGGGCGTGAAATTGCGCCACTAAATAGAGTATTTTCCTCCCTTTTCAACGATATATCACATGCCATATTTATTCATTGGTACTACATTAGTAATTATAAATACATTTTTGTTAAACCATTAAATTTTTTTTTAATAAGCATTATACTTGCTGGAGAAGTATGATTAAATAAAACGATAAAATAATTCAATAAGTTGTTGAAATCTTTGCTATAATAAAACATTAACACGGGGCGAGCGTAGGTGCGTCTTTACTATGTACATACTTCGGTATGCGATGTAAAGCAACGACGGGCGCAGTTAGTACTTGGATGGATGACCATTCCGACGGAAACCGCGTTCTCGCCTCACACATCTTCCAGCGGCTTGTATATCAGTGTATGCGAGGAAGCTATACAACCTTAGGCGAGGGTTGTATAGGAGATATACCATCATTCGGAGGGGATGTAAAGCCGTCGGTCCCTTGTCTATTAAATGTTAGGCAAGTAAAAGATCCCTACTCTTCTTAAGGGAAGAGGTTCGGCAAAATTCCTGGCTGGGGGTAGCTCGTCTACAGGCGTCGGTGTTAGGCCTCAGTAGCGGAAATGGCCGACGTTAAATAAATGTATAAAAAAAAAAAACTTTAACACAATTAAGAAGAATAAAGTAAATTCAGGTAACAAAAACAAATTAATAATAAAAAAGGATGTAGCACACAGAACATTAATATTTATCTAATCCTCAAAATAATGTTTAAGATATCATATCAAGTGTTCAAAGTGTCCAGCGCGATTTCTTATACGCAATCGAGCGCGGCGAAGTACTGCATTTAAAACATTACTCAGCATTTCGGGGGTAACTGTAATACATGCCTGTTGAGCTTTTAGGTCCGCTACATTTTGCGGTGTCATCGAAAACACCTTATCCTTAAATATACCCCCATAGAAAAAATCCATTGGGGTAATATCTGGAGAACGAGGGGGCCATCGAATAAATCCATTGGTACCTATCCAATGTTGAGGCAAAATTTCGTTTAAATAATTTGGGCAAATCTGGGAATTGTGGGGAGGAGCTCCATCTTGTTGAAAATATTGAAAGTTGTGTCGATTCTCTAAAGGTAGGTCATCTAACAATTCATTAAATTCATTTCTCAAAAAGTTTTGGTACTTTTGACCACTGAGGTGACCATCATAAAAATAAGGACCTATTAAATTGGTGCCTAAAATACCTATCCACACATTTATTGAAAAACGATTTTGAAACCCAGTCGGTCTATGCCAGTGTGTATTTTCAGAAGTCCATTTGTAATGAATATTGCGATTAAAAAATCCATTATTGGAAAAATTTCCCTCATCGGACCAAAGTATTTTACTACCTAATAAAGGATCGGCACGCTTCTTTTCCAACAGACACCTACAAGAAGTCGTCCTCCTTGGTTTGTCCCCCGCTTGTAAATTGTGAACTTTTTTGGCTTTATAACACCGAACCATTTTTCTTTAAAATTTTTCTAGCACTTATTTTATTTATATGACAAGCAATTTGAATTTCTCTTAATGATGTTTCCAAATTTTCTGTATTTTTATTTCTTACATAATTAATAACTCGATTTACCTTATTTACATTATCAGTAACACTGTTCAACATTGTCTTCTTCTTTAAAAATGAACCATTATTTTTCAGTTTCGTAGCTAATTTTCTGAACAGAGTTTTATTCGGCTGTAGTGCTTGTGGAAATCTGTTTCTATATTCTACTTGAGCTAATCCAGAGTTAAAATTGCATTGGCAATATGTAACGAACATATAACGATCAATACGAGTGAAAATCATTTTTGAAAATTCTAAATTCTTAAACGAGTGTGATTGAGTGAGAGTTTAAGTATTAAATGAGATGATCTGTCAAAAAATTAAATTGTCAAGTTTGTTCATACTCAACTATTTTAAATTAATTGAAATAATGTGAAATCATGAAATACAAACAAATGGATATTATACTTAAATTAATTGGTAAAGACGTTTTAACTTTCTGAACAAGGAGTGACGCTTTTATGGAGGACCTCTATACATTGGCATAACTGCGAATACTCTTTCCATAGTCGCTCCATGTTGCTTTCTTGATTATTATTATTTTTTTATTTTTTTTACCTGAATTTACTTTATCTTTCTTAATTGTGTTAATGTTTTATTATAGCAAAGATTTAAACAACTTATTGAATTACTTTATTGTTTTATTTAATCATACTTCTCCACGGCAAGTATAATGCTTGTTAAAAAAAAAATTATTGGTTTAAAAAAAATGTTTTTATAATTACTAACGTAGTACCAATGAATAAATATGGCATGCGATATATCGTTGAAAAAGGAGGAAAATACTCTATTTAATGGCACTATTTCCCGCCCGTTTCAAAATAATTTTTTTAACAGCCTAAAGAGTAAATCTCAAAATACAGCGGTTTTGAAAAAAATTAGATAAAACCTCGTTGAAACACTCTGTTTTGCAAAAAAATTTCGCCTTAGAATTTCTCTTGTATATCTTCAAATAGCGGAGATATTTGGCTTAGACGTTTTCCGCATTTTCGATATTTTCCGCCATAACTCTTAAAGTAAGGCCATGGATTTCAAATGTCTTTAAACCATTTTGTAGGTTATATAAATCGGCACAATTTTCGTAAAAATATTTTTTTTCTACGACCGATATTAAATGAAATATTCTCGAGTGCCCTGCTAAAATGGACAGCCTGTATATGTTTTGTTAGTTTCTTCACTTATGTAATTTATGTGGAATAAAAACTTGTTGCGTTCTTGTAAGAAAAAACACTTGTTATCACGTAGGTATTACATTATTTGATTAAAACCATCATTTGTGGCCCTCAACGCCTATACCTTTCATGAAACCCCGAGAAGCAATAAATTTGACGATATCATCAGGAACCGGGATTGATCCTAATCCAGCATACTTCATTACCGTGGCCCCGTCCAAAAGGGGATGTAACACTGATACGGCTCAATTTCCCTCTGCCCCCAGAGATTTCACTTACGCAGCCCCGAATGTAGGAAATTGAAAAAAATTACCCGAGCTTAGTGCCGATGCCGGAGACGCGAAATTAAAGAGGGTGCGGAAAATAGAAAAATAAATTGGACGCGTAATGCATTTGCCGAGGAAACAAAAGTTGACAAGGAGCTGCCGGGAGTGCTGGGGATGAACGAGAGGCTTTGTGAAACAGAATTTTTAAAATGAGCCCGGCTGAAAGTGGTAGAAAGGTATTACTGGCATTAGAGGGTGTAGCATGCTCGAAGAAAGCAATATAGCTGTGATTTAAACTCTAGGATAATTTCGTGTAATTTCAGACATTTATCTACTTTCCATAATTTTTTTTCGTAAATTAAAGAACCAGTACTAAAATTCTTTTTACACGCCTTATATTAGCTTCACCTGCATGTTTGTAAGTATGTAAACTTTTTGAATCTCTGAACGTGATTCTGACCCACTTCAAAACGTCAGATTAAACTGAAATTTTATACACTTATCAAGCACCAATGACAATACAATAATTTGGCAACTTTGTCCTAATGTCCTCACCAGGATCATCAGGATAAAATAAAATAAAATAAAATAAAAAATGACTAATCTATTGTCGACATTTTAGCGGAGGCGCCGCAGTTAATAATATAACGTAACTTTAATACATACATTATGATGTATTATTAACTATGTACTACTAGCGGATACTCAACGATTTCGAGAAGCAGGATGAATGGCTGACTAAAAAAAAGTTATAGTTTAAAAAACTAAAAAACGCACTTTAACAGCAAGCCGAACGCTGAATTCATAAATGTAAAAATATATAGGGTATTCTATTTAAAAAAATGATCTCGAAGATGCTCCGCTGTAGCGAGTCACCCTGTATTTTTAAAATGTGTGCCTTTTGATACTATACCACTTCCATAAAAGAATAATTTTCCAAAGTCTTTTCATAAGGCCGATATTTGACGCACTATTGGACACCCTGTATATAAAAATACACAGCTATTACTCTTTCTTTCATATTTTGAATTGTAGAATAGTACTGATATTTACAGCATTTCATTTTGATTCACTCTGTATATTCGAAGATAATTTCCAGTTATAGATTTTTACGTAGTCAACCTGTATTTTTTTTTTTCAATATCTATCGTAGAACTCGAGCTATCGAAATAAGACGCACTATAATGCCCCACCCTGTATAAATATTATAAATGTTTTAACCGCTTTCCAGATCACTTGAGTAACCCTCTTAAGCCTAGGCTTGTGTGAGAAAGGAGACGGGGCCCTACAGTTTATAGTGGGATCCGAACCACTTCTTGGAGGTAATTTATAATCGAAAATTACTTTGCAGTAGATGTGGCTCGAACTCAGTTCGCCAGGTATGCTTGAAAGTTAAACACGCTACCCATTGTGCTACCGTACCCCCCTGTATATCGTGTATATCTTCGTCTTTCACGTATTTCATAGAGAAATTATGTCTTTGTTGGCTTTATGCTTCATCACTTCAGAAAAACGGCTCAGTGGCTCAATGCTTACGTGTTAGGCTTGCGACAATGGAAGTCCAGGTTCGAATCCTGGCTAGGGTATGGATGTTTAGTTTAATTTCTCATGTATTACCGAGTTCGTAACAGTGCACTAGACAAGGTTGTGTGAGAGACAACACGTCTAGTCGCTGTACCACTCCTGAGTTCGAGTCTCAGCTGCGACAGATGGCAATGTCGTAGGGAATGGTCATTGTATAATTACCTATGTTTATGTGTATACAACTTCATAATTGGGAACATCGTTCCTGTAGAGTGGTGATTGATAAATAAATAAAAGATAAAAATTACATTTATTTGTAACTCTGACACAACATTCACTAAAAAACCTTGCTATTTTTTAGTACAGAAAAGTGGACATAGTTTAAACATAAACAAGCAATGAGAATATTAGTTTACTTCTTGTCTGCACTGTGTAATTTTTGAATATCACAAAATATTGCCTAGATAACATTGTAGCTTTCAGTTTTTTAGTAGGACTCCTTACTCACGACTGGAAAAACTCCCCAGAAATTTCCGGCGCACGACGCTGTGCCCAGAGATTGACGCTTCAGCGACGCCCCAGCTGTCCGATTCAGACGCCATTTTGGACGCCATCACTAGCATCCTTTGTTCGGCAATCCGGCTTTGTGGTACGGAACGTCATGTCATCATATCATGTTCAAATATGCCCCACGGGATACCTCGGACGTTGTGTGTATGTCGATAACAGAGGGTTCCGTCCACGCGGCCGATGTTCCTCTTTAATTACACCGCCTATCACATTTAATTAACAAAACTACATTACGCTGTAAGGTCAGGACTGGGGTGGACATGAACGGGCGTTTGGCACGGAAAAACAGTGTTGTAAAAAATAAAATACAAAAAGTCAGAAATTTTCAGTCGTTAATTCGTTTCGTTAATGTCTATGGCACGTTATCACACCCTGGCGAAGTATTATTTTGCCTAGTTAATATCGGAAAATATTCTTCTTTATGATTGGCTGGTGCCAAATTTTGATGGCGATGTTGAGCATACCGTTCGTTTACTTCTTCGTATATTTGTTGGTCAAAATTAAGGAAGTCTTCATGCTCATATATTTTTGCAAAATGCGTAACGAATAAGTGGCTTTCTCTGCATCGGAATTATGTTGTTTCACCATTTTTTTTTTAAAGGTAGAACATAATGTTTGGTTTTATATTTTGACAATCTGTTGAAAGCCCAGATGTCCTTGTCCTCTCTTATTAGGCTGTTTATTGATTTATTTATTTATTTTATTTATTTATTCAGTTACAATATCCAACAGACCGAGGTCTATTTACAGGATAAGGTTAGAACAAAAGCAGATATAATACAAAAAGATAAAAGAAACAGGTAAATAAGAACAAACAAACTCAAACAAACATGAAATTATAAATTACATGACAAGTATCTATGGAACAAACAAACGAAGTATATAATGATAAACACCTAGCATTAAATAATTATAACTGTTTAATACTGCGAATGTTTGTGTTGAAAATATCTATATTATAGTATTGACATTATTGTAATTAGAAAACATTTGAAAGAAGGGGGATTGAATTAAGATGTTAGTTCTTGCAGTACGTATTAAGAAAGTTTCACAATGTCTTGAGTTAAGACGAGGTACAGCGTAAAAATACTGTTGTGAAGGTTTTCACATTTAATAAAATTATGTATAATTTTATAGAGGAAAATTATAGATTGCGTCACCCTCCTCTTTAAAAGACAAGCAAAATTAAAAGTAGATAAAAGAATATCATGTGGATATCCTCTAGGCGGATAGTTGCCAAATGATATAAAGTGTAAATTCTTTAGGAACCGACGTTGAATATTTTCTAATGATGTTATGTGACAATGATATATTGGATTCCATATAATCGAGGCGTATTCTAATTTTGATCTTACTAAACAATTGAACAATAATTTGCACGTATCTATATTTTGAAAATCTTTAATGTTTCTTAAGATGAATCCTAATGTCTTAAAAGATGATGTAACAGTCGAGTCAATGTGATCAACAAATGTTAACTTTGAGTCAAACATAACTCACTCCGAGATCTTTAACATTATTAGGTCTATTCAGAGAGATACTTTCAATTTTATAAACAAATTCATAATTGAATTGCTTTCTTGAATACGACATAACGTTGCATTTGTTGACGTTTAAAAACAGATTATTTTCCATACACCATGTATTTACGCGATTTAGGTTGATTTAAGTGTTCACATCGACCACCGAGTCAATTTGACAGAATATATTTAAATCGTCAGCGTATAGAAGGTATTTTACATCAATATTGGCGATAATATCATTTATAAAAATTATGAAAAATAAAGGACCTAGAATGGATCCCTGTGGGACTCCGGATGATTGTAAAAATTTGTTCGACTTGTAACCTCTTACTTGAACATATTGCCAACGATCAATTATTAGGTAGGGTGTTATTAAATTTAAGAACTCTGTAGATATATTCAAATATTGAAGCTTATGTAATAATATATTATGATCTAATTTGTCAAAGGCCTTAAAGAAGTCAGTGTAGGTAACATCTAATATATTGAGTTTTTATAACCAAATTTGTTACTGTTGAGTGACCTGAGATAAACCCGTATTATTCTGGTAATAGAAATTATTAACATGGGCATATAAAGGATCGTATAAAATAATTTCGAGTAACTTACTAAAATTGCAAATTATAGTAATTGGTCTGTAATTAGTTATGTCGGTATTATCACCTTTTTCAAATATGGGTGTAACTTTAGATAATTTCCATAAGTCTGGAAATACAGAATTCTCTAAGATTGCATTATATATAATAATTAGCGGGTATGCAAGAAGAATGGCACAATCTCGAATTAAAAATGCAGAAATGTTATCCGGTCCCATAGTCATATTTACTTTTAATTGACTAATAGCGTTTTTTACATCATCCAAAGTAACTTTCCTTAAATGCAAGATATTATTTGGAGTGATGCCATCGAGTTTACACGGCGTAGTGTTAACTTTGGTATCTGAAAAAATTCAGAAAGGAAGTCGGCAAATGCTGAAACAATTTCAGTGGGATTATCGAGATTTGTATTGTTATATTTCATATTAGACGGTATGCCCGAAAGAGATCTTTTGGCTTTTAAAAAAAAAAACAGAAATTATTAGGATCCCTATTCATATCATTTTCGATGTTACGTATGTACTGTCGGTATGCCAAATTATTTTCAGTTTTAAACTCGGCTCTCAATTTTTTAAACAATTCATAATTTTCATCGTTCTTACATTTTTTGTAAGCATCGTAAGCTTTATGTTTATTTTTCAGCAGAATAATAAAGTGACCATTGAACCAAACTGGGTACTTTCGCGAGGGTGGTTTCTTTTTTGGAACATATTTATCAATAAGATCGTATAGTTTAAAGTAAAACTCTCCAACCATTGTGTTCATGTTAAAGAACACGATAAAACCCTCGATATACTTTTCGACGCTGTAACAAAATCCAATATTTCGCATGAAAAGCGTGCTTCACGTAAAAATAGCGTGGAAGAAGTTTTTAATAGTTTTAATCATATTTTCGCTCTACGGAGCGATTTTTATGCAAAAATTTCAATAACTTCTCAAGGAGCGTCATTTTAGAAAGTGTAGTAAATGTCGTTGCACAGGGACGTAATGTCGCCCGACCACTAAAATTTAGAAAGTATAACAAAATTTGACTTAAAAACCCTTTTACGAATCCACGTTGTTAAGCACTGCAATTCATGCGTGGTATTAAATATGAGGACAAGTTAATCCAGCTTCTATTCAAAGTATATCGTGAGTTTTAGCGAAAATAGCCCTTAGCGACATGAGACCCCCATCATTTCCTAGCAGTCGATTTTGACGGGAAAATGATGAGTTTTAACGGGATTTGCCCTAAACCGGTTCCTCAGTGATTCGGTGTCAGAAAAATATAGTTACCATGTACTCATATGTGCATGGGACCGCCTTGCCTGAACGTATGAAATTGTAATTGCCCAAATATAATTCAAAGTCGTTGCAATTCAAGCATTTTAAAGCTCCGAGGAGCGACCAAAATTGATATTGAAATAAAAATACGTGAATAGACAGGCAAGCAAAAGCCCACCAAAATTTTATAAGCATTGAACTTTTCTTGAATCTTTTTGTGTAATCGTTAGCTCATAAAACCGCATATTGGATGGTAGTTGGTACATTATAAATCGTTCCGTTCCTCACCATGTGTTGTACATGGGCCAGACTATTATTTGTCAAACATTTTTCTTAAAAGTTGTTGTAAAAACATAAATTTTTTTGAAGATTTAATATATATTTTTTGAACTTTATATTGTCTTTTAATTGTGTTTTCTAACAAAATTCCCTTTCAAGTATAATTTTAAGAAAGTGTTAGTACTTCCAGTGTTTGGTTTATAGTGTTACGACGTCCAATAGATACCATCAGAGCAGCAGTTAAGCATAAAAGAACAGTAAGTATAAATTTTCATATTATTCTTCGTCTAAAACAGTAATTTTGAACCCTAATTTCATTTTTGAAATATAAATATAAGTCCTTCAGACACCCAAAGATGGATCGTTCACAAAATCGCTAATCAAATTTGTTACTTTTTGACATTGAAGAAAAAAAATCGTAACAGGCCTTGAAAATTGAGTTATATCTAAATGTTGGTCAGAAGGTAAATGTTTTAGAGCTAGTTTCATACATTTCAACAGTAAACTGTTTGTCGTTTGAAACTTTTGGGAGTACCTACAACACTTGACGGTTTTCTACAAACGTAAATAAAATAATAAAATAATTTCCTTAACCTGGCATGATGTTTCATAGTATTATGTCTTCTCCTTTGACTGTAAAACATTTATGTTTTACTACAGACAACAATAAACTGAAATATCATTAGAGTAATAAATATTGAAACAGAACAGTTTTAACGATCATTATTCAAAGAAAATTTAGCTCTTTATGACACTATGAAAGTCTCAATAAACCCTTTCGTCTAAGACCAAATGCTCTTATTATAGGTTTTATCAAGCTCTCTACTCTTTCACAGATATAACTTGGTAAGTTCTTCATGAGCTGGATAACTTTTATAATAGTTTTAAACATTTAGCTTTGAGAACCTCTTAAAGATCGTTATTTTTTGGGCCCTTTTTGACATTATTAGACTACTGCAACTACTGTCACATAATTCATTAGTAGTTATATAAACAGTTCTTATGAAAGTCCCGTAGGTTATTAAGAAACTTAAATTGTTACTAGGAAAAAATGCTACTTCTTTCTCATAAAATGCAATGGCATACCTCTTAGAGCTTTGTTCAAATATGAAGTGATCGTTTTGCTTATCTTGGTACCAAATAACTTTGAGAGCGGATGTGTTACTATTTCGATGACGTCTGGATTCTTAATTGAATAAATTCACTTCGTTGCGAAACATCGCAACTTCATAAACAATTATTTGTCGTAGAGCTTCTTCATATTACGAGTAATAATGATAATTAGTAGCAAAACCACACAGGAGTAAATAGCTTTTATTTGAATAACTTCCATAAGGACCCACCCGAGATTCACTCCAATTTGCGACGAGCTTTAACATTTCATTTTTCTCCCGCATCACAAAGAGCCAACTACGTCGCAAATAAAGGAAAAGCGACATAACGAACGTCACTGAACAGGCTTGTTCCTGCAGGGTCCTCGGCAGGAAACAGACATTTTCCGAAGCCAATCTCCGCTCTCCTGCCTCGCTTAAATTCAATTCAGGACCCTTTCAGCGAAAATACGTGTTCGCCTCCACACCGCCGTATAACACAGGCGGTTCGTGATGTCTTTGCAACTTCTTTTGAAATTCAATTAAGAGATGAAGTTTGCTAAGGAATTTCAGCTCGGCGTAAGTTGGATTATTTTAAATCTGAGGAAAATAGCGGACTATTATTTTATTTGGTATCTTTTTCCGACGTATTTACAAGATACTGTAGTCGAAGTTACAACAGTGTTAATGTACTTACTTAATCTCACTCTAACTCAAAAACGGAGGAAGAAACTTTTTGAACTAAATTTTTTTAAGTGGAACATAATTAATAAACACAAAATTTTATTATTATTTACGTACAAAAAATTTTCATTTTTTATTTCTACATTATACGGTCGAAAAATATACAAGGTGTTTCATTTAAGAAAATTGAGAGAATTCAATTCAAAAAGTTCCAAGTTGAAAAATCAATTTTGGTCACCCTATATGTAGGACGTTAAAATAATTCAAAAATATCACGCATGTGTCTGGCAACTGCTATTTACATATTAACCTCTCCACAATAAAATTGTGAGATGTTACTAAAATTGGTTCAAAGACGAAAATTGAAATAACATCAAATCTTTACGTTTTGAGGTCCTAGGAACCCAAAAAAGTGGTTTTTGAAAAATGTCTGTGTGTGTGTATGTGTGTTAGCACGATAGCGCCGAAACTACTGAACAGATTTGAATGAAACTTTGCGTGTGCGTTTCTTTAGTGCCCCAGAAGATCTGAAAAGGTTTTGGTTGAGATCGGATTACGTTTAGTGCCATTTTGACGCAACAAGTTGTTTACTTTATAATTACTTTCAATTTGCAATAGAACCATTGAAAAGCAGTTAAAATTCTGATTTCAACGACATATCACACTTCCACCCTTTCGATTTGGTTTCCGCGAAAAAAATTAAAAACAAAGCAAATATGGCATAGATCGCATTTCGCATGACATGATCGATGCACGTAGCCATTACGTCGTCACATCACGTGTCAATTCACGTGTGAGGGTTTCTTCACTGCTCTAGAAGTAGAGCGGATTACGTTTAGTGCCGTTTTTAAATATATATTCAGACAAATCGAAGAATTAAACTACAAATATTCCTCTAAAATCTAGTCAAATTACTGAAATGCTAATGTTTCATTTAACAAAGACAGCCGCGAGCGATCGGATTGCAATGAGTAAATTTTGACGATTGTCATTGTCATCGTTTGCCATCCGATAACGTTGGTGTCATGTCATGTTAATAAGATTTCGGCATATTTGTAACTTTTAGTGGATTGTCACAAACTTTAAAGGTAGATGTAACAATATCAATATCATATGCTTTCTGTACCTTCGTTGATGAATTTATTATAGATTATCACTTTACCAATTTTCAGTTTGTTGCTTTACCAATCTGTAGTATTTAGGATAACTAGACTTTCTTAGTCGTTCAAGTGATGTTAAGGTTAGGATGTTAAAGTTATTAATATCCTAATAGTATATTATTCAACGAGCGATAATGTAAGTAATAACTCGCATAGATGATTGTAAATTCATTAAGTTGAGGGTTTTTTTAGTGCCCCAGAAGATCTGAAAAGGTTTTGGATGAGATCGGATTACGATTAGTGCCGTTTTGTCACACAATTTAATGCTGTTTTTGGCTTAAAAGATCCACCGAGTGGGGAGGTTCCAGCCGCTTCCAGTAGCTGCCGATTTTTGAATGTAAATTTTTTTTTTATTTCCCATTGTGGTACAGATTCTTATTAAGGGTGTACAGAAAAGTTTCTGCATGGCTCACTAATTTCCTGTTTATTAAATAACTATAAACATTTAAGTATTACGCACAAACATGAATAAAGTCTGTACATTTCCTGGTGTTCTAAATACTTACGTATTTATTATTCAAACTATACGTAAATTATACCTGATGTTCCTGATAGCTAAATTCGGTGATTTACTAATATTTCTTCTTTTATGCCAACTAAATACGCGCAACCCACAATACTTCAAGATGTTCTGTGTGTCACCGAGGTTTTGCAATTCGTTGTAACTGGTACACATAAAATGACATCGCGATTATAGTTCGTACGGTCCTGTATGCCGCCTAGACTGGTGTGGCTTCAGTATTATCGACAGGACGATATAATTCGATTACTTACAAATTCACTCGCGATCGACTTGTGCATGCAAGCGCAGTCTTAAACTAAAATGCCTTGAACTGACTTGTTGACAGATGACATTTTAAGAAAGTTAAGAAATGTAATTTTTTTAATTGAAATGACTTTTTTATCAGGGAGACATCAAAGGGGTCGCATTATGCAATTACAAGGAGTCGTTAAAGTTAAGCACAGGTGAAATCGGTCTTAATCCTAACGGCAAATCTCGGGCCTGTAACGGCGGACGGACTGTATCCTCGGTGAGCCGTCGTCATGACGACGCGCGGCACCCACGGCGAGGATCGAAGTTGGCCGTGTCAGAGTTACCACCCCACAGTGTACATACGCCGGCTTGTACACTCCGGGTGCTCTATTATGTACACTATTATTAACAAGCGGGGCTCCGGCTCGAAATATCGTACTCGAGGCAAATAAAGCCAGGCGAAACTTTATATCCAATTATGATTTCAGTCGGTTAGATTTACCTTTTAATGGAGCGGTTTGGGGAAATAATTGATGTGATTAAGGGAAAAAAACGGATAATTTGCAGGGAATGGGGGTTTCCGAACAGACCGCTTTGTAAACAAGTAAACTCATTTAAGGAGAAGTAAAGGGGTAAACGCTAACGAACTTCCTTGTAAAGAATCCATTGTCAAAGTTATAGATGACAATTAGTTAGATAACATGTTTTTCTACAAACACTGCAAAATGTTCAATTTTGTTAAAATGCCCGTCTTGAGGGTAAATCCAGTGGCGTACGGTCGTGAGCAAAAAAACAGGACAAGTCTTATAACGATATTTGGTAAAATCTAGCTGTGTACATCTAACTTTAATTTTTGTGACATTGTCAGTTAATTGTCATAATTTATTGCAAGTGTGCAAAAAACTAATGTGCCTCATATAAGCGATTTAGTTAAATCTGGAGTTATTGCTAAAGCAGAAGATGGATGGTCAATGAGGCAAATTGCACTGCGTTATAATATTGACAAAAATTCGTTGTGTAACATTTTAAGAAAGTGGAGAATAAACGGTACGATTAGTAGAAATCTTGGATCAGGGCGACGAAGGATATCAACTCAACAACAATATTTGCAATTGGTAAATTCTTTAGTAGAAAATCCATTTTACTCAGTTATTCAGGCTGCTGAAGAAACGAATTTTCCTGGATAGAGTAGTACTGGTCGCCGGCGAGTAAGAGAATCGGAGCTACACTGTTAACAGAAATACTTACTTAAACCTGAACACAAAGAAGCTCGCGTAGGATTTGCGCCTGAATTTTTGGTGCATGATGTAAATTTTTGGAACAATGTAATCTTTACAGATGAAAAAACTTTTCAGTCAACATACAGCGATCGTATTCGTGTTTGCCGCCCTCCGAATACTCGATTCGATGAGAAATATATATCTAATAATGATAAAAGTGGTAGACTTTCCGTCAATATGTGGGCTTGGATATCGGCACGTGGTCCTGGTGTTTTGTGGCATATTGAGGAACGATTTAATAGTGAAATGTATATTAGGATTTTAGACCATATTATGCTACCTTCTATATCACAATTATTTCCTAATAATTAGTTCATACTGCTCATACCGTAACTAACTAGTTTCAAGATAACAACATCAATGTTCTTAACTGACCCAGTCATAGTCCAGATCTTAACCTTGTGGAAGAAGTATGGAAACTACTCGTAAGTATCCAAGAACGAAATGTGAAACCACGGAATGCCGAAGAATTACTGGAAATAGTAAATAATGCATGGGAAAATATTATTACTAATGATTATTGTATAAGGTTATTTAATTCTATGCCAAATAGACTTATAGAAGTTATAAATAGAAATGGTGCAATAACGAAATATTAATAGTTAGTTTCTTGTTAAGTAGGATATCCTTTGTCCTTTGATCCAGGATTTCTACTAATCGTACCGTTTATTCTCCACTTTCTTAGAATGTTACACACCAAATTTTTGTTCATGTTATAGTGCAATTTGTCTCATTAGCCATCCATCATTTACTATAACTACAACATTAAAATAAAAAATAAATTAAAAGTGATATCTGTTTTATTTCGACTACTCATTGCATATTCAAAGAGACGGATTTACATTAGAAAAAAAAAGTTGTTCTATTTTTGTCTGCTCGCGACAGTACAAAGATTTTTTTCTAAAATATTTCTAATATGAATTTTTTAAATTTTACTCTTAAAACCTGGCCCTGGATTTTGTAAAATCTAGCGCTTTTTGGTCCAAAATCACATTCAATAAGCTCTACAATTTACAAAAAAAAACGATGAAAATTGCATATAAAGATGTTACAGGGCGACTCCAAAACAAGTGGGTCCCACTGTAGAACTCTACAACTTTTATACAAAACTTTTTTATCTCCAATAATAACAAAATAAAGGAAGGGTCCAAATATGGTGAAACACCCTGTAAAATTTCCATATCAAATACCTAAATTATTATCCCGAAATGAAAATGAAAATCGAACTAAAAATGGTTTGATATTTGAAATGTTACTTAGATGGTATAGTCCAAGTAAATACTTCCCTACACTCAAAAAACGCAACAAAAACTTTACGACATGATCATATCGCCGCGGGCCATGGCGCCATGCCTGTCCTCAAACGACTCGACGCACATTAAAAACCTATATAAAAGTAAGCGTCAATTTGCGAACCGCAGTACAGAGAGTACCGGTATTTTAATGAGGTCGTAAAGTTTTTGTTGCGTTTTTTATTTGCCGGGAACTTATTACTTCAACTATACCGGATTGGGCCTCCGGGTTACCGGAGTCAGCCCGGTGGGCCGCCGCTGCTGGGGCCGGCCCCGGTCAGGCTCCCGAGGTTAAAAAACAGTAGAATAGCAAAAAAAAAAATTTCACGCTGTTATTAATTTTCTGAGAGGATATTGTTTTTTTATCTGGACAAAATTATTTATCGTTTCAAAAATCTACCTGTTCACATCAGCTATGTATTCAAGTGCTTTTTTGGAAGTCATCCTTATGGGTCCAATATTTAGAAAATATTTCGACTGCCTGTTTATAGCTTGTTAAACCCGACATCAGGGGTTGAAACTTACAATAGTTTTATATTTATTATCCCTAATTACGGAATCAAATAGTTTAGAATCTGTGAATATTTGCAGGGTGAACTGTAATGCCATAAACTTCACAATCATCTCATTAAATTCTATGGCTTTATTACTGCACAGAGTTTTTTGCTCAGTATTTGTCTGATGTATTGATACATGCAAGAACATTTTAAATTACAGATGTAGGACATCGATGCTTTCAGCAAACATGTACATGTGTTTAAAAAAATACCATTTCTATGACTTCTCCATTTCGTCCCAAGGGACGAAATCTTAAAATGGTATATAAATGCAAATAAAAGCCCAATTTATTTTTAGTTTTTGAATAAACGCTAATCCAGAGTGTTTGTCTCAAAACTGTACTGTACATAATTTTTAATTGATAATGTGGATAATGGATCTGACGCTTATATAAATGGGGCCAGTTTAATTACAAACAAATATACAGTGTGCCCCAGTTTATGTGTTACACTTGATATTCTCTGTAATTTTTTAGATAAATTTTTGGTTGAAAATCCAACCTGACTTAGTTTTTCTGAGGAATCCGATGCCGTTTAAAAATAGGCAATAATAATGGCTGAAAAGCCGGTTTTTTAAAATAATTCAGAATGTCCGACGTTTGCATAAATTGAATTGACTATAAAAGGGAAGTAAAAACGTGCATGTAAAATTTTAAATATTACTTCCGGTTTATATGGAAATGACGTCATTTTTCCAGAATAAATTTAAAATCGAAAAATTTCATTTATTTTCGGTATTATCTCTTTGGCTGCAATATCATTGGAATTAACCATTCTGATAACAAATGTAAGAAAACACCAATTTTTATTCTGGCTAGAACAATTATCCAGCCAGAATATAACACGATTTGCATCTCGTTGCTATGATAAGGAGGCATAAAAAGTACTAATTATATCTTCCTTATTTCTCCCAGAAATAGACTAATTCCATAAAACTGCAAAAGGGGATAATTAGGTACAAAAGTTTCGTTATAAGTGACTAAACGAAAATAACTTTTTTGAATTTGTCGATCCTGGGTATCATGACTATTTTCTAAAGATCAACAGAAACGCAAACAGTTCTATCATTAAAATCATTCTTCGTTTGATCCTGATACATTTTCTGGATATTTTAGCCTGATTGATATGCGTTTGTCATTTATTACATACGTTACATTCATCATTTACGATAAAGCGATAAAAAAGTGTAGAAGATCGATTTGAGAAACATGAAGGTTATTTTTTAAGGATTTTGCATGGTCGGATCCCAATTTCTCTAAAAATGTAAAAGATTTACCTAAAGATACAAACAGAGCTCAAATACACTATCGAAAAATGGGATACAATTAAAACTGTTCTGGATGACTCAGAAACATGTAAAATATTTATTGTTTGTTGTTTAAGATACTGCTGCGGTAAATTCATACAGTAGCTTATAAAAATTGGTTTCTTGCACACAAATAAGTACTGACTTTGTCCTGCACCCAAGTCTCTTGTGAAAGAACCTTTTCAAAATTAAAATTTGTGTAAAATAAGCTTAGAAATCACTTGGAAGCCTTAGTACAAATGTCAGTTGAAAAAGACATCTTTACTTTAAAAAATGTTAATCTTGTAAATAAAATTGGTTTAACACGTAACAGTGGGATCGGACTAGAAACCCGGGCCGGAATATCTCCCTAATCCGGCGCTGTCAGAAAAAAAATGTAAACTTGTGATAATATACAGGGTGTCCTATTTTAAAATCAAAACTTGGTAACACTTTCACTAAAACCGCAAGTAGAAAAAAAAATTTAATGTACCTATCAAAAAGTGAAGTTTATTAAGTACAGACGACACCGACTCGACGTAGCAAATTTAAATAAATCGTCTATAAAAATAAAGAACAAATTGGGGATATATCTTGTTTCTGTTACACCCACTATAAGGAACACTACAAACAAAATTATATAATGGATCCTCTTTGAATCAATATCAAATACAAATATATGTTAAACTATTTGTTTTAATTTAATCGGTTTATATCTACTTTTCCCCAACTCATTTTTGATAAATGCGGTAGTCTATTTATAACTTGTCGGTGGCCTTAATTTTTTACTAGCAACAATTACGCGCCGCATGGCAGATCTCGCAGCACTCAGCAATCCCTATCGCGAAAGAGAAACGCAATATCGGTCTTCAGCGACAGAAAGCATCGAATCCATTACCATTTAAAATAAAACAGCACAAAAGAAGGAATTCCTATAGAGAGCAGATAGAAGAGGCTGAAGAGGAAGAGAAAACTGAAGTGCTATCTGGTGCATTGTTCTCTAACAAAAGCCGCACAAGAGCCCAGAGATTAGAGCAGGACTGTTCGCTGTGTTGATAGAAATGCCTGGATCTGCTTCTGCTTTACTTCACTGTCATCAACAATTCGAGTCCTCTCATTGTTTCGAGTTATTTGGATCCGAATCGTCAGTACTTAGCGCATCTTAGGCTAGCGTGCTTGAAAAAAAGGGGTTTAATTCTATTCTCCGCTGGTGTATTATAGGTAGTTGAAAGAAAGCTTTATTAACTAACTACTAGCCAAGTGCATGCCGGACGCAGGCTGTTTTATTGAGGCAAGTTGAATAAATTTTGACGTACAATCTGTTCATTTTTAAAAAGATAAAGAGTAGCCTTGATTTTTCGTGACGTTTCACTGGATACCGGTGCGTTCTGATTTTGGTCGATTACATCTGAATTTCAAATGGTAGAGAAAACTTTTTCTGTAGACTATTTTCTTGGTTTTCAATTCTGCATAACTCAATAACGCGTAAAATTATACATGGTGTTTTGTTTTCATTGATAGGGCATCCAGTTTGTTATTTTAAATAAAACACCCTATATTTTTCCACTTTTCGACACTTTGTCAGGGTGATAGATATTTAAAATGAACCGGGTAGAAAGAGAAAAGATTTTTGAAAAAAGTAAGGTTGACGCAGGAGTCTTTGGGCACCTCTGATTGATTTGTGAACATTGTGGATGCACTGTTCTGTTGGGCCCATTAGGTGCTAGTAGTGTAGACAACGTTACCAACAATAATCTTATAGAGGATGCTGAAAAAATTGGAGTTACTTTTTCTCTAATGAAAAATGCCTTAATTTGACATTTTTAAATTGAATGTTTTATTTAATGAAATGATTAATTACCTTTCTGTTGATGTATTGGTGTCCCACGACGAACTGCGGCGATCGATATCTCGAAAAGTAGACATCAGAAAATTTTTAAAATTTGGTACTAAACTAATGTCGATGACCGGAAGTCGATACCAGCTTGCTTATTTTAAATGGAACACCCTATATATTATTACATTTTTGGATTGTATGCAATATTCTAGGCCGATTTTGTGTCATGTCCTATACCTAGGTCTCTCCATTTTTGAGATATTTCTATTTTTATGTCAAAAATGACGTTTGCGGGCCCTAAAGAATTATCAATTTTTGTTATAAGGAAGCCTTTATTATCTAATTTGGGTTCGATTCTTTGTTGAAAAAGACCTACCTTAATAGAGTTTTTATAATATTTTTATAAGTATTAATACAGAGTGTTCAAAAGACAAGAATAAAGATGAAATTGAGAAAACTGTCAAAAATCAATTTTTTCAAATGGAAACCCCCAATTTTTATAATCTTATCTTATTCGCCATTAAAAATAAGGGTAAGTTTGTATATGGATGTCTATTCCGAAAATTTTTAGTTTTCGAGATATTCCCAATTCAATATTTCTATATGGGTATTTTGTTATGGATATTAAGTTAAATTACTCTTAGTTGGCTATGACGGCGTTGAGTGCTAAACAAATGTATGTAGCTGTCATTTACCATTTGACAAATATCAATTATCATGCCGGGGCGCTTAAATTATGCACACGAGGATTACTTAAATTTGTTTATAATCTATGGAGAATGTTACAAAGTTTTATCAAAAACATGTGAAATATTTGCTAATAGATATCCAGAGAAACAAAAACCGTCTCCGAAGAGTATTTGATGAATAATGGATAATTTCAAAAAATCGGAATATCTCGAAAACTAAAAATTTTCGGAATGTCATCCATATACAAACTTACCCTTATTCTTAATGGCGAATAAGATAAGATTATAAAAATTGGGGGTTTCCATTTGAAAAAATTGATTTTTAACAGTTTTCTCAATTTCATCTTTATTCTTATTTTTTGAACACTTTATATTAATACTTACCAACACTAAAAAAAATTTATTAACAACAATAAATGTAATTTAATAAATGAAGATTGTAAAGAAACAACTAAATTTTTCAAGCTTCCACCAAACCACCGTTCAATGTAATACGTTTTTCATGTCTTTTTTTAATATTATTTGACACTCTTCTTACTTGTGTAGGGGTAATTTCTAGACGTGCGTTCCTTATTCTAGCTCAGAGGACTTCAAACTGTCTGGGGTCGCGATTTATATACCTTTTCCTTAATAGTACCCCAAAGAAAAAAGTCTAATGGTGTTAGATCCGGTGACCTAGGTGGAAATTCAATTAGAGGGCTGTTGGGACCTATCCACTGATTTCGAAAATGATTATTTAACCACTGTCTCACTATCACTGCATTATGTATAGGACACCCATCTAACTGAAATTTTAAATTAACTCGGCCACGAATGGATAAACTGTCTAGTGCTTCCGAAAATTCATACCTCAAAAAATCCAAAAACTGGAATCTATTTGAATTTCCTTCAAAGAAGAATGGACCAATAATTTTATTATGGAGTATCCCGCACCAAACATTTATCTTTAGTCTTTTACAATTGAAACCCAGTTTGGATTTTCTACTGACCAGTTTGGGATGAAACTGTACCATTGGTGGTGAAAGTGGCTTCGTCGGTATATAATATTTCTTTAATGAAATTAGAATTATTGAGGTATTCTCCTTGAGCCCATAAACAAAATTCCAGTCTTCTATCTTCATCTCCGGGATCTAAAGTACTTAAAAACTTTGGTTTGTATGCCTTCAAATGGTTCTTTACAAGACATCTTCTAATAGTTTCTCTTGGAATATTTAATTCAAGACTGGCACTTCTTAAGCTGGAATTATTAGGAATATTATCATTATGTCTACCCACAAAATGTTCGTGATTTCTGCCTCTGATGATATGTTTTGATACGGCACCTGTGTCATTGAAAACTTTATTTATATTGTATAAAGTAGTACTACTGACGTTTGGTCCATTGGGATGTCTAACATTAAATTCATCAGCTGCTTCTCATATCGAACGAGTATTATCATCAATCAGACGAACTATTTCAATTTTGTGCCTCAAATTTATTTGTTCCATAACAAATATCACTTATTTTTACAAATATTTAGCACACAAAACTTATCCACACCTTAAAATGGCAGTTAACAATATTTTTTTATTGTTACTACAATTGGCTTTTCATGGCCAACTTAAGGCATAATAAAGAAAATAATAGCTTCGCTCGCAAGACTAGAACAACAAATCAGCAGAACTTTCTCTAAAAAAAGGGCTTATTTGATACTCATTATTTACCGGTTTCATGATAAAACTCAAAGAAAAAATTATTTTCTGAAATCGCTGAAGTGGTTATAAAGGGTAAGAGACTGTTCATCATTCACGAAAATTAAACCTCAATGGGGGATTACCGTACGTCAATCTTATTAATTTTAATTAATCAGTAATATTATTAGATTTAACTTTGTTGTCTGTTTTTGATGTTTGTTCCATGACATACTATCGCTAATACGATTTTTTAAATTTTAACCCCTAGAAAAATCGCGGTAGACCATGATTTTTAAAAATAAAATATGATGTTTTGTCCAAAAGTGCAATTTTGGGTGTTGTATATTTAAAAAAAAACGGTCAAAATCGATTAATATAATAAATACAACTTTTATGAGGATGTTAATGTTTGAAATGTATATAATGATTTAGCCGCTAAGCCACCGTGATCTCTAATTTGTGAGATGCCAAAAGCACTAGTAATGAGATTATCAGCAATACATCGTCGTTATTATATGAAATTAAAATATTGGATGAAAATTTATAATACAACTTTTAAGAAACAATATTTTATTTAAAACATGTAACGATTCTGTACGTTTAAATGTATTAAAGAAATTGCAGACTTCTTATACTTTGAAACCCTGTTATTACCATGTTTTATTTTCCTAATTTTCTATTTGTATACCCGAAGGTTAATTTTCCTTGTTAGTTAAAGTATTTAATATCTCACAAAAAGGTGATAGTCACAGTTTCCAGAGTTTTCAAGATATGTCTTAAACTTGACAACCTATAAAATATTTTCTTTTACATATTATTACGTAAATTTGCCATAACTGTTATAACATCAGTATGTTCTTCCAATAGTATACTACTGTTATGTAAACATCAGAATACTATTTACTGGGTATGCATAATCAAAGAAAAAATTTCTTGCTCTAGAACCCTCCAATAAAACCATTTAAAAAAAATTGTTCTTTGATAGCGATATTAAACAACAAGGACATAATTTTTATTGCTCTTTTTAATGGTGTTTTTTTACAGAAAAAAATACTATATTTGTTCTAGTATTCGTTTTATATGATACCTTATCTATATTTTCTTACAATCAAAAATAAGTAAATTAATAAAGTAGTGGCTTAGGACACCTTGACAGTTCAGAGAGACTCGAAATTTGAAAGGCCCTTAACGGAATCATAAGCACCACCCGACAACATTTCATCTTCTCCATTATCATTTCTCCATCTAATTAGGCTCACACAAGGACCGAACATGACATATTAGGACACGATGACGAAGGGAGGCCCTCGCAGAGGGTTGGTGCACCCCTTCCGGTTGCCTAGCAACGCGGCCGCCCCAGGGCTGTTGCCTAGTAACACCCAGGTGTCGCTAGGTCCAATCAACACAGGGCATCTCAAGATCAATGTTTACAGAGTGGCTGGTGTCCTGGACCAGCACGAGGATATGTGCAATATGTCGCTTATGTTAGGCCGGGGATGGTTTTTGGGCGCTGTCAATTCGCCTGGGGCTTCCCGAATTCAAAGTGACTACTTTTGCAGTAAATTAGCAAACAAAGGGTTTTTTCATCTCGTTTAATAAAGGAAATTCTGGTTCGATTATAAAAGGATAAAACACAATATAGTTTATTTATTATTTGAATCGTTCTATCACTATAGCTTACATATATGGTTTTTAATATAAAACCTTAGTTTATATGGTAACTATGAGAGGCATCAATTTAAAATCTATTTAAATACACATAAACCACGTGCACATAGTAATAATATAATTATCTAATATTAGAACTTTAGATCACGGAGTGCCTCAAGGATTGGCTTTGGGGGTCTTCATTCTTTGGAGTATTTATAAACGATTTGTTTGTTATTTTTTGATTAACAAAGTTGTAATGGTACGCAGTTGACCACCGACCAATCAATAAGAACAAAAACATGGATGGTCAAGAATTTAAGAGAAAAATGCATTTTTTTTTTAATCAAATTTATTTTTAATAATTAGTAATAGTGTGCCCAAAATAGATGTAGTTGGATATGAGTTTAAGAATAAAAAGAAATATTTGAGAATTTAATACTTCATAAATCTCGGTAACTTAAAACAATATAATTATATAAGCAACAGTTACGGTCGAACATTTGATCTAGTTATAGGTAATATAGAATGTAAAGTTGTTCGTGATAAAGGAAGATGTGTTTCACACTTTCTTTGTGTCGAAATGTTAATTTTTAAGGATCGTTTTGTAAATTTCTCAAATTGTTCTAATATGAAAAGATTCAACTTTCGTAAAGCTCATTATCCTGATTTATACAATTCTTTATTGGAAAGTGATTGATCTTTTTTACAGTCATTTTATGATGTTAATCTAGCATCAATCTTTGATAGCCATGTACCCATTTAGAAAAATAAAAAACGTAAATACCTACCAATCATGGTACACCTTAAATATTATTAATAATATTAAGTAACAAAATCTCTATATGGAAGTTTTTAAAAGATTGAGATCATTAGTAAATAGCACTACTTCCATATTCAGATTTTGTATCCAAGCCTTATACACACTAAATCCCAATGTAATATTTTACTCCCTTTAATAATAGGGTGGGGGTGGCAGAGGGGGTGGCTAATGCCAAAATAAATTTTAGAGGTGCTTGATTCTCGTACACACACTAGATCCCAATTTAAGTTTTACTCCCTTTAATAATAGGGTGGGGGTAGCAATGGGGATGGTAGAGTGTGTGGCTAATGTAAAAAAAAATTAGAGTCTCTTGGTTCTCGTATACACACTAAATCCTAATTTAATTTTTTACTCCCATTAATAATGGAGTGGCGGTGGCAATGGGGGTTGTAGAGGGGGTGGCTAACGCCAAATAATTTTTTTGAGACGTTTCGTTCTTGTATACACGCTAAATCACATTTGAATTTTTTTTACTCTTTTTCATAATAGTGTGGGGGTTGTATTGGGGGTGTAGTGGGGGGTGACTGATACCAAAAAAATTTTTGAAACCTTGACTTTTCGTACATGCCCTAAATTACAATTTCCTGTTTGCTTTGGCTATTTACTCTTATTTACCCCATTTACCCCAGAACTCTTCAACGGAATTAGATCAAAATATAATGTAGTTCCCGATCTTATTATAATACATGTGTACCAAATTTCAAGTCAATATCATAAACAGTTCCAGAGTAAACGTGCGCACAAAAAAGTTACAGACAGACAGACAGAAGTTTTTTCGCTCAAATTTAAAATCTCGACGTTTCATATGTTAAGCCTATTTCAAAAAAAAAAAAAAAAAAAAAAATTGCGTTACTATACTTCCACTGGGAGTTCAATTTTCATGAATGATGAACAGTCTTTTATCATTTATAACCACTTCAGCGATTTCAGAAAATAATGTTTTTGAGATTTATCATCAAACCGGTAGATAATGAGAATCAAATAATCCTTTTTGTTTTTAAAGAAAATTCTGCTGATTTGTTGTTCTAGACTTGCAAGCGAAGTTATTATTGCTTTTATTATGCCTTAAGTTGGCCATGAAAAGGCAATTGTAGAAACAATAAAAAAATATTGTTAACTGTCATTTAAGGTGTGAATAAGTTTTGTGTGCTAAATATTTGTAAAAATAAGTGATATTTGTTATTGAACAAATAAATTTGAGGCACAAAATTGAAATAGTTCGTCTGGTTGATGATAATGCTCGTTCGATATGAGAAGCAGCTGATGAATTTATTGTTAGACATCCCAATGGACCAAACGTCAGTAGTACTACTTTATACAATATAAATAAAGTTTTCAATGACACAGGTGCCGTATCAAAACATATTATCAGAGGCAGAAATCACGAACATTTTGTAGGTAGACATAATGATAATATTCTTAATAATTCCAGCTTTAGCCTCAGAAAGAACCATTTGAAGCCATACAAATCAAGGTTTTTGAATACTTTAGAGCCCAGAGATGAAGATAGAAGACTTGAATTATGTTTATGGGCTCAAGGAGAATATCTCAATAATTCTAATTTCGTTAAAGAAATATTATATACCGGCGAAGCCACTTTCACCACCAACGGTACAGTTTCATCCCAAACTGGTCAGTAGAAAATCCAAACTGGGTTTCAATTGTAAAAGACAATATTCACTAAAGATAAATGTTTGGTGCGGGATACTCCATAATAAAATTATTGGTCAATTCTTCTTTGAAGGAAATTTAAATAGATTCCAATTTTTGGAATTGGATTGGAATTTTCGGAAGCACTAGACGGTTTATCCATTCGTGACCGAGTTAATTTAAAATTTCAGTTAGATGGGTGTCCTATACATAATGCAGTGATAGTGAGACAGTGATTAAATAATCGTTTTCGAAATCAGTGGATAGGTCCCAACAGCCCTCTAATTGAATTTCCACCTAGGTCACCGGATTTAACACCAATGGACTTTTTCCTTTGGGGTACTATTAAGGAAAAGGTATATAAATCGAGACCTCAGACAATTGAAGACTTCTGAACTATAATAAGGAACGCATGTCTAGAAATAACCCTACACAATTAAGAAGAGTGTCAAATAATATTTAAAAAAGATATAAAAAACGAATGTTGGTTTGATGGAAACCTCAAAAATTTAGTTATTTCTTTACAATCTTCATTTATTACATTATATTTATTGTTGTTAATAAAATCTTTTTAGTGCTTCCTTATTACAATTATTTCATATCATTGTTATTGGTTCCATGTTAATTTTGCGGCGTGATTAGCGTCATTATGTTTTCATTGTTTATTAGATTTAACTTTGTTGTCTGTTTTTGATGTTTATTCCATGACTTACTATGTCTGCATTAACTAATAAATGCATACTAATATTTTCGTTTTTAAATTTATCTGCAACAATTTTATTAATTCGTATTTTTTATGAAATTTGTGGTACATACCCCATATAGGAGGGAGCCAAATACAGGGATTCAGGGGTCACACTGTATATAGGCAACCAAATATATCTAATGGAGCAAAGGAAACATTTTGTAGTTTCTCGTGAAAATCATGATTGTAGAAAACTGTAAGTAGAATGTCTCGTCCATGGCTTTACCATATATATATATGGGCTTTACTGTAAATGTCACTACGGTGTAAATTGTCGAATTACTTTAACTGTCATATTCGCATTTTAAACTTTATTTACTACTTCGTTTTATAGTTTTGCCACGTTTGACTTTTGCGTTTTTTTGTAAATTAAATTATTTGCTCGACATCTATGGACAAGGAGAACATTCACTCTGGATAATTTTACAGATATCTGTTGGTCTAATCATCACCATTGGCAGCACTGGAGCATAAAGCTGTCGGCCATTTTAAATAGCGACGTACCGCATGTGTTTTTGACGTCTTCAACCGTAAAATTTGTGAAAAGTCACTGTTAAAATGGCCCAAAGTAAATTTAACGACCTGGCCGGGAAATTCAGTAAAGGAGGGGGCCCACCGGGGCTTGGACTTGGTCTCAAACTGCTCGCCGTTGGGGGAGTTGCTGCCTATGGAATTGCACAATCTATGTACACAGGTATAAATCATGAAATATATCGTAAAGTACCTCAAAATTTTTCACTATGTGAGGTTTATGTAACACATCTAGATGCTTTAAAAAAATTCTGTTTTTTGGAAATATGACGAAATTACGTAAATTCTTGCCTTTATAAAACCATTTTTTGCGCAATGATAAGCAATAAAAGGCCTTAAAAAAATAATGTACTACCTATAACAATGTAACAGATATTTTTTAACTAACTGGAACTTTTAAATAAAAATTACTCTTGTTACAGTTGAGGGAGGCCACCGAGCCATAATGTTCAACAGGATTGGAGGCGTACAGAAAGAAATATACACCGAAGGCTTGCACTTTCGCGTCCCTTGGTTCCAATATCCGATAATTTACGATATCCGGTAAAAACAGTGACTTTACCCCTCGCTTTACCCTCTAATCACTCCTTGGTCTGTTTTAGATCCCGACCAAGAAAGATATCCTCACCGACTGGTTCCAAAGACTTACAAATGGTAAACATTTCACTCCGTGTCTTAGCTAGGCCTAACGCTTTACAATTACCGACGATGTATCGTCAATTAGGGTTAGATTACGACGAGAAGGTGCTACCGTCTATCTGTAACGAGGTGCTGAAGTCTGTCGTAGCCAAATTCAACGCAGCGCAGCTCATAACGCAGAGACAACAGGTAGGCTAGTCCCATAGGATTAGTAAGTGGGAAGGACAATCGTGTGGGTTGTTTTAGGTGTCGTTGCTAGTGCGAAAGGAGCTGGTGGAACGTGCCCAAGACTTTAACATAATCCTAGATGACGTGTCCATTACAGACTTGTCCTTCGGGAAGGATTACGCAGCTGCCGTGGAGTCGAAACAGATTGCGCAACAAGAGGCTCAACGTGCTGCTTTCGTAGTGGAGAAGGCCAAGCAGGAGCGCCAGCAGAAGATTGTACAAGCCGAGGGAGAAGCTGAGGCTGCCAAAATGATATCCTTTTTAACATTTATTACATGATATAGAGTAAAAATAGCTAAAAATACGAAACGGAAACGTTACATAGAGCAATGCGACATAGAAAAATAAGTTTGTTTTGGTGGAACTAAGAATAACCTAAGTTTTCGACTTCGAGTAGGTGGGGAACCCTCTTTTTTGCGAAAAGGTAAATTTGTCATTTTTACGAGTGGTTATTCAGAGATTTTCCTGTGTAAAGGAGATTGCTCGCGACAAGCTTTTATATCATAAAAAAATTATATAATGTAACAAAATGTTGAATTTGAGTTACTTCAGTTTATTTTCCACTTTTTAGAGCTTTTAATTGAAAGCTTTTTTTACATAATTTTATTTTTTACTTTTTAAGCTTTTGATATGCTGTAATCCCCAGATATCTATTTTGAGACGAATCGGATCATAAACGGTAAAGTCGTCCTCCATCTTGAATTAAATTTTTGACTAGAAATTCGTAATCCCCGAAAACCTCCAGATATCGATTTTGATCAATTTGGATCTAAATGACAAAAGTCGTCAGCCATATTGACGCCGTCATTCTGAATTTTGACTGACTAAAAATTCATAATCCGCGACCTAGAAAACCCGCAGATATCGATTGTTGCGGACCTCTAGCGTATACGACCCACCATATGCGTTAGCGTTTTGTGGGCCGCATAATAACAACCGCTACGTCCGTAGCAGAGTTTCGCTATTGTCCACGGGAGGCGCGATATACTTCCAGCTGGTGAAAAGGAGATCGACATTTTTGATGGCAGTATACGGTTGATAATCCCACAAAACTCGTTTTATCCAAGGCATCCTGGTGGATTTTGGGATTATCATCACAGGAAAATTTTCTCCATCTGTTGTTGTTCCGTTTAGCGGAATATTTTGTTGTTGTGAGTAAATTTTAACTGCGGAAGCGGGATATTTAAGTATACAATATAAGTTAACCTCTTCACGCCTCTTACCGGTTCTCTACCCACGTGTTTCACAAATTTACAGGTTTTCCTTTGGAAGTATCGTGTCGACTTGAAAGACGGACTCGACCCCATTCATCCAACTGTGGCTTTCTAGGAACATTGGTGGATTGTTCCCTCATCAGTGAGGTAAATTATATTTCTTTTGTGGGTTGTCAGATTTAAATTGCTCTCATTAGGCACGCTTCACGTGCATTTCGGACCATGCAAATTAAATCGGGACACAGTAGTGAAGTTCCACAGACGGGGCTTCCACACACAGTAGTGAAGTTCCACGGACGGGGCTTCCACACACAGTAGTGGAGTTCCACGGACAGGGCATCCACACACAGTAGAAAGTTCCAGGGCTGGAGAGGCTATAATCAACCCCCATCCTCGGGTCAATTTCTTTTGTCCCGAAAACACCACCGTAGGGCTACAGTTTCTTCAACTTCGAAGTCGGTATCGTACCACCCTAGATAAATGTGTTGTTTTTATTTGCCGGGGACCACCTTCAGTGGTTCTGCACGGTTATATTCCATTCAAACTACTTTTGTATTGTAACTTGTACATATTTAAAGATTTTATGCATTTATATTTATTTAAGGAGGTTCTCTAAATCAGACCCATTGTTTATTTTTTATTTATTTATTTATTTATTAACATAAAACAATGTTTACAATTAACATTCTTCTTCATACAGAACAACTTTTATAGAATTTAATACAATTGTTTACTGGGCACCTAGATGAATGTACCATCTGTATGTGCCCACGGAAAAAGTAGATAAATTGAGAGGATTGTTTCTATCCAAACAGCTGCAAATAGGAAAGCCGATGATACCTACGCTCCATCCCCCCCATGTGATGTGAAATACTGATAAGCGAAGACGCTCATCAGTCTCTCACACCAAATGGCCGAATTTATTACCATTTATCCTCACGTTGTATACCGATGTGTAGCTACAAGAGACATTTTATTAATGTTGTAACTTATTAATCAAGAAATTTGCCACACCTTTTGAACATCGCCAGGTTACATGCTAGAGAACCAATATTTGTAGATTCTGTAATATAGTGCATTTCATGTTTAAAGAAAGTGTCATTATTTCGTCTGCGACCACTACGTATGGAACCCTCAGTGATTTGTGTAAGTAAACTAATATTTTGTCATAGTTTATGTAAACTTGAGCTTAACGCCCTGAGCTAGTGAAATTTTATCGTGGGCACGTTACATCACTTATCCGGGGTAAGTTGTGTCTGCGATATCTGCTACGCTACAGTAGCCCAAGTGAGTTTCTTTATGTAATATCTTATAACCATTACTATCCAACATATTTATTTGTTTATGTACGTGTAAATCGTAGCAATAGGACCAGAACCAGTTCTTGGCATATCTTCAAGCACTGCCACTGCCAAATATCCTAGACTGGGCCGAGAGCAAGACTCTACCACTGGCAAGAACTATCAGGATTAGCTCATTCGAAGGAATTCATTACAAATCCTTTGAAATCAAGAGCTAAAAAACTGCTAGAGTTGAATAGGTTACACCTAAGCATCGGCCTATATACTGGGCACTGCAGATTAAACCATCACTTACACAGACTTGGACTGGTGGAAAACACCGAATGCCGTCTGTGTCTAGAGGAAGATGTAACGGCAAGGCATGTCCTGTGCACTTGTCCCGCTGCAGAAAGAACCCGGTTCTCATTATTTGGCAAAGGTCAGCTTTTGCCTGAGGACTTGGACAATCTCTCACCCAACAGGGTTATCAGCTTTATTAAAAGGCTGAACCTATTGGGTGAAATATAAATTAGGAGTGAGCCACAATAGACCGATTGGTCGCGGTGGAGGGTCTGGTATAGACCCACTCACATTTCAACCTAACCTAACCTACTTCAAAGTTTATTTTCTACTTTTTAGAGTTCTTAATTAAAAGCTTTTTTATATAATTTTATTTCTTAGTTTTTAAGCTTTTGATATGCTGTAATCCCCAGATATCGATTTGAGACAAATCAGATCATAAACGGTAAAGTCGTCCGCCATCTTGAATTACATTTTTGACTAGAAATTCATAATCCCCGGAAACCTGCAGATATCGATTTGGATATAAATGACAAAAGTCGTCAGCCATATTGGCGCCGTCTTTTTGAATTTCTGAATTTTGCCTAAAAATTCATAATCCGCGACGTAGAAAACCCCCAGATATCGATTTTGAGTCGAATCGGATCATAAACGGTAAAGTCGTCCGCCATCTTGTTTTTTTCTTATATGAAAATGTTAAAAGTGTATTGTCATCGGAGTTATACATGCCTTACGTTGCTTTCGTTTTTTTTTTTGGATGTTTATTTTGTACTTGTATTTTTATTTATGAGATATTTGTTTGTTTGTATTAAATTGTAATAAATAATTACTGAATTATAATTATTATAAAGTGAATTTTTACTATTATGGCATAGCTGATTTTTACAATTCGATATGAATTGTGGTTTTTGTAGAATATTAAATATAGACGCTGTCAGTTAAAATTTTTGTGATGTTTTTCTTTGGAAAGAGAAAAAATAAGCGGAATTAATGGTGTCATGGCCTACTTTGAGATTTGTTCTTTTCATTTCTGCACAAGAGCATATGTCAAAACCAACTGGCGTTTTTCAAATTTTTTTATAGACATTATTCTTATTGTCTTTGCCGTCAACTTTAATCGTATCTCCTCAAATAAGAAAGCTATAACCGTTTGTGGTTTTCCTATTTTTTCAAAGTACTACTTTGCTCCCTGAAATGAGGAAGTAATATAGTATTTTCTATGTAGGGAGTAGAAAAACTTATTTGTCTACGCCACGTTGCTCTATGGAAAATTTTCTCTCAAAATCTATTTTACTCCACTCTAAACCGTCGTGCAAATTTTAAAAAAACCTGGACTATTTTTCCTTAATGATATATATACTATGCCTTGTTTCGTAAGTACCAATTCCTTTCGAAATTCATGTTTAGCAACCTAACTTTAGCTAAAAGGCTTAGTAATATATCTAATACATTTTTATTGTTCTTAGTTTGCTACGGTAAAAAAGTTAGAAGAAATTAGTTGTGGTGTTTAACATCTCGTCCTATTTTGAGGTACAGTAATACAATACGGGGTTCGTAGGGACGGGGGAAAAGTAAGAAATGTGAAGGAACCATAATAATAAAATAATATTTTACACAAACAAATAATTTTTATTCAAGAACAAAAGATACATAAAAGTCCAGCCGTCAGGAAATATCCTGTCAAAATACGAACCCTGTAAATAAGTGTCGTAGAGTTGGTTTCGTTCTTTGTATTGTTTTTCTTAACTGATACTTACTTAGGTGAAGCAATTGGGAGGAATCCAGGTTACTTAAAACTCAGGAAAATCAGAGCTGCCCAGAATATCTCCAGAACGGTACGTTGAACGTTTGATAAGATAAGTGTTTGGTAGAGGATGTGATTTGGGAAAAGAAATGGAAGAATGGCTTTAAGTCTGTGGTTGGGTAATTGTAGTAAGGTAGATTGGTGCCGATGAGACTTTTTAACGGTGAAAAGTAAGGAGCGTGTGGGATGAAAGTGCAGATTTGTATAAAAGAGTTATAATTGGATTTGGATATCGGTTTGAGGACTGAGATTTTTTCTTTTTCAGATCGCCAACTCCCAAAACAGGGTCTACCTCAGCGGAAACAACTTGATGTTAAATATCTCAGATAAAGAATTCGACGATCAATCAGAGAAGCTAAAAAGTAAGAATTAAAGATCAAAAAGTTATATAGGTGTGGTGTTTTCCCGCAACTTGAAATAAGAATTATTCCGTCGTCCGCCAAACATATTTTTCACATACCGGGAATAATTTTTACTTCTGAGGTGTAAAGAAATCTAACGAGGTAGTCGTAATTTTACTTTTATATTTTAGCATTTTTTTTTTTTTCTATTGATAAGTACTGCATTTTTTTGGATATTGCGATTGTTATTACATGTAAATATTCATCTGTTAAATAAACGAGTTAAAGTTGCTTTAAATATATTTTTTTTATTTTGTGTTTTTTTTCTCGTTGAACCTTGCGTTTCCTTCTCTTGGTAACGATTTCATCAATTTTTACGTAAAACTTAATTAACTAGGTCATAGGATTAACATAGCAGATTTAACGCAGAGTTGTATGTTAATTTTTGTGTTTTTTTAGGTAAAAATGACTATGAGTCCATACCAAGTAAAGAAGGAAACACAATTTTAACCTTGTCGCAATTCGCAGCTGACAGAATATCCCCCAAAAATTTTCATTAGGTACTTATGATTTTAACCATAAACGTGGACGAAAACGAGTACTGCAAGCATTTCTTTATAACTATTTTTTTAAATATATTTCACAGTTAATCAATTTGATTGGTTTTATTTGATTAGTTGATTAAAAGAAGATCGGTAAAGTTTTTTAACAATCTCACTAATAATTAAGACTAAACGTTTGGCGTATCAGTTCTTGGACACAAAGTATGCACAGAGGGTAGAAACATGCATAAAATACTCAGTTCATTGACTTACCAAAGCAACAGAATCATCATAAATTCAAATGGGCTGCAAACTCTCATCGGAGACTATGTTTTTCTTCAGTTGTAGATTGCTAAAAATATATTGAAACGTGCTTTTACTCTGATTCATTAAAATGAGGTGGTAAAAAATTCATACTGTTCACACTCGATAAACTTCAAAAGAAACATTCCAAAAAGATGTATTTTGTTTCTTTCAGGTGAAATATGAATCTATAGACACAGACATTGAAAACTAGCTCTCAAACATATGGAGAAGACAACATAAAACTTTCATTATTAAGATTATTATTAACATAACAGCTAAATTTAACAAGTAAATAACCAAAATTCTAGTTCTGAGAAGCCGTATTACCATTTCTAATATTCGATTGTTACTATGTACTTACATGTCTGGATATATTCAAAATTTCTACGAACTCTACCAGTTTCACAAACTATTTTAAACTGTCCAGTCATTTGCAAAGAACGCGCACAATACAAATTGAATCCATCACCAGCCATAGAGCAAAATATATAATAAAATTTCTGCACAAATTCACATTACAAACGCACACAGACAAAATCGCCATTTCTGTGATGACTCACTGGAAAAATATGATCATATCTAAAAGCTAGCCATGCATTTGTTTTCATTGTTGCGTTAGCGTATCAAAAGTTGTCATGGAAGACTTGATTTTATGCCGCATGGTAACAATGCTCTGCAATCTATTGTTTTCTGACATAGGCAACTCGCCGAACAATTACGTGCATAGGTAGTTGCCGTGTATATAATTTTATCCATTCTGTTCCTTCTCCTTCCGCCAAGTGCAGCAGCAGCAGCGTAAAAGTTTATTTCTCTTTTTTATAACTGTTTTTATGACGTATCCTTTATGAATTTTGCGAAGGTTGTTTGATGAAAGCAGACTGTGGGGGCTGAGGACCACTCATCTCGTTTTACCAATGCTGGAATAACAGCCGTCAGTTTTGATTTTCATTCAGGAAAAATACCAAAGGTAGTTACCATCAACAAACAGGTAAGTTGAAAGTTTATTTGTTTATGTGCGCTTAACGTTTGACAAAGCACAAACGGCGAAGTGAAAGTAAAATGTGTTGTACCCACTTTACAGGTGTCGTAAAAAACTTAATTAACATTCTATTGCGTGGTTTTTGTTAGGTACGTTAAATAATACTGTTATTTTAAGGTTTATGTAACTGTCCAAAAGCTCTGATGAGATAAATTACTCATGCTAACTGTTGTTTTGTCAATCGTTGCCTTATTTGGATGCCACAGAAAAGTTGTTCTAAGTTTGCCAAAAGAGAAATTTAGAGATAAACGTTTGTTTTAGCAATGAAGGCCGTAGTGATCCTCTCCGTACTTGCCTTTGTGGCCAGCGTGTTTGCTGCGAAAGACATGACCAGGAAGAGCATAGTCTTTGACAAGAATACACCGGACGTTTTCTACTGTCCCATACACAAACCAACGGGCTTTGACAAATTGATTGTTAAGTACGTACCGTGCCTGTAAGTTAGTTTTATTTTTAACTTTTGTGCATTCAAGGGCAAGACCTTTGAAGAAGCTGTGTGAGTTTGAGGGCAGACCCCTGCCGGAGGACTACAAGAGCGACTGTTACCAGGATGTGGACGAAACCGATTACGCTTGCAAGGAGAAATACAGGATAATGGTGAGTTTTGCCACACGATATTAACGAGCTTAAATTGCTGAGTTAAGGACACGGGGCATATTGATTTTTAAAATTATTAACTGAACGTGCAACAAAATATTTTGATCAAATTTCCTATGGCGCCCATTTTTTCATTGTTTTTGTTTTGTTCCAAGATCGAACTGACGGATTTTGCTAACCATATTGGCATCATCAGGATATCATTAAAATTCATGTTATGGAGAGTTAGAACCAAAAATACTGTTACTTCTGTAGAAGTTTTACTTGCGTGGTGTGAAACAAAATTATACAGGATGTTTCATTTAACATTCGCACAGCCGATATATATTTCTATTCTGTAAATGGTAATAGATTTCTCTGGTAATGCCTTCTTCAGGAAGTACAATTTACTATTATAACATTATTCCTAGAGATGGCGCTGCAATTTAAAAATATTTTTCAATCAAGGAAGGTTTGAAACATATGTGTCATTTTAAGAATACGTTTGTAAAATTTGTCCAAAATATGGCCCAAACTAACGTTGACGAAGTTAATATGTTGTATGTTAATTTATGGAAAAAGCAATAAAAAAGCAGCCAAACGTATGTATCAATAATAACAATTTTCAAACATACCACAACCCGATCGCAAGACTTTTTCCAATTTGTGTAACAATTTATTACAATACCGTAGTTTTAGAAAGTTAAAACGTGAAAGAATAAGAACAGCAAGAACCCAGGAGAATACAGCTCTAGTTTTACAAACCGTTAACAATGATCCCCACTCATCATTGCGACAAATAAGAGCCTCCACCAATATATCACTATCGTCGTGCCAAAGAATTTTAAAAGCAAATAAGTACTTTCCATATAAACCACACTTATTACATCATGTACTACCTACGGATTATGATCGTCGCTTAACTTCTCTTGCTGAGTTTCCTGTTCTTGAAGGAAATTATAATTTCCTTAAAAATGTACTTTGGAGTGACGAAAATAAATTTGACAGTAATGGCACAATTACAAAACATAACTGTAGATATTGGTCAGAAAACAACCCAAGATGGATTGATTCGAACAAGAAACCAAACTGTGTTCAGCATAAATGTATGGTGTGGTTTTTTAAAAGGTTATATTATAGGTCCGTTTCTATACCATGAAAATTTAACTGGTGTGCGTTATTTGATATTTTTAGAAAATAAATTACCAAGGCTTTTACGAAATGTTCCCCACAACAGAGGTGAAATTTGGTTTCAGCAAGATGGCGCATCACACCACAAGTCTAATATTGTTATAGATTATTTGAATGAAATTAAATGTTGCAAAGACATAAGTGATGATATTTACCACGAAATATAAATACGGTTTTCTAGATATTGACAATATAAAACTGAAAATTAATGATGAACAAATTGAGATCGTATCTACAGTAAAATATTTGGGATTTCAACTTGATAATTTATTGAGTTTTGATAGTCACTTTGACTACATTTATAAAAAAAATAGGAAAAAAACTTTATTTCTTCAGCCGAATATACCAAAATTTATCAATAGAAACTAAAATTATGGTTTATAATTGTATTATTCAGCCTCATTTTGATTACTGTGCATCTATTTTATTCTTATTTAATCTTAATAAATTAAATATTTTGTAAAAACTGCAAAATTGTGGAATGAGAGTAATTCTAAAAACAAGTCGTCTTACCCCAATCAAATCAATGTTAAACTCTCTTAATTGGTTTTCTGTGGAAAACAGATTGTACTATTTCACCATGATTTTTGTGTTTAAGATTATTAATTGTATGGTTCCCGATTATTTTCAGCAATATAGTACTTTCAACAAAGATGTGCATATAAATAATATTTATATTTCAAGAACTCATTATCGCAGCACTATAAATTCGTTGATCTTTAAAGGTTTCCATAAGTTTAATGAACTACCAGACTCTGTAAAAGAATGTATAACTTTAAATAGTCTCAAAAAAAAATTAAGGAAATTTATTAAGAGCAAATAGGATGTGATAAAATATAATTATCTATTTATTATGTATTTCATTTAATTCTTTAGAGTATTAAAACTAGCACACTTAAAAATGCTTTAAAATTTATGTTTTATACAATTATTAAACATAATATTTTTAGTCGCAAACTACTCTATAAATCCTTATTTTACTATAAGGAAAGTAACCAGACTGCAACCAAAGTTACAAGTCTGGCGCGTTAAGTGTAATAATTGCATATTACCATCAAAACGCTAATGCTTCGATTGCAACAAACACCAGCCGAAAGACTGATCCTACTTAAAGGAGCTCTCTTGCCAGTCGTCACACAACACTTGCAGACTGCAGTTTCAAGCTGTTGGCTCTCGTCAGTGCAAGGTAGGCATGCGACGACCGGCACGAGAATCCTTTGACTATTTAGTACATACCGGTATTTTTACAATAGCGACATGTAAAATAGCCAGCAGGCCCCTTCTAGCGGTCCAGTATCTGTTGCAATCGAAAAATAAATAGCCTGACTTGGCTTAGCATAGTTCAAATGTGCTTTTAGACGGCGGAATATTAAACATAATATTTTTAGTCACAAACTCCTCTATAAATCCTTATTTTACTATAAGGAAAGTAACCAGACTGCAACCAACATGTATATTAGGTTTCCTAATTCAATAAAGTTCTATCTATCTAATAACACGTTTCCAAGGTGCTGGATAGCACCTCAGGACCGGTTAGATGGCCCGCGCGTTCTCCGGACTTGACCCCTTTCGACTTTTTCTTGTGGGGATATTTAAGTCCAGTATATCAAGAGCCAACAGAAAATACGGCAGATTTATACAATAGTCCCTTCAAATTAGGAAAAAATTGAGTATTTGCGTTGTCTAAACATGATTTTCACTCCCCGCAGTTCCAAAAAAGGGTTGTTTTTGAGAAATATATGCATATTTTAGAGTTTTTTCGGATTATTCGCTATTTTCAGGAAAAACTGCATTTTGGTGAAAAATATCAAAAGAGCAAAGTTGTAGAGCATAAAATTTACTACAATTTTTGTCTACATTTTTTTCTAATTCCGCATAGTTTCGCCGCTAGAGGGCGCGAAAGAAATATATATATGTATGTTTTCTAGAATTGTGTTTAATTTCAATGGTCCGAACTAACAATCCACTTTATATCTAAATTAGAAATTATTTACTGTGATATATTTTTACGCCGTCAGTGAATATCATAGCAATTATGTATATTTTTAACATGTCCATTTTTTCATGTCTTGTATAAATTTGCGGCATTTTGAACAAAATTAACAAGAATTTTAAACAATTCTTAAAGACAATAAAACACCGTTAAACCGACAAATGTTTGACAAGCTAAATATTTCATTGTTTTCAAAGCCAACTTAGTTACTTCTTAACATTTAATTAGAACAAAATTGTATTTTCTTTTAGCTATAATTTTGTTTGTATTTATCGCACATTTTAATATGACATATGAATAAATTCCTTATGAATAGTACTAATAAATGGTACCACGGTACCAATATGGTTCCATTTGAAAAAATTGAGTTTTGCCCCAGAAACAATGTTGGTGAATTTTATTTGCTCATAAATCACGTAATTTAGTGTTTTTAACGAAATTTCGATTTTTGTGGCATTACACAGGTTTAGAATAAATCGGAACCATCATGGCACACGTAAATGGAAAACTAAACAATTATATTATAAAAAAATTGATGTTTGAAATGTCACTTTTTTAGCACCATTGGATTCAGAGAATTATGCAGAATTCAAAAACGCGGGGTGTTCCATTTAAAAATCGAAAGTTAGTGTCACTTTCCGCAAAACCGGAAGTGAAAAAAAAAAGAATTGTACACCCGGTATGACAATCATGTTTAGACAACCCAAATACTTTTTACAGGTCCCATAACTGTGGGAAAATTTTCTATAAAACAGCGATTTTTTACTAATTTGAAGGGACTACAATAAAATCTACGCTTGCGCTGGTGCAATTAATAGATACATACACATTATTAAGGACATGTAACAATTGTTACTAAACGGAAGTAATTTCGAGCATCTATTTTAAATATTGTTGTCAAGATGTTCAAAAATAAGATTACCTTATTTGATGTTTTTCCATTTAAATCTCTCAATTTAACGTTCAATGCAATGGACATCCTGGTAGAGACGTTGAATTTATAACATTTTAAACCGACATTGGACAAAGTATACCAAGAAATATGTCAAGAAGGGGATGATAATTTCAATTTTCATACTAACACACCCTAATTTCGAATAACAATTTGTAAAATTTGGCACGATAGACATGTCATCAAGGTTAACTTGTTTTTTATTTGATGTAACTTCGAGCATCCTAGTATTTTAATTCTAAATGTCCACAATCTGGACATTGATTATTAAAATATTACTCATAAAAACAAATAAACGAGGGCCTTGAAATTCTTGTCATTAAATTAAATTGTTAAGCTTCCTGAGAGTTGTTTTGAATCGCCCAAGACAATAGCAGACACCACATGTTCAATAAATTTATATAAATAACCTTGAGGAACTATCACCAGCAAACACATACCTTTTTTATGGGTCCTTGAGAAATATTTTGTTGCACAATACCAGAGGATATCCTACTTATAATACATAATTGTAATTTTTTTACAGAAGAGACTGAAAAAGGCTTCGGCTGATGACTAATGTGGGGACAGAGAGAATAATTCGAATCAAATTAACCAAGCTTGATACACTGCCTTAATTCCTAGTTTAGAATTTGGGGAGGATAACATTTTTTTTAGTTGTTTTTTTTATGCTTTTATTAATGGAACATAACACGGTGGTGAAGCATAGCGAGAACTGTTAAAGCTTTCGGAGGAAAATAAAGAAACTGGGGAGACCCTTGAATGTTTTTAAAAAAGCAATGACGAATTCTTTATTTTTCTCAAAACATAAGTCAGTATTTGTAATTTGGGTTATTGTATAAGCCGATGCAACTTTGAGTTCAAAATTCTGTTTGTAAAAAATTGTAGCTTGATTTGTATTATTAGTCAAATTCATAAAATGAAAACGATAATTGGCTTTGGAAAAACTACTTCTTTTATAAAAATGATAAAAATTAATTATTTTTTGTGTATAGTCGATTTCAGTTTGGTTGAAACTGATAATTTGTTGCATTCCTGCCAACTTTAATTACATAATTTTGAGGTTATGCAATAGATTTAAATTTCCCAGCAAAGTTAGCAAGGTTTCTTCGGGTAGTAGTGGTAAAAGGAATTCAATAATTATAACACCTAGATTATAGTATTATTTTTATATGTTTTTATTAAATAAGTAATAAAGTATTTACAATTTTTATACACCTATGTTTTTTTAGTATCGTAAAAAGATTAGATTTACTTAAATTTTCCATCTTTTTTATTTTCTAATACGCATGCTCCTTTCGAAGTACTTCCGATCATTTCTAATCACATTTCTGCATGCATTTCATTTATGTTTGTTTCGTAAGTTTGTGCACTGTTTCTTTCCTTGTAATGTCTAACGCAGTCCCACAAACAGCGATAAAAAAAAGGAGGCGGCAAAATTTTTTGGAGGGTACGTAAAACAATTTGTAACAATAGAACGAAGTTTTTAAAATTTCCATACTCACACTTTACAAGATAACATAATAATGGTATTTATAAAGGAGGGGCTGGCGTATGCAGAGGGCCAAAATTACACAGAGAAGACTATCTGATTTAGTTGCTTGTTAGTATTTATCGTTGCAGATGTAAAACTGTGTAAAGCTCTCCTTTATAAACCCTATGGCGTAAAAAATTACGAGGTAGTAGCCCTTTTCTGTGATTTCTAGATGAGGATGCATCCCCCAGGCACCGATGACGCCTACGATGGTAGGAGAATGGCCCGCTTTGTCGACGTTGACAAAGAATATTACATAATGAAAATAGATGGTAAAAAGAGCAAACCTAAAGTGCATTTAGCCAACAGGCTTGGTTGAAAAAAGCCCAAAATCGAAACCCTATTCTAAAATCACTAATTGGATTAATTTTCAAATACTAAGTAAACGTTACTTTCTCAAAATTCTACTTTTAGGTACCGAAAATACCAATGGACGATATGCTCAGCTTTTGTACATACTAAATATATATAATAAATTATTACTTATAAATTATAACCCTTGATTTATTTACACTCGACAGTGATTGGATGTGGTGGAATGGCCTCGTGGCCTGCTAGGTCACCTGACTTATATCCGCTACAATTTTCTTTTTGGGGCATCTTAAAACTGAATGTGTTTGTCAGAATGCAAATCAGTACTTCGTCGTGCTGAAAAGTGCATTTATACATGTAATAATAATAATATATTCTATTTCTTTCATTTAAATATATAAAATACACTGTATTTATATGTAAAAAGATATAAATATAGCAATGAATTAATTATATTACAAACATAACATCATAAATATAATTAAGAATGTATATAGTTTTAAAGGGGCGAGTGTAGGTGCGTCTTTACTGTGTACATACTTCGGTATGCTCTGTAAAGCAACGAGGCGCAGTTAGTACTTGGATGGGTGACCATTCCAACGGAAACCGCGTTCTCGCCTCACACATCTTCCAGTGGCTTGTACATCAGTGTATGCGCGAAAGCTATACAACCTTAGGCGATGGTTGTATAGGAGATATACCATCCTTCGGAGGGGATGTAAAGCCGTCGATCCCTTGTCTATTAAATGTTAGGCAAGTAAAAGATCCCTACTCTTCTTAAGGGAAGAGGTTCGGCAAAATTCCTGGTTGGGGGTAGCTCGTCTACAGGCGTCGGTGTTAGGCCTCAGTAGCGGAAATAGGCCGACGTTAAATAAATGTATTAAAAAAGAAATAGTTTTAAAAGATAAAATGGATGTTTTTGTTTTTAAAAAAAATTCTTGAAGGGTATAACAGTTCTTTTGCAGTAAATATTCTTTTAATTTAAACTTAAAAGTATGAGCATTGGAGGAGTTTTTAAATTCAGGGTTTAATGCATTATAAAATTTACATCCAGTGTAACAAAAACTGTTTTGGTAAAATGTAGTGCGGAAACTATTCGACACTAGCAAGCCTGTTAACCTAGTATCATGACCATGTCCTGTTGATTCGTCAAAAATAGTGAAATATTTTTGTATACATAAGTACACGCTTCTAACATGTAGGTTCCAGCAACCGTAAAAATTTCCAAATCTTTAAAGGCATTAGGACATAAATGACAGTAATCTAATCCAGCAATTATCCTTATAGCATACTTTTGAAGTATAGACGTTCTATTTACTTGAACATTTGTCCTTCCAATTAACTCCCATATTTGAGGTGCGAATGAAAATTTACAAAATACAATGTTAGGAGCGCCTGTGGGCTACAAATGTTTTGCCTTATAGTTTTTAAATGCTCTAACGTAGCAGCTTTTACACAGTCTAGAATGTAACAAGACGTGGTAACCACACTAATTTGTAGTCGAAAATAATACCTAACATATTAATTGACTCGGTGCAAGCAAATTTAAGTTCTTCATTCTCAAAAAGAAAAAATTTATTAACATCCGCTCGTATTCTAAATAAAACTGAGTTTTAATACATAATATTTTTAGTCACAAACTCCTTATTTTACTATAAGGAACGTAACCAGTCTGCAACCAACAGCTACTCTCCGGGCTATGTGCCCCGCCGAGCGCTGAATTACAAGTTACAAGTCTGGCGCGTTAAGTGTAATAATTGCATATTACCATCAAAACGCTAATGCTTCGATTGCAACAAACACCAGCCGAAAGACTGATCCTACTTAAAGGAGCTCTCTTGCCAGCCGTCACACACCACTTGCAGACTGCAGTTTCGAGCTGTTGGCTCTCGTCAGTGCAAGGTAGGCATGTGAGGACCGGCACGAGGATCCTTTGACTATTTGGTACATCCCGGTATTTTTACAATAGCGACATGTAAAATAGTCAGCAGGCGCCATCTAGCAGTCCAGTGTCTGTTGCAATCGAAAAATAAATAGCCTGACTGGGCTTAGCATAGTTCAAATGTGCTTTTAGAGGGCGGAATATCAATACATAATATTTTTAGCCGCAAAACTGAGTTTGTTTTATCTCAATTTAACTGCAAACAATTTTTTTATGACCACAGAGTTGTACTCTGATATACATGTTCGGGTGTACTTTTAAGAATGTCTAAATCATTTTCTACTACTAAAACATTGATATCATCCGCATAACATACAGCATGAGTTGTTGGGTAGTTGCTGTTTAAGAAATTAATGTGTCATTGCAAAAACTGTAAATGGCAAAAGTCCTAGAATCGACCCTTGCGGTACACCCTGTTTAATATCACAACTAGTACTTGTAACATTATTTATTTGAGTTCTTCCTTTTAAATATGATGTTAAGAGACTTAACGGAGTGCTTCTAATCCCATATCTCGACAATTTTGCCAGTAATAGAAGTCAAAAGCGTATGAGAAATCTGCAAATAAGCCTAAACTCGTTGTTTATGATCTAAAGCATCAACAATAATTGTTATAATTATTATATTTTGAAACTCGCACAGCGCTGATTCAGTACTTTTGTTTTTTTATGAAACCCTGTTGCAACGTGGAAAGAATGTTATTTTGGTTAAAAAAGGTAGTTAGCTATTCTTTTATTACTAGTTCGTAAAGTTTAGAAATACTACAGAGTAGACATTGCTCTGTAGTTGGCATAATTATTTGAATTGCCTTTTTTGTAGAGTAGTATAAAACTGCGGCCAGTTTTAACTTATTTGGAAATCTTCCTTTTTCTATAGCTAAGTTTATTAAACAAGCTAGAGGACAGCACAATTCTAAACTACATGTTTTGAAATATTATCAGTGCCAGATGGATTGGAGTTTTTTTAATTTAGCCTGTAGAGAACATTATTATTTAGAAATTCTAGGTCTCGGATGCTATATCATTAGAGGTAAAATGTAAATTAAAATTATTTGCAACATCTAACACCCATTTTAACATTATCATTAAATATAACAATTTCAATTTTTTGTAAATTTTTTTCTGAAGATTATATATTCTCCACATTGCTTTGGATTTACTGTCAGACATAATTTGGCTGTCATAATATTCTCTTTGAGCAACTTTTAATTTTTGCCTATAATGAAGGGGTCAGACGAACTAGCAAAAGTTTACGCCTGGGACTAGACAATGTCCCTCCCACGTTTTCAAGGGTGCTGAATCGATTTCCAGGGCCAAACTAATTTTTCCACCTCGGCAACCCCCTCAAATTGGCCAAAAACCACCCCCAAAGTCCCCTTTTCCGTGAACTAGTTTACTTTCCCCAGTTTTTCAACTAATTGTTGTTCCCTCGAGTAGAACAGAAGGTGCCTCGAGGGATTTGACCTCAGCCACCCCTACCCCAGACTTTCGCATCTGTAGGGGGTTGGAAAAATTGATATTTTTTTGTGAGAAAAAAATTGATATTTTACAGGAAGTGTGTTTTTGAATAAGGTGGTAGGTGACCAGGGTTGTGTAACCACCCTCGGGGGTTGTTTTCACCCAAGAAGATTTTCTGTTTGCCTATTCCTTCCCCATTATCAGTTTATTTCTACTGACAGGAAATTAATTAGACCCTGTATAAGAAAAATTTTAAGGGCCTAACAGTGGAGTTGGATAAGTCTGAAATAAAGACAAGCCAAAACATCTAAAGTTTTATTTAACAAAAAATTATTACAAAAATTATGTATATACCATTTGTTAATTTACTGACGTAAACAACAAATCATAAAATCAATATTCCCTATTGAAGGGCTTTTCACACTTTTTGTAGTTAGGTCAAAATTAAAATTTAAGCTATTTCTATCAGCTTCAGGCAGAAATCCCCACAAAAATTACTCAACGCAATGTATGTAGCGACTCAATTACAAACCCACAATGACAACCGTAGGAATTTCTACCTGTCGATTACAAATATTTGATTGGAATAAGTCTGAGGTAACGGAATACCCGAAAATAAAATAGTACAAATATATAGCGCTATATTTGGTGTTGCAACGTATGTCGATTAGATTTATAAAGTAAATGGGCTGGTGCCAAAACGGATTTTGAAGGCTAAAAAAAAAAAATTATTAACAGACAAGGACCAGCTGGAACATTCAGTTAAGATTATAATTAAGAGAAGAAACAAAAATTAAACACGAGATAAAGAGAAATTGTGAAATGGGGGTGCTGTTTAGGAGTTAAAAGTGTCCAAAAAAATCATCCTCATTCAATGCAAAAAAGGTATACTTTCATTTAATTTCATGTAAATTTAATTATTCTTACGAGAAAAAAATAAAACACAAAAAACCGGCTTTCCGCCATTCTCTCAGAAAATTTGAAGTTATGTTGAAAAATGCCTAATTTAAAAGTTTTAGATTTCTTTTATTACCTACAACTTTTGGAAAGGAAATATTCCACTAGAAGGTCACGTTTCGCCGGAAATCGCAAACAGCCACTTTCAATCCTTAAACAGCACACCTATTTCACAATTTCACTTTATCGTGTTTAATTTTTGTTTTATCTATTAGTCATAACCTTAACCAAATCCTCCGGCTGGTCCTTGCCTATTATTTTTTTTTCAAAAAGGTATTGGTACCAGCCTAAAAAGGCCAAACATAATTTCATTTAATAAAGTGGTAAAAATGGTACTAACAAAACTAAGTACTTGATGCAAGTCCATATGATGCTCCCACTCGCTCATTTAAAAAAAAACTCAGAAGTTTTGCATATACTTAGAATTTATCCAAAATATACCCAGCTCAATCATTTCTATTATTCCCCTAAGACTCTCGTAGACACTTTTGATAAATAAACGAACACGAGCAAACCACGTGGACTATACAAGTATTGAGGAAAACGGAGGGTTCAATTTAGATGTGCTCAGCACTTTCTTACGTGACTGACAAGATACACTGCAAACTTTTTGATTATCATAAAGACTATGTCGTAAGAAAAGTGGTCTTTCCCAAACCGAATCCCCTCGATTCGATCCAGTCCATCCGTTCCAAAACTAAACTAAGACGATAACATGTATTTGGTGTTCTGTCTTTACAAAACATTTATTGGTGTAGTAAAAAAAAACACCACCCGGGCGTTCCTCTTACCGTTCCTAGGCGCTACTGCAACACCAGTCCGATATTGCACGGCAGCATACTGGGGCACTTCCAATTGTACAGATAATATTGCAACTTGCCATCGCCTATGCCAAATTTGAGTTGCTCAAGGAACTCACCGTTGTCCATCAGATCCAGGGCGTTGAAAACGTCGAAGTTCAGCTGCTTGGCAGAAATCAGCGCGTCCGTCATTAAATTGATCCAAGGAGTGCCCACAGCAACATTATAAAATGAGTAAGCTGCCTTTAGGTTCTTATGAACAGGATGGTGCATAACAGTCGACGGGAGCGTGTAATAACTGACAAAGTCCGTTAACACGCCGTTGTCCTCCACGACGAAGCTGTCGATTATGTTAGGCCTAGGCATGAACCAGTGGATAAAATCCTCCTCGCTGAACAGTGGCGCCAAATCGAAACGCGACAAATACTAAAAAAACATGACAAATTTAATGGCGCAGTCGTCGTAGGCCGATCACATTAACACAAATTAAGTTTGTCAGCCTAGTTGGGGTTCAAACTGTCGAAAAGTGAAAAATGATTAAGTATTGGCAATTGTAGATAGAATTGTTTTTGAATAAAGGGTCAAATTGCACTATTCCTAAGCCACTGGACTTTCAAAAGCACATGAAATGATCCTAAAAGTTGCTTAAAGTAGATAAGTACATGTAGTGGAAATTTCAGAAAGTTCCCTTTAATTGTTTGTGTGAAAATTGAAAAAAGGTAAATTAAAGATGAAAGTTTTACACCATGTGTTTTTGTAGTGTTACAAACTTACGTCATATCAACATTTTGCGAGAAAGCTTTTCCTTTGTAAATACCATGCGTATTGTTAATGTCTAGAAAAGAACTAAAAAATTATCAGGGGCGTACGAATTTATTTTGGAAATGGGGTCAAATTGCACTGTTTCTATGCCACTGGATTTTCAAAAACAAATGAAATCAGTCTAAAAGTTGCATAATATTGAGCAGTACGTGTATTACAAATTTCAAAAAGTTCCCTCTGATAGTTTGTGAAAAAACTGAAAAAAAGGTAAATTAGAACAAAAGTTTTACACCTTGTGTTTTTGTAGCTCAACAGAATTACGGTTGTTCATACCAAAATTTTACAAGACAGCTTTTTCCTTAAAATTTCATGTACATAGTTAATGCCTCGAAAAATAATGAAAATTGTCAGGGGAGTATGAATTATTTTTAAAAGAGGGGTCGCATTGCACTATTTCTACGCCACTGGATTTTTCAAAACACATGAAATCACACTGAAAGTTGCATAATATTAAGAAGTATGTGTGGTATAAATTTCACAAATTTTCCTTTGGCTTTTTATAAGAAATTTGAAAAAAGGGAAGTTTTACATCATATACCTTAGTAATATTACAGACTTATGGTTACTTGTATCAAATTTTTTTCCTTATAAGTTATATGTACAATGTAATGTCTGTAAAAAATCTAAAAAAAATAACAGGGGAGTATGAATTATTTTTGCAAAAGGGCTACATAACAATGTACGTTTAAGAAATGATAAAACTTCAAAAATTTCGAACTTAGCAAATTCATCATTTTTTTTTAGATTCATTATCTAGAAAACTGAACATAGCAGCATTGGTCATATAGAAAATCTATTAACTTTGAGGAGATTATCTAACATTGCAATTTTTTTTAATGAGCACTTTTTGACTGTCTGAACCCCCACCATCAATTATGAATGCAATGAGCAATCAGTTTTGTCTCACAGCAAAAAAAATATGAACAAATCACTCGACTTTCAATTGCAGAAAATTTCAAAACCAACCAAAAATTTACAATTTCCTAAAACTACATAGAAACATTAATCGCACACAACTGCCAAATTAAACAGTTTCATTAAGTTAAGCCATCACCACTCTTCTTTATTACTACATTTGCTCATTCCCCATACATACACTCGCAGCCTTTACTTACTTCAACTAGTAATTTATGCGCCAGGGGAATATCCGCCGCTGTCATTTTCCTAAACCCAGGCGTCTTAGGCTTATCAGGCAACTTGTACAACTTCAAAGTCCTTTGCATCGTCATGTTACGTGACAGATGTGAGAATTTCACTTCAATTAATTTCTTGGGGTTCAAAGATCTATGCCAATAGGTGCAAGTGCTAACCGGTTTCGGTAGGACTATGCCTGCTGTGTACACGGCCTGGAACAGCCCGTTGAGGTGTACACGGCGCGTTATCTCCCGGATCAGCACAGGGGCCACGCGTTTCGAACGCAGCTTTTTATGAACGCATAGGAAATTTATTTCGACCATGCGCTGTGTCCTAAAAAACGAAATAACCACCTAACATGATCAAATAAAACAAATTTATTTGTATGCAGAAGCACCTAACCTAACAAAAGGCGAAAGCATGGCAATAAAAATGAAAATATTATTTTGCATATAAAGAAAACATCGCATATCAATACACTGAGCATATATTATAAAGGACACTTACTTTTGGTAAATATTCAACGTTGCAGGTATGGCAGAAATAAAACCTACTAATCTTCTGCTCTTTACGACCCTCACGCCACAATGCCACTCCTTCTTCCAACCAGGCGGCTGCAGAGCCCTGGAATACAGTTTATTAACAACAACCTACTGTTTAGTAATAATTTATTACCTACCATTTCAAAAACTCAGGCTGATAATCAAAGCGAAACATGCAATCATCATCCTCAACGTAGTTCTCGTTAAGGAGAGTGTATAATTCTTTAAGGACTAGAGGTTCATCTAGGTTTAAAGTGTCCCATATAAAACCGTCAGGTAAACTGTAGGGCTCGGCTCTTATCTCTCCAACTTCTCTATCGGGCTCGATTGCCTCATTTACTGTGATCTTTTCATCTAGACACATGAAAAAAATAAATTGAATGTTATATGCTTAAATTACGATGTCTTACCCATTCGAGGCACTGGCTGAGTATTCCAAAACTGGTAGGACTTCTTCAAGGCCTCCTCAGGGGTCTTAGCGGGCTTCTGTGACAGCGAAAACACCTCCATCGCAGCTTTTAAGTCTTTAATTGAAATTGTGCTAATAGGGCTGGATAAATTCGATAATAAATTGCTTTCATCCGGCACGATCTCGGTGTTGTTCTCCTCCTCCTTGTTCTCATGGTGTTTCTTTTTCAGTTTATTACGCTTTCTTGAACTGGAAACGAGGTTATGTTTGAAACATGATTGGGTAAAATTCCAAAATTTATTGGGTAATATGAAACGATATAATTACAGCTCTAATAAAGACGTTAAATACAAAGTACACTATCGATTTTGTCGTAATTTGTCATCAATACGAAGCCATGTTTAAAATAACTATACTAAGATTTCGCTGTTTTTTTTCCAATCAAAATATTATGCTGAATAATAAGATGAGATTGATACCTTTTTGTTGTCACTACACCTTCGTTATTACCATCTATTTCGTTAATATTTTCCGGTAGTTTTTTCTCACCCTTTTCCGACATTTTGACAGGCAATGGCAAACGTCTATGGCACTGGTAAAACAGCAAACTGTTTTACCATGAAGTATAATTTTTCGATTGCCCCACCATACACGTAACCAGTATATTCTTCTACAATCTCGATTTAACGAAGTTAGCAGTAGTTAGTGTCTGATTCTGCTTCTTCTTATTTATATTTGCTAAATAAATTTACATAATCAGCTTCTACAAATTCGTTGTTAGACGTAATCAGAGTAGTTCCCGTGCATTTTAGTCGGTGTAGGTTGCATAAAATTAAAGACAATAAAACGAAAAATAAAGATTTACTTTGCTGGTAATGGGTTACACACAACATAATTTTGTTCGTTGAGTCACAGTATCATAATATGAATTATGATGTTATTGGATAAAAGGATGTGGTATGGACACTCAATAAAATGTAAATATTTTTTTGTTGGACTGTTTATTGAAAATAAAGCACAATACGATAAGTATATATAAATTAATTGTATTAAACCAACCAGTGGATAAAAGGGTTTATCTACCGGCACAATGAATGGATGTAATGGCTCCTCAAACTTTTCGTAGAGAATTTAAATTACCTTGAAACAATTCAGAAATGTCTAGTAGTTATCTTTATCTCTATTTCTGTCCCGACGTTGTCTATCCCAGTTCTGATTATTGCCACCTCGATAATTTTGCCTGTCTCCTCGGAAATTTCCCTAGAAGAAAAATTAAGAAATCTAATACAAAAATCATCAAAATTAATCAAGGCTTAAAGCCCTTTGGCTTTGGTTCCCAAATCAAAGTTGATCCCAGAGATACTCAATGAGACTTAAATCTGGTCGTCCTGTTGCCAATACATTATGGACATGGAAATAAGCGGAAACTGGTAAGCTCCATGTTGCCCTACATACACAAAAAATTACCCCTAATAAAAGCAAAAATACCAACCTGGTTTGCGCCTCTCAAGAAGAAATTGCCCTGTTTTGTCTCCAAAATCCTCTCGTTGGAATCCACAAAATTGTTAATTTTGTCGGCGAGTTGCAAAGCTAGTGATTGCAGACGCGAAGGCTCGCTTCTGTGCATCACAACTGTTTGAGTAGGATCATCCAAAGAAGCCTAAAAAAACTCTCCAATAAACAGACTTTAACAAACAAATCATTAAACATTCCTCACCATTAATTCCTCATTGATGATCATCTTGGAAATCGTGGAATGCACGACAGGTTTCTCCAACTCAAACATATCGGCCAAAGTCGCCATCGAAATAGAATCGTAAACGTGAGAATAAGTGAACAGGTACGTCCTCAGCGACTCCTCCTTGATCAACTTGGTCAGCATAGCCCGAACTTGATCCGCCTGGTAGAAAAGGTCCCACACCTTAGCGTTCATCTTCTCGTTGATGATGAAATTGTTGCAAGCTGACCAGTTGCCGTTGCGCATCGCCTTGGCGGCAGCCACGACGTGCTCCCTCATGCTTTCTGGAGGCCCCACAAGGCTCTGCCGTTCGGAGCTACGCAGCTGCTGGTAAAAAGTCTTCGATATCATCCTGCGTCGGGCGTCAAACTCGTGCGCCGCCATATAAGGTATTTCTATGAGCATGGCGGACACGAGGTAGACGCACTCTAGCAACTCAAGGTTGATGTGCATGTGGAACGGCATTTGACGTTGCTTCTCGATTTTCTCCTGCTCTTTGCTACGCTCATGCTGTCGTTGTGGCAACAGACCTGCAAAATTGAATCGTAAGTCTGAACTTTCAAACCGAGGAAAAACCTTACAACTCACCTTGTGCTAAAAGCTCCTTGGGCTTCCCAGTCATCATCAAATCCACGAGACAATTGTGCGCATCCTTAATATTGGCATGGCGGAAAGCGCATAGCCCTAGATGCGCCATGGTCCTGTTATACAAGATCTGCGTACTAGGATCGGAATGCTGGATAGTCTCTTGCAAGTGAGACATGAGCACTAGGTCCCTTGCTTGGAACCAGTTATCGTGCAAGGCGTGATGGTAGATATGGGAGAGGATTGCCCTGGTACGAAGTCTGTCAGTGCTATCCTTAGCGTATATGAACTTACATAGCTTCTCCATCTCCTGGACGGAGGTGATTATATCTTTGGGGACCGAAGGATCACCCGCCTTCTGCTGTAGCACCCTCGGATCAAACTTGTAATACAAATGTTCTATTTTGCGTAAGTATATGCGGCAGAGTTCCGACGGGATGTTAGTCCTTTCTAAATATTTCATAGTTCTGTCGATGATGCTGGATACTTTGGACTCGTCCTTGAGCCGTTCCACATACTCGTTGCTGTGAGGGTCGCACTCTTTGAGGAGCTTCGTAAACTCATCGTCAAGCCTTTCGACTGAGGTTAACACACAACCCCTGATGCGGTAAGGGGCCTCCTCCAGATTTTCTGTCTCTTCGGTAATGGCTTCGGACACGAGCAGCTGAGGATGGCTCAACAGAAGATCCACACACTCCGACATTCTTTCCAGCAATTTCAGCCAGTACTCGGGCTTCATAGCATCTGAGACCTTGGGGTTGTAGTCGAAGATAGCGGAGATTATAGCGAGCTTAATTTTAACATAAATAGCAGGTCCAAGTTGGTGCTGATCCGAAATGATCTGCAGCTCGTGCAGCAGCTCAATTTGTTCACGACGGTCGGTACGTTTTTTACCCCTGGCTGCCATGATTTCACTTAATTTCTTTATGACAAGGCTCAAGTCTATCTCTGCATCTTTGGCAAACATCTTGGGCTTTTCCTATAAGAATTAAAGTTTCATATTTTTGAACATAATAAATTATTGGAAAGATAGTTTCACAACTCTGGGGAAAAGGAGGAAATAAAAAATTACTGTGGAGTTTCAATTCAATCTGAAATACCTAAACTCTTTGATAAGTTAATTTCCAGGTGTTTGGCCTGGCCATCGAAGCATATAATTCATAACAATTTATAAATTAAGAAAAGGCAGAAGAAAGAAATTACTAGAAGAGTTATTCATAGCCTTGACAATAAACTACGTTATTACTAACATTACCACTTACGCTTGGTATTGCAACCCCACGTTGGACGGTTTCCCATTCACCTTCACCGTCTTCTTCATCTTCCTTCCTCATCTTCCTACGTTCCTTCTCCTTACGCTCTTTTTTCCTCGCTTCCCTCCCGACATCCTTCTCGTCATCATCTTCGTGGGCAGCGCCAGGTTTCTTCAAGAAACGTTCCCTTATAGTATGCTTGCTCTCGTCAAACTCTGAAGAGTCAGAGCTTGACTCGGAATCGGAAGGCCAGTCGTCCGAATCAGACGATTCGTCCTTGTTGTCAATGATTGGTTGCTTGGCTGGGGCCTTCAGGAATTGTGATTTTGATGGAGGTTCATTGTCTGAATCTGGCTCAGGTTCTTCTAAAAAGAAAGTATAAACTTCGCTGCACATGCAACTATTTTAGCAGAACTTACGTTTCTCTTCCTCTTCTTCATCGTCAGGCTGCTCGGGATTTTCTCTAAACTTAGCAATATCTTCCTCAAAATCTTTAAGATACTTCCTCAGTTTTTGCCGCATGGAAGCCAAAGATTTACTGTAAGACACGTTATATTAGAGGATTAAAGAGATTTACACTTGCACTCACGTACCTGTTGTTTTTGCTCATGTTTTTCCTTCCGAGTCTGTCCTCCCACATTTCGTTAATGAAGTCTTCCATTTCAGCCAAGCATCTTATAAAAAACCTAGGTGTTTGACCATTTTCTTCCTTTATTATTACAGGGGTGGCTTTAACAAAAGCTTTCTGCAATTCCTCAAAACCTAAAATATAGAGAAAAGTTAAAGTATATTAAACCTACCATATTTTGCATAATTACTGTTCAACATGCTGGACATATCTTTGATTTTTTTGTAGTTTCGAATCTGCTTGATGATATTGGTAAGTTCCTCATAACGCTTTTCTTTTGCAGAACGTACAACACGTCTGACTTCTGCCTCATCGTCACTAAACTAAAAAAAAATAATCCGTATCAAAATCCATGTTAAAGAAACAAAATTGAAAGTACTTACAGTGTAGACGGGAACTTGGGGGCGCACAATTTGTTCCTCCTCGGATGAGCTATCCGAGTCGGAGTCCGATCCGGCAAAGAAACGACTCATATTAACCTAAAAACAAAAATATTACACATAACCTCAAATCACACATAACTTAGTTTTGCAGAAATCCAAACAATAAATTAATAAATTTTAACACAAGTTGAACTCATATATAACATAGAGCGATACAAAGGGTAAAAAAACATTTGAATTTCATATCCCATGTGGATGGGAACAACCTGTCAATCTGTCACAACTAGCAATAACTTTATTGTGCATGTGTATATATTTATTTACACAGTTATGGACTTATACATTATTTTCACACTAAACTGCACCATTTACTACACATTTACTTACGTATTTTTCCTAAATTCTGCAACGAAATCTATGCAGTACGACAAAATGGTGAAAAGATTAAACATTAAACGTCGTACGACTACGATTTGGTGATTTTTTGTTTGTCACTGCTATCAGTTCTTCCTCTTCTTCTCTGCATGAAAAGTTTCGATTGCGATACCGCGGTTATAATCGTAGAGCAAAAAAGAATATATACAAAGAAATTCATGACGATTAATTCAGTCAAAAATTTTGTATGCTATGTACATAAAATTCTGAAAGGAAGTAATTTTACTGCTTCTAGTAAATGAACCTATGAGATATTTATTTAACTACCAAAAGAGCAAAGCATTTACTTTAATCCTGATAGTATATATAATAATAAATTTTGAAGATCAATCACAAAGTTTTAAAATTGGTTGACGTAGATTTTTAAAAAGAAGTATATTTTTTTTACCCCGTATTGAGCTAACTTTAATAAGTCAACAGTAATCTTAATATAGGTTTGAAACTAGGGATAAAATTAAATTGCTATCAAGTCCTATTAAAAAGTTTTCTGGGATGTTAGCGGTATTCGCTTGACAGTGAGGTAGATGAATCGTAAAACCCAGCGGATAGCATAGTCTACACCCGTGGTTCATTTGAACTACCGATTCAGAAATAAATAGTAAATGGCCTTTACTAACCTAAAAAATGGGTGACGGGGTATCTCTACAAAATATTAGTTTTTCATTCAAAGAAATCTGCAAAGTAGCCAAAGACATAAAACCTGATTGTTGGTGTATCGTGGCCTCAAATCAAAGATTGGCGTTTATCGAAATAAATCTACCGCGATGTGGACCAGCTACATTACAGAAACAATTAATTCTCAACAATTATATGCAAGTGGAGGCATATGTAGGCATTAACAGGTTAAGTGAAGAAGTACTTAGTACTAATGATGTAACAAGTGTTGTGGAATTAGAAGAATGTTTGCGTGCATTCGCAAGGTAACAAGTATTGAGGTATCACAGAAAAATTTCCTATTTTGTTTTTTCCGACAGCTTTGGGACCTGTCTCGGCAACAGAAACTTCCACAGATCTACCGTGAGCAATTCGCAAGCCAAAATAGAGTACTGGAAGCACACAAACTGTTTACTCCTTTATGAAAAGGACAATCGGAGAAAAGAGCAATGTTGCGATTCTTGTCTGTCGTTAAATACATTCTTAACGAAGAAGCAAAGAAAACAGGTCATTCCTATGTGTGAGTTTTTACAGTTTTAGGTTAAACAAGCTGGATAAATGCTTTTTTTTAGGTGACGAATTTGAGGAACCAAAAAAAATTAAAATAGAAGTTGGCAATGAAATTAAAATCAAAGAGGAAGTTTTGTAAAATAAAAATGTAGATAATTGTATTACGTTTCGTATTGTGTATTTATTTTTTTGTAAATGATTTCTAAATGTCTTTTATTGAATAGAAGGAACTTATTTTATATTTATTGTTGATAATAGTGATTGTACCCTTCAGTTTGTCCAAAATTGCTTCCTAGACCATTATGTCATGTTCCAACTCCTCTGTATGTTGTGTATGTTTGAGTAGGTGCTATGAATGTTAATTTTTAAACAAGGTTGCCTTTTGTCTGAGGTACTTTGGTGTAGCGGCACATTTGTAAAATGCTTTTATTGTTGGATTTGTCATCTTGAAAAATAATTTCCATTCAATGGCGGTTTCTTCTCTGGTCATTTGGTTGATACCGTCACATGCAGTATATATAACTACACGGTGCTGCTATCCCGTAAGTGAAGTCAGGATTAACTTTCTCAAACCATAAGGAATAACTCAATATACCTGTCATATACGGGGGAAAATGAAATAATAGAAACAATTTCACAATTAAAATCAAATAAAGCGCTTGGAATTGATAACACACCATCATATATGCTGAAAGAGACAGCTTCTAAAATAGCAGCAACTTTTAAAGTATATTATAAATAAATGTTTTGAAACAGGTAGCTGTCCATCGGCATTTAAAATAGCTGTAATAAAACCACTCTATTAGAATGGCAATAAACTGGAAATGACTAACCACCGGCTTATTAGCCTAATCTCCAACATAGCTAAAATTTTTGAGAAAATATTGAAAAACAGAATTACTAGCTTTTTAAGTAGAATTAATATTTTGTCAGAAAAGCAATTCAGTTTCAGGAAACAGAAGTCAATGCAATAGCAATTGGAAAATATTAGAGTTTAGGGGTATTCTTGACATGTTAATAAATAGTTATCTATCAAATAGGCAACAATGTGTAAATATTGGCAACACTCAGTAATACAATGACTGTAAAATATGGTGTACCACAAGGAACCGCCATAGGGCCAATTCTTTTTAATATATGCCTGAATGGTATATTTGATTTATCCTTGTGTGATGACATAGCGAGTTTTGCTGAAGTCACTGCCATAATGTATTCTGATAGTAATTGGAGGAGCCTTAAAGAAAAAAACTGAACTCGGTTTCATTAACTTCTTTAACAACAGGTTACTAACAGTTAACTATACAAAAACTTACAATGCCCCTTTTACATCTTATAGATTTCCAGAGATTATATATAAAGATCGACAATAATGAAACGTATATACAAGGCTCACAAAATGTTAAACATTTAGGAATTTACATAGATACATTTAAGATGGGACATTCATAAAGAATTTGTAACTAATAAGCTCAGATCATTATTGTATAAATTCAAACATCTGTTCCAGTTAAAAACCATACATTTTGGCCTAGTAGAAACTCACTTAATTTACGAAATCATTGCATGGAGAGGTGTGGCCAACAATCATCTAACCCAGTTCGAGAATACACAGAAATATATAGTAAAAATATTTTTTTTTAAATTATATAATTACCCCTCAGAAGAATTATATATGGAAACTAAAATAATGCACATTAGACAGTTATATTGCTTGACAATTAATTAAACAGCATTAAAATAAAAGCGAATGTATTATAAATAATACTGCTACTTGCTTCTTTCAACTATAATTGTCTATCTATGTGGGTGTTTGTTGCTATCTGTTGTATACAATTTAATAATGAACATTAGTATTAGGATTACTGTAGTATATGTTATTTCGAGTGTTATTTAGTTATTATATTAGTTTGTTTTCTACTGTTTCTCTCTGTTTTTAATATTTAATGTTTTAGTATTAGTTACTTTATGGTTAGTATTTTTTTTATAAGCTCTGAATGAACAACTGTAGATCTGCATACAGGAACTCTTTCACAGAAGACAATTTATGCCACATGTGGTCCTTTGTACAGGCATTCGTGCTTGCAATATTTTATATATCACATTTGGCACAAAATTTACATTATCTACGAGTCAAAGATTTTGTAGGTTATTTATATTTATTTTTGCAACATAAAACAAAAATATATGCAAGGTATAATTGTTAAAGCGTAAATAAATATATATTATATTCTACTGGCAGAAGAACTGAAGAATCTCCACTGCTGTGATTTTGTAATTTTATCAAATAATTTAAAGCATTACACTCTATAAAAACTACCAAAATTGCGCTGTAAAATACAAAATTACCAACAACAATCTACATTTCGTGAAGCTGTTTTCGATATTTTCTATATAGCCAATAAGACAATCGAAGTTTTACAGCTTTAATAGTGACCATCTTTTATAGCTATATTTCCTTGTAAATCTCTAAGTTCACAAGAACTACCATTTCCTGAAGTGACGATCATAGAATAACTCGAACGCCGTGAATTTTAAAATGTAACAAATTTTTAATTGTATAAATAAAAAACTTACAAACACCAAATTTTTTTATTCATAATTGCAAGTAGGCATACATGGATCAAGCCTTCATGGTTCTATACAGCCCGAATAGTAAACTAATATGGCATAAATGTAACAAGATACTGGAAAACACCGTGCTAGGATACACGTTCCAGCAATATTCCATCAACGCTAGTAACAGGAATGCTAACGGTTTGCTGTACCCTGTACTAAACACCAGATATAGCAGACTGTGATAGTACCAGCTGTAAAACTGGTAATGCAGTGATCTCGCACACGAAATTCCTATCAGGTTTGTCACGAAGAATGGTAGTACGAACAGTTGAGTGATTTTTGACATTTTCTCTTCCAACTTAGACGTTTCGTCCACCAAATCATCAGTTTCTTGACTTTCCCGACCGCTGTCCTTCAGCTGCTTCTCGAAGGAATCCAAAAACTGCTTTTGGTTTTTACTCAGCTTGTCGCTTTCCATCTTCTTTTTCTGCTTTTCACTTTTGATCTGGGCCGTTAACTGGCCTGTAATGACGTTCAACTTTGCATAACTACTCAAATATCTCTTTAGGTACGGCACAAACAATAGCAGTAAGGCAATGTGTAGTGCTAACAAAGCAAAGTGAAACGAGCGGTTCTCGAAATACTCTCGTGGCAAAAACCTGTAATTCACTGTCCATTTGTGCTCAAAAATTCTGCCTAGATCAAAACTACCCCTAAGGTAAGAAATCGGATTGCCATATAAAAACGGAAGACCTAAGATTAACTGTATAAAGCCGCAAATGAACAAATGATGAAACGTCTGGCTATAAGTTAGATTTGTCAGGTATGCAATGAGCAAACAAGGGGCATATAATAGAATATTCATCTTTACCGAGACAGCTAACGAATAAAAAATACTTCCTAGCACCCATTTGTTCGAAATAAACAAATTTAAGCTGATGTAGAACAATAAAACGGCAATTGGATCGTTGAAAAGACGCAGAACAAATATCGAATGTATTCTGTAAGAAGTTAGAGTTGCTATTATAACGGCATAGGGTGGTAACTTCAAGGTTTTCCTAAATATCCTTTGTATCAGCAGAGTTTGGACTAAGTACAGCACCAAGAATATGTACTGAGCCAGGTAAATATTCTTCCCGTACGATGTTACATAGTAAAATATTGCGTAAATGTAGACAAATCCAGCTGGGTACACCAACGGTCCTGTATCACCTACAAAAATAAAAGTATTAATCCACATCTAAATATAAAATTTAAATTGCTCGTTCGTGCCTTTCAACTCTTTATAGTCCAGCGTTCCATTCAGAAATCCCTCGACTTCTTGCATATAAGCAACCCAATCGATTTCTGTATAATTGACTCTCTCTATAATGAACACGTTTAAGGCTACTTCAAATATAAGTAACAATGCACAAACCGGTGTCAAGTAATGAGGATCCAACAGTAATTTATATAACATATCTTTATTAAAGTATTTTTTCAGTCTTACAGTTATGCTGGAATTTTTACTCGGAGGCCGTTTATTTTTAGTCGGAGCCATTTTCACGTTCCCTGGTCTAAAATCTAAATTAATCACCTCAACGTCTGCAGTACAACATTTTTCAGGTTAGGTTACAAGCATACATCAATGAACTCCACAGAACGTGAACTCTAGTTACAATTTTAGATTACTTCGCCGATAACCAATTATATAGGTAATAGTAATGTTGGATGCATAAGATTAGGAATATTTAAAAAATATAAGGAATATGCATTTGACTATAACCAGTTATATAGTTCAAAGCACTGTTAGTTGCATAAGATTAATAATATTGAACAAAAAGATAAAGAAGATAACCAATGATATAGGTCCAGAGTATTGTTGATTGCATTAAAAAATACTGAACAAAAGTTGAAGACTAAGCGTTTTCCAACAACCAATTATATAGATTATAGTACTGTTGGTTGCATAAGGTAAAGTACATTTACGAATGCAAAGACCACAGCAGTGAACTCTAGGCCACCATAGGCCACAGTTGGTTGGTTACTTTTCATTTTTCGTGTTGCATAACCTGCAATGGTTAGTTCTTAGTTCCAATGTACAACATGGCAGCCAGTGATTTGACAGGTACTCAAATTTTTCCAATTTTTGAAAATGTAAATAAACATGGATATTTTTTTTTTTTTCAGAAAATTTAGATAAAATGTTCGGTCCCCTTACATTTGACGAAACGAGGTATAATCAGTTGGTATGCAACACCGAAACCAAATGTTTACTATGTGAAGACATTTTTAACCTAAGTCTATCATTACCACTTTTCTTAAGCCATGTTTTCGACGTCCATAATGTGGTGATCGAAGACGTACAAAATATCGAAAATCTGCATGAGTAAGTACAAAAATAGAATCATTTGGAAAGATGAAAAACCCATTGATTTTAGATATATCCTCTATTGGCGAAGCAAATTTAAGTGTTCGCCTCTAGAACAAATAATTCCTTCTGTCGATGTAGACTCCACCGGGCAAAGGTACTTTTTATTGTCAACTCTGCTAAAGGAGGACAAGGAACTGAGGCACAAACTGAAGTTGGATTATGTATTGAAGGTGCAAGAATTCGAAAGGAACGACAAAAGTTATACAAGGCAATGTTTATTTTGCAGATTAGTATTTGAAGGTAAACTTGATAAGCTCTAGGATTAGTTTGAGATTGACGTATTTGTTCAAGGTACTCGACCTGGCTATTTAGAACATTTGTCAACACAACACAACCTGCAGCTTGGCAATCCGCAGAACCTTGTATATATAGAAGAATTAGTCGACGTAATCGACAAGAAGATGGCTGACCTACAATGCCTTTACTGTGAGAAAACGTTTCCAGATCGAAATATTTTAAAAGAACACATGAGGAAAAAACTGCACAAACGCATAAATCCACAAAATATTCAGTACGATAAGTATTATATTGTGAACTACTTGGAAGTGGGCAAAACTTGGCAGGCAATACAGCAGGAGGACGATAGGTATGCCGTACCTAGAGGTATGTTCTCTGTTACATAAGCTTACTAGATTTTTTCAGTTCAATTATCTGCAGGTGTCGAGGCCAATACCGATGAAGAATACTCAGACTGGAATGAGGAAGAGGACCAAATAACTTGCCTGTTTTGCCAAAGTAAGGATACCAACATAAACATGCTCTGCTTGCACATGGAGGTTGACCATGAGTTTGATTTCGTTCAGTCGACGCAAGACCTAGATTTTTACCAGAAGGTTAAGTTGGTCAACTACATTCGCAGGCAGACTCATAGGAACAAGTGTCCTTGTTGTGACTTGCCTTGTGACAACCCTAAACGTTTAGAGAGTCATTTAATTGAAGCAAAGCACTATAGGATACCTGAGTTAAAAGTTTTTGATCAACCAGAGTAAGTGTTTTCTGCCGGTATCAATCTTGTGCTGATGTAAGATTTATTTCTAGATTTTACTTCCCTACATATGAAAATGATGCTTTCTTATACTATATAGATGATGTTGAGGATTAATTAAGCTAGATTGGAATTGAGGGATGGTGCTTTGGTCTTGGTTGTTATGGAATTTATAATAAGTCGTTTCTTTTTATGTTAATTCCTTGGCACAGCGCCATTTTTAACTTCTCAGAGTAACATTGAAGCCCAAAGTTAAGTCGGTGTCCCCCTGAATTTATTAATGAATATTTTATGTGGTCTTAAAATTGTGTTACTCGCCATTTCAACAGCTAATGAAGAAATTGTATATTTGTTTGTAGTTATACCATTAAATTATATAAATGTTACAATAAACTACTTTTTCTTCGTTCTCTCTCTTTTTCATCTTTGTTACTAGAAAGTGTAAAAAGAATAATACAGCATGTTTACTCTATCCCATAAACTATTACTCTGGGAGTACCGCAGGGATCTATCTTGGGACCTTTATTATTTTCCATTTATATTGATCTACTGTCCTCACGATTATGTGTGCAGCTGATACTACTGTGTGTATCTCTGCATCTGGTACTGATGAGCTTAGTTCTGACATTAAAATCACTACATGAGATGAGTGCCTGCTATGATCGAAGTAAATCAATGTTAAGTAGGGATAAAACAGTATTCATAGATTTTATACTTGGAAGAAATATATCTCTTTGTGGTATCCCCTTAAGCGAAAGCATAAAATTGTTGGGTACATGTACCGACAGTGCACTGTCATGGGAGCAGCTTATCGACTATGTTTGCAATAAATTAAATCCTATTTTGCAATTTATCATTTAAAAAATATGCTCAGTGAAGAAGATGGTTTAATGAATGTATATTATGCTTTGGTTTATTCATATGTAACTTAAAATATACATCTTTGGGGAAAATCCAGTAGAGTATCCAGAATATTTGTGCTACAAATACGATTAATAAGATTGATACATAAACTTAAATATAAACAAAGCTGTAGAAACACTTTTGTTTCCATTATAATATTAACTGTACCATGTGTATATGTACAAGTGTCTGATTCATGTAAAATGCAATCTGCATGATTTTCATGTGGTGTCTGAAAATCACAGATATAATACAAGGCACGGGAACTTAATAATTATTAACTTGCTCAAAGGAGAAAGTTCGATTAGCAGAATGCTGTTTCTGTAATAATGTTAATATTTCATTTGAGGCAGTCATGGGAGAAATGCCATTTCACTTATATGTTTCATCATACTTGTATATGATACCCTGGGTAGAGATTTTATGTATGCATATCTACCAGCCAACTGAACTAAATGCGATACCTGGGTGGAGGCTATTTACATGTATCTACCAGAAAATTGAACTAATGTAAGTTGATGAACAGGGTTAAAATATGTAAAAGAACACGAGAATTTTCCAATTAAAATGTACTTGGCAGGTGGATTTCGTTCTTACGAAATGAAACCAATAAATTAACTATAGAATACAAGAGTTGATTACAATTTTTCTTTTTAAATTTAAATATGTTACGTTAGTCTGATTTTTTGCTTACAATTGACACTATTAACATTCTTATTATTCTTAAGAACAAAAATATACAGGGCACGTCAAATAGTGTGAAAGTAATTGATACTACTGGAATGATATCTCGATAATTGTTAAGAAGAAAGCTGTATATGGGAAGCATCAGAAAGATGTTAAAGTGATAAAAGTGTCGACAAAAAGATGTCAGAGGATTTGATATTTGACATTTCTTAGAGCATATGATTTTTTTTTACATTTTCCAAAGCAAGCATCACACTATTCTTTAAAGATTCCTTTATTTCACTTTTATAATCGTACCGCTTACATAATAGCTTGGAAATATTAAAGTAAACATAGAAATGAGTAATGAAACAGAAATAAATTATTAAACTAGCTTATCACAGAGGTTATACAATATAGAACAAGCTCATAAAAAAAATTATTAACCATAAACAAAATATGTAAAAAAAATTAAATAAAGCAATGTTATTACACTTTAAAAAAATTACTCTATAAATTACAGAGCGCACACATCACACAGCTTTAAGCTGTCTCAACTGGTTTCAAGTGCAAGATATAGTTATATTTCACCGATAAATATTTTTTCTACTTTTCTTAAAGCTGGGGAATATTAGAATATGTACTTTATAAAAACAGTAGTAGCTGAACAGTAACGCTACGCTCTGCGTTTACATTTTATTAACAATCGGAGGCGTTGAAGTCGACGCCGTTTGCGGAGCCATTACCTGGCCCCGGTTTCTTCCCTCTGGCCAACCTATCCAACTCGGCAGCAGCATCGGATCTCATAGCAACTTTATCAGTCAAACTCTCGCTCCCCGATGACTTGGCCCCCATAACGCCGCCAGGTGTGCCGGTTTTCTTATGAAGTAACGAGTTGAAGAAATTTGCTAGCACTCCCTCGCCCCCTGGTGAACTAACCACCTTCGATCCATCCAGTTTGCGGGGAGAACCTTGGATACCTGCAACAGTAGAATCAAATTAAAGAACAATGAAAATTTGTATCGCTATTAGTGGTCAGATTTCAGTTTGGACAACTTATTTTTCTTACCTGCTAGCGGTGGCCTTGCTGGAGACTCTCCCAACCTTACCATTGCTGGCGGCCCTCCTCCGAATGATATCTGCTGCTGCCTCGTTAAAAATGCTTGCTCATCTTCGGCCAGAACCTCTGTTTCCCGATTCACAGTCTTTCGCGTCGCTGGTTGAACTATAACGTCCCTGTAGTAGTCATCTGGTTTGCAGGAGTGCATGTTCTCGTAGAGAATGCTGATTTTCTTCATGTTGTCCCACCCAGCAGGGATAAAAACAGCGTCTTTTTCCACTACCAAGGCAGGTGTGTGAAATGGGAAGCCGTAAATACGATGAGTTAGATATTTGTACAACAAATCGCAGTTCTTGTCTTCCTTGGCACTGGTATAGAATAACGCGGCGCCGTATTGCAGGCAAAAGCGTCTTATCCATTGCTGCATAAAATCTAGATGCTCGTCTCGATAATCTTGCTCCTTTTCCAAGTTCTGGATGTAATCTGTTTTTGTAATAACCACCACGATGTCTAAACCGAGGTTATTTGTAAGAGTGCCTAAAAAATAAACCAAACATTAATATCATGTCTAAACTAGTAAATCTTGGTTTACCTTCTGGTAGTGGCGACCCGTCAAAATCTTCCTCTTCATCTCCTAGATTCCTTGAACTTCTCTTCATGGGAGAAGCAGGATCCAGTTCGTCTCCTGGCTCGACGTATTCTAGCCACATCTTGACGATGTGCTGCCTGCGATTTTGCCTTACATCAACATCTAACTTGAGCTTGTCAAGATGATCTGCTAGGACGGATGCCCAGTGCTGAAGCTGCTCCAAGATGCCCCAAGGGGTGGTCATAGCAACGGTGAGAATGACCAAAGTATTCTAAAATTCAGCGAAACATTACGGTAAGAAATTTAACTAAAAACAACTACACTGTACCTGGAACGTCTCTTCATTTAAAGCAAACTTTAAGAGATCTGCGTGAGCTGGGTCTCCATCCAATACCCACACACTCAGGCGAGTGTGATCATCCCTGTAATCGTCACGGACATCGATGTAAGCGTATTCCAATCCTGATCCTTTACTAGAGTTTTCAATACCTTCACGAGAAGATAAGCATGTAAGAAATTAATTTGCAAAATGATAGGGCATTCAATGAATTGTTTATAACTTTACTGTTACCCAAAAGGTTAAAAATACTAACTGTACCTTGTAGCTTAGCTACCATGGTAGTTTTGCCTGATTCATTGTCTCCCAGGACGAGTATTTGCTTGTGAGGCGATAGTTTCGGATTTCCATGTTTCTGGACTTCATTAAGTATCTGCGACCACAAATTCGTTTTATCTTCCTCGTTAATTTTTGCGTTTTCTTTCGATACTTGTTCCACAGACGGAGCCATTTTTCTGACTGTTTTGACAGATAGTTGACATATAACGGACGATGAAATCATCAAGTGTCTAAGGTTACAGCGACAAGTAACGTAGAAGTGTCTCTAAAAGGCAAAACTATAAAAGCAAAGAAATCTTCAAACGTGGACTTTCGGTGCTTTAAAAACATCATACTGAACAACTCTCTGTAGTGCCTCCAACAGGAAATTAGTATAACAAAATAAAAAGCTCCCGAACTGACAAGACAAAAATCTATTTGAGGCTAGTACGCTTACACGCCATCTATCGTCCAGGTGTCGACTTAATACAACGCGACGAGAAAGGAGTGTTGCATAAATTACCCCACCTGTCTACATTTCGGCCAGCATAAATTTATTTCATTGATATTGAAATTAAACGCAACCTGAGCATCGAAAAGAGGTACAAAATTAGTTATCTTGTATTTGTATCCACTTTTAAATTATTTTTGTCGACCGCTAACTGCGCCACCCTTCAGCTATGGGACGATTTAAAGTTTGAAGCAAGTGGGATGGTTGGGGAAATTACCTCCTTCGTCTACATTTCAACCAATACAAATTATTAGATATATTAGAAATAACTATAAAAAATAGCTGCAAAAATCATTTATCTGGAACAAATCAATTTTTGAATTGTTTTGTCGACCTTCGCTGCGCCACCTATCGGCCATGAATCGACTTGAAGTTGGATGTTAGATACGTGAATCGCAGCGACATAGATGTCTCTGGTCTAGAGGTATTAGAATTGCCCCACCTATTTACATTTTGACCAACGTAAGCGCAAAAACCGTTAAACGCCGCTCCCCTATCATCTCCGAAAATAGTTTGGTTACCTCGTCGAGACCTCGACCGATTTTCTGTGAGTTAGTCGTGTTTCTTGTTGCAGATTGGTCGATAGAAGACAGTTAGTGAAGTGATTTGTGTCAGTTTGGTGTTAGAGAAAATAGTTTGAGAATGGCTTCGAAAGCTAAAAAGAGTTCAACCCCGCAACACGGGGGGAGGCCGTCGAGCCCGCTAAGCCCCACAAGGCACTCTAGGTTGCAGGAAAAAGCGGACCTGCAAAATTTGAACGACCGTTTGGCCTGTTACATCGATAAAGTTAGGTTTTTGGAGGCAGAGAACAACAGATTGACCCGGGAAATCCAATCCACACAAGAGACGGTCACCAGAGAAGTCTCGAATATTAAATCTATGTATGATCATGAATTGTCAGATGCGAGGAAGCTGCTGGATGAAACCCATAGAGAGAAGGCCCGTTTGGAGATAGATGTTAAACGTCTACTAGATGAGAACGAGGAGTTGAAGGCAGATCTGGCGAAGAGGAGCAAAGATTTGGTGCTGGCGGAGAATTCTGCTCGAATTTATGAAACTAGGTGCAATGAGCTGCAGCTCAAGTATAATCAGGCTAATGCGGATGCTAAGAAGGCTATTGCTGATGCTAGGGATTTGGAGAAAGAGAGGGATAAGTTGAGGAAGCTACTCGATGAACACCGTAAGCAATTAGAGGAGGAATCTCTAGCTAGGGTTGAAGTGGAGAACGCCAACCAGAGTCTTAGAGAGGAGCTATCGTTCAAGGACCAGGTATGTATACCTTTATGCTAAAAATATATACCTGTGGGTAATTTTGAAACGTCATACATTTTTATGGTATGATTATTAGATAAGATAATGCCAAGTTGTTTGTTGATATCCGATGGCTCAGATTTTCCAAATTCTTGTGCCTGTCGGTCTGACATTTTAGCACAAACCATGTTTCAGTAATTTACATAAATACCTGAGCAGCTGTGTCATATTTATAAACCCATACTGACAAAATTAATAAAATATAATGCCGGCTGTTTGCCCTCCCACTCCTGACAATCTCAATGCTGTTCGGTAACATTTACCTTGGGTACGAAGTAGGTACATGTTATTTGGAAACAGCGTTACAAACTTTTAAAAATAAAATTTTGCTATCAAGCACATGTACTTTGATAAGCAGATTAATTTGATATGTTTTGATCGTCGATGGATCCAGCACAGTTCGGTGATGAATAATAAGCGACATATTGATTTTATGATTAAAATATTCTAAAAATAATCATTACTACTGTTCCTTCTGCTTGACCTATTTAATGGGCCATGTGAATTTATGTGTGGTATTTTAGTTTCAAGGAAATTTGTAGATTCATTTGAATAATGACATCATTTTTATATTTTCTACTATTACATAATTGATAATGGGGTCAGTAAATATTGATGTTTAATTCATGAAATGGCAGGTACCTACTACTTGTTAATTTTATGGCACTGGAGGGAGATCCACTTAATGAAGAGTTGGATCAAGATTATTTATAGCTCCAATAATAATTTAGATATATTACCTGGAAAAAAGCCGGTTTCCTCTGATTTACTGTTTGTAATAAACATATGGTCTTATTTACTTTATTCGCCCACTTTGTGTCCCCATCGTTTAACTTAATGTCAAGAGCATTATGATTATCATAATGATGTCATACCTAAATACTAGGAATACAAACGCGCTTTTATCACTTTCCTTTATAAATACTTGTAATATTGTTAATTTATTTTGTAGAGATACATTTTTATTTGGTAGTTGTTTTGCTATTGTTAATTTTAATATTACCGGTGACTGGTACCTGGGTTCCCAAAGGGGTCAAGCTCTTTACTTTTATGAATGAAAACAACACATCCCATAAACTTATTTATTTTTTGAGGATACAACTATCCTAGTAGATATAAGAAATACAATTACAGGGTAGAAGAGAGCAAACACTTCTTAGAATTTTATACAATAAATGTAACTATTAGAGACCTCTGATTTTTATTTGACAAATGCCTTGACCAGCAATATCAACAGGGCCGGATTAAGGCGCAGACGAAGCAGGCGGTCGCCTAGGGCGCCAAAATTGAAAGGATGAAAAAACGAACAAATTTTAAGGGGCAAAATAAAAAGAGCGAAAAAAATTGGGAGAGCGAACAAATTAAAAGAGTTAAATAGTTGAGGGAGCGAACTATGCGGTAAGGGGGCGGCGCCAAAAATATTTTTGACTGCAAGCAAAATTCACCTTGATCCGGCCCTGAATATCAATTTATTATTCACAAATTCTTTGGGATTTCTGATGATGAAACCCAAGTTTTTGTAAGAACTGGCCACCTTGTCGTTTATGTGGTGGCAAAAGGCTAATTACTTAATTGTCGAATAAGACCCTAAGGTTTTAAAATTGAAAATTCATAGCTAACGTCGTTTATAAATATTTGAGCCACAAGGGTCTAAGAACAGACCCATGAGGAACACCAGATGTTGTCATTTCATTAAGGTATTGTACATTACTTTGGTTTCCTGTCAAATAGGTACGAATCAATTAAATGATGATAGACTTGAAATATGGAGCACTTAATTTTTCTTGTAGTGGCTGGCCCTTTATAATAATCAAAGTAATATATTAATTAACCATTTGTATGATACAATATGTATATATGGCTCGATATATGGCATGCCAATATCTAAATTAAAAACTGTATTGCATAACATCATAAGACATTGTTACGTAATTAAAATAAATGGACAGGAACAAAAATGTATAGATATATAGATACTTGGTATACTTACAAGCTAATACATACAACAACTTAAAAACCAGAGACTATGTATCTGTAGATCTGTCTAAGAATTCATTCTCACTGTAGTAACCACTATTCAGTAGTAAGTCCTTAATTTTTTTTCTATCTTATAAGTTTAGGCCTATAATATACCACTTTCTTCGATTTCTTCTAAGTTTAAAATCTATGAATACTATTTTATCCCTATTTAATATTAATTTATTTCGATCACACCAGGCACTCATCTCATCTACAGTTGTTTTAATGTCAGAACTAAACTTATCAGTGCTAGATACAGAGATACACAAAGTAGTATCATCTGCATACATAATTAATTGTGAGTCCCTTGCTAATGTGCGATGATAGATCATTGATATAGATGGAACACAGTAGGGGCCCCAGCATAGATCCTTGAGGTACTCCCAGAATAATAGCTTGTGGGACAGAGTAAGCGTCAGCACATTTAACCGTTAGGATTCTGTTATCCATAAAAGACTTTATTAGATTGAGAGTATTGCCACTTATACCTATATTTCCTAATTTAATAAATAAGACAGGACCATTTACAGAATCAAAGGCTTTAGATAGATCAAATAAGATAGAAAATATATTTTCCTTTATCCACCTCACTGTAAATAAAATCAGATAACTTAGTAGATACACTTTCTACTGATCTTCCACTTCTAAAACCATGTTGGCTATCTGTTAGAAAATTAGAATACTCATTCACATGAGATAGAAGGTACAAAACTTTGGGATATATTGTAGTTAGACCGACAGATGCCAGGCTCAACTTTTTACTTTCTTTTCATTTTGTATTCGCCCGGAGTACACTATTTTATTTTGTCTACTTATGGTAAATTTAAGAAGCCTCAAATTTGCGTTCTAGATCAAAACCATGCAATGGTAACATCATAGAGTTATATTTTTATTGGTATCAACTGTTGTATAGTTCAAGTAGGAATAAACCGAGACATAAAAAACGCAACAAATACTTTACGACCTCATTAAAATACCGGTACTCTTTTTAGTGCTGTTCGCAAATTGACTCGCTTACCTCTATAGGTTTTTAATGTGCGTCGGGAATGTTTAATGTCAGATTTGGCGCCATGGCCTGCGGCGATATATTTATGTCGTAAAGTTTTTGTTGCGTTTTTTCTGTCTCGGGAAATTATTGCTTGAACTATAATAATGTAAACAAATTTGAAATTTGTTAAATAACATATCGGTGTCTGCTGTAACGTGTGAACAACAATGAGGATCAACTGGCCTAAATTGAACCCGTTGAAAAAAATGAAAAATTTGTGTTAGAATAGTTTGAGCACATTCCTGTTTTTCCACAAAAACGTATAGTTGTCGTCTTTCATTTGTTTGGATACGTGGACGTGCGTTTTTCGCAAATATTTTGAATAATAAGCGTGTTAACAAAAATATCAAAACTTGTTGAAAAACTATGGAAATTTATGTCATTTTGAGACTTGATACGTCCACTTCCGATGGAAATTAAATGCAACCAAAATTCATCGATATTACTGGACATTTTTCCCATCTATGACGAACCCAATTTACAGTATCAATATAAGAAAACCGTACGCTAGCGTGCCACGCCAGCACGCGGTGTTTTGGATCGTAAACACGCCACTGTTTACATTTAGGTCATGCCCTTGTGGGGTGGATGGCGCCTTATCCGTAATTGTCTTAAGGGCGTTTATCGCCCGCTGGAGACGTCAGAGAGTAAATTTATGATGAGAACAGATTAAACAACTAGCGGACGGTGACGCATTCAGGAAGCGCTCACCAAGAATTACGACCAGTTTCTCATAATTAGTAAATTATTTAGTACTTACTATTAAAAAATGCAGTTGCCTTTCTTATTTCTTGATAACGTAAAACGATCACGTAAGCGTTCAACGTGTACGTATTACTTTCACAACGCAAGAGAATCTTCATATTCAGAGAATTCATTTTTATTAATCTTTCATCAGCTAAACGTTTGTTTAGAATTTCCGTTGTGCTAAGCTGTAGAATGTTATGATGGAATTCTAGTCGTTAGACGACCGTTAGGTACTTAAAATTAGCTTTCGGATGTTTTATTGATTCGAATTTTTATCGCGGTTATGTAACACGTGTGGCGTGGTAATCTACGGAAATTAATCTCGCTGTTGTTTCCTCCAGTGCTGTAAAATTAAAGCGTCGATAAATTCACAGAGTAAATATAGGGTGTCCCAACACTATTTTTACTGCGACTATTTCGAAAATTATTACATATACCATATACCTAATAAGTGTTTGTTGGGTAGGACGCTACGCTTATTAAAAATAGTTCACTAAAATTACCACCCCAAAAAATCCACCGTAGTCAGATCTGGTTACCGTGCTGACCGCCTTGTTTCTCTCTGGCCTAAACAAGAATTCTCGAGATTAACAGGTAGATTGTTTCTTGAAAATGATGATTGGACAACCCAATTTTTCTAAACGCGACGTTTCGTCTACATAATTATATGTGGAGAATTAATAACTTTTTATTTATTTTTGTCCGACTTGAATCAAATTTTATGTAAATATAAAACACATTAGGAATAATTAGGATGTGGTTGTGGCCAAAAGACATTCTCCTCGATAAATATCAAGATAGGCATTTTTTATCGGAAAATTTTACATTCAAATGCAAGTTTTATTAAAAATCCGCTGCCCAAAGAATCACTACTTCCACAATTCGACATCCAGATTTTGTATCCAAGTCTTATATAATTATTATATATTATTATTATTATTATATTAATAATAGGGTGGGGGTAGTAGAGGGGGTGTCTAATGTCAAAAAAAATTTAGAAGTCCTTGGTTCTCGCACACACACTATATCCCAATTAATTTTTTTACTCCCTTTAATAAAAAGGGGGGGGGGGGTTGGTAGAGGGGGTGGCTAATGCCAAAAAAATTTTAGAATCTCTTGGTTCTCGTATACACACTAAATCCCAATTTAATTTCTTACTCCCTTTAATAATAGGGTGGTGGAGGGGGTAGCTAATGCCAAAAAAAAATTTGTCACGTTTCGTTCTTGTATACCTACACCCTAAATCACATTTTATGTTTTTTACTCCTTTTCATAATAGTGTGGAGGTGGTATTGGGGGATAGTGTGGGGTGGCTGAAGCCAAAAAAACTTTTGAGACCTGAATTTTTCGTATATGCCCTAAATTGCAATTTTATGGACTCTTACCTGCTTGTTTTGCCTATTTACCCTTATTTGCCCCATTTACCCTTATTTGCCCCATTTACCCCGAACCCTTCAACGGAATTAGATCAAAGTATAATCTAATTCCAGATCTCGTTATAATACATAAGTGTACCAAACTTAAAGTCACTATCATAAACGGTTCCAGAGTAAACATGCGCACAAAAAAGTTACAGACCGACAGACAGAATTTTTTTTTTTTTGCTCAAATTTAAAATCGACGTTCTATTACATTTTAAGTCTGTTTCAACAACAAAAACTTTACAATCTCATTAAAATACCATCAATTTTTGTGCTGTCTCGACCGCAAATTGACTCGCTTACCTTTATACGTTTTTAATGTGCGTCGGGTTGATTGATGACAGGCATGCCGCATGGCCCGCGGCGATAATAATTATGTCGTAAAGTTTTTGTTGCGTTTTTTGGGTGTCGGAAAGTGCTGACTTGGACTATAAATATCAAGTCCAGAAATATTTTAATGAGTTACTTGACAACTACCTCACAGCTTGCGTTTTATTTCAACCAAAATTGTCACTGCACATTTTTTCAAACGTAGTAACCCATTAAAATGACATTTTAGGACTTTTATTAGAAAGTTTAAAAAAATAATATTTCTCTATTTTAATAATACTTTGTACTTCGTTCTTTTGAGCAATAATTGTGAACCACTTTTATTTTTAGTAACATTTTCGCTAAAAAAATGTGTAACAGTTTTTTTTAATTTTTTCACTTTATTTTGATATCGTAGGTGGCTTTGTATTGGTATGAGGGAGAGTGTTTTTTTTGGCCATAAGTGATCCCTATTATGTTCTGCATATGATTAAAATTTTATTCAAATCGGAAAAAAATTAGGGTATTATTGCACTGTTAAGTGCTATACACTTCAAGAAATAAAAAATAATTCTTTATACTTAGTAAATAATTTGTCAAATTTTACATAAAAATAAAGATTTATTATATATTCTGTTTCAGCAGAAAGTACTACATGTTAATAAAACAATAGTAACAAATGCCAAAATATAAATAGATATGAGTCAAAATTCCCACAACGACCAACCAAGTAGTGTAATAACAATTATGTTAATTAAGAAACTTATATTACACGCGATTGCAAAGGGCAGAATACAGTTGCGATCGATTTGGGTCGTCCGTATTACCCCATTCGCCCCCACGCATTCTCGCCTTACCGGAATTAGCACCAGCAGAAAACAAGTTGCGACTTCTGTCGACGAAAGATCCGACCGTTGGGACTTCAACGGCAGATTAACCGCCCGTTGTTTGGAAATCCATATTTTTGTTGTAATTTCATAATTTCGTTATAATTTCATATTTTCGTTTCCCGAAATAGATACGGTCGATTTTATGATTCTTATTTGTTTACGTCGATGATGGCCATAAATAAACGCTGGAGCGGAAAGTAAATATTTAGTTCATTTTCTAAAAATAGAAAGATTTGAAATGATTCTAGATAGAGATGTATTATTGAGATAGCCTTGGCTAGATTTATGTCTAAAAGTATCAAATGTTTTATTAATTGATAGATTACACTCCTGGGCCAAAAGCAATATTGGTGAAAGAAAGATATATATATACCGGATGTCAACGGATGGTAGTCCCCCCTTTTTTCCTTATTTTTTTATAATATCAGAATGAAAGTTGATAGATGTATTATATAACCAAGAAGACACTTTCTGTCGTAACTGTCATTTCTTCCGGTTTCTGGTTTCACCAGAAATGATCCCAAACTTTTATTTTTAAATGACACACCCTGTATATTAGTATACTTTTGGAATCCTTGAAAAATTCTGAGTACGGTGATACCCCCATAAGTGACATTTCAACTCCATGGAGAAAAATTGGTTCGAAATATGTTGATGCATCTAGAGCGCCATGACCAGAGAATTTTAACAAAACTCAATTTTACTTTGGAACCGTTTATGATATTGACTTGAAATTTGGTACACTTATGTATTAAAGCAAAATCTGGAACTAGATTAATTTTGATCTAATTCCGTTGAAGGGTTCCGGGGTAAATGGGGTAAATAGGCAAATAGCAGGTAAGAGTCCATAAAATTGCAATTTAGGGCGTGTACGAAAAGTCATGGTTTAAAAATTTTTTTTTTGCATCAGCCACCCCTCCCCCCACTATCATCCCCAATACCACCCCCATACTATAATGAAAGGGAGTTAAAAAAAATAAAATGTGATTTAGTGTGTATACAAGAACGAAACGTCTCAAAAAAATTTTTTGGCGTTAGCCACCCCCATTGCCACCCCCACCCTATTATTAAAGTAAGTAACAAATTAAATTGGGATTTAGTGTGTATACGAGAACCAAGGGACTCTAAACATTTTTTGGCATTATCCACCCCCTCTACCGCTCCCATTGCCACCCCCACTCTATTATTAAAGGGAGTAAAAAATTAAATTGGCATTTAGTGTTTGTACGAGAACCAAGGGCCTCTAAAATTTATTCTGATTATTAAAGGGAATAAATATTACATTGCGATTTAGTGTGTATAAGACTTGGATACAAAATCTGGATGTGGAAGTAGTGATTCCTTGTGTAGCGGTTTTTTCAAATGGAACCGTAATGGTAGAGTGCTACCATAAAATCGAGCATAAAATAGCGAATATTCTAAGGGCCCAAAAAACCGATCCGCATGCGTACGATGAAAAAAGAAAAGCGAAATAAGTGCGGTTTTTCGAGTTTTGGGGTAGTCGCTGAGGGGTGGTAAGGTAATCTTGTAAATATCACCATTGTGTTCAGCGCCCTCGAAAACGAGGGGTAACCATGTTTCATCCCTCTCACAGAACTTTTGAGATTTTGTAAAACTTTTTCATGAACTAAATAAAATTAGCTGGCTAGACAATTTGTTTTATATAAAAATGAGTCCAGTGGATGCGTTTTTCAAGACACCTCGACCTTGTATTCCATTCCGACTCTATTTCTTAATAACTATTAGTTATATCAAACATCTGGCCCCATATTAATGAAAAAATCCAAAGCTATGAACTAGAATCGAGTTTTATCCGATTCCGTGCCAAAACACAAGAATTCTAAATAGATCGAACCCGTGCCCGACCCAGTGACCTATTTTGGGGTGCGTTTATCGTTATCGTTTTTTATCACGGAAAGCCGAGGTGCATTAGTCACTTTGCTCAGTTTCGATTATCTAACCTTGTGTGAGGGGGTAAGTGGCGCACGGTACAAGATCAATACGGAAGAAGGATGATAAATCGTGAATGCGACATTCCATAAATAGAAACGCGCTGAAAATAGGCGGAGGATAGTTTACCAATGATACGTTACGGTAGTAGGCATTTTCTTATGTTGGTTTAAACAAATTGAGAATATTGGTTTTTCATAAATATCTCGGCCCTTATTGAATTTTATATATAAGTCCTAACCTCCAGTCATTTTGAAGAGCATATAAATACGGAGAGTTTGAAGCAAAGTTTTATTTATACCTATTTTCGTTCATTTATTAAGTATAACAAATTAGTGTTGTTTATGCAAAATGTAGCCTAATATCTGTAATTTTGTGTATCTGTGACAAAATATGCATACTTCAGAACTTGTCAAATAAGTATCCGAAATTCTCTTAGGATGTTTAACTTTCGGAAAATTAAAAAGATGGGATAGACTTCAGGTACCTATTTAATTAAATTTCTAATATCTCGTCTATATTTAAAAGATGAAAATCACACCTTGAAATTAATGACATTTTTAACATATTCCAGCATCATTAAAAAATATTTAATTAGCTATTATATCGCCTCGTTTTCACTAAATTTAATTAATATAAGTTTAATTAAACGCGCAGACATTTTGTACGTCTAGGATTGAGACACTATACTCGTATGTACTCAAAGGCGCGGAAATTTCCGTAGAATATTAACTTCGAATACTCCACTTTTCGTTTCATATAATCAATTCACACCTAAATTGAATACCAATATCATCAAGGCGATTGCTTACGCGAGAACATTTGATCACTGTGCAAATATTTAAGTCTTGATCGAGCGTTAATTAGCAAGCTGTGACGGATTATGTCAAAGTGTTTTGTTTACTGCCTCAAACCCTGCAGATCCCTTCACAATAGCAATTAATTTTTGTTATTCCTATTGGACAAATGTCTTTTTAGTCCATGAGAAAGATGAAAAAACCCCTAAAACTTCTGTGACAGGGATGAAACAGGATGGGTACTCCCCCGTTTTCGAGAGCGCTGGAACAGGATGGTGATATTTTTAAGGTTCCCATCCCTCAGCATCTACCCGTTAACTCTAATAACTACCCCTATTTTGCGTTTTTTTCCATCGTAGGCATGCGAATCATTTTTTGGTCAGGGTTTGGGTACATGAAATTTAACCATACAACATCTTAACACACGATGGTACTGTTCATGTGGGGATCGTTGGATTGGGGTTTTTAAAGTATACAATGTCGAAATCCACGTAAAAATCCCAATCCAACGAGTCCCTTGGCATCATGGGGATAAACTTGAAATTTGAAATATAGCAATGAGATAACTTATTTTCAATAAACTGATGTAGAGTTTAATATTCAAGTCTATTTTTTGATACAGATATTATTTACATAAAGTGAAATTCGAAACGGGGATTTCGCCAACCAACTTGGCATCATCGGGAGAAGATTAAAATCTTAAATATAGCAATAACATTAAATTGGCGTTGACTATAATGTTTTCAATTTTTTTTTACCATGGTTTTTGTTGTTGTAGGTCTACCAGCAGCAGCTGACGGAGACCCGCACCCGCCGCCAGGTCGAAATTAGTGAGATCGATGGCCGCCTGGCCGAGAAGTACGAGGCCAAGCTTCAGGAGGCGCTCCAGGATCTCCGGGACCAGTACGAGTCCCAGATGGCTAACAATCGCCAGGAAATCGAGCTCCTCTACGAGCAGAAGATCAAGAATTTGCAGGCCGCCAACGACAGGCATCAAGCCGGTGCGGCGGGCGCTCTCGATGAGCTCAGACAGGTCAGGACTCGAATCGATACATTCACCAACAGAATATCCGACCTGGAAAACCAGAACGCCGGGTTGACGGCCAGGGCCAGAGATCTGGAGAAGCTCCTTGAGGTAGGTTTGATTTTCCTTTAACGTTTTTTTATGTGGCAAGGGAAAAATTATTTGAAACACTTTTTTTCTGTTGTAGAATGAACGGATCCGCCACGCAGAGGACCTCGCCCTTCTCGAAAGGGAGTTGCAAAGACTCAGAGATGAAATGACTGTGCAACTGCAAGAATATCAAGATCTCATGGACATCAAGGTATCTTTAGATCTGGAAATCGCCGCTTACCGCAAACTGCTCGAATCCGAGGAGGCCAGGTTGAACATCACCCCTCACGGTAAGAATCGAGTTTATTTTTGTTTTTATTTCATTTTGTCACCTCATTTACTAACGGGAGACGTTTTTTCAGGCAGCGAAAAAGATATATCTCACCACCTCACCACTCGCAGCTCCTCACAGCGCCGTACTCCGGTCCGCGTCGGGGCCAAGCGCAAGCGCACCCTCCTCGAGGAGAGCCAGGAGTCCAGCCTGTCCGATTACAGCGTGAACAGTTCCTCCAAGGGGGACATTGAAGTTACCGAGGTCGATCCCGAGGGTCACTTCGTGAAGCTGCACAACAAGGGCAACCAGGAGATAGCCCTGGGTGGCTGGCAGGTGATCAGGAGGGTGGGCGACAACGAGACCCAGTTCAAGTTCCACAGGTCTCTCAAGTTGGAGGCCAACGGGTACGTGACCATTTGGAGCTCGGACCTCAACAAGGACCACGAGCCGCCAAACAACTTGGTCATGAAGGGCCAGAAGTGGGTCACCGGCGATAATATGGTTACTACAGTATTGAACAATAACGGGGAAGAGGTGGCCGTGTCTGAAAGGTAAGCAAACAGCTTTTCTTCTATTCTCTTGAAGCTTGAATGATAGTAGAAGCATAATAATTTTGGTTCCACTACAAGCGATATACATTTACTCATTTAAACATCAGTTGGCTTAAATTTCTGTTGAAAAGTGTGCTCGATGATGTTCCATTGTTTTCAATCTTCAATGTCGCAAGGCAGTTCTATTAGTTTTAGAGTTAACTATTATTATTATTATTATTTAATGCCACCATGTGAAGTAGCATTGTTTAAACCTCCAGGACCGATTTATTTGGTTTGTTATTAATTTCGTTATTTTAACCATCGCCATCTATTAGAAATGTGAAAATTATTTTAAAAAACTACTAACTTTACAGTAAAACAAATTATTTTTCTAGCTTTCTAGCATAATTTGGAAAAATAAAACAATACGTGGGCCGCTTATTTTTAACTAATATTCCCTTTTTAGGTATATTCAAAAATGAACATACCCCAAGAAAATTTAAATTAAATTGTGTATGTTTATCAAACACTGAAAGGGAATTCTAATAAACTAAGTATATCTTTCTGTGTTACTTCCACAACCAACTACCATACAGAAGCTTGGCATTTTTACTAAAATCACAAATAAATGTAATTAAATAGAAACCTGGTAGCTGCTTCAGGGGCTATATATTATTACAAGCAACTAAAGTGAGGTTATGATGTGCCTTTTGTTTTTCCTCCAGCAGCTGCCTTAAAACTGTGATGTCAAATTTAGCGCCAAATTTTGACAGCTGTTGCAATATCACAGGAGCACACTAGATTTGGTGTTTTATTTGATTTTTTTGTAAAAATTTTGTGATGGGTGTGACTTTTCACATAGAAGTGCATTTGGTCTGTTGTTCCAGGGTGAAGAGGCAATTGTCCAGCTCGCTGTTGAGACACCGGGAGATGGCCGGGGGCTACCTGGGCTCCGAGGAGCTCCACCACCAGCAAGGCGACCCACAGGGCGACGAGAAGTGTCGACTAATGTGAGGCAGGTCTCCCTTCTAAATGAAGAGGCATAGTTTTAAGGTTTAAGTTACAGACATGAGCTGTGTTCATTCAGCCCCTTCCATTTTGCGATGCATTTCAGTTGATCTTCCTATGAGATCGCTTCCTCCGGCGGAATGGACGAGCTTTCCTCTGTTATTGACAAAAAACTCACTTTCTTGTGAAGGCGCCGTTGGATAGTCCGCATTCCAGTGTAGTTGACGCTCGGACTGACCTGCCTCGATACGCAAGTGCTGTCACTTTCGGCATCGAATCGGTCAGTCTCTTGTGTCAAGTTTGTTTTCGACAATCGATGGCTGCGAGCTCATCGGCTGTCCAAAACAGACATAGTGTTTTGGTGTAATGAAAACAATTGACTGTAGAGGAGTTTAGTTGTTGTTTCAGGTTAGGTGTCGCATAGTGTTAAGAGATTGACAAATGCAACAATTTAAGTCAGCTTTTTGTCAATATTTTATTTTTTGTACTAAGATGTAAGGAATCTCTCAAAAGGGATTTGTTAGGGAAAGTAATATTTCAGAAGTGTTTATAAAGACTTTTATATATTTTTATTTTATATAAGTGTCCTAGAAAGTTTATTATTGTACTTTGAATTTTGAAATAAAAATTTCTTACATAACATCCCTCGTGTTGTGTGAAGTTTTTCTGGCGATACGAATTTTGAAACTGAGTTTAGTAGATGTTTTTTTTTACGAGTTTACCGTTCTGCATTTTTAAAACTCTTCGGTTTAGGTTTAAGTATAACTTTATGCTTTTTGTATTCTACTTTGTCTTTTTTTGTGTTCAATAAACTAAATTCAAATACTTTTAGTTTTTATTGTGCCTTATGACACACTTTTTAATGAATACTTTTGCATGTGCTAGATTTTAGAAGTCAATCAAAAAAAACGTTAGTCTTAGTTTGTGTACTTTGAAAATTGATGTTTTTCACAAATATTGAATAAAATATATTTTCACCAAAGATGGGGTGTTATTTCGACATCGCATACCGAAAGACAATGCGGAGAGAGGTGATGTTGAAGACCTGTACGCTTTGATCCAGACAGCCATGGAATTGGTAAAACAAGTGACTGTGATGATGCTTATGAATACCTGAAGGTGACATAACCTATTTTCTACAACTTGTAGATGTCTAATATATGCATAATAGACGCGAGTTTAAATTTTGCGTCAGATGGCGCCTCATTACTGCACCTTTTTGGCCAAGAAAATAGTATAGCAGGTAATCTATAATACTCCATGAAAAAGTTGCAAAAAAAGGATGTAATCAAAATGCCTGAAAATTTGTTTATCCCCATTTTCGAGGGTGCTCAACACGATGGTAATATTCATTTCTCTCCCACCAACTACCCCTTTTCATATTTATTGATACTGGGCATGTGGGGCCCATTAGATCGGGGTTTTTAAGGGGATTGCGACATTGTAAAGGGAGTTGAGTGACGAGACATGAAATCAACCCCCGGGTTGAAACTACCACCACCCCAAACATTTGGTGGAGGAAGTGGTAACATCAACAATAAAGTCGCATCGTTCCTACAAACATTTGAGCGCTTTACTTAATGCGTGCTTCACCAACCATATAGTCATCATCAGGAGATTGCTGAAAATTAATCATCCCCAGATTATGCTAACGTGATTGACGAAAATGTGGTGTGCTTGTGGCGACTATTTTGTAATAAGAGATATGGTAAACTAAATTCTATCGCATTAAATGACAAAAATCTTTGCTTGTTATAATGAGTACAATACATTTAAATTAAAAATAAATAAATGTTACGAAACAAAACTCATGCCTGCCCCGACCCCGATTTAATTTTATTAAAATATAGTTAATAATAGGATTGACATAATAATGCCACAGTGCAATATATCAATTCTTCACCCATTTCGAAACACATGACATCATCAGTACCGGTCAATACTTTCCTACTGACTCGGTTCTAAAAATAGAATGATAATTTTCGCGGTGACGACATCGTAGGTATGTACATAATTTTATGGCTATAGCTCCAGGTGTTCAAATCAAACCAGTACTGGTTTGCAAGTAGTTTTCACAGGTGGCGCCACTTACCGGCAAACCCAATCGATAAATTTGTACCTCTTTGGTTGGTTTTAAAATATATATTATAGGTATGCGATAACAAAATTCGTTTATAAATATAAGTAAAAAACAAGATTATATTCAATAAAATTAATTTTTGAGACAGCCTAAGTAACTAATAAGTACCATATGAACATACAAAGGTGGGCCAAATTCAAGTTAGGTAGAGCATATAAAAGAATTTTAAGCGTACCAAAATTGTGCTTTTCAGTTCAGCAAAATACAATGTGTATTTTTGAAACTAGTAAATTTAAACACAGCTAAAATAGACGATTACGATTCAAAAAAGCAGTTATTTTCCAGTCTAATTTTATTAAAATATGTACTTAATAATAGAAATGATATAATACAGGGAAATATTTATTAACATTCCCATTTATTTTGGAATATGACATCATTTTTGAGTCTATTCTAAAAATAGACGTGACTCGTCTTTAATATAGTTGATTGCCTCTCTCACAGATGACGCCATATGACCTTTTAGGAGGTTTTAATTTGAGCTCATCCTGTAGCTAAAATATGTCCACAATTTATCGCACAATATAATGTGATAATCGGATAATCCTCATCGATAAATATTGTTTCTTCTACATCAAATGTGAAATATGGAAATATCACATGGAAACATGTAGATTTTAAATAAAATTTGTGTATCTTGCATCTGATCACCTCCCCTACGATCTAATTTTATCAAACATTTTTTTTTAAATAGAGATGACATAATTACATGAACATGATATACATATTACATATAGTTACATTTTGTATAAATAGTGATTGCATCACTGATAAATTGATAAATAGCTAGTGGATAGCACTAAATAGCAGTGGATAGTGAAGTAATTTGTTAATTTCCTAACATTTTCATGCAACATATCAGAATTTTCAACTTTACTAAGTACTTATCCTTTCCAATATTTATATTTTTTTAGTGGTCATTTATTACGTAACAGATAAAGAGAAAATTTATCTAGTCGGTAATGCAGTATCCTTTTTATCTTCCGATTTGGAAAAGAAAACTGTTTCGACTGGATTCCTTCTCTCTCTCTTCTTTCCTTGTCTAGTTCTCACCAGTCAAAAATTATTTTGTCACTCTAGAAAAATGGCGGCCGCAGCGGTTCATCAGTCAAATGTCAGTGATTATTTATCAAAAAAGCAAAAAGAGAGTCCAAAAGAATTAAGTTCGGTATGGGCAGAGCTCGAGGAACTCCACAACAAAAAGTAAGAACACCTTTCTCGTTGATTTAATTCAAATTGTAACCTTATTCACGACCACTGTAATTTCTAGATTGTGGCATCAGTTAACGCTAAAGATTCAGACGTTCATTAAAAAGCCAGAGCTCCAAAAAGGCGACAACCTTATACAGCTCTACAACAACTTTATCCAGACTTTCGAAAATAAGTAAGTCATTGTTTTTCACATAACCTCAAAATCGTAACCACTTCCTATTTTTAGAATAAACCCTTTGTCTCTGGTTGAAATCGTTGCTATAGTGGTGGTACAGTATAAAGATCCGAAAGAAGCAGTAGCCTTTTTAGAGAAAACAGAACCCAAGGTTAAAATAAACCCTGATGCACAGAATCTGTGCAAGGTTCTAGCTGGTCAAATTTACCTTGAGAAGTTGAATGATTTGGATGCTACCAAGAAAATTATAGAAGAGGTCGAGGCCACTTTCGACAATGCTAATGGAGTCACAACTGTTCATGGCAGGTTCTATCTACTTGCCTCTCAATATTACAGGTAAAGCGTGGAAAATGAAATATTTTTTTGTGTGTTAATTCTTTTAATCGTAGAATACAAGGTGACCATGCACAGTACTACCGAACAGCACTGCGGTACTTGGGCTGTATAGACCTAGACACGCTTACCGATGAGATCAAAGTGCAGCACGCATTTTTCCTGGGACTCGCAGCGCTTCTCGGTGAGGGCGTTTACAATTTAGGGGAACTCTTGGCTCACCCCGTATTAGACACTTTGAAACCAACAGACAATGCTTGGTTGATTGAGCTTTTGTATGCGTTTAATTCCGGAGATATTAACAAATTTGAGAAGATGAAGCCGCAGTGGGGCACCATCGCCGACTTGGCTGCGCAGGAGCTATTTCTGAGGCAGAAAATATCACTTTTGTGCCTTATGGAGGTGAGTAGGTACTTGGTTTGAAATATTTTGTACATTTCTTGAGTTTGTTTGCAGATGACGTTTAAAAGACCCTCCCACAACAGGCAGTTGACGTTTGCGGAAATCTCTCGGGAGACCAAATTGCCAATAAATGAGATTGAGCTGTTAGTCATGAAGGCGCTCTCTCAAGGGCTTGTTAAGGGAGCCATTGACCAGGTAAGATTGCATAGAAATTGGCAGATATATTTCAATCTTCAATTGGAGTACATCCGTCGATTTATTGTTAAGATAATTAGAAGTCATTTTATTCGGTTTTAAACATTTTCTTAATGAAAAATGCGCTTTTATAATAGTGATGTTATGATATTTACAGAAATATATTATTGCTTCTTGTACCCCTGAATTTCTGCACACCATTGTGCTTCCATTAACTTAATAACGAGGTTCAGTTGCAGCACTACAACTTTTATTTGAAACTTTTCTTTTTATCTCCAATAATAACGATGATAAAGGGTGGCCTAAATATAATGAATAAGCCTGTACACACTGCATAATGTACAGGGTGTCATTAGTTTCAGGTCATTAAAAAAACTGGTAATGGAGAACGAGCACTTTGGAAACACTGACCTAGGTCAATAACTTCAAGTTTCTAAAAAAAAATTTGAGAACCTCTGCTGTCTGGGGCAATCAACGAAGTTTATCATTTAGTTTTTAAAAAATCATAAAGGTGGAAAAAGGCTTTTGTTCTTGAGCCGGTCGTCGGTGCCGGCATTCCCGGCTTGGATTAACAAAGGAGGCAAAGGGTACCGACTTCTTGGTTCTCTAAGACTGAGTGAAATAAAATAATTTTCCATGAAAAAAAAGTATTGCACAGTGACAGGCAACAAATGATAACTTACCAATGTTGTTTATTCACATAAATTGTTCGAAATGTTCTCCATCTACATTAATACACTTTTCAGCAGTACAAAGTAAAGACATACGCACTCTGTTCAACACATTGGGGAAATTAGGAATTTTTTTTATGGTCTCTATGCACATTAAAACGCATTGTCACTATTGTTCCAAAGTGTCAATTGGATCACGGTAAACAAGCGATTTAAGATGCCCTCAAAAATAAAAATCCATTGGATTTAAGTCGGGTAACCTAGCAGGCTATCCAGCCAGTCCACCACGTCCGATCCTTCGTTGAGGAAATTGTGTATTTAAACATTTTCGAACTGCCAGACTAAAGTGCACTGGTGCACCATCATGCATATACCACATACGTCAGCGCGTTGCTAAAGGTACATCTTCCAACAAATGTTTATTGCAAGAAATTTAAATAGATTTCACGATTTAATCTACTGGGTAATTCTGTTGATCCAATTATTTCATTACCACAAATTTCTGCCCACAAATTAACAGAGAAACGTTGAAAGTGAGATCTTCTTATTACATGCGGGTTTTCATCTGACCAATAATGCATATTTTTGAAGTTAAACCGTTCCTACTGGTAAAAGATGCTTCATCAGAGAAACACAGGACGTTTAAAAAATCCCTCATTTCTTGCATGTTTTCCAAAATCCACCTACAAAATTCAATTCGGTCTGCATAATGTTGAGGTTCTGGATACGTTGATAATGGTAGCATCCCTACTCATATCTCGCAATGTCCTCCATACCACAAAATGGGACACTCACACACGATTTGCGATATCACGGGTACTTAAAGATGAATCCTCTTCTACAAGTTCCAAAGTTGAACCTCTACTTCAAATACCTTAACCTTGCGTTGCAGACCTCGTTTGCCCGCATATCCATCGAGACGACCTGTTTCCCAAAGATGCTGGGCAATATTAACAAATATCCATGGACAAGGACGATGTCGGTCGGGGAATTTTGAGCATGAAGACGTTCTGCAGCAACTGCATTTCCACGACATTCTTCATACAAGTTCATATTCGCGAGCTCTGGATAATTTTTGCCATAATGTCCAAAATTCACTTTTAAATCCAGCATTTTAAAATACTACACTAAACTAAAGTAAGTCAATAAAATAAATTCTAACTATGGATGCAGAAACGTGGTCCAAATTCGAAAAAATAATAGAAGCAATGACACAAAAAAACCATGTACCTAATCAAGTAACCGACATGAACTAAGCTAAAGTAGATTTTTTCTAATAACAGTTTTTTAATATTTTGTCCCTTCTAAGTATTTTTATTGGTCTTCATCCACGTTATTTGATGATATTGGCTAAATAATTTAAATTGGAAGGTGTATCGATGCAATTTTTTATACATATTTTGGCTAACTAGATAGATAATAAAACCGCAACAGTAAAAAACACAGAGATAGCCGCCTCCGCCGCCGCTGCTTTATCTGTGACACTCGGCGGTTTACATCTTAATTTAATGCTCACTGCATGATCAGTGCTGTCAGATGTGTGAGATTTTCACATGGCACAATGATAAAATTTCATGGTATTTTTTAAAAATCATGGTAGTTTTGGTACTTACGTTATTGTGTGTATTTGATAAACTCAAAAAGGCAATAATTTTTTTTTATAAGTTAAGTATTTAACGCAAATTAAACTTTATTCATTAAAAATTGTTGTTTGTACAGTACTACAAAATTTCATTTAGCTTTTCTCATTTAATAGGACATCTGACCGATAGCCAAGTGGGTTAAGGCGTGGGGTGGCAATCGCGATTAATAACACGGGTATCAAGCCACCGAGTTTAAATCCTGGCTTCGGCACTGGCACTGCTGGAGGAAACGGTTGTATGTCCTCGTGTTTTCAATGTGTAACCCCTTTCCGCACAAAACTTTTACTATTAATTTAATAAGAATGGTATAAAAAGGTTAAACATTCTAAATAATGGTATAATTTATTACTTAAAAAAAGTACAGGTATGCAACAGAAAATAATTGTATAAATGCTTTTAAAATCATACAACTAGCAATATTGCAAGTAGTTATACACGAATATCGGAGCATATGTAAATGTCTGAATCAAGCCTACCTCATCATTCCATAAGGGCAGCAGGCCTTTAAACTTTTTATGCCAATTAGGGAGATGTACAGCTGGCAAAGCATACAATAGAGTTGAACTTTCACTTCTGTTCTGGAATACTTTGCCTATCTCAATATTCCAGAAGTTCTCAACCAATCTTATTAACAATTAATTAATTTTTTAAACCTTTTTTCTCCAAGACTATGGAATTTAGACCCTATGTTATATAAAACTTTTTTGTTTGTTTGGTCATTCCCATTACCAATTTTTTTTTAATGACCTGAAATTAATGGCACCCTGTATAAAGTTTATGATGGAGAGCCTAAAAAGAGCAGCCTTATTTTGTTGATGAACAGAAAATCGCCTGAGCTGAATGGTTAATTTGTTACTTGTAGGTCGCCAGTACAGTGAATATGACTTGGGTGCAGCCCAGAGTCCTGGACAGGACCCAGATCTCCAGCATGGTGGAGAGGCTCAATGAATGGTGCAAGCACGTTAGTACGATGGAAAATTTGTTAGAAGATAAAGCTACTGAAATATTGACATTGTAGTAGGTACTAATCATTATTATTTAAATTATCTTGTCCTGAATAATATTATTTTTTAAAAGTTATTTACAATAAAACCCATTACAAAAATGAAAGTAGCGTATATTAGATGTACCTTTACCCTTTCCAGTATTAATTCCAAGTAACAATTTAAATGCTGTATAGCCTCGCTCTCGTTTTACGAGGGATGTTTGCAGATTAATTAGTTTTAAATTAGGTTTATTTGAAAACAAGTGTATTTCTAGAGTACAAGAATTTATTGAATATCCTTTTAGTATATCTTGAAACTTGACCATAAAACCTTTTGGACTTTGCCTGTAGTTTTGTAAGCGTTTTTTTATTAGTGTTAAAAGGAGCTAACAAAACAGTTTGGTTTTAAAGAAGCCTTCAAATATAAATTTGATCAATTCAAGCAACTATAAAACTATGAAGCACTCAAATGGTTCTCAACTGCTTTATAATATACCGGGTGCTAGAAAAGTATGGGAACGGTGGAAAATCTCGAACAGTTTGCATCAAATCGAAAAATAAAAAAATACGTCAAAAATTTTTCAAAAAACTCTACTGGGTGGGGCGAGGGACAACTTTAAAATTTCAAATGGGAACCTCTATTTTTTGACTGCGGAATCGGATTCTACAGGAAAAAATACGTAAATTTTATTCCGCACATTTTTTTCGATTCTTGTGTCGCTGTAATCGCAAAAAATGAAAACAAAACATTACTGTTTCAAGAGTAGCGTCTTGTGCCCATAAAAGAACGTCCAATTCAAAAACTAAATGAAATCTATCTAATGACATTAGATTCGACTCTCCCACCCCTAACCCGGTGGGTGGGGCGGGGCAACTATGAAATTTCTAATAAAAATCTCCATATTTTATAGCTAATTCGGATTTAACGGCCAAAAATACGTGAATTTTATATCGGGCATTTTTTCGATTCTCGCAGTGTCGCTGCAATCGCAAAAAATTGATGGGAAACATGAAAGTTTTGAATGCATACTTAAAAAAATACGAAAAGTAAAACTGCTAATCTCAGAGTGAATGATTTCCCGAGCTGTTTTGAGAACAGTGATTTTACACGGTCGTGCGGAAATTACAACAACTATTAACATTCTGTAAATTTATTAGCAGCTAGTAATTTTCAATTTACATTTTTTACAGGACAATAAGAAACTCGATTTAAAAAAAAAACTAACAGTGGTTTTACCTCTTAATTCAGCCACTTCAGACAAGTTCTTGATCCCAGCCAGTGAAGGCAAGGTGAGGATTTTGGCCAGTTGAGGCAATTAGTTTATAGCTTAACTGCTACACTAGCAGGTTTTAATTTCAGGATTATAGCAGGTGTTCAAAATGGTGCCCATTGACTTCTTGGCATTGTCCGAGACGAACGTAAACATTTTCAATAGCACTTCTTATCATTTGAGGTGGTATTTCTGCAAAAATGTTTATTATGCGTTGCCTCAGCTCTTTCAAATCACGAGGTTCAGTGAAATAAACCTTACCCTTCACGTAGCCCCAAACAAAATAATCAAGTGGCGCGAGGTCGGGAGATCTTGTTGGCCATTCAATAGTTCCTCTTCGACCTATCCATCGATTCTCGAAACTACCATTCAAATACTTCCTAACAATATCCCGAGAGTGTGGAGGAGCCCCATCTTGCTGGAACCAAACATTATCGAACTCATCACCAGCAATCTCTTGTATTGCGGGAACTATTTGATTTGTCAACATTTCCAGGTCCATTCAAATTTCCATCTATGAAAAACGGTCCTATGATTCGATCCCTGAAAACTCCTGCCCAAACATTTCATTTTTGTGGATACTGCGTGTGCGTTTCAAGCATCCAGTGAGGGTTTTCGTCAATCCAATATCTGAAATTATGGCGATTAACTTTTCTACTGAGTTCGAAATTTGCTTCATCTGAGAAGACAAGTAGAGATGACAAAAAAATTTGGGTTTTGGTTACTCCTTTCCATCATTAATTCACTAAATTCAAGTTGCCGATTAAAATCATCTTCATTTAACTCTTGGTGAAGGTGAATTTTTTAAGGATGAAATTTCAAGTTTCAAATTCTTTTGAACTGAAAATGCATTCATATCAAGCTGTTGACTGGCTTTTCTGATTGATAACCTTCGATTTTCAACAAATGCCTGGGCCACTTCCATTTGTCGAGCTTCCGATGTTTCAGATTTTGGTCTTCCAGATTTTGGGCGATTTTTATTTGTCCTTGTGTCTAGGAATTGTTTGATGGTACAGGACACAGTAGATTTAGAAATTCCCACTTGATCTACACGGAAAGTTTCGTTGAATAAAATCACAACTTCATCATAGGACTTTTCTTTATCGCCCCACCCTCGCATCATTAAAAGAGAAACTCTCTCTTCCTCTGTTAAATTAGCCATTATGCAAAAAAAACCCAGAACTAATGAAAAATGAAATAACTTTTTCCGTACAAAAGTGCGCTCCTGCCTCTACAAAAGTTGGAAGGAACTGAACGTTCTCGTAGAAATTTCACAAAACAAATACTGTTATTAAGAACACTTAAAAAAAAACATTCATAAAAACCAAGATATCACAGATATTGTTTTTTAAACTGAATGTTTTTTTGTCAACACGAGTAGTTAGAGTTTGTAAATATTTACAAACTTATATGGACGCTTAAGGTTTATTTCAATTTTGTGCGATTGCAGCGACACCTTGCGAGAATCGAAAAAAATGCCCGATATAAAATTTACGTATTTTTGCCGTAGAATCCGATTCCGCAATAAAAAATAGGGGTTTCCATTTGAAATTTTAAAGTTGCCCCTCGCCTCACCCACAGGGTGGTGGGTGGGGAGGTCATTTTGGTATCAGTAGATAGTTTTTTGAAAAATTTTTGACACGTATTTCTTTATTTTTCGATTTGATGTAAACTGTTCGAGATTTTCCACCATTCCCATACTTTTCTAACACCCGGTATACATATAGATCTCCTGTATCCTCTTTTAAAACTTTCTCCTGCTAAGAAAGCTGTCTCTTGTCAAAATATGCAATAAAACAATGGCTCGTTTATTAAATACGCCATAAATCTTATTAGCTTTTAATATACATGGATGAGGCTATGTACACAGACTGTCTAATGACCGGTTTATCAATATAGGGTTAACACTTAAATATAGGACAAATGTCAAACGAAACAATGGGTATCGTTTTGTTTGACATTTATCCTTTGGTTACGAGTTAACCTTGCATTGATAAACCAGCTCTAAGTTAACGCCAACAAGCAAAAATGGAAAAAAAATTAAAAACAATGGCAATTTTAAAAGAAAAATTTAATTATTTAAAACTTCTTAATGATATTCCAATCAATCAATCGCTAGCAGATAGGTTAGAAGTGGAAAACATTTGAATAATCATAAACTAAGCAGTCTTATAAAGGTTCCGACTTCAAACAGTTTAGTTTTGACCAATATTATAAGACTTTACCATGCGACATTTAGTTTTGAATAAAAATAATTATAATCGTTTGATGAAGGACACGAAAAAAATTTATTATCAAAATAAAATAGTAAATTCAGAGAACCCTTTACAGGTCGCCTGGCGGGTTACAGCCGATTTGTCAAACAGAGATAAAAAAATTTCCAATATTGTCATAAATAATGAAGGTACTATATATGATCAGCCTCAAATAGTAGCGTCGCTTTTAACGAATTTTTTATATAGGTACCACATTATTATTATTAGCCGTTACTCGAGTCCGAGTATAAAAATGTTACAGTCGATAAATTGTGTACAATAAAAAACAAGTAAAAGGTGTAGTCTATTGTAATTCCCATTCATCTACGGCGCCCACGACTATGGCTATAGAGGCCAATTCGGGAGAGCACATGTCGACCGCAGCCAGGACAAACATAGACCTGGTTAGGTCTTGGATTCGGCCTTCTTGCAGCAGCATTTCCTTGATAGCTGGCCACAACCCCTCGCCATTCGGTCCTGTCCGTTGCAAGTTGTTCCCATTGCTCGTCTGCACTACCGCAGGATTTTAGACTTTCATGGAGAGCGTCTTTGAACCTCTTTCGTTGACCGCCATGCCTTCTTCTACCGCTTAGCAATTCACCATAAAGTGTACATTTAGGAAGGCGGTTATCATGCATACGATGAACGTGACCTGCCCATCTTAGGCGTGCTCTTGAAATAAGCACCTCAATTGGAAGGCTGTTTGCTCTCCTGAGTACGTACAACTATAAAGCAAATACCACAATTAAACTGCGATGCTCATATACACGGTATAGTTCGGCAAACACATTCGCTATTTTTAAAACCATTCACCGAAATAAAATTGCAAAACGTTTAAAAGTTTAAAGCTAAAAAATCGTCTGATCCTGATGATATTCCCTGTTTCATAATTAAGAAAGTTATTTATTGTAAAGAAATAAGTTATTGCCTTATATCTCAAAGAGAAACAACAATACAGCTACAGACACGTGTTTCGGAGTTATTGCTCCTCATCAGCGTAGCGTAGCTTAGCGAATATATCTTATAATTGAGCAAAACCAACAAAGGTTTGAGGCCCTAAATGTGACACATGAAGTATGAAAGTAGAAATGGAGTACTGTGCACTGTAATTTCCTACCTTGTGTAAAAACAAGAGAGAAAAGAGTTTCTTGTGGTCGAGTAAGCTACAAAAGCCGAATTTATTTAGCAACTGACCATGGTCAAACCCTATCACGGCATATGCATTATCCAATTTGTATGATGGAAATTTTAAATAGCGAAGTTGAATATTCTCGAGACTATTACAATATTTACTAGTCGGGATTCCAAATAAGTGAAGCATTTTCTAGCCCGGATTTAATAAATGCAGTATATAACAGATTCAACAAATCAATGTCATTAAAATTCCTTGAATTTTTAATCACAAAACCCAAGTTTTTATATGCAGATAGAACAATATTTTCTATGTTTGTTAAAATTTAGTTTAGAGTCAAAAAGAACACCCAGATCCTTGAATTTATCTGATCTGTTCAGAACGGTACCGGCTAGTTCATAATCGAATATTAATGGCTGCTTTTTTCTGCTGAAAGACACGACGTTACATTTGGTGATGTTTAAACGCAGATTATTACGAAGCATGCAATCCTCGACGGTATCAGCAATACAGTACAATTTCATGTCATCGGCATAAAGCAGACAGTTGACATCGACACATGTAACTATAGCGTTAATAAGCAAAATAAATAATAAAGGTCTCAGTATTGAGCCTTGGGGCACTCCAGATGTAGCCAGGAATTTCTCAGACTTAAAACCATGGTACTGTACATATTGATTCCTGCCAGTTAAAAAAGTGGAAAGTAGGGAGGTTAACAAATTCGAGGAACCAAATTCTTTAAGCTTAAGAAGGGTACCATGTTCAAGCCTGCCAAAGGCTTTGGAAAAATAGGTATATATAGTATCAACTTGTTTGCCTGCATCAATAGCCTCAGATATTTATTCCACTATTTTTTTTTGTAAAAACTTTACTTTAATACATACAAATTATATTGCCAGAGTTTTGTAATGTTAATAATGAAAAATTTTCATAACAAACCAGTATTTTTATAAAATTCAAAAATTACTGAGGGTGAGGCTGAAAATTTAGAGCTACTTTCATACATTTCAACAGTAAACTGTTTGTCGTTTGAAACTTTTGGGAGTACCAACATTATTTAACTGCTTCTGCATTGAGACCATTATATAAAATAATTTCATTAACCTGAAATTATGTTTCATAGTATTAAGTCTTCTCTGTTTACTATAAAACATTTGTGTTTTACTACAGGCAACAATAAACTGAAATGTCATAAATATTCTAAAATAAAAGTTTCAACGATCATTATTCAAGGCAAATTTAGCTTTCCATGGCACCATGAAAGTCTCAATAAATACTTTCATCCAAGACCAAATGCTTCTTACAGTCCTTTACGCTTTCACAGCGATAACTTGGTAAGTTCTTCATGAACAGGGAAATAGCTTTAAGCATTTACCTTTCACAACCTCCTAAAGATTGTTATTCTTTGGGCCCCTTTTGACTTTTATCAGACTCATATGACTACTGTCACCGAAATATAGATTTATCAGTAGTATAAACAGTTCTTATGAAAGTGCTGTAGGTTATTAAAAAACTTAAATTGTTATTGGGGATGAGCCTGTGGTCCTCTTCGTGTTTTTGTCTTCTTAGTTAATTTTAAATGAATCTATTTGTTTATGACTTTTTCATTGAACCTTATTGGCTTGAAATAAAAGACCCATTTTAGATATAAACTTTTTATTAATTCAGTTACATAAAATTTCACTCCAACAGAAACCAGTTAAAAAAAAAATTATAAAAAAGAACAGTTAAAGCGAGTGAAATGTATATCATAGTATAATATGTCAACATATAAATATCTAAAAGCATTTTTAACAACATAGCCATACTTATTGCTCAAAAAAATATTCTCCATGGCTAAAGATATAATTTGGCACTATTGCATTCGTTTGTTCGTTACATGTCCCTAGTTTAAGCTTATAAAAATAACTATATGTATATCTGGGCAAGGCATTTCTACATCACTTAGTGTAAATTACTCTATCTAATAGACTTCGTGCGAGGGTTATCAGGGACGTTTCTAGTTATAAAATTATCTTAAAAAATATATATAGAATTATTAATACAGGTAATTAGCCTACAGAGGATTGTCTGGGCGTGTTAACATTAATATTACACAGTCTTGCGGTGCCTAGACTTTAAGAAGAAAGGAAACATGGATTTGCTGATTTTTATCTAATTTCAACAAAAAGCATTTAAACATTTTTTTAAGTATGCCAATGATAACGGTTAGATAAAAGGCCAGCCTCTCTGCAACCAACAATGGTTTTTGTAAACGTGAGGAGAAGTCAATGGGCTCAATTATCGGTGACGTCACATCATATGCAACAAAACATACATATATTGATCGCGTCGAATAGCATTGGAATTTGAGCCTTATTACTTTGTTCATAAAGATTATATGGTGTGTGTATTAGAGGAAGCATGTTACAATGGATCCCGTCTTATATCTCAAATAGAAAACGGTTAAATATGCAAATGTTAAATCTGAAATTAGAGATATTAGGATGGGAGTGCCCCAAGGCTCCATATTGGGACCTCTGTTATTTATGATATATGTAAATGACCTACCATATATATATAAGGGCAAAATCAACATTGCTAACGACACCACTGTAACTATAGCAGGCCTCACATCAGAAGAATTCTCAATTAATTTAAATTGTGTTCGTGATGAAATAGAGGCATAGTGTCAAAAAAATAATCTAATTCTAAATAACAAAAAAACAATATCGTTAAATTTCCATAAGAAAACCGTTACCATCAAGTTTTCAAAGACTATACAATATTGAACTATCAGTCTACAAAATTCTTAGGAACACACCTAGATAATAAATTAGATAATAAATTAACTTTTGCAATTTCTTCGAAAAATCACATTTCGGCTAGACCAAAATAAGGAAATCAAGATTACTCATAACAACAGTGCTCTCTATCAGATAAGAAATATATTGGCTTTACCTCACCATTTTTTGAAACTAGACTGGCCTTTGAACTAATTTATAAAAAGCAAATACTGGGCACATCGTTTTTACAGCATCCATAGTATTGCCCTTACTCTATCAACATTTAAACACTCTTGGTACGTTCTTTTAATAAATTTTTAGGGATAACCCAGACTTTTTTAGTAAAATTAAGAAATAAATAACAATTACATGAACACAAACAAGGCTTGTCGAAAGATTCGTCTAGGCGTAGGCGTACCAAGGTTGCTTTCTAACCCATCTCAGTTTTCCGTGCGTTTGAGCGTGAATCTTAACGCTTGCGCTCTCTGCGGCTCTCACCGTCTCCTTGACGCTCTGCATGAGGTTCTGGGCGTTGCCTTCGAGCATTTCGGTCGCTTCCCTGTCCTCTTCGGACCCTGCGAATTTAACATCACTCATATACACAAATTTACCTATACACACTGATGAAAACATTACCTTTGACGGGCCTTCCTTTAACTAAGTAAGCAATGAAAGCAATTATACAGCGTGAATGAGGGATGAAATATTGGGGTTCTCTCCGTACTTACCTTGCGATCCTAACATGGTGGCCTTGACGGTGCTAAGAATCTTCAGTTGCGTAGCAATAGTTGGGATTCGTTCACACACTTGCAACAAGTTGGTTCTGATTCTTTTGTCGGTACATTCCCTGGCGAGTTGTTTGGCGATGCGAGTCACATCCGCGCTGGCGTCAGCGATAGCCTTGGCCGTAGCTATAAGCTCCCGCTTGGATCCTGCAACAGTGAATCGTACAATTGGGGAACTATTCGGGAAAAGTCCACTAACCTTTATCGTCGTTGTGTACGAGTTCTGACAGTCTGGCCATAAGCTTGGCCATTCGTTGCGCAGCTGCGATCAATTCGTTGTCCTTTGCCGACCACTGTCGCACTTCCCTGTGCAAATTATGAGCGGCAACCTAAGAAAAACGCAAATTAGATCTTTGAGGTTCTACAAGGATCAGCCTTGGGACCCATTTTATTTCATACATTATTTGAGTGTATTGAGACGTACCATGATAGGCTGACTGGGCAGGGGTGCGGTCTTGAAAACTTCATCCTCATCGTCAGTTTCTGGAGGTGGTGGCCTCATTGGTGGTCCGTCGTGGGGTAAGGGAGGGCGGGGAGGTGCTTGTTCTAAATTTTCAGGAAATACATTAGACGAGTGAAGTTAAAAACGATATACAATGCCATTCTGAGTCAAAAGCTACATTCACATAAACAAATACAAACAATTACCATCTTCAATAATATACTCAGGAATAAAACAGTAACGTCCTGTATGCATGTAACAAAATCCAATAGGAATTATTAGTAAAAAGCTAGTCGGTCAGTTTAGTGCTAGGTGCTATTCTGCTTTTTAAAACTATGCTATAAAGCCTTTTACAATCTACTACAGTGGAAAGTACGGTAGAAGAGTCCCAAGTTCAGCCGAATTAAGCGCAAGATGTCTGAAGCAGGTGTACCATCTTACCAAATGCACATAAATAGATATATACAAACATAATGCCTACATGCCTCATCCAGTATAGCTGTGTAGGTTTTAAAAAAGGTTAATATATTATGGGATGACCACTGTGATCGAATTTTCAGCTATAAAGTTTGGTTTGATAACTTTTTTTTTGCCAATTTTCTCAACAGGAACATTAACCATTTCCAAAACCTCAGGGACACACGCCGTGTTTCTTTCAACAAATTTCGAATAGAGATCGAAATTTGGACACCTGTCAAATGTTAAAAGAAACACAGTGTGTCACCCGTAGCACACATGCCTTGAATCAAGAAGAAATTACCTGTTTCATAAGAATTAGGAGCTAGTTCTTGGCAAAGTAAGTCGGAATTGTCGCCTAGAAGACGGCAAGTGAAAAATTAGTCCCAAACCGAAAAGTACATAGCAGCCACTGTCAATTCATGGAATCTTGTGTGAATAAAGTGATGGTGGTCAGTTTTATTCTGTCAGAACCTTCAGATTTACTTGGCCTGAAATGCTGCACGTTTTAGGGTATACTTGTACCCCATTAAAAAAACTAGGTGATTGTGCTCCCAGTTTATTAGGCGCAACGTTTGGGATAAAATTAGAATGGGGTACAAATGTGCCTCCATTGAAAAATAAAGTTATTGTATTCTCAGTTTATCCGACGTTTTGGAACAAAATTAAAGTGGGGTACAAATTTACCCCAATTGAAAAATAAAGTTATCATGTTCTATTAGATATTAGTTTTGGGGACCAAGTTAAAGTGGGGTACAAATGTACCCCCAGTCAATATTCATTTATTTGATGGTTTATTTAACCTTGTCATTTATGATGCATAAATTGAAGTTGCAGACCTTAAAATTTGGTGGGGTACGTTTCGACCCCTCCTTGAAATTTTTAATTTACTTGCATTTTTGGTGGTAATTCTGACTATAAGTACTTTTTGAAATATTAAGAATTTAGATATAGAATTGACAGTGGACAGGCCATCATAAACAAGGTATATCAAGCAATAAAGTGATGACAGAAATAAAAGTGCACAGTATGCCTTAACCAATGATGATTAAAAGGAAAAAGTAGACCAAATAAATAAATTAATAATGAAATGGTAAGCTAGAAGATATTAATATGTATACCTCTGGCCCATTTAGGCAAGGGGCTAACACGCCCCTGTTGATGATGAGTGGGACTTAGCGTCCCGTATTCCCTGCCAGGCGTCGGTGTATTTCTCAGCGATTCACCAACTACAAGATTAGCATTACTAAGGCGTTAGAACTACACAGCAGAAAACATGTTATGTACAGTTTTACTTACAGTCGAGGCCTTGTGAGGGGCAAAAACACAAAAAAAGTGATCCGTGCCTATTCCCATCGTATTTAATTTCTATGAAAATAAATTGAATGGCTTAAATATTAAAAGCAGTTTTGTACAAGTTTTAAGATTGAGATTATCGTAGAGATTATCGTATACTAATTGCCTTTGTTCTAACAAGTCTTTCACCGGTGATGAATTTAAACGTTTTATTTGGCATGGAGCATTTTTTACAACTAACGTTTATTAATTTTAAAACAGCAAAACCAAATCGTTACTTTTTTACTAAAAACAGCCCCTCACAGCCTCTGTGTTATAATATTTTTCTAAAAGCCCCAAAAATGTACCTTTATCAACAAAGTAATTGCTTGGCGTCGTTTCTGAAAAAGATATTAAAGTTTTTATTAGTTCCCAAAAAAAAAAAAAAATCAGTGTTAAATACAGTCCTTTTACAAATATATGTACAGAAGTCATGTTCAGCCTACGGAAGTTACAGAAAACCAACTGAAAGGAAACTTACCCAAGTTCAATGTGTTAATATCTGGTAAGGGAGGAAGCTCCGGATTCACTTGTACCGCTTGTCGGACTTGCCCGACGGCATTCAATAACTTAAAAGAACCAACATTAGCAAAATCACTGTAAAATATAACGACGAATGTTTTTACTTACTGCTTTATTCGAATCTCTCCATCTAGAAACCGCCGCATGGTCAGATGGATTAACTGCAACAGCTTTGGCATCCTGCACCATAGGAGGTACGCCTAGATGACAATATTAACGAATTTTTAACTATTTCCCAAAATAGGGGAGAGTGGGGCAAATTCATCATATAGTGTGTTGCCCCACTCGCTCCTACTGGTTTAATATAAAGCTTCAAAATAAAAAAAGTACATGTGAATAAGCAAAATGTCTATAATCTTACTGTTCTGTAACGAATCTGAGGCTCTGTTAACGTCATCGATAAAGTTGGGGTCCTCGGAATTGTCGCTTTCTTGTTTGGCCACCAAAAGGACCCTGTTGGCCAGCCTGGCAATCGCAGAGGTGTTGTCCACCATTTTCTGAGGCTGCTTATTCTTTATGGCTTCTTCGCACAGGAAGGTGTGTTTCTTCATTTGTTCCTCTGAAAAGTGAAAAAATTAGCGAGTCAAGCAAGGCGTGTGATCATAAACGTTACCAGAGGCCTTGACAAAGTCGGCAGAATCCGTGGCCTCGTCACAGAGATTCCTAACGGTGGTTAAAGTGTCGGCATATTGCCGGCGCAGATTTTCAAAATGCTCGTCGGCAGCTTTGGATGATGGATAGTTCAACCGGATGCTACCGGCGGAGATTAGCTGGGGAGTTAAGCTTTCAACTTGGTTTGCCGCGCTTTGAAGGGCCTCGGCTAATTTTTTGTTGCCAGTGCTGCCACCTGAAATAAAAAATCATTCTGGTATCCTTGTTTCTATCAATTTTAAAGAGACGTACCAGCTGCTACCATTTTAGCGGTTTTGACAGCCCGATTTGAAAACTGTTGCAATTGGGCTGCCTTATCAGCGAAATTCTGATCCCTGTTGGGAGCTCCCTCGGGAGCCAGGACGGCCTCAGTGAACTGTTTCAAAGGTGTGACGATGTCGATGAAATCCTCTACTACTCTATTGACTACGGCCTGGTTGATTTTCTCCTTCAGCTCATGCAACTTTTGCGAGAGTCGCCTCGCGATTTCCTGAGCTTGGGGGGAGTTGCCTTTGCCCTGGGCGCAAAGGTCTGATAATTGGCGGGACAGGGAGTCGACCTCGTCGCAAAGTTGAAGAATTTCCGCCTTCTGAATGCCCGGAAGCCCGTCTGCTACCTGAAAAATGTTGTTATTGGCTGGGTTTACATCTAATTTTTTCTAAATTTACCTTCCGTCCTTCATCAACGATGGCATTGATTGCTCTCCGACCTAGGCCTTTATCATCCTGCCCTGGGTTGGACAACCATTTCCTCGCCTGTTCTAACCTAGATAGGAAGTTTACAGTTTAATGATAGGGAAAAGTGCTTTCAATGTGTCTTTTTACCTTCCTTGGACGGTGTGTGCAGTTTGCTGAAGCCCAGCTTTATCCACAGCAAGAACCGCGTTCATGACGGCTTGTTGAAGTTCACCGAGCTTGTCCCTAATACCCTTGGCTAAAGATTCGGCTTGAGGAGTGGACCCCTTGTAATCCTGACGGAGTTCGCACAGAGCATCCGTCATTGTGGTGAGATCGGAGCAGAGCTTATTAATGGTGTTGGCATCTTGAGGAAGACATCTGAAATGACAAAATTGTAACTTCGATTGTTAAAAGATAGCAAAGGATTTTGCAAATCTGGGGCAGAAAATAGACCGAATAAGGAAATCCTTTCCAGCCAACCAATACTTTCTTACATTTAAAGGTGTATATGAATCTTTTGGGAGAAACTCTAATTCCTAGTTCTCCAACTATCTTTTAAATTTAGCAAAACAGAAGCACAGTGACATTTTTTTATGGCTGCAATAAAAAGTGGATAATTTTGAAAACCTTGAGTATGTAAACCATCATTTTGAGTTATTAACATTCACTCTTTTCATGTCTTTATTGAACTCATTCTCTAACACTTGACAACCTTCTATTTGTTCAAAAAACTACTATTTCACTCACTTTCACAGAACTATTACCTATTATTTATCTCATTATTAACCTCTTGATTTGGGATGTACTTAAATTTTAACATCGTATTTCGATATCAACATGTCAACTGTTTTAAAATACCCTGCTTATGTGTGATTTACATTTAATTTATTTGACAACTTTAGTTGGCATCTGCAAAAGTGATTAAGGAAATTACAATAACAAATCTACTCATATGCAAATGGTTGTATCAACAATCGATATTAATAGGTTTAACAGTCCTACCTTTCGGCGACTTTTTGGGCAGCTTCGATGATTTGTCTGACGGCTCTCTCTCCAATGCCTCCCCGTAAAGCACTGGCATCCTAAAAAAAAAATATTTAGTTTGTGCCTAGTAATGGAATATTTCCCACAATATTTGTAAATGAATTAATTGAATACATAAAGATAATGTGATAATTTGTGATAATTACCAAAAATTGGTTATTAAGCCCATTGTAAACAAACAGGGTGCGAAAAAAGGACTTAATGGGATCGATGAAACTTTTTACCTCTGAATTTTTGTTTAGGATTTCCATTACACCTGTAAAGTCTTTTTAACGCTATGTAAATTAATGTTAAATATCAAAAATATGTCCTATTTTACTGAATACAACTCGCGCATCTTTTTGGAGAAAATTTTGGAAACTTAATTTTAATTAGGATTACAATGGATATTTAACGCACTACTTGACCTTGGTAACGCACCCTTAAAGAGAAAGCTATACTTACGAACAACCAATCATTGGCAGTGTTCATCTTATTGGCGATGGCATTCTGCAATTTCTTAAGGACCGTCAGGTTGTCCAGATCTGACTGCTCCTCGTCGTAGCTTGTCAACTGCAGAACCCTGATAATCTCGTTGATCTCCTCAGACATCCGCTGCGCCAAGTAATTTCTGTTTTCCGCAGCCTCGTCCACGCCTTTCCCGCCTTGCGCGGCGATGTGAATGTAGATTTTCATGGAACATATCAAAATCGGGGCCAATGTTTTCACCTGTTCCAAACACCTCACCAGAATTTCCGAATGGACCTGAAAGAGAAACACCATTTACGATGCTGCAGCAGAAATTACTTGGCAAAAATTACCTGATGTGTGAGTTCTTTTTCTCTGGCGCTGACTTCCCTAGACACTTTACTGAGGCAAGGGCTGAGGTCTCTTAAAAATTGTACTAGTTCATCCAAAGTTTCAATTACCTCCGCGACGGCTAGGTAGTCGAGCACTCTGTGGCACTCCCTGATGATTTTCCTCACTTCGGATTCATCGAAACACAACAACAATGCAGAAGTGGCCTAAAAACCATTAAATTTAATACCATGTAGTTCTACACACCCCGTAAAAGTCACCACTTTTATTTATTGGGGCAAATGCAAATTGAAAAAAAATAACCTGTAATATTCCTCCGCTGCCTTCGATCAACCTTTTCCTAGCAGGGGACGAGAATGGATCATCCTTAAGCATTTGGCTAGCCTCCTCCAGCAGTTTGGACGACCTCTCGACCCTGACAAGGGCTGCGGGCATATCTTGGCGCAGGATCGGATCATCAGAGCTGTTGATTGTGTCTCTGCCCACCTAAAGACGTACCTCGATTTAAAAACCAAATATCAAATTGCGGGATAACGTTACCTTAACCAAGTTTGACACGGCATTACTGACCGATCGTACCGGGAGTTGCAGATCGGGCATAGGGATGCCCTCTTCCGCCTCCTCATGGAGAATCACCAATTTAGACACCTAAAAAGTAGAAATGATCAAAAGGCCTCTATCGTAGCTTTTACGCATACCAAAACAACTGAACGCCACACTCAAATACTCTAATAATCAATGCCCATTTCGCCAACTATGTTTGCATAAAATGTTACTGTGGAAAAAGATACAGGGTATCAAAGGTCAAATTATTTTTGCAATAACTCAACAGCCTCTTGACTGATCTTCGCCACATTTACTAGAGGAACTTTTTTACTTACTTAATGACATTATAAACTTTCCCCCCATGCAAAAACCCCATTGCTGCAACTTAGAGTAAATGTTCGATATGGTCTCCACTTACTTCTATGCCTTTTTTAGTTCTATTCATAAAAGATTTCCTTACATTGAAAAATACATTTTCCTGTCCTCTTATAAAATTCGAGGCATTTTGTATATTGTCCCACAGTTTTTCTCTTGAGTTGATAGTATTTGCATAGGCTAAGGACTTCATATGTCATCACACATAATAATCCAAAGGATTATAATCAGGACTTCTTGGTGGCCAAGCAAACTCACTTCCTCGATCAATCCATCTGCGTGGGAAAGTCTCGTCAAGATAATTCCCGACTTCAATGGAGAAATGAGGGGGAGCTCCATCTTGCATGAACCACATTATGTTCCGTATGTCTAACATGAAAGCATGTAATATATCACCAAGAGTATTTTGAAGAAAAAACAAATAAGACTGTCCATTTAAATTTGGAGGAAGGACAAATGGTCCCAATAATTGATTGCCAATGATATGGCCTATTATTAATGATCCACCCTGTATATATATATATATATATATATATAAATTTTTATTGATTGTTAACTACTTTTAACATTTTTACAAAATACTTTATGTAACCAGAGTACGCTGTTGTCAAAAATGACCTACTAACAGGTGGTGGTGGTTGTGTGCATGTTAAAGAACACGGTAAAACCCTCAGTATACTTTTCGACGTTGTAACAAAATCCGACATAGGAAATATTTCGTATGAAAAGCGTGCTTCACGTAAAAATATCGTGGAAGAGGTTTTTAATATTCTTAATCATATTTTCGCTCTACGGAGCGATTTTTATGCAAACATTTCCATAACTCCTCAAGGAGCGTCATTTTAGAAGGTGTAGTAAATGTCGCTGCACAGGGACGTAATGTCGCCCCGACCACCTAAATTTAGAAACTATAACAAAATTTGACTTCAATTTCGGAAATTTCAGAATTAAAAACCCTTTTACGAATCCACGTTGTTAAGCACTGCAACTCATACAAGGTATTAAATATGAGAACAAGTTAATCCAGCTTCTATCCAAAGTATATCGTGAGTTTTAGCGAAAATAGCCCTTAGCGACATGGGACCCCCATCACTTCCTAGCAATCGGTTTTGACGGGAAACTGATGAGTTTTAACGGGATTTGCCCTAAACCGGTTCCTCAGTGATTCGGTGTCAGAAAAGTATAGTTGCCATGTACTCATATGTGCATGGGACCGCCTTGCCTGAATGTATAAAATTGTAATTGCGGAATACAATTCGAAGTAGTAGCACTTCAAGCATTTTCAAGCTCTGAGGAGCGACCAAAATTGATCTTGAAATACAAATACATGTATAAGACAGGCAAGCAAAAGCCCACCAAATTTCAGAAACATTGAACTTTTCTTGAATCTTTTTGTTAGCTCACAAAACTGCATTTTGGATGGTAGTTGGTACATTATGAATCGTCCCGTTCCTCACCATGTGTTGCACACGGGCCAGACTAATGTTTGTTAAACATATTTCTTAAAAGCTGTTGTAAAAACATAAAATTTTTTTGAAGATTCAATATATATTTTTGAACTTTATATTGTCTTTTAATTGTTTTCTAACAAAATTCCCTATCAGGTATAATTTTAAGAAAGTGTGGTACATCCAGTGTTAGGTTTATAGTGTTACGACGTCCAATAGATACCATTAGAGCAGCAGTTAAGCAAAAACGAACAGTAAGTATAAATTTTCATATTATTCTCCGTCTGAAACCGTCATCTTGAACCCTAATTTTTGTGAACGTTAACATTCACTTTTGACATATCTTAAAAGTCCTTCAGACTCCAAAGGATGAATCGTTCACATGCACACTGCACACACAATTTATGCACAACAGAACGGAAAAAACGTGTCTAAAATTCAACTTTATAGAAACACGTGTTGGTGTAGACGCATTTAAGGCATGATCTTTTCATGCCTAAAATATAAACCTGTGGATATATAACGGTACACGATTTTTGACACATTTTAAATACATTTTGACCAAGGGGTGTTGGCACGATGTAACAAAATTGTGTCTAATGTTTCCAAATATAGGCTCAACATAGAAACATTTTGGGCACAAAAAACTGAAATGTTTCAATTTGGACGCGGTATCTATTTTGACACAATATTTCAAATATGTCGACACATGACCCATAAAATATTACCATTTGGACAAAGTGACCATTCTGCTTTGTGTCGGCACAGTGCAAACATACAATATATTTTGCCTTGGTCCAGGGACATTTTCCTCCTTGTGGATGCCAATATGGTTGACAAAACTGGCATTAACTAATAGTGTATTTAAGTATAACATTTTGGTGTTTGTGGAGGCTATATCAGAAACAGTACCGCATCAACGGTTCTAGCTCCCTCCAGGACCTAAAGAGTTCATAAGGTAAAAATTGGAAAACATATGTAATACATTCTTTTTTTAATATAATCCTATATTTTCAACAACGCTTGGATGCGAATTTCCCAACATTTGGAATTTGCGGAGCTAATGCCATCTTCTAGATTCTATAGCGAGAAGTACTGCATTGGCCAACATATGGATGGCATATTTGTAGACAAATATTTGGGCAATTATTTCGGTCAAAGTATGGCCCCGCATGTGGTGCCGATAAAAAAATATACCCAATTTATTTCTGTGGATATGTGATTTTAAAGAAGTCTACCTTGTACAAGGACAAGTGTTGGTTGTGGATTATGGAAATATAATACTTATCAACAAGTATTTCATTTTAATAAAAAGCTGTTTAGTAACATTTAATTTTAAACCGGTCAAGTACCTACTTTAATAATAATATCATCTGAAATATACGTTTTTCTAAATCTGTAATTGTTTGTTGAAAATTTAATATCCTTTACCCATCATTATTGGGTAGATATATGTATATAATTTCATCTTTTTAAAAAGTAAGAAAAGATATGACCGGGTATTTTACTATATGAAAATTCTGATTTTAAATTTTAACTTTGACAGCTAACAGGATATATAATAGTTATATTGGATTCATAGTATTTAAGACGTGCAATAAAATTAACTAGTATTTCCTGAAGTTTGTATAGAGTAGGTGTTGGAAATGCTATACTTTCCAAATCATTATCATAAAAGTGGGCATAAAATATTCATTAAAGCATTCTTTTGTAAACAAGACGGTTCATAACCTTATTTGGGCAGCCAAAGTTTCGTAAACAGCTGATTTTAAGACATTTTTCCCAATCAGTTCACAATCCATAAAATTGTTTGCGCTCGCCGGAGTTAAAAATAACAATTTGATGAAGTTAATTGTTCCAAATGTCAAAACAATTGAGGGATTGCATGGCACGGCACACTTTTGTGCCAGGGGCAACGCCTACTTTCTGAAATTTACTAATTTCAACAGGAAAGACAGGAAATGGTTTGCTAATCTGTCGGGGCAGCTACTGATAACAAATTTCTTGAGTGATAAGGGAAAACTTTGTCGATGCGGCGCTACACGTTAAGAAATTTGAAACGATGAAATAGAGATATCTATATGGGAACAAAATAAATAAAAAAGTATAAAAATAAAAAATATTGAGTAATAAGTTAGAAATATTAATAAACAAATCAAATTACCTGTTGTGCAACGGGATCCAAAATAGATTCGATTGTTTTTGTATGAAATACGGGCATTTTTGCGATTTTTTAAAATAACACCAAAAACTAAAACTTTATAAAATATTAACAATACTATTTAATAGGCACAGGTTTTTAAAACAGATTTGATATTCAAACTAAAACCTCTCGTACTTTTATGGAGACATTTACATGATCGAGATAATAAACACAAGAAAAATGAGAAATGAAGTTAAAAATAGATCTTAACCTACCTTAGTACAGGGCCATCTTTTATTTACCTAACAAACTACACTTCCAGCGGTTAATTCAAAGCTCCAAATGAATATGTACTTCGACTTTTTGCGCCAAAACTGGAAAATTTCCAACACATGGTATCAGAAATGCGAAAAGGATAAATGTCGTTTTAATTAAATATCGTTATCTACAGAATTCCAAAGCACATTATTTTTAAAAGATTATTTGGCTTATTTCCTCTTAATATTTATCATGCACACTTCCGTTATTGTCTCTGTCTGACGAGCTTAGAAGGCTCAGTAGCTATCAGAATTTGTTAATAAATTGAAATGCTTTGTTAAAAATCGAATTTTGAAAAAACATTTATCGAAATGAGGAGTGAGGTGGTTTATTATTTGTTTTTGTTTTTGAGTTTCTTGGACGACGCTTTATTTCTAACAACTAGGCCCACCCGTAAGTTTTGCGATCTATATTTTACTTAATGATAATAAGCTTATTAGTTCTGAAAAGATTAAATTTTAGAACTCTAGTTTACTGGAAAGAATTATTTCAATATCTGTTATTATATACCTACCGTCCTGTCTATTTTACGAGAGCTACACCAAATATCTGCGCTTAATATATCTATCGTAGAAGAATAAAGCTTTAGAAACAGTTATCCCATTTTTTTGTGAGCTATATTTCAGTAAAAAGAAATTTTATATCCATAGCCTACTCTGTGAGATATATTACAAAAACCTGAAAAATAGGAACAGCATAAACGCCTCTATTTCTCTATTTCAGGAGATACGAAAAAGTTAAATGGATTAAAGTTGACGGCAAATACAATAAGAATAGTAATGTTTGTCAAAAAATTCGAAAAACGTAGTTGGCTTTGACATACGCTCTTTTTTTACGATTCAATGATATGAATTGTGGTTTTCGTAAAATATTAAATATTGACACTATAAATTAATTTTCGTGACATGTTTTATATCGTTGGGAAGAGAAAAAATAAACGGAATTAATGGAGTCATGGCCTACTTTGAGATTTGTTCTTTTCATTTTTGCACAAGAGCGTATGTCAAAGCCAATTACGTTTTTCGAATTTTTTGACACACATTATTATTCTTATTGTTTTTGCCGTCAACTTAAATCCCTTTAACTTTTTCGATCTCCTCAAATAGAGGCGTTTGTGTTCTTCCTATTTTTCAGGTTTTTGTAATATATCTCACAAAGTAGGCTATGAATTTCAAATTTCTTTTTACTGAAATATAGCTCACAAAAAATAGACAGACGGTATATGAGGTAGGTACATGAATTTGTAACTTTTTTTGGGCTCATATACTTCCTGTGTGAGGGATATTTTAATGGAAGGTTTGTGCTAAATAACAGTACCTAGTTATAGTTTAATTTGAAAATTTACTTTGAGATGCGGATAATGCATATTATGATATCTTTGCAAAAATGATAGAAAGGATTATACTTATAGTACAGTAAACGAAGGAAATGGCAGGGAAAATTTTGGACACTTTATGCAAAAACATGCTTTGATCACGGGAAAAATACTTAACAAATTCCAAACATGTAGCAACATGTTCTTACATATATATGTATATTTTTAGAAAAAAATGCAAATATCTCGTAAAATAAGCATTTTAAAAGCTATTAGAATCGCATTTTCCATATGATCATGGTATTAGATTTGCAATTTTCCCTTTAGTTTTCCGGAAGAACGGAAAAACTTACATAATATGCTAATTCTCCGTTTTCCCGAATTTTTTTTAAAACATATTCTAAACAGCGTCACTGTATATAAAATGCAATTTTAAACGCTTTTTGTTCTAATACATTTTTTGATGAAACGCATAGATAGCAAGATAATCAAAGAAAACTATAAATACATGTTTTTCCGTCTTCCCGGAAAACTAAAGGGAATATCTGATACCATGGTCATATGGAAAATGCGATTTAAATGCTTTTTATTCTTGTATTTTTTTCAAAAAAATGCTTATTTTACGAGATATTTGCATTTTTTGCTAAAAATATACATATATATGTATATAAGAACATGTCACGACATGATTGAATTTTTTTTAGTATTTTTCCCGTGATCAGAGCATGTTTTTACATAAAGGCCATTTTAAGCTTGGTTTACTGTAGTATTATTATTTTCTGCAAAAGATATTTCACATACGCTTCCTCTTTTTAAATTTTGATGAAATTCCATTAACACGCGTTATACTGATGGTATCGCAGCTGGCCTTGCATTTGTATGAAGCAAATGTTTTTGGCCATAGGGAGATCCAAATTTAGTTCAAATCGGTTTTCGGTTAAATGTAGGTATTGTATAAAAGTTTTAACAATAAACACTCTTTGAAGGACTGGATAAGTTTTTCCGCTTCTTTGGTCATATCCAATTTTGGTCGTACAGAGATTAGAAGGATACAAATTGTGGTTAAGTCAATTTTCTGTTGATCTGATAGAGTAGCGTCTTTTTGGAAGATCCGCTATTGTTTAATAAATTGAAAAAACGCGCTCAAAAAGTAGCATCCATTCAAACGGGTGAAAAATTGCCAAGTTTCGAATATCTTAAAACATAATATTTTTAGTCGCAAACTCCTCTATAAAATCCTTATTTTACTATAAGGAACGTAACCAGACTACAACCAACAGCTATTCTCCGGGCTATGTGCCCCGCCGAGCGCTGAATTACAAGTTACAAGCCTGGCGCGTTAAGTGTAATAATTGTATAGACTGATCCTACTTATCCAGTCTTTCGGCTGGTGTTTTTTGCAATCGAAGCATTAGCGTTTTGATGGTAATATGCAATTGTTACACTAACGCGCCAGACTTGTAACTTGTAATTCAGCGCTCGGCGGGGCACATAGCCCGGAGAGTAGCTGTTGGTTGCAGTCTGGTTACATTCCTTATAGTAAAATAAGGATTTTATAGAGGAGTTTGCGACTAAAAATATTATGTTTAATATTCCGCCCTCTAAAAGCACATTTAAACTAATCCGTAGAGTGTTACAGAAGTTTATGCATTTATTTTTTTGGTAGCTTGTCCCAACATATTCGTTAAAAATGGCAAAGCCAAGAAACGACAGAGAGGACGATTTGTGAAATTCATCTGCACTCCAGGATACTTGTTATCAGGTGAAAGATACAGCACTTGTACCCAAGGACAGTGGGACCCTCCGCCGCCAAAATGTATCAGTAAGTAAAAAGTTTTATTGCCTATTAGAATTTATGTAAGACAAAAAATAGTTACGGTTCTGATGGTCGAAATTTTGATGAGATTCTCCAAAAACAAAGATGCTGTGTGGTATACCGCCGAACGTTACGTCAACCAATCTAACATCATCAGGTGACGAAATTACAAACATAAAAATTATATACGTACCTTAGAAATTTACTGCTGCAACAATATACAGCGTGTCCTATTTTGCTTGGAACCACCCCTATAAAAAGTTTATTTAATGTCCGATTTAGACATATAGATATATATTTTAAATATAGATCTTTGTGTTATATTAAATTTTACAAAACATAATAGCGTGGCCTACTATGATTTCTTTCTTGTCAGAAAATGGTGAAATCTTATTGGCGATTTTTTTAATTTCAAATCTGAGTACGCCACTGGATTCAGAAACCCCCCAAATGTGTTTGTACCAAATTTTGTTGAAAAAGTCGTATTTTTGAAGTTTTCCTGAGAGAAATAAAAATTCAGAAATTGCCGAAGAAATTTAACTGTTACATGGGATTGTGTATTTATGAAAAGAGTGCCTTGACTGAAATAACCGTCAATGGGGAACAATCTAAGCCAGTTCCTAATATACCCAATAGATGACGCCATGCGTACTTAGTTTAATGTCATTCTCAATTTGTATCATGTAATATATGATACAAATTGAGAATAACATTAAACAACAATTTAAAAGTTACATTATAACAAAAAGTGTTTATTTTTGCCAATTAACTTAGAAAATGTGTTTTCAAATTAATTTTTTTTTACTTTGCAATTTCATTGTTAATAACAAATTACCTGCCACTCGGACAAAAAAATTATATTTAGGTTTCTTGTTCCCTAAAACGTAACTAATCGACTTTATTTGGGAGGTTCTGCGACTTTTGTATCCATGATTTTAGGGGTGCACCGCTAGCCTAAAACTTAGGAAGAGAATGCAATACAGGACCGTACCGAGTACGTTTTCTACATTTTTATTTTGTTTTTTCAAGGGCCTACTTGTCCGGTCAAAGTCATCCCTCCAATCAACAGCCTGATATACCCGTCTCACAGCGGGGCTGCTCTTCATTTCTTCTGTAAATCGGGCTACGAGTTAAGGGGGCCCACAGACGTCTACTGCGACGGCAGAAGGTGGGACAACAACGTCCCCACATGCACACGTAAGACTATCGCGAGCTTTACCAATACCAAATTGCATAGATATATTTTTGTGTAGCAATCGGCAGTAGACCCAAGTTATCCTGTGACTTTGAACAGGCTGATATCTGTGGATGGACACCTGACGTGAATCACGACTTCGATTGGAAGCGGGAGAATTACAATACGCCAAGCGGATCGATAGGGACCGGACCCAGTTTCGATCACACCAAAGGACAGGGAAAAGACGGTATAGTATCGTTCAAAGCTTTACTGCAAATAAAAAGTGCAACAAAAACTCTACGAGTTAATTATTAACGTCGGCGAACCAGTCGCGGTGTCATCAAACAAGCCGACCGACGTACAGAACCTATAAAGGTATGATTCAATTTGCTGGCGGAATAGTATAGGGGTACAGGTATTTTAATGAGGTCGTAAAGTTTTTATTACCTTTTTTAAGAACACCGTAAATCTGAGCTCGACTATAACATGGTGATATTTATCATAGGTTTTTGGGTCGAAATGTTTTTAATTTAGTGCATACGTACAAGGTTTTCAATAGTAAACACCGCTGCCCAAGGAATCACTACTTCCACATCCAGCATCCAGATTTTGTATCCAAGTCTTATGCATACTAAATCCCAAAGTAATATTTCATTCCCTTTAATAATAGAGTGGGGGTGGTAGAGGGGGTGGCTAATGTAAAAAAATTCCTTAGTCCTTAGTTCTCGTATACACACTAAATCCCAATTTAACTTCGTATTCCCTTAAACAATAGGGTGGGGGTGGAAATGGGGGTGGCAGAGGGGGTTACTAATGCCAAAACAAATTTTAGAGGCCCTTGGTTCAAATCCCAATTTAATTTTTTACTCCCTTTAGCTAGCTAACGTCAAAAAATTTTTTTTAAGACGTTCCGTTCTTGTATACACACTAAATCACATTTTATTTTTTTTACCCCTTCAATAATAGGGTGGGGATGGCAATGGGGTGGTAGAAGGGGTAGCTAATGCCAATAGCATTCTTTTAGATGTTTCCTTTTTGTATACACGCTAAATCACATTTTAGTTTCTTTTACTCCCTTTAATAATAGGGCGAGGGTGGCAATGGGGTGGTAGAGGGGGTAGTTAACGCAAAAAAATTTTGTTTAGACGTTTCGTTTTTGTATACACACTAAGTCACATTTAATTTTTTTTTTACTTCCTTTTATAATACTGTGCAGAAGATATTGGGGGGTGATCGTGGGGGGAAGGGGGTGGCTGATGCCAAAAAGAATTTTGAGACCTCAACTTTTCGTACATGTCCTAAATTGAAATTTTACAGACTCTTACTTGCTTGTCTTGCCTATTTACCCTTATTTACACCATTTACCCCCGAACCCTTCAACGGAATTAGATCAAAATATAATCTAGTTCCAGATCTCGTTACAATACATAAGTGTACCAAATTTCAAGTCAATATCATAAACGGTTCCAGAGTAAACGTGCGCACAAAAAAATTTACAGACAGACAGACCGACCGACAGACAGACAGGAAATGAACAACCCTGTACATATAATGCTTGCTTCCCAACAGGGTACTACATGTACATCGAATCGTCATCGAGAAGTGAAAACGACACCGCTCGGCTTATCTCACCGATTTTCGAAAAAACTGAGTCGGACACGTGCTTAGAATTTTTTTATCACATGTACGGGGCAACCACAGGCACCCTAAGGGTCTACATAAAGAAAGTATCGGACAGCTGGAACCTTGATCCTGATACAGCTATTTTTTCCAAAAGCGGTAACCAAGGCGACAAGTGGTACAGGTCGTATCACTCGCTGGGTGTTCTGGGTGAGGAATATCAGGTAAAATTTATTTCGTAACATCGGCCTGTGCGTAGACTAATCAAGCAACATTTTCAGATTGTAATTGAAGGTATACGAGGTCCTGGATACGTGAGCGACATAGCCATAGACGACGTAAAAATTACTGAAAACTGTGTCTATGAAGAAGAAACGTTTTCTACGTCGACGTAAGCATTTTGATTTTGTTTCCAATTTTTTCTCGTGTTTCTAGTATAGTATATACGACCAGAATTGAAACCGTATAAAAACTAAAAGCCGGCAAAAACAGTCGGCATCTCTTGCGGAGGTAAATAGAAATGCTTGTCATAAGAAAAACAATAAAGAGATGCCAGCCGTTTTTGCCAGGTTTTAATTTTTATACGGTTTCAATTTTGGTCGTATACACTATAATCAATATGTATAAATTAATAAATAACATGTCATTTTTTTAAGGGAGATACCTTATAGCAGCACAGAAATCCTATTGACAGTTGAATCGTGCACCGACAGATGCGGACACAAAGCTTTTGGAAACGAAAGTCAGCTGTTAATTACATGTGATTGCGATGAAGATTGCTATTTTCGCAACAGATGTTGCCCAGACTATCTGGACCTCTGTGCGGCAGGTGCTTGTATTTATTTGTTTGTTTGTTTCTAACCACATGCAAGAATTTAAAAATGAGTATTAATATGCTTCTGATTTTTTAGGTACCATTACGGACGATTACTCTACCACCACTGACATGCCAAACGAAATAAACATAGACCAGGACACGCCTCCTGTCGCCCCTGCTACAACAATAGCTCCAGCGTCTCGTCCAACAGTTGCCGTTACTACCACACGGTCGACTTCAAAGCCAACTGCAGCGAAACAAACTACGCCCAAAATTATTCCCACAACAACGTCGAACCGGCCAACATATATACCAAACATCACGAGAAAAAAAATTATTCCCCTGCTTCCTACCGTACAGGTGCTGAGGCCGCCAACTACTCCTCTCATTGTCCGAAAAGTGCTGCCAACGTCCAAGCCCACGCCGAAAATCTACAAAACTGCCAGACCTAAGCCTGCGAAGCCGCTCAAACCTAAAGAGAGTGACGACAATGATATAGTAGACGTACCTAAATCGAAGAACAAAGACGAACAACTATTGCTTAATTCATCAGTATCTAAAGATGATGATGACTCTAAGGAGAAATGGTCGGTTGAAATGGAGAATAATTTCGAATCTCCCTACATGCGGAATTTTAGCGAAAGCGATAAATTATTAAGCCAAAAAATGCCAGAAGAGAGCCATTATAACGTCGTACTCGTTATAATAAGCGTTATTGGGGTCACCGTTTTAACGACGGTTATTGCTGTATATCTTGCCAAGAGGTACAGGTGCTCGACGAGGCGGATGAACTACTCCAACGGAGAGAGCCAGAGCGAAATTAGATTTATCATCAATGACGAAACTATTGATTTGTCGCTGGACGGAATGTACGACGATTTATAATTTTTTATTATTAGTATTGTAGGTTGAATATTGTGAATTAATTATTTTATTTTCACGTAAATTAACTTCCATTGGCAGGTGTATCATAATACTGTTGTTTTTTGTTGTTATAGCTCGGCTCACCGCCATATTTGAGGTGTTGTTTACAGCTTCTCCTTGTATACATTGTAATTAGAAATTCCAATTGAATATAAAAGCTTCAACCAGCATAGAATTATTAAAATGTCCAAACATTCCCACAAACAGACCCCCAGCAAACATTTTCTATAAAATTAGCTATAATAATACAATCAATGAACCGATTCACCTCCGAAATCTGATCAACTCAACCGATTTGTTTGAAATTTTGACAGTAGCTCAAAAATGATGCAAATAACAAACCTGACTTAGAGCCGATATGTGCTTCCACCCCGGGGGTGAATGCCACCCTTTCTCAGGGGTGGAAATTTAAAAATTCAAAATGACACTGGGAATCGATAGAGGATCAAATTTTAAGAAGAAAAGGTAGTATAAAGTTTTTTCTACAACCTAATAATTTCTGAGTTATTCGCGATTGAAAATTCCAATAAAAAACACGTTTTTCAACAGTTTTTCGTGAATAACTCGAAAATTAAACGTTTTCTGGAAAAAACTGTTCTTATCAAAATTGAAGCATATAAAATAACAAAGCGATTCGTTGGTTTTTCTTTAATATTTTAGGTCATATTAAGCGACATGAGTCATTGAAGATGAATTTTTGTTTGTCGTAAATTTATCTAAAGATTTAAACTCAAATAACGGAAAAATGAGTAATTTTTCAGAGAAAATGTTCATAACCTTTTTTAAAGTGCTTTATTAGACCTTTAAAATAAGCTTTTATAAAAGCATCTAGCACAAAAATTAATTAGGTTATGACGAATATAAGTTAAGTCTCTGCAATTTTTGAAAAAAAATTGACAATAAAATTGGCGCCATGAGCGGCAAAATTAAAATTAATCGTAGCCCATGAAAAATTAACTTTATTTATGTCCCAGTAACACGTTCCAAAAGTTTGAATGGTTTAGAGTATGTACATTTTGAAAAAAGTTGTTTTAAGTACATTTTTTTTCAATTTTTCAAGAAATACGTTGTTTTTTCAAAATAACTCAAAAAATAATGGTTTTACGAAAAAAGCGTTCTTAACAAAAATTTAGCTTTCTTTTTACTGAAAATTTTGCTTTTTTTAAATTCATGTAGCTTAAAAATTAAGTGAGATATGGGCATTTAAAGCTTTGATTTCTATGCGAAGGAAACCTCTTTTTAGCCCTTCAACCTTAAAATTCTCTGAACGAAAGGGTGTAGAAATATTGCAATCATCATGACTTTATAGCTTATGAAATTCTCTACAAAATGATGTGTGGGTGAATGCAAAAAGCTTAAAAGGAAGCCGAGTTATCGTTAAAAAACTAAATACATTTTTCTAGAGATAACGTAGGAATTTTGAAAATTAAAATTAAATTATTAATATTCACTTTAAAAATCATCTTAATATTGTAAAATAAATATTTTTATTACAATTACAATGTGAAATTTAATTTCCCTGAAAGGGATGTTTTTAAGGGATGAAAATTTTAGAAAAATTTCATTATATCATAAGCAGCAATTTATTTTCATTTTTTTACGCATTCCGCCACTACTTGGAGCTTTGAAAAGGATTTTTTCCCTAATTTTTATTGTAAGGGGTGGTTTATAGGGGTTGAATCATATTGAAAAATGATGTATCAGGTCGTTTACACTTAAAGAATATATTTTTTCTATTTAAGATCCAAAATGAAAAGATTTTATGCTTTTTAAACCGTTTTTTTAATAATTGTGTGAGGGGTAGTTTTTAAGGGTAGTTACATAGTAAAATATCGAAATATTAGTTACATTATAAAAAACAACAAATATTTAACATATTTGAACATAATGATAACCTATCACTGCTTCCATGTATTAGTTTTCAATTTTTCCTAAGTTTTATTGTTAGGGGTGGCTTTTGGGGGTTGCATCATTACAAAAATGAAGTATTAGATTTCTTATACCTAAAGGGAAAAATTCTCCTATTACGATCCAAAATAAAAAGGTTTCATGCTTTTTAAACACATTTTTTTATTAATTTTCGTGTGAGGGGTTGTTTTTAAGTGTAGTTAAATAGTAAAATATTGAAATATTAGATCCATGATTAAAGACAATTGATATTTAACATATTTCAACATAATTATAGCCCATCACTGCGTTAATTTATTAGTTTTCAATTTATTGGAGTAAGCGGTAGTTTTCACCCCTTAAAAACAAAAAGCACACTTTGCGACCAAGTCAGGTTTGAAGAGGAGGGTAAGATGAACTTAATTCTAAATTTTCAAGAAGATCGGAGTAGTACTTCAGATTTCGGAAGATTTGGCCCCTTTTTAACGTTGAATGACTGTACTATAACTCGAACGTAAAATTGGCTAGAAAAAGATACCTCCAATTTAAATTTACCAAATGGTTCTAATTTATATTTAAATTTACTAAATTATCCCAAAAAATCTACCTCATACACAAATCTACTTAAAATAACTTTAACTAAATCAGAAAGGAAAAAAGCTACTAAAAAAAATTACCAAAAATTACCCAAGGGTAAATTTTCTTTGAAGTAGAATTAGATACCATAATTAGGTAAGATATCTACCTTTTTGGCAACTAAAAATCGCCTTTATAGTAGAATATCTTACTAGGTAGATTTGGTTGGAAATCCGACGTAATTTTATACCTCCCTACTAGTAACCTATTTGGTGGCTTTATTTACTCTTTTTTAAAGTAATACTGATCGATATCGTAGAAAAATTCTATATTGTTTATCAACTTAATTTCAACCAAATGCTCGTTTACTCATTTAATTGACTTAAAAGCCATCCTGAAGAAATAATAATTATTTTTTTTGTAGCAGTTACCTGGAAAATCTACCACAAAGTAAATTTGACTATAAACCACCAATTTAAAAACTAGCTTATTACATAACCTATTTGTAAAATTTATATTATTCGTCATTATTCTTGAGAATTTCGGCCATTTTTGCAGACGTAAACTTGATTCACTCGTGGCGTAGATAGAGAAATGAGTTACCTCACATAAAAAACGCAACAAAAACATTACGACCTCATTATAATACCGTCACTATTTGTGCTATCTCGACCGGCAAATTGACTCGGTTACCTTTATAGGTTTTTAATGTGCGTTGGGTTGTTTGATGACAGGCATGCCGCATGGCTCGCGGCGACACTAATTGAGTCGTAAGATTTTTGTTGAGTTTTTTGCGTGTCGGGAAGTGATACATTACAATACATATATTTTTGTCACCGACATTCATTCATATTGTATATTTGCTGTGAATTAGGTACATGTTTTAGTTGTGTTGGTGACCTCCAATAATATTTCTACTGGTTATAGATAAAAATACCAAATAAGTATAAAAAAAATTTTATTGTGCACTTGGAGTCACATCTGCAAATATGTTCGTAGTACCTAAAGCTAGTTAAATCAACGTCGAATTGACGTAGTCTTATTCTCCGCTTATGGCGAATCCACGTCGCGTCAAAGTATATTTTACTTAAATATGATTAAATCTAATTTTGAGACTAAATTTATTATACCTACATAATTTAGGTAGTCTCGACGTTAAATTAAACTGAAATGTTTGCTGGGACGATGCGCCGCAACTGATTCTCATTTATTATACACCAAAATACTTTTGCGTTTCTCGTTTACAAGCACCAGAACTGGGTTTGACTAAAAAACATCATTTTCACATTTACCATTTTCGTCAGAATTTTTTCCACACCCTGTATATGAGAAATTTCTTCACGAAACAAAAAGGTAGCTGCAATCTCAACGTGGCAACCCGGCATGGTTGGGGCAATCGCCGCTAGGTGTCGCCAGCATTTGTTTTTAAAAATCTTTCAGATTTGACATTTGACGTTGAGTATTACGTCATATGTTCAATATGGACGACGTGTAACTTTTAACGTTTGTTCGTTTATAATAATAGTGTATAATAATCGTTAAGAAATGGGTGACAGTGGCAACTCCAAGTCGAGTTCCTCGCTGAGTGAACCGGCGATGAAGGGATGGCTGTTCAAATGGACAAATTACTTAAAAGGGTATCAAAGGAGGTGGTTCGTACTGCAGAACGGGCATCTGTCTTACTACAGGTTTGTTTATTGAATGATTATTGAAACATTCCGCTGTTTTTTTTCTCAGCTTGCCTAGACTTCAGATATTAAATCGACTTTAATTTATTTTTATAAGCCATTTTTCACAGCCTTTCGTTTTATACAAAATTATTGCCGTTCAGTTGAGTTAGAGTAGAGCTATAGGTATAACTGAAGTATTATTTATTTGTTGTATTTTCAGCTCTGTCATGGTTTTAGCTTTTTTTTAAATATTAAGCTCCTAGGTACTTGTACACATCATGCTTAAAATATTAGGGCGAAGTCGAATTAGTTTATTTATTTTTGATTAGATTAGCATAGATATCCAACCCACATATAAACAAAAATTGCCGATTGTTTGGTATAAGAATAGTGGATGACGAGATTGTTAATTATCGAAGTGATCCCAAATTCCATATTGATAAAATGCGATACGTCGTTAATGTTTAGCTAGCTAAATATCGAAAGTTCAATTATAATTTGGTTAAACAACTGAATTGTTGCGGTTTGAAACAATCTGTATAAAAAATATGATAGAGGATAGAGCACTATTAATTGTTGTAATTTGAATTTACAATTTACTAACGAACCACACTGGCGTGGGTATTATTATGCATCACAAGTACCTACTTGCCAAGGTAATAAATGTATGAAATCAGGTCCATGCGAAATAAAAGCAAGTGGTATAACGTTGTCGATAGTAATTCATGTAGTTGCATTTTTTTCTATAAAAATAATATTGCAATTATAAAACGGTTTAGAACCATGAATTTACATTTTCCTAGTCGCTTTACCGGCTAGGTAACAGTGCCCTAATAACTGTTAAAGTTTCCGAAAGTTAATAAATTTGAGAGAGATGTAACTTTGATTTGAATAAGTGTAATGTAATATAATATATGTGCCTTGTTGTTATAGGCTTATAGGATACACAGTTTGTTTTGCATTGAGGTGTAAACAAGTAGCTGTTTCTTATCAGTTATCAGTTTAGTTTCACATGTTGTTTTTCAGTTGTTGGCATTGGCGTGACCACGGCAGTTTACCTCAGTAAGTTCTACCATTCCCCCATCAATAAATTATTGATAATAAATCTATATTTTTTGTTGAAGTGATAGTCATTCTGATTGTAATTCTTGACGATCCGCGTTGCCGATGTCAGCATATTTTTGCTCTAAAGACAAAGACACACGAGGTTCATTTTAGACGAGCGGCGACCGCTCGGAGGCGCACATACGTATCGTCTCATGAAACGTAGCATACCAAACTAACTATTTTTATGGTCATTCTATAGAACATCGCCCTTATTTTTTTGTTGAAGAGTAAGGGATAAAACAAAATTTACAAAAAATCTCGATCAAAAACGGTGGGGGAACCCTTTTTTTCGCGGAGAAGGGGTAAATTGGTCATTTTTAAGGGCGGTGTTTCAGTTTTAATATATTTTGGACCCTTTAAATTAGTAGTTAAGAAACTGGAACGGTACCCTTTTATTGTAGATGTTCAAGGAACGTTCAGTTCAAATTTTGTGAGAATCGGTTCACCGCCTCCCACGATATGTATATAAATATACTGAAAAAACGTACAAAATTGATGGCGGCCGCCAACTTGGCCAAAATTAAACCGAATTTGATGAAATTTTAGACGAAAGTAACCCATATGACCAAGAAATAGCCTGCCAAATTTTAACAAAAAATTGTTGGATATTTTTTGCAAAAATTGGACAGGCTATTTCTTGATTATATAGGTCTCTTCAAAAATAAAGGGAGCGCTGCGGACTGTGGAAATTACAGGGGTATAGCTCTCCTGGCTGTTGGAGGGAAGATACTCACTAAAGCGATGGCAAATAGGCTAACACCTGTTATGGAAAAGTTACTTCCTGGAACACAGAGTGGCTTTAGACCAAACCGAGGCACATCGGATCTAATCTTCACACTTAAACAGCTTCAAGAAAAAGCACTCGAACATCAAGGAGAAATTCACATGGCCTTCATTGATTTAACCAAGGCGTTTGACTCGGTGGACAGGGAAGTGCTCTGGAAAATTATGCTCCGCTTAGGTATCCCTAGAAAATTTGTGGAAGTATGTCGCAGTCTACATACAAACAACAACGCCCAGGTTATGTATAATAATGAGGCAACCGAACCTTTCCAAACCCTCACTGGAGTTAAGCAGGGATGTGTCCTGGCACCCCTACTTTTTAATTTGTTTACCACTGCTCTAACAATTATTGTTGACAACAAACTGACAGTCAGAGGAATAGGTCTCAGATACCGTTCTGATGGCGGTCTCTTTAACATAGGGCGCTTTAGAGCTTTCACGAAGACACGCACACGATTCATTTGTGATCTCCAGTATGCGGATGACTGTGCACTTTTAGCCTGTACGCCGGAAGAGCTTCAAGAACTTTTAGATGTGTATACCCAGAGCTATGATTCCTTGGGACTTAAAATCAACATTGGAAAGACTAAGATTATGTCAACTCCTCATCAAGTGAACCAAATAGACATTACATTTAACGGAAATTCTCTTGAAGTGGTGGATCAGTTCAATTACTTAGGCAACGTTGTTAATGACAAAGCAAACATGGACAGCGAGATTCGCAATAGAATTAACGCTGCATCTAGAGCACTCTGGGGACTTAGAGAGAGAGTATTTGACAACCACGACCTTGCTTTGTCAACGAAAATGGCCGTCTACAGAGCAGTTGTCATTCCAACACTGCTATATGGATATGAAAGCTGGGTCACTTACCGTCGTCATGTGAAAGAATTAGAACGTTTTCAGCAAAGACACCTCAGAAGTATGATGAAAATCCGTTGGTTCCATCACATATCAAACGTGGAAGTACTCAAGAGAGCAAACAGCCTTCCAATTGAGGTGCTTATTTCAAGAGCACGCCTAAGATGGGCAGGTCACGTTCATCGTATGCATGATAGCCGCCTTCCTAAATGTACACTCTATGGTGAATTGCTAAGCGGTAGAAGAAGGCGTGGAGGTCAACGAAAGAGGTTCAAAGACGTTCTCCATGAAAATCTAAAATCCTGCGGCATTGCAGACGAGCAATGGGAACAACTTGCAGCGGACAGAACCGAATGGCGAGGGGTTGTGGCCAGCTATCAAGGAAATGTTGCTGCAAGAAGGCCGAATCCAAGACCTAACCAGGTCTATGTTTGTCCTGACTGCGGTCGACATGTGCTCTCCCGAATTGGCCTCTATAGCCATAGTCGTGTGCACCGTAGATGAATGGGAATTACAATAGACTACACCTTTTTACTTTTACATTTTTTTTTTATACTCGGACTCGAGTAAAGGCTAATAATAATAATATAGGTTACTTGTTACTTTCGTCTAAAGTTTCATCAAATTCGGTTTAATTTTGGACAAGTTAGCCGTAATTCATTTTTTAATGTTTTTTCTCACATATCGCGGAGCTGGTGAACCGATTTTCATGAAATTTCTGAACATTCCTTGATCATCTACAATAAAAGAGTCCCGTGCTCGTTTTTTAACTAGCATTTTAAAGGGTCCAAAATAAATTAATACTGAAAAACCACCCTTAAAAATGACCAATTTACCCATTTTCTGCGAAAAAAAAGGGTTTCCCGCCTACTCGAAGTAGAAAACTCAGGGTATTCTTAGTTTCACCAAAATAAAATTATTTTTCTATGTGGCGTTGCTCCTGCTCCATGTAAAATTTTCTCTACAAATCTTTATTTACTCCACTAGACGTTACCGGTTGTAATTAGCAACTATGGATAGTGATTCAGAAAAAGAATTTTTAATTCTAGTAGTCTTATTGCATTGCCAATTGAAGAAAAAGAAAAATCGACGTATGTGGATTCATCCAACAAACAAAGATGGTTCAGAAAAGAGTATTCTACAATTTATTTAATTATTGTACAATGAAAGATGATGATGAAGGTTTTTTTAAGTTTGTCATAATTCTCAAAAATTAATTAAATGAATTATTTAGTTACATAAAAATTAACGTAATAAAACAATACATAGTAATTGACTTTTGAAAATAAATTTATAATTTCTTCCCAACTAGATCTTTTTCATCAGAATATTCTAATGCTCTCATGTCCCATATAGCCAGTTTCTTCTGAACTTCTAATATTAACTCTTCCAAATCAAAATTGTCGCTATCATCACGCAAATTGCAAAATATTCTTCCGGAAACAGATTTAGCAAGCACGCTTCAACTTTACAATACATAAACACAACCTCGTATGTGCGGATACACGTGATACGAACAGACGAAAGGACGAGCGTCAACGCTAGCCAACGAGCGGCCCATGGTCCAGATGATGCGCCGAGGCGTCTCGCCTAAAATCAAAATGTTTGTGCGTTACGTGTGTGCGTTTCTATGAATTAATATAGAACCCTGTGCCGAGTCGGCCGCCGCTCGTCTAAAATGAGCCTCGTATGTCTTTGTTCTTAAGGTCAAAATCATCGTCTGGACCATGGGCCGCGTGTTGAAATAATAAATCGGCTGGCAATCCCCAGTGGCAGCAGCTTTTACTTTGGCAACCCTATTTCATCGTGTAGGGAAAAATTTGCGCTTCATTTTGGCAAAAAATATTTGAAAAAACATATGAGAGTAGATTGTTAATAAAAATTTCAATATTTCGAGCAATCTGCCAAAGGGTTGCAGCAGGTTGAAGTTTATATAGTAGCACATATGTTTATCTTCCAAACGGCGCTTGAATTAATGAAAAAACAAATAAGGGTTATTTACAAAATAAAATTAAATATTAAGGACTTCGTTAACGTTATCTGCAGCAGGATTTCAATAGGCAACCTGGCCGCGATGCATTTCCAATACATGATCATTAATTTTTTCCGCATTTTGATGAAAAAACGGATGAGGTTAGATTTCTTGCAGTGAAATCTTCGAGTGTGCTCTAGACCGTGCTATCCACATGGGTTGCATTTGGAAGGCAAATAAGTGCGCATCAGTGGGACCAAAACCCGGCCATACTCATTTCTCGCCCCTATCACCCACAAATGAACGAAAGACACATTGATTACACAAAAAATACGCCTCAGTATGCATGCGTCTCATTTAAAGTAGTCCTTAGATAGTTTCGTACAGCATCATCTCACATAAAGACCGTTTTTTTGAAAATTAAAAGTTTATATTGTTGTGCAGGGCCGAAAATAATGGAGGCGTCCCTTCTTTGACAATTAGAAGACGTAGGAGATTCAGACAGGGGTAAGTGAACAGAAAAAAAGAGGCCCTGCACAACATTATTCCTTGTAAGAGTTTGTGGTTTTTGGATTTTTGTTCTTAACCCCGTTTGAGGTGTTGGGTGTAACAATTAAGTTATTATCGTTTATAATCTAATTAAGTGGTCCCGGGGTGGCAAGTGGTGACTAAAATGTGTTACAATGTATGTGTTTAAGCTTGCGTATGGGGTATTGCATATCAGTTAAAAATTGAATTAGTTGTAGAAAATTATTTTTTATAGAATTTGCCCAGATAATAATAAATCGTCTTAGTCTATTGAAGGAATTATCGAATGTTTGCGCCTCGGACTAAACAATGTGCCCCCCCCCCCCCGTTTTCGAGGGTGCTGAATCGGTTTCCGGGGTCAAACCAATTTTTCTACCTCGGAAAACCCCACAAATTGGCCAAAACTATCCTCAAAGTCCTCGTTTTCCGACTGGGGTATGGGTCCTCAACAAATATACTGGATATACGTTACGGTCATTAGACCAATGATAGCGTATGGCTCCATAGTTTGGTGGTCGAAAGGGCTACAACAGTCGGCCAAAGCCAAACTCTCTGGTTTACAGAGACTAGCATGCCTGGCAATAACTGGTGCAATAAGCACCACACCGTCAACTGCTTTGGAAATCCTCCTAGACTTACCACCTCTCCATATTTACTTGGAGAAAGAAGCTAGGTGGGCAACATATAGACTCCAACAATCGGCAATCAATATGCCGCAGGCTATCATCATGGAACGCAATGGATTGATTGATGACCTAAACAGTCACAGCATCCTAGGTATGCCTTCTGATGTGATGCCTACCAGAACCAACCATGAGCTGCCTTTCAACATCCTATTTCCTGAAAGAGATGAGTGGGATCGGAATAAAACCAACGTACAGAAGGCAGACAGCTGTTGGTATACAGATGGTCCCAAAACTCCTGAAGGAACAGGAGCCGGAGTTTACAGTCGCTGTCCACATGTAAGAATAACTTCGAGCCTGGGTGATACCGCGACAATTTTTCAGGCTGAAATATATGCCATTGAACTGTGTGTATGGAGGCTGAAATCAACCCACCCTAGACACAGATCAATAAAAATCTTCTCAGACAGCCAAGCAGCCCTTAAAGCTCTTGTATCCTATCGCTGTAATTCTAAAACAGTGTGGAACTGCCAAAAAGCCCTAACCCAATTGAGTAAGAACAACAAACTGACTCCGGTCTGGGTGCCTGGCCGCTGGAGGGCAATGAAATTGCCGATTGCCTAGCTAGAGAGGGTGCGGCATCAAAATTTATAGGACCAGAACCAGTTCTTGGCATATCTTCAAGCACTGCCAAAACAAATATCCTATACTGGGCCAAGAGCAAGACTCTCTACCACTGGCAGGAACCACCAGGATTAGGTCTTTCGAAGGAAGTCATTGCACGTCCTTTGAAATCAAGAGCTAAAAAACTGCTAGAGCTGAATAGGTTGCACCTAAGCACTCTAATCGGCCTATATACTGGGCACTGCAGATTAAATCATCACTTACACAGACTTGGACTGGTGGAAAACACCGAATGCCGTCTGTGTCTAGAGGAAGATGAAACGGCAAGGCATGTCCTGTGCACTTGTCCCGCTGCAGGAAGAACCCGGTTCTCATTATTTGGCAAAGGTCAGCTTTATTAAAAGGCTGAACCTATTGGGTGAAATATAAATTAGGAGTGAGCCACAATAGATCGATTGGTCGCGGTGGAGGGTCTGGTATAGACCCACTCACATTTCAACCTAACCTAACCTAACTCCTTTTCCGAGAACTCTTTTAGTTTCTTCAGTTTTTCGACTAATTGTTGTTCCCTCGAGTATAACGGAAAGTCTCTCGAGGGATTTGACCTCAGCCGCCCCTACCACAGGTTTCCAACCCTTGTAGGGGGCGGAAAGTTGATATTTGTTTTTGTGAGAAAAAATTAATATTTTGTAGGAGGCGTTTATTTGAGGAAGATGGTAAGTGACCAGGGTTGTGTAACCACCCCCGGGGATTGTTTTCACCCTTCAAGGGGTGGAAATTTTTTTCATCTATAATTGAAAAATAGAATAAAAAAATTAAATATTTTTATACATTGATTTTTTATCCGTTTGGAGGCTGAAAACAACCCCCAGGGACGGTTACAAAACCCTGGTTACCTACTACCCTCCTCAAAGAAACACCTATAAAATATCAGTTTTTTCTCACAAAAACAAATATCAATTTTCTTCCCCCTACAAAGGCCTGGGGTAGGGGTGGCTGAGGTCAAATCCCTCGCGGACTTTCCGTTCTATAAGAGGGAACAACAATTAGTCGAAGAACTGGGGAAAATAAACGGGTTCACGGAAAAGAGGACTTTGGGGGCGATTTTTGGCCAATTTGAGGGTGTTGCCGAGGTGGAAAAATTGGTTTGACCCCTTGGTATCGATTCAGCACCCCCGAAAATCGAGGGAGGACATTGTCTCGTCCGAGGCGCAAACATTCGGTAATTTCGTTATAAATCCCGACTTTTTAAATGGATTATCTTTACTTATGACTATATAATAAAACAAACCAAAGTACATATTAAATGGGTTGGTGGTATTGGACCTCGGGTCGCTATTCCATACAACCGAGAGAACTTAGAAATAATATAAAACTATATAGGTACAAAGAAATTTAAGACTATAATACAATACACAAATTATCTATTAGACAGCAACCAGGCTTTGACTTTTTTGCTAAATGAAATAATATTGGAAACAAGTTTAAGGTTCAAGGATAATTTGTGAATCTCCTCTGAACTGCACGGTATTATGCCTGGGGACATTATACAGATAGGTACTTAAAATGTGTATCGTCACCTGTTAAATGTTTTGAGTACAAATAGCCAGGTGTTTTGATATTTATCAATTTTGTAAACAAGACAGGCGAAATGATTTTTGAATCTATCATCTAAATTTAATCATTTACTTTCCAAAAAACGTTCATCAATATGGCCAAACTTGCGCAAGTTGAAACTAAATTTTATAAAAGTATTTTGTATTTTTTGGAGAGTGCTTTTGTCTCTTCCTAATAGAGCAGGCCAGTACACGATATCGCAATAAGCAAGATGGGAGGGAATTAAATAATGAATCACATAATATCGGCTTTATATCAGAACTAACCTCCCTCCAGTACCTCCCTATGCATGTATAATAGTTTCAACTTACCATATGATTTTGTACCAATTTAGCAATGTCAGTAGAAAATCTTAACTTAGCATCGAGATATAAGCCTAAGCCTTCTGCTTCATCAACTGTGGTCAAGTCTTTCTGTCTAGGTGTAATTTTAAAAAAATTAGGATTACTAACCACTTTAAATTGTTGATTAAATTAGGATCAGTGCAGTCACATGAATTAACGTTGTTTTTATTAACATTAAATGACTTCAAAGTACGCCAGAACGTTTTAGGATTCAATTTGTATTTAAACTGTAGGTATGCCCGCTTTTCTAACTTAATTGATCCGGTTAACAAAATTGAAATGAATCGAGCAATCGCTGGTTTTCGCTTAGTTACGGTGGATTGTTTTCAAGCGGACACTGTAAGTCTTCAAAAGCATTTTACCATCGTATGAAGATTTTGATGTGGAAGTTAATAAAGTAAAGATTAATTTTATTTTCTCTACTGTATATGACCTTGCGATCGAAGCGTTTAGCCACATCAAATTAAATTAAACTAGGAAACTTAATATCTATAAAAATTGTTGGTGCGTTACTAATCATTGTCCATACAACTATGCGGGATCCAGTTTAAGTCTTCAACTAAAATCATTAATCGTAGTTGCCTGTTGGCGGCGTAACTAAAATTGGCTCCCAGGCTAGCCTATATAAAGTTGGCAAGCCGCATTTAGCATAATGCAAAAGAGCCATTGGACATTTTATTACATTTTTGTTATTGTTTTCTACCGTCAAAATTAATTTTGTGCTTTGAATCGTTTCGCGGAAAGCTAAAACATTGCTAGCATGAATCTAAAGTTAGCACTGTTAGCAAGCAGTAGCTGCGATATCTCGGTGGTGCAGACGACGCCGACATCCATATCATTGCATATCCTCTGTTACCCGGCTGTTTATGAAAATCAAGAAAAGTTATGTAGTATCAAGATAAGTAAAACAATGATCTAGGTTTCTATGGATTTGCTTTTTGAATTTTGATGTTTATAACTTATACATACCGGGTGACCCAGAAAGTACTTACCCCCCCCCCCTCCACCTTTTTCTACAGTTTTAAAAATGAAATTCTGAAATTTAGGAAATCAAGTACAGGATCGATTACCACATTTTGAATCTTTCTTATTTTAAATAACACCCTGTATTTTAAGTCACTTTTCTCATAAAGCTGTAATTTCTCTTTCCAACGCTTTTTTTCAAATTTAAAATTACCTTGGAAATGGCATTTATTTGCTATTTCTAGTTGGCTTTGGAATTCAGGAACTAATTTTATAAAATTCGAAGTAGACTTTGAATTTGAATAAAAGAGTATTTCTCAACAAATTAAATGTAAATTTGGCCCATTTTGTTCATTTGCTTGGATTGAGAAATGTTTTTTTCATTTCATGGAATGTTTTATTTATTTATCAGATAGAGTGGCAAATTTGCTTTAGACTGGTTTTTCCCGATTAAAAATTGAATATAAATTAACATAAATATTAAGCTTTTTGTAGAAACGTTTCGAATTGTGTTCATATCTTGTAAGCTATGAAAAACAGATGAGTTATTTGTAATTAGAGAAAATTTATTTTGATAAATATAACAAAAATGTTGATGAATCATTCAATCAAAACCAATTTATAAGTTAATAATACCTATCTGGATAGCAACTTAACTAAATTTATAAATATTATAATTAGAACAATACAACACAACTATAAATACCAAACCCATAACAGGTGCTAAAAATGACGCCCACCCATTTCAGAACATTTGTTCACTCTTCGAATAGTTTCTATCATAACACTTGGTAACATGACTGGAGTTATTGATTCAAAAGCATTTAAAATTTTATTTTGGAGTTCTTCTAATGGTACAGACGGCGTTGAGTATACTTTGTCCCTCAGCTAACCCCAAAGAAAAAATCAAGCGGAGTTAGGTCTGGTGACCTAGCAGACCACCTAATAGTTCCTTTAGTAGACATTACCAAGTTGTCAAACTTTGCACTAAGGTAATTTCCCACAAAACCAGCATTATGCGGCGGTGCTCCATCTTGTTGGAAGTACATATTTTTGAAATCTTTCAAGGAAAGTTCATCCAGTTCGTTTTCTATTTCATTTTGCAAAAAGCTTAAGTAACGCGCGCCAGTTAGTGGTTCTTGAAATAGCATGAGACCAATATGATTTTTGTACCGAATGTCACTCCAAATCTATCCTGATGGTTACTTTCACATTCGTGTACATTTTCTTAGATTATGTCTATTGTATATACCATTCTTCGTAAAACGAGATTCATCACTAAATAAAATTCTATTGTTTATGTAAACGTATTGAGTAAACCAATTACAAAAGATCAATCTTCTGTTTCCGTCTCTTTCATATAATTCTTGATGCAATTGGTAGCATTTAAAACCATGTTTTTTTAATATACGTCTTACTGTGTCGCGACCAATATCTATCTCTTTTGCCAGCTCTCTTGTAGAAACATTTGAGTACACGTCTGTAGGCCAATACATTTGTCTCAATTTCTTCTTTTGCTATAAATCTGTCCTCTGCCACCTCAATATTTTTCGCATTCCGAAATGACTCTTCTACAATTTTAAAATACTGCCAGTATGGCTGACGACGATTGGGATATCTTTCATAATATAGACGTGCTGCCGCATAGGCATTTTTCTGACAATCGCCGTAAATTAAAAGTAAATCTTCCTTTTCATTTTGTGTATATTGCATCGTAAATCGCATCTTATTTTGAATAAAGCACCTAATTATAAATTTACAAATAATAAGTACGCCTCTATTTCACTCAACAATAACTTTTTGACAGATGCTGTGTGCAACTTTTCATCTGTTTTTCATGGCTTACTGCAAGATGGATACGTTTATACAAAAAAAGCTTAATATTTATTTTAATTTATATTCAATTTCTAATCGGGAAAAACCAGTCTAAAGCAAATTTACCAGTGTATCTGATAAAAAAATAAAACATACAGGGTAGTATTTGGAAAATTGGAGTTATGACAAATTGAATTTTCATGAAATGGAAAAATGGGAAAACATTCCTAAATCCAAGCAAATGAACAAAATAGCAATTTTACATTTAATTTGTAGAGAAATAACCTTTTATTCAAATTTAAAGTCTACTTCGAAATTTTTTTAATTTGTTCTTGAATTCCAAAGCCAACTAGAAATAGCAAATAAATGCCATTTCCAAGGTTATTTTTCATTCGATTTTAAATCTGTAAAAAGCGTTGGAAAGAGAAATTACAGCTTTATGAGAAAAGTGACTTAAATATACAGAGTGCTATTTAAAATTCCTAATCCTAATTTTCAAAATTTTATTAGAAAAAAGTAGGTACTTTCTGGGCCACCCGGTATGTATAAGTTATAAACATCAAAATTTTAAACGTAAATCCATAGAAATATAGATTCAAAAAAATGTATTTAGAAAATTGATTTTTTGCTAATAATAAAGTGCTAATAAAGCATTAAAAAATTGACGATACCTTAAAATGAGCTCCAAAGTTAGTTTTAGCAAACTCCATACTAGACATATTTAAGAATTTAGTAACTTAGATACTCTTCTATTATTTTTAAGACTTTAAATAATTTGATTTGAAAAATTGATAACACAAAACCTGTTGATATTTTAAAATCCTTATTTAATGTGTTCGATATTTTTCTAATTCACTGTAGGAGGAAAATGTGTTTGTGGCCGCTACTGCAATTTGCAATATCGAGTTTTTTTTCGTTTAAAGTACAGTTCGTGACCTTGGTCCTCATGTAATTTGTCCCTAATTGCCGTCTACAGGCTATAATTAGTATTCAATGCAATAGATGTGCTAAAGGTGCAAATTTCAATTTTAAAAAACTGATAATGAGAAGTAAGAGTATGAATAAGCGTTTGTTATTTGTGGTTCAAAACCGATTTTCTTAATTTATCACATTTTAAATATAAGTCCTTGTAGCTCAAAAATGATAAAAAATAATGGTTGAATTGTCTTCCTGAAATGAACGATTAAAATAGACATTATTACAAAAAAAAAATATATTAAAAAAAAGCTTTTATTTAAATGCTCTAAAAAGTAGAAAATATACGTTGAAGTAAATCAAACCCATCATTTTGTTACATTATATAAATTTTTTTTATGATATAAAAGCTTGTCGCGAGCAATCTCCTTTACATAGGAAAATCTCAGGACAAGCTTTTATATCATAAAAAAACTATATAATGTAATAAAATGATGGATGTGATTTACTTCAAAGTTTATTTTCTACTTTTTAGAGCATTTTAATAAAAGCTTTTTTTAAATATTTTTTTATATAATTTTATTTTTTACTTTTTAGTTTTTGATATGCTGTAATTCCCAGATATCGATTTTGAGACGAATCGGATCATAAACGATAAAGTCGTCCGCCATCTTGAACAAAATTTTTGACTAGAAATTCATAATCCGCGACCTAGAAACCCCCAAATATCGATTTTGAGTTGAATCGGATCTTAAACGGTAAAGTCGTCCGCCATCTTGAAGTCGCCATCCTGAACTAAATTTTTGATTAGAAATTCGTAATCGGCGAACCCGAAAACCCCCAGAAATCAATTTTGATCGATTTGGATCATAAATGACAAAAGTCGTCCGCCATATTGGCGCCGCCATTTTGAATCTCTAAATTTTGACTAAGAATTCATAATTGGCGATCTCGAAAACTCCCAGATATCGATTTTGAGTCGGATCGGATCGTAAACGGTAAAGTCGTCCGCCATCTTGTTTTTTGAAAATGTTAAAGTGTATTGTCACTGAATTTATACACATGTGCAAAATTTCAAAGCTCTAGCTTAATTTGAACTAATCGAAATTTTGATTGCAAGATTTGACCTAAACAAACCAACTAACTTCCCACCTAAATTTCTAACTTATTTGCTAGTGATTGATTGATTGGAGTATCATTAAGAAGTTTTAAATAATTTAATTTTTCTTTTAAAATTACCACGGTTTTTAATTTTTTTCCACTTGCTTGTTGACGTTGAATTAGACATTGTGTATATGTCACCTCAGAATTCCTGGCAGATTAAGATATCATAACCTCATTTTCTTAAGCGATTTAGTTTCATTCGCATATATTAAAAGCTAATCAAATTTATGGTGTATTTAATAGACGAATCATCGTTTTATTGCATATTTTGACAAGATACGGCTTTTTTAGAAGAAGGAGGTTTTAAAAGGGAATACAGAAGATCTATATGTATATTTTATAAAGCAATTTTAAAACCATTTAAACGCTTTATAGTTGCTTGAATTGATGAAATTTGCATTCGAAGGCTTTTTCAAAACCAAACTGTTTTGTTAATTCTTTTTAACATTAATAATAAAACTTTGACAAAACTACAGCCAGAGAAAGTCCAAAAGGTTTTATGATCACGTTTTAAGATATACTACAAGGCTTTTCAATAAATTCTTGTACTCTAGAAATACATTTGGTCTCAAATAAACCTAATTTAAAACTAATTAATCTGCAAACATCCTTCATAAAACCTTTATAAAACGAGAGCCAGACTAAACAACATTTAAATTGTTACATGAGATCTTATTGTGCTAAAAAAGAACTCATGTCTTACGATAAAAATCTTCAAGTTCGTTTTAGAGAAAATAATTATTTTCCATTCCCCCGCCCCCGCATTTGAGTTAGTATCAATTTTGCTTTTACACCACCGTGCACGGGAAAGTAAGAAAATTAGAAACTTTAGTAGGGCCTCCCGTTCCTACTTAAAAGTTACATTACAGTCCTGGACTCTGCACCAAACGATACATTTCCGAACATTTTCTCGGATCAATTTTATCGTAACAAGCGCAGACGTTGTGCACGAAACTCTGTTCCACTTAAAAAATATGCTATTTAAAAGTGGATGTTTGTGGCTGGTGATGTCAAATGCACACGCAGAAGCGACTGAAAATTATAAACGCTCACGTGCATTCTGAAAAAGCGCCTTGCCGTTTCGTGTAATAAAATAAAAATTACAGGAGCTTGAAAAAATAACTCACCGCGTCACGAACGTAATGTGAAATTGTGACTTGTTACTATGTCGCAGTGTTCCAAAGGCAGGGTCGGCCTAAGAGTTTTGGACCTAGATAATAAATATAAAAATAATAAATAAACAACACAGAAATTGATATATTATGTAAAGATCATTGGTTTATTGAAGTAGATAATTTGGAGTTGGTTTTTGTTGTTTTCGCAAGTGCACTAGGCGTTGAAAATGAAATTCAAACCACTTTGCTGCTTAATTAAAAATTATACATGTAGGTGGCGCTTGTTAAATAAGAATCGACGTGTAACTAAAGGCACAAATCTCTATTTGTTTCAAAATAAAAATGATTCAGTCTACGGAATTGGACAAATTAAATACTCCAGTGCCAAAATAAACCCCAAGTATCAATTTAAACGCTGTTTAGCTCTGGCTCTCGTCTTATAAAGGTTTCATAAATGAAAAGCCTTGTAGTATATGTTAAAATTTGACCATAAAATATTTTGGACTTTCTATGACAGTAGTTTTGTAAAAGTTTTATTATTAATGTAAAAAGGAATTAATAAAACCGTTCAGTTTTAAAAAAAGCCCCCGAATAATGCAAATTTGATCAATTCAAGCAATTATGAAACGTTGAACTGGTTTTTAAAATTGCTTTATAAAATATACATATAGATCTCCTGTATCCTCTTTTAAAATCTCGTCCTTTTAAGAAAGCGGTCTCTTGTCAAAATACGCAATAAAACAATGACTCGTTTATTAAATACACCATAAGTCCATAAATCTTATTAACTTTTAATATACGCGAATGAAACTAAAATCTCGTAAGAAAATGAGGTTATGATATATTAATTTGACAGGAATTCTGGGTCGACTTATACCGATTGTCTAATTCAACGCCAACAAACAAGAGGAACTTTTTTTATTCTAAGAAACAATAATTTATGTATTACATCACGTTAGATCATTGAGGACGCCGCAGGACCTGTATCTGATGATGAATTTTTTAAAAAAATTTTGACGAAACGTTGTGGTACTTCTGACTAGACAATCTGATGAGGGCGTCATTTCCACGTAAAAAAGGCACACTTGGTAGAACTTGATAACCCCAACCGTTTTCGAGGAAAGTGTCGTTAAACATTTCAATATTTTTTTTAAAGACAAATTTGTATAATACCTTTATAAAACGAGAGCCCGACTAAACAGTATTTACATTGTTACTTGGACATGCAACTAATTCAATTTTGCATGTTATAATTTTGAATTCCATTAATTGAATCTTCTCTATTAGTAGGCCTAAATTCATATTTCAAAATCTTTCTTACAATGTAACACCGAATATTTTCCATCGGGATTAAATCTGGGATTTTCCACGGCCAAGGGAGCATTATTATATTTTTTGCCTCAAACCAATTAGGGACCACGTGAACTGGAGACTTGTCCTTAAAAAAACAGAATTTTTAAAATTGGGTATCTCAGAAAAAAGGTTAATAAACTGATTACGTGCTGAAATATTCTTGAAGTTTCCACAGCTTGTGTTTAAAATGTTTATTTTTGTTTTCACAGCTTGAAGATCTAAACACAGTTTTATCACAGCAATTGTGGGCATTCCGATTTTTTTCAAATCAATTTTGCCTCGACTAATGAAATATGTATAGTTCATGTATCACTATCAGAACAAAGCCAGCGGTATTTTATATTTATTTATCTACGCCATTTTTTAATTTACGTTAAATAGCTTTATAGTTGTCGTAAACCTATTTTAAATAAATTTCAAAATGTTTGCGTATCGGCGATAGCATTTCCCTAGTTTGTGGGGAACTACACGAGGAGATGGGTACCAGTTAAATATTTAACGAGAATCTATATATAAAGTTTCCTCTGCTTGAGATTCTAGAACCATTTAACGTATTCAATTAATATTATAACAGGTTTAATCATATAATATAAAACTACTTAGGTGCCTTTTACCAGAAATGTTTATTAAACTTCGCTTTTTCTGGTTATGCTTTTACTTTTAAACATGCACAGATGTTTAATTCTCCTATACATAGGAGTCGTTGCAGTTTCTTTTGTTTTTAGTGGTCACTTATTGTATTTTTATGTTGCTATTTAAAGATCGACATACCTCTGAGTATAAACTCGTTTTATGCTTCGCGCATATGTTCGAAGGTTTTATGATGGTATATTATGCCAAAAAAATGTTAGAGGCCCTCGGTTCTCTTATAGACACCAAATCCCAATTTAATTTTTTACTCCCTTTAATAATAGAGTGGGGGTGACAATGGGGGGTGGTAGAGGGGGTAGTTAACGCTATAAAATTGTTTGAGACATTTCGTTCTTGTATACACACTAAATCACTTTTTAATTTTTTTTACTACCTTTCATAGTAGTGTGGTGGCGATAGTGGGAGGGAGGTAGCTGATGCCAAAAAAATTTTGACACTGACTTTTCGTACATGCCCTAAATTGCAATTTTATGAGCTCTTACCTGCTTACTTTGCCTATTTACCCTTCTTTAGCCCCTAACTCTTCAACGGAATTAGATCAAAATATAATCTAGTTCCAGATCTCGTTACAATACATGCGTGTACCAAATTTCAAGTCAATATCATAAACGGTTCCAGAGTAAACGTGCGCACAAAAAAAAGTTCCAGACAGACAGGCAGGAAATTTCTTTTTCGCTCAAATTTAAAATTTCGACGTTTCATGACATTTTAAGCCTGTTTTAACAAAAAAAAACATTTTTGAGGTGGAAGTAATAACAAATAGAAACAATAGATGGAGAAATGAGGCACATTCAAATAGAGACCCTCTCTACATTCAAATATTCGTATATAATTACTTCCACGTCCAATGGAAGTATAGTAACGCAAAAATTTTTTTTTTTTTTTTTGTTGAAGTAGGCTTAAAAATGTCATGAAACGTCGAGATTTTAAATTTGAGTAAACAAATTTCCTTTCTGTCTGTCTGTAACTTTTTTTGTGCGCACGTTTACTCTGGAACCGTTTATGATATTGACTTGATTTGGTACACTTATGTATTAAAGCGAAATCTGGAACTAGATTATATTTTGATCTAATTCCGTTGAAGAGTTCGGAGGTAAATGGGGTAAATAGGCAAAGCAAGCAGGTAAGAGTCCATAAAATTGCAATTTAGGGCTTGTACGAAGAGTCAAGGGCTCAAAATTTTTGGCATCAGCCCCCCACACTCCCACTGCCACCCCCAATACCACCCCCACACTATTATGAAAGGGAATTAAAAAAATTAAAATGTGATTTAGTGTAGTGTATATACAAGAACGAAACGTCTCAAAAAAAAATTCTGGCGCCAGCTACCCCCTCTACCACCCCCATTGCCACCCCCGCCCCATTAATAAAGGGAGTAAAAAATTAAATTGGGATTTCGTGTGTTACGAGAACCAAGGGACTCTAAAAATTTTTTGGCATCAGCAGCCACCCCCATTGCCACCCCCACCCTATTATTAATGGAAGTAAAAAATTAAATTGGGGTTTAACGTGTATACGAGAACCAAGGGTCTCTAAAATTTATTTGACATTAGCCACCCCCTCTACCACCCCCACCCTATTATTAAGGGAGTAAAATATTACATTAGGATTTAGTGTGTTTAAGACTTGGATACAAAATCTGGATGTGGAAGTAGTGATTCCTTGGGCAGCGGTTTTCTTAGTAGTACCTATTGGATAGTGGTATGTGGTATGCGAGTTCTGTTAGTTAATATCAACGTTTAAGATTTCCGATAATGTTATAGTCATAGTCCGCCTTTTTACCAAACACAATAAGCGCCGATTTATTTGGATTAAGAATTAGAGAATGATCTGCACAAATGCTAGATAATGCTTCTATATCTTTATTTCTCTTGTGCTCTACTGTTGCATAATCTTTGACATAAAAAGAATGGTATATCTGAGTTGCATACGTATGCATAGTGCTGCAGTGCTCAAGGTATTTAGTGAACTGACTAGTAAGCATTGTGAACAGTAGAGGTCCTAAGACGGAGCATTGAGGGACACCTGGTAGTACATACCTAGCACCTGAAAGTTCTACTTTTAGCGTAATACATTGAGTACGTTCCTATAAATATGATTTTATTAACTCTGCGCTCTCGATACATATTCCGCATGACTTCAGAATGGCCAGTAAAATATTGTGATTGTGCATGTGAAATCAAACAGGAGTATTGAAGTTAGCTGCAATTGCTTTCCGCCCACCTAATTTAAATTTTCACATTCCTCATTCCCATTGGAGGAAACTATTGCTGTTTTACATTTGGTATTAAAATAAAATTAAAGGTTTATTAAACCTTATATAAATACATATATATTTTAACATATCATGTGTATATGAGATTGGGACTGGAAGTCTCTAATATTTCTTTCAACCGAGAAATTCAATAAAATGTATTGCAATGTTTTAGCATTGAGTATATTTTGTAGTTTTACGAACAAGGTAGTAATAAGGCTCAAATTCCTATTCGACGGGATCAAAATTTCTATGACAGTGTATGTTTGGTTGCATAAGTTGTGACGTCACAGCCAATTGAGTTTATTGCCTAAATAGATGAATTATTATGAATTCACGAAGTGTACTTTACACTTGGCTTTTCTATGTGGTGTGTTTATGTTTTATTAACTCAAACTTAACCTAAACGTCACATCAAAGCTTAAATTAAGGACTCATGGCTTGTTTATGTTATTCTAACCTATGATTTTATCAAGGGGTGAACCGCTGAGAACATTTTTTTGCGGGATATTTCACACTTCAAAATACTCGCAAGTAATTTCCATTTTAAAAGCCGCCTTACAGTCTGCAACTTCCTTGCAAATTCAAGAAGTTTTGATCAAGTGCATGCGCAGTTGAAAGCCAGCCGATCACATTTGGCAATTTACTTGCACATTTCAACATCTTGCAGATAATCGGTTCTGCTCGATTTTTCTTGCAACTTATGTGCAAGTCTGGTGGATAATTTAGTGATTTCCATGTTACCAATACAGACAAAAAGTTACTAGAATATTACTTCATGTCGCGTGGCCCGATCGAGAAGTTATAGATGATGAAAATAGACGAAAGCGTATTCATATGAGTATTCTCGGCGACTAAAACGAGCAGAATAAATTAGGTTAATGTATTGTTATTTAATTTGTTAGACACAGTATAATTTATTTTTACAGAGTTGGCAAATCTTGCGCAATATTATTGCAATGCAATTAGAGAAATTGCCAACTGTAAAACGTACCGTCAAGAAACATAAAGGCCGTTACAGAATCGCTGGCCGTATGACTCAAGGCGTAGAGTTGAGATGTCAAAAGTCATATTACACAATGTTTTGTTATGTCATCTCACAGAAGGCGACGAGAGCCATCTTTTCTGTGGTTATCTGTCAATTTAGTGAGAATTCTGATTAATCAAACTTTTTACGGTGAACATAAGAATTCAATGATACGGAAATTTCCAGCATTCTACATAAATTCTTATGCCTTGTGCGTATATTGTATAAAGGAACATTTGATGGTTATTGTTTGCGTTTTACGTCATGCGGCTTAAGTCTTATGTCAAGCCATTCTGTAACGGCCTTTACCTGCAAGAAATTGCCACTTCAAATCTTGGTTGCAAGAAAGTTGCAGACTTTAAAGCGGCTTTAAGTGTTGTTTTTGTTTTTCCCTCTCTTTTTAATAAGTACTTTCTTTCCGTCTTGCTCAGCGGCGGTTAACCCCTTCGGACTTTCTGAACCTTTTTTAACACGCTTCGTTCTATGCAGCAATTTTTGTTCCAGAAATCAGGCCGAGATGGCTCACACTTGTCGCGGTAGCATATCGCTTCACGGTGCCTTGATCTACACAGTGGACGCGTGCACGTTCGTTATCTCCAACGGGGGCACCCAAACCTTCCACATAAAGGCGTCCACCGAGGTGGAACGACAATCCTGGGTTACGGCCCTGGAGTTAGCCAAAGCGAAAGCAATGTAAGTAATACCAAGCACGTTATTTTTTTATCGATCCGGCGCGCATACGGCGCTGGATCTGGAACATATTCATATTGACAAAAAAATGTACAGACGGCGAGGGGACGTCAATAATTTTACTTTTTCTGATTTTGTTTTGAATAATCTCGATTTTCGTATTTGTAAATAGTGTGTTTGCATTTTAATGATTTTCAGTTGCGAACACTGTTAGTTTTTCGAATATCTAAACCTTAATTTTAAGATGCATAGAAATGCGGGTAGTTTGACAGAAGATTTAGGTTTCTATGTAGGTCACAGATATATTTTTTTAACATAGTATGACTAATTTAGTAGGCACACTTGGAGGGAACGAACGCGAAGGAACGGTCGCAAAAAAATGACTTCATTTCATTTAATTCGTAAAAGAAAAGTTAAGAGAATAGACCATTCTCTTTGGGCAAAAGTGTCATCCATCAGATTATCGTTCGTACGCTCCTAACCTTACAAAATGGTTTTTGAACGTTTTTAGAAGAAACATGGAGTCAGAAGAGGACGATGAGGAGGCGGACGAATCTGGAAACCACGAGGACTGGTCCGGCATAGCTAGAAAATTAGAGGTACAATTGAACGACCTGCAGACTTGCGGGGACGTGCTGGCGAAACACTGGAGGAACTTGGCGAAGCCGCTGAGCGAGATGGAAGCGAACGCTGATCCGGAGGCTCTGCAAGGGAAAACAAAAGAGGTCTGCGAGCGCGCTACATTGTTCCGGATCGCTAGCAACGCTATGATAAATGTGAGTAGGCCTTTAGGCTAGGAAAACTTTTAAAACCTGAGAAACATCCTGCCATGACTAATTTTGAACAATTCTTCCCGTGTTTCGATTTTATCGGAGTCAAAAAAGTATGCAATTTGACCTTGATTTGCGTGGGAGTATATTTATGACTATTAACACTGTAATCTTATTTTGTCTATAATTGTTTTGTATTTAAATCAACGTATACTTTGTTATATTTAAAATAATGAAAAATAACTCTTTGTCTACCCACTTTAGTAGATTATAACGTCTGATGATTAATGATAGTATTTACATGTTCATATAACGGTTATCTAACTGATACCTGATATCAGTTTGATAAACACGATATCGCAATTAATTTTTTTTGCATTAATGAAATCTTTATCTGGGATTTTTCTATCTATACCTTTGCAGGCTTGCGCTGAATATTTGAAAACGGCCCAGAATCACGGGCACAAGCTGGTGAGAGCCTTACAGCACGAAAAAGAGCAGAGGGCCAGACTGCAAGACATGGTGGAGACGTTGGCACAGCAGCATTCGAAGTTGGAACAGGCCGCCAACGCCCACACCCACAGACCCGCGAGTAAGTAGAATGACATTTCACTTTTTACCAAGGTTCCTCGGTAGCGTCATCTTCACCCAACAAGAAAAGTCTAGAAATTATACTACCAAGGATTATTCGATATAAGTAGTAAGGCAAAGCCGTTTCTGGACCATTGAGTAGATGAACGATGGGGGTTCTTGATGACGTCATGAACTGGATGGCCTGTGTCCATTGGGATATAAAACAGATTTTAGACAGCTATAAACAGGTCTCAGACAACAATGAACAGGTTTTAAACGGATATAAACAGGTCTCAAATCACAGACTCGTGATGGACATATTCCATTCAGTTCATGACGTCATTAAGAACCCCCAATTTTTCTCTACTCAGTGGTGCAGAAACGGCTTTGCCTTCCTACTGATATATTTTTCAAATAGCTGAAAAAAGACAGAACACTAATTATGAACAGTCATAGCTCTGACATACTTCCACAAACTCCAAAACACTTGAACACTGCATTCGATACTCTACTTGACGAGCGTTTCGCCAACCATGTTGGCATCATCAGGAAGGGATTTTTCTTTTCCAGCTATTTCTAGATGATATCGTGCAGAGTATTCGGGTGTAGTGTTTAAGTGTTTTTAACACAAGCACTAAAGTACTTGAACACACTCGAATATTCTAACTGAGTTTCGCCAACCATATTGTCATCATCAGGAGGGAATTTTTTTTTCATTCGTCTGCAGATGATGATGCCAACAGCGTTGGCGAAGCGCGCATCGTAAAATATTCGGTTCAAGTATTTTAGTGGTTGTGAAAAATGCGTCAAAGTCAAAGGACCATAAATATCTTAACTGTCATGGAGCATGGAACAATATCGGCGAAGTTAGAGTTTGGCAACCCTGTACAACATTGCATATTTTTATAAACTGTTTTACTGCTGCAATTATTATTATATTATTTCCACGGATTGTATTGATATACTATTGATCATGTCATTATCATTGTGTCACTGACCGATAAATACGCTTTTCATTTTGTGCGTGCGGGGGTTATGGTTGTAGCACGTAACTTATAAAATACGTTTTCCAATCAATCAGAGCGCCTATATTAAGCTAGATTGGTGAATTAAAAGTTGTTATTTACTGGCCAATCACAACCCTGCTTGACATATGACATTTAACCTTGTTGGTGATGTGATGATCAACTATGTCTGAGATTTTAGTTCATCTTCTGTGATATGCATTAAGTGCAATTTTATTATAAATCGACAAATTTAACAAGCGACGAAACTAAACACGGCAACGCAAACAAAGTGGTTTGTGTGCTTTCTAAACTACATTGTACATTTTGTGTAAGTTAAGTTCCTCTGTTATCAGCTGTTCTTACTATCAAGTATCAACTACCAATTCGTTTTTGTCGCTTATAAATGTTGCTTTGAGTTCTACACTAGTCGGATTATTATGAAACATCATCGTAATCACTTCGTACGTCGATTAAAAGGTGAGTTTTTCGTAGCCTTATCGATTTTTTCAACATCGAAATTTCCGTAACCTTAAAACGACTTTTCCTTTCTTGAACACCGTATTTATCTGCTTATTTCTAAATCAACTTACCCTTGGCCAGGCCAGCTGTATAACAGCTCACGTTTTTATCTAGATTTCCTCCAGTTTGTGACTTATTACGAATTTGATAGATGACATAACCTAGTTTATAAAATCAATATCTTAGATAAATTTCAAGTGAAACTTTTTACATTTATTCACAATTCTGATGGTTTCTACTTGACCATTTCCACTGAATAATTACTTCTAATAAGCTTACAGGTGCATTTACAGTTTATCATAAATTAAGAGGATTTTAAATATAAAGTAGGTAAGAGCAGCGTTGAGGTTCAAGCTCCACCCAAGCAGATAAACTAATTTTATAGACGAAGCAAAGTGTATGAAAATACAACTGGAGTGGTGATCTGTAAATTTTCTCTATACCTAGAAGTGTAACGTTTTACTTTTCCAGGTGCGTTGTATTCATTGATAAATTTTGTTTTTAGTCAGCGCCAGTGAGAACGAAGAGGAAGACGACAATGAGTTTTATGATGCAATAGCGGAGGGCGGTGGAACCCCGAATCAACACGCTGACGATCTTTTCACGCTAAATATCCGTACTGGTCACAGACGTAACAGCTCTGATAGTTCAAGCGAAACTGAAGAAACACGGGAAACTAAACAGGTAAGGAACTGTATATTTCCCGAGTGTTTTTGTTATTTTAGCGTTTGACTTAGGTTGTGGTGGTGACAGGCAAGCACGCAAATATTCCCAGGGCAGAAAGTGAGAGAGGGGCAGGAAGTAGCTTAAATGATCTGGCTTCTAGCGCTAGCAAACGACATCGGCGCACGAGGGTGCCTGAGAAACCGAATTACCCTTTAAATTTGTGGAGCATCATGAAAAACTGCATAGGAAAGGATCTATCGAAAATACCTATGCCGGTGAACTTCAGTGAACCTCTTTCTATGCTACAGCGTCTGACTGAGGATTACGAATACGCCGACATACTAGATGTAGCAGCAAAGTGAGTGTTCTTTTGGTAGCCTCGGAATTGTCACGAGAATTATACCTGTTCTGTTTTAGATGTACTGACCTGTGTGAGCAATTGGCATACGTGGCAGCCTTCACCATTTCCTCGTATTCTACCACCAGTAACAGGACGGGCAAACCGTTCAATCCGCTGCTCGGTGAGACATTCGAGTGCGATCGCAGAGACGACTTGGGCTGGCGGGCCATCAGCGAGCAGGTGTCCCATCACCCACCTATGGTCGCTCAGTATTGCGAGGGCAGCAAATGGAAATGCTGGCAGGAGTTCACCATGACGTCGAAATTTAGGGGGAAGTACTTGCAGGTGACGTATTCTTGCTCCGATTATTTATTTATTTATTTACGGGCCTAAGTCCATTTCTAAAATGCAATTTAAAAAGGGAAATATACAATTTGAAATTTACAATAGTGCATATAACATATAAGAAAAGAAAATAGCAGTAATCACTTAATAAAACATTTGTGAATGTCATTAATAAATAAATTAAAGAGCTAGGGTCCCAAGTGAGAACCTTGTGGTATGCCTGACATGACTTGAATTGTTTTTGATCTGAAATTGTTTACGTGAACGATCTGTGTTCGGTCAAGTAGGTAGCTTTCGAACCATTTATGCCTACCAAATTCAACTTGTCCAGCAAAAATCGGTGGCTAATTCTATCGAAGGCCTTTGCAAAGTCTGTATAGATGGCATGAACCTGATATCCATTCTCAAGGGCAAGTGACAAAAAGTCAGTGTAAGTGTACAACTTTAATCTTGTGGATCATCCTGAATGAAAGCCAAATTGATTGTCAATGATGGTAATGCCAATTTGTGGTGTCAAAAAATCAGTAACAAGACTTTCGAATAGTTCTGGAATAGCACTCAAAATGCAGATGGGTCAGTAATTAGTTACATCTCCTTTATCCAGATTTGTGAATAGGGGTAATAAAGCTGACTTTCCAAAATTCTGGAAATTCACCAGTATCAAAGGACAAGTTAAACATGCTAAATAAAGGTCTAGCTAGGATAAAACTACAGTACTTAAGGATGATTGGGGGTATGTTGTCATTTCCAGGGCCTTTGTTGACATCCAAGTTACTCAATTTCGGATAAATATCTGATATACTAATAAAGCAATTTGAAATGTTCAAGGTGCTAGTTGAGAGTAGAATCGTAAGGGTCTCATTACACTTTCTAGAGTAAACAGAGGGGAAATATTCGGCAAACATATTTGCTTTATCAATCTCGGAACTACTCGTTAAGTTATTATAAGATTTGAAAAAACACTAGTTTTGCGTTGTGAATTGACAGTTTCAAAAATGTTCATATTACTATGTAAAGAAGATTCCGTTAAACGAACATAGTTATTGTAACAATTTACAGTCAATCTTTTAAAAGTTGATTGCAGATTAGCAAAACATTGTAATCTTCAATGGAACGAGTTATTTTATATTGCTTGTGCGCGTTTTTCTTAGCTAGAATGTGGCTTTTAAGCTCAGTACTATACAAACGAGGCAACTTTTTTGATGATATTATCTTTAATGAAACAAATAAATCAAATGCAGTGTACATTAATTGCATTGAAATCGGCTGATTTGAAGTCACTATAAAAATCATCAGCGAGCATATCATTCTCATCAGAAACATTTAGGTGTTTGAGGACAGCGTATAGTGGAGGATGATAAACATCTGGAGGTATTAAGACTTCATCAAATAGATGAACTGTTGTTGATTCATCTTGAGAGAAAACTAAATCAAGGGTAACATTTCTGTCATTACGGATGCTGTTGACTGGAAATGATTCAGGAAGGCACAAAGATTAGATAACATTTTTGTTGCTTTAACTTCGTTGTAAGGAGTATTTGATGCTGACGTCGGAGGAGCTCAAGTTATCGCTGATCCATATAGCATTAGGATGATTGAAGTCATCAAAAAGACAAATCTGAGTATTGTGTTGATCTGCAATATTATATAAGTTTTCAGCAAGGAAGATACACACATTGCTAGGTGACTTGGGGGAATATAGACACACCCCCAAGATAATTTTATTATTGTTGCTTCCAATTGAGATGAATAATTGTTCAATTTCCTTAGAACTTTTTAAAAAATTACAGGAATAATTACTGTTATGTACTACAATCAGCACACCACCACCTCTAGAGCAAGTACTAGTGTCAACAAATCTGTCTTTTCTAAAGACGGTATAAGCGTTCATGTGAAGTTCTGAATCATGGAAACCACCACTTAACCAAATCTCAGTAAGGATAATAACATCAAAATAAGAAGAATTTACGGTTTGCAGTAAAGTTTTTAATTTCGTTAGTAAGCCACGGACGTTTTGGTAATAAACAGATAGTGGTTTGATTTTTCTCTGATCACCAGGCGGTATCAGTTTTTTTAAATAATTTTGGGAATGCCATGAGTATATTTAATCTGAAGATCCGACGCTCCTTGGGATTTACGCCTGTTAAATTCATCCCTGGTGGTTTTTTCAAGTGCTCATTACTTTGGTGCAAGATCTAAGCTGGTGTATATTGTTACCTGTTTACAGTCTTCAGTAAACACTCTGTGGGTTCAAATAACTTGCAACAAGAATCTTCAATAACCACTATTTTATTAATCACTAAAATTACACTAGTAAATACTTAAAAATCACACAACTAATAATAACTTAATCTAATATAAATTCACTACTTTATTACGACCTATAGTCGGGAATAGTATATGAGGTCCCAGATCTTACTAATCCTTGTAGTGAGAGTGACAAAATAAAAGAACAAGTAAAAACAAATACAATTTATTATAAAAATCAGTAAGACAGTACACAAAATTTAACGATAAAATATTACGATAAAATAATACAGACAAGTCTAGGGTTTAAGGTTAACGCTAAGGAAAAAAAATGATTAATAAATTGAAACAATTGAGAATAAGAATGAGATACAATGGTTACTTAACTTTTACGCAGAAAATTGGAGAGTTTCCTGGCGCTCCAGACTTGAAGGTTGGTCGAGGAGAAGTCTTTACAACACAATTTGATAGGTTTTACCAATCTTCACAATAGTGTTTCTCTTAATCGAAATGTAAAATCAAAATGCAGGGCCAATCGTATACCAAAATTCGTGTACCAAAGAATAGCAATGATCCAAAGTCCAAAACTCCAACAATCCGAAAATAACAGAACAGTAGGCAAGTTCTGTGGTCAAAATCTGGCCTATCCCAAATCGTCTACAATTAAATTACAAAATTATTCTCAAGATTAACCGCTAATATGAGCACGTGTCTTTAATAAATCAAAGAAATTCAAATTTACCTAGAATATTACTTCTAGACGATAACTTGCTTATTTATCCGAATAATTCGAAAATTCAATTTAACAAACCAAAATATAAATTGAAATATTAGGTTAAATCTAGTTATTAATCCGGTATTAAACCGTTTAGTAATCACGTGCCTTTTAACTAAATTAACCCTTAGCGAAGTTTTCAGTTCAAATTCTTGATTTAAAAAGAGGGGAGGAGGAAGTTTTAGGCAATGTTAGAGATTTATAACATTTGGTCACTCACAAAAACAAAAGGAAATGACAACAGCTGACAGTTCGACAGTCAGGGTACCAACTTGTGAAAGGTAAAAGACTGAATCGATTTTTATGGACTTTCGATCATTAACCATCCTTACACTATTACTTTGTAAACAATTTTTATACGCTAATTATTTCAATAATCTATATTGTAAATTGCCCTAAAATATACACAATAATACACCATTATTTAATAAATTTATATATTTTCTACCGAGAGCCATCTGTTGGGGAAAAGCTTAAGTGGTAATTTGCACCCAATATTTAGCGTGGTGACATTTATCGCTAAAGGTATTTTCTACTATAGGTAATTTTGATGAATTTATGTACTTATGATCTTGCGGACACCGGCGGAAGACGGCACGTCACAACTTTTAAAACACTATGTACTTTACTTTTCTTCTTAAACTTGTCAACTCTTGTCTAACCTAAAAACTGTCCTCTCTGTATACCAGAACTGCACTGTATACTTCACTGAACTCCCCCATCCGCTGGATTCACCTCTTTATATACACCTATAGAATGTACCAGAATCCTATTCCATAACATTCTAGAATCCTCCAGAGTTTTCTACTATGTGCTAGGTGACTGTTCGTCAATTGGCTCATAGATGGCGCCACCCTACTAGCCAGGAAGTAATTACACTCTCCTCTGTGTTAGAGGGCAGCACATAACAATATCTTACTGCCCCTTAATTTAGATTTATTTCGAAGAATATTGTATACATCATGTGCGGTAGAGAGAACAACTGTCAAAGATTTAACACCATTATTGTTGTTTTTATCTATTCTCATAGTTTTACCTATTTTGGAACACTCGCCAACCATATTTGTGACAATTGTTATGATATCCTCTAAATCATTCCGCTGATCGGGATCGTTGAAAAACATAACATTAGTGGAGCGTTTGTTTTGTTCATTAATTTCATTAAACATTTCCTTATCAAAAGAAGGAACAATAGAACTTGAGCTGATTTTCAAAGCTTGCACTTCTAGCTTTAGTTCATTAATTACTTTTAAAAGCTTGGAAACTTGAAGAAGTCCTGTTATACAGTAATTGTAATCAAATTCTAGAAGACGTTTGCCTTTAAGTTCCATAACTTTCACTTCTGAGCTCTGAGGTAGACAGTCTAGATCATTTTTTGTGGATGTTGCAGCTGCAACTATCACAGCATCAGAGTTATAGTCTAGTATACTTTAACTTGGCGTGTGTATGTATGAGTTAATATTTCCGTACGATTTCATTTTCTCCCATATTGTACACAAAGTTAAAGCAATAGTCCAGAAACATTGTCTACGTGGACAATATTTCTGGATCTTTGTGTACAAGAGAAAATAAAATCGTACGGAAATATTAACTCATACATACACACGCCAAGTTAAAGTATACTAGACTATAGTTAGAGTGAGGATCATCTGCAGTTCCACATTTATACAGGACATAACATTTTGATAATGATCTATTACGATTACTTATTTTAACAGGGCTGTACTCGTAATTTATTGTCATGTGTTTTTTAGGTTATCCCGTTGGGTATAGCTCACGTAGAATTTAGTAATAGCGGTAACAAATATTCTTGGAGGAAAGTCACCACAACGGTACACAATATTATAGTAGGAAAATTATGGGTTGATCAACACGGTGAGTGAACGCTGGTAGCGAACAATTATTGTTGAGATAAAAAGGTTGCTTTTTGCAGGCGATATGGAAATCACTGGCAAGGGACCAGCGAGCGGTATAAAATGCCACCTCAAGTACATCCCGTACTCGTACTTCACGCGCGATTCGCAACGTCGCGTCAAAGGAGTCGTGATGGACGCCACAGGCAATGTCAAATGGATCATCAATGGCACATGGGATGACCAGGTGGAAATCGCTGCCGTTACCGGGGACACGGGTACGGCTAGCAATCCGGTGTACCAGACGGGTCCCTCGGTGTTGGCTTGGAAGCGCAGGCCACCCCCAGATGACTCGGATAAGTTTTACAATTTCACTCTGCTGGCTGCCCAGTTGAATGAGCCGGAGGAGGGGGTTGCGCCGACGGACTCGCGACTGAGACCCGATCAAAGGCTGATGGAGGAGGGTAATTGGGATGAGGCGAATAAGGAGAAGGTCAGGCTGGAGGAGAAGCAGAGGGCTGTGAGGAGGCAAAGGGAGGCTGAGGCTGAGCAGGCGGCTGCAGAAGGTAGGATAGTTGGTTTTTGTTCATAAAAATGTCAGGCTAATGTGCAATTTTGGTCAGTTTTAAGCGCAAATATGTTAATGGTTGATTGTAGACATGAAGTTATGACAATTTAAAAAATGTGACAGTTATATTCCATTTTAGTTCACATTTACATGTTTACAGGGAAAAAATTAAAAGGATATATAAATAGCCATTACTTCATTTGGACAGGTTTTTTCGTATTGTGGTAGAGATCGAAGTACTGGCAATAAATAAAAAGTAATTAATCCCAAAAATATATGGCCAGCAATACTTTTCATGATAATGTCATTTCTTAACATTAGTATGAGCAAATAATTAAACCAAGTTTTAAACGATATTTCAAACACTAAAAATGAGAAATTATGAGCCCGACCCTGTTTTGACGCACGTCTAGCAATGTCATTGCTATGATGGTGCCTCGAGTAACAAAACGCCCAACTATTTTACACGAAATTTAACATATTCGTATTTGACACAATACTCTAATATAATAACAATAATATAATAATTTATTTTATTCATCATATCAATTTACACACATGGTATAACTTATTAGACAAGTTAGTGGTAAATAATAAATAAAGGAAAAAAACAGACAATAATAACAATAATAAAACATACAAGTCTAACAACAATATGACATACAGTACTGAAACATATTAAGTACAATATATTACACTTTAAAATTAAATATAAAACTAAGAGTGTAAATAGTCATCTACAGAATAAAAAGCTCTACTCATTAAAAATTTTAGCAGGGCATTTCTAAATAAATTAAAATTATCGATTTGGCCAAATAGTTGGGTAAATTTATTATAACAATTAATGCCTTGAAAGATGTAAGAATTTTGGCCCACACTTAGTCTCGAGAAAGGCACCCGAAGCTGATTGTTGCTGCGAGTAACATAGCTGTGGACATTACTATTTTTTAAAAAGATATTTGATAGTGCTATAAATGCCTCTTTACAGTGAGTCTGAGCAGGTAAACCAAGCATACACCGTATAATTTTCTTTTTTGCTACAAAAACTTTGGAAGCATGTGGAGAGTTTCCCCAGAACATCAATCCATAAGATATCTTAGACTGAACGAGACCAAAATAAGCTAGCTTCAGCATATTAAGTGATACAGTGGATTTTAGATATCTAATAATGAAGCAGGATTTACTTAATTTCTCTGATAAATCATCAGTTTGTTTCTCCCATGTCATTTTGTGATCTATCCTTAGTCCCAAGAATTTTATTTGATCTGTTTGTACAATTGACTGATGACCAGCCTTAACTAAAACACTTGAATTGTGACCAACATTTTTGGGCAAAAATGACATACAAAACGTTTTGCCAGCATTTAGAACCAAACCATTGCTCAAACAGCAATCAGAAAATTCACGTACTGATTTATTGGCTCTACTGGTTGTCAACTCCAAGGTGTTACTAGATATTAAAAAATTTGTGTCATCTGCATAAACAATTGCAGCATTCGGTGAGGTACAAGAATTGGGCATGTCGTTTACAAAAATTAAAAACAGTAGGGGACCTAGAATAGAGCCTCGAGGCACACCAGTAGCAACGTCCCTAACATCCGATTTGTATGAGCCTATGACTACAGCCTGCTTTCTGTTGTTTAAATAAGAAGCGATCCATTCGTGGGCCACGCCACATATTCCAAATCTAAAGAGTTTATCTAAAAGTAAACCATGATCAACGGTATCAAGAGCTCTGCTGAGATCAAAAAATAAGGCTATTGGTTGCTTTTTGTTGTTCAGTGCATTATAGATATATTCACATAACTGTTCAATAGCGGTTATGGTTGACTTATTTTTTCTGAACCCATACTGACATGAGGTTAAAAGATTGTGATCTTCTAAAAAGCTGATTAATCTATTGTTATAGCAAAGTTCAAAAATGTTAGCTAACTGGTTTTGGACACTAACATTTCTATAATTACATGCTTCTAGTCTAGATCCCTTATTTTTATAAATCGGTATGGATTTCGAAATTGGATACTGGCCACTGACAAATGATGCCCTGCCTACTGCCCTTAGTACTTGACCACCTACTTCATCTATCCCTGCAGCAGATTTTTTCGTTGTTTTGAGCAACACTTCTCTAATTTCTGCCGGGCTGGTCGGTAATAAAAAGAAATTATATATATAATTTGGAGGTAATATCAACTTATTACAATCTGGTTTAGGACACTGAAAATTTAAAAAGAAATTATTGAAACCATTGCAAATGTCTTTGGTATTAGTAAATGTTTGCTCCTTAACTGTTATCCTTGTAATATTTTGTTTCGGATAATTTTTTGCCTCATTAATTATTTTCCAACTTTCTTTCATTATATTTTGTGTATTATTTATACGCTCATTGTTGTGATTGGCTTTATCCATCACAATCTTTTCCGAATACAGCTGTTTTAACCTAACATACCTATTTTGAATTATTATATTGTAAGGATAATCTTTACTTAGCTTATGTAGTTCACACAAAAGATGGTGTAATTGTTTTAGGTCATTGTTGAACCATTTTTTCCCTTTATAGCGTGGTTTAATTTTTTTATACGTTATGGCATTATTAAAATGAAACATAAAAGATGCATAAAATGAATTAAATTTTTCAGTAAAATTCATACCATTAATCATTTCTTGTCAATCCTCATTCTTTAATAGATTTTTTAAGGTAATTAAATTACTCTCTAACATGTCACGCTTAAATATTGGAGCAAATATTATGCAGACTTCACTTTTTTTCGTGTTATTTTATTTTATACTACATCGTATATTTGAATATTTAACTCCCTTTATAGAATATAAAACAATTTATGGTGAATTTGGGACGAATGAGTAGAACATTTACGTTGAATAATCAAGGAGAAAATTTTGGAAATTTAATTTTAACTAGGATTACAATAAAAAATATAATAAAGTCCTTGTCTTAAGTTTGCTAGTTTACATAATGAAATCAATTCTGAATTCTGTAGGCTCGTTTTTAAGAATTGTGTAAAATAAGATTGAGGATATTTAATGCACTATTTGACCTTGGTAAGGCACCCTTAACTGGGTTCAGTTACAGCCCTAGAGATTTTATTTGAAACTTTTTCCTGTCTCCAATAATAATGATAATAAAGGTTGGCCTAAATATAATGAATAACCCCGTACGTAGGTTTAAGGACTCTTTTGTAACCCAATTGCAACTTTTTGTTTTTGGTAAATACTCATCGTTTCATTCTAGGTCGGCCATACCAGCCCTACCAGCCTGTGTGGTTCGAGCAGACGAGAGAAGACGATTCAGACATTATCCACCACATCTACAAGGGAACTTATTGGACTGCTAAAGAAAAGAAGGATTGGTCCCAGTGCCCCGACATATTTTAATATACAAGCTAGTGCCGTGGTTTTATTTTATTTTACTCGTTTCATCTCAATATTCAGAACATAACTTTTCCTTGAGTCGTTTTAGTTTTGGAGGGATTTTTTTTAAGAGGGTTTTTTGCCTGGAAAAATATCTAGAGGTATCGGTTAAAAAGTGGTATGTTAGCCAATTCGGTGTTACTATAATTCTGTTGCAAAACTACGTGTAAATATCTTATGTAATTTTAATTTTACTGGTCTTTTTTTTTTGTATATATTATTTGAACCATCAGATTTACTACAGCTTTTTCCTAATATGTGATAATGTAAATAAAGTACATTGCGTAATGGTTTTTCTTTTATTGTCTTTATTAGGTAGTGTCCGAAGAATTTGAGAAAAGACTATGATCTGATTTATCAATTGTATTGTATATATTATATTAATATATGACAGAAGCTTCTCGTTGAATTTAGAGGTCAATAAATTTTTAATACAAGCCTGGCGTTTTTATTTGCGACGGCGGGTTTCGATTTTGGTCATCTCCCGATGATGCCGAGTTGGTGGGCGGAACCATCGAGAATGCTTGGGATATATAATGTGGTGTTAAACAGTAACATGTTGCATAAAGCACTCAAAATTCAATGATTTTAATACTGAAGGGGAGTTGAACAGTTAATGTTGAATTAGTTCAGGCAAATCAAATGATTGAAGATATCGTCTGGAAATGGATTATGTTTATCTCCAGATGATGCCAACTTGATTGACGGAACGTCGAGTGTAGCATTTATTTGTGGCATTTGTGAATGCTGTGAAGGTGTAGCTCAATATTATTTTTACTATACAGGGTGCGGCAGAATGTACGGGCGCTTTTGGGATAGACACTATACGCGAACTCAGGGGAGTAGAGCGTTGTGGATAAGGTCGGTCAGCTTGGGGAGATAAGCCATTGTCATAATGGTTATCTGTACGAGGAGTCTATGATTGTTGTGCAACGGCGTTTCCGCCGACATTTCAGTATTTGTCGCCATGGTCCGGCCCCGAAACATTTCTACAGTCTGGTTGTTTTTTGGACGATCATAATTTTGTAAGCGTGAAAGCCAAGGTCTTTATGTAAAATTCTGCGTAGAGTTCGATCACTGACTCAGCGCTGCGGCTTATTTTCAGGAAGAGTGCTCTGGGCTGCGAAGGACCGCTTGTCTCACTCTTTCAATGGTAGGCAGTGTCTTTACAGTTCGACCACGAGGTATTTAATTGCAGATGCAGTCGTTCTAAAACTCTGTACCCATCTAACGATGGTGTCATGTTTCGAGACCGGGAAACGTCGGTGGAAACGCCATTGCACAACAATCATAGACCCTCCTGATACCAAATACTCCTTGACTGCGAACGCACGATGTTCTCTCGTCCAGATAACCATTGTGACTAACAAATGGCGTATCTTCTTGAGTTGAACGACCTTATCTACAACGCTCTACTCCCCTTCGAAAAGCACCCATCTATTCTGCCGCACCCTGTAGAAACTCCATTTTTTAGCAAAAAAATACTAATACAAACAATGCCGGTAACATATGTTGAACATTATTTATCCTTGAAGGCAACATTAATAAATTAACACTAATATTGGTAGGTATATTAAACTACTAAATAAATCTTCACATTTTGCTTGCCAGGTATTCTTTTAGCTTCCTCTTGAAGACAAGTAAATTTCCATTTAATCCCCTCTGGTAAACTATTGTAATCTTTTACACCATTAAAAAATACACTGTTTTTTAGCAGTTCTGTTTTTGCATTCTTAACTTTTAGTTTTGGTACTACTGTAGATGGTTTTAGATCACTAGGAAATTTTCCACATCAAACATTGCCTTTATCGTATCTAAATTTATAGGGTCTGCTTTACTACTTTTTCATTTCCATCATAGTTTTCTTTATTTGGTTCAGTGTGACTTGTATTATCTTTTCCAAGCCACTTTCTTTTGTGTATTTGCAGGTATGAAAATGTTACATGTTCGATATGTCAAAATTTGGATATGAGAAAACAATTTAACGTGGAAGTTATAAAACGGGGAGATATCTTTTAAATGTAACACTGTTTATTGTACATAACCGACTCAACGCTTATGCGTTAGGTTTGAGACCAAGGAGTCCTAGGTTCCAATCCTGGCTAGAGTCTGGATGTTTAGTTGCATTTTTCATATGTTACCGAGTTAGTAGGAGTGCATTAGACGGGGTAATGTAAGGGACAACACGGCTAGTTGCTGTACCACTCTTGGGTTCAAGTCTCAGCTGCACCAGATGGCAATGTCGTGGGGAATGGTCTATGCCTGTGTACAGATTGAGTGTTAATGCTAAGCTCCGCCAGGACGATAATCTAAATAAAAACCAAAGTTATTAAAAAAGTTAATGGTATAGTATCCAACTGGAGGTGAGAAAAAGGATTATGTATACAGGGCGTTTTGTAAGTAGCATGCAAAGGCAGAAATAATTTTTGTTTTTTTTGATGGTGGAAGGAGCCTTGAAAATCTGCTGCATGTAGTTGGATTGCAAGCTTTATTGATAATCAAACAGTATATAAAATGATGAAATTACTAATAAATTAAATTAGATTGCTGTTTTGTACGTAATATAAACTTTTTTTACAATTTGCAAATATTTCTGACGTCATCGATAATGCTTTAAATGGAATACCCAATTACAGCAAACTGATATTACTTATTGACATGTTTTTGTGTGCAAAACAAGACAAGTTATGAATTTTGGGTGTTTGTTTCAGAACACACTGTAGATGTGTGGAGATTTAGCTATTAAAATTTAATTTTCAAGATAATGCCAAACAGTGATTTCCATATCAACTGCAACTTCGACGAAACATGTCTCCCGAACTGAGACAACCTCAAAAGTGATTGGATATACAGGGTGAACCATTAATAGCAGGCCGTAGTTCATGGGTAGATTCTTTGGACCCTTTAGAAGGTTCACGACTCCTAAACACAGGGGATGGACTCTGAATTTCTAAAGAAGGGTCACATATGAAGGTATGGGGATTTTTTTATGTCACTTGGGATTTTTTGTTACGAGCTCTCAGTCTAAAATACCAAAAGTGTCACTTTTTATTTTTTATTTATATCTACTAAACCATGTGGAAGGTCCAGAAACATCAATAATACTTTTTTCTCTTCTCTTTAATGAACAAAATAAACATTGAACGATAAATAGGACACGAGATATAGTGATTCTAAGTTAGGGTTAAAAACAGCAAAAACTCTAATTCTGATATATTGTCAATCTTGAGACGGGATATGTTGCTGGGCAATTCTTAAACTACAGGGCGTAGTGCTAGAACTTTAAGAAAGTTCAGTTGAGCCCATGCATGTGATAATGCTGAGGAAATTAACAATATTGAAGACGAAAATTACTTAAATTTACAGAATATTGTGTTTGTAAAAGTCTATGAGGATACCGAACGAATTCTACTGTAATATCCCACTTCTGCTATACAAGAAAACAGATTTTTACACTTAAATAATGATGTCGCATATCCCATTATATGCTCTTGATCATAGAAATATGTAAGAATTTTTTTTTCATGTGACAAAATATGTTTCTTATAATGTGAGAAGGTTAAATTAGTTGTAAATAAGGATTTGCTTATATGTTTTATCACTTTTACAATGATATTTTGCATAATTTTTAAGATAATGTGAATAATAAAAATATCTAATTGAGGTTGTTCTAGGGTTGTTCTGTTATATATAGGCAAGCTCAGATTTACGGTGCACTCAAAAAAGGCAATAAAAACTTTACGACCTCATTATTACCGCCGTTGGACCATTCTCCCGTCTAATTGAACTTGGGAATTCCACATCCGCTTACTTTTGTTCTGATACGATATAGTCCAAGACCTGCCCTACAATATATTTCTATATAATTCGTCCAAGATTTAAAGAAATGTTATGTAAAAATTAAATATATCTTCGCATTTCTTTGTTATTTTTAACCTTGCTATATCTCAAGCTCTAATTATCATACTCGTATCGTAGTTTTAGTTACTGTCATTTTATTCGGTAGGAAAAATAAGTAAATAAATATGTTCTTTATTGGAAGAATCCAAAGGGCTATCGACCGAAGTCCTTCTGCCCATGTATTAGTACATTATTTACATAGATTTTATGATTTATTATTAGATAAGTACCATTTGTGACTTAGGTAGATGATTATATATATAGTTATATAAAAAAAAAATAACAAATATATTATGTATACCTATGGCTTATGTTGTTTTCCTAAACCAGTTGCTGTATCTTCTCAATTAAGGTGTGTTCAGGTGTTTTAAATTTAGGTCTAATACTACGGTTTCGTGTTGTGCAGTATTCTTCAATTTTTTGGAAGTTGTGTTGTGCATTGGCGAATTTTGTTTGTAGCTTACTGAGACGTTGTTAGATTGGTTCTATTTTTGTTTTTTGGTATAATACGGCGTTCGATATATTATGTAGGAGATTACGTGGATGCGTAATTTGGTAATACTCCTGAGGGCAGTTCTTCCTGCCACCTCCAAATTCTTTTTTGCTTGTGGTCCGCTGTTAAGGTAGAGTATGTGTCCATATTCCAATATGGGTCTACAGATACTTTTGTAAATCTTTGCTGATGTTGTTGTGGTTATACCATCATTTTTATAAGTTAAAGCTCGGAAGTGTTTGGCTCTTGTATTTATCTTTTTCTTTGTGAGGGCATCAGTGTGTTGATTAAAATTAAGCTTGTGGTCTATTTGAATTCCGAGATAAATAGCTGAAGTTTTAGGAGTTATTATTTGATTAGCAATCGTGACTGTGGGTGACCTTGCTTTGGGAATATGATTGAAAATAATGAGTTGAGATTTCACAGGGTTAGGTTGAAGTCTCCATATATTGAACCAGTTTTCTGTATCTGCTATCAGTTGTTACAGTTGTTGGATTGTGTTGCGGAGGTTGGAATTGTGAGATATTAAGGCGGTGTCATCAGCGAATTGTAGCATATAGGTACTCTTATTAAAATATCTTGACTGTAACTATATATGTCGTGGCAATAAATATTATATAAAATAGGAGAGAGAGCGGTGATCCTTGTGGGACCCCCTGTTCTGGTACGAAATGTTCGGAATAACTGTTATTTATTTTAATTTGCAATTGTCGCAGATCTAGAAAGCTTATTATTAAATGTATTATATAGTCAGGGCATTCTAAAATTTTTACTTTGTATATTAGTCCCATATGCCATACACTGTCAAAAGCTTTGTTGGTATCTAAAAATATAGCTGCTGATTTATCTCCTTCCAGTTTGGCTCTTTGTACATTCGATGCAAGTATTGCAAGTGGGTGGAGCGTGGAAGACTTTGGGGTAAAGCCACATTGGTAACCTGGTATTTTGAGCTTGACATGTTGTTCTACTAGAGTTTTTATGATTTTTTCGAATGTTTTCCCCAGTGCAGGTAATAGTGTGATGGGTCGATAGTTGGGAGCTTTAGAATGATCTGTGTTGGGCTTAGGGATAGTTATTATCACTCCTTTTTTCCATTCGTTAGGAAAGTACATGTTCTGAATACAGAAGTTGTATATTTTAATAATATGTTGGTGGATATCATCATTCAATTGTTTTAGAATGTTGTATGAAACATTAACAATGCCTGGAGCTGTGTTTTTTGCATTCGACAATAGTTCATAATAGATTTCTTCATTTATAATCGGGTGTTCATTATTAGGAATGATGTTACAGTAATCTTGGAACCAGTTGTTCACGGCATTATATTTTTCTTTGTTGAAATTTGGACTCTGTTCTTCGGAGTAAGCTTTTTTAAAATGCTCTGCAAATACCTTAGCTTAATAATTTCCATTTTCTTCTATGGTAGGTATGTCGTTTTTCTTTTTATACCTTGATAGTTTCTTTACTTCATGATAAAAATTCCTACCTTGTTTTTAATTGATATTGGCACATGTATCTAACCATTTTTGCGTTCTGTATTGTTGTATAATTCTATGAATGTTTTTATTATAATCATTTATGGATGTCTTTATTAGTGGATCTGGGTTATTTCTATATTCCCTGTACATTCTTTCTGTTTTGATTAATTTTATTATATACGGGGATAATTCTTGGGAGTAAAATTGATATGGGTGAATTTGTCATGACGGAATTGGAGAGCTTCTCATTAAATCTTTTTATAGCGTCTTGTGTTACTGCTTGTTCTTTTATTTCGTTAAGATATGTTGACATTTCTTGGTTAGAAAAGTAGGATATTTTTAGATATATTATATAATGCTGTAGATATGCAAAATCCAAGAATAGGTACCCTTTTTATGTTATGTTTACCCTTTTGAATCAACGCTACTTATGAAAAAATTACAGGAATTAAAAGAAACGTTGCATCGGAAATATATAACTATTAAGACGTTCTCAAAAATACAAACTCTTCAAAAACGTTAATAAAATTTTTAAATTTAGCCAGATATCCCTTCGTCTCTATGTTTTATGGATCAAAAGTTACTGACATTTTGAAGAGATATCCGAGAGCCTCCCTCTACTTGTAGGAAGACATCTCGACGTGCGTTTCGCTAACCGTGTTGGCATCATCAACATATAATCAAAACTGCTTTTCAGTTTGAGTAGTAGGTATATTCATTTTTTTGGTGTTTTGTGAAAGCAACTCTCAGAAGAAAACACTCCCAAGCTTTACACCCAGACTCAGCATGTTCATCTATTTAAACACCGCTATTGATCATATACAAGTTGAAGGATATTCTTAGACAACTTTCAAGACTTCAGTAGCTCTTATTCTAGTATACTTTATGTCAAGAAATCAAATCCTAGCAGGATTGGTATAATTTTTTTATAAACCTGCTCCAAACATTGCTTGATAAGACTGTTTAACCAGTAGCGGCAGGCTAAATTACACTTAACTTCAGGTGAGATGTAACTTTGTCCGCTTTAACAGAAGATTTGCAGTTTCTCCACTGATTACGACAGCGCTACGTAAAATACTGTGCCCTCTTTTTGGTGTTTCTAATGTGTCGGTTCTAACACAGATTATGCATTAGTGCACATGTGGTAAGAGCTACATCGGACAAACAGGACAGAGTATCCAGTGCAGAATCAAAGAACACCAGGGAAATACCAGATTCATTAGACAACGGTGAAAACCTGCATTCTACTAAGTCTTCGATAGTTCATCAAAAATATCGTACTTTTTTTTCAAACAAATGGATAAAATCGTTAAACATTATGAATTTTCTCAAATAGTCCACTTTATTTTATCAGTTTCTGTGTGTTAAACATCAAGTTTTTGAGATACAAGGCATTTGAAAACAGAACCGAAATCTTTATAAGAAACAAACATTCTGTAAAAAGTATAGAAATTAATTCTGATTAATTTTACAACACTTTGGAGCATCCCAATTACACTTGAATAGTTTGAGGAGGCCTAACAGTGAAACAACAGAATATCTATAGCCCGGAATATGAAATAGAACTATAAAACAGTCCTATATAGTAGACAACCACAAATCCATTGTCAAACGTTGTCTGGAGGACGGTTACATATTTAAAAAGACGCAGACGCATCCATTATTGCCAGTGTTAATCTCAAGACCTGAACCCATAACATAGCAGTCAGACCAAGTGCATTTGCCACTCAATGCCCATGCTAGTATTGGACAATAGTTTTTTATGTCTTCATTGGTACTTTTCCTCAACAACTATGTTGTAAAATTAATCAAAATTTGATAAAGTGAAGAGTTAGTTAACATATGACCAGTTCTACGAAGACTTAGATTGGACGCTTAAAATTATTGTAACCCAAAATGTTATTATTCTATTATCTCTTCTTCCAAAAAGGGCAAGTAGCAATGGTCCCTTGAAGTGTACAAATTCTCTAACCATCTGGGTTGGACATTCGCATAAAATATGAGGAGCCACTTCCTCTTCCTGGCACTATGGACTGTCCTTTATATTAGTTAAGAGTTTATTTAGTGAACAGTATATCCTCTCGAGATCCCTACTGCAGATCTCGTCTAGCTCATGTGATGCGGCTATATTTCTAAGAAGTTGATATACTAATGAACTGGCCAGCACAGAGGCCAGATTTAAATCTATGGGGCCAAATGGGAAAACTAATTTGGCTGTACCAAAATCAGCTTTGAATCGTAAAGGCATGCTTATTATTATCATTTTTGATGACATTTTTTTGTGAGGATGGTAACTTGATGGTTAACGCATCTAGCGTTCTCTCTGAAAGTACCTAAGGAAAATGTTTGAGACACATTTACTGTGAAGTAATTTTTAATTATAAATTATCTTCAAGAAGTACGCTCTGGGATCCATCCCAAATTGCAAAGTTCCGTCATATTTACCTAGATCCCCTAGACTTGACAAGGTCATCGATGTGACTTTTTCGAGGCAGTTAAAAATATTTCCATAAGTTGTTTCAATTAGAGTACGTGCAAGAATACTATGCTGCCCAACACTTGGATTAAAGTTATGTTCTTTTAATTGTCTCTCCCGGTGATGGTGACATGGTTAGCGAAACTACATCATATGCCACTTCGAAGGTTTTAACTCCTCTCCGGGGTTGAGAGATGTAGAACTCCAACTTAATATTTACATTCGTCAGTTCGTTCTTGACAAGGAAATTAGGATATTTTTCAGGAAACCTAAGTGTAAAGGTTAGTATTGGGAACTAAACAGTTTTTATTACGTCTGGTACCTTATTCTGCAATAGAAAAGACATTCGACGTCTTCATGATAAGTATTTTCGGGACAGTGGAAACATCAAAATAAACTCGAAAGGAAGCCAGGTTAGTAAATGAGTTACCTTTATTTTATTAAAACTCCGTCCACAAACAAATTTTCGTAGAATTTTATTTGCCATCTGAACTAAAATCAAATATGAAAGAATGACAAGTCGTTGGGATGTCTTGCTGACTAGTTCATGCTCAGTACAAATCAAATGTACATACAAAACATTCAGTTTTCCTTCATTTTTATAAAGTATTCTTACAGCTATAGTAAAAATATTGAAATCCAGATTTTTTAAAAACTTTAAAGGGTAGTTCATTTGTTGCCCGAGGTTGTTTCATTTCAAATAATTTGAGCATTGGCTACCTTGACGCAGGGTGCCATGGAAAACAATGCTTGTCTGTTTATAAAAAATTGAAATTACTTGTCAACAATAATCCATCAAATATTTCATAAGAAAAATTACAAAAACCCAGCTGAATACGAAACCTTCATGAAAAACCAGCAAAAGCAATTTTAATCATTTCAAATTTGGCGCTTATGCGTGACGTCAAACGACGGTGAGTAACGAGCTCAGTTCGATCATAATCGGTTATTTAGTGTGGCGGGCGCGGCCATATTGGCAGTACGCGAAAGTGTAAAACGGTTTGTGTGTAAGTGAGGTGAAATTTTATCCAAAATCATCCAAAAATGTCTGAAAGAGAGGATAACGTGTACAAGGCAAAATTAGCCGAACAAGCTGAACGATATGATGGTAAGTGTATTTGTGTAATATCATAATTTTTTTCATATATTCGAGAACCGCTAAATAGTCGGTTTATGAGACGCTGCTCCATTATTGACATTTTTGACAGTTCTGTAAAAAAACCTTAATTTTTTTCAATTATTTTAAGAAGTTAACGCTAAGCTCCCTTGATAAGTTGCGGTTTAAGTTAATTGCGTTTTTATATCATTCGCTGAAATGTCAGATTGTGTATCGATCTTTTTAGCATTGTTAAAGTAACTCGATATTTTCAGCAGATTCTTTGACAATGAATCATTCTTTTTGCACTACGTTTGCATTGACAAATTGATGCATTCTAATGCAAAGTAGCTTAGAATGTCATTTTACAGTAAATACTTGATTGAATTTTCACTAGTAAAAATTTTAAATTCATAAAGATCGATTGAGGTAGAGATAAGCCGTATTTTTATCGAAGTTTATTGCAATCGACTGGCGAAATGTAATTTTATTAAGCAGGAGCTAGTTCTACAGAGAATTCTCGGTTAAATATAGAAAATTCCTGAGAAAATGTCACTAGAAGTAACAGTTCTTTTTATCGAATTGTCAGCCTACATGCATAATGTACGCCGGGCCGAAGGCGTTTTATTGCATTCTTTTTACACATATCCATACAAGAACATATGATTTGTTGCGTAACTAAATCGGTTCGACTTCCTGTCATTTTGATTCTTTTTCCGTTCACGATTGATTGAAAATTTGGTCAACGCCTTAACTATAAAACTTCCATCAGTTTTTCGTCGAACAATAAACCATTGTGGTAATGTGGTGTTTGTTTAGAATAGGCGACGTTTATGTCGTTGTTTAGATTTTTATGCGTCATGTTTTTATTCTGTTGACATTCCTAAAACGGCTCGTATAGGGCTGGGGAAAAGTTAGTCATGAAGATAGTACGATCGCTTTTTAAAAATAGAATAATCACAGCCGGAATGTTTTTGGTCTGCAGACGATTGGTTGGGTAGGCGGGTGTACAATTTTACAGGTAAAAATTTATACCTATAGGCCGTTTTTGTGATGATGTTTGGGGAGGTCTAGGTAATAATCCCATCGGTTAGGGCTAATGTTATTGTGAATTAAGGGATGAACACGTTTTCAGGACGACAGTTACTGTAGTGTATACAAAATTTGCTAGGTAGGTTGGTAGGTACATGCGATTTTACCTGCTCTTAACGTACAGCAAGGGAAATTTACATTTAACTATTCAGAATTTTGGTTTAGGTACCTACTTCGTTTACTTCATCTAGAATATCATTTAATATAATTTACCTACATCAGAAATGAGATGGAAATAACCCACAGATCTTTAGGTTTCCTTGATGTGATTTTCTGACATTTCTTTCAACTTTAGCAATTACTTAAGTCAATAAACAGGACTAAATCCAATGTTACATGTGTTTCGTTATTTTCGAGGTTATCCTGTTAGTAATTTCGACTATCTACACTCGTGAATTTATTTAAAATATCGATAATTTCATTCCGATTCGAGTTTTCAAAAGTATTGTCACAGGTGTCTGATTGATAATCGTTCGTTATTTTTCTCTGATAATGGCTTTGAAACATTTCCTAAGTTGACAAGGGTTGGGTTATCACCGGGTTGAATCATCGGCAATGTAGATCGTAAGGTTTTCTTTGACACTTGCATCATAGGTGACTAGACGTGGCATAGTCATATCGAAAATATGCATTTTTGTGTCAGTTAGAAACAGGAGCAACGTTTGGTTGAACCTACATGATATTCTGTGATTATTCAATGTTTTAGCTGTCATTAAGAGCCTCGGAAGACGTCGGAATCTTAGCATATCGGCCCTCATTCTTAGTCCAGGAACGGCGTCATCGAAAGCGGGTGATAGTTACTTTTAAACGAGGTAGTAGATTTTTTCTATCATCTTGTATATATTGTAGAGAGTATGTAGAATCGCAAGTTTTAAACTTCCAAAACCCTTGGCATATTTTTGTATGGCCGAAAAACCACGAATTTTTGGCACTTTTTTCAGTTTGTAGCCTGTAACTTAAAAACAATACATCCAATCGAAAAGTCATCCATTATCAAAATTAAAGAGCACTAAATTTCGCTTCGAATGAGTACCTCAAAGTTGAAATTTCATCAAGAGGTATGGGCGTAAATGGCAGTCGAATAACAACAATTTTTACCAACTTATAAAAAATTCACTGGGTAACTTTTTAAACATCTTCAGCTCTGAAACGTTTAATCTAAATGAAAAAATCCATAGAATGAAAGTTGTAGAGCATGTAATTTCAAGTTCATAGATTACTTCGTTTTCCAATTTCGATCAATATTGAGCAAAATACACTCAAAATCCGAAATGTCGTACAAATAAATATGTTTATTATTTTCTTTTATTCCTTTTTGAAAATAGGTTGTCGAAATAAAAGCATAATGTAAAGAAAGGTAAAGTTTATTAACCAAAAATAAAAATTTACCCAATAGTATTACCCAACACAACTAAGTGTAAAAAATTAACAAATACAAAGTGCAGGAACAATACAAGGTGTAAGAAAAAATTGAAATGAAGTAAAAATGAGTTTTGGAAAAAACGAATATTTGCGTATGGTGGTTCGAATCCGTTTGGATTGGGACTGACTTAATCTCCTTGTACTGCAATACTGCATCCTATATTCCTGATTCAATGCAGCAGCACAACCAACTTCCTCAAGCTCGAAGTAATCTTCGTCGTCGTCTTCATCCAACTCAATCTCACGAGCGTTCTGACATGACAGGCTAGAGCAGTTCAGGCCTGATTTTCAACAGCTGCATACTGCAGTGCAACCTTTTTTGCATGTGCACGAAACCATTTTTAGCAGCATGTTGGGTCCAGCATCCTTTGACAGTATTATAGGCAGTAAGCCTAACAAGCCTTTCTTCCAACTCCATTGGCATGGGTTTGTTACATTTCCCAGCCACGTTTGCACTTGGTGGTATGCGCGCATTGGGTGCCACCTTGCTGCATCCGATGTTGGTGACAATCGTGCTAGGTTGAACGATTTTTTTGAGGCGGATTTTATAAAAAGCTTGTATCTCAGCTCGTCCAGAGGCCCACTGTGCATGTGTCCGTACAGTGCCAAGATCAGCTGTTCCCCTGCCTGTTCTATCAAGTCTTGAGAAACAGATGGCTCGAGAAATGTAGCTGCTTGTGCTTTCAGGTGTGGATGTTTGCTCAATGAGGAATCAAAATTATACTTTCCGTGACCAAAAAATGATGACGTGGTGTCACACCCAGTAAATGCATGCATGAAGAGGACATGTGTGGGGTCAAAGTTGAAAGAAATGTTTGAGTACCATAAATCTGCTTTTTTTCCTTTCCCTGGTTTGTGGAAGTACAAGTTCTCTTACTTGTTTCCGAGGCCAGTTAGGGGAAGAGAACGTCAATGTCCTCGTTAAGAATTATCACAGTCGGATTTTGCTGCTTGGGAAATAGCTGTTTCTACAATTAATAAATCTTCATCTTCTTCTGCCTGTTGCGCTTGGATTCCTCCTTCCTTAAATTTTTGTATAAGCATCAAAATCAAATGGTTGTTGTTGCTCTTCCTGTGACACTGCACCATTTGTTTCTTCACTGAAAATGATGTCTGCTAAAGAACCTGATGTCTTCAAACAATTTTTTACAAGTTGGTAAAAATTGTTACTTTCACGATTAATTAGCGGCAAATAATAGGCCTATTGTTTTTTTAATTCTGCAAAGTTGTTCTGCTAAGTTCACACAAATGAATAAAACGTGTTTCAAAATCGCATTTTCCATATGACCATGGTATTAGATTTGCAATTTCCCTTTAGTTTTCCGGATATTTATAGTTTTCTTTGATTATCTTGCTATCTATGCGTTTTTTCAAAAAATTTATAAGAACTAGAATAAGTATATAATTTTTAATTTTTCGAGAAAACGGATAATTAACATACAATGTTAGTTTTTCCAGAAAACTTAAGGGAAGATTACAAATCTAATACCATGGTCGTATGGAAAATGTTTATTTTACGAGATATTTGCATTTTTTGCTAAAAATATACATGTACATGTATATAAGAACATGTTGCGACATGTTTGGAATTTTCTCAGTATTTTTCCCATGATCAGACCATGTTTTACCATAAAGGGTCCAAATATCCCGAACTATCCAAAATTTTTTATGCCATTTCCTTCGTTTACTGTACTATAGTGTTAAAAAACACGCTTTAACAGCAAACCGAACTAACTACAAATACTACTACTTTTTAGTTCGGTTTGCTATTAAAGCGTGTTTTTTTAGGTTTTTAAAACTTACTAAAAATCATTTAATTAACACACTTTTTATTATTATTGTATTTTGAGTTAGTTAGAATATATATTAATAACAGCGGCTCCTCCGGCAAAATCTCGAAAGAGATTGGTCATTTTTTAAATTTTATTTTATCCTGATGATCCTGGTGAGGACATTAGGACAAAGTTGCCAAATTATTGTATTGTCATCGGGCCTTGATAAGTGTGCAAAGTTTCAATTTAATCTGACGTTTTGAAGCGGGTGAGAATCACGTTCAAAGATTCCATCACAAACAAACAAACATACAGGTAAAGCTAATAAAAGCGTGTTAAAAATGTAAAATTAAGGTACAGTCCATTAGCAGTCTTTGTAGTGTCAATGTCATTAAGTTAAAATTAATGTGCAAAATCGTCAATAGTATGTTAAAGAATTGGCCAGATGTCTCCAGTACTCCAGAAAGGTTAGATTTTCACTTCGGAAAAAATTCAAATTTTTGTAGGCATTGCTACGAGATTGACGTACATAAACAAATAAATACGTTGGATATTAATGATTATCAGATATTACGTAACGAAATCACTTGGGCTACTGTAGCGTAGCAGATATCGTAGGCACTGACTTACCCGGAAAGTGATGTACGTGCATACGATAAAATTTCTCTAGCTCAGACTATCTCAGGGTGTTAAGCCCAAGCTTACATAAACTATTAGTTTACTTACTTAACAACTCGCTGAGGTTTCCATAGGTAGTGGTCGCAGACGAAATAATGACACTTTCTTTAAAAATGAAATGCACTATATTATTCAATTTACAGAATTGGTTCTCCAGCATGTAACCTGGCGATGTTCACAAGTTGTGGCCAATTTCACGATTAATAAGTTATAACATTCATAAAATGCCTCGTGTAGCTACACATCGGTTTACAATGTCCTCAAAAATTGTCATAGATTCTGCCACAAAGGTTTGATTTAAAGATCCTCCTTAAGTATATGTAAATATATGCATAAAATCTCTAAATATGTACAAGTTAAAAATGCAAAAGTATCCAGCCGAACCACTGAAGGTGGTCCCCGGTAAGTAAAAATAATAAAACACAACACACTTATTCAGGGTGGTACGATACCGAGTCCGGACGTGGAGGAACTGTAGCCCTACGGAGATGTCTTCGGGACACTAGAAATGGACCCAAGGATGGGGTTGATTGTAGCCTCACCAGCCCTGGCACCTTCCACTGTGTGTGGATGCCCCGTCCGTGGAACTCTCACTGACGTGTGTAGAGCCCCGTCCGTAGAACCCTAAAGATATCACGATTTAATTCACAAAGTCAGAAATGCACGTGAAGCGTGCTTAATTGAGCAATTCTGACATAACCTACAAATGAAACATAATTTACTTCACTGATGAGGGAACAATCCACCAAAAGCCACAGTCTGATGAATGGGGTCGAGTCCGCCTTTCAAGTTGACACTGTATTTCCAAAGGAAAGCCTGCAAATTTGCGAAACACGTGGGTAGAGAACGGGCAAGATGGCGTGAAGAGGTTAGCTTACCTTGTGTAATTAAATATCCTGCTTCCGCAGATAAAATTTACTTACAAACACAAAATATTCCGCTAAACGGAACAACAACAGATTGAGGAAATTTTCTTGAGTTGATAATTCTAAAATCCACCAGGATGCCTTGGATAAAACCGAGGTTGGTAGAATTATCAACTACTGCCAAGCCAGCATGCCAACCAACAACCACACCAAAAACAATGGTTGCTTCCGTTTCCTCTGCTGATCACGTGTCGTCCTCCAGTGGAGAATAGCGAAATGTGTTTCGGACGTGTAGCAGTTGTTATAATGCGGCCCACAAAACGCTAAAGCGTATGGTGGGTCGCATACGCTAGAGGTCCGTAACAGCATCTTCGTTTAGTGGTTATAAATAATGTGTCAAAAATCACTATCGATTGACACCTTGAATAATTCTTTCGACACATCGCATCGTTAAAAATCGATTTTTTGCGAATATCCTCGTTCATAATCAACTTGATAACTAAAACACCGATCAACAAAATTAAAGTCTAGAAAATTGTCTGTAGAAATGGTATCTTGTAATTTTTATTTTAAATCGAACAGTATGAGATGAAATTTGGGGGAATGTTTCATGTTTCAGTGTTTTTTAAAAATTTTCATATTCATTTTAGTCTTGTAACCTGAAGATGAGGTAATAATCCTGGTACACTATACCTCAAAGTCAGTTGCAGAAAATATAGAGTTTGTGAAAGAACGATCTATTATTTATAACCCAATCTGTAAAGTATAGGATGGGAGACAATTCGGAGGTATAGTCGAGTTCATCTGTCCTCGGCACTTAAGAAACGCAACAAACACTTTACGACTTCATTAAAATACCGGTACTCTGTACTATTTCGCCTGCATATTGAATCACTTATCTTTAAAGGTTTTTAACTTGCGTCGGCTTGCTTGATGACAGCATACCGCTTGGCCCAACGGCGATAATAACTATGTCGTAAGTTTTTGTTGCGTTTTTTGAATGCCGGGAACTGATAACCTCGTACTATACCTAGTTAAATTTCGAGAACAGTTTAGTTCAACTTTGGCCTAGATTTTGACAATACGTATGTTAAGAAATTAGAAAAACTTTTTACCAAAAGTGGTGTCTTTTCCTCTTATAAGTTTTGTTTTAAATTTTAACTTGGATGCAATAGTTTAATTCTAGAAGTGCTATTAATAACAAACTTGGCTAGGTGTAATAAATTTAGAAAATTAGCTCCAGCCGAGAAAGTGACAACGGGGATTTGCGGTGAAATTTATACTTAAATAAGATATATATCCACCGAGATATATATCAACATACGTACATATTTGCGTGTTTACTAGTAAATATGCATTTTTTGATGAACAGGTGTACGTACATATTATAGGCTCGATATTAGGTTTGAAAATGTGACAAATGAAAAACTGCACTAAAATCTCTAAATCTGCTAACTGGTTCCGAAAGAAGTGTTTTCGTCGTTACAAAAATGTCTAAACTTGGGGGTGCTACAGTTGAATAAAACAATTCGACGGGGAAAAATTAGAAGGTAGTTTTCTCGAGTTTTTCATAATAAATTTCTCAATTTTAAGGTGGTATGTTCATTTTGTTCTCATTTTTGGGCTTATAACTGATATATTTCAATCCAAATTTAAAAAAAAAAATTACAAAAATGGACATTTTTACCCTTTTTGCTTTAAGTTTCGCTTTTCAAATAACTATTTTTGGAACTGTAACTAAGACAAATGGATGCCCAGGTGCCAGATGCCGAAAAATTATTTTGTGGGTTACCCTCGAGGTATCATGTTACGTTGGTTGTTTTCGTGTGACGACTATTTTTCACAAATCCATAGTTTTACTGTATAAAAACATTTAAACGCTACACTCGATGCACATTTCGCTAACCATGTTAGTATCATTAGGAGATGATTAAAACTGAAAACCGGTCTTATTCATCTCCCGATGATATGACATGTTAAGCGAAACGCGCGTCGAATATGGTATTCGAGTCTAGTGTCTAAATGTTTTGGCGTTTGTCAAAGTGGTTTTTAAACGCCAAAGATATCGATTTGTGAAAAAATAGCCCTGTATGTCGGTCAATTTTTCGAAAACAATCTCGACAAGTCTCAGGGAAATTTATTTGGTAAGTTAAAAGATCGCTCAATATTTTTCGACATATTTCCAAAAGACTCGCTTACAAATACAAAATGTTAATAAGGCAAACAACATATATTTCTATATCACATTACATAGTCCTTGGATGATTACTCTTTATCTTTTAAGTTTGTTAACCTTAAAGCTACAATTTAACCGTCTATCGCTAATGTCAACACAAATATAAATATGTGTTTTTCGATACCATATTTTGATTGGAGTTATCTAATCTTGTGTCAAGATGGCCGTCAACTGTTCGTATATTTGCCCCAGTAGCTACGGCTAAACCATCCGAGAGAAATAATTTAAAAAAAATCATATAGGTACTTATTGTCATCCTATGGAACCAATTGTATTTTTCTGGATAGAAAAAATCTACCAATGAAATAATTGGATCCTCGTTATTCTAGACACCTACGGGTGTGCACATCTGTTTGAGGAATCTATTTCCTGAGTGGCATTGGCATAAAACATAAATGCCATAGGTACTTATCATTTTTACATTAAATAAAACAGTTAATTGCATCGGATTCTCTTAATAACTTTGCAAACATTTCTGTTCATATCCTTAGGTTTTCTCTTCGGCAAAGCGAGCAGGTATTCTTTGAGCTTACTTTGATTTAACCACGTTGGTTTTGAACGCCACCTATCTAGTCTAATGATGTATGAAACTGATGATCCCTTTCCTAACTTAGCTCGCAAGATTTTTCGTTGCCCTCGATTCTAGTGTCCTCATAGAACCAACATTAAGGTGGTCTTGTTATGCTTCGTCAGACTTCTTAGTTCTTCTCCTGTTTGGACGTCAGTTTTGCGTCTGACAGTGCCTTTGTGGACTGTATATCTGTTAGTTCACAATGAAGAGAATTTCTGAGTTGTAGATTTTCATGTATCACTTTTTAGTATTTCCGAGATGTTTTAACTTAGAAAGATCCTATTCCATCTCGTAGCGTTTGACCTGTGTTTATTCATTTTTAAATGTGGCCTAGAATCACTGGATATAACATCCTTTTGATTTGTTCAGTTGTTGACGGCTGAGACACCAATAAAACGATTGTAGCTTTGTAGCTCTGGAAAACTTTGTTTTGCCGTGATTGGACGAAAATTCTGTAAGTAATATGGTCGGCATAAAATATTCCAAGTCCTATCGTGTTCCTAACGTTAAATATGCACACTTTTGTGCTCTATCGATGCGACAACGTTGGCCGAAATAGAACTGTTGTATACAAAACAATCCATAATCCAAATTGCCTGACATATTTTACATAAATGCTAATAAATGGTCTAGAACGCCTTGACGTAAGTACGAGGGAATTTATAATTATAACCATTGATTATTTTTTGTCGATCTGGGATCGTACTTATGCCTATTACAGTAACCCATCGTAATATAATACGGGGTTCAAAACATGCAATATTTCGGAAAAATGAGGTGCTAGAACGACTTCTTTTTTTATGAATTAATAGCAAATGAGTCTTAGAAATTTTACTAACCCATTCGGGGGTTTGCGTCAGCGTTATGTTCATGAACTATAAAAATTATTTAAAATGGCCTCCATTATTTAAAATAGCTCATATCTTTTTCTTGAGTTATTCAGACAGTTTGAAACAGAGCTATTGTCCTGGTTCTAATCGTTAATTGTTTCCTTAATTTTAGTTTTAATTACTTCATCATTCTTATTAAAATTATAATTAACTTTGTCCTTTGAAAACGCCCACAAAAATGCATCCAAAGGTGTTGAATCGGGGCTGTTTAGTGACCATTGCATTGGTCCGCCGTTACTAATCCAAATGTCAAATTGACCATTTATATGTTTCCTAACCTCCAAGCCATTATGGAGTCGCTCCGCCCTGCTGACAAATTACTTCATTAAATTCCTCATCAGAAAAGTACCTCTCTAAAAGCAAAATATGTCAAACTAATAATACATCAAATAATATAATACAAAATGTCAAACAATAACAATGTTGTCATAATATCATAAGTCCTACACCCTACTGCGTAGTAATGAATTACTGCGCTTCCATCAGAAACACTAAAATACCTGTATGCATATTTGTTGGGGTTATGTCAAAAAATATTACAGCTAGACCCTTCAACAGAAAAAAAAGGGAAAAAGATCTGAAAGAATATGCAAAAATATACAGTTTCCCATTTAAAAAATATATTTACAACTTTTATCAGGAACTCTCTCCCTTCCTTCTTTCTCCCTCCCCCTTCTCCCTCCCCCCTCTCTCTGAAGGTGTAGTACGTCTTTTCTATGCCATTGTTTACATTAAATACAAAAAGGTGTCGAGTAGCCTTAATCTAAAAAAGAGAACATTCCAGTGATAGTAGAAGGAAGGATTCTAGTAGGTACCGCCTGGCACACTGATTACTAAACTCTCGGAAACAATGCTCTGATTGTTTACCACTGCGAAAATAGCCCAATGAGGCGAATTGACGTATTGTTAATTAACTCAAAGCTTGCCTCTACCCTCTGAACTTTGCAAAGAGCAGTTCCCAACTTGTCGTACTAGTAGAATCGACGGGAACAAGGTGTAGCCAACAATATGAAGTTGCACATACTCGGCGCTAGCGTGTCTACTTAAGCAAGCTAATAATTAGAAGTTGTAGAATGTGAGAACTATTAATTAATGTAATTACCTGTACCTAGACGTAATTAATTTCTCCTGCAATAAATTTGATTTCACAGAGATGAATTGAAGGAGGTGTAGATGGATTTACATAAGCGGAAATTCGTTTAGACTGTTTTTAGCACCCCCATTTCACCAAAACCTTCATAATGCATCTCATTGGATTTCTGAGCAGGAGCGCCGTCTTTATGAATTATAAATTGATATTTTTCATGTTTAAATTGATTGGTATGGATAGAAGATAACACGATACGTTTGGTGGGGCAATACTTGATTTTTGTTTAAAAAAATCTGAAGTCTTTTGTTACTGACAACGCAGCAAAGATGGCGTATGAGAAATAGTATTGAAGAAAAAATTGAGTCTAAAATTATAATTTATGGCTGTTTAGCTCATATATTTTAAATCTATTGTGCAAGGATCTGGAAATCAAGAATATCAAAGCAAATGCAGTCTAGGTGGTAAAAGTACTTCCGCAACAATTGATAATGATTGATTGAGAATTGATATATTGTGTTGTGATTTTGTTTTGTTGTTGATATTGGTTTTTGTGAGAAAAATATTAATATTTTATAGGAGGTGTTTCTTTGAAGAAGGTGGTAGATGACCAGGATTGTGTAGTTACCCCCGGGGGTTGTTTTCACAGGGGATGGAATTTTTTTTCATCTATAATTTAAAAAAGTATAAAAATGTTTTTAGAAATCGATTTTCCACCCTTTGAAGGGTAAAAACAACTCCCAGGGCCAGTTACATAACCCTGGTCACCCACCACCTTCCTCAAAGAAATGCCTCCTACAAAATGTTAATTTTTTTCTCACAAAAACAAATATCAATTTCCCACCCCTTTGAACGGCGAAAACAACCCCCGGGCGTGGTTACACAACCCTGGTCACCTACCACCTTCCTCAAAGTAACACCTCCTATAAATTATCAATTTTTTTTCTCACAAAAACAAATATCAATTTTCCATCCTCTTTATGGGTTGGAAGCCCGGGGTAGGGGTGGCTGAGGTCAAATCCCTCTAGGGACTTTCCGTTCTACTCGAGGGAACAACGATTAGTCGAAAAACTGGCGAAAATAAACGGGTTCACAGAGAAGGGGACTTTGAGGGTGGTTTTTGGCCAATTTGAGGGGGTTGCTGAGGTGGAAAAATTGGTTTGACCCCGGGAATCGATTCAGCACCCTGAAAAACGGTGAGGGGGGGGCGACATTGTCTAGTCCTAGGCACTTACAAACATTCGGTAATTTCTTCATAAATCCCGACTCTAAATGGACTATCACCCCCAAGTCATTAAAAGATAGTACTGTACTTTATTTTTTCAAATGTCTAAAGGTTTGAGTTTTCGTAAGGATTAAGTGGAATGTTTGATGTACGATAAAAATCAATGGCTATCGATTATAATTTCTCTCGTAGTACTGCGGTTCAATTACTGATTCTACGCGTTAGTGCGTCCTTGAATATTCATAAGCATTTATGCAAAATGATATGCGAAGCAAGTAATTTGGATTATAGATTAGATAGTTTTGTAACTGTTGTTTCGTGTCATCGAATCACCAATGGAAAGTTTCAAAGGTACATATTCGTCGTATTAGGAATATGATGACGAGACATGCAATGCGCAATTTTTATGCCAGGCTTGTAAAAGACGATTTTTTTGTGAATAAAAACATTTTGGAATAACAATTCGACGTCAACAAGTCTGTCACAATCCTCATGGTTCCATCATTTATAAACTATACCATAAGCCATAGAGGGACGTAGTTATTTATTTATAATAAATATTTACTGCTTGCATACAAAAAAGCAACCTCGAACATATTTATCAATACTTAACCGTGCCCATCGCAGTCCATTAATTTACCGAAACGAATTTATCTTGAAATGCCTTCGTAAGTGTCCGATATCTTATTCATGACTTGAGCATATTCTTTTATTGGGGTAAGTGGATGAACTGTTGCGGCATTGGTAATCGCATTGAAAAAATTTACGGAATTTTATCGTTACGAGGTGCATTTGTCTTGTGAGTCATGTTTACGTGCCATCAATATTTACGTGGCTAGACCTTACTAGGACCAGTTGCGATGCATTTGTACGTGAAGGTTTTAATGAATAATTTCGATGCTGGTATTGATTTATCACTGCTATACCGATCGCTTGGAGAATATGAAAAGACGTGTTGAAGGGCGTGTTTTCATCCTTGAAAATGTTTTAAACATATTTTTAGCCTCCTCTCAGGCCATCTGAACGGCTTTCTTTAGTCTAGGAGATCTAAATTTGTGTAGGTAAAGGAGACAGGGCCCTACAATTTATAGTGGATCCGAACCACTTCTCGGGGATAATTTATAACTACTTCGCAGCCATGACAGATGACGACGATCACATGAGAGGATTCACTTACCTCTCACTATTATATCAGAAGAGTGTCCTCTGCATATGATATAATGTTGCATTCAAAGTTTTTGTCCGGTACATCGTTGATAAACAGCAGGATTAAGGTAGGAGCTAAGACTGTTCCCTGTGGGTCTCCAGTTTTTATTATTTTCTTAGTGCTAAGAACATTGCCAATGTTTACTTGCTGGGGTCTATTTGACAGTTATTCTTTTCTTTTAATAAGTTGTAGACAATACGTCTAATTGCCATCTTATTTAGTTTGTCCACTAACTGGCTATGAGACACCGTATCGAAGGCCTTCTGTCGATCTAAAGAGATCCTATGACTTTTTCGTTCTTTTCAAACTTTGTTGTAATTTTATCTATTTATAACTGGAGAGGATCTTCTGTGCTTAAATAAGAAGAAGGGAAATGATAAAACGCCCAAGACTACTAACGTGCTTCGCCTAAAGAGATTGCGCACCTCAAATTCCAATAAAAGCTTGTTTTTTTTATTTTATTTTTTATATACTTAATACAAATTATTTTAGTAAAATTTCAAGATAAGTGAACTGACTCATCTTCTAGACTTAGCATTATCTTATCTACGTTTCCGGCGCTACGATTATCATTTGTGTATCTAAAGATGTGAGATCATTTTTATACAATATATAAATACCTTGGGAAACACCCTGATATTTTACCTATGAAGTTTGAGGCTATAAACTGGCGTTTTCAGCATATTTCCGGTGTGTTCGATTAATCATAGTGGTATGATCTGCTTCCTCCAGTGAACTCTAATTCACTGGCTTCCTCCAACAAGCTCCGGATAAAATGTGTGAGTTTAATTGCTAAAACAGCCAGCAGTCGAAATAACTTTAAAAAACAAATTTTTTTCGTTAGTCTAAAAGTACCGCGAAAGTGTACCTAGATTGGCAGAAACAAAATCATTGATTAAATTTAAAAAAAAACAAAATTTGTGATTTTTTTTTTACTTTTGAGCTGTAATTTAAAAAGTATGCAAAACACCTTGTAGTACTCTTTTTTTTTCCTTATTAATTTACAAAGTAGCTAAAGTAGGGTACTGTAAGATAAAGGTTTACGGAGAAATTGCGATTTGAAAGTAGTGTAAAAAATAGTGGAGGTTACTCAGAAATACCTAATTTGTACGTTTTGTTTCATCAAACTTTGTACGAATCTAATATCAAAAATTGAAATATCACTCATGAAGAACTGCTTCATATAACGGAGGAAATGCGCTATAAGGTATAAAGTCTAAAGTTATGTATGTCGCTATTTTTAGCGAAAAACAGCTTTATTCTTGTAGTTGCAACATAAAAACGTATCCTTATTAAAAATTAAAACTTTTCGTGATAAAATATTGTTGTCAATATATATTAAAATCGTACAGGTGCGAGCCCCTTGTGCTATGCGATTTTGCTGGCGCATATTCTCCGGTTTGCGGCGGAGCCCGAGGTCGGGAGCGGGAGGCGAACTACGTCCTAAGTTTATATTGGCGACGCGCGTATTTCGGGGTAGATATTTTTAATTAGGCTAATAATGTCGGCTATCTCTTTCCCCACACGCTTTTACGACCCTCAAAATGAATTTGCGTCGCTGCTTTTTGATGACGTAGACGCCCGCTTATTTTGGTAAACGTCAAAAATTTCCGTTTTTCTTTCGTTCCTGGCGGCCTTAAAATTCGATTTTGCCGGTGGGATTTACGATTTGCTTTCATTGCCATTCATGTCCTTTCTGTATCGACATCGTGCGGCCGTCTGCGGGGTGTTTTTCGCCAGATATGAGCTTTTAAAGATTGCATGTTTGGTGTTTTTTCGCGATTCCGGCGAAGTACGCACATTTTCGGTTTTCCTTGAATAACTTCTAAACCGCTGGAAATTTCTTAAAAATAAAAACTCACAGAGGACAAGATTATTTAATGAGGAATCGTTTCCATTTTTCAGATCTCACCTTCGACGAGCCGTTTTCGAGCTAGAACGTTTTCGAGCTAGAACGTTTTGAAAGAAACGACGTCGGGTGGCCAAAATACGTAGCGTTTTCGTTAAATACCGAATATCTCGCCAAATAGGCCTTTTTCGGCCAAAATGTTCTAACGAAAATGTAAAGAAATAAATTATCTACCGCTATGCAGAGTTTCATTTCTCCACTATAAATATTAAGAAGGTTGTGGCCTTTAGAAAATGCGACTTTATAGTTAAACAGAACATTTTGTTGCCGTTAAATAATTTCTTCTGAATCTCATGATGTACGTGAAACATTTCGTTAAGGCGACGCGGTGGTCGAGCGGTTATAGTCGATGGATGGGTGCCCGGTTCCATCCTCACACACAGCAACTTTTTTTTTTGCGTAGATCTAAAATTTTGTCTGTATAATGATTTCAAAAATATTTTAGGCGATATACCGTTTTTGGGAAGATTAGCTGTGATTGACCGATTTCATATACATTCTACTATAGACTGTACGGCAAACGGCAAATTTACGCAAGGGAGTAGAAAAAAATTTAAATAGATTTTCCTCATCTTTCATTATATTTTATAGGTATTTCTTTCATGAATTTGTATCTCGAACGATTCGGGGAATGTCGTTTCAATATTTTATAACGTATACGAATTAAAAATATATGTTCGGTTAATATTGAAAAATGAAATGCTGAAAAATTAAAAACTAAAAAATGTAAAACTGAAAAATGAAACTGATGAACTGAAAAATGAAAAACAAAAATGAAAACCTGAAAAATAATTTTATGACGTACATTCAAAGATAATTTCTTAGAATTTTGACCGTAATCGGCGGACAGATCTTAGAACTTTTGAGCCGCATAGTGACGTGAGGCCGGAGGCCGAACACTATATTTTCCTACTGCTTTATTTCGAGTTATGGCTTCACATAAAGTTTGTCAAATATTTTAAGTTTTAGCTACAAAAAACCGTTTATCTCCGAAAAATAGAGATTTACACCCAATTTCACGACTTCATTTCTCCTGTCCTATTAACCATAAGAACTTCTTTTTGGGAGCATTGGTTTTTTTTATGTAATTTTATGAATTGTATTTTAATTTATGATGTAGGATCTACAAAATTTGCGAAAACAAAATTGAAGAGCTTTGTATTTTGAATCGAGTTTTGCTATTTTTTATCCTATACCTTCAAATTGCAATATCTCAGTAAGCATTAGGGAGTCCAATTTTGGCTCATTTTTCTAGTAAATTAACTAGGAAGAAAGAAGGAGTATGCTGTGCCGGTATTCTGTATTCTTTTTAAGTTACGGGGCACAATGTGAAAATAGGAAACTGCCATTTTGTTGGTTTGTTTTGCTTTTCTCTATGATTTGCAAACCACACACATTTTTTGACATCAAAATGTAGAAGACTAGTGGTTGGGGAAAAATTTCTTTATTCAACCTTCTGCTGTAGACAGTCACATAGGCCACATGTGACAACAATCGTCAGCAAGAACTGCGAACTTCAGAATGGACACTGAATGGTATTACATGACACATATGTACTTTTATTCGGGGATTAAGAGTCGCTTATAAGGTAATGGACGTTAATTATCCAGGTTTGATATAATTCTAAAAGTATTGAAGTCATCTGCAGTAAGACATACCGTCCAGGCTTTGTGATGGCTTAACATTCTTTACAAAACTTTGAAATGGCAAATGTTTATATATTTTATAACCCAGGTCAGTACCACGGTGTAGTATATGTCAGTACAGTGTATCAACCTCGAATATAAGCCAGATTAGCTGCCACCTTGGCCGAGGTTAGGGTTGCTGTCAACAGAGCTCAGCACATATGCTTAGAGAAATACATCTTTCTATCTTTCATTCAATGCTGCCTGTATTTCCTTGACAATTTTAAAGTCAGGTACATCGGATCATCATTCAATTTAATCATTAGATAAATCCCATGGAAACAGTTATCGATATAATTGTGTCCAAACAGTTTATCTGCCAATTAAATTTATGTTAGTCAAAACCCAAAGTACCGAACTTAAGTGTTTCGAGTCTAAGCTGAGTGATTGACAACCAATCTGAAATTCCTTCGTACGCTGAGGCACACGATTCTTGCATTTCCATTCACTAACCCTGCTAACGGTAGGCTAAATTGTTTTCCTCTACAGGAAATTAATGCATTTCGGTCTTAATTGTTACTACTTCAATGTAAAGACTTGAACAACGGTCAGCTGACCAAACGAAAACAAACGAAAAAAATCGATTTAAAAAAATTAAGAATAGTATATTTCCCGTATCAAAATTGAAGAGAAGTATTTTCTCTACAACGTGATATATATTTTTTAACACACTTTTATTAGCTTCACCTGTATGTTTGCTTGTTTGTGACGGAATTTTTGAACGTGATTTTCACCCACTTCAAAACGTCAAATTAAACTGAAACTTTGCACACTTATCAAGGACCGATGACAATACAATAATTTGACAACTTTGTCTTAATGTCCTCACCAGGATCATCAGAATAAAATAATAAAAAAGAAAGATTAAAACATGACTAATCTATTGTCGAAATTTTGCCGGAGGCGCCGCTGTTATTAATATTTTATTACAAACGGTCAACCCTCCCCGAGGTCCGATTGAAGGGTAAGGCTCTTATCAACGGGGTGTGCCCGGTTCCCTGATGTTGACGCTACCAACATGACATTTTTAGTCACCCTTTTGCCATTCATCCCTCGGCACGTTTCTCACCAATATATTGGATTGTGTGAATTTTAGAATTATCATCATGAACACCGATACATATAGAAACCAGCTGATACCCGCCTGCTTTTCGAAACCTCTGAGTATCCGCTAGTAGTACATAATTATTATTACATCATAATGTATGTATTAAAGTTGGAACTAGCGTTTAACAAGGGCTTATACAATGGCAAATACGTTACAGACAATTAAAAAAGAGGATATTGGTGAAAAAAAAATTATAGTTAAAAAAAATTTAAAAACGCTTTAATAGCAAACCGAACTAAAAAGTAAAAAATAATGTTTAAGTATTAATATTTTGTTTCAACAGCGGTAGAAAGTAGAGTATTTAAATAAAAGCTTTTTTGAAAATATTTTTTTATATAATTTTTTTGCATTCATTTCCCCTACTACTCTTCCAGTGCCGTAATTGATGGCGAGGAGGACCCTCGGAAACCTGCAAGGAAAATTAAAATTTCAAAAAGATCGTTGTTATCACGTTCTGATTGTTTAAAATAAACTCTTGGTATTTCTCAATTAATAATGCCTGAGGCAGGTCAAGGCTGTGTTTGATATTTTTAGCATACCAACGTCAAATCAAAGTAGGTTTTGTTTATGAACGCGGGACCTTGTCAATGCATTGTTTCAACATACTTGCCACTTGTGCTCGTGTCTTCATCTAATTGCAGGAACTCGTGCGCTAAAGTAGGCCGCCTGAAGCGTCCTCCCCTTTTGACCTAAAAAAAGCTGACAGCCCGCGAACATAAATCCTCTGACCCCCGACTGGGAACGATAAGTTTATTTCCAGACCTACAGGCCCCGATTAGGTCCCATCCCCCTGTAAATCTGAGCGCAAATAATTCCGTCGCCAAACCAAACCGGCTTCTGGAAGGTCGTAAAGAATCCAGGGCTTTTAGTCGCCAACGAGGGAGGGCTGTGGGCACGCGACGAATTTGTTGATATCGATCGTGCCGGCCGCCGTTGCGCCAAGACCCCAGACATGGCCGGACTGACATTGTTTGGCCCGTCGCCACCGAAATGTTATAACTCCGATTCATAGTCGCCAGACGGAAAAGATAGATAAAATAAGGACATCTTTTCCAGTCAGTTTTTCGCATTCGGATTTATTTTGACGTTAAGAAAGTGCCTAGATTTACATAAGTAAAATCATAGCGGAAATTTAAAAGATACACAACACCCGTGAAGTTTATATGAAGCAGATAATAATAAATATCTTTTATTTTCCTAAAGCAATTCAAACAAAGTGTGCACTATATAAATCCAATCAAAAATAGGAAACATTTTCAACTATATTATATTAAGTTTTAATACGGATACGTTTTTATGCTGCAACTACGAAAGACGTGCTTATCCCTGAGCGAATTATGCCTATAGTAGTAGCCCAGTCATCAGAGACTAATTTTGATGAAAAGTAAGGAAGGTACGCGAGTCAATTTGCGAACAGCACTAAAAAAGAGTACCGATATTTTAATGAGGTCGTAAAGTTTTTGTTGGGTTTCTTATGTCTCAGGATTCTCCTACTTGAACTATACCTCGTTAATTTTTTCATAAAAGGCTAGTTTTTGCTAGTAGAAAGTGACTCAAAGAAGTTTTATCAAAATTTACCCCCGCGAACCCTTATAAACAACCCTCTTATACGGAAAAATTCAGTTTTTTTCTAATATATCGAAAAATAATAATAATAAAAAGCGGATAGCACCACGTGAAAGAGCGGGAAATTTTACATAAATAGTATAAAAATATTTTTTTTAAATAAATTTTTCCCTTAGCATGAGAAATTATTAGTTTGCTCAATATTTCAAGCGCGTCGCACATGGGAAACGAAGCTTTTCTCGACCGCCGCTACATAATAAATTCAATTTATACCTAGAAACAAAAAAAAAAAACGTAACAATTTACCACTAAAAAAAATCCTTGTAGATATAGCTTGTTTATACCTTAAGCTTCAATTTAAAATTAATTTTTATGGTGTAAAGTATCCAGGGTAAAAAAAAATACTTTAAAATGATTGGTATTTTTTCCAATTTTTAGGGTTAGGAAATTTTCACTTGAAAACTAAAATGGTCGAAAAGGGCTTGTAGGTAAAAGAAAATATTTTTTTTATCTACAAGCCTTTTTGGCCGTTTTAGACCAATTTGGAAATAACTGGATAATTTCATATTCTAAATCAGATAGGCTGAACGGACAGCGGGTGCTGGTTGGTGAATGTTACCAAAGAATACTCCCCTCCCCCCGCCTTAGTCGCCAGACCTGTTTCCCCTAAATTCAAAAATGCAATATTGGCACATGAAACCACTGGTAGTATTCTATGTAAACGGTGCCACAGTAGATTACAAAAATATTTTGGCCCCAAAACGATCATTAGTTAATTCGTGTGCATTTCATTTATAAAATTTGAGCAAATAATTTATTTGCGTCCGGTCCTGCCTCGAATCCACTCGACGGGATTTCTAAAGGACGTTTATGGCCCTCGAATAACGCCTTATCGACAGCTCCAAGAAAGAATCTGTTGGTTTTGTTGAGTGACATCGTGACATTTAGATTAGATTGGATTGGATATTCTTTTGTTTGGAAAATGCGTTGGACCGGCCCTGTGATTGGCTCAACAAGAATTCGTTTGAGCTAGGGGGCTTACTGTCGTTTATCTTTTGGCTAAGACAAATTATAGCTATGTTCGCAGATGTAGTAAAAGAATATTGTGAAACTGGCGATTGGTCGATATTCTTTTCGTGTTATAAAAGCACTTACAATTATACAAAATTAAAAGTAAAAGTACATGTATTCCAAAGTTCAAATAAATCCTTTTTAAAATGACTTATATTCTTGTGCGATGAAAACTAAACTAGCTACAACAGTTTCTGTCCGCTTTTGGTACATTTATTTTTGTCAGTCGTCATTGCACGCACCCCTCGCGTTGGACCATCAATTAGCAAAAATTGCGGACTTTAAATCAAGACTTTCTAAATGTTTTTGTTTGCTGGAAATTCAATTTCGGTGTCAAACCAAGTACTTTTAGAACGTCATATCTAGGTTGTAATTGAATTATTTCCATTCCGATATGTTGCCGATATACGCTTTTCTAACACAGAAAAAACGTTAGATATGTGGTTGTTTCGATCTTTGTGTACAATGTGAACACGGCAGGATATTGATATAGGTATATACACGCACGTGATATTGATTTTAATGTCACTCATGTTTATTTAAACATGTTGTGATAAGTTTGAGCGACAGGTCCCGATTATTCACACGCGTATGTGAATCGTGAGTATTGTAAAATGTTGGAGAACGGAAATGGGTCTCTTCCAAAGTATATGATCTGATATTCACGGAAAAGATTTAATAATTTGTCTATAATTTCCTCGTGTAGGCCAGGCGTTGAATTAAATTTCGTTGAAAGCTCCCCCACGAAAAATTTTCAAATATTAGTCACAACAGCAAGACATTTAAGCAGAGAAGGTCCTCTCCAGTTACTAATAGATAAAATTAAACAAATTTTGAAAATAACGAAAAAGTTATAGCTATCTTTTTAGATCTATAAAAAGTCTTCGATACGATGTCACTTGGCCAATTACTGGACAAACTAAACAAGATGTGAATTGGAGGTATTGCCTACAACTTATTAAAACAATATCTGTGAAATAGACCCCACATCAACGAGTAAAAATTGGCAATGCTCTTAGCACTAAGAAAATAATAAAACCTGGAGTTCCACAGGGAACAGCCTTAGGTCCTACCTTATTCCTACTGTTTATCAACGGCTTATTAGACAAAAACTTTGGATGCAACATCATCATATGCAGATGACACTGTATTGATATATTCGGGAGAGACGTGGACAAAAGGTGGCTGAGGCAATAGTAAAGTCAAAGTCAAAAACTTGCTAGACACAAACTTGTTAAAACTAAATATAGCAAAAACAAAATTTATGGCCTTTTCTCCAACGAAGGTAGGACTACCCCAAACGGAGCAACATATTCTTATAGATAGAGAAAGGAATAGTTGCGTTCTAAACACCACTACTATCAAATACCTCGGCGTTATTTTCGTTAATCATCTAAAATGGGATAATCATATTACTTAAGTATTTAAACGGAAAACTAAAAAAACTCGGAAAATGAAGTTGGTGATATAGAAAATATCGGCCACGCCCCCAGTCCCCCCATAATTCTTGAACGCAGGCACAGACTAGACAGACGTCCGAGTCTCAGGATTTTCATGTGTCAAGGTTTTATTTTTTATGAATGCATTCGCGTAACCTCGTGGCGTTTTATTCCTACACGTCTCTTAGGCTCCCTCGGTTAAAGCAGAATGCTTATTTGTCTCGGATCTCGAAGTCATCAAAGTAGAAATATAGGCATACTGTAGAAATATATTTATTGATAAAGAATTACTGAGTGTGAAGGGGTTATGCATGCGGCCATAGTTTATACTCACAAGTAACATACATTTGGATCGCCGGTTAACCACCAATATGAAACAAGATACAGATCTAAAAATTACGAAGGCATAGAAGGGCCACAACAACAAAAATATTTTTTAAAGGTATAGTTCTGACTTTTATCTCAGAATTCTGAGTTACAAGTCAGAATTCTGAGATAAATGTCAGAAATTTGAGTTACAAGTCAGAATTCTGAGATAAAAGTCAGAATTTTGAGTTAGAAGTCAGAATTCTGAGGTAAAAGTCAGTATTCCACAGGTAATGACGACCCCCTTTATCCTAGAAGGCTCTAGAAGAGCCTTGTGTGGGAGGGGGCTACACATTTAGAGACAAGGGACACACACCCAATATCACGGATATTATATAGTGAAAAAATCCCTCTCACATTATTTTCCACTGCCACGACCGGGGATCGAACCCGGAACTTTTGGGTGAGAGGCACGTGCGCTTACCTCTCGACCATCAGTCATACTGAGATAAACGTCCGAATTCTACCTTTAAAAAATATTTTTGTTGTTGTGGCCCTTGTACGCCTTCGTAGAATTGTAAAATTAATAACAAATTTATTAATATAATTTAGTACAACTTGTAAAAATATTGGAGTAATAAATAAATAATAACTGTCGACGTTATCCGTTATTATTTCTCTAATTCCATTGGGAAGCATATTCTAAAGCAGTTTCTCTTCATCACGTTTATCAAAAAATGCCGGATCCTCGTCAATTAAAATAATACGAATATATCCATCCATATTCATCATAAAAATATCCACTTTATCAGATAAGGATGTAGCCTTATCGTACAGAATGGCTAAAAATACTAGTATATATGAGGGGCGTAGCCACGATATCTAAATTTCATCTTGCAAAATTGCACCAACTTCCAACCAATGATTATTGGGTTACATGATACGTAAGACTGCTTGATGTGAATATAAAATTCCAAAATACGTTGTGGATATAAATAGCTCTTTTGAACGGATCTAGTAAAGTAAATGATACTGATATCGAACTCAGGTAGCGGCATTTTTTTCAATTTCGGGAGATGCCAGCGTTTTATGTATACTATTATGTACATTTGATTAAGCACGTAATTCGATTTGCAGCTGGTGCATTTATACGAGATACCGACCGACGTTAGATGTGATGAAATATAGTAGATTGCATCTGGTCGGATCGAATTCGGTTGTAAGGGAGCACGCGATGGATTTAATAATAATCCTTATAGAAAATAGAGACAACTCTTCTCGGAAGAAATAATCCGAATAAAGAAACCTTTTCCAACCAAAATATTTTTACATTTTAGTGTGTATTTTGGCGTAAAAAAAAGTTTGCCTAGATTTACTGAAACGACATCGTTAAGGAAAATTTCAAAAAGGGAGCAAAATGGGTGATTGATTTTACTTTTTCCGCTCTAACTCATAAAGAATACAAAATATCTCAAAAAATATAAAGTACTCTTTTTTTACTTGCTTCTCCTTAACTCACAATGTCATGCACAATATTTCTGGTAAAATCTTGCATCCTTATTTAACACACTTCTAGGCAGAATCAATTGACAAGATGATCTTTCTAACTAGCATTTTTAAAATTATAAATGTTTATTCGTATAAGGGTTATAAACGATTATCTGTTTCAGAAATGGTCGAGGCTATGAAGAAGGTGGCTAAACTAGACTTGGAATTGACAGTGGAAGAGAGGAATCTCCTGTCCGTCGCCTACAAGAACGTGATAGGTGCCAGACGGGCGTCGTGGCGCATCATATCCTCCATAGAACAGAAGGAGGAATCCAAAGGGACCGACGATAAGTTAGAAATGATCCGCCAATATCGTTCGCAGGTCGAAAAAGAATTAAGGGACATCTGCTCGGACATCCTGAGCGTTCTGGACAAGCATCTTATCCCTGCCGCGTCCACGGGTGAATCCAAGGTGTTCTATTACAAAATGAAGGTAAGGTGAACGATTTTGCTTCACGGCAATTGTTCTTTTATTATTGAAATCTGGTCAAAATTAATAAGTCATTGTAAATTATCCTGGAGTGGAGTACACAATTTTTTTCATGGTTGTTAAACTACTTAAACTAAACTAAAAATTTGTTATACATTCGCTAATACTGCTTGAAATGATTTTTATTTCAATTTGCATTGCTTTGACAATCGTTTCGGTTAATATTTGTACAAATGGTCAAAATGTATGAACGTTTGCTTATGCTGTGCCCGTTAAGTAATTATTTAAACAAATTAAAAACAAATTAACGTTCTATGTTTTTTTCTGGAATATTTGCAAAGATACGTCGCAGTAATAAATAAATGAAGGTACTGTCAAGTAATATTATTGATAAATAGTCCTGAAGCCAGTGAAGAAGTCGTGCATGTAAATATTATTTGCTTGATTTAAAAAAAAATCATCCGTGAATGGGTTTTACGTCAATGGTTTTTAATTATCTACATTCTTTTTTACATCGACTGTAAGAGGGCCATGCTGCGTCACTTTATTAAGTTACAAAGAAAGCCGTTCAATTTTCTCGTAATTTAATAAACGAATTCTAATCACTTTTAGTCAATCGCAGCGGCGTTGAAGTCCCATCCCCATAAATCACCGCTTCACCGGAGAAAGGCTTTTGTGAAAATCGTAATTACACCCTAATTCTATAAAAACCGCAAATTGCCGGCGATAAAATGTTCTGCTCGCTAAATTGATGAGACTTGGCCGATCGTGGGTCGACGCGGGCAAAACTTCGCCGAAACTTCTCGCATCTGTAACAATTTCCTGGGCAAGAGACAGGCAATTTATATAGAAATCTAAAGATGAATTAATTTTCATTATTATTAGTATTTTATTATTGCTGGCATTTGTGGATAAGTTGTTTTGGAAGGCACAAAAAAAAATCAATTGGTGTAAGATCAGGCAACTTTAGTGGCCTCCTAAAAAAAAAACGCAAACTTTTAGGGATATACCAAATTCTTTTTGAGTCTACCCAAAAAAGTCAATTGGTGCCAAATCTGGCGAATGTAATGGTCACCTCTAAAAATCCCACATCACTGTACTATGTGCTGCTTCACCATCCAAATTTACATCATTTGAATTGATTAGTGTGATTAAAGCTAAGCTAAATGTAAACGTTGTACCCTTTGCTGGTGTATTGAAATTTTTAGAATAATTGTTCAAATTCTGTAGGAAACTGTGCGATTTTTTGAAAATAAGTTAATTTATTATGTATAATTCTTGTATTTATAGTTTAAATCGTCTCTGCTAATGATGCTTGCTTGGTTGGCGAAACGCCTGTCAGTATACTATGCGATATTTTTGTTTTTGTAACTGTTAAGTATGACTCCATTGTGAGTTTCGAACACAGGTATAGTGGCCTTCCATTTTACTGGGCAGATAAAAAATGCAACAAAAATTTTACGAGCTCATTATTAACGCCTGTGAGCCATTCAGTATGGTGTTATCAAACAAGCCGACGACTATAAGGGTAACTGATTCAATTTGCGGGCGGAATAGTACAGAGTGACGGTATTTTAATGAGGTCGTAAAGTTTTTGTTACCGCCCATATACGTAATATATAAGGGAAGTATGGTGATCGTGCAAAAATTCGAGTTTGAGTTTTTGATGGGTTTACACGTTTTCAAGTCTCTTAAACCCAAAAAAGGATGCGTCAGACCGATTTTTTATTTGCACGGTAAAGTTGCAAACGACTATATATAATGGAATTTTCTGTGCATTCCAGGGCGACTACCATCGGTATCTGGCCGAATTCGCGACGGGCAACGACCGCAAAGACGCAGCCGAGCACTCTCTGGTCGCCTACAAGGCAGCCAGCGACATCGCCATGACGGAACTGCCACCCACCCACCCCATCAGGTTAGGGTTGGCGCTCAACTTCTCCGTCTTCTACTACGAGATACTGAACAGTCCGGACAGGGCGTGCCGCCTAGCCAAGGCCGCCTTCGACGATGCCATCGCCGAACTGGACACCCTATCCGAAGAGAGTTACAAGGACAGCACGCTTATCATGCAATTGCTTAGGGACAACCTCACGTTGTGGACCAGTGATATGCAGGGTGATGGTGAGTAGAAACTAAATTTGTTGCGTAAACCCCGTTCGGAGGAACATTCCGAACGTTTTTAAATTGAGGTAGCCTGTGGAAAATCTAAGTGGTTATGAGTAACCTGCTGACATTTTTAGTCCTTGAATGAGGCTATGTTGAAATGGTAAAAATAAGGGATACTTAAGTAGTTGATTTCTGTCCTAGTGGAGGAAGGAAATAATTTCCAACCAGAATTTTCTAAAAAAAATTCCGATTGTATTTTGACGTCAAAGAATTGACATAGATTTTAAACTAATAAGGAAAAAATTAAGGCTGTGTTGTACACTTTTTGAGTTACGGCGCCAAAAGTAAAAAAGTTACCCGTATTTTGCTCTTTCTTGCCTTCCTATATGATTTTGTTTCTGCAAATTATGCCACACTTTTTGACGTCAAAATACGCACAAAATGTAAAAGAATCCTGGTTGGGAAGAATTTCCTTATCAAATACGTGGAGATTGACCTAAATTTAAAAACCTCTGGAATGGAGTATATATAACTGTTATAGTATAGTATGTATATAATCTGTTCAAGATGTAACTGCGTTGGAGTTTGACATGAGACATTTGTAGTAGCGAGTTGTCTACTGAATAATGATTATTGAATAGAACATATCCCTTGAGTTATCCTTGGCATACAGAGTTACTCATCACACGTCATGGCCTGTTCTAAACAACCTGAATTTGAATTGACTCCTTTTAGTCCCCTTTTTACTCCAATATTTTTTTATACTCGATATGTAGAGGTAAATTTCTCAAAAAGAATATAAATAAAATCACCGATTTGGATGAACCGATTTTTATTTAACAAAATATTGTTTTTCCTATTCTTTTTAATGAACAAAATGACACTAGTAACAACTGTTTGTTTTTATAGTTATATTAGAACCCGAGATATATCAGTTCAAAAGTTAAAGTAAGACACCACGAGAATTTTTTATATAGTGTTATGAAACTTTGGGCAATTTATATTGGAATATGTTATAGAACAAGTTTTAGGGTACATCATATAATGACAAAAAATAAATCAGCGTAGAATTCTCTAAGTTCAGTTGCGCTGGAGATATAAGGCTTTAAATTTGGATATTTGAGGAAAGTTGGGAATGCTGAAGAAATAATGTTGTCGATTATGGCGATTGCAAGATTAAAATTACATAAATTTATAGAATATTTAGTCTGTAGAATTCAGTGAGTACGATTTTTCGCGTTTTAAAAATGTTTTTAACCCTAAATTAGAAATACTGTATCTCGAGTTCTATTTGACTTAGGTTTAGGTCTCATTTTGTTTGTTAAAGGGAATAGAAAAATGTTTCTACATGTTTTTGAATATTTTGCATAATTTTGAGGATATATCGTGTCATGAAAATCAATGCTTTTTCCCTTTGAATTTGTCAGCACTCTTGGAGCCCTAGCAAATAAATACACTCTTGAGGTGCTGGATAATTTTTCACAGCATCTTCACTTCATTATAACCTAGAAGGCAAGACATATAAAGATCTTAACATTTCAATAACTGTTAGTATTTCTTTATGAAACAAAGATAGTGACTTTTTCAAAAAAAAGTGCGAAAAGTATCTTGATATGGAGGCGTAGAACGACCATAACAATTTTTTTCCGATCAGTATTCAAATTTCTATCTTAAAATTCTCACTTCTGCTTCATAATTCTAACTTATCTCAGAACAGAATCCTGACTTCACAATTCTAGCTCATATTTTAACTTCACTCTGAAATTTTCTTCTTAAATCTATGCCCTATGTTTTGTCTAATGGATACTCTATCTGTGGATGTACTAAGTCAAGCTAACAAGGCATTGAGTAACTACTTTTGGCTCAGAGTTATAAGTCGAAGCTCTAAGATATAGAAGTCAGAATTCTCAGTTGTAAGACAGAATATTCAGAATTCCGAGATGAAAGTAAAATTTTTGAGATGTAAACCAGAATTCTGAAGTACAAATCGGAAATAGAAGTTAGAAGTCCCCATCCGTAGACTCCTGTGGAGGGGGAGAAAATAGGTTAAAAAAAATCGGTAATTATAGGTAATAAGAATCCGCACAATTTCGTTTTTTTGTTACTTTGTACGACCTATTGGAGCCGAGATAGATTTTTGAAATTTTGACAGTTTGGTTTTGACCTATTTTTATTAGTTTATATACATATGAAAGTATAGCAATAGCATAAGTCGTTCGCAAGGTATATTTTCTAAAAAAACGGTTCTTGAAAATTGTTTTTGTTCAGAAAAATTGAACCAATATTATTTTTTTGTATATATCATCATTTCCTTTGACTTTACGACAAAATTTCATAAGACCTCAATGAAAGCTTACAAAATTTCCTACATAAAACAGTTTTTCGTGTATGTTTTTCAATAAGTAGCGACAAGGAACTGACAATTGAAAATACAGTTGATTTTTAATTTTTAGCAAACAGGCAATTTTCGTCACGTTTGAAGTACAAAAAAGTACATTTAATAATATTTTTTCATTTTTTGAAGTTTCATACTGGGCCCATATTTTAAAAGAAATTGTTATGCACAGTTCTTGCAGGAAAATCTTAATTTATAATAAAAAAGAAATTTTTGCTCATAGCTTTAAACAGCTGTAACTCGTGAACCATTCATCGTATGAAGGTCACTTGGAGCTCATTTTACACAATTTAATTCTCTTCAAAAAACTTTTAGTGTCATTATTGCCTAAAGCCAATTAAAAAATAGATATTTGTCAAAGTGCACTTTAAAAAAAATTTTTCATGTTTTTCCCTTTTCCCTTTATTCACTCGTTATCAAAACGATTTTGTATAGTGCGAGAAACCTATAATTGAGAAGGGGGTGCGAGGTGAGACGCTAAGAAGGTGGACCACATGGTTGACCTTCTCACTCATTTTAATGCACGCGACATAAAAGACGTAAGGCGCGATGATGCATCGGCACTACCCACCACTATCCCCACTACGTCTGTGATTGTTTTCATTTATCGTTTTCCTCTACAATACATACACAAACATATTCAAAATTGGATTGGCTATGTGTTAGCAGAACTTCATATGAAGTTAGCAGGACATCTCATATTTTTTAAAAAACAAAAGCGGCAAATTTTTTTCTTTCACGGCTAATTAACGGCAAATGTTTATGCTATGCCGAGACCGATTCGCAAAAGTTGACCTGCTAACTTCATATACATCAAAATCTGAGGTAGAAGTCGAAATTCTTAGTTATCAGTTGTCAGAATTTTGAGTTATAAGTCTAAGAAGAAGAAAGTCTGAGACGAAGTTAAAATTCTGAAATATAAATCAAAAGTCTCAGGTAGAGGTCAAAATTCCAAGATAAGAATAAAAGTTTTCAGTTATAAGACAGAATTCTGAGATAGAAGTCGGAATTTTGAGTTCTGTACTGTTTTGGCCATTCTACACTTTCCTCGTAATTGTAGAATGCTCAATAAATATATAAAAATTATAATGAACCAATCTTGTTCACGTTTGATTTATTTCTTCCGCCCTAAGAATTTTCTGTTACAGAAAATTGCTCGGGCCTCGTTCCTGCGCATTTTCTTAACTGTGTGTGTTTGTTTCCAGGAGAAGCGGAACCGAAGGAACAATTACAAGATGTAGAGGACCAAGACGTATCATAACTTTGAAGCGTTGCAATTGGCAATATCGAACTGTTGAGTGCTGTGTAGTGCGGGGCATTGCCCAGACATTGTAAAAGGGGCGGGGCAAGAGATACCTTGCCCCCCAACCCTGGTACATACTGTATTATTATTATTATTAGCTGTAACAATATATTCTGTAACTGTTTTGTCTCTCCTGTGTGATTGCGATCGAGTGACTGCTCTCCTTCAATCCAAAGACACGAGGAACCTGTAAGGTTGCTCGTGTCTATGGGGAATTTGTTTGAAAGTCTAGAATATTCGCTTTAGGTATTTAACGTTGGATTTTTTGTATTTTTATCTTTAAATAAATTGTCAAGTATTTAATGATTTGTTACCAGCCGGGCGGTTCTCGGAGGGGGAGCTTCGAATGTTGTGCACCTTGTAGCGAATCTCTCCCCTCGGAGGACGGGGGCCCTCGTCATCGGCACGTTGTATAAATTTTATATAGTTGAGGCGTATTTCCAGTCAAGAATTGAGTTTTACCGATCTCTGACCAATGTTCTTAAATTAAAGTGAGTGGGAATCTGTCTTTTTCCGTTTGTTAGTGAATATACGCTTAGAGACGATCCTTTGCCTTGTCGTCCTCTCGTAGAGTTATAGTTTGTATATTTTATACAAGTGATTTTGTTTTTTCTTATTTTTGTTTTGGTATGGATACAGTATTTTTTAATCACGCATATGTCCGTACAAAGTAGCATTCCGTTATATGCATTTTTTTTTGAGTACTTAATGGTATCGGGTTGATTTGCGTGTCGGACCCACCGGAAGCAATAACGTGCAGGTTTATACCCATCGTAGAATTTGTTAACACGCCCATCAGGCACATTTTAATCCTCTCCGCTGCTGCGTTCAACACGGAAATTAACCGTCTTAAGTGAAGTTGAAAATTTTGCTGTTACATCACTTTTTGTTCACTTGTGCCGCGGGTCCTCTGAAAACCGACAGCGTCTGGTACTTAGTCGGATCGTACTTAGGGATTTTTTTTTTGAGCACTGCCAAGGTCTTCAACGTTTGAATGGTTCGCCGGTTTTCGAGGGACCCGCACGTTTTTGCTGTTAATTTTTACTTGTAACTTGCATTTTTTATTGTGCGTATGGATGTATACAATGCTGTGTAGATTGATATAAAAAATTTGATGTATTATTATAAAATTATTTAAAACTCTGCTGTTGTTGTTTGCACCCCTCCCCTTCCCACATCCTTCAGTTGGAGCCGTTTGGTTTAAAAAGGTAAGTGATTCTGCGTACGCCAAAATGTGGAATGATCCTTTCGAGACGACCGTATTGAAGGGAGAGGTGCTCGAGGATGACAGCAAGAACTCCGGATTTAGCACCGCTTGATTTTTTATGTTAGAAACTGAATACAAAGAATGTTTCTTAATATCAGAAGGTGGGACATATCCAGATCATATCACTTGGATAACCGTTAAGATTTTTTTATTATACAAAAATGTGCGAAGAATATCTTTTATTTAGGTGTAGAAGGGCCAAGTCTGTTGTGAAAACGAAATTCTAATTTCTCTCTTAAAATCCTCTCTAGGTCGTGTCAGAATTCTAAGTTATAAATCAGAGTTACTGAAAAGAAGTGGAGAGTTTCTAAGGTGAAAGCCAGAATTCCGCTATAAAGGCAAAGTTCTTTGTTATTAGTCAGAGTTCTGAGTGGAAGTCAGACTTTCTGAGACAGAACTCAGAATTTGGTGGTAGAAAGCAAAATTTTGGTTTGTAAGTGGGATTCTGAGATAGAAATCATTGAGATAAAAGATTGTCTCTTAAGGTGGGCATATCCAAGAGAAAGAGATCTGATAAGCAAATATTTATTATTTTTGGCCATTAACTTTTTTTTTATACATATATTGGTAAATCACTACACCTGTCATAGTTCTACATAGGTAGCTTTACACTTTTTTACCAATATATGCATTGAAAAAAAAAATGGCCAAAAATAATAAATATTTGCTTATCGGATCTCTTTCTCTTGGACATGCCCACCTTAAACTGTCAAAGGAGCACAGTGAACTAGTAACGAAGTTGAGAAGCGCCAAGGTACATAAAACAACTCCAGTTTTTGAAATTCTTCTGAAGAGGATGACGGACTGTTCAATCTATTCTCATCACTTGGAGGGCTGCTACTAAAGAATGGCCAAAAATAATGCAGTGGGAACTAAAATCACTTCACTACAGATTGACGTATAATGACTAGCTAACTGTTGGTTTATGAAGTTTTGATTTTAACAATATGAGACAAAGACGTACGTTTTTCTGATCCTAATAGGGTTTTCCCAGAAAAAAAAATTATTGCTGAAATACTTCTCACGTAAAAAAATGATTTATGGCATATTTATTATCTTATTAATTTTACTAATAGTAACAAAAAAAAAAACTTGAAGTTTGAAAAACATTGGGTTAATTTTAAACAGCCATAAATTGGCGCGTTGTGACGTCAACACCCTGAAATCCAATCACAGAGGTTGTCTCTGTTCAAGATTGTTTATTAATATTGGTCTCTGTTAACATAACATAACCTCTATTTATTGACAGCACTTTTCTACTTTAGGTAAATTATCAGCGGCACCTTTAACATATCCTTCTTCCACTTCATTCCATTTTGATTGTAGAATTAATAAAACAAACCAGAAACTGATAAAATAATATTTTCACTCCAAACAATACAAACATAAAAATATAAATTTGACGTTTTAGGTTAGTCATCTGATGTGTAATGTCGGTGAAGGTTAAACCTAAACTACAGTACAAAATATTAACGTCCGACGCTTTCACGAATAACGGCGGCATTTATCTGGATTCTGATTGGCCAATATTTACACGTCCACTGCTTTAGACCAATCACAGTACAAGCATTACAAATTGAAATTCTGAGAAGTTTTAGAAGAAAGCTTTCTTTAACACACAGTTAGAATCTATTACAAACTAATTATATCCATAATCTCATTGGTTTTCCGGGTAGATACGTAATTCTGGCGCGTAAAAATGCTTGTTTTAAAAATCAGTGAAATTATCAGCAAGTTTTAACGATATTTTCTTAGAAATAATTCTTATTAGAAAAGTAAATTGTTGTAAATTAATAAAATGTTTTATATTATATCACTTTCACGACACAAATTGTTAAAATAAAATAGTGGGAAAACCTTATTGTGCCTGGCCTCTTTCAGTATTTAACAAACATCCTGGTTGGGTCTGTAGAAGTGGAAACGAACACACGTTTTCAAACTACAAATACAGTTTTGACGGGCCTTGGAACTTCATATCATTTAAAACTATTGATTGATGATTAATCCCATGCGAGTAATAATTCAAGAGAAGAAAGGATCAAATCTCACAAAATTTTCATGAACAAACTTTGCTTCACATCATCCGACACAATACTACATGGACTCCGTTTATATTTTTTCTTGTATGTAGTCTTTTGTCTGATGATGTGAAGCAAAATTTGTTCATGAAACGCAATAAAGAATTTTGTGAGATTTTCTCCCTTCAACCATATATAGTATTAATATAATATACTTTTATTCTAGTCTAACTAATAGTGTTTCTTGTTGCTGAAAGGTTTAGTGTTCATGTGATTTTGGATATTAAAAAATTAGGTAGGTGCATTTCGTATTGCATACCATTATCATGCTCGAAAGTATTGATCAGTTTGATCAAATGCATGTAATTAAGCAGCATCGCCATCTATAAGAAAACATTGTTACATACTTCTAACGTAAACTAGTATTTTAAATTACGCGCCATTTTACTCGCATTTAATTGGTAGTGCACCAAAAATTCATCATTTATTGGCTGATTATGTTTCATTTTAATTGTTTCTTGATTTTAAGTGCACAGTTAATATATTTATTATAAACACTTAACCTGTCTGCTTTGGACTTAAACTAACAAAATCAGCAACAACAGAATCATCAACCAATGAATGGTGACGAAGTTATTTGTTATTTTACCAATTAGGTGCTAGCTTAGTGACGTCTGTTTAAAACGCCAGTTTATTTACATTTGCATATCTAGATATTTTTATTTTCTTGGTCGTGAAAATCAAATTGATTGAAGTATATCTTGACATTTCGGTCATTAGATAAAGACTATTTTATAGTTTCTTACATTAGGATGGTATATTTCTTTTTGCTGATGCCAACACTATAAAAATCAATTTCGTTAGTGATATCCACAAAATGACTAATGCGGATATTACTATTGCACTAATTAATTACATGTCTATTTATCATCGAGTATTTATAAGAGGAAGAAGAAGAATATAAAAAGCTTCAGTATAGTTAAGGTAGATGGCGCCATCGATTCGACATCAACATTTTCAGTCACACTCGTAACCCATTTTCATTTCCCAATTTTTCCAAATTACCCGTGTTTAATTCAGAAACCATGGTTTTATCCGAAGGAGCTAAACAACGGCTTTCACTGGTCATAGAAACCGCAAAACTCGTGTTCCACTATGGCTTCATACCCACAGTTCTATATCTAGGTAAGCACGTTTTTAATAATAAATTGTTTCGTTGCCGAGATACTCCCCCAATAAAAGACTAATCAATCAACTTTCTAGGTTTTCAAAAAGGAGCAGATCCGGGCATGCCGGAAATCAGCGTAGCCAAGTAAGTATTTAATTACTTTACTGATGAATTTCAGCTAACCTCGCGTTCTGTTTCAGTTTGCTTTGGTGAAGAAACTACTCTTTAAGCTTAACTTATTCCTTTACCTCACCTGCTGTTATTATATTTAAGGATTTAAATAGACGTTTTTAATAAAATATAGTTTTATTTATTAATAATACAAATATGACTAGTTGCACACAAAAAGCTTAAAAGGAATTTATAACGAACGTTTAATATTGTTAAAGTGACCATGTTTGCCAATGAAAAGTGCCTCTAAAACCCCACATAGGTGGCTCAAGAATTCACTTAAAGTTTTCTTTATATACTGGGTGTCTAAAAATTATGTGGAAATTAAATTACTATGGAATGAATGTTCGAATGCAGGTTCAAGTGAAAAATAAATTGCACGAGCCGCCAGTATAGCGATCTGTTCAAAGGCGGCTTTCATTCAAGACCCCTATTGGAGACTTGAGTGTTTTTTAAAAATCTGTCTGTCTATAAATACATGGCAAGGTGGCTCGTACTAATCTAGAATGTTTGAAATTTAGGGTGGACAACGGTACGTAATAAACATATCTCCTAATGAGCGTGCTTTGGTCACTCTTCCACACAATTAATAAACAAATCATTAATCTAGGGGCTGCCACTGGAATGCAGGTCAGTATCTAACATCACATTGGTTTGTGTACACTAAATATCTGTTTGCAGAGACGTTCAGGCTGCCTGCATCCATGTAGCGCCTTTAACTATAAAATTCTAGTTAAGCTATGTACGAATAAGTTTACGATGAAATTGGTTCTTTTTCTTCCTTTACCAAATCATAATCTCTGTATTTGTTGCGCCTCTTTCTTCCAATATATAAACATATAGCTACAAAAACTGCTATAACAACCAAGAGGATGGTAGCCCTAGAATATAATTATTTTAAAATGCATTGCTCATCTCCACAGGTGCGTGGTATATTTACCAAAAGTACCAAACCTCGATGGTTTTTTTACAGCAATAGTTTTCGCCACAGCAATATTGATCCGCGCTGCATATTCCAAATTCACAATAATCCGCCGAAGAAACCTAAAAAACAAGTGTATTATGCAAGTTTGCAAAAGAAATCAATAACCACTTTGATTATTACATAGGTACTTACTAATTCTAGAAAATAAATGCTAATTACGTAAAAAATACTAGAAAAATAAGTCATTTATTTTGGTTATCAAGACCACTATCAAGTAAGCTGATGCTAATATAGGCAAATGCCACAGCAAAACCAAAATTCCACACTAAAAATCTCTAATCCACCAACTACGATTGTTGTTTTCTGTTTCTCTTTTTGCGAGATACTGTTCAAGTGCGAGGGAGATAACAATATATTATGTGGTACATCATCTAAAATTTATAAGCATGCTCTTTGACAGAAAGACAAAAAGACATAACCTAACTGTCCTCGTCCTAACTTAATTTCAGGTTGTCAGAAGCAATTTTATTCAAAAATCTGTTAATTTAGTTATACTTATAATTTATAATTATTCCCCTAGAATTTTTTTGTAGTAAAATAATGCTAAAAAGGTGTGTATCAGTATTTATTTTCTTTACAAAATAGACTTAAAAATAGTAAAGTTTATTTCTTTTTCCCTTTTTTTGAGCCTTCTTTTATTTGATTATCGGTTCCATTTTTAGCAGGCTGCCAATTAAGGGGCTTCCTTCTGTACATCGGCCAAGGTGGAATCGTTAACTACAAAAAAAAAATTTATTAACCAAACCTGGAACTGTTATTTACAATTTCTGCTTACCAATGCTGCTAATACGAAACCAGCGCCCAGGATATATACAGTTTGTGAGAACTGTTGAATAATATATCCCCAAATCAACCCCACAGCCCCAAACAGAGTAATTATTATTCGTGACAACTTTTCAGCCCTCGCTTGTCCCTCAAAGTCCTACAAATAATCACAGATAATGATTGAAATTGTTAGAATATATTTTATTTACCATATGGGTTGGAATTCTGTTAATAAAATCCATTTTTAGTACTCCTTATTAAAAATCGATATACTACTTTTTGTTGACGTGTTTATCTTCAAAAGTGAAAATGACAAATATGATTTGACATTTGCCAACCATGGAGAATAGAAAGAGATTGATAGAGCTTAATTTGCAAATCACTGATGTGTAAGTCAGTTCTAAGTATAATGAATAAATTACATACATTACATTAATAGAAATGTTATTTATTATAATACCACAAAAGAATTAAGAATTCATAATATTTTGTGTCTCTAATCTTTTTGAACGAAATTTTCGGTTATTCGGTGTTGTAATTTTCTTTGGGTTGGTATCAGCAGAACAACACAGAACACAATTGTTCCCCCACTCCTTCTTGTAAACGACGCGTCGTCGCCGCCATTGCAGTACAAAGAGAATCGCCATTTTGAGCGTTCTGTTCGAAGTTTGTGTTTGCGCTTTAAATTATAATAAAAATCATGTCTGGTGGAAACCGTAACGACTGCAGAATATACGTTGGAAATCTACCTCCAGATATCCGCACGAAGGATATCCAAGATTTATTCTACAAATTCGGCAAAGTGACTTTCGTCGATTTAAAAAATCGTCGTGGCCCCCCATTTGCATTTGTCGAGTTCGAAGACCCCAGGTAAGCCGTAAAAGCAACGCAAGTGTTTTATTTGGATTTAAATAAACGATATTTTAGAGATGCAGACGACGCTGTACACGCCAGAGACGGATACGACTATGACGGATATCGACTGCGAGTGGAATTCCCTAGAGGTGGCGGCCATGGCAGTTTCAGGGGCGGAAGAGGCGGCGGTGACAGGGGTAGGAGCTCCAGAGGGCCCCCTGCACGTAGATCACAGTTTAGGGTACTCGTTACAGGTAAGCATCGAAGCCTGGGTTGCGTCGTGTATTAATTTTGTTGGTGCACAGGTTTGCCGCCTTCTGGATCTTGGCAGGATTTGAAGGACCATATGAGGGAGGCTGGCGATGTGTGCTTTGCGGATGCTTTCAAGGATGGGTCTGGAGTAGTTGAATTTCTGAGGTACGAGGATATGAAGTACGCTATTAAGAAGTTGGACGATTCGCGGTTTAGGTCGCATGAGGTGAGTACAATCTTGCTATATGCAATTTTAATTTTTTACAAGTGTAACTGATTGTGTTGATTATCAAAAACGTTGGTCAATTTGTTCTGCAACGCGAGTTTATACTTACAAACACAATTTTCTTAACGTAACTTGATATGTGAAATATGATTGCGCACTGGATTTATGATGAAATGAGGAGGAGAAACCATTTCGTGCATCAGTATAGTCAGTATTGATGTTCATGCCTTTCATGGATCAAGTTACATTACATGGTCTGTAGCAACGAAATAGCCAATCCCGTGGGCATCAAGGCTTTAAAAATTATCTCTAAAATTGCCAAATTGTACGTTAAAACTGACCCTAACTTTAATTTTTTAAAGTTTTCAAACTAAAATATAGTTGTGGCCGACATACTTTAAGAAAAAATTCGAGTTGTAGCTATTGTACAAATGCTAAAAGGTGTAGCTGACGTGTTCTCATGGAAACATCAATTTCTGATCTTGACAGGGTGAAGTATCATACATTCGAGTAAAGGAAGATAGAGGTGGCAGCGATAGACGTTCAGGCGGTAGGTCCAGGAGCCGTTCGTACTCCCCACGTCGCCGAGGTTCTCCCACTTACAGCCCGGTAAAGAGGAGCTACTCCCGCAGTCGTTCACGATCATAATTTCTGTCTGTAGTTTGTGTGGACTGGACGTTATGTACGTATAACACTGTCAAATGTCAAAGCAGTTTTGTGTTCGAAATCCTTTCTATGTTTTTGACTTTCACTCATGAATTGAATTGAACGAAGTGCAGGTTTTCTTTTTTTTTTTTTTTTAAGTTAATAGACTGATAAACCTAAAAAACTTTTTGATGACTACCATTTTTTCTTACATGTGTTTCACTTCTAATTTTTTTGTGTGTACATTCCTAGATTTTTTTCAAATTTGCTATCTTGATTATTAGACTACTTGTACTTTATACCAAGAACTTTTTGAGTATTTTGCCATTAGAAAAACGCTATCGTGTAATTGCTTAAATATTGCTTGAATCGTGGGAGGAAAATTTTTATATATTATTATGATCCAAGTTGTAAATATGTTTAAATTTTTGGTGGCAAAATAACCACGCAAAGTTCTCGCACTCCAGAATTCATTGGTACATAGTAGATTTACATTATTTTTATTATTTTTGCGCCTAATCATGAATTACTATGTTTTAAAAAAGTAGGTGTAATTTTTAGCTATCAGCTATAAAACATATAATGATGACATAATTTTAAAAATACTTGTAAGGTATAGGCACTAATGTATTTGTTTTTTTTTTCTGATTTGGTACCTTTGCTGAGCTTCTGTATCAGCGTTGGACATTTGGAAATAAAAAAAAAGATTAAAACGCCTTAAATTGTCTATTTCACCCCCACTCACCTGGATTTCGTACAAGAGGATAGGAATGAATGTTTTTTGTTGGACGGATGTTACTGTCGAGGGATTTTCAGAAGGGGATAAAGGATTTTTTCAAAAAAAAAGTAGTTTTCGAGGGATGGACTTCCCACAATAAGGGATGGATCGGAATCTGGATCTTTCACGGACATTTTCAATTAGTAAAAAGGACGCAGGAAGGACATTTACGCAGGACTTTGACACAATTACATCACGGGAAAAATATATTTTAGTGAATGTGATTAGTGAGGAGTTAACCTCAACAGATGTGTTCGGTTCATTCCGTGCTGATGAGGTCTAATGAGCTTGAAACTGGCCCACGGATACATGCCTGAGCATTCTAGTTGAGGCAGGTTCCTATAATCAAATATAAATCATTTTCCTTCATCAACATTTTTTTGGTGGGGGTGTAATAAAGAATTTGGGCGCTATTTTGCTCACATCCACTAACATATGTTTTCCCCTGATTGTAATTAAAAATTGTTGGGATAAATTTCTTTCAATGGAACGCTTAATTCGGATTGGACAAGTTTGACGAGCGGGGAGACGACAGGATAGAATATTATCTGGGAGGAATGGAGGAGGATAATTGCATGCATAGGATGAAAGGATAGTTGTTAGTAGTAGGAAAAGAGGAGGCGAACAAGGATGTTGGTCTCGATCGGAATATTCCGTTTTCTATAACGGAAAGGATTATTGGTAAATACAATTTTCCCCTTAAGTGTCCACTCCTCTTAAAGAATTTTTTTGCAAAAATCACACACTCTGATACTCTGAAGAATAGGTCAAGAGAATTGAATAATGTTTGGGTAGAAGGTGGGAAACATTGACCTATCGTAGATAGGTGCAAGAAATACAAAACTTTGTCAAAGGAATTGTGGGGCTTTGACACCAAATCTGATCAGACTAAAAAAAAAAAAATCTTAAATTTACGAACCTACCAATTTACTTATTTTGCCAATTCTCTTGACCTTATTTTTTGGGAACTTTTTGTGCTTACGCAGTTACATAATTTTTTATAACATGCAGCCATGGTCTCATTGTTTTAATTCAGAGGTTTGCTGGTTTTTGTTGATCCAAATAGAAGCCACACTGCACAAAATTTGCTTTCCAAAATTGTCCACGATTCTGGGCTGATTTTCGGACAGCTTATCGGGATGTTAAACTACATCAAATAATGAGTGGTTGTCCAAATTCGATTCGATTGGAGATCTGAGGCCTGAAGTAGGGTGTGCTTGGGTAAAATTATATTTCCGAGGAAATTGACATTGACAGTAATTTTGAAGATAAAAATTACATACAGTACAGTGTAACATCTTTATAACATTTTTCCAATTTGATTCAAATGTAGAATATATTGGGATTTATTTGTGGCCAAGAAACAACACAAATCGCTTGCGATATCAAAATAAACTGATTTTTTTTTAAAAGATAGGGCACTTTATATCGAAAAATTTGACAGGAACGTTGTTTAGGATTTTCCAAAAACTATTGAAACTTTTTTCAATAAATGTTCCAAATCGGAAAATGTATTTTTTAAACTGTAAAGAATACTTGAATGAAAGATCATTAAAAATGTTTTTATCTGCATTTTGGGCCACCTGAATGATCCTCTAAGCCATGTAGACCTAGATTTGTCTGAGTAAAGGAGATGGAGCCCTACAGTTTAGTGCAATTCGAACCCACTCCTTGGGGATAACTTATTATCGAAAATTACTTCACAGTAAATAGGGTTTGAAACCACTGAGCTACAGTTCTCCGTTGGCTGTAGCCGATTTTAAAAAAATGTGCCTAAGAAGTATGTGGCTTTTCAACTGTTTCAAAATACATTCAACAATCCAAATTATTGATTGAGACATCAAATGCCTTAATTGAAAAAAAACCTGCTAAACCTCTGACGGAAGTAAAATGAGACTAGTCTCGTTCTAAGTGGGATAAAGTGGCCTTAAAGTTCCCATAATACTTCTCAACTTTGGCTCATAAAATTGCTCAACATTTTTTAATGCTAATTTTAGTAGGTTCACATGTGTTTTCAATAACCTTTGATAGAGTCAAATTAGTATGAAAATGAGGTGATTTTGACAAAAAATGTTTCTAGGTATAAGCCAAACCCAGGATGTTTTCAGAATGATGGTAGAAATTTAGAGTTTCTTAGGCTACAGTTTTTTGGCATGGCAAAATTTTTTATTACACAATTAAGATGTGAGAAAATGATTTTTCTCGAGTTTTAGAAAAAAAGTGTTTCTTCAAAGTTGTGCACTTTGAAAAAACCTACAAAATGAGACCTATTTCATCAAAATAGCCTAATTTGTTTATGAATCTTTACAAAAAAACATACTAAAATGACTGTTTCTTCAATTGTTAATGAACAATAGAAAAACATGTTTCTACTTCTTACCATAAGAAAAGAAGACTCTTGTAGCATAGAAAAGGCACGTGAAATCGAGAGCCATATGGTCGAATAGTTTTTGCACGATCAATTTGTTAATAAATTTGCTGTTGCTAGTGTGGGACCGATGGTGGAGGAAGTCAACCACGCGCGGCCGAAAACGAATCTCGAGCGCTTCAAATTCGTTTCGCCAGAAAAATTTGCATTTTCTCGGCAAATATTGACCCTAGAACCTCAATTTTTTTTTAATTGGCGTATCTCGACGAAATTTGTATAATAGTCCAGGACAATTAGCTTGAAAATCATGCAATCGATTACGATTACTGGATTATAATGGAATGTATATTTTCTTTAAAAAATTATTTTTACACCTAGTAATTTAACGAAAACTCGCGTTTTCATATAGATTTTTCAAAATAACAAGTAATTAAGCAATGGAACAATACTTTTAATATACTCAATGAATTTTAAACAGCTAAAATACATTGAGATAGTCATAGTGTTAAGAGTTGGTCGGAGTGTATTAGTCATCCATGCTTCCTATTTTAATTGTAAATGACTTCACGTCAATAAAATGACGCAGCTGAATGTACGATGTGCTTGGAAGGCGAGAGATAGAGATGTAGTAGAATATGACATTGGACAAATTTATTATACCTAATCTTTAAATTTCTCTGTTCATTTGAGGACATTAGGGCTAATTTTATTTTAGTTCTACAAAAGGGAAAATGTTTATTTTAATGATACCTATGCGGGATGATAAAAATTATTTTTGCAAATCGATAATAGAAGAAAAAAAAATTATTTTTTTATATATACTTTTTTTTCTCTCATCGTCCCACATTGTAACATGTTTTTAATGCCTTTTAGTGAAAGCCGTTTTTTAATATAATGATTTATATGAGACTAATTTGCAGTCTTTCCAGCTTATATCCGGAGCGCTCTTAATATTTTTCGCAATAGTTCGATCCCCGGTCGTGGCACTGGAAAATACTGTGAAAGGGATTTTTCCACTATACACGGATATTGGGTGTGTGTCCCTTGTCTCTAAATGTGTAGCCCCCTCCCACACAAGGCTCTTCTAGAGCCTTCCGGGATAAAGGGGGTCGTCATTACCTGTGGTGTATTTATATTTATCCGGGGTACTTTAAACAATTGCCACATTAACAATTTTTAAATAATCGAGTCGAAAAATTTGCATAGGATTCTTTGAAAATTCCCTTGTAGATTCCAGCTAAAATCATTCCTTAATTTTAATCAACAACGCCACAGCGATTTAAAAAAAAAACAACTTTATCTCGGCTTCTATTGGTCGTAGACTTTTTTTTTTAATTCGTGAAAAAATGTCAGCTATCAGTTGATTTTATCAGCATTTGGATACCATGCATCACCGAAGAGATATTCTATTTGTTTATAACGAAAAAAGCTAACTTCAACTTTCAGCAATTTAAAAGGGGCGAGACCGCATCCTCGCCTTACACATCTTCCAGCGGCTTGTATATAATTGTATGCGCGGAAGCTATACAACCTTAGGCGAGGGTTGTATAGGGGATATACCATCCTTCGGATGGATATAAAGCCGTCAATCTCTTGTCTATTAAATGTTAGGCAAGTAGAAGATCCCTACTCTTCTTAAGGGAAGAAGTTCGGCAAAACTCCTGGTTGGGGGTAGCTCGTCTACAGGCGTCGGTGTTAGGCCTCAGTAGCGGAAATAGGCCGACGTTAAATAAATATACAAAAAAAAAGCAATTTAAAACTAATATTTCATTTGGTTCTTTTTTGGTATTGATAGTATAAATCATGAACTTTCATTTGCGCTCCCGCAGATTGCTGTAAAACCGTCACAACGCTGAAAATAAGCATTAAAAAAACTCAAAAAGTTATTAACAAATTGATTGTGCAAAAACTATTCGACCATATGGCTCCCGATTTCGCTTGCCTTTTCTATGCTACTAGAACCTCCTTTTCCTGTGGTAAGAAGTAAATGAAACATGTTTTTCTATTGTTTATTAACAATTGAAAAAACAGCCATTTTGGCATGTCTTTTTGCAATGATTTTTAAACAAATTAGCCTATTTTGATGAAATAGGTCTCATTTGTAGGTTTTTCAAGACGCTCAATTTTTAAGAAACACTTTTTTTTTCTAAAACTTGAAGAACCATTTTCTCACCTTAATTGTTCAATAAAAAATTAAAGCCTAAGAAATCCTACATCCCTACCATCATTCTGAACATCCTGGATTCGGCTTATACCTAGAAGCATTTTTTTTTTGTTGTCAAAATGCTAATTCGATTGGATAGTACACGTAAATTAAACATAAAAGCATAGAATAGGAGAAATAATTTATAAAGTTTTTATATGACGTATATATATTCCTAATAGTGTTAGGAACAAGACCCAGAAAAGTTCCCATCTAACCAGTGTCCGCAACATTCCTTGTTTTGGTAAAAACCTGCCCCGGTGGCATATTCTGGCGGTTTTTCTTAATTTTCTCATAAACCGTTGTTCAAAAGTAAAAAAGGAATAGGACCAAAAATGTTGCCCATTAAATTCTGCGCAAAAACTGTTATATCAATATTTTGGCTATTCCTTACTCAATTCTGGCAAATAGCGTACAAAGTTAAGGGTAGTTTTTAGCATGCTGTTTAAAATATGTCGTGTAATTGTAGAAGTCTAGCGATCTTACGAACTTATACATACGCAGGCGATAAATAATAGGTATATCAAACAAGAGAAAGGATTTGGAAGATGTTATTCATATTTTCAACAACCCCGAATATAAACGCTACCCCTAACTTTGAACGCTATTTGCGAGAATTGAGTAAGGAGTAGCTAAAATGCCGATATAACTGTTTTTGCGTAGAATTTAATGGGCAACATTTTTGGTCCTATACGTTTTCTGCATTTGAACAACGATTTACGAGAAAATTAAGAGAAACCGCCAGAATGTACCACCAGGGGGAGGTCTTTACCAAAATAAGGGATGGTTAGATGGGAACTTTTTTGGGTGTTGTTCCTAACACTATTAGGAATATGCATACGTAATGTAAAAACTTTATAAATTACTTCTTCTAAAAAATACTATTTGCGTGTACTAAGAGTAGTATGGTTTGTGTAACACTTGATATTGAGCAACACGACCATACCTGTAGCTGATTTTTGTTGCAAGAGAAACCTGCCCTCACTACAATAATTTTTCACACCCACTAGGTCTCACATAAAAGTGACTTAAAGGAGGATGAAAATTCCTAGGAGAAAAATTATCCCCAGTCCGTGTATTTTTTTTCACTAAAAGCAAAAGGACCACGTGGGAATAGCTTATATTTTTCCTAGGATTTTCAAAAGGGATATAGCTAAATTTCACAAAAATAAGGATAAAGGATTTAGGATTTCGAGCTTGTCTTCGAGTAGAGGTTTTCCGTTTTTGTGGATTTCTGGATTTTTTTCAGGTATTTCAATATTTGTGTTTCTCTTTTTTTTTTATACCTATTATTTCCAATTTATTGCTTGGAGTGTTTTTTTATTGCATGATTTTCAATAATAAACGAAAGTAAACAAAACACGACTTTTATTTAAGTACACAACAAAAACTAAATGTATAACCTAATAATATCCAGTGGTTTGGCCGGCAGTTGGGTCACAGGACAACGCTGGTGCTCGTTTAAATACCTTAATATGCAACGGAAGCAAAATATGTACCTAAAATGCATAAAAAATTATAAATCTAAAAGCCTCTCCCAACGCAAATTGACACAAAATTGTACAAGTGTGCATGCACTTTAAAAGATAGTAACAATTACTATTATAATAATGAAAATAATTAGTGGGTTTTTTGTTAAGCATGTGTAAAATTTTAAAATATTTGAATATCCATTTTAATTTCAACATTTTTAGTGCAAATAAATCGTCTTAATGTGATATGTTAATTTTATCGCTAAATTATTTGAAAGTTACATTTACAGATAGATTTTTATCGGCCATAGTACCAAAAAAAGTGTTTTGACAAATCTGGCGGATACATAATACAACATATAAAAACAAGATATTAAAAACAGTATAGTCGTTTCCAGTTTAACCGTACACATTAAAAAACGCAACAAAAACTTTACGACCTGATTAAAATACCATTACTCTGTACTATTCCGCCGGCAAATTGAATCACTTGCCTCTATGGGTTTTTAATCTGTCGGCTTGTTTGATGGCACCATACCGAAAGGTTCACCTGCGTTAATAATGAGCTCGTAAAGTTTTTGTTGCCTCTTTTTATTTGCACAGTAAATCCACAGGTTACTATACAACCTGTACATCTGCAGCTTATTTTTGTCACACCAAGTATTAATTTGTTGCAAATTTTTACAAGTGAAACAGTCATTTAAATTATTAATTGCCGAATATAGTTTGCAATCATCAGCTTACGGCAGAGTGCTATTTTTAAGGTCATAGCTAATGTTATTTATAAATACTGTCAATAGCAAAGGTCCCAGAACAGACCTCTGAGGAACACCAGACTGCAATAATCTCTCTGGCCGTGCATAAATGAGTTTTTATGAAAGATATCAGAAAGGTTTTTTACTTTCCAATATACATAGTATAATATATGAACCATTTAGAGAATTTTTTTAAATATGGCAACATTTTAAGAAAATAATCATTCACGAAATTTTGTCCCACAAATGGCCTAAGAAACTTAAGAATGAAATTTAAAAGTCTTACCCAGAGGTTGGAAGAACAGTAGGTATTAACCAAGGCTTGAAACAGACAGGGCATTTTCCTTGGTACATTTTCGCCCTGTTGTCCAGCTGCAATATAAAGTGAACGTTTCAAATCTAGAGGTAAACTTTTAGCGAACGATTACTCACCGGTGGAGGAGAGACGTTTGGTAAATCGGTCATATTATAATTTGACCTTTGTACGTTCCAAGTATTCAGGAACTGTAAGAAAAATGCTGTCACTTCGAGAAATGTGGTCACGGCATTCTTTATGAGCCCGAAACTCAGGTCCGAGAAGCTGAAAAATGAATTTTATTGAACTGGAGGCACATGTAATTGTAATGACAGCTTTTGTGATAATTTTTAGCCACCTTAACCAAAGTCAATAAATCACAGAGATATTCTGTTAAAATTTGTTATGAGAACAAAATTATTTGTCACAACATTCATTTGGGACCGATTTTATAACAGAAATTGTATTGTTCATAAGTATATACAAAAACATTGAATAAATATATCAATTTAGAATTATGGATGGTACCTTAAATTTCCTTTAAAAAGAGCAGTCCAAAATGCGGCAATCTCTTGTTGGTCGACAGAATAAGATAATTTCACGTCTATTAGTTGTAAAGTTGGCATTTGAAATTCTGTTTTATCGGACATATACTTTAAGAATTGGTGCAGAGAAATAAGTCCCCATGTCAGTTCGAACGTGGAATGTGACACTAATATTAGCTTTTTAAATCTTCCCTCCAAGTCCTACAACAAGTGTTATGGTTCTCAAACAAAGCATCACACAAACGACAAAAATTAAAATTGTCACCTAGCATAAAAATATTCAGTAACAAGGACGATATTGTCTGGTAACATCTTGGGCGGAGTTGAAACATTTGTACATCATACCCGATGCATGTTTCACCAATCATATTGACATCATCTGGAGATGACAAAAATCTCCTGATAGTGTCAACATAGTTGGCGAGTGTAATTGTTGTGGTATTAGAGACGAATTGTACATGGTGTGAGATGATGCAGTACTCTTTTGGCCACTGGGCCGGCGTGTCATCAATGTAATGCCGGAAAACATATTTTCACTCAGACGGCATGTGCCTCAACAGGATCTGCGCTACAATGCTATGGTAGGAAAAAAAGTGCCGGCCTACTGATGCAGATTTATTAATATTTTCATTCAGACAGTATGTGCCCCATCAGGATCCGCACTACAATGCTAAATATATGGTAGAAAAGAAGCGCTGGCCTACTGACCGTTCGCAAATTAAATCTTAATAGTCGGCTGACTCAACGTAAATTTTTTTATTATAGGTTTTTTTTCAAAACGAAATTGTGCGCTTTTCCGCCCTTTAAACACGATTTAAACTATTTTTTAAGGGTGTATATCCATTATTACTGATAATTTGATAAAAATAGACAATTCCCCCCATCAGTTTATTTATTAGTACAATATTATCAAACAATAATAATTAAAAAAAAATTAAAAAGCTTTTATCACAATTTTTGTAAAAGAAACGACATAAATCAGGAATTAATTCCCACATTTTGAATTTTCCCATTTTCACTCCGGGTTCGTAATCAGCGACCCCCAAAACACCCAAGATATGAATTTTAACCGATTTCGTTGAAAACTTTGCGAGTTATTGAATTGGGGGTGTAAAATGGGGGTTACAACCCCCAGGGGTGAGTGCACTAATTTTCAAAAGTATACTTTTCATATATTGCCGAAACTTGACATAATGCATAATCTGTTAATACTTTTATGGTGTGTATTGATACCCGAAATTTCATTTATAAATTCACCATGCTTGATAATGCAGTCTGGCAACTACCAAACTGCAGTCGCAAAAAGAAATATCTATAATATAGTGATATTGGACAGTAACAAACAAATCCATTATAGTTTAATATATTCCGTTATCCTCGTTGATATCAGCGCCAGTCTGCGGCATCGACAGTTTTCCTCAATATTCCTATAAGCGTGCTTACTCCTCTATTCTCCATGTTCTGAAAACTGTAATAATGCAATTTAATCATAGATGGCGCCTATAATTTGCAAACCTAAAAGTAGTAGCTCATTTGTTTTCAAATTTCAGTCTTGCAGAAGTTCGGTAACGCTAAATTATTTTTTATTGGTTGTGTTGTGAATTAAATAAGTAATAATATGTTTTATTGTGTATAATTCTAGGTAAGCATCACTAAGAGAACTATTTCAATCAAATGGTCAATATAGGTATATTACCTTTTAGTTCTTAAGAGATACATTTTACAAATTGTTTATCCTACCTTCCTTAAATAACCTTCAGCGTTTTCTATCCTCATCACAGCGATTCTTTCCTCCATTTTCCGCTTAAAATAAGGTACTAGAACTAAAAGTATCAAAGACAGCTGCTTGTGCCTCTCTGTCAGTTCCTCATTGGTACCCAGCACCCTTTTGAGACCGTAAAAATTTTCCGAAAATGATGCATCTAAAAAAAGTTTGTTTAAAACAAAAACGACTTAAAAACCGCACCAAGCGAAGTTGGCGTTGTGACCTGCAACTATAGAGGGCTGATATTTTTGTGTAAGTTATTGACGGTTGGCCTAAAAAATTAATTTTAAACGTTGGAAATTATTTCAGTATTTCTTATGAACGATTTAATGAATTGAGAATAAAAAAATTAATAGAAATAATGTGAAAAACTCAATTTCTTTTAAATATTCGTTAATTACACAAAAAACAAGCCCTATAACTGTAAGGCCAAGTTGGGCAAGCTTACGCCTCAGCGGTTTTCTTACCATAATATTTCAAATAATAGTACTGTAGCAGCCCATTCAACACCAAAAATGTTTCTTCATAGTATTTGTTTAGCCAATTGAATTTCTGTGGAAAGTTATTCGCTAAAAACTATTTATATATGTAATAGTTAAGGTGTTAAAAAAATATATTTACCTTATTACCAATGCAATTTTTTGCAGCGCTGGATGAACTGTATCGTTTAAAGACTTCTGCGCAATAATCTCGAAGATACTGGGTTTATTTTGCGAGGTAAACGTAAAGTTTGCTGCATTTTCGGCCATCGTCTTGTACTTTTAGCGGTAGAATTTGAAATGTTTGCTTTACAAAGTTACGCGACCTGTGGGATGCATGTACTACACATTTTCCCATGAATCGGCCTGAAATTCGAGAAATTTTACACTACCGCACTAAAACACTTCCAGATGATGATGGTCAATCACATTTAATTATTTATTTTACAATTTAACAGCGAGAAACTGGAAAACTCGTAGGTTACTCCACTCGTCAAAACAACTTGTTGTGCAATTGTTGCCAACAGTCACTTCAGCAGGAAAAATAAATGTCAAAAGTGTCACAACAAGGTTATGTTGATAAAAGGTGCTCGAGTTGTTTTGCCGTTGCTAGAAGGAAGCAAATTACTGAATTACAGGTAGGAAAAAGTTTCTGTAATAGTCTAATATCGTTAAAAACAAATTTAGTGTTGCCATTTATGACAAAACCTTCCAAGTAAAGATTAGTATTAATCTCCAGTTCTTACTTATACCTGTTTTTAAATCATATTTTGCCGAAAATTTATTTTGACGTTTGTTAGACAGATTGTAAGACAAAGTTTTCAATCGCAGTGATTGAGGTGTGTTTTTATAAGTTGTAAATTGATACTCATTTATTAATTTTGTCAGTTTTTTTCGTAAGTTGAGCATGGAAGGCAAAATATCAAAGTCTGCGTTGGTGTTCTTGGCGCCTGGGGCCGAGGAAATGGAGGCAGTGATTGCCATCGACGTGTTACGCAGAGGAGGGGTTAGTCGATCACTATTACCACTGATAAGGTAGACTAAGCATTAGTTGTGTTGTAGGTAAACGTAACCGTCGCAGGGCTGCCTGATGCATCTGTTGTTAAGTGCAGTCGGGATGTTTATATAAAGCCGGATATATCTGTGGCTGACGCCAAAGGACCGTACGATGTCCTGGTGCTACCGGGCGGACTAGGCGGGTCGAATGCCCTCGCTGAGTCCAAGGAGGTTGGGGCTTTGCTCAGAGAACAGGAGAACGATGGCAGGATTATCGCTGCAATTTGTGCCGGTAACTAATGGCTTAGCTGTAGATTTTTATACAGGGTGTGTCATCACTTGTAGTACAGCTACGATTTTCCAATTAAAACATTTATATTTTTCTGTCACTTCCGGTTATACTGGAAATGGCAAAACCAATTTCGTTATTTGAAATGGAACGCCTTATACAGGGTATTTCAGTTAACATTCCCACAGCCGATATCTCGGACACTAAAAAATATGGTTTAATTCTGTAAACGGTAGTATATTTATATGATTAATGCCTTCTTCAGGAAGTACAATTTACTGTTATAACATTATCACCAGAGATGGCGCTGCAGTTTAAAAATATTTTTCGATCAAGGAAGGTTTGAAACATGCCATTCGGTTAAGAATTAAATTTTAAGGAAAATGAATTGTTTTTATTCCAAAAAGTCAGATCTGCAGCAGTTTTTGAGATATTTTAATTTTATTGCCTGACTTTCAAGTGTTGTATTTTTTTTTTTTTTTAGTTGCTGTAACTTTTTTAATATTGGATTTCGGATGTATAGAGCATAGATTTTAATAATAATAATTTTTATTGGTCATTTAAGAATACACCGTGGTGTTTTGACATGACAGGAGTAAAGTATTAATAGATATAGAAAATATGTAGAAAACAAACAGAACGGATAGAAAAAATAAATAACACTGTAAATAACAAACAACATAGATTTAAAAAACACTAGGACATAATTCTAGTACAGTCAAAGATAAATCCAAATCAATAAATCCAGTAGAATAACCAGAAGACAGATCTTAACCTAGATTTACATATATTTAAAGTCTGATACATTGTAGTAAGCATTGGCCAAAAGATACTTCCTTAGGTTTGCTTTAAATTGTTTGATAAGTAACGATTTTAAGGTATCTGGAAGTGAGTTAAATAAAGCAATACCAAAGTTGTTATGTTTTGTTGACTCTAGTCTCTGATGGGGTGTTTGTAAGTTATTGCGATTTCGAGTATTGTAACAATGATTTATGCCATTTGTTGCATAGTTAATTGTATAAATCTGCCATATCTTTTATTGGCTCTTGATATACTTGACTTTAATATCCCCACAAGAAAAAGTCCAGAGGGGTCAAGTCTGGAGAACGTGCGGGCCATCTAACTGGTCCTGAGGTGCCAATCCAGCGCCTTGGAAACGTGTTATTCAAATAATCTACAACAATATTAGAGTTGTGCGGCTGTGCGCTATCTTGCTGAAACCAAATTTCAGCTCTGTTGTGGGGAATATTTTGTAAAAGTCTTGGTAACTCATTTTATAAAAATCTTAAATAATGCACACCGGTTATATTTTCTTGGTATAGAAATGGACCTATAATATAACCATTTAAAAAACCACACCATATATTTATACTGAACACGGTCTGGTTTCTTGTTCGAATTATTCATCTTGGGTTCTTTTCTGACCAATATAAACACCACCACCACCACAGAAATTCTACAGTTATATTTTGTAATTGTGCCGTTTGTGTGAAACTTATTGCTGTCGTTACTCCAAAGTACATTTTTAAGGAAATTACAACTTTCTTCATAAAGAACAGAAAACTCAGCAAGTAAGGTTAAAATAAAATTAAAATATCTGAAAAACTACTAGATCCGACTTTTTGGGATAAGAACAATTTTGCTTAAAATTTAATTCTTAATCGAATGACATATTCAAACTTTTCAGCATTTCAAACCACTTCTGGTAACCGGAAGTGGCAGAAAAATATCCATATTTTAGTTGGAAAGGACACCATGCAAAATCTGTGTAAAAGGAAATCGTAGCTGTACCCTTAACAGTTTCGTAAATACAGATAGGTAAGGTCGTGGTGACAGACTTTGTACTGTGCGTTAATAGTAGCCAACATTTTTGCACATTTTCAGCTCCCACTGCGTTGAAGAGTCATCGTGTAGCCTTTGGAAAAAATATTACTTCCTATCCGGCCATGAAACCCCAGCTGGAAGAAGGATCGCACTACCACTACGAGGAAGACAAGGTTGTAGTTGATGACAACATTATTACAAGCAGAGGCCCAGGCACTGCGTTTGACTTTGCACTGACGATTGTACACAAGCTAATGGGCAAAGAGAAGGCTGCAGAGGTGGCCAAGGGTATGCTACTGACCTACTGAGGCAGCTTTTTTTCAATTACACGCTGGAAATTTTGATCTTATTGCTTTATAGGCTTTTAGTCAAAAATTTGTGATTTTGTTGTGAAATATTTGCTATAATAAATTGTTCTGGAAAAATTGTAGTTTTATTTGAAGAATTGAATGGCAAACCGCAACATGTTTCAAGTTTTTATTGGTTTCATCAACCAAGTAAGCATCATCAGGAGAGTTACAAAATATAAAAAAATTATACAAAACAAAAATAAAGTTTATTTACTTATGTACAACCTTCCAAGTTAATTTTTTATAATCACTTATTTCTATCGCCCAACGGTGGCCAGAGTAAACTGACTTCGCCGTGTGCAGACTCTGGAAGCCACTTCAGGTACTCCTCTAAAAGGTCTGCAACAAAATGTTCGTTAAATATTTCAATGTTTAATTGAAGGCTCAAAAACTTACACTGTGGTGTCTCTTTCCAAACCCCCTCCAACGCCTGCTTAGAACAACATTCTTTGCTCAAAAGCGCCTTTAGTAATGACTCGGTCCGCGGCTGCAACCTTGCCCAGCTTTTCACCATGATACTGGGTTGGCTTAAAAGGGTATGCGCATACTTTTCCAGTTTCGTAATAATCTTTCCTTCGAGGAGCAGCCTTGCAAACCATTTATAAGCATCTACCGAGGTGGGGTAGACGATTTCAATCTGTGGTAAAGGCCAAGCTTGCGTACCGAACGTACCAGACACCGTACAATAGACTTTTCCTATAAAAATTATTTTTGGTAATGTGCTGGAATGAAATTATTTGTATACTGTTCACAGAAAATTGAAATGGACTTTTTAGTGGAGTAGATTTTTATGGGTGGTTGTTCAGTTTTTTGGGCTCTTTAAAATGCTAGTTAAGAAACGAGAATAATACCCTTTTATTGTCGATATTCAAGGAAGCTTCAGTTCAAATTTTGTGAAAATTTGTTCACCCCCCAAATTCAACCGAATTTGATGAAATTCTAGATGAAAGTAATATATACTACCAAGAAATAGCCTTTAGCAAAAAATATTCAATAGTTTGCCTGCAATTTCATTTTTAGTCCAAATTCCACAAAATTTTCGAAACGTTCCCCATTTTGTCCAATTTCTCCATAGGCGCAAACCTAATGAGAGAACAATTTTAAGTGCAGTAAAATAAGGTAATTTTTTTATTTCTTAATTTTTTTAACTCCTTTTGGTGGGGACAACCCTCTGAATAATTTTCCGCATAGGTAAATCACTCTGTATATACCAAAAGTGACATAGAAAAGAACATATTTTTTAGTTACGTCACGTGAAAGTACATAAAAAACTGCCATTTTGGTTTTAAAAAAAATCGTACAGCCATTTGAACAAATTGGGGAACATTTCGAAAATTTTGTGGAATTGCGGCCAATCTATTGAATATTTTTTGCTAAAACATAGCAGGCTACTCGATGTAGAAATCTTAGGTTATTCTTAGTTACACCGAAACAAACTTATTTTTCTATGTCGCGTTGCTCTATGTAAAATTTTCTCTCAAAATCTCTCTTTACTGCATTATTTTTGGAGTAATTTGGAATTGAGATTCAAATAAGTATCTATAAAGCCAATACCTGTCGCAGGGTTGAATCTCGGCTCGGGGCTCGCTAACGGTTCAGACAAGTTGCACAAGCTGGGCACGTACGTTGCTAACCACTCGGGTTCGATGGCCGTCACTCCTCTCATGTACATCTTGTTTGTTTCATAAATTTCTTGATACACGACAAACTCTGGCAAAGTCCTTTTCAATACCGAGCCCTGGTGCAAGAACACTGGCTCCTCCATATTGTTAGCGTGGTAAGCGTACTTAAATTTAGCCTTGTCCTCCCCCTCCTTCACCTCTTCCAGGGAGATTTTCTTCGCGACTTGATCACCCATACCAGAGAGCAAGATCTGCCTCAGCAACTTGGCCTGTTGGAAATTGATTTGATTATTTTAAAAAAACTCGAGTTGAAGGTTTGCTTGCCAGTGGTTTAAATGTGCCAAAATCGTTATATGGTACTTTGAAAAACATTCTGACGCTATAGAATGAGTACTAATCGCGACATCTATTGGCTGTTAAGCAAAGTCTAGGCTGCCGGCTAATTAATAACAAACACTTTGTTACAGTAATAAATATCTAATAGATGATGTTCTAGTATTTGAAATAAAATATTTATTATTATTATCATTTATATCAAACGTTTTCTTTTAAAATGAAAATTACACCAAACTAAATGAAGGGGAGATCACTGCTGCCATATTCTGCGATCTGTCAAAAACTTTTGACTGTGTTCAACATGGAATATTGCTGCAAAAATTGGAGCACTATGGTTTCAGAGACGGTACTCTTGAATGGTTTAAATCCTATCTGTCAGGCAGAAAGCAAATTGTTAAAAATCCAAATAGGTCCGACGAACTTAACATAAACTGTGGAGTTCTGATTTCTGGGCAATAAAGTATATTTTGATTGATATTTATACAGTGGCGCCATCTACTATCAATTTATTTAATTGAGTAATGTAACTCTTATTTTTTCGATAATTACAGTAGTTCAAACGTACCTGCAGATCTGTCGGCGGCTCCAGCTTGGGATCAACGACGATCTCGGCCTCAGGTATATTTTTCTTAATTTCATTGGTCAGTTGTATGCGTAACTTCCGGATCTCAACAACCGCCTTGTGTCGCAGCCCATTTTCGCTGCAAAACTTTTCCAATTTTCCTTGACTGTTGGCATATTCCGCAGCCCCCACCGCTTTCAGCAGCACCATGTTGTCCCCTAGTAGGTAGGAATTGCCGTGACCGGCCCACTGGCGCCGAGTTGCAGCCCAATTCTGACGAATTCGTTTCCGCTCTTCGACAGATGATTCGAAAATTGGGACCTGGAACAAACATATTATTTCTCATTTCAAAGAAAACAGTCGAATATGGTATCATTACCTCTAACAGTACTTCCTGCACGGACAGTGCGGCAACCAAGCATATCGAGTAAGGCAGCAAGTCCTGCTGGTGGCTGAGCGCCAGCATTTTTCCGTACCTGGGAAGTACGGGAAAGCGCGATACTGCCTTGCCGAGAGGAGTGACTTGCCCGTTCTTCAACGCCCCTAACGTTTCTAGTCTAGACTCGGCTAGCTTAAGTTGTAGCAAGTCCGGGGCCGTAGGAAACGGAAAGTTCACAACTTTGTCTATGTTCATACATTTCATTTGAAGATAGAGATCATCCACCGGCTTCTGCCGGATTTCCGGTACCGAGTATTCCTGGAAAACGTCGTTGAACACGGCACTGGAGTATAACCTGAAATAAAGATGAGTACAAATGTAAAGGAATATAAAAAGGCACAGCAAAATTATTACAACAAAATAAATAATGCGGTAATAAATCCAAAGGAACCTGGAATATTGTAAAGTCTAAAGAGACAATATATTAACAGATAGGCAACATGGTTTTGGAATTATTGGAAGATCAGTAGAAAGTGCATCGACTAAGTTATTTGATTTTATTTACAGTGACCTGGATAAAGGAAAATAGATAGATAGATCTTTTATTGGTCAACAAATACACTGTAGTGTTTGACAAGTCAGGTACTTACATAATCAAATATATAAATATAATTTTGTTTCTCTTATTTGATCTATCTAAAGCCTTCAATTCTGTAAACGGTCCTGTCTTATTTAGTAAATTGGAAAATATAGGGATTAGTGGCAATATTCTCGATTTAATAAAGTCTTACGGATAACAGAACTCTAACAGTTCAATAAAATGAAGCTTACTCTGTCCCACAAGCTATTACTCTGGGAGTACCTCAGGGATCTATCCTGGGATCTCTTATTATTTTCCATTTACATCAATGATCTACTGTCGCACATTAGTAAGGGCCTCACAATTATGTATGCAGATGATACTACCGTGTGAATCTCTGCATCTAGTACCAACGACCTTAGTTCTGATATGAAAACCATTGTAGATAGTGCCTGGTGTGCTCAAAATAAATTAATATTAAATAGGGATAAAACAGTATCCATAAATGTTAAACTTAGAAGAAATATATCACTTGTGGTATCCTCTTAAGTGAAAGCACAAAATTATTGGGCACATGTATCCATTGTAATAAACATATTGCTCTCTGTTCAATACATATGATTGTAATAACATCAAAAGATTTAAGCTATTATAAAACTGATTCCATCGGGTTTTCTAACAAGATATAGTGATAGATTTTGTCAAATGCTTTCTGAATGTCAGTATAAATAACATTAACTTGGCCTCTAGTGTCCAACATTTTAACGGTATATTCAGTCAAACTAGCCAAATTACTTAAGTTACCTTTTCCCCATGAAACCATGCTGCCAGGGAGATAGAATATTTCGTATACTACTATAATACATATAGCCCAGTATAATATGATCTCCAATAATTTGGCGAAGTTACAAATTATACATATAGCACGATAGTTATTTACCATGTTTGGATCACCAGTTTTAGGAACAGAAGACAGCTTAGCTATTTTCCAGATAGTTGGAAAAGTAGATGTTTCTAATACTAAATTGTACAATATACAGAGGGGGAAAGCCAAAGCACTTATACAGTGTTTCACCAGGAAACTGGGCACTGTGTCATCACCAGTAGTTAGACGATCTTTCAGTTTTTTTGCTGCCATGGCAATATCATTCTCAGAGATACTGTTAAGGTTTATGTTTTGCATAGCATAAGGTTCAATTATTGGAATGTCTAAGGGGTGAGATTGCCTAAAGACATAATAAAAATATTTGGCAAAAGCATTAACTATGTCCTGGGGATCCTCGTAAGTTACATTCTGGAAGTTCATTTTGGCAGGAATTCTAGTATTACCTTTTTTGGAGTTATTGGATTATTATACTATTTTTTATTTTGGCACGAATTAATTTGAACCCGTTATGGTCTGTCTGTATCTTTTTAGTATACTTTCTTTTTTCTTAATAATATTGTTTATAATATTTTTAGCTTATCAAACCGAATATTTCCTTCTGTTATTTCTCGGTGTCGTATCTAGGTCGGTATAAAAATTATGAGCAAGCCTCACATTTAAAAGTTTTGAGTGGTGACCAATCAATAGAGAGATAATCATATAACATAGGAAAATTATTTTTCCTGAAATTATAATTTTTTTCCAACATTCCATATTATGCTTATAGTTTCTAATTTAGATGCTGACATGCCATATATTCATATATTGTATCATACAAATTGTTAATAAATATTATATTATTATTATTAAATCATCTTTGGTGAACATTATTTTACGTGTTGGTACAAAACGTTACCTGTAACAGTGACCTGGGCCCGTTCTGCCTGCTCGACCGGCCCTCTGGTTAGCAGACGCCTTGCTAGTCCAATCGACCACATAACTCGTCACGCCTGTCACTCTGTCGTACAATTTAACCTTGGATTTTCCAGTATCCACCACATATTTAACATTGGGTATCGTCAGGGATGTTTCTGCAACGTTGGTGCTAACGACGCACAGCCTACAACCTGGCGGTGGTGGCTGAAATACTTTTTGCTGCTTATGCGAAGGAAGCAGAGAATATAACGGTAAAGTCCAGAGCGGTTGAGCATTTGTTATGTTGGTTATTTCACTGTCCGAGTCCTCGTCGTCTGAAAGTTCTTCATCCGAGTTGTGCTCTGTATCGCCCGGTATACTGTAGTCGTCCAAGTTTATGTCGGGGATTATTTTTACCTTCCTTTTCCTGTTTAATGCTTTTTTCATTCCTGTAAAGCAAGAATAAAGTTAGTCTGCTTAGGCCTCCAAATTCTACAGAATGGAATCCAATTGACAAAATATTACCTTCTTCTACATCTTCGTTATCGCTTAAGCCGCTGTTATGTTCATCTTCTTTCTGCAGTTGTTTGTTCTTTTCAAGGATCTTGGCCTTGTGCCTCAAAGGAAAAGCCTTTCTTAATTTTTTTACCAAAGAATTTACCTCTTTCTGGCCAGTAACGAATATCAATATGCCACCTTCGGGTAATTTTGTATTTATTTTAACTGCTTTGCTGAACGCCTCCTTTACATAGTTCATGTTGGTCCTCTTATTAAAATGAACAGTGACAGGGAACTGCCTCGCTTCGACTTTAATAACTGGCGGGGGGACCTTGAAGAGCCTTTGATTTAAAGTGAAGTCCTCTAAACGTAAAGTGGCAGACATTATTATTAGCTTCAAAGGATTGCCTTTTTTGTGGCGCAACGGCACTATCCGGGATAGTAGGCCTATCAGAATGTCAGTGTAGACAGACCTAGAAAGGAAAAACATATTTGCATCATATTTTTACATCTGCGCGCGAATGAAAATGGTACCCTATAGTACTGGTACTGTTCGGCTCGGATTTCGAAACGTGGACCGGGCGCGCATTATGAACAGTGGTTGTCATGGTAACGGTCGTCTTAGTTACCACTACCTATACCACTATCACTACCATATGGTGCTACTCCCATGGTGGGCATTTGCTTAGTTGTGAAGGTAATTACTCCAGATTGGTGGAAATGATCTACGAAAAAGTTACTATTTTAATTAATATTTTTGTCATGCAATATTTTTGTGACATTTACTCTTCTTTCAATACTTAGATCTATAAATAGGTGAGTGCCCACCATGAAAGTGGTACCCTATAGTGCTGGTACCGTTGTTTTACCTTCACAACTAAGCAGGTGCCCACCATGGGAGTAATACCATTAGATAGTGACCGGCTTTGGGAATGTTAACTATAACGCCGTGTATAAACACACACAGAAGTAAAATCTATAATAAACATTATGATATAATTTCAACAAATGAAAACTGATTTTCATTGAAATATTCATCAATAGTATAGTAGTCTTTGTTTATTAGGAGACTTTCATTGGCTGCATCTTTATATCATATGATAGTTTATTATACACTTTTATAATAGAAAAGGGCACATTTTTTTTGAACGTATGTCTTCTTTCATGATTTCCTAACAAAGTAGTATTTTCTGCTATAAAAATGGCTGCTTCATAAATGTAAAGGCTTGTTAGCGTAAGTAGTTTTTCTTCGAGAAATATTGCATGTGGTGACACGCCTTGCACGTTATGCCACATGTATTTCACAAATTTTTTAAAATAAAGTGACAACTAGTTGGAATAATGAAGGTACATTGCTGAGGGAGGGGGGGTGATCAAGGCGTAATATTAAGAAGGGGAGTACATAATATTGTGACAGGGAAATGACAGAAAATAACAAAAAAGTTTCTTTACCTTTCATGCGCCTCGTCCAAAATAACAACTGAATATTTGCTCAATAAAAAATCGCTTTGAACTTCTTTCAGCAGGACACCGTCCGTCATAAATTTGATTTTCGTTTCCTCCGTGACGTTGCCCTCGAACCTAATTAGATAACTGACTTCTTTCGTGCTCAGATTCATTTCTTCGGCTACTCTGTTAGACATAGAGATAGCTGCAACCCTCCTTGGCTCGGTTACCGCTATTTGGTTTTTCAAAGCGTACCCAGCTTCGTACAGAAACTGGGGAACCTGCGTCGTCTTACCGCTGCCTGTCTCGCCAGCTATTATAACGACGGAGTTTTCGTTTATCACTTCCATGATTTGCTGCTCTTCGGCGAGAATAGGCAACTTCAACCGTGCCGTTTGTATTTCTTCATTCCTTATTACGTCGACATACACAGCAGGTTTTCTTGTCACACTTTTCTTCTTTTTTAAGTTTTCTTTTTTCGCATCGTCTTTAACTTCGATAGGTGCAACTTTTTCTGGCTCCATAACAATGACTTCATTATTTTCTGCTATTTTAATCTCATTTTCGACATTAGTTTCTTCTACTTGTTGCACATTTGTTTGTTTCTCTTCCACTTCTATACTTTCTTCAGGTTCACTCCCGCTTGTTTCAGAGTCACTCTTATCAAAGCCTACCACATTCGGATCATTACTTTTTACAAGCTCACTCGTATTGTCTAATAATTTCCTACGCTTGGTGCCTGATAGGCTGTTTAACTTTGCTTCACCTGTCAAGATAGCCAAATCTTTCTTTGGTTTCACTTTCTGAGGGTTCAATTCTTCCTGGAAGAATCTCTTTAGTCCCTTGGTTTGGATTGAAGCTATCGAGGTCAACTGCGATAGTTCCTCGTTGGACGCTTGGACTTTTTGGAGAGATTCTAAAAGCGTGGCTCTCTAAAATAGAGTTGAAGGTTCATAAGTCACACACAAATAATACACAGTACTATATAGATTGCGGCTACTTACGTTTTCTTTTTTCTTCTTTTTCTCAACAATTTTCTCCAGCCGCTTGCGGTGTTTCTTGGACAGAATCCTTGTTACTTTAGCTTTCTCCGACTTTATTTTTGTTTTTCGTTTCTTAGAAGGTAAAACCAGCTCATTGCTCGTGTCATAATGGCCTGTTTCATTTATTTGCACTTCTATCTGGAATACGAAAGATATATACCTATCAATGGCATGCTAAATTTAGCAGTAGATTTACCTTTTTTGTGTCAGAGTTGTCTATTATGGTGTTAACCACTTGTCTGGCCTTCCAATTGAAACCTTTCTTAACCATTTTCGTGCTTTATTTAAAAAATATATGTTTATTTATAGGTTATGATATTTGTGGTTAGATTCTCTTGCTGTGACTGAAAAGTGAAAACGATACCGCCATGTTGCTTATAACGAACACGTGGCCTGTGACGTGCTTTTACCTTGGCTATTACTAGATTCTCATAAATTCTGGGGAACTACCTTAGAGCAGGTATGTTAGATGTCCAAAAGTTAAAATTGAGGCATGTTAAATAATACTATAACATTTAAATTAAATATGGTTTATTAAGAAATTACAAATTTTCCCTGACATCTATCATATTCCTTCTGGCCCTTTTAAAGGCACGCACCACTTCATCGACGCTCTTGATTAGACTGGAACAGTTTAATTTGTCGTAAATCAGCTTCTCACGGTGATCGCCTTCGAGAAATTTGTCTAAAAATGCCTGAGAGTGATGGACCACATTAACCCTAACATTTAACTGCCCAGTTCCCACCGTATGCACCCCATATTTGTTAAATACAGTTCCCTAAAAACATTTTTTTAATGTGATAAAAGTTTACATTATAAATATTTATACTTGGTCGAAATCATCTGTTTTCGGCACTCAAAAAACGCAACAAAAACTTTACGACATAATTATTATCGCCGTTGGGCCAAGCGGCATGCTGTCATCAAACAAGCCGACGCCCATTAAAAACCTATAAAGGTAAGCGAGTCAAGTTGCGAAGAAAATAGTACAGAGAGTACTGGTATTTTAATGAGGTCGTAAAGTTTTTGTTTTGACTTTTGAGTGCCGAAAACAGTTAAACTCGACTATACCTCAATCCCTTTAGGCACACCTATCCACGTGACATCACTGTAATTACCACAATCACCTATAAAAAATCTTCTCAGATTACCATAGGGCCCTGGGGTGTTAAATCGAAAACAGGACAGGTTGTAAAAGTGGTACCCTGGAGTAGATATGGGCAAGTCCTTGTATGCTAAGCCTTCTGTGCGGTAGCGGTTCCAGGTCCCTTTCGAAAAAATTTCGAAGTATATGTATGGGGTTTTTGGGATATCTTGAAAAATACGTAAAATTACATTTAAATTATTATATTATTTCATACCTACGATTTTTCTGAAGGTTTTCTATATCATATTCCAGCATAATGTCAAAGCAGTGTCCAAAATGTACCAGTCCTTCTTCGTTAACACCGTGGCAAGTCTGTGTGGCACCTTTTAACGATTCTAAGTCTTCGCAGGACCAATCTTCTGGAAGATCGACGGAATATTGAACGCAAACGTCGGAATATTCGAAATTTTTGGCTGATAGTATCTCGAGAAATAAATAGACGTGGAGCTTATTTCTTGGGGGCAGATTGAAACAGTCGCCTGTTGCCTCTTTCAAAATGGCAGCTTTACAATCTGTAATCTGGAAGAATCATTATTTAATATCGCCTACTTGATGTGAAGTTTCTAATACTTTTGTTTCAATGATACAGAGTTCAAAGGTCGGGTTGTGCAAAGAAACCCACAAGGCATATGAATGAACTTCAAAGCTGAACCAAATCTATGTTTCGCTTACTAAGATATGGGCAATGTTGTTCTGAGTGTTTGTTTCTGAAGCTATCTCCTTTCCAATGATCGATCGGTACTCAGACAGAGCACACAACATCCATTGGACGTTCAGTTTATGTCCATAATGTGTCCTTGCTGTCCATGGACACATTGTGGATAAACGGTGGACGTTCAAAACAAGATATCCATTGAACGTGTGTAAGAAATAAATCCATTGGATGTCCATGGACATATTTAGATTTCTTATGGATGTACATATCAAGGACATCCAGTGGATATCCGTAAGAAATCTATCCAATGGATGTCCATTGTCCATGGACGTATTTGAATATCTTATGAATGTCCGTATCAGTGTTTGCAGCAGATGCCGTTGGAGGGACCTATTTGTATTGTTTGCAAGTCACCGATATTGTGTTACATGCAATTTATAACATCAGGAGACCGCAGCATCGTTGGAGTCCTTATCTGCTCTGCACTTGTGAGAACCAAAAGTTCGAAACCGGTGTGCAGATGACTCTGGACATTGCCGAGGTGGCGGAACTCCTCTGTTTTAATAATAGATACCTTTAGCGGTATCTGCTATAAACACTTTATTGCGTTTCTAGTAATTGGTAACTAAAATACCACTCAGAGCAAGCCTATGTATGTTCATAGGATATCCTCAAGGCTACAATGATATCTTATGGACGTCTAAAGTTGTGATAAACAGACATCCATGTATTATTTGGATATCTACATACGACCTTGTTCTAGACTAACCATGGATGTGTCCCTATGGATCAGCTATGGCTGTTCCTGTTTGTGAGAATATAACCTTATTCTAAATTGGCAATGGATGTCCATACTGGTCTACCTATAGATGTCCATTTGGATTGGCTATGGATGTCCCTGTTGGACAAGCTATGGATGTCACTGTCTGTGACAAACGTATAGTATAGTGGACGTCCATTGTAGGTACTAGGCAAAGTGAGGACATCCAGTGGATATCCACATATGACCTTATTCTCAATTAGCAATAGATACCCATATTGGTCTGCATACGGATGTCCCTTTTCAACAAATTATGGATGGTCCTGTTTGTGACAAACGTATAGTCTAGTGGACGTCCACTGTAGGTATATTAGGCAAAGTGGGGACATCCACTGGACATCTGCTATATCCATTGTGTATATCCACTGGACATCTATAAAACGTATCTGTGCTGTTTGGGATACTTACTTGTTTAAGGATTTCTCTTTCTTTCAGAGCTATAAATCCCGGAATCTCCTCGGAGCAATTTTCGATGAAGTAATAAAAAATTCTGATTGTCCCGCCTTGAATATTTATGCAGTAGGGTTGGGTGGTTGTGAAGTCAGGATAAATCAACAGAAGTTTTGTTGCCTTGTTGAATTTTAGAATGGTTACAAGGTGTTCGTTTTTTATCCATATATTTTCAACATATTCTCTAAAAAAATATATTTGGGTTTTCAAATTTTTTTAAGAGAGATTAAAATAATATTTTTTAATACCCCAAATCCGCCATTATGTACATTTTTTCAAATTGGGTTTGTGGTACTGAATTTTCGATTGATTGCTGTAGAGATTTGTCATAATCAAACTCTTTGAGGTTTTCTGGGTATACATCGGTGCTATCATCCGCATTTTCAGCTACAGTTTGCAGGTACGTCCTGCTCCTAAAAATCTAAAACAAAAAAAATCTATATATCTAATCCCTCTCAGACATTGTTTTAAAAAATTTCGGGATATTTTTACTCAAAAAAATTGAAAATTGCTATTTGATCATTTCCTATTCTCTCCACATTTTTCACCTACCTCTTGTTCCGATCTGTAGCCATCTTCGTGCACATACGTGAAGAGAACTCGACCTTCCAGATTTTCTTCTCCCTGTATTTTCTCGTGGTAGTTCTTCTCCAAGTCGGTGACGCAATTATGAATGTCTCCGTAAAAATCCCTTTCAATTTTGCTGAAACATTTTTCTTGCCATCGGAATTCTTGGGTGTGCCAGCCTTCCTCTCCTAAATCAGGTTCGTTCGCGTCTACGTCTTTAAACTTAACTCTGTGAGAAAAAAATGGGATGGGTAGTAGGTCGATACCGTAGACGATGAGAGGAATCAGAATCGATGATGTCGTATGACGCACTGATTTTTTTGAGGAAAATATTGTACAAAATATTTTGCTCTTTATTATCACAAAATAAATAAAATTAAATAATTAAAACAAACGAGAAGCTGTATACCGGAGATTTGTGAATACTGACTATTTTATTTCATCAAATGTTGAAATTGAAATTATCTGTCGCCGACCAAATGTTTGCTCGCCTCAAGGTTTTATTTTTTTATTGAAGCTAAAGGGCCCACCAAGAAGCTTCCGCTTCCTGATCTGCCAGTACGCGCCTGTTTAGATGCACCCTGATCATTCCGCTCCATCTCACGGTGGAGTTGAAAATCAAACAAGCCTTTATTGATTATGATTTGTAAATAGATGGTAAATAGGCGCTTACCTTATTTTAAAATTACGAATTTCATCTGGGCATCTATAATTTCCCGTATATTTGGTCAATTTTTCTTTAGAAAATGGCATTGATCCCTTTTCATTTGCATCCAAATTCAGCTACAAAATAATATTTACAGTCAATTAAAGCTTTTGTATAATTTTTCAAACAACGCAACTTTGACAATTACAACAATGAATATAGCTGAGGGTTCGTTTGAATCCATTCCCCGGTGTTGCTGATTTAACACCTGTCTTTTATTCAGGCAACGGCGTGCTGTTGGGGGGGTATTTGCTATAAAATTTAATGTCGATAATAAAAGATTTTCTATTTTTTTCAGTTCCGACATTGAAGTTACTGCTTATTGTGGGTCCGGCATGACGTATGGTAAGTTTATTTTTTGAAACAAAAATAATATGTGGGTAAACATAAGATGCTGCACAACTGACTTGGATATTGTCAAAATATAGGCCACATTTTGGACCTTTATATTTTTGGAACGTGATGATTAATCTTTTAACACGGTTTTTTGTGATGGTTGGCGAAATTGAACCATCATAGATTGTCGTAGACAGAATTTTAAATTGTGGATGTTTCTTTTATCATCGTTAATTTTGTTAAAATGCTTTCAAAAATACAGTAGCGTATACAGGGTGTCTCACCGGGAAATGAATCGTTCGATATAGAGAAAAGTACGCATCAGAAAATTTTGAAAATTTAGATAATTACTAATGTCGGTGTGGCCAATCCAACTAAAATAATTACAAGCAGCGGCACTTCCGCTTATACCGGAAGTCGATACCAACTTGCTTATTTCAAATGGAACATTCTATATATATATATATATATATATATATATATATATATATATATATATATTGCTGTTTTTGAAAAGAGCATAAAATTCTGAGTCGAAAATATGTAGCATATCCTATACCTAAACCTAGCCGTTTCAGAGATATTTGACATTTTATAGAAAATTTGACAGGTGCAACGGTTTGCAAGAACCGTTATAACTTTCTTCGTGTAAAAGATCCTCATTTGCTTCTTGTCACGTAAAAATAACACAAGGAGAACTACGTTCTACAACTGAAATAAATTCAATAATATCATACCAAGTGTTCCGCTTTTTGCGTTACATTTTGTCACCTTCAAACCGCAAAAACTTGTTTAGGTCAAATGGAACCTAATAAAATCGCAAATATTTCAAAAAGTTGTAACTTTAACCCCCACAATGTTAATATCAGAAAAAAGGCAATTCAATTTGACGTAAAAAAAATACAGTTTGTTCCATTTGACCTAAACAAGTTTTCGCGGTGTGAAGTTGACAAAATGTAACGCGAAAAACGGAACACTTGGTATGATATTATTGAATTTATTTCAGTTGTAGAACGTAGTTCTCCTTATGTTCTTTTTACGTGACAAGAAGCAAATGAGGATCTTTTTATACGAAGAAAGTTATAACGGTTCTTGCAAACCATTGCACCTGTCAAATTTTCTATAAAATGTCAAATATCTCTGAAACGGCTAAGTTTAGGTATAGGATATGCTACATATTTTCGACTCAAAATTGTCTGCTCTTTTCGAAAACCTTAAAATATATAGGGTGTTCCATTTGAAATAAGCAAGTTGGTATCGACTTCCGGTATAAGCGGAAGTGCCAGCTGCTTGTAATTATTTTGGTTAGATTGGCCACACCGACATTAGTAATTATCTAAGCTTCCAAAATTTTCTGATGCGTACTTTTCTCTATATCGATCGATTCAGTTCCCGGCCAGACACTCTGTATAACAAGTAAATATTTGAACTTTTCCTTCCTCAAATATAAACCATTTTGATTATTTCATAAATAAATGTCACTTGTCAAAGATAAAATTTTCATAGCTCACTTTAATAATGTTAATTTTTTCCATATTTACAGTAACTATTTGAACTAAGATATTCTACGTTTAATAACTCAAAAACGTTATATGGTAGTGGTAACGTTTGGTACATTTTTGAAATCAGGAAAAAAGGATCATTCCAAAACTTTAATAATATACAGGGTATCCCATTAAAAAGCTATATTATTTTTTGTGTTTCCCGAAATCTGCACGCTACTGTACTTTTGACAGCATTTTAACAAAATTCAGTCATAACCATATAACTATTACTTAAAACTTTTTTTTCTATAGGCAATAACAACGATGATAAGGGGTGGGTAATTTATAACGAATAATTCTGTACATCAAATAAACAACTAATTTTTACCACTTTTAGACTAAAAATAATGTTTGACTACCAAGAATTCGAACCTTTCAGCTCATAAAACTTCCTTACCTAATACAATTGAGTTACTGGTCTAAAACCCATATGGCCTACATCTGCATGCTGCATGTAAAATATAGATCTAATAGTAACAGTATTGTAGAAAAACAAACATTTCATAGTTGTCAAGTAATAAATACATCATGTCGGGCTGTCGGTCATTTCGTTATATTGGATTAAGCTAAACGACAACTAGACAAAATAACTTTTAGATTTGTGGTTTTGAAATGTTGACGTATTGAATATTTAAATAATTTGTATAAAGCATATTTTCCATCGATTAAAAAAAAATCAAGGTCTGCAAGTTCTACAAATTGACATTTTTTACAAAATTATCGTCCATTTGAAGAAAGGGGATTATATTTCAATGAAACTTTAACTCTCATAACTTTTTTTTAATACGTATATTCGAAAAAAAGTATAAGACTACCTAAGCAGTACTGTCGTGAGCAGAAAAAAATATGACAACTTTTTTTTCTAATGTAAATCTGTCTCTATTTGAATATGTAATGACTAGCCGAAATAAAACAGATATCACTTTTAATTTATTTTTTATTTTAATGCTATAGTAAATGATGGATGGTTATTGAGACAAATTGCACTGCGTTATAATATTAACAAAAATTTGGTGTGTTAACATTTTAAGAAAGTGGAGAATAAACGGTACGATTAGTAGAAATCCTGGATCAAAGGACAAAGGATATCCTAGTTAACAAGAAACTAACTATTAATATTTCGTTATTGCACCATTTCTATTTATAACTTCTATAAGTCTGTTTGGCATAGAATTAAATAACTACTCGATCCAAGAAAATTCGTTTCTTCAGCAGCCTGAATAACTGAGTAAAATGGATTTTCTACTAAAGCATTTACCAATTACAAATCTTGTTATTGAATTGATATCTTTCGTCACCCTGATCCAGGATTTCTACTAATCGTACCGTTTATTCTCCACTTTCTTAAAATGTTACACACCGAATTTTTGTCAATATTATAACGCAGTGCAATTGGTCTCATTGACCGTCCATCTTCTGCTTTAGCAATAACTCCAGATTTAACTAAATCGCTTATATGAGGCATATTTGTTTTTGCACACTTGCAATAAATTATGACAACTAACTGACAATGTCACAAAAATTAAAGTTAGAGGTACACAACTAGATATACCGTTATAAAACTTGCCCTATTTTGTTTTTAATTTTCTTCCTTGAGAAATCTTGCAATCAAAATCAAGGAATGTACGCGATAGCTCAAATTGTAGCATTTTAAGACAATTTTAAGATGACACCTGGATGCTTTTTTCAACTTTAGACCATATTTTGCATTTAAAGAAAATTTTAACTAACAAAAAGACCTCAAATATTCTACACATTTTAAAAATTCATAATTTAAAAAAGTAGGGGTGGCTCTGGATGTGAGGAGGTGGAGCTGATATTAAGTCTATTCATAAGAAAAGCGTGGCCTATTATTTTTGAGATGTTTTTGCTTTTTTTGCAAAAATCAATATACCTACGTATCCAAATTCATTTAGGGTGGATAGAATAACATCTTTGGGGGCAACAACGTTTTACCTTTACTGTGACCCACCATTTTCTTCATATTTTCATCACCCTGGTATTCAGGTAACGTTTACGTACCGCAGATGAGACTGGCGTATGTAAAATCTGATTGATAACAGCGAATCTGTAATTTTACAATTAATGTATGTTATTTACATTAAGTCAATGACTTGTGGAGCTTACAATGTTGCAAATTACTCAGTAAATTGATTGTAATGCGCCTTTATTGCGGTGAAATGTGGCAACGGCGCCGTAACATGATTATGTGGAATTTCTGGCGACCATGCTAAGAGCGAGACATTATTTTTCTGTTTCGACACAAGAACATGTAACGCGGACGTTGTTGGTATTTTGCTCTGAATCTCGATTAAATATCCACATATTAGGATTTGTAGAGCATATAGTAATTAACACCAAATAGAGTAAAGCAATGTATAGAATTAAAAAATATATACAATGTGTTCTTGAATCTTTTCACAATTCTCCATGCCTTTTGTATCTTTAGGACGATATTCGGAAATTTTCATTAAACTTTGAAATCATATTTGTCATGCTAGATTCGCCAGTGCCATAGCATAGTACTAGATAAACTTTTTCTTGTAAAGTTGACATTTTTAAATAAATTATTTTGACACAAAGACGGATCACTTTTATTTTTTGTCTAAGGCATATTCTTCTTAAAAAATTAGAATTTTATAATTAGAAAAAAATTATTTACTTGTAATTTGGTACATCATATTTTTAAATTCTGAGCAAGTTTTCCTAATGAAATTTTGATCAAGAAACTGATTTTGAAGTTTTACATTGAATTTTAAAAATGCTTCAATTTATTATTTTTCCATAATATGTACTATAAGTTAAGAATATAATAGAAACATATTTACTCGATAAATATTCAAGGGTAATATAGTAAAACCTTGATAAATAGTCGGCTATTATATTGTCATCAGCTTTTCGAGAGTGCGATGGTTATCAATTTGACGAGACCATATTTGGCGTTAAAAATGTGACTAAAGCCCGACAGCTTTAGGTCGGGGATTTCGTCTTTGATTATTAACGCCAAATGCGGTCGAGGCAAATAATTGGAGAGCACTCGAGAAAAATTGTGACAATATAATAGCCGCTAGTTTATCAAGGTTGAGTTATATTTTATTAGATTATTTATTGAATGAGTTAATAATTGGAGATATATAATATGTCTTTATTAAATCAAATTAACAAATAGGAGTAAGTAAACAAAAAACAAATTTAATTAAAATTAATCACACAATTATTATATGTCATATTAAATATCAGCGACTATTTTCAGCCAATGTCGTGGCAACGAGAAATAGCCACTGATATTTTACGTTGCTAGAGTTCAAATTAGCCACTAATATTCCTCGTTTCTAAGGAATTTTAAATATTGTGATTGGTTAAAAAATTCGATTTGACACATGAAAGAAATAGTCGACTTTAAAATTCAAATTTTTATGTAAACAAAACCATGTGACTGAAAACGACTTTCCTGCTTCCAAGAGTGCAGAAATTAAAGGGGCAAAGACTATGAAATTTGTATCTTGGATGCATGTTTATTTTTAAATATTGTTTGAATTATTGCGCAATCAAAAAGTTTTCGTATTAAAGTGTCCTAACCTTGCAAAATTTGACGTTTGTCAAGAAACTAATTTTGGAGAATTTTAGTGGCTATTCTGTAACTACATATGTTAAATTTTAAAGCCTGTTTCTTAACGAAAATATTATGGACAAGTCTCAACTGTCACCATCAATTTAAATTTTCGTTGTACGGCCGTGAGCAAAAAAAATAGGACAAGTCTTATAACGGTATTTTGCTAAAATCTAATTGTGTGCATCTAACTTTAATTTTTGTGGCATTGTCAGTTAGTTGTCATAATTTATTGCAAGTGTGCAAAAAACTAATATGCCTCATATAAGTGATTTAGTTAGATCTGGAGTTATTGCTAAAGCAGAAGATGGATGGTCAATGAGATAAATTGCACTGCCTTATAATATTGACAAAAATTCGGTGTGTAACATTTTAAGAAAGTGGAGAATAAACAGTACGATTAGTAGAAATCCTGGATCAGGGCGACGAAGAATATCAACTCAACAACAAGATTTGCAATTGGTAAATGCTTTAGTAGAGAATCCATTTTACTACGTTATTCAGGCTGCTGAATTTTCCTGGATCGAGTAGTATACTGGTCGCCGGTGAGTAAAAGAATCGGAGCTACGCTGTCATTGCAGCAGCACAGAAATACTTACTTAAAGCTGAACATAAAGAAGCTCGAGAGCTTAAATTTTTAGCGCATGATGTAAATTTTTGGAACAATGCAATCTTTACAGACGAAAAAACACAGCGGTCGTATTCGTGTTTACTGCCCTCCGAATACTTGATTCGATGAGAAATATATATCTAACAATGATAAAAGTGGTAGATTTTCCGTCAATATGTGGGCTTGGATATCGGCACGTAGTCCTGGTGTTTTGTGGCATGTTGAGGAACGATTTAATGGTGAAACGTGTATTAGGATTTTAGACAATATTATGCTCCCTTCTGTGTTACAATTATTTCCTAATAATGAGTTCATATTTCAACAAGACAGTTGTTCCGTTCATACTGCTCATACCGTAACTAACTGGTTTCAAGGTAACAACATCAATTTTCTTAACTGGCCCAGTCATAGTCCAGATCTTAACCCTGTGAAAGAAGTGTGGGGGCTACTCGTAAGAAGTATCCAAAAACGAAATGTGAGACCACGGAATGCCGAAGAATTACTGGAAATAGTAAATAATGCATGGGAAAATATTATTACTAATGATTATTGTATAAGATTATTTAATTCTATGTCAAACAGACTTATAGAAGTTATATATAGAAATGTTGCAATAATGAGATATTAATAGTTAGTTTCTTGTTAAGTGGGATATCCTTTGTCCTTTGATCCAGGATTTCTACTAATCGTACCGTTTATTCTCCACTTTCTTAAAATGTTACACACCAAATTTTTGTTAATGTTATAACGCAGTGCAATTTGTCTCGTTAACCATCCATCATTTACTATAGGAATAACTATAGCATTAAAATAAAAAATAAATTAAAAGTGATGTCTGTTTTATTTCGGCTACTCATTACATATTCAAATAGAGACAGATTTACATTAGAAAAAAAATGTCCTATTTTTTTCTGCTCACGACAGTACGTTAATCCAATGTGCATCCAAGATAAATCCTTACCTGGTTCATTTGTCTGATTTTCGCATATTGTACGGAATATAATATTTTATCTACGATCGTGTAAAAAGTAACAGTCATTTCCAGTGTAACAAGTGGCCTTTTATAAGAAACTGTACAATACATATTTTTATTGCACGTTTTTATTGCACGATTTCTAAAAAAATTAAAAACCACGCCAGTTTATTTATAATATCGTTTCCTTAGTTACTATCATCACAGATTTTCAGTCACGACCATGAAGTTAACATAATTAGAATGGAGACTTCAACTACAACTCGAATAATACTAACCGTCAAAGTGACATTCACAAAAAGTTGATACAGTTTTACGAATATTCATGAAAAATTGCCCATTTCTTACAATAATTGGAGCGATCGAAGATAAGACGTTGTAAGATACACTTGTAAAAAGCCTCTTTATTGTACTCATGGCTTTTAAAAAGCACTCGCTTCGCTTATATTTTTAATCTAGCCATCCATGCAATAAAGAATGGCTTTTTACACTTGTATCTTAAATAACTATTGTCATATTTTACACGAAACAAAATTTTTATTTATTAAAAATCAATGTTTTTTTAGTTTGTGTGATTTATGTGAAATTATCACATGGATATTTGTTATTGTATATTCTCACCTAACCTCAAAGTTGGTATTACCAAGCCATGGTAAATTAGTAAATAATTAAAATATGTTACCTTTTATATAATAGTAAATATTTATAAATATGAACAATAACTAACTAAACTCCTACTCTTGATATTATAATAGGTATTTATGCACTGCACTGGCACATTGACAGCACCTCTCACAAGTCCACGTTGACTTCCGAGAAACGATTTACGAATTTTTTTCTTATGCTAATAGGCCTGTCCGTTTTATTATCTTTACACCAGTGCAGTCATGCAGTCATAGATGGTTTATTCAGGCTGATTACATTGCCAGTCTCGGACTCGCCTGCACAGTTTCAACTACCGTTCGAACCTCGATACCATTGCTAAATATATAGGACAAAATATCAAGATCAGTGCGCACGGTCATGTGCTTTAACACTGACCAGTTTCAATTGTGCTCGTATAAAGTATTAACTTCTTTATTGTTTTTGATAAATTCAGCGAGTGAGCAAGCTATACTATCAAAAATATCTTGATCGGATATATTATTCAGAGAGTTTATAATATTGTCTAGTTTCTCGAAAGGCTGTAATATCAGAATATACCACATTGAATGCCGTAGCAGATATCCGTGACGACCGGAACAGTATCCACTCCTGGATTAATTCAAACTTGTATATTTACCCGACAATTTCCGAAGCCGTCACGACGGCTTCTATCTTGTCGTCGTCATATCTCAATTTATCGACCCATCGCTGCCTTTGGGGCCGCGTTGCCAGACTTCCCCTATTCATAACATAATTTCATTTTGTTGGGTTTCTCTTTCGTTGTAATGATAATATAATAACTTTCTGCAGAACTCGTACAAGCCAGGCCTGCTCGGCCTGGCAGGGAGATGTGGGTATGCTTTTGCTTTTATTCTCAATAGCAGACAAAGGGTATATATAGAGGTGACAACTTTAATGCAGGTACTATATATACTACCTATTGTGTTTTATTATTGTTGTTGTTGGTTGGTTTCGTTTGGACGCTTAGATGACGAGCGTTGGGTTTGATCGATTGGTGGGAGTCAGTTGGGCTTGGTTTACGAGAGCATTTTTTTTAAACAAAAATTTCTGTGTTCTCTTGAATGGCAGGAATTTAATGCTGCTTGGATGGCAGTAATTATTTATTCATTTCTGTTGTCTTGGGATGTCTAAGGTAAAAAATGAATAAGCAACAGTCAAAATTATTTTTTGCGTCCTGTTTAGAATTTTCTCGATAATTCTTGAATTAGCCGAAGGTTTTTCTTAAAACTTTGCACATTGTGCGTATAACTTCGATAACTCGAGTTCTATGATAGCTAGAAATAAAAAAAAATACAAGTAAACTAGATAGAAAAATCTATAATGGGAAATTATTTTCAAATATAGGTACTGGGCGGGCCAATACGATTTTGCAAGATCAAACGCCTTTTTTAAAAAATCGGTCCGCGACAACACGGACAAACTTTCCCATTTAGGGATAGACCGGCCCACAGCTTCGCTCCCTGCATTTTCTAGGGGCAACTGGTTATGTCATTTCATACCGGTATTAGGGGAGTGTCCATACGCCAAATTTAATCAAAATCTTTAGAACCGTTTTAGAGGAAAAATTATTTGACTCCCCCCCCCGCAACCTCTCTCCCTGCATTTCTTAGGTACAACTGATAGTCATGTTACCAGTTACCTTATGCTACTAATTACTAAATATGTCAGTATTCATGTGTTAAATTTGATTAAAATTGTTAGATCCGTTTGAGAAAAAAAAAATTAAATTATTTAAAACTCACCCCCCCCCCCTCTCCACAACTTCCCTCCCGGTATTTCCTAAGAGCAACTAGTCATGTCATTTCATATCGGTACTAGGGGACCGTCCATGTACCAAATTTAGTCGAAATCGAGAGACCCGTTTTAGAGAAAAAAAATCACTTTTTATTTTTTCCCTGTTTTTAAGAGTTTACTCCCGCCACATTTGAGTCTAGGATCGATTTTGCGATTTCTCCTCGTGGTGTGACCGTCTTCAATACACATCTAAAATTTGAACATAATCGATCCAGTAGTTTAGGCTCTATCTAGGTGCGACGACAGACAGACTTTTCTTAAAAACCACTTTTTTGGTTCAGGAGACTTGAAAACGTGTAAATCCATCAAAAACTCAAACTTGAATTTTTGCACGATCACAATACTTTCCTTATGTACCTACTACGTATATGGAAAAGTAAAAATGGAATGCTAAGTATCAGTAGTAGTTACACAAGTAACAATTTAAATTATGTTTAGTCTGGTTCTTGTTTTATAAAGGTTTTATGAAGGATGTTTGCAGATTAATTAGTTTTAAATTAAGTTTATTTGAAACGAAATGTCTAGAGTACAAGAATTTATTGGAAAGTCCTGTAGTATTTCTTAAAACTTGGCCATAAAACCTGTTGGACTTTGTCTGGCTGTAGTTTAGTAGTTTTGTAAAAGTTTTGTTATTACTGTTAAAAGGAATTAACAAAATATCAGTTTGGTTTTAAAAAAGTCTTTGAATGCAAATTTGATCAATACAAGTAATTATAAAGCTATGAAGCGTTCAAATGGTCCATACGCCAAATTTAATCAAAATCTTTAGAACCGTTTTAGAGGAAAAATTATTTGACTCCTTCCCCCCCCCCCGCAACCTCTCTCCCTGCATTTCTTAGGTACAACTGATGGTCATGTTACCAGTTACCTTATGCTACTAATTACTAAATATGTCAGTGTTCATGTGTTAAATTTGATTAAAATTGTTAGATCCGTTTGAGAAAAAAAAATTTAAATTATTTAAAGCTCACCCCCCCCCCTCCACAACTTCCCTCCCGGTATTTCCTAAGAGCAACTAGTCATGTCATTTCATATAGTCGAAATCGAGAGACCCGTTTTAGAGAAAAAAAATCACTTTTTATTTTTTCCCTGTTTTTAAGAGTTTACCCCCGCCACATTTGAGTTTAGGATCGATTTTGCGATTTCTCCTCGTGGTGTGACCGTCTTCAATACACATCTAAAATTTGAACATAATCGATCCAGTAGTTTAGGCTCTATCTAGGTGCGACGACAGACAGACTTTTCTTAAAAACCACTTTTTTGGTTCAGGAGACTTGAAAACGTGTAAATCCATCAAAAACTCAAACTTGAATTTTTGCACGATCACAATACTTTCCTTATGTACCTACTACGTATATGGAAAAGTAAAAATGGAATGCTAAGTATCAGTAGTAGTTACACAAGTAACAATTTAAATTATGTTTAGTCTGGTTCTTGTTTTATAAAGGTTTTATGAAGGATGTTTGCAGATTAATTAGTTTTAAATTAAGTTTATTTGAAACGAAATGTCTAGAGTACAAGAATTTATTGGAAAGTCCTGTAGTATTTCTTAAAACTTGGCCATAAAACCTGTTGGACTTTGTCTGGCTGTAGTTTAGTAGTTTTGTAAAAGTTTTGTTATTACTGTTAAAAGGAATTAACAAAATATCAGTTTGGTTTTAAAAAAGTCTTTGAATGCAAATTTGATCAATACAAGTAATTATAAAGCTATGAAGCGTTCAAATGGTCCATACGCCAAATTTAATCAAAATCTTTAGAACCGTTTTAGAGGAAAAATTATTTGACTCCTTCCCCCCCCCCCGCAACCTCTCTCCCTGCATTTCTTAGGTACAACTGATGGTCATGTTACCAGTTACCTTATGCTACTAATTACTAAATATGTCAGTATTCATGTGTTAAATTTGATTAAAATTGTTAGATCCGTTTGAGAAAAAAAAATTTAAATTATTTAAAGCTCACCCCCCCCCCCTCCACAACTTCCCTCCCGGTATTTCCTAAGAGCAACTAGTCATGTCATTTCATATAGTCGAAATCGAGAGACCCGTTTTAGAGAAAAAAAATCACTTTTTATTTTTTCCCTGTTTTTAAGAGTTTACCCCCGCCACATTTGAGTCTAGGATCGATTTTGCGATTTCTCCTCGTGGTGTGACCGTCTTCAATACACATCTAAAATTTGAACATAATCGATCCAGTAGTTTAGGCTCTATCTAGGTGCGACGATAGACAGACTTTTCTTAAAAACCACTTTTTTTGGTTCAGGAGACTTGAAAACGTGTAAATCCATCAAAAACTCAAACTTGAATTTTTGCACGATCACAATACTTTCCTTATGTACCTACTACGTATATGGAAAAGTAAAAATGGAATGCTAAGTATCAGTAGTACTTACACAAGTAACAATTTAAATTATGTTTAGTCTGGCTCTTGTTTTATAAAGGTTTTATGAAGGATGTTTGCAGATTAATTAGTTTTAAATTAAGTTTATTTGAAACGAAATGTCTAGAGTACAAGAATTTATTGGAAAGTCCTGTAGTATTTCTTAAAACTTGGCCATAAAACCTGTTGGACTTTGTCTGGCTGTAGTTTAGTAGTTTTGTAAAAGTTTTGTTATTACTGTTAAAAGGAATTAACAAAATATCAGTTTGGTTTTAAAAAAGTCTTTGAATGCAAATTTGATCAATACAAGTAATTATAAAGCTATGAAGCGTTCAAATGATTTTAAAATCGCTTTATAAAATATACATAGTTATATAGATCTCATATGTGTCCTTTTTAAAAACCTTCTCCTTAAGAAAATGAGGTTATGATATATTAATTTGAGAGGAATTCTTAGGCGACTTATACAGAATGTCTAAGCGCCAGAACGTGGTTCAACTTTGAACTGAATTCAAAATCTAAGGTTACAATTGTAGCAACAATAGTAGTCAAGTATTTTGAACCGGGTTTACGTTGAACTGGAATTGAACTTCGTTGGTACATCTGGCCCTCAGTCAACGCCAACAAGCAAATAGAAAAAATTAAAAATGGTGGCAATTTTAAAAGAAAACTATAATTAAAGTATTTAAAACTTCTTTAATGATACTCCAATCAATCAATCACTAGCAAATAGGTTAGAAATTTAGGTGGAAAACGTTAGGATAATCATAAAACCACTTTAAAACTGAGCAGTCTTATGAAGTTTCTGATTTCAAACAGTTTAGTTTTAACCAGGATTATAAGACTTTATTCAAGTACAAATTGATCTATACATGCGAACAATTAGTTTTAACTAGGATTATACGAATTTATTCAAGTTCAATTTGATGATTTACAACACAGGTACCTGGGTATCTAGGTGACTCATTCTAAAATAATAATAATAATAATAATGTTATATGTATATCAAATAAAATCAAAAATCATACTTGTTTATGTAATTTCCTGAATAAATTGAATTTGAATTTATATATGTCAGGAAGAATTTGTAGGTAACTAAATTGAGTCTAGATATACTGATGCATATATTTAATCATTTATTTATTTCTTTTTTAAGGGCTGAAGATCTTAAAAATTATTTAACGAAAATGGAATGGTTTATTCCTACAGTGGCTATTTTCCTATAGCGTTTATTTTGAACTATTTTTTAGTATAAATATAATCAAATATACTTCTTCACTATTTTTTGTGTAAAAACTTTACTTTGTATTAATTGTCGGAGTTTTTTTAAATTAAAAATTGATTTATCATTGGAAACCAGTATTTTTCAGTGGCGGTCTCTCATTGTTCAAGGGAAATTTAGCTTTTCGTGGCGTCTAGCTTTGACAACCTCCTAAAAAGCGTATTCTTTGGGCCCTCTATGATTTAATTAGACTCTTATGACTATTGTTACAGAAATATAAATCAGTAGTTATATAGAGTTCTTATAAAATCCCGTAGGCTATTAAACAACTTAAATTGTTACTTGGGGTTAGAGGAAAAATTTCATGGGTCAGTAAATATAAAAATTGTGAAATATTCAAAAAAGTCTTTGTTAAGGTTTTACAAAAATAAAAATAATGAATTTAGCCAGCCAAGCTGACATCATCGAGAGATGATTTAAATTACAACTATACCTATCGGTTTCAACTAAGAAATTCATTCACTTTGAAGAAAATGGAAATAGCACCTATAAAATATTGAACAATTACTTCTAATTTAAATTGTGTATTTATTAAATATTAACTAGGTAACTGTTCCATTCAACTGAATGTAATTTATTCCACAGTAAGTTTAACCCAAATTTCTAATAATTCTAAGCTCCAACGACGGAATTCGATAATTTACTGACACAAACATTGCTGTTGAACCATCAAAGCGGCTTCAGAGGCGACAGTTCGCACACGTGATTAGATCGAAGCTGGCGGGCACACAATTTTGAAAAATGCTCGAGAAACAAACACCTCCATGACATGCCAATATCAATCCGAATGTCGAACAAAACGGACAGCTCTCTATATTTCGAAATTGTCATTCGCCCGCTGTTTCTTTGTCTGCGTTATTCGTGTAGGGCTCAGCAGCGTTGGACAGCGGCGCACCCCAAAAATTAAGGGGATGAACTAGATCACAAATAATTAAATGTAAGGATGAATATGATTCGTTAGAGTTGTTGGAAACATTTACATAATTTTTTAAAGCGTCATCGCTACTTGGGCAATAAGGAATGAAAACAAGTCCCGCACATTTAAATTAATAGAAATAGTATTAAATTCTGTAAAAGTCTGGTGGTTACAAATCCGGAGATTTAGGAACCTCTGATCCAGTGAATCAAGACCATGGTCCGGAAACTGTCGATTTTACAAATTTACGACAGCTAAAGTACATTTATTACAGGTCGCAACTTAATATTTAATTGAATCCTTTCTACTAGGACCCTGTACGTAGGTTCAATAAACTTCAAGAAGAATCTGCACGAGCCACTGATTTATTAATCACTTAAATTACATTAATCAATCCTTAAAAATATCACAACTAATTATAACTTTAATCTAACATAAATTCACTACTTTAAATCACAACTTGTTACTGTTCTTTATTTCGTCTGATCACTTGTCATCAAATATATCCCTCTATCTGCATATCAGAACTATACTGTATACTAAACTGAACTGTCCCGGGTACCTCGCTGTGCCTTTATATACTTAAACACACCCAAGCAGCACAGTTACTTGGATTTACCAATTTAAAGCCACTGAGATCCCAAGCAACACCAAATGGTTTAATAAACGTTTTGATTTCGTTTATACTTCTGGTATATATAATGTTTATTGCCACCTATATTCAACGTTCGAATGCCCGTGCTACAAACGTATATATTTGTCTTATCATATATTAAATATAAGACGTTTTAAAAAAACGTATATATATGGTACATCATATTCTAAATATATACGTCTTAAGAAAACGTTATATTGTTGTTACATCATATACGAGATATATACTTTTATGTGGTACCTCAAATATACGTATTCCATATACGTCGATAATACGTATGATGTAAAGGTTTTTCTCACGGTTATGAAAAACCTTTTCTCCAGTTGTTGGTATACGTGTAATAAACCTTTATTATCCACTGTAATTCATACATACATAGGGTATCCCTGTATGGAATATCTAATACTTACAAACTTTCTTATTTTAAATTTTTTGAGAATGTCATTTTTTATAGTATTGCTTCAGCTTATCAAACTTTTTTTGGCCATGCCAAAATTTAGGTAATATATTCAGAGAATATAAAATCTGAATTCGCGTAAGGTGAACATATTTCAAATTAAAAATATAGAAGCTTGTATCTTTGTTAATGAATATACGCTATAAGTTCTTTAGACCTTTCTTTATATTGTTTTATAAAATAAGAGCTTATTTAATAACTGATTAAATAGTTTCCATCACTTTATTTTTACCAAAATTACCTTAACTTTCAAAATTTAAATGGGAAATTCTATTATACAGTATTATAGACTAATCGATTTCAAATAACTTTGCAAGTCAAATCATTTCTTAAATCAGAAATCATTTGCTACTTATGATAAAATTGTTAATATATATTGCTGCATAACAATAATAAGATAACATTGAAACAAATTAACTTCTAAGTGCCTTATTTCGTAAAATATATTAATTTTTCTTTAATTATAACAGGGAAATTAGAATTAAAGTTTTTTTTTGACTTGCGATACATTTCTCTTTGCAAAATTATTTAGAATTGATCGGTCTACAACACTATAAAAGAGATAGATTCGAAAGTTAATATTATAATGATCTCCAATTTTTTAAAAGTACATATTCTAAACCTTCTACCTATATATAACTACTGATATCAAGGAAAAATAATTCAATTGTATATATGTATGCAGATAGTAATTTTTTAAAAATATTTATTTTTTAGTACTAGCTTTTTTATATTATATTAAGCTTTACCTATTCTGCGGGATTGGCTAAATACGTAAAACTATTTTATCATTTACTATTTCACCCTTGGAGACCTAGGATGTTTGACAACGATAACAAAACACAACATTGTTCATTACTCTTTACTAAAATCCAAAAATAGAGTCTATTATTATTATTGTAACTATAGCGGCTCTTGGCAAGCTTCAACCAATCTTGAATCGTCCCTCTAGTTTTATTGTCACTGGTCTCACCCACACCTTCAACACTAGCCATGCAGAGTTTTACACCTTCTGTGACAAAAAAATGCAGTTTCTATGAAATCGCTCAGATAAACAATAATTCTTACCAATCACAAGTTGATTCATTCTTGTAACTTTAACGCACCACAACGTGATAACTCCTGGCCTTTGCCAAATAATGAGAACCGGGTTCTTTCTGCAGCGGGACAAGTGCACAGGACATGCTTTGCTGTTTCATCTTCCTCTAGACACAGATAAGGGCGTCTTATCAACATAACACTTGTTGAATTTCAATCAATTAATGTATACGCAAAAACAAACAAGTAAATATTATTTGTTTCGATCACAAGGCCACACTATTATGGTTGACTACCACCACACGAAACAGCAATTAACACGACGATCCGCGGTTGCTCACCAGCTGTACTGTTGAGACAATGAGAGAGATGCATATATTTATGAGAAATGCTTATGTATTCTGCAACAAAGATAACAATACTAACCCGGTTGCTGGCGACTACGCAATCGATGCAGATTGATATACGTTTAAAAACCGTATATTATAAACTGCAATATTACTGAACAAATATTTTCATTCATCATCTATCTATAACAAATTTTGATTAATGTAAATATTTTACTCATATTTCCAGATATTATTAGAATTTTCGAACTTTTAGTTGCAAGTGTTTATGATATGCCTATAAAAAATGTAGCGCAAATACATATTTATCGTATACATTTTTTTTTTTTTTTTTTTATACATTTATTTAACGTCGGCCTATTTCCGCTACTGAGGCCTATCACCGACGCCTGTAGACGAACTACCCCCAACCAGGAATTTTGCCGAACCTCTTCCCTTAAGAAGAGTAGGGATCTTTTACTTGCCTAACATTTAATAGACAAGGGACCGACGGCTTTACATCCCCTCCGAAGGATGGTATATCTCCTATACAACCCTCGCCTAAGGTTGTATAGCTTCCGCGCATACACTGATATACAAGCCGCTGGAAGATGTGTGAGGCGAGAACGCGGTTTCCGTTGGAATGGTCACCAATCCAAGTACTAACCGCGCCTGTCGTTGCTTTACATCGCATACCGAAGTATGTACATAGTAAAGACGCACCTACGCTCGCCCCCATCGTATACATTTAAAAATCGTATATTAAAAACTCTAATATGGCTGAAAAAAATGCAAGTAGTGTCAATTTCACCAATTTACAATTTAAACATTTGACGGAAGTCTCAACTCTCAATTAATTATTTCTCAAATATTCTGCGTTACTCCAAAAATTTTCGGAGAAATACATTTATAATATACGTAGAAAAATCATTTATAAAATAAACGCTTTTCATAGACGTTGATTAAATATACGATAACGAAATTTAAACCATAATTTCATATAATAAACGTTTATTAAACCATCATGTGTTGCTTGGGCAGAAAGTCCAAATTGCAACGCGTTGTTTAAAAATCATCAAAAACATTCTATCCTTGGCCCTGCCCTAGACATCTACGCAGTTTCACCGATCTCCTAACTTTTCTCGTCATATTTCTTATTTTTATGGAACATTACACTTTCTGCGCGCCACTGTGTCTTGTTACGAATAATAATGAATACAAAACCGTTGCAATTTGCAAAATACATTAGCAGCATTTGCCTGCATATATCATTCTATGGATGACAACGTAAAAATGTTATACTAAACCATTAAGTCGTCTGAGAGGTACTTTGTTCGAATTTCAGAACAGATCCACAATAAAATATACCTACTTATAGTGTCGTGAAGACGGATTGGGCAATGATGTGCGATTTTTCAGGGGTTAGGTTCTTTTTTGGACAAAAAAAAATAATACGCTGTAATTATTGTATTCAAACGACGGAGCTAGATAACAAATCGACCAAGGTCACTTTTTTAGAATACCAAACCGATGGATATCGAATATCGTGAATTTGTGGTGAAAATAAAAATTTATATACAGGGCTGGCCAGTAGTGAGTCCCAACAAAATTTTCTTAAATAAATCGTAATTTATATAAAATCCCTTAGTAAATAAAGTATCTTAATGATTAAAATTTTATTATAAAGTGTGGGGAAATAATGCGTTCGTGTTTATTCTTCGTACCAAATAATTTTTTTATTTTCATAAACAACTGAATGACAGCAGATGATGTGTGGGCGGAGGTTTCACGACAATACGATTTGTATATTTTTGTAGTAGACATTAAGTTTTGTGGCGACTCCATAGACTTGGCTAGCTGACTAGACTCCACTTCGGCCTGTCCTATTCCTGTGCACTTTTTAAATATTCAAATCACCCTGTGCAGCAACCTCAATTATAAATAACCATCAGGTCCGATAAAATCAATTTTGCAATTCCACTCAAACTGCATTTGCCTAGCAACTCTTTGCTGTCAACAAGGAGTACAAAAGCCTTTTTGGGGTCATTGAAATTAGGTTTGTTGAAAAAGTGGGGTGAGCGTGGCGTCGGCAGCGTCATGAATTAGAGAAAAGACATTTCGCTTTTGATTTATTAATTACAGGTCACCCATAGACACATCCTTGTCTCTGGTAAGATTCCGATTGTCGGGATGCTTGTGGAATAGTTATATTTGGCCAGTTACTGGGGTAAAAAAGGGCATGAAAAATTGCAGAAATTTCTTTATCTGGCACGGCCACGATTTTGATGGTTTAATAATAAATAGAGGTCTAAAAAACAATTGCGAAAGTCTTGAAATCGGGTTGCGAATTTTTGTGACAGTAATAATTGACATAATCTGAATTTGCAAATGTCCCGGAACTAAATAATGAAATTACCTATTATTCATCTAATAAAGTTATGTTTGACTAAAAAAAAGAAAAAATTGAAAAAGGTGAAATACTCCTGTGAATTTTCAACTTCGCAAAACTTTCTGAACATATTTTTCTGTCTTCGCTATCCTTCCGAGATATTTTGCAGTTTATTTAAAATTTCATTCGTATAAAAAGAATCCGGTAAAAGTTGTAAAATTGTGTTCAATATGTCTGTATATATACATATATACCTTCAGAAGAATCTCAATCATACCCCTCGCTTGGCTATTTTCCTTTTGCTTACCATCTTAAAGTTCTTAGAAATTCACTTTTCTTGTTAATTTAACAATGTTCCGGGGGGAGGGACCAGAAAAGTGTGCAAAAACCGAATTTATTATTTTTTTACCTTCTCCAATGTTGGGATGTGTAGGGAGTAAGAAAAATTAAAATGTAGTTTAGTGTGTATACAAGAACGAAGCGTCTCAACAATTTTTTTGGCGTTAGCTACCCCCTCTACCACCCTCATTGCCACCCCCACCCTATTATTAAAGGGAGTAAAATTGGGATTTAGTGTGTATAAGACTTGGATACAAAATAGTGATTCCTTGGGCACCTGTTTTTTTTTTAGAATCGCAGAATAAAACTTGCATGGTAGATATTGTGTTATCTGATGAATAAGGCATTTTGTGACATAACTGTCATTTCTTTCCCGTCCGGTTTCACTGGAAATGATCCCAACTTTTGATTTTTAAATGGAACACCCGGGGGCGAGCGTAGGTGCGTCTTTACTATGTACATACTTCGGTATGCGATGTAAAGCAACAACAGGCGCAGTTAGTACTTGGATGGGTGACCATTCCAACGGAAACCGCGTTCTCGCCTCACACATCTTCCAGCGGCTTGTATATCAGTGTATGCGCGGAAGCTATACAACCTTAGGCGAGGGTTGTATAGGAGATATACCATCCTTCGGAGGGGATGTAAAGCCGTCGGTCCCTTGTCTATTAAATGTTAGGCAAGTAAAAGATCCCTACTCTTCTTAAGGGAAGAGGTTCGGCAAAATTCCTGGTTGGGGGTAGCTCGTCTACAGGCGTCGGTGTTAGGCCTCAGTAGCGGAAATAGGCCGACGTTAAATAAATGTATTAAAAAAAAAATGGAACACCCTGTATATTATTATATTTTTGGAATTCTTGATAAATTTTGAGTGCGGTGATACCATAAATGACACTAGACTCCATGAAAAAAATTGAAATCGAAATTTGTGGGTGCATCTAGATTGTGTTGATAAGAAGATTTTTTTAAATGGAACCATAAGGATAGACTACAACCATAAAAAGTATAGTTTAAAAAAACTAAAAAAGCACTCTTTAATAGCAAACCGAACTAAAAAGTAAAAAATAATGTTAAAATATTTTATTGTAAAAAAGCGTGTGGTGCTTTTTACTATATTTTTATTGCACCTCACGCTTTTTTACAATAAAATATTTAAACATTATTTTTTACTTTATGGTTCGGTTTGCTATTAAAGCGTGTGTTTTTAGTTTTTTAAACTATAATTTTTTTCGCCAATCGCCTCTTTTTTGTTTTTGTGTTGTAGTTTCATTTTCCATTGTTGGTCCTACGAGTAATGGACAATTAAACGGTCAACCCTCCCAGAGGTCCGATATTAATAACCCCGGCGCTTCCGGCAAAATGTCGACAATAGATTAGTCATTATTTTTATTTTATCCTGATGATCCTGGTGAGGACATAAGGACAAAGTTGTCAGATTATTGTATTGTCGTCGGTCCTTGATAAGTGTGCAAAGTTTCAGTTTAATCTGACGTTTTGAAGTGGGTGAGAATCATGTTCAAAGATTCAAAAACATACAGGTAAAGCTCTTCTAGGTTTATTGAAAAAATTATATTTTTCAAAATATTACTCAAAACGTTACTTTTAATGGCAGTCGTACAAATAGTGTACTGTTGTATTAGGAGTGGAAGTGATACTTTTGTGACGAGTCTGAAAGTTGCAGACGAGTCACAACAAGTGGCTGTTTCTCCGAATAAAACATGCTTTTTTCTTCAAACGTCGGTCGATTAACCATAAAAAAAATAAAGATAAAAAATTTCAAATTTCACCACCAAAAACGCATTGCTATGGAAACAGAAATAAAAGTACCTTTTTGACAATACAGCATCAGAAAAAGTACTTTTACTTCCGCTGCTAATGGCAACGCACAGCCGTCTGAAATGTCAAACTTTAATGATTTTCTGACGTTTGAACAAAAAAATATTTTTCGATTGCAGTATAAATTATAGTTACGGCAAAAAGTGGCCTAAAGACATAATCCAATTGGACATTCCTAGAAATAGTAGAAAACCCTTTTCTCGGAAAGGATCTCTTAGGGCCATTATCCCAAAAGTTCTCGGAATGTCTCGATGATCGCAAACAATGATTTTGCAGTATTGAACTATTTGAATTTGGCCTAAAGACTACAATAGCAGGCAAAGAACGGTACGGATCCCAGCTGTTAGTAAATATAAATGAAATGGTCTCTTTTGAGTTACTTTTTCCGTTGTAACTTATTTTAAATTACTTTGGAAATGTAAACAGTTCAACGCAATTATTTAAATATTTACTTAAATATTTATATTGTTGCAATTTATAGCAATTTTGTGCAATACTTTAAATTGATTTGCTCGTTATATAAAAGGAAATAGGAAACAAGTAATACAAAGAATTAGATTAGTACTTGGTAATAATAATTATTACATTAGTACTTGGTTACATAGGAAAATATGTAGGTAAGTAGGTACTCAGCAAACATTTTCTATATAATTAGCTATAACTCGACTTGGTAAAAGTCGAATTTACTTAGTAGAAAGTACTTATTACGTAAAATTGACTAGAAAATGATACCTCCGATTTAAATTTACCAAATGGTTCTAATTTATATTTAAATGTACGTAAATTATACCAAGAAATCTACCTCATACACAAATCTGCTTAAAAGCATCTTTAACCAAATCAGAAAGGGAAAAACTACAAAAAAAATACCAAAAATTACCTACTACAAGGTAAAAAAATTCTACCTTGTTTATTTACTTAATTTCAACTAAATAGTCGATTACTCATTTAGTTGACCTAAAAATCATCCTGAAGAAATACCCAACTAGCAATTTGATGTTTTGTAGAAGCTGAAAGAATGTTTATGGAATATTTTTTATAAAACATGATTGTTGATTTAAACATTTCTAAAACGTTTATACAACGCTTATGCACGCGAAATGGGCACAGTTTATAAAACAATGTAGTTCTTTAATTTATTTTATTATGGCACCCACAGGTGTTATAAAATAATTGTGTAAACTTTTGCATAGAATTTAAAAAAATGGTAGACGATAATTATAAAATAGTTTTATAGCAAACAGTTATAAAACTTAAACCTTTTTTTGTAATATATCAATTATAAAATTTTATAAGCATTGTCTTATTATCTTCATTGCTACTTTTTTGTTATGTGCAGCAACAACAGAGGTTATTTATTTTTTAAATGTTTTTGCAGACAATAATAATTCTCAAAATAGTTTTAAAATATTACAAAGGTAGCTAGATTCTATGTGACTATATATGGCGGCGGCGGCGTAACTAACAACATATTTAGTGGAACATGAGATAAAAGTTAACTGATCAAGACTTCGTTTCGCCAACAGCAAAGCGATCTTGGACTGCGAAGGAAATTTTTCTGTGAAATATGTGGTATATACACAATGAAATTTTTGAGCACGAATATTTATCAAAATTTAAAAAAATAAAGTGGAAAGAAATTTTTTGTATTTTATCTTTTTGTGGTGTTGCACCAATTGTGTTTCGCAGATAACGTGTTTCACAATAATAGATTATTGCTAAAATGCTTAAATCTCAATAATTTTTATTTTAAAGTCCAAAATGGCCACTATACTTCAAATATAATAACATTATGGCGTCCATTTTATAAAGCATATTTATAATTATAAAAACACTTACAGAACAAAGATATTTTCCGAAGAACTGTTATATATCGATAAACTGACAGTCTCCGACCCAGTGCTTATGGCAGTTTAAAAAAATATATTTGCTCCGAAAGAGCATCTTATAAAACATATATACAGCTACATGTTTTAATGTTTTACAAAATCTCTATTTGCAATACTTATAGAGCAATACATTCTGAAGCGCTTCTTAGTCGAGTTAAATAAACGGCAAATTTGTATCTCAGAGATCTTTTATTCACTTGTTTATTAACAGTGGATAATTGTGTGTTTGTCTTTAAACCATGTATGCAATATTGTATACCTACATATATAGTTTTAACTTTAAATGTGAGACATCGGTTGATGGGCGCATAAACATCTACCGATGTTTTATAAAAGTGGTAATAAACGTATTATAGTCTTTAAAGACAATGTTTAGTTTATTAATTATTTTATAAGTGTTTTATGACAGCAATGCGTGCTTCCTTTATATAACAATTGTTTAGCAGTAACAGCAGAATACAATATGTTCCCTGAAATAATATGTTATGAAGAATCCTAATAAAATTGTTTTATTATTGTTTAGCTAAACTTTTACAGAATAGTTTTATAGGCATTCGTCAATTGGCCAATAAGTGCTAGGGGTCATTATTATAAATCAATTTTGTTCTGTGAGCTAAAACATCTTATAATAATTGATGTATAAACGTTTATAAAACAGCGAAAAACAAATTCTACAAAATGTTTTATAATTTAGCTGTAAGAACATTCTTAGCACTTATTTATATGATAATTAAGTTGTGAAGGCTAAATAACCACCTTGGCGGTTTTAATAAAACAAAATAGCTTTTGCAGAATAGTAATGCAATAGTAATAAAATAAAATTATCCTATTATTTTAAACGTATAGAACAACTTTGTTAGTTGGGTAAGTATTAACTTTTTTGTAGCAATTACCTGGAAAATCTACCACAAAGTAAATTTGCTATAAACCACCAATTTAAAAACTAGCCATACATAACCTATTTGTAAAATTTATATTATTCAGGTTATTTAACAATTAGATTGTTTAGTTATTGTCTTCGTCATTGTTCTTGAGAATTTCGGCCATTTTAAAAAACCATTACTACAGTCGTAAACTTGATTCACTCGTTGACGTAGATAGAGAAATGAGTTCGAAAAATAATAAATCGTATAAATATATTTACCTGTTACAAAGAGCTCCGCTCTATACCACTCTCGACTCACTATTCACTCTAATTCACTTGTCAACACACGCCAAATAAAAAATTATACTTAATAGGTGAAATTTACCATTTTCAAAAATAGGGTGATCTAAATATGTTATATTTGGATTTAGATGTAATTCTGCCTATTTTGGTCAATATAACCAAATTTCGAGTAACAGGAAGAGATACGATTGCACGTGATCGTGATGGCAATTGAGATTATTATTTTCTTAAAATTGCACCAACTCAATTCCCACTAGATCGACCCCGTATAAAGAAATGTGCCTCCAGTGTATCGCCACTTAGGCCATATTTCGCTCGAGATGCAAATTTGTCCTGTGGGGAGCCACAAAAACCCGACACCGTTTCCACCATCAAAGACGGGGCCCACTCACTTGTCTGCGGGCCCAATTAAAAAAAAGTTTTCTGTACTTCCCCACAGGGACCTACAGGCGCTTCACCGTACGCCCGAGGATCGATGCCCATTTGAATTATTTAAAAATTTCGTAATAATTTATATCTCCGAATGTGAATCCTTCTCGCTGTATCTGACATGGATCGATAAAAATGAAACGGCGTCACGGGCGTCCCGAGGAATTTGGGGATTCTTCCAGGGAACAGCGCTGCCTAGTGCCTAGGTAGAAGAAAATGAGAGAACCAGCAATTGCCAGCTGCGTTATTGTTTCTAAAAACAATTACATTAAAGTCTACGTAAATATTTTCATAAATCAAGATAGTGTCGGTCATTGTTGTCTAGGTATGTGACGATAGTCGAATTTTTAATGTGATGGACAGTTATACTTGGGATTTAATTTTTACCTGATGGTTGTCAAATCTTAACTTTGAGTTGGGTAAAATCAGAAATAAATGAGAATTTCTCCAAGTTTTTTAAATTATATTATTGTAAATGCAAAATTATTTAAGACGGTGATTTGATTTGTTTTCTGAATACTAGCTCAGTATTTGTGCCTCTAACAATATCAATAGATAAGATGTAAACCTGCTTATTTAGAAAACTAACCCAAGCAACAACATGTGTCCAAACTAGGGCACAATATATTGTGGTACAGTTGGGTGTATATTTACTGGGCAGTCAAAAAACGCAACAAAAACTTTACGACCTCATTAAAATACCGTTACTCTCTTATTATCTCGCCTGCAAATTGAATCACTTATCTTTATAGGTTTCTAATGTACGTCGGTTTATCTGATAAGATAATGCCGGATGCTTCACAGGCGTTAATAATTAGCTCGTAAAGTTTTTGTTGCGTTTTTGTCTGCCCAGTAAATATACGACCGACTATATGTACTGTGTTAGTGTGTTGACTCACGCACCAAAATTTGAGTAACTTTTTAGGGACCATGTGTCGACACAAGAACAAACTAGTGTGTCGTAAAGAGCACTGCATTTTATTGTGACCATGAGACTTAAAGTTAGTATCGAAAATTATTACTATGCAATAATTTTTTATACTAATTTTAATGAAGAAAGCAAAATAGGATAGGTATAACAATTGTACTGGACAAAAATAAAAGATAAAGTTCAGAACCGTTCCCGTCTTGCGCAGTTTAATAAATTTTTTTATCAAAATATTAAAAATTGTCCTACATACAAAAAGAACATAGATGCATATAATATATCATAGTTGTTCCAACGCCAACTAGGTGGCACTAATATTATTTATAGATTTAGATTAACGTCTTGACGGAGTTTAACATTAGCTACTCCACACATACATAGACAATTATACAACGGCCATTCTCTACGACATTGCCATCTGCCGCAGTTGAGGCTCGAACTCAGAAGTAGTACAGCGACTGGCCGTGTTGTCTCTCACATAGCCTCATCTAGTCCACTGTTACCAAATCTATATCAGGAATATTCACAGAATGTAATAACCTACTGCAACGGATGTTTTTTGTTGTATACTCGCATAATGTACATGAAAATATATAAATGGAATAGAATAGATTTATTTGATCAAGAGTACAAAATTTTGTTGTTGGCAAATATTGTAGGTATTGCGTAGGTTCAATAATTGCAACAAGAATTTTCACTAATCACTGATTTATTATCACTAAATTACGATAGCTAGTCCTTACAATAAGACGCTAGTTATAACTTTCATCTACTATAGTCTCTCTACTATAATTCATAACTTATTACTGCTCTTTATCTTTTCCGATCACTTCTCATCTCATTGAGAACTGTACTGAACTCCGTGCATTGGATCCGCTTCTTATATATCCGTGGCGCTTTATTTTCTACTTCTACTCCTGTCATTCCTGATATTTTTACTGTTTTCTAATCCATCCGTGGTAATGATAGTTCGCCTGTTTATGATGGCGCCGTTTACTCGTAACTAATTAGACAAGCCTCCTTTTACTCTGCTACTAGGGATTAGAGCTATCTTCGTAAAAGGGCGTGGATATTTACATAATCAATCATGTATCAACCTATTTACCACATTGTACATACGTCGCCCAAGTAACACATGTCGCCTTCTTATTACACTTAAAGTTTTATAAATAATACATTGTGGCGACTTGTACAGAAAATTGGTTATATTGAAGCTTTATTCAAAACTGCTTATAAAGTAACTCGGCGGAATAAGATTTCTGGTAAAATGCTTTCACAGCATAAATATAAAGCTTCTTTATTAAAGCATCTTATACAGTTTTTTAATTTATAAAAGACTTAGTAAGGTCTATTATACAGATACACAACACGTATATTTATAACAGGTGTATAAAGCTCTATATAACATTTATGCATCCGTTTTACAGCTCGCAATTTCTCTATAACGGTTTTTTGACATTGAGTTTTAAAGGTTTTTAAAGCAATGTAATAATTTAAGCCAAATGCCATTAACGTCAGCCCTAATATAGATTATAAATGCTTTTTACGTATAGTAGAAGAGTGTATTTTATAAAGCATTTATTCAGCTGAAATTCTGTCTAAACTTGGGTACTCCATTTCATAACGTCCAATATCATTTGATTTGCTTTCGAATTTTTCTTGTTATGTATGACTGATGGTAGAGAGGTAAGCGCACTTGCCTCTCACCCAAAAGTTCCGGGTTCGATTTCCGGTCGTGGTGGTGGAAAATACTGTAAGAGGGATGTTTTCACTATACTCAGATATTGGGTGTGGGTCCCTTTTGTATCTAAATGTATAGCCTTCTCCCACACAAGGCCTTCCGGGATGAAAGGTGGTCGTAATTACCTGTGGTGTTATTATTATTATTAAAAAATTTATGCAATCATTTTCTCATTACAAACTACAAAAATCCACCAATATCAATAAAAAGTTAGATCTGAAATTCAAACAAAAGCGATAATATCATCCCTCAAAATCAAAATGATTATTACACAAAATGTGGATTTCTATCAAAAGTGCTGCTTTAAGAATTTGTACCTGCTTCTCTAGTGACCTTCTTTGGATACTTATAGGGAACCATATTGTATTTTCTAATAGTAAATATGACAGGGCGGCCATTGTATACCGGGTTGAGGTATAATTAACTTTTTATCACTTGAAAAGGAAAACCTTGTAAAATATTTACAGCAATCACTTATGGGGTGTTCAAAATACGTGGCTTATCATTTTTAAAAAAATTCTGTAGAAAAAAATGAAAAAATATATTCTTTTAAATAATTTTCAACTTATCAAATTCAAGGAATTTTGTAGGGGCGTTTATTTATTTCGAAGTAGAATAGCATATTTCAACAGAATTTGTACGAACCACAGCATACACTAATTCGCAGGCAATATTCATTCAGCTTCCTGATAATTTGCCACAAGAAAGTTATTACATTGAAGCTGCTAGAGACACTGTGATATCGATGTTTTATAGCTGCAAACAGTAACTATAACATTTAGAGGAATTTTTACTGTTTAAAACTTACTTGCAGCAATTATATAACAACTTATTAGCAGTCATATAACATGGTTTAACAGCTGGTAAGACGAAACAAAGAGGTTGCCATAATGTTATACTTTAAGCATTTATGTACCTTTTACAGAGTTTACCGAGGTGTATACACTGTGCCTGTTTTGGGTATATAGATACTTCATTACTACTGGACTATTGTTGTTAACTCTTAATTATAAATATCAAGCTTTATAAAAAGGTGGAGTAGATAGTCATAGAGTTTATAAAAAGTAATTTGTGCTACTTGGGCGCAGCTCTGTTGTAATTGCATTCGGCGACTATCGTATTCCGGGGGCAGCGTTATTCAAAACATCAATGATACATATTATTATATAAAAACATCTGTCAGTTGTATTTACCAAATACTCTGTAGATACGAAAGATAATGTTAACAAATATTAAAAGTTCCAAATGAACTGATAAATTTATCGATTTATTGTAAACTTGTGAGTTATCAATTTCTTTCATGTGGTATTGTTAAAACAAGAGCCGAATATAATTCCATGAGGACGCATTTTGAAAAAAAAAATATGTGGACAAAACTCTAACTTATAAATTCACAAAATATGTGGCAAATTCGCGTTGGTGTTTGTAACTCTACTGTGCTCTGGCTTCGATCCCCGGCGCCGACGCTGGCAATGTCGGTGGGTGTTGGATGTTGTCTGTGTTTTTTCAAAAATTAACGCTTTTTTGATCGTTTTATAAAAACAATTCAAAAATAGTCTCGAATTATAAAGAACAGCAAGGCACCCTTTTGCGCCCTTAGTGAAAAAGCAAGCGCATTTTCGGGAGCAGTACCATGGGAGTGGATAAGTGGGGGAAGGGACAAATATTCCTGCCATTGAAATTTTCCTGTCGCTCTTCATTTCCGAGATACACTACGTGGTATACGTGATTTTGGTCTAAATTTATTTTGGTCAAAACGGCGTTACTATTGATCGGATTTTGTTTCAATTTTAGACACTTTATACACTTAGCACAGTTGATAAATTGCTGTTATAATTTTTTAAATTCCAGGGCCGGACTTTTTAAATTTGTTTTTCCGATTCCTGTAAAAAAGATCATCCTGTATATATATTTTTTAATATTCAGTTGCCAATTATCAAAGCCCATACATCACTATACAAAACAATGAAATTAGATTTTTTGTCACACCCTTGTTGATTTTTTTACAAGCGATTGAATTTGGCAAAATGGGGAATTTGAAGAAAAACAGCTTCATTGCTTACATTAATTGTCCAAATAAATAAAAATGGTCAATTTAAACTCGGTAAATAATGCTCAATATGGAAAAAATTAAAATCGAGGTTTTCTTTATTCCAAACCCAGGTAGAACATAATATTGGCTGGACCGTGGTTCAATATTGGATCAATATAGATACATTGAAATTGTAACAAAAATATTGAACTAATATTAATAAACACTGGTATTAAAATATCGGTATATTATTTTAACATATTCCAATCCAGATATATACGCAGACAATATTGATAAATGTCTATTAATATTAATTTTACAACATTGAAAAGTCTACATTTGCGTTATATTTTTATTACATTTTTTGATAATATTGTACAAAAAATATCGATTGATAAAGATAAATATTGATTCTAAAATATTGGAAAACTCATATTTAATTCATATTTGTCAACTATCTGTAAAATTATATTGTTTAGGCAATATTTTCTAATACCAATAAATATTGATTTTCCAATATTGGAAAGCGTATATGTTATTATGTTGTTTTTGAACTTTTTAGTAATATTGCACAAGCATCGACTGATAACGACAAATATTAATTTTAAAATATCGGGATATTCGTATTGAGGTTATATTGTTAAACTCTCTTTTAAATAATATTATTTAAACTATTTATATCTACAGGGTGTTGCATCATGAGAGGGACATAGCTTAATAGGAGTTAGAGAACATCAGTGGTAACCGGAACCTCCCATAGAAATGTCTCATTGGGCCTTCATTACGAAGTTACAGGGTGTTAAATAATTTTTGGCCAAACCTGTTTTTTGTCATAACTTTGACAGGGAATGAAATAACGGATTCATATTTGGTACGGCTAATGTACTAACGAGCCCCAAGAGGTACATGTATAAAAAATATATCCAGGTCCGGACTCACTATAATTTATGTTTCTTCTTTGCATCAATAAAACATCACCCTGTATATATTTTTTTGAAATTTCGATACGATATTCGAAAAGAGCAAGAAAAAACAAACAAAATGGCCTATTTCATTTTTTTGTTACACCTTCGTGGTTATTTAAATACGTTGTTAAATGTGCAAGAAAATGGATTACAGAACCCTATTAAATGAGAGGCACGTGAAATAAATAGTTTTATAACTAAAATTTGCAAAAATTCTATTGAGCCTAGGTGGTCTGGGTGAATCCTAATTCCGGCACGTTTTAAAGGTCCATTTTGGTAAAAAACTGTGGTCCTAATAAGTAATCGGGTATGAAATAACAAAATTTTTAATAAATCACAGTAGGCTTGTTCAAAGAATAAAAGTGACAGATAATTTAAACCATTTAGGCCTAAGCAACCAGTTACTTTGATCAAGAAAATCATCAACATTTTATACTTAATAAAAATTGGAAAAGAGAACAAACTAAAATCTAAATAAATAAAATATTTTCCATTCAATTAACAATAAATAACAAAACAATAACTAAATGTGTTTAAAAATAAAACGTAATTGACACTAAAGTAAATTTTCAAAATGTCCTCCCCCACATTCTGTGCATTTTCTTGCGCGTTTAGAAAGGTCACCAATTGCTCGACGTATCATTTCTGGATTATTCCGTATTTCGTCGCAGGTTGTAACGATGCGCTGGATTAAATGTTGTCTACTTTCAATTTCAATGCTATAAACCTCGTTTTTTAAGTGGCCCCATAAAAAGTAATCACAAGGCTTACAATCAGGAGATCTTGGTGGCCATTCATGTGGACCCCCGCGTCCAATCCATCTATTAGGATACACATTGTTTAAGTGTTCTCTTACTTGAAGGTTAAAATGTGGTGGGGCCCCATCATGCTGAAACAACATGCCTCTTATACCGATATTTTCTAACATATTCGGTAAAATGTTTTGAAGAAAATCAAAGTAAATTTCACCATTCAATCTTTCTTCAAAAAAATGTGGCCCTATCAAATGTCTATTCACAAGTCCGACCCAAACATTTACAGAAAACCTGTGTTGCGAACGGCGTTGGCGTACCGCATGTGGGTGTTCCTGTGCCCATTTATTATTATTTCGTGAATTGTTTACTCCATCCCTTGTAAATTGTGCCTCATCCGTAAATAAGGTTCTGTAAATGACTGGGCGATGGTTAGACAACCAATGACAAAATGCCAGGCGAGGGATATTGTCGCCTTGTTGAAGACGCTGTACCTGCTGGATATGATATGGATGGTAACGTTCTCTTTTTAGGGTTCTCCATACTCGCCAATGAGGAATACCAGTTGCCAAACTGATTCGTCTAGTGCTCATATTTGGGTTTTCTTGAACTACGTTTATAATATTGTTTTGTTCCTGCACACCTTGTTGTAAAACACGCTCCACAACTGCAGAAGTAGGAAACTTTCCGTGTTGTCTTGCATACTGGAACACCGTACTAAAGGTTTTATGATTAGGGCATCGACGACCAGGAAAACGCAGCCGATATTCTCTTTCCGCCGACCTACCATTTCCATTACAGAAACCATAGATGAATATTATGTCAGCATATTCCACGTTTGTAAATTTTACTGGCATAGTTAAAATATTTTCACAAGTTTTCACTAACTAAATGCGGATTATTGACACATTAAATTACTAACAAACAATTATTCAACTGTTTAGGAGATTTCTTTTTATTATCTGTCACTTTGAACAAGCCTACTGTGATTGATTAAAAATTTTGTTATTTCATACCCGATTACTTATTAGGACCACAGTTTTTTACCAAAATGGACCTTTAAAACGTGCCGGAATTAGGATTCACCCAGACCACCTAGGCTCAATAGAATTTTTGCAAATTTTAGTTAAAAAACTATTTATTTCACGTGCCTCTCATTTAATAGGGTTCTGTAATCCATTTTCTTGCACATTTAACAACGTATTTAAATAACCACGAAGGTGTAACAAAAAAATGAAATAGGCCATTTTGTTTGTTTTTTCTTGCTCTTTTCGAATATCGTATCGAAATTTCAAAAAAATATATACAGGGTGATGTTTTATTGATGCAAAGAAGAAACATAAATTATAGTGAGTCCGGACCTGGATATATTTTTTTTTTATACATGTACCTCTTGGGGCTCGATAGTACATTAGCCGTACCAAATATGAATCCGTTATTTCATTCCCTGTCAAAGTTATGACAAAAAACAGGTTTGACCAAAAATTATTTAACACCCTGTAACTTCGTAATGAAGGCCCAATGAGACATTTCTATGGGAGGTTCCGGTTACCACTGATGTTCTCTACCTCCTATTAAGCTATGTCCCTCTCATGATGCAACACCCTGTATATTGGATAGTCATACTGCGCCTAGGCTGATTGCAATAAGTTGCAGTAAACGGCTCTCCTTGCAATATGCCTATGCCTATGTTATATCCAGTTATATAGATCAGTGGGCAAGGATAACTAACTACAGAGGTGCATATAGATTTCTTACAAAATATTTTACCTGGTTTAATGCAAGGTATTAATATAAGAGGACAATACAGCATGACGGAACTCCTTGTCATTTTGGTATTGAGATTAGAAGGCATTTGGATAATGAGCATCCAACCAGATGGATTGGACGTGGGGGACCTCCATCCTTGGCCAGCTAAATCACCAGATTTCAACCCCGTCGATTATTTTCTATGGGGATATCTCAAAACTGAAGTCTACAGTGTACCAATAAATAGTAGAGACCAGTTAATTCAGCGAATTGCAAATAAATAAACGCCAACAAAAATGTATGGAAGCTGGAGGTTCTCATTTTAAAAATTTGTAGTATTTTTACATATACTTTTGTAAATATTTATTTGGCGATTTTTATTTATTTGGATAATTAATGCAAGCAAATGAAGTTGTTTTTCTTCCATCCAATCGCTTGTAAAAAAAATCAATAAATGTGCGACAAAAATATAATTGCATGGTTTTGTATAGTGATGTATGGGCTTTTATAATTATTGGCAACTGAATGTTAAAAATATATATACAGGGTGATCTTTTCTACAGGAATCGGTAAAACAAATTTAAAAAGTCCGGCCCTGGAATTTAAACAAAATCCCATCAATAGTAAGGATGCTCTGGCCAAAATAAATTTAGACCAAAATCAATTTATCTTATCTCCACTGCAACTCAGAAATTAAGAGCGACAGGAAAATTTCAAGCCGTTTCTGAATATCCAAGTGGTATTCTACTGCCCCTGGAAGAATGTGCAGTTCCTCATAAAACACCCTGTATAAGCCAACACAAAGTGGATAAATTATTACAAAAATAATAAATGTGTAGTAAATAAAAATACCTACTACGAGGAAATCGATTCATTGCGCACATTGATTGTTGGTAATGAATCCATTTCCTTTCAAAGAAAATAGTGGAATACTGGACTGTCGTAGTAGGTATATTTTCTTTTATTACACATTTATTATATTTTTGTAATAAATATTGTTTATTGGATTTCTCTCTCTCTCTCTCTCTCTCTCCCTCTCTCTCTTGGAGGATATGCCTGTCTTAAGTAAATGTTTATCTATTTGAAGATCAAACCACGTTTGAGTTCATATTTTATGATTTTCCTTTAGTTTATAGTATTACCTTGAATTGCAGATGTTAAAAATTTTATAATACTCATAATTTCTAAATTGACTCTGTATTTATTTTATTGTTAAGGATTTCGGGTGTTTGTACCTGCATTGTTGAAGGGTATACCGTCTCGTCGCTGTTACATTTGGTGTTTACAAATTTGCATTAAGTAATAAAATTTGGTGAGGTAAGTAACCGAAATTTCATTTCATTTCTTTGAGTGCCATAGTAGTGTAAAGTGTCTTTTACAACAATTGTCTTACGTCTCATAAATATATCTACGTTAGGTTTAAAAAAGTGCTTTTTTACCACGTATGTGTAACAATCAACGGTTGTTAATATTTGGTTGAAATATTAAAAACTAGCAAATTATCTATAGAGTATACGGAGGTTTGCTCGATCTATTACCTGTATAATTTTGGTTACTTTGAGCCGAAGAAGAAGTCTAAACTAGCCAGAACAGTCCAAGGCTATGCGTTTCAAAATGAAATCAGCCACCGTCATCAGATTATTCAGTTAAGGTAAGTATAATATTATATTCACTATATCATGATGATTAAGTATGAACCCAGCAAACATTTTGGTTTAATTTAACGTCGAGACTACCTAAATTATGTATAATAAATTTAGTCCCAAATTAGATTTAACCATATTTAAGTAAAATATACGTCGACGCGACGTGGATTAGACGTAAGTGGAGAATAAAACTACGTCGAAATTTGGTTATATTGACCAAAATAAGTCCAAGTGAACAAAAAGAACAATTCTATACTTATTGCGACGTACCTATCACCTATCTAAAGTACACGCTTGTTGAAATTGATGGGAAATAAATTTTGTCATGCATATTAACACTCTTACTTTGAAAAATAACAATGCTCCTTCAAAATACTCCTTAATAAGAATATTCCTATTATCGGGTAAAAACATAATAATATTCTGAGTTAAAACTATGTTACATTTGTTCTGTATGACTTTAAAGAACATTTATGTTTTTTTTGGCATTCTCATCAATTTGTTCTAGATAAGTTCATTTTGAAAATTTGAATTTTGGAATCGTACTCTAATTATGCTAAGAAAGTATAGCGTGTGCTACTTCGACCTAAAAGTTAATATGGAATTGTAGGTATTTTATAGGTAGCTTTTTATTGAGCTGAATTACCTTAAAGTTTACATGTTATAGTTAACTTTACTTATTTAAAGAATTATTAACTTGCAGTTTCATCAAAAATTTACCTATAGATAAATATAACATATTTAGGTCACCCTATTTTTGAAAATGCTACTTGTTGGTAAATTTCATCTATTTAGGGTAAATTTTTATTTGACCACGAGAGTTTACGACTGCAATAATGGCCGAAATTCCCAAGAATAATAAAATAACCTGACTAATATAAATTTTACAAATAGAGGTGATGTATGGCTGGTTTTTCAATTAGTGGTTTATAGTAAAATTTACTTTGTGGTAGATTTTTTAGGTAATTGCTACAAAAAGTTAATAATTATTTCTTCACGATGACTTTTAAGTCAACTAAACGAATAATCGACTATTTGGCTGGAATTAAGTAGATAAACAACCTAATATTATTTTCAAGGAGATCAAATCAGGCCACCAAATAGGTTAATAGGGAGGTATAAAATTAGGTAGGGTTTAAGGATTTCCAACCAAATCTAACCTAGTAGGATATTCTACTATAAAGACGATTTTTAATTGCCGGGAAGGTAGGTGTTATCTAATTATGGTACCTAACTGTACTACAAAAGAAATTTACCCTTGGGGTAGTTTTTGGAATTTTTTTTTGGTTGTTTTTTTCCTTTTTGATTTAGAAACAACCAGATTTATTTATTTAATATAAAGGGCACAAATAAGCGCAAAACTAACAAGAAACACGAATATTTGTCACCGACCGCAACATCCACCCCTATTGTACAGCTCCTGAAAGTATACGCTAACGTTATCACTTGGGGCGCAGAATAATATAATTTGATACCATTTTTGAATTTTTTTGATAAAGTGACCAAAAAAGCGTTAACTTTAACTCAACCCACCCCTTTCAGATCCCAACTAACAAAGTTGTCCTATAGGTTTAAAATAATAGGATAATTTTATTTTATTACTATTGCATTACTGTTCTGCAAAAGCTATTTTGTTTTATTAAAACTGCCAAGGTGATTATTTAGTCTTTACAACTGAATTATCATATAAATAAGTGCTAAGAATGTTCTTACAGCTAAATTATAAAACATTTTGTAGAATTCGTTTTTCGCTGTTTTATAAACGTTTATACAGTAATTATTATAAGATGTTTTAGCTCACGGAACAAAATTGATTTATAATAATGACCCCTAGCACTTATTGGCCAATTGACAAATGCCTATAAAACTATTCTGTGAAAGTCTAGCTAAGCAATAATAAAACAATTTTATTAGGATTCTTCATAACATATTATTTCAGGGAACATATTGTATTCTGCTGCAACGGCTAAACAATTGTTATATAAAGGAAGCACGCATTGCTGTCATAAAACACTTATAAAATAATTGATAAACTAAACATTGTCTTTAAAGACTATAAAATGTTCGTTAACATTTTTATAAAACATGGGTAGGTGTTTATGCGCCCATCAACGGATGTCTCACATCTAAAGTTAAAACTATATATGTAGGTATACAATATTGCATACATGGTTTAAAGACAAACACACAATTATCCACTGTTAATAAACAAGTGAATAAAAGATCCATGAGATACAAGTTTGCCGTTTATTTAGATGGACTAAGAAGCGCTTCAGAATGTATTGCTCTATAAGTATTGCAAATAGAGTTTTTGTAAAACATTAAAACATGTCGCTGTATATATGTTTTATAAGATGCTCTTTCGGAGCAACTATATTTTTTTAAACTTTCATAAGCACTGCCTCGGAGACTCTCAGTTTATTGATATATAACAGTTCTTCGAAAAATATCTTTGTTCTATAAGTGTTTTTATAATTATAAATATGCTTTATAAGATGGACGCCATAATGTTATTATGTTTGAACTATTTTATAGCGGCCATTTTGGAAAATAAAAATAGTTTAAAAATAAAAATTATTGTGATACAAGCATTTTAGTAATAATCTATTATTGTGAAATACGTCAGCGCAACACAATTGGTGCGACACCACAAAAATATAAAATACAAAAAATGTATTTTCACTTTATTTATTTTTTAAATTTTGATAAATATTCGTTATTTTTAAGGCGCTTAAAAATTTCATTGTATATATACCACATATTTCACAGAAAAATTGTCTTCGCAATTATTTTATAATACCTGTGAGAGCCATAATAAAATAAATTAAAGAACTACATTGTTTTATAAACTGTGCCCATTTTGCGTCTATAAGCGTTGTATAAACGTTTTAGAAATGTTTATATCAACAATCTTGTTTTATAAAAAATGTTCTATAAATATTCTTTCAGCTTCAACAAAACATCAAATTGCTAGTTGGGATGGAATTACATCGATGTAAATATATAATAATTTTGTAATTTCTAATCAGTGTGAAAGTTTTGTTTAATAATTCCTAAATAATGTAAGTACCTATTTCTCTAATTTCCAAAAGAGCATTTAGTAATACGTAGACAAACAGGCAGACAATTGTTAAATAGTCCCTAATTTGTTTGGCTTACAGGGTGCATTAGACTAGATTAGATAATGAAACTTCGTAGATTTTTACGCAATCTTCGACTTCGTCGATAAAGTTGTGGAAACGGTTAACAGCTTGAACGATTTTAAAATTAAAAGTAGGTATAGTCTAAGTCAACGCTTCCCTGCAAATAAAAAATGCAACAAAAACTTTACGAGCTCATTATTAACGCCGGCGAACCAGTCGGTATGGTATCATCAAACAAGCCGACGTACATTAAAACTGAAGTAAGTCAGCAATTCAATTATAGTACAGAGAGTAAGGGGTTTTTAATGAGGTCGTAAAGTTTTTGTTGCGTTTTTCATTTGCAGGGAAGCGTTGACTGCTTTAGGGCAAAGTTTTTCGAAACCTTCTTATAGGAAAACCTCCCCCTTCGTATTTTTAAAAATCATCAGTGTAAATGTACGTCTGATGATGGCCGAAAAATCTACCACTGTATTATGAGCAATGTTTCGTCTTTTCTCGCGTACCTATAAATTTCTGCCAGAAAATACTAATTGGGGACTTGTTTGTAATGGAATTTATTGCGAATTTTTACTCTAAAGTCTATACTTGGTTTAAACAAATCTCTCCCAACGAAATAAAACAAGGGTCCACTACGCTCATTGTAATAATTCTAGTTTTTTTCGAGTACCTAGGTATATTTTTCTTTAAAATAATGTTGCGCAAGCTGCCATAGTAGGCTATGGCGATATGATATTGCGGACAGACGGAAAGGACATTTCTACATATACCTATTGTACCACAACAATGGAATGATACTTCCCCTTTAATTCCACATACCTAACTCGATGTTCCTAATATGCAACTGTTTCTGGGAAAAAATAGTTCATTTTAATGTGTTTCATACTACATCTCTATTTTTTGTGAAATACCTCACTGAAAGTAGATAGTTAGGCAGGAATCTCCCATTTCGAAAATTAATCCCTTTTTCCTCCTCTGTCCCCACTTGGAGCGCCGTTAAAAACAAATGTTTATTGTTCGGTGTAATATATAATATATCGTAGAACGTTCTGGAAATAATATATTTAGCTGGCAACGGGTAGATAGGTATTATTATTTTTTTTAACCGTAATTATGTAAAACCCTTAATTTTCCCATTTTACCACCCATTCCAGGTCTCAAACGAATGCACCGGACAAAAACAGATATGCAGCCTTCTCTGGACATCATTTTTTTTTCGGCACAATTCCTCTGTAGTAAAAACAAGGGCCTAAAATGTATTTTTTTCATAAATTCTTTGAGCATATCCCCTTTAATCTAACAGTCGTCTCTCCATCCTATTCTCGCTCACGGTCTGTGGGTCCAAAAATGAAAAGCGAATACACTCAAATGGATTCTTGCTAACATAAACTCTAGGAAGTACGTCATTTATTTATTATTTTTGTTATGGTTTAGATTTCGGGCGAATTCTGAGCGTTCTTCGTGAAATTTTCACGAGAATGTTTATTCCGACTATTTTCCAATTGGAATTGCTAGTTTGCTTGGTCAAAAGTGCGTAAAAATGCGTTAAATGGGTCCCGGGGTGACGTGGCTCTCGTTGTTGAAGCAGCTGCGACCCGTCGTAGCTTGCTTTGGTGCTGTCTCTCTCTGACCGGGCGTGCTCCCCCGGAGTTGGCCAAGATAGACTATCCCGGACCTGTTTTCGTGCGATTCACGTTAAACTTAAACCAAGATGTCGAATATGGCGCTATAGCAGTTGATTTAATATAGAATTTGTATTTTTCTGTGTCTAAAATTGTAAAAACAATAAACAATACAGTTTTCCAAGTTTTTTTTGTGGTAAATTCAGTGACGGAGTGTGTGTGATCGAAGCGACGCTGTCAGGGAGTTAAACGGTACAAAATCTATCTCGTTTGTAAAACAACACATTTTTTATGAAAAAAATATCGGCAAACTTGTGATAAATAAATAATAATAATTCACAAATCCGCTGGGTAAATTTTAGTGCGACGAATACTCTACGTGGCATGCGTTAACATAACGGATCTCGATTTTTGTTTATTAAATTTAGAATAAATCCGTAACCCAACAATGTAGAATGATTTCAGTGAATTTACCATTAAACTTTTAAACCAAACTATAATTTATAATCCAAAGTAAACTTTAACAAATTGTGTGATGTACAATATAATGTGGTTTGGGGGTGCAGATGTGAGTTTCTCCTAAAAAATTGTGCTTAAATGTGTAGGCTATGGAAATTCATTCCATGAGGATTGATCATGGACCAGTTCAGACTAATACAATGTCATATCCTCAAAGGCAACCACAAAATCATAGGTGAGTGCTCTTAAATTGTTAGATTACATTTTCTTATAAGAGTTTGCTTTTGCTTTGCGTTTATGTCAATACGTTGAAAACGGCTTAAATTCCTACGGTGGAATACCTAACGGACACTATGTTGAAACAGTTGAAAATTAATTCGAAAATTATACAAAAACTTCAATAAAATTGTTAAAACATTCGTGATAAATTATATATTTGCCTTCGAGAACTACGGATACCTATGTAGGTTGTAGTTTACAAAGATCATCCTAACGGTTTAAATGTATTTGTAAAACCAACGACAAAATAAAACAAAGTATTTCGTAAGGTTAAAAAATACTTAGGTAGGTAGGTACTTATAAATAATCTACTATCTCTTTGTGTTTATGCATTGCTGCAATTTCCCTTCGCCTGAACAACTATGTCAGAGTTTTTCAGAACCTTTTTCATGTGGGTACATTTTTCAAGAAAATTCTGGTTAAAGATTGACACAATTTTCTTCATCATAATGAGTCTTGTTGAAAAATATGCTTATCTAAAGTACGTTCTAAGTCCTTTCACATATAACTTCGAAATTACAAACAAATGTGAAAAGTTAGTCTGTTTTTTTCAAAATTCCTCAAAATTTAGTATTCTTTTTAGCTTGAATTTAAATTCTGCCAGTTTGTAAAACACTTGGGTATAAATAAATTTTGCTGTGGTAGCATTTTGTCTGTGTTAAGTAGAATTTTTCTTTAAAACAATTTTTTCTACGCTACTTAACACTCGATTTTTACAAAACGCTAAATTTTTGTGAAAATAATTACTTTACTATCTGTTAACAACCACTGAGACAATCGCGTTTTGGTTCTTTTGGGTAAAATTTCACTAATAGGTACACCAAATTTCGATAAATATATCAAAGTTTCTTCTGAATTGACCAAATCTTCTTGAAGATCTATACTAAGTGAAAATTATTTTTTAAACTATAATAAAATTTTGTTAAGAACAAAAATATCTAGGTACCTACTTGTAAAACTTTAGTTATGAAAATGCCTATTTTGCGCCTTGTGCAAGGCCCTTCTTTTACCAAACGAACAGGGATAACAGACCGACATTTTCCAAAAACCGTGCCATCAGAAAATCTTTCCCGGAATCGGAATAACAAGATGTGTTTGATTCAGCACGGTTAAGTTACCTCTTGGCATTTGATTAAAAATAAAAAACAAATAATCTTCAATATTTGCAGACATTTTTTATTTCTAAAATAAAATTCTTAAAAAATATCAGAAATTAATTTTTGAAACAATTTTTATTTCATACGGACAGACATAGTGCCAATTATTGTCTTTATACCTGTACCTACCTAATTTTGAAGCTACCTATATAAAGTAGTTAATGTAGTCTCTCTATGTCTTCTATCAGTATTTATCAAAGTTTTTCTTATACTTTGGCTAAATTTTCTGCCTTTCCAAAATTGTATTTTATTACTAACTTTGTGTCTACCTTTTTTTAGCAATTAATTTTTACAATATGCAGTTTTTTCTTGAAAATAATTCACTATACTTGTTTCTAGTCCAGAAGTCGTTAGAAAGTTAAGAATACTTTTTTAATACCAAGATAAACAAAACATATCTACAGTGTCTACAAAGTCACTTTTCATCTTTAAATGCAAGGCCATCTACGATGCTAAATTATATGAAAAAAAACAAAAAATCATGGTACGCATTTTTGAATAAAAATATTTTATTAACAAAACTTCAAAATCATTCAAAAACCCTGAATCCGAAGTTTAGTTGAATTCTAAAAAAAGTGAGGTCATGAAAAAAATCGAGTCTCAAATTTCTCGTTTTGATAAATATGCTTTGACTTCTTTGTTTTTACTGCTGAGACAATTTTGTAAATGTCAGATAGTTCTCAATTAAACCTGTTGTTTACATTGTTTCAAAAAAAATTAATTTAGAAATAGGTGAATCTCATTTTTTTTAGAATTGAACTAAACTTCAGATTCAGGGTTTTTGATTGATTTCGAACAAGTTTTGTTAATAAAATGTTTTGATTAAAAAATGTCTACTATGATTTTTTGACTTTTGATTTATTTATAGTTTAAAAGTGCTTTAATATGTCCAATAGAACGATATTGGTTTTAAAGTTACCTTAAGAAAAATTAAAACTTCTTAAAGACCACTTACTTATTCTTATGCAAAGAATTTAATGTAGGTACTCCTTAAATTAAAATAAAAAAACTATTTGCTCTTAATGCCCTACTGATCTTATACTGGTTTTATAATACTCTTGACATTGGCTATTGTAAAACAAATTTGCTTTTTTAAAGGATTAAATAGCAGATTGGTTTTAAAACAATCCATTTTGGAACATATGGTTTTAATGTAGTTTTATGGAGTACCCTTGATGTACTCATTAAAACCCATTAAGAAAACTATCTTATCTTAAGCCTATATGCTCAATAAAATTCCGCGTTAAATCCAAAAACATATTTTTTACATTTTAAAGAGTAGGTACATTTAGAATATTTTAAAGCTAAAAGGTTTTAATTTAATCAATTTCGTTAAAAGAAATGCCTGTTGGATTTTTGGCGACTTTATTAAAACTAATTCTACCCCCTCCACATTCGGAGAAAACGCCATCTTCTCAACATGCACACGGCACAATTTGTAAGGTTAGGATTTCATTCGCGCGCCAAACCACTTTAAATCAATAAGGCCACTAGTTTGCACATATTAAACTCAGTTTTAAAATAAGAGTAAATACAAGTTTGCGAGAGTAATTGTACTTACTTAAAGTGGTGAATAAAACGATGTTTTAAGTCTTGTAAGATTTAAAATGTTCTATAAACTTGCAATCAGTTTTAATCTAGATCGCACCATGTTTTATATAAAATACAGGCTTCGCCATGATAAACATTTTCAATAGCCAGAGAAAAAAATATTAAAATATATGCGCCTTACATCCTTAAATAACTGGTGTCCAAACATGCAAAATAAAATTTGACGATATTTTCTAAATAATAATAATAAAAAACATTAAATTGATGGCGCTTGAGTTATGTAGAAGTGTTTTATTATATTTTATCAGAAAAGTATCCCTTGTTAAATTCTTTACCCAGAATAGTTTGCATTTGAATATTATTTATGATGTGCTTTATATAGGTATTACCTCTCTGCCGTTATATAGAGATTTGACGTTTTAACTATTTCACACAAAAGTTGACCGACTTTAGTAAACAAAATAAAACCCTTTTAGGATTAATTAGGTATAATGATTCTCAAGGTAATTTAGTCTGCTGCAAGTATATTTTAAGTGCAAAACGTCAGTTGATAAGGTTTAATACATAAATTTAAAGATGCCTTGAAGAACTTTTTAAGAATATAAAATTAAAACTAAATGGTTTTAATATAGTTTTAAAATTTAGTCTTGAAGACGCTTTTAGGATGGCCCCTTTTTGGCTAGAAGTTGCTTTATGGTGGTTCTAAGGCTGTCTTGAAGATCATTTGGTTTTATTGTATAGTTTTAAAGCGACCTTGAAGATCGCAATAAGAGCATTAGTGTTACTTGGGCTTGCATTTAAAGGTGGAAAGTGATTTTGTGGTCTTAAGTAGACCTTGGTGACCTCTATCTTTTGAGATCAGTTTGATTTAAATCGGACAAAAAACAAAAGAATTATTACGCTGCTATAGTTCAAGTAGGAATAAACTGAGACAGAAAAAACGTAACAAAAAGTTTGCGACATAATTATTATCGCCGCGGGCCATGGCGCTAAGTTGAAGTAAATAGATCCCAGTAAATAAAAAACGCAACAAAAACTTTACAACATAATAACGACCCGAGACCTGACACATATTAAAAACCTATAAAGGTAAGCGTGTCAATTTGCGACAGCACTAAAAAAGAGTACCGGTATTTTAACGAGTTCGTAAAGTTTTTGTTGAGTTTCTTATGTCTCAGGATTTTCCTACTTGAACTATACATTCTTAAGTGAGTCATACTGTATATAGATTTTTCTCTTTTTAATTTTTTTTTAGTACCTACCTATATGTTTTAAACATCCTAAATTAGTAAAGAGGTCCGTTAACGAGTTTTATAGTAGATATTTTAGCAAAAAAATTATTGCCTGAAAAATAGAATTTTCAGTGCCGATTTCCCGACCCACCTCGCGACCAACTAAATATAATTTCCGCCGAGGGTTCCGCTCTGAGTATTCTGTTTTTCAGGTGATTACTTTTTTCCAAAAATATATGTTATAAAACTCATTCATAGATCATAGATCTTCTACGTCGTTTTACTTTTTCAGTGTTTGTAAATGAAAAAAGGAAAATAAATTATTATTTTATCTTAGTATTAAATAGCTTTCCATAATTTTCATAAACTGCTGAGTGAGAGAGGATATGCTAAATTTTCGACAAAGTTTTGGTTACCTTGTAAAATTTGCTTTCACTTTTACCCTCGGTCATTGCCATTACTGAAATTAATTTGTCATAACCCCTCGATAAAACCTTAAACTAATAGTTGTCAATTTTCTGCAGGTATATTAGTATAGGTATTATTTATTACCTCTTAAGTATCTTGTTAGATTTGCGTAACATTTTTATTTAAACTAGAAAAAAGTTTGTTAAATTTTCAAATTTGATATTTCAGTGAATGTTGTAATATTTTAATCAAAATGTCCTTAACAATACTCTGTTGTGGAGATAACAGACATACATTTTCCTAAAATCATACCGTTAATTAAAGATTTGCATTCCTCGGCTAAATTCGACATTTTGTAGAAAATAAATAAAAGTCAAATAAGTGATTTTATAAATCCGTATATTTATAAATCACGTCATTTGTGTTTACGCGTCGGTGGCATTTTTGTTGCCGGAAGTAGGGGATCTTTTTCGTTTCGTTTTTCAACGAAACTTGTGTAAAGCACAAAAACTACGAATCATTTTCTTGATACATAAAACATGTGCAGAGTCCTATTATATAGGTAGGGTATATTCAATCAAAAAATACTTACTTATCATAAGTATGTATCAGATTTAATGTCGGTAATTATTTTATGTTCTTGCAGAAAATGTAACTTTAATAACCAGTCGCTATTATTACTAGGTATACGTCTATTAAAATTAATTTTGCCTTGGAAGGTTTCTACTCTCATTAACGCGATATTATCTAACTGGGATTCTTCATATCGTATTTTTCTTGTATACGAACGAAATTTTGGACCTACTCAACAGGAAAACTTCAAAGTCAACTAACAGTCCCTAGTCTACATTCTTTAATTTTAACGTCAAATACGGTTAGCACTTCGCTGGATGACCGTTTTAGTCCAAGAGCTCGTCAGGCCTCTATATAACGGTCTTCCTGTAAGGCTAGAAATTTGTATAGTGATGAATTAAAATACACTAAGCATGAAAACCATAACCTGGCAGGCATCAGCCCTGCACATCATCAGCCCTTATATTTTTGAAAGTGTCAAAAATATTTAAAAAAATAAATTTGCCGCTGTAAAGTTTGAAATTTTAATATGACTTAGTTCATCTGTAGTTAAGTATTAAAAAAATGACAGGCGATTTTGATGAGCAGAAGAGCGTTCCCATCAAACATTTATACATATTTAGTATTTTTGTCTATAACCAGTAGGAATTTTGTTGGAAGTTACCAACACAACCAAAACATATACCTACCTAATTCATAGCAAAGATTTAAATGAATAAATGTCGGTGAAAATATACTTAATGTAATCGCGATGTATCTACAGTTCACGCTTGTTGATTGAAATTAATGCGAAGAAAATTTTGTCGTGCATTTTATTTTTAACACTTTGAAAAATAACAATGCCCCTCCAAAATACTCTTTAATAAGAAAATTCCTATTATCTTGCAAAAAAATATAATAATATTCTGTGCTAAAACTATGTTACATTTGTTGTATATGACTTTAAAAATATTTAAGAGTTAGAGAAGATATGAATACGAAATTTGGAGGGTAAATACATAAAAGTTCAATCTGTGTCGCTGCGTGGAATTTAAGAAAAAAATTAACTTTTTTCTTTACGAATTTTAAAAATTTTGAAACGTGAAAATCAAAAAACTAAAAACACAGCAACGTAGAATGTAATAACATTTATCACAAAAAAAAAATTAATTATCTTAACTGTAAGTATTTTTAATTGTGTGGCTCTTTTTCGATTTTCGTATATGCAATATCTCAGCGCGTCTCTACGCGTATTCAGTGTTGTTATTTGTGGCCTCATTTACTGCCGAACATTCTGACGATAATTCACTCCACAAACGGCACAATGAGCTCGACTCCAACTCTGATGAAATTTCAGGTAATATTTACGCCAATAGCAAACAATAACCGCAATACAAGTTCCACCCCTCGGTATAGTGTTTTTATTATAATTTACCGGCCTAGTAGTTGTATGCTTTGCAAACGGGACTCTTAAGTATGTTTTTTTTGCATTTTCATCCGTTTGCTCTAGATAAGGTCATTTTGAAAATTTGAATTTTGGAATCGTACTTTAATTATGCTAAGCAAATATGGCGTATTGTGCTAGTTCGACCTAAAAGTTAATGTGACTATGGAATTCTAGGTATTTTACAGGTAGCTTTCTATTGAGCTGAATTACCTTAAAGTTTACGACATGTTAGTTAACTTTACTTATTTAAAGAATTAGAACTTGTAAGTTTCATAAAAAATTTACCTATAGGTATAGTCCAAGTAAGGACTTCCTGAGACAATAATAAAACGAAACAAAAACTTTACATCATTATTATCGCCGCGGGCCACCGGCGGCATGCCTAACATCAAACGACTCGCCGCACATTAAAAACGAGCGAGATGCTTTGCGGTCGAGGGTCGGTCGAGGCAGCATAAAGAGTACTGGTATTTATGAGGTCGTAAAGTTTTTGTTACGCTTTTTCTGTCTCAGTTTATTCCTACTTAACTATAACTATAACATATTTTTGAAAATGATATCACATTTCACCTATTAAGTGTACATTTTTATTTGACGTGTGTGGACAAGTGAACTAGAGTGAATAGTGAATCGAAAGTAGTATAGAGTAGCTCTTTGTAAGAGGTAAATATTTATACGATGTATTGTTTTTCGCACTCATTTTTCTATCTACACCACGAGTGAATCAAGTTTTTGACTGTAATGGTTTTTTGAAATGGCCGAAATTCTCAAGATTAATGACGGAGACAATAACTAAACAACCTAATTGTTAAAGTAACCTGCATAATATAAATTTTACAAATAGGTTATGTATGGCTAGTGTTTAAATTGGTGGTTTACAGTCAAATTTACTTTGTGGTAGATTTTCCAGGTAATTGCTACAAGAAAGTAATAATTATTTCGTCAGGATGACTTTTACGTCAACTAAATGAAACTATTAACCAAATGACGTATCAACAATTGTTTAGAAAAGTACGAATTTATTTAATTTTAGAACTATTTAATGTATTTACCCTTTTCATTAAAAAAATGTTCACTTTTAAAGCAAGCAAATTTCGTGAAATTTTATATTTTTTGCATTAGTTAAGAGACCAGAAATGACTATGATTAAATTAAACCAGGTAGAATAAAATAGTTCGTATTATTTCATTGCCACGACTTTATCGATTATAGTCCTACATCAGAATTTGGTTGTGGATGATTTCGCACCGGTAACATTTTCACAATATTATTTTACCACAAACACTTTTAAACAAAAAATCTCCGAATATTCACTACCCGCCAAAATATTTATAAAAACACAGCTGTATAAAATATGTTTAAGCACAGTAAAATTTCACCTACCTGTAAAAGTACTGTATATAACTTCACTGAATGAAATAAAATGTAAACAACAAGACAACCGTAACGCGCTGTTAAAATTGAACGACTGAGCTGCTTATTTCAGATATTTCAAGTCCGTACCTGTGCAACCCTTTGCTCAATTACTTTTACAACTAGTTTAACGGTATTTTAATGAGGTCGTAAAGTTTTCATTTGGTTTTTCATGTCTCAGTTTATTCCTACTTGAACTATACCTAATTTTACTGCAAAGGAAATTTACCCTTGTGGTAGTAGTTTTTTCCTTTCTGATTTGGTTAAAGTTACTTTTAAGCAGATTTGTGTATGAGGTAGATTTCTTGGTATAATTTACGTAAATTTAAATATAAATTAGAACCTTTTTTAGTAAATTTAAATAGGAAGTAACTTTTTCTAGTCAATTTTACGTAATAAGTGTACCTTAATAAGTAAATTCGACTTCCATGTTGGCCTATAATATGGTAGGTATATTATTTTTTCTATTCCCTTATGTAAATTTGCTGTTTTCCGTACAGTCTGTAGAATGGATTAGTGGGCCATTCCAGTTAACTGAACGGATATATTTCATATACGTTCTAGGATATGAAATCGACCAATCACAGTTCGTGTATTAAGTACATAGGCAACTATTCGTTTTAAAAAATTCAAGTTAGTGCGTAAGCTGTCAAAGTAATTGTCAGTGTGTATTCGCGCAGTTTGAGCTAGAAAATAATTTGAAATGAGTGATTCCAGTGAAGAATCGATAAACGGTATACCACCTAAAATTTTATTGAAATTATTATATACAGACAAAATTTTAGAGATATATTATGACAAAAAAAAAGTAGCTATATGTGGGGATTGAACCAATCAATCAATCAATCAAAACAACTTTATTTACAATACATAACAAATAGGGGATTGAACCTATGATCTCTTGCATTTCGAAGCGTGCTACGGCGTCGTGCTCAAACTTCTTTCTCGTGCGATATGGCTATCATATCCACTCTTGTTGCACAAACTACTATTGTATCAGCTTCTTCATGTTGTTGGCACGATGAATTATCATTTACAGAATTGTTGCGGACAGTAATAGGTATAACATGGACAAATCGTATTCACAATTGACAAATTTTTTCTCTGTAGCCGTTACATAGATAGACTTCTATCATTCGCGCTCCCATAGTATATTTTTGCCCTCGCTTGGCAGGTGTAGTCGAATACAATTTTACTGTGCAAATAAAAAACGCAACAAAAAATTTACGACCCCATTAAAATACCATTACCCACTCTCTGTGCTATTTCGACCGCAAATTGAATTATAGTCCAAGTAAGGACTACCCTGCACTTAAAAACGCAACAAAATTTTACGACATAATTATATCGCCGCGGGCCATGCCGCCATGCCTGTCATCAAACGACCCGACGCACATTAAAAGCCTATAAAGTTAAGCGAATCGATTTGCGAACAGCAGTACAAAGAGTACCGGTATTTTAATGAGGTCGTAAAGTTTTTGTTGCGTTTTTTGTATACATAGTAAAGTTGTACTCGACTATACTTGTGCTGTTCAGAATCGCCTGTCATTTTACACATTTTTTCATCATTACTTAAATATACTTATACAGGCTGTCCATTTTATCAAGGCTCTCGAGAATATCTCACTTAATATCGGTCGTACAAAAAAAATTATTTTTACGAAAATTGTGCCGATTTATATAACCTACAAAATGATTTAAAGACATTTGAAATCCATGGCCTACTTTAAGCGTTATGCGAGGAGTTATGGCGGAAACTATCGAAAATGCGGAAAACGTCTAGGCCAAATATCTCCGTTATTTGAGGAGATACGAGAAAGATTCGAAGGCGAAATTTTTTTGCAAAACAGAGTGTTTCAACGAGGTTTTATCTAATTATTTCAAAACCGCTGTATTTTGAGATTTACTCTTCAGGCTGTTAAAAAAATTATTTTGAAACGGGCGGGAAATGGCGCCATTAAATAGAGTATTTTCCTCCCTTTTCAACGATATATCAGATGCCATATTTATTCATTCATTGGTACTACGTTAGTAATTAGAAAAACATTTTTTTTTTAAACCAATAATTTTCTTTTTAACAAGCATTATACTTGCCGTGGAGAAGTATGATTAAATAAAACGATAAAATAATTAATAAGTTGTTCAAATCTTTGCTATAATAAAACATTAACACAATTAAGAAGATTAAAGCAAATTCAGGTAACAAAAACAAATTAATAATAAGAAGAATATAGCACACAGAACATTAATATTTATCTAATCCTCAAAATAATTTTTAAGATATCATGTCAAGTGTTCAAAGTGTCCACCGCGATTTCTTATGCACAATCGAGCGCGGCGAGGCACTGCATTTAAACATTACTCAGCATTTCGGGGGTAATTGTAATACATGCCTGGTGAATTCGAGCTTTTAGGTCCTCTACATTTTGCTGTGTTGTCGAAAACACCTTGTCTTTAATATACCCCCATAGAAAAAAATACATTGGGGTTATATCTGGAGAACGAGGGGGCCATCGAATAAATCCATTGGTACCTATCCAATGTTGGGGCAAAATTTCGTCTTAAATAATCTAGGCATATCTGGGAATTGTGGGGAGGAGCTCCATCTTATTGAAAATATTGAAAGTTGTGCCGATTCTCTAAAGGTAGGCCATCTAAGAATTCATTAAATTCATTTCTCAAAAAGTTTAGGTACCTTTGACCACTGAGGTGACCATCATTAAAATAAGGACCTATTAAATTGGTGCCTAAAATACCTATCCACACATTTATTGAAAAACGATTTTGAAATCCAGTCGGCCTATGCCAGTGTGTATTTTCAGGAGTCCATTTGTAATGAATATTGTAATTAAAAAATCCATTATTGGAAAAATTTGCCTCGTCGGACCAAAGTATTTAACTACATATTAATGGATCGGCACACTTCTTTTGTAACAGCCACCTACAAACCTCCTTGGTTTGTCCTCCGCTTGTAAATTGTGAACTTTTTTGGCTGTATAACACTGATAACCATTTTTCTTTAAAGTTTTTCTAGCACTTGTTTTATTTATATGACAAGCAATGTGGATTTCTCTTAATGATGTTTCCAAATTTTCTGTATTTTTATTTCTTACATAATTAGTAACTCGGTTTACCTTATTTACATTATCAGTAACACTCTTCAACGTTGTCTTCTTCTTTTAAAATGAACCATTATTTTTCAGTTTCGTAGCTAATTTTCAGAACAGAGTTTTATTCGGCTGTAGTGCTTGTGGAAATCTGTTTCTATACTCTTGAGCTAATCCAGAGTTAAAATTGCATTGGCAATATGTAACGAACATATTGTTATGTGCTGCCCTCTAACAGAGAGGAGAGTTGTAATTACTCCCTGGCCAGAAGGGTGGCGCCATCTGTGGGCCAACTGGCGAACCACCATTTAGTAGTGCCTAAGAAAATTCTAGAGAATTCCAGTATATTTGTGGAAAGTTCTACAATGATATTCTGGACATTCCAAGTGGGTATATAAAGAGGTGAAGCCAGCAGATGGGAGAACAGTACAGTACAGTTTAGTGAAGGATAAACAGTTCAGTTTAGTATCCAGTACAGTTCTGGTTAATCTGTGGTTCTGGTTACAGAAACAGTTTGTAGAAGAAGAGTTCAGTTGAGTGAAGTATGCAGTTTAGTGAAGTAAACAGACAAGAGAGTTTTTAGGTTAGACAAGAGTTGACAAGTTTAAGAAGAAAAGTAAAGTGCTTAGTGTTTTAAAAGTAGTGAAATTATATTAGATTAAGTTATTATTAGTTGTGTGATTTTTAAGTATTTGCTAGTGTAATTTTAGTGATTAAATAAATCAGTGGTTAGTGAAAATTCTTGTTGCAAGTTATTTGGAATCCACAAAGTGTTTACTGAAAATTGTAAGGACGTAACAATTGGTGTCAGAAGTGGGATTGCAACAGAATTTCTGAAGAATTCGACGAAGTCCCATAGTGTTCTATTTGGAAACCACTGGAGATAGTGAAGTGAGTCGAACTGGAAAGTGATATAGACATTAGACAAGTGCTAGTGTGAGAAAATTTATAGAACATTCTATTCTGAATTTTGTGGACATATTTGACGTATACCAGATATAGACTTTAAATAAGACTTGTTAGTGTTGTTTGTTAGTTTTTGAATGGAAACAAGAAGCATGGCCGCTGAAAAGCAAATGCAAGACATGTTAGCTGCATTTAGCAAAATGATGCTAGAAGAACAAGAAAGACGTCAAGAAGAACAAGAAAGACGACGTCAGAAAGAAAAACTAGAAGAAAAAGAAGAACAAGAAAGACGACGTCTGGAAGAAAAAGAAGAACAGGAAAGACGACGTCTGGAAGAAAAAGAAGAACAAGAAAGACAACGTCGGGAAGAAAAAGAAGAACAAGAAAAACGACGTCTAGAAGAGAAAGAAGAACAAGAAAAACGACGTCTAGAAGAGAAAGAAGAATTAAGGAAAATTATACAAGGGCAACAAGATGCTATCCTGTCAGCCACTAATGAGGTCAAGGAAAAAGTAGATAAAGTTGAACAAAAAGTGACTGGCGTCGAAGGAAAAGTGACTGCTGTCGAAGAAGAAGTGAGTGATATCAAAGGAAAAGTAAATAAGGTTGAAGAGGAAGTAACTGAAGTCAAAGGAAAAGTTACTGGCGTCGAAGGGAAAGTTACCGATATAGAAGGAAAATTTCATGCAGTTGAAGGAGAGGTAGAGCGACTTAAGCGACTGTTAAGAGAACAAGGAGGCCAGCTGGTATTATCATCATCAGGTCCTCGATTACAACCGCCTTCCTTTGATGGTCAAACTTCTTGGTCAACCTATAAAAGACAATTTGAGGCAGCGGCATACGCAAACAATTGGAGCAATGAAGACAAAGCTATGGCATTGGTGCTAGCATTAAGGGGCCAAGCCTCAGAGTTGCTTCAGAGTATCCCAGTGACGCAGCAACGGGATTTTAAAGTTTTGGAAGCTGCACTAGATCTAAGATATGGCGACCAACACCTCGCCCAAGTATACAGGACTCAGCTCAAATCACGCACACAAAAGGCTGGGGAAAGTTTACAAGATTTTGAAGCAGCTGTTGAGCGACTGACATACCTGGCTTACCCGGATGCACCCAAAGAATTCCAGGAACAATTAACAGTTGGTACTTTCATCGATGGCATAAGAGATGAGGAGATCAGGCGAGTCCTTAGATTATCCCGAGATAAGACTGGTAGTGAAGCCTTGATCCATGCCCTCGAGGTTGAAGCCGCTTACAAAGAGACTGCACGTCCGAGAGTACGAACCATGAAGGTAGAAGAAGAGGACCGTTTAGAAAAATCAAATATGGAATCTTTGATGGCTGATATGCACAAAATGATAAGCCAGTTGATGAACAAACCAGATGCTCCAAGGAAGCAGGAAAGAGAACAGAGCGAAGGACAGCCAAGGAAGGTGATTCGGTGTTATCAGTGCAGCAAACCAGGACATATGATGCGGCAGTGTCGAGAACGGAATCCTGGGGAAGTAAACACTGCAAAGAAAGAGGAAGGTCGCTCTGATAAGATGAGATTGATTGTTATGTTAACAGACATACAGAAAATGGTCGCACAATTACTAAACGAATTAAGTTCGCGACCGGAGCTGAAACAGGAACCGCAACCGCCGAAACAGGAGCCGAAGCAGCAGCGAAGTGCTGGAGGTCCGATAAAAGTAATCCGCTGTTATAATTGCGGCAAATTGGGGCATGTCAAGAGGTACTGTCGCCAGAGGAGCCCTAAGGAAGTGAATGCCGAGAATGTAAAAACGCAGCAGGATATAGCAGAAGTGAAGGCAGTTAAGATAGAGGTTCCGAAGGACTGGTCAAAGAAAGTTCTAAGAGAGGAACAACTGAACGACGATGAAATTGGACCAATGTTGAAGGCGAAAGAAAAAGGAATCCGCCCGGAATGGAAGGACGTTTCCAGTACAAGTGTTGGACTGAAGGCTTTATGGGCGCAATGGGATTCACTTAGGGTTATAGATGGCCTATTACGAAGAGCATGGGAGAGCCCGGATGGGAAAGAAGTTACCATGCGGTTGCTGATACCCAGGTGCCGAGTACCAAAAGTACTTCGGGAAGTGCACGAGGGAATATCCAGAGAGCACTTTAGCAGAAATAAGACTTTGGCTAGAGTACGGGAGCGATTTTACTGGGTAAATAGCTGTCAGGATGTAGAGGCTTGGTGTCGCAGTTGCAAGGTTTGTGCAAATGTGGCTGCCAAGAGGTCACCTACAGGGAGTGGTGATCGAATGAAGGCTAGATATGACCGCAATGCCAGTTCAGCAGGATTCAAGGTGGGGGACTCGGTTTGGCTGTATAACCCACAGCGGAGTGAAGAAGGATTCTCGAAGCCTCGCTCACCTTGGGAAGGACCGTATTCTGTCATCACTCGGATCAACGACGTTGTTTATAGGATTCAACGTAGAAAGAAGTCCAAGATGAAGATCGTGCACCTGGACAGGTTGGCAAAGTATACTGGGGTATCTGAAATGCCTGACCGGGACGTTCAGGCTTAAGGAGGGGGCAGTGTTATGTGCTGCCCTCTAACAGAGAGGAGAGTTGTAATTACTCCCTGGCCAGAAGGGTGGCGCCATCTGTGGGCCAACTGGCGAACCACCATTTAGTAGTGCCTAAGAAAATTCTAGAGAATTCCAGTATATTTGTGGAAAGTTCTACAATGATATTCTGGACATTCCAAGTGGGTATATAAAGAGGTGAAGCCAGCAGATGGGAGAACAGTACAGTACAGTTTAGTGAAGGATAAACAGTTCAGTTTAGTATCCAGTACAGTTCTGGTTAATCTGTGGTTCTGGTTACAGAAACAGTTTGTAGAAGAAGAGTTCAGTTGAGTGAAGTATGCAGTTTAGTGAAGTAAACAGACAAGAGAGTTTTTAGGTTAGACAAGAGTTGACAAGTTTAAGAAGAAAAGTAAAGTGCTTAGTGTTTTAAAAGTAGTGAAATTATATTAGATTAAGTTATTATTAGTTGTGTGATTTTTAAGTATTTGCTAGTGTAATTTTAGTGATTAAATAAATCAGTGGTTAGTGAAAATTCTTGTTGCAAGTTATTTGGAATCCACAAAGTGTTTACTGAAAATTGTAAGGACGTAACAATATTATAACGATCAATGTGAGTGAAAATCATTTTTGAAAATTCTAAATTCTTAAGCGAGTGTGATTGAGTGAGAGATTAAGTGGAAATGAGTGAAAATTCATGTCACTGTACCTGTCATACTACTAGTTAGGTAGTCCTGTACTTACTTTTTTATTGTGGCCATAATAAATATTTCCTTATCGGATCTCTCTCTCTCTCTCTCTCTTTTTCGAAATCGTTCGCTATACGAAAAAATATGAAAAGTAAGTTAAAAAATCAGAATATTCGGTTGTACAAAAAGCAAACTAAGTAATATGAACCGAACAAAACTATCTTAATTAACAATTGAAATTAGAGCCGATCGCCAGGCCAATATGCTTAATTTGGAGAGTATTAGCGGTCTCAAGTTGCTGGCAATCAACCTTAATTTCAATTGTAAATGAAGATGATCTTGTTTGGTCGATCTGAGTCCACTTTTTACGCAGTGGGTTTTCTAATTTTTTTTAGTTTAACTTTTTTGTTTTAATCTTTTTAGTTTTTTAAGAAGCTACAAACAGATCTCGCAATCTTCTTAGTTCTTCTAAGCAATTTTGTTAACAGAGTCAAGTTAATATCGGCACTTCAGAACCTCGATATCCCACGCGATGGATGTGAAAGATTTTTTTGACAATACAGGGTGGCAACTTTTTATATTGAACAATATCACTATTCCGCCTTGTGTACGCTGATCATTTTTGTACCCTAGTCAGTTCTTGAGTTTGCCCAAAAGTAAATCGTGCTCGACTGCCTGTTCAATTTCAGGTAAAATGTCCTGTTTATTCGACGACGTCAAACTATACAATTGCGCCACCAACCGTATATGTTCGAATACAAACACAAACAAAAACTTACCGGTGGGGAAATGAGAAAATTGTTATTCAGTATATTTCTGCAATTTCCTGCTCCCCTTTGTTTTCCTTTGTTAAAACCATAAATTACGTTTTCTATTGCTCGATATCGATCGGTAGTAAAGTAGAGAAATAACACGAAGCCATTTTGTCGTTCTTTTTTATAGAGCTTTTTACTTGACGCAGTTTACGACTTTGTCTTAGAAAGAAAAGCTATTGTGTTTATTGAAGGGAATTTTTCATTAAAACAGCATTACGTTAACATTGAAACATACACCAGATTCGATTTAGCGTTTTGTTTGTTTGTTATTTCATTGAAAAAATCTCGAGTGCCCGAGATAAACTCTCGAACTAAATGGTTTAGAATTAGATATGCCTACTATCTGTGGATATTTTATTGATGATTTGTAAATGTATCATTATTATAATAAATTTATCTAGAAAGTGTCTAAAAATTTATCGTCTCGGGTATTGTGATAAAATATGACAGATAAAGAATCTCCTTGATCAGGAAAAAACCAAGGGCAACATTCACGTGTCCCATTTTTCTGTAAATCATTGGCCCGCGATTGATCTGTCATTGAGCTTTATTTTACACATACCCCTAAAAGAAAAATCAAGATGAGGTAGATCCGGGAAACGTGCAGACTGGCTGGCGTCCACTATGTATTTACTTCTGTGGCCTTTGTGAATACAGTCAGTCAAGATTATGCCTCGATTAAATAGAACTAATCAACTCTTTTTTTAATTAAAATATAATGCTTCGCGCCGATAAAAATGTTATGCGTAAAAATATCATTACTCTCCTCATCCCTTTGGAACCCTGGGAATTCTCTTGCCCATTTTTGTAAAACCTATTAGTTGTTCATGGCCGCCTCTTAAGAAAATAGAATGAATAGATCACAGTACAGTTATATACTAATTCAGTATACTTATTAATTTTTTTTAAAAATTTATATTAATGGAAAAATTAATGGCGTTGACGCTCTGCGCGTTTAGATATTATAATTTGAGAGATAACTTTGTAAGTGATATTAGAAAACGTTTCCATCAGCCTTGATGTTTTCTAATAAATAAATAAATAATAAAGCGAGAAATACATATTCATCGCAAACATCTTAAAATCGCGCGGATTGATTCGGCTCTCGTAATAGGAAATGTTTTCTGTATAATTTAACGATGAATAATGACATTAAATGGAAGAATTGAGACACAAAGAAAATTGAACGTACAAACAAGCGAGGGTATTGTATTAATTTTATTTTGTTCTTCCTTACAAATACAATCATCCATTTAATTCTGTCAAAGTTCACGGTAAAGTCCCGGGTTGCCGTAAAAAATTGCAGTTATTTTATAAAATTATTGTCCGCTGTCGAATGGAAGATGGTTGGTTGGCTGGCAACGATGTGAACTTGCTTGCTTTTTAATGGATGTATTGTCGCTAGTGCAAAAATTATTTTAGAAGGAAAACCTGCCGCGAAAGAATCAGACAAGAGTTGTTTTTTAAAATATTTATCTAACTTCGAAAATGTGCCACAAAGTTAAGTAGATGGACGTGCAAGTTCTCTAATAAATCGACTACGTTTCGGCCGGCGAGTGTTATTAATGGATTTTTTTTGCTTTCCGTCATGGCATTTTGGGTACCTACTATTGTTCTTCTTAAACTCATTAACGAAATGTGAAAATTCGAACATAATATACCTGGTATCGTTCAAAGATCCCCTGCAAAAAAAATCTCTGCCCATGGAATTACTACTTCCACATCCAGATTTTGTATCCAAGTCTTATTTTTTATTTTTACACACACTAAATCCCAATGTACACACCAAATCCCAAGTTAACTTTTTACTCCCTTTAATAATAGGGAGGGGGTGGCTAATGCCAAAAAAATTTAGAGACCCTTGGTTCTTGTTTACACACTAAATCCCAATTTAATTTTTTTATTCCTTTTCGAGCTTCCTTTAATAATAGGATGGGGGTGATAGAGGAGATAGCTAACGCCCAAACATTTTTTTGAGACGTTCCATTCTTGTATGTATATATTTAGTGTGTATACAAACTAAATAGGGTGGCTGATGCAAAAAAAATTTACCCGATTTACCCCCGAATCCTTCAACGGAATTAGACCAAAATATAATCTAGTTCCAGATCTCGTTATAATACATAAGTATTCTTTCCTATTATTTGGGTTTTCTACCACATGTATTATTGTCCTCTTCAAAAACAAATCACCGAATCTACAAAATAATAGAATTATTGGAAAAAAGCCTCTGCGCCCTTGACGTTTACGCCAAAGGAATAGTCGGAGGTTATATTTTGCAAATAATATAAATCGGAATAAACACAGAAACAATGTATTTTGCTGACGTTTCGGAAAGTAATCTCTTTCCGTCTTCAAAGCTTTTTTTGGAAGAACTCTTATTTTGCTGTGTATGTCAAATACACAGCTTTAAGATTCTGTTTATGTTATTTCCATGGATACTTACTACTTACACAGAACATAGAACTGATGATATTTTCTTTTAGATAATGTTGAGTTTGTTAAGTTCTTCTTTTAACATTGGTAGCCAGGTTGTACAAATATCTACAGAACAATTCGATACGCACTTGTCTTCATTTAACAAGATTATTTCTGATTCTTTAATTTTTCTTTTTTTGGTATCTGCCTCTTTTGTTAAAATTTTTGTCGAGTCCCAGTTTATTCTATGTCCGTTTTCCCAAGTATGTCCACAAATTTTTGATTTCCGAATTTCATTCTTTCTAATGTAGTTCTTGTGCTCATCCAACCTCACACTGAAAGGTCTGGATGACTCACCCACATAACATCACATTCGTACGGGATATTGTAAATACAGTTTTTTGAATTCTGCTCCCTGTTTATCGGTTTTGTTTTTGTTAAAATAGATCTTAAAGTGTTCCCCGTTTAAATATCGTCCTAACATCAAATTTGTCACCTATACGGCGTAGCTATTCCGATAATCCGTATACATAAGGAATTATTGCTGTATAATGACGTTCAGGTTTTTGTCGTACCTGATTGTCTATTTTCAACATTTATGAAAATTCTATCAACAAAGGCTTCAGGATATTGATTTTATACTAGAACCTCTTTGATAAATTTTTTCTCGTTATTTAATATTTCATTATTAGATGAAATTATTTTGGCCCTATCGTATAAACATTTTACAACACCCCTTTTAACATTTATTGACTGATTTGAATTAAAATTTAGATATCTATTAGTATGTGTTGGTTTTCTATAAAAGCTTGTTTCAATTGTATTATTTACCCTTCTAATTAAAACATCTAAAAACGGTAGTTCATTCCTACTTTCTACTTCTAATGTGAATTTAATAGACGGTTCCTTACTATTTATATTTTCCAAAAAACTATCTAGTAAATCGACACCATGAGGCCAAATTGCAAAGATATCGTCAACATATCTCCACCAGGCAACCGGTTTGTTTATATAATTTTGAACATGTATGTTCTCAAAGTTCTCCAAGAATATGTTGCTTAAAATTGGTGATAATGCAGACCCCATAGCCATACCAAAATCCTGCTGATAGAACTCATTGTCCAATTGAATATAGGTTGTTTTTATACACATTGTTAAGAGTTCCATTATGTCATTTACACTTAATTTAGTTCTAGTTTCCAAATTATTATCATTTAGCAACCTGTCTTTAACTATTTTTAAGGTCTCATCTACCGGAACATTGGTAAAAAGACTAACTACGTCAAAACTAACCATCAGGTGTGATTCATGAATATCGTTTTCATAAATTTTTTCTATAAAATGTTTACTATTTTTAATATATGAATCGGTATTTCCAGATAATGGATCAATAATTTTAAGTAAAATTTTTTCCAAATTACGACATGAATTAATAGAACTAACAATTGGTCTTAAAGGAATATTTTGTTTATGTGCCTTCGTTCAAAATCATTAAATTCATGTTTGTATTTAAACAAAGTTCTGTAAATTTTGCTCTCTATTGATTTTGTTGGATCTTTGTTTAAGTTTTGAGTAGGGTCCCTCATTTACAAGAGTCATGATTTTTGTGTTATATATATCTTTATCTATAATGACTGTGGCATTACCTTTGTCTGCTGGCAAAATTTTTATACTTTCATCGCGTTTTAAAGAATTTATCGATAACTTTTCTTCTGGAGTTAAATTATTTTTAATTTTGTATTGCTTCTCTAATTACCATTATCTGTTGGTAAATTTTGAGCCGTTTTTTCTATTGCCGCTACTATCTCAAATTTTGGAACAGATTTCGGGTTTATTGCAAAATTTAAACCTTTTGATAAGACAAGTCTGTCTGAAATGGACAAAAGTCTTTTTGACTTATTAATGACAGTCCTGTCAATTAAAGGATTATTATTTATATTTTGTAATTGCCTAATCTGTTTTTCCCTTATTAAGTTTCTAAATTTATGTAAATGCATTTTCAGATTAAAATATTTTTCATAACTCAACCTGACATTCCGGATTATAAACTGATAATCCTGTTCTATAACGTTCCTGTTTAGTTCATTGTCTGTGTGAGTAATGTCCCTAATAGTTTGTTCTTAAGTGTACCAAATTTCAAGTCAATATCAGAAACGGTTCCACAGTAAACGTGCGCATAAAAAAAGTTACAGACAGACAGACACGAAATTTTTTTTCGCTTAACTTTAAAATCTCGACGAATAATGACATTTTTAAGCCTATTTCAACAAAAAATATATATATTTTTTGGCGTTACTACACTTCCACTGGACGTGGAAGTAATTATTTTAAAAAATGCTTTCCAAAGTGTAATTTTTACATTTTCCAACGAAAAATATGATATCTACCACGCAAATCTATATCGAAACATTCCCGAACGGCATAAAAGGAGATTTTATATTTCAACATGTCTAACCGTTTTGCCCAAAACGAACCAATGAAAAAAATACAGAAACGGCGTTTACATCTATAATTATTATCATCCTCATTTTGGTATGTTATTATTACCACCAGGCCAGAGGAGACGACAGATGTTTTGTTAACTGTACTTTCGACAGCCGACCCCGAGACTGTGCAGCATTTGGACGCTTCAGCACTAGCGAACATACCTACTTAATATACGTTTGTGTAGGATTTCTTGGAACACTAGTAAACGAACGGGCGGGAGTAAAATCAATGTAAATTTTTATACCGGGCGTTCGTAGTTTAGTATTTACCAAAATGAAGCATTAGAAATGGTATGAATTTAAAAAAAAAAAAAAATAAAGACGGCGTTATTTGTCGAATAAATAATTTAAAAAACAATTTTCAGTCGGCCTCATTGAAGTTGTCATTTTATTTGCCATTTAACAATATTTCCTACGGTTTTTTGAAAAATTTTCATTCTAAATTTGATAAATTTCCTTACAACCCCTATTTTGTTGTATTCATAGCAAAGGCCATTATAAAAAATGTCGTAGAATGACACCTCTCTATCTTAATTAGCAATGCCGCTAGGGCAATTTAAAAATAAGCGAGTCGGGCAAAAGTTCTATGAGAGGGATGAAACATGGCTACCCCCGTTTTCGAAGGAACACGGTGGTGATATTTTTAAGGTTCCCACCACTCAGCAACTACCCCTAAACTAGAAAAACCACCTCTGTTTCGCTTTTTTCCATCGTAGGCATGCGAATCGGTTTTTTGGGCAGGATTCGAGTAGGCCGTATGAAATTTCACCATACAACTTCTTATCCATCTTGAGTGACGAGACATGCCATCAACCCCGTAATTGAAACTACCACCACCCCTAACATTGAAATCCACCGAAAAATACAAAATAGTGGAAAATGCTTTCTCCCCGTTTTCGAGGGCGCTAAACACGATATCAATACTATTTCATCCCCCACTCTCCATCAACCACCCCCAAATTAGGGGTGGTTGGTGGAGGTGGAGTATTAGGTAGGTAGGGGTGACGCAATCAAAATGATTTCGAAAAACGATTTCATTATGTTAAAAAGTTCAATTTCTCGCATACGACTTGTTGCAGTTCCGGACGCGATTTGTGAGCAATACAAAAGACAATGGCCCAGAAGTTGAGTCTTGCGGTAGTCCTTCAAAGGTCAAAAAAAAAAAAAGTGTATACGACCATAATTGAAACCGTATAAAAACTAAAAGCCGGCAAAAACAGTCGGCATCGACAATAAAGAGGACTGTTTTTGCTGGCTTTTAGTTTTTATATGGTTTCAATTCTGGTCGTATACACTATAAATTATTTATTTACTTTAAGCCTTCTCAAGAACCCTAAATTGTGCTGGGGTAAGAGACAAAGTATCTTGTCATGCTCACCCAGAAAAGGAATTCCTTAATATTTTTAATTATCCTTCGATTATATACCTACTTTTATAACGCCTCCAAAGTTATCGAACACATTTCATCCGCTCTTATTGTATTATATATTATATGCAAATAATAAAAACCTGTTTGCTAGAATACCACGGCAACGACGTACGTGCAAACTTTAACAAGTTATACAATCGAGAACGAAATGTAAGTGCAAAAACATGATAGGTATATGCAAAAATGTGGGTATATGCGACGTCATGGCATTCAAATCGTACAAAAATAGATGCCAAGATCGTCCGACTGTGTGCTGATAAACTCAGACTACGAAACTAGGAAGGAGATTGGGAATGCTCGAGAAAATTAAAATCGAAGTCGAATTGTGCAGTTACTAAACAAAACACGAAACCTCTGGAACGCGTTTACGTTTCATCGCCTTGCATAAAAAACTGCAAATTGTCAATTCAACAGACACTGCTTGTTGTGTAATTTCTTCGAAATAAAAGGATACAGCTATGAGGAGAGTAAAAAATGTTGATTTCTGCAAACCGTTTGACGCGACTCGTCGGATTTATACTTTGTATCGTATATGTATGTGTACATACCACAAAATATAGGTTATCGATAAGGCTATTTTTATACCGATATGCTGTTTATCTCATTGCATATTAACGTGGTCTGACTGCCGTTCAATATTTTACGGATCCGCCAAACAAAAAATAAAAGTAAATTTTGTATATTTTAAAGTGGTGAAATGGTAAAAAGCCAAAATATAACTTTTAAGTTCGTGTGAAATGAAGTAAAAACTTCGCACACCGATATTTCCCAAGCATCTACCAGTTTCTACGTTAATTTTGAAAACAAATCAATTGGATTGAAATCAGGCCAGTTTGGGGTTCATAGTTTCGGATAGCGCAAATAAAGGGGTAAAGAGCGGAAAAATAAACAAAATTGAATTAGAACAAATATTCGGCAACTATTTATTGTATTTCATATGGGCCTATTTTAACCTATTGGGTTTATAACCAACCATTGTTAATAGAAGGCAGATAGCCAGTTTGCTTCGAATGCAGTACAAGCACGTCTTTTAACAAGCATGTAAAAGAGAATGCTGTTTGTAACGAGAATTTCTTACATCGCCGTTTTATCCGCCGCAGAAGGTCGGGTTTACCCAGTATGACGGGCAAACTGTAAAAAGTAACATAATGAAATTGTGAAGTCCTTTTTTTCTGAATAAAAAAAAAAACATGATTGATAAGGAACGCAGCTTAGTAGACACCATGGCAAACTTTGATAAAATGCAGAGTGCCAATCGTTGATATGTTGTTTACAGATCGATCAGTTGGAGATTGATGGTTTTCATTAAATTTTCGTTTACACCATTGGCATTGCTCGACGTAGTCAATTTACTGATCAAATTAAAAATCGTTGTTCGTTTTCTGTGTGAAACGGTGTCCTGTCGCGGTGGTTTCTCGAGCCAAGCCGAATAGAAAAAAACAGCTTGGGAATCTAGTTAACATGCCACTTAAAATACTTGGTCTATATGCAGTGTGGACCAGCCAAATGGAATAAATTCAGTATCTCAATTATTGTGCATATTTATACAAAATCCCGAGACACGTTGATTTTGGATTCTGAAATGACATCCTGCAACGTGCAAATTTCATCCCTAAATTCTTCCTAAAACTCTAAAACCTCCTTCGAGTGGCAGTTGCAACCCCTAAATGTTTAAATGGGAAGTGGGGGCTTGTGATACCTCATTTGAAAGGTCATTTCATTCTCTATTCAAAAATGCTAGGTACGCTATCCTATGACATCCTAATCGTAAATAAAAATATCTTCTAACGTTTTCCAATATCTGAGGCGTGACCGGCCTAACTACATCCGTTATTCTTCTTAAGTCAGTTATATCGCGTGGCTTAGTTTTGTATACCATACTTTTCACATATCCCCATAGAAAGAAATCTACGGGTGTAAAATCAGGAGAAAGTGCCATTCTAGCGATCCTCGCCTCCCTATCCAGCGATTTGTAAATGCTAAGTAGAGGTATTGTCGGACTTGTAATAATTTTTAAATTAGACAGTTTTTCTTCTATATATTTTTGTAAATATATGAATTGTAAAATCAAATCAGTTCCATCGTTTTGAATTTCTCCATAAAACTATACAGGCTTCAATCCTATAACATTTTACACAATTAAAATACAGCAAACAATGAGTGTGATATTTTCTGTCGTTCGGTGGGTGATACAAACAAACGTATTTAAAACTGTCTCGTTCTGATTGACGTGGGTGGCTTTTAACATTTCGAATTATCCTCTGAGCTTTTAAGCTTTAAGGCTTAGGAAGAGCTGGTATAGTGATTTAAGCTGTGGGTAAACAAATAGACGAATGGAAAATAAAAAGAAACGGTTCAGAGCGAATGGACGAGATGTCGAGAGGCGTAAATAATAAAAATTATAGTTTACAAAAACTAAAAAAAAAAACGCGTTAATAGCAAACCGAACTAAGAAGTAAAAATAAATAATGTTTAAAAAATATTTTATTGTAAAAAGCGTGGGGGTACCTTTTGCTATATTTTTATTGTACCCCGCGCTTTTTTACAATAAAATATTTTTAAAAAATTTTTTATTTTCTCTTTTTTATTTTTGTGTTGTAGTTTCATTTTTCATTGTTATTCTCACGAGTAATGGACAATTAAACGGTCAACCCTCCCAGAGGTCCGATATTAATAACCCCGGCGCCTCCGGCAAAATGCCGACAATAGATTAGTCATTTAAAAAAAATATTTTTTATTCTGATGAGGACATTAGGACAAAGTTGTCAAATTATTGTATTGTCGTCGGTCCTTCTTGATAAGTGTGCAAAGTTCCAGTTTTGAAGTGGGTGAGAATCACATTCAGAGATTCAAAAAGTTACATACATAATACAAACAAACGTACAGGTGAATCTAATATAAAGCGTGTACAAATAATATCTCTACTGGCCCACAGTGGTTATTTAAAAAGAAATTGAACGTTACTCTTTGTTCGATAACACGCAGAGATTGTTAATTTTATGAGAGTCTATTTTCGTAAACATTTTATCAGTTTATCAGTTAATATGTTGTTTATTAGTTTAAAAGGTTTATGGTCTTTGTGAAAATGTGTCATACTAATTATCAATGATTGTACAATTTGTTTTGAAGCTTCAGTTCCCGAACTCGTAGTTTTTATAATAACGGTGCAATATAATTTTGTTGTTGGGAAATATTGACATTTTTCGTACGTTTCATTGATTGGCTCGTTGATGGGCAAAAATAAAATATAATTCAATAGTTTTCGCAGAAGCTTCCAATGTTAAAACAACAACGATTGTAGCTTTAACAAGTGGGATGAGTTTGTTGTACGTAAGAATATTTGGGCATGTTATTCATAGCGGATGGTGACGTAACCAGACTGCAACCAACAGCTACTCTCCGGGCTATGTGCCCCGCCGAGCGCTGAATTACAAGTTACAAGCCTGGCACGTTAAGTGTAATAATTGCATATTACCATCAAAACGCTAATGCTTCGATTACAACAAACGTTCCTTATAGTAAAATAAGTATTTTATAGAGGAGTTGCGACTAAAAATATTATGTTTTAATATTCCGCCCTCTAAAAGCACATTTGAACTATGCTAAGCCCAGTCAGGCTTTTTTAGCTTCAACTTTAGCGAAATGTAACGCTTTGGCGGTTTCATTTTTAATTTCTTTTTTTACATCGTCTGCATTTTTTGGGGGTGCCCAAATTTAAATTTCATTTCACTTCAGGCTATTTATTTTTCGATTGCAACAGACATTGGACCGCTAAATGGCGCCTGCTGACTATTTTGCATGTCGCTATCCCAAAGATACCGAAATGTACTAAATGGTCAAGTGACTTTCGTGTCGGTCGTCACATGCCTACCTTGCACTGACGAGAGCCAACAGCTCGAAACTGCAGTCTGCAAGTGGTGTGTGACGACTGGCACGAGAGCTCCTTTAAGTAGGATCAGTCTTTCGGCTAGTGTTTGTTGCAATAGAAGCATTAGCGTTTTGATGGTAATATGCAATTATTACACTTAACGCGCCAGGCTTGTAACTTGTAATTCAGTGCTCGGCGGGGCACATAGCCCGGAGAGGCTGTTGGTTGCCGTCTGGTTACGTTCCTTATAGTAAAATAAGGATTTTATAGAGGAGTTGCGACTAAAAATATTATTTTTTAAACTATAAGACTACCTAAATAGAACTATAACAAGAGTAGTGTTATAAATTTTCACTCAATAATTTCAAACATATATATGTGAAATATTTAGATTTAAATTTAGGAAATACGAAGATTGAGATAATTTTTAAAATTAAATATAACTCTTTTGCAAACAACTGAAATTATTATATATATATAATTCATATCGCTACACCTGTCATAGTACTACTTAGGTAGTCCTATACTTTTTTTTACCAATATGTGTATTAGAAGAAAGTTATGGCCAAAAATAATAAATATATCCTTATCGGATCTCTCTCTCTCTTGGATATGCCCACCTTAAATTGTTACTTACTTGGGCTGACAGCTTCAGAGAGCTTATTCACGCGGGGAAAGTAAAGTGCCGATTTTTTTTTAATTTGCTCACAAGCAACATTGAACGTCTTCTTCAATAGTTGCTTTCAAAATTGGTATTGACAATCAGTTTGATCACCTGGGGAAATGCTTAATTTTTTAATTTGCTCACTTAGAGCAAACCATTGCATGCTACGAATAATTTGCCAGATTCGCTTAGGTTTGATGCAGGGTTGTAATAAAGGGTTGCAACCTTGAGTAGACCACCGTGTGCGCTGTTCCCACACAAAGGTTTGCGCCTTATGTGCATGCCACCATCTTGCAGAAGCTAAGTAGTAACAAAAACACGATATTACAGTTAAAACTTCGTTTTAACTAATTTAATAGTCGAAACAAGGCCAAATAAACAAAGCGGCGTTTCCATTTATGTTCCTCCAGAATCCTCGCATACCGAGTGTCCGCTTTTAGCGAGTATCATTTACTCGATGATATCACAGTTTAAAATAAATCACATGCAATAATGGGTATAGTAAAAAAAGTGGCATTAATAATGATTACGTATCGTGTAGAAAAAACCTTGGCAAATATGCATTCATTAATAATTATTGTACATGCATATTTATATAAATGAAAATTATAAGTTCATAGTACCGTTACAAGTTGCCCCCTTGCATGGTGTAAGCCGTGGCATTCTGGTAATTGCCTGCCTTTATAGCGTTTCGTGTCTTGTGAGATTAATAAAAATACATTTGATAGAAAGCTTTACACTCGATGAAGGTGGCGGCCGGTGGGGAAACCTTCCGTTTGCGTAACGGTTCCAACGAAGAGTAAGGGGGACAATTTAATTTTAATTAATTCTCGATTAATTCTGTATATTCAATAAATAGCTAAGTTATTCGAAGCTGGTAGCAGTTTTTTTGCTCCAACTGTGAGAGCAAACTAAAACTTGTGAGCTTTTAAGATTGCCAATGATTTTTTAGAGGATTTTCAATTTTATTAGGATTCACAAGTTGTACAATAATTTGTTACCCGATTTTTCTGCAGTTTTCATCTGCGACTGGTTGACACAGAAATGATCAATACTTCACTTTTACCACGTAGACAACAATTTTTTTGAGAATCCATAATCTGCTGGCGCTGAATTGCAGGGTTTCTCTTGTTTTGACCGGGTCAACAAACTCGATATTGGTCTTAAAGTAATTTTTGCGCTGGACCAATGCACCTAGATTGTTTTAAAAAATCTTCTTCAATTGTTGCTTCAAAAATTGGTAAACAGTTGTTGACAGCCCCAGTAGATCCACATGCTACCTGCTACGAATAATTTATTTACATGGTGTGGCACTTGTGTCACCGACAATCCGACAAACATCTTTAAGATGTATATAAAGTTAGCATAGTAGCCCAGTTGTCAGAGACTAATTTTGATGAGAAGTTAGAATTAATTGCTACCTCGCCAATTGTTTCATGCAAGGATTTGTGTGAACTTAGCAGAACAACTTTGCAGAATTAAGAAAACTGTAGGCCTATTATTTACCGCTAATTAATCGTGAAAGTAACAATTTTACCGTTGTTAATTTTGAAAACATTTTCGGGTGTTCTGCTAACTTCACATGCATGGAAGTTAGCAGAACATCTAAGACCAAAAATGCATTTTCATTAAAAGTAGGTAGCTCAGAATTTGCCGTTTTTAACCGTAAACGAATGGTGAAAATGAAATTTTAAAAAAATAAAAATTAAGGCGGTAAAACAAAAAAAAACATTTTTTATAATCAGCAAAAACTTTGCAGAATTGAAAAACCCATAGGCCTATTATTTGCCGCTAATTAATCGTGAAAGTAACAATTTTATCGTTGTTAATTTTTAAAAAATGTTCGGATGTTCTGCTAACTTCACATGGAAGTTAGCAGAACATCTACCAATTTTTTTTTAAATTAAATTTTAAAAAAATAAAAAGTAAGGCGATAAATAAAAAAAATATTTTTTAGAATCAGCAAATTAATTCAGAATTGAAAGTTACGAAAGAAAACACATAACACGAGAGAAAATGATAATCAAAGTCTCCGCAACACACTCGAGGATTAAATTAAAGATTTTTAAAGGAAGAACATTAATGAGACAGGCGAAACATCGTGAAATTAGAAACAAATAATCGAATGAGACAAAACTTAACTACTTAACAAGAAAATAACTATTAATATTTCATTATTGCACAATTTCTATTTATAACTATAACTTCTATAATTCTGTTTGGTATAGAATTAAATAACCTTATACAATAATCATTAATAATAATATTTTCCCATGCATTATTTACTATTTCCAGTAATTCTTCGGCATTCCGTGGTCTCATATTTCGTTTTTGGGTACTTCTTACGAGTAAGTCCCCATACTTCTTCCACAGGGTTAAGATCTGGACTATGACTGGGCCAGTTAAGAACATTGATGTTGTTATCTTGAAACCAGTTAGTTACGGTATGAGCAGTATGAACGGAACAATTGTCTTGTTGAAATATGAACTCATTATTAGAAAATAATTGTTACACAGAAGGGAGCATAATATTGTCTAAAATCCTAATATACGTTCCACTATTAAAACGTTCCTCAATATACCACAAAACACCAGGACCACGTACCGATATCCAAGCCCACATATTGACGGAAAATCTACCACTTTTATTATTGTTAGATATATATTTCTCATCGAATCGAGTATTTGGAGGGCGGTAAACACACGACCGCTCTGTGTTGACTGGAAAGTTTTTTCGTCTGTAAAGATTACATTGTTCCAAAAATTTACATCATGCGCTAAAAATTCAAGCGCAAATCCTACTTGAGCTTCATTATGTTCAGCTTTAAGTAAGTATTTCTGTGCTGCTGCTCCGATTCTCTTACTCGCCGGCGACCAGTACTACTCGATCCAGGAAAATTCGTTTCTTCAGCAGCCTGAATAACTGATGAGTAAAATGGATTTTCTACTAAAGCATTTACCAATTGCAAATCTTGTTGAGTTCATGTCCTTCGTCGCCCTGATCCAGGATTTCTACTAATCGTACCGTTTGTTCTCCACTTTCTAATGTTACTCACCGAATTTTTGTCAATATTATAACGCAGTGCAATTTGCCTCATTGGCCATCCATCTTCTGCTTTAGCAATAACTCCAGATTTAAGAGTTGATCGGAGTGTATTAGTCATCCATGCTTCCAATTTTAATTGTCAATGACTTCACGTCAATAAAATGACGCAGCTGAATGTACGGTGTGCTTGGAAGGCGAGAGATAGAGATGTAGTAGAATATGACATTGGACAGATTTATTATACCTAATCTTTAAATTTCTCTGTGCATTTGAGGACATTAGGGCTAATTTTATTTTAGTTCTACAAAAAGGAAAATGTTTATTTTAATGATACCTATGCGGGACGATAAAAATTATTTTTGCAAATCGATAATAGAAGAAAAAAAATTATTTTTTTATATATACTTTTTTTTCTCTCATCGTCCCACATTGTAACATGTTTTTAATGTCTTTTAGTGAAAGCCTTTTTTAAAATAATGATTTATATGAGAGTAATTTGCACCGTCTTTCCGGCTTATATCCAGAGCGCTCTTAACTAAATCGCTTATATGAGGCATATTAGTTTTTTGCACACTTGCAATAAATTATGACACCTAACTGACAATGTCACAAAAATTAAAGTTAGATGTACACAACTAGATTTTAGCAAAATACTGTTATAAGACTTGTCCTATTTTTTTTTTGCTCACGACCGTACGCCAAAGAAAAAATTTTGTCATTCATCTTCATCCTTAATAAATTTTGGCAGGAATATTTTAATAAACTCCCAAAATCTTCCTGCAATTCGAGAGGGAAAACGTTGATTTTAATTTTGTGTGCTAGCTTGATGCTCAGGCCAGCACAGCACACACATACGTTAAAAAAAAAGATCACTGCGTTGTTAATATAATAACAAGGTGTTTTGTTAGTATAATAAATTCAAAATAATTGTTTCACATGAAATTCGAGGGCAGAGACGTTGATTTTGGTGTTGTGTGCTTGCTTGATGTTCAAGACAGCACACAACATCATATTTTTAATGATTATGGAGCGATAAATTTATCTTCTCCGTAATAAATTAGCGTTTAATACACTATTAATATATTACCATGTGCAATCCGCTGTGTGCTACATTTGCTGTGCTAACATTATATACCTACATGTTGCAGTGTGTCGCGTCTGCCGGTTCATGTTATCTTCATGTATTTTTCTTTATATAGTGGACTACCATAGTATTTAATTTGCTGCAATGCATTCAAACTTCATTTGTCGACCGACTGGCGATAACAAAACGGTCCAGTTTAGCAAGTTGAACTGGGTCGACTTGTGAATTGTAGTTCCGTGCAAATTCGCCATATTTACCGCGTAGATGTGTCCTTCGCTAGTAAACAAGAAAATGAGGTATTGATTTTAAGCGGTGTATAATTGGAATCCGGCGGAAGAGCTTTTCAACGTACAAATTTGAACATCCTCTATGTAGAGAAGCTCAAGGAGTATATATCTCGTTTAACTTACGAATGCCTTTCTTTCTTTATTGGGAGCAATCGACTTGTATACGAGTAGGGAAGGAATTTTTGGCACAAATAGCAGTAGTGGGTAATAGTATTTAAGTCCTTGATCTGAGAAGAGAACTGATAGATTTTTGGAAAATGGAAATATAAATTCCTGTCTGTAGCATTTTTCAGTTTTCATCCACAATGTTTGTTTTCAAATCTTGCATCCTTTATTTAACACACTTCCTGACTTAATTAATTAATGAAATTTTGCACCGTTACTAAGATCGGATGGCAATACAGTATTCCGCTGTTACTTTTGAAAATATCCGCATGTAGGAGGCGCGGAGGTAAAAATTGATTAAATATACTATCCAACTGGTACCTCCGGCAAAACGTAGAATACAAAGGGTTTTTTCGTCTGATCAGAGACTACTACGTCCGTTTTTTCTCGTACAGATGGTACGATATTAGTTCCGGTGACATAATTGAATGCCGTTAGGTTTATATCTCGGGACCCAGCTCCAATGAATGAATTTGTGTAAATTGATTCTATACGTTATAAATAAATAAAGTATGACTAAAAAGTAGAAAATAAAACAATATACCTATATATTTGCTTGCTTTTTTGTAAAAAGTAGTACTAGAAAGTAAAAAATAAGAAAATAATTATGTACGCATGATCGAAGGCAATATGTGTGTACAACGATTCCACCCATTCCATACAATTATGGGTACAATCATACAAAGTGAGCATACCTTGCTTTTCCTGCAGTAGTACATTATTTTTTACTTTTTAGTGCGACTTTTTACAGAAAAGCAAATTTAACGGATGTTAGGTTTCTTAACGGAGGCGATATAATTATTCAAATTAAGGATAATAAAAGAGTTAAAAAAACAAACTTTTATTGCTAAACAATACTAACTGAACGCATGCAAATGAAAATATTGAACGTTGATGCGACATATTTTTACACAATAACACCCAATTTGAAGATAATTAACTTTAGTGATCTTTACAATATTAATATGAAAATGTTAACACCAATATAATCTTAGTTCCTCTAACAAACCTTAATCGTTGTCGTAGAGACAACATTCACATTTCACAATTCTTAGATCTCACAAAAATCTTGAACTGTGTGCCACATACAACACTAGTCAATAAATTAAACTTTTATGGATTTAACAAGAATAGTTGCCAACTTGATAATTTCCTGCCTAACCAATATCTTGATGTTGAAACATGTATCTTCGCAAAATTGAAACTCAAACCTCCTTCCTATTAAATACGGTGTTCCCCAGGGATTTATGTTAGGTCCGACACTATTTTTGATCTGAAGCAAATTTGAATTACAAGTTACAAGCCTGGCGCGTTAAGTGTAATAATTGCATATTACCATCAAAACGCTAATGCTTACCTCAACATTAACATTATTAAATCGTTGAAAAAGAGGCAAAAATAACAGAGGTCCAAGATTGGAGCCTTGTGGAAGTCTAGAATTGTCTAGGGAAACCTTTGACTTTAAGAGATCCTCTGACATTTATGTCCATTTCTACCACCGTCATTTTCGTTTGTGCCACACTCCTTTATACGAAGGTAATCAGCAATTAATAAGAGCCCAATCAAAACTGTATATAAATGTTCACATTATCTGAAATTTTCAAAAGATTAGGTCACTTTGTTGTGCTTCCAACCGGTTCGAAGTTCGTATAATCGTTTATATGTTTGGACAACTACGTCTTGGGTTTTTTAGTTCCCTGAAAATTAGATAAAGTTACTGAATTTCCTTGGAGATATATTATTAAGCGATTTTACAGCATTAAATATGTTTTTCGTAGTCAATGTCAGAGTGGCGATCTCTGAATTGGAATTCTTAAACGATATATAGGCTATAACTTGCGAGGGTCCGCATTTTTGGTATCGTTTAGATTCCGAGCAAACACCACACACATACCACGAAGCTGTACACGGGTCAACGGAATCCAAATTAAACTATTAAACAAGCATTTTGACGCGAAGGCACAGCAAACAGGAATACAATGAAGTTGTTAATAACAAACACAAATAATATCGGAACAAAGAGAACCTTTTTGCGAGTATTGAATGTTTCGACTGCTAGCAGCGAAAGCGAACCCGGCAACGTTGCAACAAGCTCATTTTTATGTAGTTGCTTCGGAATAAAAATAGTAATAATAACAATCGCGCCGCATTCCGGACTGACCACGGATCGCTTTAATTTTGTTGTACATTTGAAATAGTAGAAAGCACAAAGGAATCTGTTAATACTGCCGCCGATATTGCGTTCACGAATTGTGCCCTACTTGTAGCAGTTATTGGAAATTCAAATGGACTACTTACATTGCGTTATATCCCAAATCCAACACTTGGCGCCAATTTCGCCGGTCAAGTTTCCATCTTCAGGAGATGGTTAAAACTATGGTCACTTCAATCTTCACACTATAAAATTGAGTGGTAGTGCAAGGGGTAATTGTTGAGGGGTACGGCAAACACTAAACTATTGTCGACAGAATGTCTTTCCTTTGGACTTGACTTTAAGTTTCTCTCTCGACTTTGTTGGAAACATTTTTCAAAAATGCTTGCGTATGCTCCAAATCAAGTAATTGACTAACCGTGAAAGCTGACAGTCTCATTAAGGTTAGTTAAATCGATCCAAGGCCTACTGATTGCTCTATTCATGAATTCCCGATTGTGTACATATCGCCACGGGATAAGGCAGGTAATAACACAAGATTACTTTAATTTGCCGTAACGAAATAAGAGCCCTAATACGTTTTATAATAATAACAGTTAATGACTTTGTAGTCTTAAAGATATGCCTCTATCCCGGGCATTAAATTCGTTTTAACTGCGTACAATCACGCCCAAGGACACTTTGAAGTCGTAAAGTTATTAAACCGTTGTACTTCTAAGCGTTTGTTTGCATCGTTTAATGGTCAAAAAGCGATCGAACGACATCGAGTGGCCGCTGCTTCTCAACTGGTACGCCGGTGTAAAGTTGTACCAAATAATTTTGTGCTTAATGCAGGGCAAAAGCAACGCGAACATAGCTGTTATAGTGTATACGACCAGAATTGAAACCGTATAAAAACTAAAAGCCGGCAAAAACAGTCGGCATCTCTTTATTGTTTTTCTTATGACAAGCATTTCTATTTATCTCCGCAAGCGATGCCGGCTGTTTTTGCCGGCTTTTAGTTTTTATACGGTTTCAATTCTGGTCGTATACACTATACTATTGTTCGAAGAATAAAATGTTTGTGTTCGGTTTTTCGAATCGGAACGCTATCATATGACAAAATATATAAATCACGAGAATGGCGGTATCTTTTTCTTTGTACTGAATGTTCTATGTACAGATGTAACGGTCCTAAAGCTTACAGAGGGTAATTTACCTAAAGTAGAGATTATTTAAATTGTCGTGCAACAAAGAAAGCTGCAGGATATTCTCCGTCTTCATGCAGATCAAAAGCAACAATCTTATTAAAGATAACATCCAGTGGACGCTCCTTACAGAGAGTAAAATAATAAATCACATAAGTCTTTTACCGTGTACCCGAAGAAGAAAGAGAGTCATAATGTAATATGAGGGTGTATTTTGTATCGCTTTACAAAATGCTTGATATTGCTGGTGGGATTTTGCTCAGGTCAGGACATGTATAGTTTCAGAATAAAAAAAGTCTAAATAATGAAACGCGCGATTTTATTTAAAGAGACTGTGCTCAAATTTTTTATTTTTAAACCAGAGGTTATTTTGAACAATTTATGGACAGTATCCTCCTGATAGTTTGTTTTTATTTTTCGTCCTTCTATGTACGTTTCTGAATTCATTTGGGTAATAAATGTGGACAGTATTATGTAAAGATTAATGCTGTTTAGTCGAACGTTAACTATGCCCAGATGTTTATGTTTTTAACGAATGGCGCAAATATTTTTTAATAAATGCCGAAGGTCATCAAAAACTGTTTCTAATCACTTTTATAAGCAGCTAATTTGAAAACCCGTTGACGTTTTTTTTCAGATTTTAAAATGTAACTAGCAATAAAGAAAGGAATCCGCATCGTGGTTGGGACTAGGTATATATTCACCTCTCTTACGGGAAACCAAACAGAATTGGTAATACAATCCCACAACACCTACTCGTATATTTTAAATAAACGACGCATGGCATTACAAATACTGAAATTAACAATGATGTAGGCATAAGCATATGTTTTGCACAATAATGGACTGCGGGGATTGGCGCAGCGCTGGATAGCTTTTAGAATAAACAATGAAATATTGTGTAGACTAGACGTGTCGAAAAAAAACTCCGTACATTTACCGGAGTTCAAGTATTATCTATCAAGATGGCATGGCATGTTGTTCGCGCTACAAAAGAAGTGACATTGGCTCTCGGGTCTGGGATTCCTTTGTTAGGATGAAAACGCAAATTGTTTAATCGTACATTTCTGTACCTTATTTTTGAAAAATATTAGGTACATACCTGGCTTTTCCCCTATTTTTTATTTAGTTTACATGAGGTAACCGGTCTGGGAAATCTGTGATTTATTCATAAATCTTGATATCTATTCATCACTTTAATTCACTTATAGTCGAGCTCAGATTTACGGTGCAAATAAAAAACGCAACAAAAACTTTACGACCTCATTAAAATACCATTACTCTTTGTGCAATCTCAACCGCAAATTGACTCGTTTACCTTCATAGGTTTTTAATGTACGCCGGCTTGTTTGATGACACCATGCCGAATGGTCCAACGACGATAATAATGAGGTCGTAACGTTTTTGTTGCATTTTTATTTGCACCGTAAATCGCAAATCGTTTAAAAATATTGACATTTCTGATAAAATTTTTGAATGAAAAAGTCTATATTTCCATGCTAATCGTTGCCAGGCGATAAAGTATAACTTTTATGAAATAGCATTTTTGTGCTGTAAGAAGATATTCTTTTTCTTCAAACGTCAGAAAATAATCTCATTTCTTACTCATTTTATAACTTTAAAGTTTGACATTTCAGACAGCTGTGCTTTGCTATTAGCAACGGAAGTAAAAGTACTTTTTCTTCCGCTCGAGCATACTTTTACATCCATTGCTGATGGCAACGCACAGCTAAATTTTTTATCTTCATTTTTCTTATAACTAACCGATGTTTGAAGAAAAAATAACATCTTATTCGGAGTAAAAACCACCTTTGTGACTCGTCTGTAATTACCTACAGACTCGTCACAAAAGTATCACTTTTACTCCTAATAAAACAATACTATTTTCTTCAAATGTCAGAAAAATATGACATTTCTTAACTCATTTCATGACATTAAAGTTTGACATTTCAGTAAAAGTCCGTTCGACCGGAAGAAAAAGTACTTTTACTTCCGTTGCTAATGGCAACCAACGCACAGCTAAATTTCTTATCTTTATTTTTTTTATGGCTAGTCGATATTTGAAGAAAAAATAATGTGTTATTCGGAGTAAAAGCCACTTTTGTGATTCGTCTGTAATTGCCGGATTCGCTTCGTCCGTTCGGCAAACCTACCTACAAACTCGTCACAAAAGTATCACTTTTACTCCTAATAAAACAGTATACTTATTTTCTTCTTCAGAAAAACATGACATTTCTTAACTCATTTAATACCATTAAAGTTTGACATTTCAGACGGCCGTGCGTTGCCATTAGCAACGGAAGTAAAAGTACTTTTTCTTCCGCTTTTACAATATTATATCCACAACAACGCGTACTTTGTTTAATACGCCGGCCATGCGATATTAATACAATGAGTTTTTGGTGGTTAAATTAAAATGTCTTATCTTTATTTTTTATAGCTAACCGACGTTTGAAGAAAAAAAATAGTATGTTTTATTCGGAATAAAAGCCACTTGTTGTAACGCGTCTGTAATTGCAAACCTACAGACTCGTCACAAAAGTATCACTTTTACTCCTAATAGAACAATATGCTATTGTTTTATAGCGTCAGAAAAAGTACTTTTACTTCCGCTTCCAGATACACGGGTATTTTGTTTAAAACGCCGGCCATGCGATATTAACACAATGCGCTTTTGATGGTGAAATTCCAGATTTTTTGTCTTTATTTTTTTATAGCTAATCGACGTTTTAAGAAAAAATATGTCTTATTCGTCAAAAGCCACTTTTACTCTTAATAAAACAATATATTATTTCTTACAGTTATTTGTGCACTATACAAAAATGATTGAGGAAAAGTTTTTACTGAAGTGCCTACGATTTATTTTTGAAAATATCAGTACATTATATTAGTCTACTCAGTATGTCCAAATTCTATGTTAACTTTGCAAGTCACTTGGCATCGTTGATCTTTTGAGGGCTTGTTGAGGGACTATTGGAAGCGATGACTTCAGAATAGGATAGACAAAGCATGTCCTTCCTATACATTAACACATGAGTTGTTGTGTTTCCCTACTATGTCATACATTCTATTATTAAAAAAGGATGGAGATAGTTTTGTTTATGTTTTGGAACTCGTTACCAGTGGCGTATATGTTAAAGAGGGTGATTATTTCGTATAATTAAGGTAATTCTAAAGGAATTCTCGGATTTTTTCAGGATACCCTATTTTGGGGTCGTAGAACAGGAATCTGAAATTAATTTTGCGTGCATATGAACCGTTTGTCCAAAAAAAATTTTGAGCATTTTTCTTATAACACACTTTTTCATGCACCTATTTATACACCAACAGCACTTATATATCGTCTTTTTCCTTATTAAGATCACACTATGGCCTTTATAGAACAATAAACCCTTCACTTATGGCAGAAAACTTATTTTCCTTTAATTAAAAAAGAAACAGATAGTTTGTAAAACATCATAAAACAGCTACTGAAAACTGTCAACCCGATGCGCATGCATTTGCAAATTTGTGTCTAAAGTACCGACACTGACCAATATTATGAGGCGATTTTTCACGTTTTCAATGTTAAATTAATATTCCTTTTGAAACCGGTATGGGTCATTCTATAGAACACCCCCCTCTTCTGACGAAAAAACAGAAATACTAAACGACGCGGATTTCGAAACGTCGACCGGCCGCGAACTTGTCTTGATTTATGTTTATAAATAATACTTTAACGCCGTCTGCCCCAGATTTAATAAGGTGCTAAGTACTATTACATACCATTTGCCCTTCAAGACACGTTCGCGTCCATCGATGCTTCGAAATCCCTTGCTAAGCGTCGACCGGTCGCGAATGTGTTTGGAAAAAAGACGTCGCATAACCAGACCCGTCGTGCCTTTAGACACCAAGCCTTAATAACGCGTGCAAATATATGTAATCAAATGACAGATGGAGGTTCATCTAATACAATTTCAGTGAATAAAATTCTGATTTTTATGCAAAAGAAAGTGAGTTTTCTGCCATAACTGAAGGGTTTATTCTATAAAGGCCATAGTGTGATCTTAATAAGAAAAAAGGCGATATACAAGTGCTGTTGGTGTATAAATAGGTGCATGAAGAAGTGCGTGTCATAAGAAAAATTTTCAAAAATTTTTTTTGGACAAACGGTTCGTATGCACGTAAAACTAATTTGAGATTCGTGTTCTACGACCCCAAAATAGGGTATCCTGAAAAAATCACGCAAAAATTCGAGGTTTCCGTTCTCCTTTAGAATTACCAAAGACATTTTCTATGCTTCCGATATTATTGCACTGAACATTTACAATTTTGCTTATTTGTTGTTCCAACCCGAGGTTACGCTTATCGTGATAATTTCACCCACCTGTGAAAAGATCGATTAACTCCAATTTTAAAGAGATATCTACATACAACACAATATTTTCCCATTGTTTATTCACAATAACAAATTCTGTCTTCAAAAACACTACAAAACCACCACTGTAATTACAACGTTTAACTTCGGTTTATCACAAACACTTTAATGGCGGCCAACGCTGCAACTGAATTGTAAACAAAATGTGTTGAGAGGGACTGCGTGCGCATATACCCACGTGCCTTTAGCCAATAGACTGCTGAGTACCAGTATTTATTTTTAAAGCAATGCAAACAAATAAATGATATACAACAACCCAAGAGGATGCTTTGTCTAACCTATTCTGAAGTCATTGATTGGAAGGTATAATTCCGAATTGTCGAAAAGCTCGGGTGGTGGGGTTCGCCGCCATATTGGAAAGTGTGTCGCCGGCGGTTTTATTTGAATAACTTGGCCACCATTCAACCTAACATAAAATTTTAAAGATCGTTTTATAGGTTTTCAAAACTACTACAACTTTGTTTATGAGCACTTTTTTCATATGATGAATGGTTTCTTAATTATTTCGCGGCATATTTATAATTTTGCGCCGAGATTGCTTTTCGTGTCTTTTTTAATTTTTTTCTCGTAAATTTTACGAGAAAAGTACAAGATACCAAAAACGGAGCTCTTGGAAACCTACAGAATGGTATTTTTTTTGTTTGCGTCGCGTGAATGCTTTAGACCGTAGCGCGCCCGGAAAAGTTGGCCTTTCGGCGTACACATGGCAAAATCGTCTCCATTCCACCTGGAAGGTAGAGTCTGGCACGTTTTTTTTGCCTTATTTCCCCAAATTCATTCTCATTTCTCTCGTATGGCTAGGAATTCATAACTAATTACGGTTCTCTCTTATCAGGATATTTTTTATAAGATGCTGAATGCACACTTACGTCATTTACAGATTCCAAAAAAGCGCTATTTTTCATCGCCATCCCCGATTATGCTCGCTTTCAAAAGGGAGTCCTCGCACCGTAACATGTCGTAGGTACTTCTCCTTCGCTCAAACTGGATTTACATATGAACCAATCGGACATTTTCATCACTTTTTATGCACTGAAAATCTGGAAGAACGTTTATTATTAACTAGGGAGCGATATAACAGCGACTTTCTACTATGAGCTATCGAAACAGAATGAGAAAATGCAAATATTACTTAGAGCCTAAGCCTTCACTTAAGGGCTTAAGTAGAATTCGGGTATGTTTTTACCTGTGTCTCATCATACTCATTGTATTCTACGCCCCATGGGAAGATAAGAAATACGGCGCCTATGATATTACCAGAGCTAGACCTTAAAATAAATAATGGAAAACCAATAAATACTTTGGGGATAAAATTGCTAATGTCCTCAAATACTACATTAAAGTTCAATCACAATAATAGCCTGCCAGTAATAAGTATAATAGTTTTTAGCGAGTGGCTGTGGCAGATTTGTGTGAACTTAGCAGAACAACTTTGCAGAATTAAAAAAACAATAGGCCTATTATTTGCCGCTAATTAATCGTGAAAGTAACAATTTTACCGTTGTTAATTTTGAAAACATTTTCGGATGTTCTGCTAACTTCACATGGAAGTTAGCAGAACATCTACCAAAATTTTTTTTTAATTAAAAGCAGGTGGCTCAGAATTTGCCGCTTTGTAACCGTAAATGAATGGTGAAAATGAAATTTAAAAAAATAAAAATTAAGGCGGAAAAACCAAAAAAATCATTTTTTAAAATCAGCAAAAACTTTCAGAATGAAAAACCTATAGGCCTATTATTTGCCGTTGATTAGCCGCTAATTAATCGTGAAAGTATCAATTTTACCGTGGTTATTTTTTAAAAAAATTTCGAGTGTTCTGCTAACTTCACATGGAAGTTAGCAGAACATCTACCAAGTAGATAGTTCAGAATTTGTCGTTTCTAACTGTAAACGAATGGTGAAAATGAAATTTTAAAAAAATAAAAATTAAGGCGGTAAAACCAAAAAAGGGAATTAAGTTTGACTATTCCTTCAGGAATTTTCTATTCCCGCTTCTATAATTAATCCATTTTCAAATTCGTCTTGCGAATTTTGCAATTTTTTATTAAGAATTTTAAATTTTTTTCCCCGAAACTCAGCAGAACAGCCATTAAGCTCCTTTGAAAATGGCTTTTGGGAATCAGTTTTCGTTCAAGAATTTACTGTTCCCTTTTCTATAATTAATCGTGTCGTTCTCCAATTTGCCGTGATGTCTTTACATTTTTTTGATTTGTTTTATCTGGAACTCAGCAGAACATCCATTAAGCTCGTTTGATAATGGCTTTTGGCGCTCAGTATTCCTTCAGAAATTTACCGATCTCGTTCTTTAATTAATCGTGCCGTGATAATTTTGCAATTTTTTTGGGCATTAATTGATTTTTCTTTCCCCGAAATTCAATAGAAAGGCCATCAAGCTCGTTTGAAAATGGCTTTTGGGAGTTATAATTGACGTTTAAAAATTTGCCGAGATGATCTACCAATTTGTTATTAATTAAGCAGTTAATTTTTTTTCCAAGTATTTGCCAAACATTTTTAAGACTATTTCTCGTTTTTCAAGTATCGCTTCAAAAATGTCTTTACTTCAGTTTTGTCTCATTCAATCATTTGTTTCTGATTTCACGATTTTCACCTGTCTCATTAATGTTCTTCCTAAAAATGTGTTATTTAACCCTCGAGTCTGTTGCGAAGACTTTGATTATCATTTTTCTCTCGTGTTTATGTGTTTCCTTTCGTAACTTTCAATTCTGAATTAGTTTGCTGATTTTAAAAAATGATTTTTTTGATTTTATCGCCTTAATTTTTATTTTTTTAAAATTTCATTTTCACCATTCGTCTACGGTTAAAAAACGGCAAATTCTGAGCCACCTGCTTTTAATTAAGAAAAGTTTTTGGTAGACGTTCTGCTAACTTCCATGTGAAGTTAGCAGAACACCCGAAAATGTTTTCAAAATTAACAACGGTAAAATTGTTACTTTCACGATTAATTAGCGGTAAATAATATAGTTTTTTTAATTCTGCAAAGTTGTTCTGCAGCCATGTACTTCGGCCAGCTAGTCGGTCGGGGCAAGTAATAATTAGTACTAATTGGTATTATAAAAAAAAATCATACAAATAATAATTAAAGAATGTTTAATATCAGCGTTTTTAATGTTTACAATGTCGACATATCCTTAAAATCCCCGATCCAACGAGTCCCCACATGCCCAGTATCAAGAAAAATATCACCATTGTGTTCAGCGCCTTCGAAAACGGGGGGTACCGATGTTTCATCCCCGTCATAGAACTTTTGTATTTTAAGTCTTTTTCTGCAACTTTTTCATGTACTATGAGGGCTAACATACGGAACCTTGCTTTCCAGTATAATTTTAGTATGTTTCGTCATCGAATTTTGCATCAGTAGAACACCTTTGGATCAGGTTAAGTGGATGATGGAAGTCATCTAAAATTCTATAAAAATTAATGCTAAACCTACTTGTTTACAATAAAAAGCGTAAAACCGGGGAAATTCTAAGTAAAACGCTCATCGTTTGGCAAATCCTCAAAATGTAGTAACATAATCTATCTTGTACTTGTCTTCGTTTAGATTCATTAATATATTATTTGGCAGGCTTTTTACCGAGCAGTCGAAAAAAACAAACAAACAAAAACAAGGAGGCTGTAGTGCTTCAGACGCCGAAAATAGGGCTTATTAGACAATTTAAAATAAACCTCTGGCGTTCGGGAGTAATTAATTTTAGGAGAGGATGTTATATTCGTCGAGTTATTTTCGAATTTGTCTGCGGGAACGCTTTCGGGCTTTTATCGATAAATGTACAGTCAAGTGGCACTGTAGTAATCTTCTAATCTTTCCTGGTTTATTAGTTCATTTTAATAAACTGTAAATAGGAACGTGCTAAGAATAGTGCTTTCTTTTTCGTACAAAAGTGGTGTATGTTTTAGCTGTTGAAAATGAACCATCATCTAACAATGATCTATTTCTTGCAAAATTAAGTTTTTTTAAAATTTTTGAACATGTCTTCTTAAAGACCCTGTAGAAGCCAAAGAGCTTAGTGGAAATAAAAGGTCATTACTCGTAACAGAACAGCTGCAACATATCAAAAATGCAAACAAATCTACCTCCAAAAAAGCCTCGGTTGAAACGACTTTTTATCCAATTAAAAAATAGTATATTGTTTTATTAGGGGTAAAAGTGATACTTTTGTGAGGAGTCCGTAGGTTTGCCGGACGAATGAAGTGACATGTCACAAAAGTGGCTTTTACTCCGAATAAAGCACGTTATTTTTCTTCAAACGTTGATTAGCTATAAAAAAAAAGATAAAAAAATTTAGCTGTGTGTTGCTATTAGTAACGGAAGTAAAAGTCCGCTCGAGCGAAAGAAAAAGAACTTTTATATCCGTTGCTAATGGCAACGCACAGCCGTCTGAAACGTCAAAGTTTAATGTCATGAAATGAGTAAGAAATGTCATGATTTTCTGACTTTTGAAGAAATAGTATATTGTTTTATTAGGAGTAACAGTGATACTTTTGTGACTACTCTGTACGTTTGCCGGACGACTGAACTGACTTTTACTCCCAATAAGACATATTATTTTTTTCTTCAAACGTTGATTTGCTACAAAAAAATAAAGATAAAAAATTTGGCTGTGCGTTGCTATCAACAACGGAAGTAAAAGTCCGCTTGAACGAAAGAAAAGATACTTTTACTTCCGTTGCTGATGGCAACGCACAGCCGTCTAAAATGTCAAACTTTAATGTCATAAAATATGTAGGAAATGTCATAATTTTCTGACGTTCGAAGAAAAACATACTTATCGACTTAAAAAAGGGCACAGACCAATAATAGTTCCAAAACAATGTCAGTAAATGAGGTAGGTTACCTGAAAATACCTTTAAGAAATAAAAAATTACCAGTGGGTCATTACCAGCATTAGGCTTGTCGTAAGCTCCCGAGTTCGAATCCTGGTCAAGTATGGACGTTTAATGATGTTTCCATGTGTTGCCAAGACGGTAGCAGCGGTCTAGACCTTGGTTGTGTGAGAGACAACACGGCTAGTCGCTGTTATATTTCCTGAGTTCGAGTCTTAACTGCGTCAGATGGCAATATCGCAGGAAATGGATGTTGTGTAATTGTCTCTATGTGATCGTCTGTCCTTGTTCAGTGGTGGAATATCCTAAGACAACTCCTCCAAAACATTGCTGATATAAATAAGGGGAAAAACAACAACACACTTTTAATAAAAATTTTACCTCGGCATCTCAGATTTTTTTTCACTGAAACTCATTGTCAAGAATCGTAAGACTTTATGAAACTCAATAAACTGTTTAGAACGAGAGTAGTTGTCAATATCTGTGCTGTTTATTTTTAGGGGTGTTCAGCTTCAATTTTTGAGTTATTATTCGTTTGCGTTTAAGGGTTGTGTGGACCTCCTAAGAAAATATAGCAAGAAGATTAAGAGTTGTCAATGATAAGTACTCAAAAATTGAAGTTGAAAACCCCCTAAAAATTAGGGCAACTTTCAATATAAAAGAAATGAAAAGACATCTTATAAGATAAAAGTAATATCAACATTTTAAGTTATTAGTTAGTTACCCAGTAACATTATTTACAAAGTGGGCCGCGTTGTCTATTGAATAATTCATGTTTCAATTTTTCAGTCGACATTATTAGAGTTAAACATTTTATTCGAGAAGCAATGCGAGGACAAAACAAACAACCAGTAAATTTGCTTCATTGCGCATCGCTGTCCGACATTACTAGACAACTTCCTTGTTTTTCCCATTACGTATCCGATAGGAACGAACCAAAATTCCAAAATTACTAGACGTTACAAAAACAACCGATAAATTTGAGAACTTGTCAAAATACATTTCGCTAATATTTTCCCGGTCCCCAGCACACATACAGAGACGAAGAAACGTGTACGAGGAGAGAGAGAAGGCAAGCAGCAAGACTGAAGCCCCGGCCCGGACAAGGCCTTCCACGCTACAGCCAAGCAGAACAATAGTTCCGTTCTCTGCGAGAGATAAAAGTCGGTGTAGCTAGCTGGGTCAAGCCTTACGGCGTTGCCAAATGCGGCGAGTCAAACAGCAGCTTGTTACTTTTTGCCGGACGGAAAGGCAGTAGCACAGCACTTATTAAGATGTCCTGCCCTGTTCTATATGTCGACTTGGATTTTATGTACTAGTTTTCCTCTATTCTAAATACCTAAGTTGTAAACTTTTAAAAGTTGGTAGGTTGAAACAACTCATATTTTTATTCTAAATTTATTTGAGAACGTTTGTACCTAAACAGCCCTAATTAGCTCAATATTAGAGGTGAAAAACTGGACTAAGGAGAAGCAAACAATGTTTAATTTAATCCTATATTCCGGAATATAACTGGAGTCAAAAGTCATTTAGATACTCAGACAATAACACACAATAAAGTCAAAATCTCGAAAAGAAAGTTGGGTGCCACGGATTATATTTTTTGGTAAAAAGCCGAAAACCATTGAGTGAGCTTAACAAGAACGTGCTTACAGTTTATGATGCACTTTGTCACATGAAGCAATAATTGACACTGACGGAAATCTTCCAAATACCTACTTGGAGGGCGTAATCGAAAATTTACAATTTAATTCCTAATTCACGAAGGATTGCACGCACTAGACAAGAGTCTATGCACCAAAAAGTTTTTCTTTCACTAGGAAAGTTTCTAAGGTTTACACATTGATAAAACAGTATAGTATACGGACCAATACCGTAAATATAACAGCACTTAACGTGGGTACTCATAATAATAATAATAATAAGCTTTATTTCTATATGACTTTTACATTAAGATTATTAGAAATTGTCAAACACACACACATAAATAAAAGTAATAAGAATATATACATAAATGAAAAAAAAAGTGTATAATCAGTATATGTGTATATAAATAATTAAAAACTAGATGAAGAGAAAAAATAATGATCATGGCGATTACTACAGCGGAGTGGAAAGAAATTCATGTACTATATAAAAACTATGTTCTGTTAACAATAATTTTACAGATTTTTTAAACTTATTTCCATTCTCAATGTTTTTTATACTGGTAGGTAATTTATTGAACAATCTTGCATGCATCACAAAGGAGCTATTTGACAAAAGAGAAAGCTTGTGAGGAGGAAATCTTATGTGACCTCCGTGTCTTAAGTTATACTTAGTTGCCTCCGAGGTTTGTGTAAAATTCTCAGCATTTCCTTTTACATACATCAGACAATTGAGACTATACACAGAGACAACCGTCAATATATTCAATTGCTTGAAAAGGCTTTTACAGGAGTAAGATATGGGTTTACAACACATAGTTCTTATGATCCTTTTCTGCGTTATCAAGACGTCAGTTATTCTAGTTGAATTACCCTAATTTATAACGCCATAGCTAAGAACTGAATTTACGTACCCATAATAATATGCTAGTAATGTCTGTTTATTCACCAGGTTTCTCATTTGCCATAATGAAAAACAGCTCACTGACAATATATTAAACACTATATCGATCTGAGGGCACCGTGAAAGGTTACTATCGATTTCTATTTCCAGAAATTTGACGGCCGGGCTCTGAATTAACGATTTGCCCGAGATTCTAACTAGTAAATTGCAGTTATTATCATGCGTTGAAAATAAAATTAGTTGTGATTTTGTTGTGTTTAATATCAAGCTATTATTACTGCAGTAATTTTACAATATAATGTAATATGGCGTACTTGCTGTTTACACCGTCAATGAATGGCGTCTTTCATTAACCAAATAAAACTTCTCTCTAAGATGGAACTTATGAGGGTAATATCGCCAGACTTTAACCTCAAGATGAATCAACAACTATCTAACACAACTTTACACATGAATTCGCGGTATACACCACGTGCAATCTTTCTTTTTACCCATTTTTAATCGCCGTTATGACCTGTTGCTCTCGACGTACACCATAACATCAACATCAATGTCCCTCCGCGCATCCTCTATATCTCATCAAAACGAAGTTACATATCTAAACCAATTAGGGAATCGGATCCAAAAATGCACCAATTATAGCCTATAGTTTTGAATACAAAATTATACCCACCTCAACCCTTTACATAAATGAAGCGCGGAATCTCATATTTTGTGAATTTCCTCGATTATTCAGTTTTTTAAATCTGCAATATTGTCTGGTTGTTTAATATACTTTTGATAGAAAGTAACCAACTGGGGCCAAATCGGGAGCGGCCATTCAATAGTTCCACTCCTGCCAATCCACGTGTTCGGGGAAATTTCGTTTAAATAATTTCCCTCTCTACATGAATATTGCGGTGGAGCTTCATCTGGTTGGTATCAAATGATTTATTTGGATAATTAACATCAGGAAAATGCATTTTTAATGTAGACACTAAAACGTTCATAAAAAATCTAGATAAACATCACCATTAACTGTGCCTTGAAAAAATAAGGGCCAATAACTGGACTTACGTTTTCAAAATTAACTTTCTCAGTAATTATTGGCCCAAATTTAAAAAACCTCATACTGCTGAATAGAGAATCAAAATCCCCTTCGAACGAAAAGAGACTAAGAAATTGCACCAGAAAGAGGAAAAAAATAATGTGGGTTGCCCTTAATCGCTGACAAAAAATGTAGAGAGCGCGCAAATGCGCTATACACGTTTACGGATAAAATTATAGCAGTTATTCCATACTTTTGCCCAACCCTGTATAATATAAAATGCTACTTGTGTGAGACCCCTCTAAACATGCTAGGAACCTATCCTTATTATCCATACGCAGTTTACTTAAAATGATTATCATTATGGTATTATGCCAACATTTTCGGTGGAAAAATCTGTACTTGCACCCCTTTTTCCCACAAATTCGCCTCCCATTGTAATAGTATATCATTTTTACATACCTCGTAGTTTCGTCATCGTCATCATATTTAGTGCTGATTAGTCAATTTCTGTCCTCAAGGTTACCGACCTTGTGAAGTACGTTTATTCTAACAATAATTATCAACTGCTTATGATTCAGAACCATGCGTTGTTGGTTATACGTAACCAACATCAGGATACAAGGTTCGTGTAGGTGCCAGCTACGAGTTGAAAATGCCAAGATTATTTATTTATGACTTCGCGCCGTCTACCTTTGGTTATTTTAATTTTTGGTCGTCCTCATTGCAGGCGTTGCATAATTTGTAGTAGAATTAGTTTGTGGCCTTACTTTTGTTAAGTTTCGTTTGTATGTAAATCAGAAGAAATAAGAGAATAGCAGCTTCTTCACGGTTCACTATATTCATAGTTTTAACCTCGTTTTTGCAACATGTATATCTAATAGGAAATTATGTATTACTACTTTAAAACCTTTTGACAGTTACTTGTTAAAATGAACAGTTTCTACGGACAACCATACAATTTTGAAACAGTAAAAAGTTAAGGATTTTTTACCCCAGAAATCTAGAAAATATGCCCCATAATTATTTTCACTATTTACTTTCACGAGCGAGTCAATTTGCGAACGAAATAGTACAGAGCCGAACGTAAAATTATTATTATTTGTTTATTTTTTTAACAAAAAACCAGTCACCCTACTCTGTGGCTCCGACTCTCACAGAGGGGAGCTGGTAATAAGTACCAATAGCCACTCCCCACGCCCGTGGGGTGAATGACTACTGGGTGCGCGAATCGTGTGCATTCTGCCGGCTAAGATCTCTGCCGAATCTCGGCTTGCCGGTATGATCTTTAGTTCTGAAAGCATCGTCTGTCTCATTCCACCGAGGGCTCCTATAATCAGTACCACTATTTTAACAGAATGGTCTGGATAAAGCCTGCGGAGTTCGAAGAGCAAATCTCGATATTTTGTCCGTTTTTCCTCCTCTTTCAAGACAATGTTGCTCTCAGTGGGAGCTGAGAATTCCACGACATACATTGTCTTGAGTTGGTGGTCGAGGAGTACTATGTCAGGCTTGTTGGCTTGTATTTGCCTGCGGTGGGAAACGAGTAGTTCCAATAAATTAAACACTTCGCATTCCCCACAACGGGCTCAATATCACCCGGAGCGTAAGGTAGCACTGGTCTTTCGTCTATCCCATACGAGTGCCTTAGATGATAGTAAAGCACTCGTAATGCTGCGTCGTGTCTGTGAATATAGGCCGAGACTGCGTATGTCGGGCAAGCCGAGAGTAAGTGCATTACAGTCTCCGACGCCCTGCGGCAGGCCCTGCAGCTGACATCAGGAACCTCCGCACCCATGACACGACTTCGATAGACCAGGGTGTTAAATACATCATCCTGGCAAGCCATTATGAATCCCTCGGTCTCGAACTCCAGCCCGGCTGACCTTAAAAAGCCTTTCGAATAAGCCGAGGTCTTCTATATTTTTATAGAAGACTCCGTGCAATGGCTTATCCTTATGGAGCTGCAGAAGGATGTTGTGTTCTGCAGCTCTAATGTGGGCTTTTAATCGAACGGGTTCCAACTCGGTGACAGAGTCGGGGTTTACCCGCTCGACGTCGAAGACCAAGTTCATCGGCTGCTCTCCGTGCTGCCTTAAAGAGAAAAGCTCCTACCTCTGCATTTTCATGGTCTCGGACCATGCAGAGGAGGCGATCCGAACTCCTGATGACCTTACATGCTCCATCCAGAACCATCGTGCTATGGAGACTCTCCAAACTCAAGAGTCCACGGCCTCCCGAATGTCGTGGGAGATATAACCGTGGAACGGACGATTTAGGATGCAAGCTCCTATTGAGATGCATCTTCTTGCGGGTTACTACATCGAGTTGACGCAGCAATTATTATTATTATTAGAATGTACATATTAGGAGTGCTAGACTGTAACGCGCTGTTAAAATTGAACGACAGAGTTGCTGATCTAAATATTTCAAATGCGTACCTGGGTGCAATTACTATTGCGACTAGTTTCACCGTATTCTAACGAAGTCCTAAAGTTTTTATTGCCTATTTTGAGTGTACTACCGTAAATCTGAGCTCGACTTTGCTCTGTGTAAGATCAAGCAATAGAAATGCCTTTTAACTGACTAAAACTTGATGTTTAGATTCAAGAATGTTTTTTTCCGGAGTCTGCAGTTCAGTTACACGAAACGAATATTAAAAATTCGTTCATGAGAAGGAAGCCAGGGCCTGTTTTGGGTAGGCTCAGTTAAAGAATTCAATTTTCTAGAGTTACGAATAGAACGATCGTTGAGTAGCTGGTCAAAGTTTCTACATTAATTTCCAAGATCCTGAATCCTCGGCCGCTTATAATATAAAAAGTTTTCAAAGTCTACTTATTAAAATATTCTCTCTATCCCCGTAAAGTTCCCGTTATTGTGAGCCAGTAACTCCAAACTGTAGTATCCTATCGCTAAACGGGGCAGTAAAAGATGATATAACAGTATTATTACAGGATATTTATGGATCCGCCTGTATGTAATTCGAGTCATAAAATAAATGCATGCTCTCGACTACTTTAATAAATAGGTAATGCATTTTCTAAAAATAGAACAAGAGTAGTCGATAACGTCGTTTGTTTTGTGCATTTCCAGGGCATCGGACAATGTATTTAAAGTTAACGTCAGGTTAGTCAACTTGGGTTACTGTCAAGCGTGTGGGATCAAAGATTATGTATTGGTAAGTTTAAAGTTTTATTTGAAGTTTTAGGCCGACGGCGACGCTTGAAATTTAACAACGTATGTGCATCGATCCGATTTAACAAACTTCGGAAATGTGTTTTCAACGGTATTAACTTTGGTTTCGCCTACGAATCGATCAGTCTGATAACTGTCGGGATGTTTTTTGTCATGGCAAAAAATAAATACCTTTTAGTACAGGTCTATGATGATACATTTAGGATTTTGAATACGAAATATTTTGGCAAGAATTTAAAAAACTGCTGCCCAAGGAATTAACTACTTCCACATCCAGATTTTGTATCCAAGTCTTATACACACTAAATCCCAATGTAATATTTTACTCTCTTTAATAATAGGGTGATGGGGGGTGGCTAATGCCAAAAAATTTTTTTGAGACGTTTCGTTCTTGTATACACACTAAATCACATTTTATTGTTTTTACGCCCTTCCAGAATAGTGTAGGGTTGATAGTGGGGGGGTGGCTGATGCCAAAAAAAATTGAGACCTTGACTTTTAGTACATGCCCTAAATTGCAATTTTATGGACTCTTACCTGCTTGCTTTGTCTATTTACCTTTATATGAAATATGATCTAGTTCTAGATCTCGTTATAATACATAAGTGTACCAAATTTCAAGTCAATATCATAAACGGTTCCAGAATAAACGTGCGCACAAAAAATGTTACAGACAGACCGACAGAAGTTTTTTTCGCTCAAATTTATAATCTCGACGTTTCATGACATTTTAAACTTTCAACAACAAAATTTTTTTTGCGTTACTATGCTTCCACGACGTGGAAATAATATGGTCCAGATATATTGTGCAAGGAAGGTCAAGCGTCTCTATCTCACTAATACACAATCAAAATGGCCGACTTCCGGTTTTCACGGAAATAACATCAAATTTTATTTCTCGAATGAAACATCCTGTTTAATTTATTATTTTTTGAAATCTACTTCTATCTGAGCACTATGAAATTAATTTTTTTCAGTAATGATTTAAAATGCTTAAGTTTATTTTTTAACTCAGAAGGCTGTGTCTAGGGAAAAATTGTTTTATTTCCACTCTGTCAACCACATAGAAAATAATTATTGATAATTAAGTGTTATGTGGGTCAATAAATTCGAAAATGTTAGTTTTTGATAAAATACTTTCATCAAGATGGGGCAGGACCTCACAATGTCCATCGAGAACGATGGAATGGTATAGTCCAAGTGAGGACTTCCTGAGACAAAGAGAACTAAACAAAAACTTTACGATATCATTATTATCGCCGCGGGCCACCGGCGGTATGCCTAACATCAAACGACTCGCCGCACATTAAAAACGAGTGAGAGGCTTTGCGGTCGAGGTAGCAGAAAGAATAACGAGCGCAAAGTTTTGCGGTCGAGGTAGCACAAAGAATAATGGTATTTTAAAGAGGTCGTAAAGTTTTTATGTTTTTTCTGTCTTAGTTTCTTCCTACTTGAACTATACCAATGGTCCAGAAAAGTTGCTACTTGGGTCACCTGATTTGACCCCCTTATATTTTTTGTGGGATATCTTAAAAGTAAAGTTTATTCCAGACCACCAACAACATTAGAAGACTTTCGAAATGGAATAACACAAACATTCCAGGAAATTACCAACGAAGGTATAAGAAATGTTGCTCTGTGTGCTAAAATAAATAAATAAATAACACCACAGGTAATTACGACCCCCTTTATCCCGGAAGACTCTAGAAGAACCTTGTGTAGGAGGGGGCACACATTTAGAGACAAGGGACACACACCCAATATCCGTGTATAGTGGAAAAATCCCTCTCACAGTATTTTCCACTGCAACGACCGGGGATCGAACCCGGAACTTTTTGGTGAGAGGCAAGTGCGCTGACCTCTCGACCACCAGTCATAAATAGGACTGAACTTTGCGTTACGGAGAACGGGCGTTAGTTTGAACATGTAATTGGCCATAATTAGCTATAACTCGACTTGGTAAAAGTCAAATTTACTTATTAAGGTACTTATTACGTAAAATCGACTAGAAAATGACACCTCCGATTTAAATTTTAAAAATAGTTCTAATTTATATTTAAATTTTGGGTATATTATACCAAGAATACACAAATCTGCTTAAAAGCAACTTTAACCAAATCAGAAAGGGAAAACTACTAACAAAAATTACCCAAGGGTAAAATTTCCTTTGAAGTAAAATTAGGTAAAATCGTCTTTATAATGGAATATCTTACAAGGTAAATTTGGTTGGAAATTCTACGTAATTTTATACCTTCCCTAGTAACCTATTTGGTGGCTTTATTTACTCTCCTTTAAAGTAAGTAATATTAGGTCGATATCGTAGAAAATTCTACCTTGTTTATCTACTTAATTTCAGCCAAATAGTCGATTACTCATTTAGTTAACCTAAAAGTCATCCTGAGGAAATAATTATTAACTTTTTTTGTAGTAATTATCTGGAAAATCTACCACAAAGTAAATTTGACTATAAACCACCCAATTTATAATCTAGCCATGCATAACCTATTTGTAAAATTTGTATTCTGGTTATTTTAACAATTAGGTTGTGTTACCTCTTACAAAGAGCTCCTCTATACAACTTTCGACTCACTATTCACTCTAATTCACTTGTCAACACGCGTAAAATAAAAATTTACACTTAGGTGAAATTTACTAGTAGGTAGCATTTTCAAAAATAGGGCGACTTTATTGTATTATTTAGCCATTGGTAAATTTTTGATGAAACTTGCAAGTTAATAAATAATTCTTTGAATAAGTAAAGTTAACTAACATGTCGTAAACTTTAAGGCAATTCAATTTAATAGAAAGCTACCTGTAAAGTACCTAGAATTCCATAGTCATATTAACTTTTAGGTGGAATTAGCACAACACGCCATATTTTCTTATAATAGGAATTTTCTTATTAAAGAGTATTTTGGAAGGGCATTGTTATTTTTCAAAGTGGAAGTGTTAACATGCACGACAAAATTTCTTTCGCATTAATTTCAACAAGCTTACGTACGTTTTTGATAAAAGTGTATGGAATATGTACTTTCATCAAGATGGGGCAAGACCTCATAATGTCTATCTGGATCGATGGATTGGTACCAAAGGTCCAGAAAGGTGGCCTCCTAGGTCACCTGATCTGACCCCTTCTATTTTTTTGTGGGATATCTTAAGAGGAAAGTTTACTCCTGCCCATCAACAACATTAGAAAATTTTCGAAATAGAATAACGCAAGCATTCCAGGAAATTACGAACGATGAACTAAATGTTGCTCTGTGTACTTGAACTTTGCCTTACGGAGAACGGGCGTTAGTTTGAACACATAATTGGGCATTAAGTGTTATGACGCTTTTACACCGTAGCTTTGTATTAACGTAATGTAACATTTATGTCGTCTAATAATCGTTAATATTAAATCTGGACAGTTAAGGGTTTAATACGCAATCCTGAGGCACGCCAAGTGATTTTCCATTTTCGAACTTCTATTGTCGGTTTATTCGATTTTAATATATTTCATAAATTTTACATGATATTTTGCGTTCACCTCTCAAAGAAAGCAGATCAACATCTACTTATTATACGTTTAAACCACAAACCGAGTAATAATCTCGCCACGGTTTGGTTTTGTCGTTGTTGAACGTCTCACAGATATCAAGAAAAACTCCACGTCTGACACAAAGGAAGAGTTACGCAATCAGCAGTTTCATCCATGAGCATAATACTCTGTTCTCTGCAAAAAATACATACCTTCAATTAGTGCAGTTCCCATTGTTTTAATGTTCAAAGGAATTGTTAAACGTGTCGCTGTTATTTCGCGTTGTTAATTTTGATTTGAGGAAGTTTCATTCTGTCAGCAAAACAAACACGTTTAATGGGCTTTCACAAGAGGGAAAAATACTATAATAATTGCCTCATTTACACAAGGATATGATTCATGACATATTTATCACTAATGACCGCAAAACACTGATATCTTCTTCGTTCGCAATGGCAGTTTTTTGTTCAGCTGACTTTCATAGTGCAATGGTTAAATGTTTCACTTACAGCATGCAAATGATATTTTTTAATGTAAATAAAAAAATGTTAACATTTACCGATAATATTTCTTGAGAGTGCCTTTATCGATTTTGCCCTTGCGATTCTGGATATTGTTAATTTTATTGTCATTGTTTTAGCAGAATTCTGTAAAAAAAATCGATGAATGTTAAATCTGGCAATGGCACCGGCCACTCTATTGTCTATGCAGGCTAACAGAAAAATCGATTTATCATCCTACCTTGGTGTACCTCCTGTATTATGACGAGTATATATCCATTTTAATTTCAAAGCGATCCAGAATTAATTAAAATAAAAATGGTGAATGCAACGCCGTGCTACTAGTGGGGAAGGGTGCACGAACAAATACGTTTGTACCCCACATAATGTCATTATGCATACCCTATACCCAATCGATATTGTGAAATTCGTTTTACTTGTATCGAGGATATGTCGCATAAAAGTTCCGAAGCTTTTATGTACCTAGTCGCCAGACCTACCTAACTACCTACTCATGGTAATATATCCTGCTGCACAAAGCCCACAGAAGTACATACGGTACAATCGAACCCCATTCGTCCGTACCTCTACGGTTCATATTTTGCAAGAAACTCAATTCCATTCCATCTCGACTCGGCACGGCCACAGCGCGGTGTTGCCAAGTTACTGTACACAATACACGCGTTGCAGCGTTGCCGGAGGTCGCCCCTGTCTATTACGGCGACGAGGACGCCGTAGTGTGCGCGACGGAGACGGCAGATGTGGATGACATGGCCAGAGTTGAATCAAGTGTATTTCTTTTCGTGTACAGCAGGTCTGGTGAGCGACGTTGTCGGACTGGGGGATTTTTCGTGTGCCAAAGTATGGCCCTCGGGCGGGGGTCCTTTAATTGACATATTTACGCTGATATTAAGGGCCGAGGGATGTCTTTTTTCTTGAAAGTATCCGTGCGGTGTACAGAGCGCTTGATGAAGCTTTATTAGGAGAAAAAAGGACTGCCTTTTATTTAAATGAAGAGCCTCAGCCGGGGCAGGTTTTTATCTCTTTTAAGTGTCAGACGTCGTCAAAATCATGTTGGATTTTGATCCACTTCCATTGGGCTGTTTATGAAAATTTAAAAAGTCATTTTACAAGGGGGTAAATCAAACAATAATCTGTGTCTATGGATTTATTTTTATTATGTAATTTATAAACTATGTAATACATATCTATTAATGAATTTTATTGACGTATATTTCTGTAAAAATAAAAAATAGCTGCCTGCATTTATCGCATTTTGAAAAATATAAAAATTTTTATCCGATCCCAAACGCAGACCCGAATTTAACTGTATTGTTCGCTCGTTTCACTGGGTCGAAACATTTTTATATTATAAATAATTAGAATTACCTACCTATAATGTTACACTCGCCATAGGTATATATTATTCCACAACACAACTCGCACAAATCTGTTACTAGAATAGTTCTATTTTGGACACATACATTCATTCGTACATCAACAATCATCTTCTCGCTTTCACGTGAATGATATAAGGGATGGACTAGGTGGCATGATATAAACTCCGCCCGTCTCACCACGACCGCATTCTACTATAGTGATTCCCTCGACTATACCTCTCCTCATTTTTGTCAATCTGCTACTACTACTATTTGATCAAGTAGGCTTTTTGTCACTGTACTGTGAAACCTTTAGAAAAGGTCAACTTCAAATATCTTTCTCGTCCAATATTAATATTAATTTAAATAGAAATTAAGGTTTTTCACGTATTTTTTTTCAATAAAATTTATAGTTTTCAACAAAAAAGAGTGATATAAGTCATGTCATAATACAGTAGAGAATTATAAGACTTGTGTTATTGGTTATTTTGTCTACAACCAAATAAATAATGGCTCTATAAATAGTGGCTATTGGATAAATAAATAAATTTAAAAGATGCTACATATTTTGGCGTTTGACGAATGTTTTTTCGCGCACAAATCTAATCATCTTTTTATCTAAGAATTACAGGTCTAGATATTAGTAAGTCATGTTTTTTCGTACATTTTGTATTTTGATAACAAAACTCAGAGGACAATGTCATCAACGAGTGAGGCAAGGGTCAAAGTTGTACAACATATTTATATAATTCCAGAAACAGTATTTGTGCGATATAGTCTAAAAACGGAAGGTCAAAGTTCTCTGCTGGCAGAACACAGCGGAAAATTCCCTACTAAGAGCTGATAGTTTTCCAAAATTAGTTGGAACGATGTAAAATAGTTCAACATGTGAATTTGCTCTATGGACGCCAATCAAAAATATTTAGAATCGTTTTTAATCTTTGGAGTTTATCGAATAAATGTTTAACTGTATATTAGTTGATAAGTACAATATAGACTTTTCCGTCAAATCGTTTAAAAATAGTAAAATAATAAGTAGCAACTATTTTAGGCATTTTTCCGAATTGATATACATTTCCGTCAATACTAAATTATTTGACAGTATGATAAAATGAAGCACGTGACCGAGTTCTATCTTGAAAACGCTGCGCGTAGAGATCGACAGCATTATCAAGGCTCCTGCCAGCTCCTCCATAAACTAAAACCATCTCAATTTTCTCTTGTACAGTTAAATACTCCATTCTGAAGTAGTATCTACAGCCGAACAGAAACAGGTCTTTTTGTTTGCGAAATAATCTTCGGACTGAGTAAAATGAGTTGTTTCTTAAAGTTATTTCTTTCTTTACGTTTATTTATAAAAAAACAAAACCAAAATATAAACACGAAGAGAAGAAATAAAAACGTTAAATGTAAACATAAGAAACGGTATTTTTAAAACAATCGACAAAAATAGTATATTATAATAATACCTATTTTTTAGCCGTAGAATCCGAATCTGCAATAAAAAATAAGGTTCCTATTTAAAATTTCAAAGTTAACCCCCGCTCGACCTACAAGGGGGATGACTTATTTTAATGTATTTCCTCCGCGGTATGTTTAAGTTTCGATTATGGACATTTTCCCTAGAATCCCTGTTATTCGAGATATTTGAAATTTCAAGTTAAAAAAAAACACCCAGTATACCATTTATTTATAATAAACAATGTTAGTTTAATGATCAACTCCACAGATGATTAATAAATAAATCGCTTTTTCTAAAATACTAAATAATGATTTTTACTGAGATTTCTACTTTAATGCATTTTTTCTTTTGTTTTAGGTAAGCAACATCTTAAATACATTTTTAGTTGAGGGAGACCAGCATCTTAGTGAGTATTATAAACATATTTATCATTTATATGAGGGCGCCATACACTGAGTTTTAAAAATAATGAATGAAGAAAACTATTTTTAAAAACCGCCGCTTTTTCGACTGCAGATAGAACTTTAAATACGAGATCCTTAGGTATCTACGAACCGTATAACATGACCAAGTGACGATCTTTTTTTCTAGAAGACTAATGGCAATAAAACTGCTAAAAATTGCGGTTTTTTCGTTGATTCAAAGAACTAAAGAGTGACAAGGAAATTTTATTCAAGCTAACGTCTGGCCAAATACTTATCTAGCAATTTATGAGATTAATGAATCGATATCTGGAGCCTGAAATACAAGATGGCAGACCCGAATCGAGAAATACGGAACCATGAATACCGATGCATTTCGTGTGGAGACCACAAACCAAGCATTGTAGATAGTGAATACACTTACATACTATTTGTAAAAGTGTCTGAAGGCGTTTCCCTTACCCAGATTTCATAATTCAAGTTAGTAGATCCAATATAGCGGATCACTGCGTAGACCTCTGCTATCGTGGGTTATGAAATCTGGGCAAGAAAAACGTCTTCAGAGACTTCTACAACTATTTTATGTTCATTTGAATGCATAAGTTGAATACAAAATGTATTGACATGTTTCCATAGAATTACCTCCATTCAGGTCAGTTATTTTGAATTTCAAGATCTTAATGAAACACCATTAAGCGACCTTACAAATTGTTGGTTAGGTGGTAAGTATTTAACCAGACATCGTTGGTTGGATGGAAATTCTTCCATTTTACCGACTCTAGTTGTCTGTGAATCCCCGTAACTGACAGCTGAAAACAGAAAATTGCTACTCGATAGCAGTTTAGGAACCGCAATGCAATTGCTGCTTAAAAAATTGTTAAAGTTATTGATAACCCACCCACGTCACGTATAGTAAGAGTTAAATGCGGTAAAATCTTAACCCTACCAACTCTCAAATGCATATCGACCGAAATTTGCCTGAAGATTTTAAATCTCTCATATTTATCAATTAAATTCATTTCACCTACATATTACTCTTACAATAACCATACTTAATTACGAAAACTGCAGAATAATTGAATTATAAAGTTCATGCTTTGTTTTAGCCGCGAATTTAGGCATTTACCAACAAATACCACTTATTTTCGAACGCCGAGATAACTGCATCGGCATGGACAAGGCAGCATTTTACGATACACCTAAAAAACGACACATCCGCACGTTAGGACCAGAGACCAGACGAGTTTCACTATAAAATAACTAAAACGTGGCCTCCAAGAAGGAACTCGAACGCGACGTTGCCTCGCGTCGACGTTAGAGCGAGACAAGTGCTGGTAATGCGGCAACAGTGCGCTGTCTCGCAAGGCGATCCACAGCCAGAGCTAGGCTAGGCTGGCTAGGACGGCCGGGCACACGATACCCGCTCTAGCTCGATTTGCACCATCAGCACGAGGAAACAGGGGTTGGATTCCATTCATTTTGCATTATTGCATTTTCAGAAAATGAGCGATTTGACTGAAAGCCGTTCAGAAAGGGAATGTGTCAGACGAGAATTTTTTTAATTAAAGGATCAATTGCGGCAATTTAAACTTAACCTTGATTTTTTTAACGCTACAGCCGCCAACTTTTATTCTTGAAATATCTATTGTAAACTTACTATTTGTAAAGGTCTCTATGCAGTTGCTTTTTCCACGTATCCAAGTAAATAATTTGAGTAGTATTAGTTTACATTTTAATCTAATCGTTAGCAACATGGAAGCAATAAAAAATGCGATCATTTAGATTCAATATAGTCCGGACGATATCTGCTTAAAATCACCGGTTTGAGTAAATCGAGGAGTATAGCTGATTTTCGGCTGAAGGCTCCTAAAAATCATTTTTGACATACCATCATTACATATCTTCTGTGTCACTCGGTATATGTTCAATATCTTGGTAATTTTTATAAAGTGCAATTGAATAATGAATATTTTTTTAAAAATCTTCATAACAAAATCTAGAAGTGATTGCGTAAAACAAAACCCCAGCAGAAATATTTAACCTGTATTTTAGGTACATTACACCATCGGTAAATTACTAAAGCCACCTTGCTTTCGTTAGTACAGACTAGGTGAGCATCACCACGATCAATGTATTCTTTATCATTATTGTTATTGAATCACATTACTCAAACAACTAACTAGAACTCCTAAACTAGAAATTGTACATTGGTGCATATTGCAAGGAGAGCCTTCTATCGCAACTTATTGCAGTCAGCCCTGGCGCACCATGACTTGCCAATATACAGGGTGATTTACCTAAACATGAGGAAAATTATTCAGTGGGTTGTCCCCACCAAAAGGAGTAAAAAAAAAGAAGAAATAAAAAAGTTTGGAAAAAAAAGTACCTTATTTTTTTTTTTTTAGAAATGCGCCGCCTATACGTTCTCTGTGGCCTGGTAAACAAAACCCGATGTCACGAATTCGTTGCACTGCACTTACAATGTTTCTCTTTAGGTTTGCGCCTATGGGGAAATTTTCTCCCGCATTTTCGTATAGCCCCTGCAAGACTTTCATTCATTGCACCATAGGTTAATATCATGTCGCAGAACTCTTGCGACGTGAACTCTGGCATAATCGATATTTGCGAATACAGTTTAAAATTTAACAAAAATGGGAAATGCTCTAAACGGAAGTCGAAGAGTCACTGAACTGAACAGTGAACGCGTGGCGCACTGACCTTAGACAACTAAGACAGCTGATATTACCTGCTAAACAAACAAGCGGCATCTGTGTGAACGCGTCGAGATAGCATAACTCCCCCGTTCAGAAGCGTATCTTTGCAGGTTTTAATGCAAAAAAATATAATAAATTACCTCGGATCGCTTTAAAACATTACAGCGACTTTCCCACATAAAAGACTAATATACCATTTTATTTTCCGCATGTTTACATAAATCACTCTGTAGATATAATTCGGTTAAATACTTTAAAAGAAAGTTTAACAAGATAATCTCCATATGAATATCCCGATATTTTAAAAACAATATTATTTGTCGTTATCAATCGATGTTTATTCTGCAATATTAGTAAAAAATACAATAACAACATAATCAACTAATTTTCCAATATTGTAAAATCAGTGTTTATTGGTATTAGAAAATATAGCCCAGACAATATCATTTTACAGATAGTTGACAAATATAGGCTAAATATAGCCTTGCAATATCTTAAAATCAATATTTGCCTTTATCAATCGATATTTGTTATACGATATTATCAAGAAATGTAATACCAATGTAAAGCGAATATTTAGACTTCTCAATGTAAATATTTATCAATATTGTCTGCATATATCTGGATTGGAATGGGTAAAAAAATATACTGTATTTATTAATGTTAGTCCAATTCAGTGGCGGCTCGTGGTTAATTTTATAGGGGGGGCACACATTTGACATTGTGAAATAGTATAGTAAAATTAACTTACCAGAGAACCATTCACCATATTCTTTGTACTTAAAATCGTGTGGTGCATAAAAAATAAGCCAAAAATTGCAAAGGTGTCCTCCCACTTAATATTTAGTACATACACATACACACAAATAAAAACCATGTTTTTCATAAATTAAATTCATTCTACGTTTCTTACTAGCTGCGAAACGCTACCACTTTATTGTGAAAGTCAGGAATTAACCGAATCATATTTTTTTTCAACTGATAACGTCGAAAGTGCATTAAGTCTTTCTTGGCCCATAATGTTCCTTAGAAAACATTTTATTCTTTTTAACGTAGAAAAACCTCTTTCACATTCGCCGCAGGTCGTCATTAGGTGTAGTACGTTGTATAGTTCAAGTAGGAAAATCCTGAGACATAAGAAACCCAAGAAAAACTTTACGACCTCATTAAAATACCGGTACTCTTTTTTAGTGCTGTTCGCAAATTGACTCGCTTACCTTTATAGGTTTTTAATGTGCGTCGGGTCGTTATTTGATGTTAGGCTTGAAGCCATGGCCTGCGGCGAATTATATTGTAAAGTTTTTGTTGCGTTTTTTATTTACTGGGATCTATTTACTTCAACTTAGCGCCATGGCTCGGGGGGATAATAATTATGTGGTAAAGTTTTTGTTACGTTTTTTCATATAAAGTCAACGTCTCAAATTTTTTTTTACATACCCCCCCCCCCCCCATCAACCCCAATAAATACAACTCCCACACTATTGTGAAAGGGAGTAAAAAAAATAAAATATGATTTAGTGTGTGTACAAAAACGAAAGGTCTCAAAAAATTTTTGGCGTTAGCCACCCCCTCTACTACCCTCATTGCCACCCCCACCCTATTATTAAAGGTGGGGGTGGGACTTGGTCAATATATTATTATTATTATATTTTAGGTTGTTGACAGCAGACGTTCGACTCGTCAATTCTTGTTTCCTCTCTGACTACCATCGGCATTTCTATGCTTTTCGTAGTGAACGGTTGTGTCTTTAGTGATCAAATTTGTTAAAGAGGTGTTTTTTCTTATTGGAAATAAAGAGTTATTTGTGAAATAATATATAAACAATTATATTACTTACAAAAACATTAATTAGTGGTAGTGCTAAGGAGTGAAAAAAATAGTAGAAAAGGTAATATATTTGATTTCTCATTATTGTAGGAGTATGTTAGAAATGCGTAGGACTGAAACTTTCAGAATTATTGTAGATCAACACGTCCAAAATTAGTAAACGAAATTAAATAATGATGAGTGGGGCACCTCAATAAAATTATTATTTATTTATATTTATTTGTTGGTCTATTTAAACGATTTTTTTAAGATAGAGCTTCAAAACCTCCACCGTGGTGCAAAATTTCAGATTAAAATTTAAAATTTCAAGGCCTACATCGATTTTTTTTCAAGGTCAAAAATTTGACTACGCCACTGGGTTTAGAATGGATGTAGCCGAAATTTAATAAAAAATATTGGTTTTTAACAGGAATATAGCATAATTAAAATTTATAATATATTACCGAAATAATTTCAATATTCATGTAATTCACAATTGTTTAAATATATTGTTTAGATCGTTATCAGTTGAATTTTAAAAATTATAACCATAAGTTATTCATTATTGGCAATATTTATATTCTTTGAACATGCCCCCTATTAAGGATAATTATTTTATTCTCTTCTCAATATCGCCTCTTTCTAAGTTCTGATAATTTTCGGTTTATAGACTTTATTTTTATTTACATACTCTTCCAACGCCAGCTTTGCAAAACTTGCTAATAAAAATAATAGGTGTATTGTATTTCGCTGACGATTCGGAAGCTGCTTCCTAGTTCAAAGCTTATTGATATAAAATGTTTTATGTGCTACGTTTATTAAATAAACAATATTAAGGTTGTGTTTATGTGATTTTTGTAGCTACTTACTTGCACCCATAGAAGCGATGTTGATATTTTTATTTTAAACAATATTAATTTCGTCAAGTTATTATTTTAGAGCTTGTAAAAAAATATACAGCACAAGTAGACGCGATTTATTCCCATTTAATGGTATTCTTGCTGATTCTTTAATTTTTTTTCACTTTTTTTGGGTATCATAGGTATCTACTTTTTTTAACTTTTGCTTTGTCGTTGTCAGAATTGATATCAAATTTTATGGACTCTTACCTGCTTGCTTTGCTTATTTACCCTTATTTATGCCATTTACCCCCGAACCCTTCAACGAAATTAGATCAAAATATAACTAGTTCCAGGCCTCGTTATAATACATAAGAGTACCAAATTTCAAGTCAATATCATAAACGGTTCCTGAGTAAACGTGCGCACAAAAAAGTTACAGACCGACAGAGATAAAAAAATTTTTCGCTCAAATTTAAAATCTTGACGTTTTATAACGTTTAAGCGTTTTTCAAAAACAAAATTTTTTTTGCGTTACTATACTTCCATTGGACGTGGAAGTAACATACTAAAACAATTTATTTTATTATTTTATTTAGAAGGTATTTATAGTTCAATTTTACTGTGCAAATAAAAAACGAAACAAAGTTTTTGTTACGACCTCATTAAAATACCATTCGTCTCTGTGCTATCTCAACCGCAAATTAAATTACCTACCTTTTTAGGTTCGTACGTTTTACGTCGGCTTCTTTGATGACACCATACCGACTGGCTCACCGGCATTAATAATGAGCTAAAGTTTCTTGTTGCGTTTTTTATTTGCACGGTAAAATTGAACTCGATTATAAATATAATAAAAGTGCAAATTTCGATTTTCGTAGAGAATTTGATCACCTAGAAAAGTATTTTGGTCGCTTCTTATGCAGTTAATTGTGCCAAACTTCGAGGCTCTAGGTACGCGGGGAGTGGTCTAAAAATCAATTATAAGATTTGACCCAAACAAACAAAGAATATGAGTTAAATAAAGGTTTTTGAAAAGAAATCTATCCGTTGTGTCTACAGTATCGTGAAATATCCTATACTGTTAACAGTGGCAGATGATATTCCAATTTACACCGAGTTGAAGGAATAATTTTTTCACACGCCACGTCACCCAGGCAAAATCGTTAATCCACCAAGTCAGCGACCCCGTGTACGGTGCATCGAAAAACAAAGTTGTAAAAGCTTTTAATTAGTTTGCACTATAAACAAGAAACATTTTTAAATGTTTAATTATTGATATTAGCATGCGAGTACATCGGCCGGGCGGTCTTATAAGACAAAGGCCATTAAACATGTTTTTTACGCGTCCAGATTTCAGACAATCACTGTTTAGGATTTATTGCCTCTGTACTTAATTTACGGCAAAAATACCGACGTTTATTTTGTTCTCTACCAAATATCTGCCATATCCGACTACAATATAATATGGTTTTGGTTTTCCACCAAATCGTATCTCCGTTAATAATATAAATAAAGCAGTAATATTTCTATCCCTAGTACTTGATGTAATCAGTCAGATATAAAATAAAAGTTCGTAGATATCTTCTGTATATTTAGACTAGATCAGGAGGATGGGTTATCTTATCTGTACTTGAGGTTTTTTCCCCGACAAATTGAATCATCTCTTCTTAAGCAGTTTGTCTCTAGAAAGCCAGTGTCAGAAAACTATAGACCTTTTCTATTGCCAGCAATAAAAGTATTTTTCGCGATTAAGATGTCGATTAAAAATGGCAGTTTTTTTTCTAAAAAGATGTAAAATGTTCACGAATTCGTGGTTTGTATGTAATATAGAAGAACAAGAAAAAATAGCTGGCAAAATTATATGTAAAACAAAAAAAAATGTTTTACCAAGTTCTAATAGTTTTCCAAATCACAGATTTTGTCCAAAAAAATGATGCTCCAACGAAAAATTCTCATACCGCACATTGTGAGTATGAGGAACCTCGTGAAAGGTTGTTTTCAAATGTCGACCGACTGACAAAAAGATTCAACTAAAAATTTTATGAATTTTATCTTGGTTGCTGATGTCTCAATAAACATTGTATGCATTTTTAAGGGTTATATTTTACAAAGAGTCATGAAAGTTTATAGAAGGGATTTTCGTTATCAAAGTGATCACCAAAAGTTTTATAACGTACACAAAATACTATTGTCTTCTAAATTTTATAGAATAATTAACGATGCTTCTATATTACCCGGAAACTATTAATTCTATAATGAGGTAACGGCAAGCTTGATATATCTACTACTTTTATTACTATTATTGCTAATAATAATAATAATAGATTTTTATTTTCCAATAGAATTCAAGTGTTACGTGTGTTGTCCTGTAATTGGAGTATTTTGTTGGACAATAAAAATCTATTATCATTATTATATACCTGGAACTTCCAGTAACTCATAAGACCGTAACAAACTGGAAATTTTCTTATATACCTGAGTTATCTTTATATTATTTGTATAACTAATTAAATGTTTATTTGGGTCTCTGCCTGTTCTATTAATTTTTGAAATTGACAATTGAAACCCAGCAAACATCGACGTTTTGAAATCCGCGCGCGCGTATTTGGTAGCGTCGACGGGCGCGAACGTGTCTTGAAGGGCAAGGGATATATATATATATATATATATATATATATATATGTTTATAAATAATACTTAACGCCGTCTCTCCCAGATTTAATAAGGTGCTAAGTACTATTACATATCCCTTGCCCTTTAAGACATGTTCGCGTCGATGCTTCGAAATCCCTTGCTAAGCGTCGACCGGTCGCGAATGTGTTTGGAAAAATGGCGTCGCATAACCAGACCCGTCGTGCCTTTAGACACCAAGCCTTAATATTGCACACATGCGCAAATATATGTAATCAAATGACAAAAGGAGGTTCATCTAATACAATTTCAGGAATAAAATTCTGATTTTTATGCAAAAGAAAGTGAGTTTTGTGCCATAACTGAAGGGTTTATTGTTCTATAAAGGCCATAATGTGATCTTAATAAGGAAAAAGGAAGTGCGTATCATAAGAAAAATTTTCAAAAACTTTTTTTTTGGACAGAAGGGTTCGTATGCACGCAAAACTAACTTCAAATTCGTGTTCTACGACCCCAAAATAGGGTATCCTGAAAAAATCACGCAAAAATTCGAGGTTTCCGTTCTCCTTTAGAATTACCAAAAACATTTTCTATACTTCCAATATTATTGCACTGAACATTTACAATTTTGCTTATTTGTCGTTCGAACCCGAGGTTACGCTTATAAAATAATTTCACCTACCTGTGAAAAGATCGATTAACTCCAATTTTAAAGATATATCTGCTACAACACAATATTTTCCCATTGTTTATTCACAATAACAAATTCTGTCTTCAAAAACACTACAAAACCACTGTATTACATCGTTTAACTTCGGTTTATCAGAAACACTTTAATGGCGGCCAACGCTGCAACTGAATTGTAAACAAAACGTTGAGAGGGACTGCGTGCGCGCATATACCCACGTGCCTTTAGCCAGTAGACTGCCGAGTACCTGTATTTATTTTGAAAGCAATGTAAACAAATAAATGATACACAACAAACCAAGAGGATGCTTTGTCTATCCTATTCTGAAGTCATTGGGTTGTTTAGTTATTGTCTTCGTCATTATCCTTGAGAATTTCGGCCATTTTAAAAAACCATTATAGTCCTAAACTTGATTCACTTGTATAAATATATTTACCTCTTACAAGAGCTCCTCTAAACTACTTTCGACTCACTATCCACTCTAATTAACTTGTCAACACAAGTCAAATAAAAATTTACACATAATAGGTGAAATGAGGTAGCATTTTTAAAAAACTGATGAAAATCCCAAAGAATGCTCACAAGGTTATTATAATCTTTTTACCTGATTATAGGAATTTTCTTATTAAAGAGCATTGTTATTTTTCAAAGTAGAAGCGTTTAACATGTACGACAAAATTTCCTTCGCATTAATTTCAACAAGCGTGAACTCTAGATACGTCGCAATTACATATTTTTGTCACCGACATTTATTCATTTTGAATCTTTGCTGTGAATTAGGTATATGTATGTTTCAGTTGTGTTGGTGACTTCCAACAATATTTTTACTGGTTATAGATAAAAATATCAAATAAGTAGAAAATTCTTCTTTTTGTGCACTTGGAGTCACACGTCATCTGCAAATATGTTCGTAGTTTCTACCTAAAGTTAGTTAAATCAACGTCGAATTGACATTAAACTGACGTCAAATTTCCCTAGACAGGTATTACTAACCAAACGTACTGGGCTACTACAATGTGGATTTAGATGTAATTCTACCTATTTTGGGCAATATAACCAAATTTCGACGTAGTCTTATTCTCAACTTATGTCGAATGCACGTCACGTCAACGTATATTTTTAAATACGATGTAGTATAAAATAAAATAACGTGAGAAGTCTGCATAATAATTGCTCCTATTAAAGTTTAATGTCGAATACGAATTTATTAAATTTCGTGTAAAATAGTTGGGCGTTTTGCTACTAGAGGCAGCATCATAGCGATGAAATTGCTAGACGTGTGTCAAAGCAGGGTCGGGCACATCATTTTTCATTTAACTTTGAGAGCTTCGAGTGGCGGTATCATATATAAATATGTTATGTGTTCCTGATAGCTAAATTCGGTGATTTACTAATATTTCGTCTTTTATACCAACTAAATACGCGCAACCCACAATACTTCAAGATGTTCTGTGTGTCACTGAGGTTTTGTTTGTAACTGGTACATATAAACATGAAACCGCGTCACGATTACAGTTCGTACGGTTCTGTACGCCGCGTACACTAGTGTGGCTTCTTGTTATAGACATGACGCGAACGATTAATTCTATCACTTGAAATTTTGTGAAAATGTATTGTGTTCGAAATTTTGTTGCGATTCCGTTTGGGTAGAACTCAAATCTCTTTTTAGAAAGATTTTAACACTTTTTTATGAATACCTAGGATTAACTCCACCCTCTCACCCCCCAGAGCCACCCCTACATCCTTTTAAAACGAACGAAAATTAGTGTTTATATTCTTCTTTGTAAGCGTAACTAAGTAGACTTATTAGCGAAACTATGTGGACTGTAGAATTAGGGTAATGAGACCTGAGTTGGATTGAAATGACATTTCTCTGTGCGTATTGTCGGATAGAGCACAACCATGATAATATAACAAATCTCTCTTCTACATTGTAGCGAAATATGCAGAATTTCCCGGCTACAAAGACCTCTTTCTCCGTTCGTCGTCTGTAAATTTAATAATCCCGCAACTGTACCCGTTCCTTATACATTATAAGTCGGGAAATAAAGCTACAGCCGTTCAAAGGAATGATACTATGCCGACTTCGGCCCGCTTAAAGGTGGATCTGGCGAGCATTTGTCTGTTCGAACACGGCCTGTTATTATTGCTATATACCAAGGCGCGTTATAAATACAATTTCCAGCTGCCATAAACAATCCTGCATACAAGGCACATTAGACCTGTCTCTAGCTCTTGGATCTTGGCGACCTGGACAGTTTACTGGCCCCCATTGCGGAGCTGTTACTGCGGCAACATGTGCTTCTTCGTACGTTGTTCTCATAGAGCGGAAGGATGTTTTGTACGTCGGTAGCCGGGTCGAAAATTAGGCGAACCATTATGATTGCAAATTGTAAAGTGACTACTTTCCTATCTATGGAGTATACAGTGGATTTCAATGAAAACTTACGACGTTAAGGGTTGAAATTCCTTGACAATCCTTTGTCGTGAATAATCGAGCGACTCTGATTGAGATGCATAGAATTTTGTCTTCAAATAGGTACGCCCACAAAAAAAATTTAAAGGAGTCAAATCTGGTGACCGAGGTGGCCACTTCGTCATCGGACTTCTTCTACCTACTGAATTTACTCCATTTGGCTGTTTCATACTATATAATATGTACCTACCTGAAAGTAGGTATTCACAAACATTGTAGCTGCTGTGTTACGGTATCGAGACTCTCAGTCTTAACCGGAAGTAACTAGATGGTTTAAACAACATACGCTTGTTTGATATAAAATAATGTATTTGATTTGAAAGTTGCTCACACTTTTTATTTTAAGTTTTTTATTTCAATGAAACCAATATCCATTAAATTTACTTTTACTGCGTAAATGCCCTCTTCCACCAATATTTTACGCCCTAATTATTTTTCGACGAAAAAAGGTTTTTTACGCGAACAGCACGCAAAGTAAATATTAAAATCCTGCCGTATCGATTTACCTATTATTAGCCCGATTGAGATCTCCACCCTGGTTTACTACGATTACAAACGCATCGCCTACCACTGTTTCGCCCCCTGCACCCCTGGGGCCCTTGCGAGGCAGGTGCAGTGAACGCCAAAAGAAATTTCCAGCGACTGCCATGCCGCCGGCGACGAGGCTTTTGAAATATTTACGTTGAATTAACGGATCGTTTGGCTGTTACGTAATTTTCGAAAAATCGTCGAGACCTCAGCCATCGGTCGGCATCGAGCCTTCCATATTATATCTATGTAAACATTATACTTATAAACCATATACTGCTTCCAAAAAAGTCGTATTAAATAGAACTAAACATTGTTTATTTCACGAACAATAATTAACAAAGTTTTGGTGGTATGCTCGACACTATTATCAAGCCCTATGTTCTTTTATCAAACTTATATGTTACGTCATATTAATAAAAAAAATACTTTTAATCTGGCACATAGATTGGCAAATCACAATTATTATATATAGATCATTTAAAACGTGAGGGGATTATTTTTGAACACAATATTTATAATAATAATACATACATTACATTATGTTGTATAAATATGTAAAACACCAAAAAAAAGTCTTCTAAGTTCGTCCTCTTTATATTCTGATGAGCTATCTTCGGCTACTTGCTCTTCTTTTATCACGTGATCTATAGAGCTTTTCCACTTATCTACAGTTACTCTTTCTAAGGAACTTTGATGTGATCATGGACCGTAGTATGCCATGGAACATGGAACAGAACATGGAGGCCAAGGTAAAAAAAGCGAAGACAAAGTGGGCGCTTCCCTACCTCATCTTGGAAGGACAATACCAACAAAAACCTGGGGAACAAGCTTACACTTATCAGAGCGCTGGTCACAACTCTATTGACCTACACCTCCCTGGGCTGGGGATACCAAGCGAATACCTTAACAGGATCCAAGCCGTGGCCAACGTCGCTCTCAGTTGCACCGTCAATTCTCCTAAGTTCTTCACACACGCCGATATCATCATAGACCTTGAATACACCCCAGTAACTCAGGACATCCGGAACAGAGCGAACAAACCTTACGCCTTTGCAGCTAAGCATGGGAACCCATTGATCAGATACTACTATCTAGCCGACGCTCAGATGCACAAGCGGCCGAAGCTCCAGATTCTGCATACAGGGTAAGTCATCACTAATCCACATCTTTTCACTCAACCCAGGAACCACTCAAGAAAAGACATGACGACACATCACCCCCCAAATTCAGAACCAGCTGACACCAAGCTGCCAAAGTCTCGGCATCAGCTTTGTGCCGGCCCAAGACTCTGCAGAAGCGTTTAAGGCCGCACACCTTCTGAGCTACACAGCTCATCCTACCATACCGATGACCCGAATGGCAGAATGTAACTTTGCAAGATAGGAAAACGGCAGAACAGGCAACCAGGGGGAGGGGAGATCTGCCGACATCTACCACATCTCTCATTCGTGAGAGGGGTTGACGGAAAAGCAGGCCCACCTCTCACAAGGCCGGTTCCGGACTACAACGATGATGTGGGGTAAAGAGCAATAGTCCTACTCGACCTCAATCATCTCAGCCAATTTTCACAGCCAACGATATTTCCACTAGAAGGAATTGGTCCACAGAACTAGTTCAATAGCCGGCCCGTATCTATTTGTTTAATTTTCAAGTAGACTATAGCAATGGATTGGTTGGATTGTAGTTTTACGGGGTGGTTTTGCTTCGAACAGCCTTCCTTCACTTCGATCTAAAAGATCTTTTGTGATTTCCCCTACATCTAGTTGTTGCCAAGGATTCCAAGACTATTTACAAAACTTGTGATTTTCCTGGGGACTAATTTCCCTGTCTTCAGACGTTAATCCCGCCAGTTCTAGGAACTTTAGCCTAGTGCGGACTAACACCTTGCATTCGCAAAGTATGTGTTTCGCAGTTTCAGTTGCAGTATCGCAATATCTGCATTTGTTGTCTACCGCCTTGCCCATATTCTTGAGATGATATCTCAAGGGGCAGTGACCAGTTAGGAGGCCTGTAATTAGCCTTAACTCGGACTTCAAATTCGAGAAGCCTCGTGGCATTCTTTGCCGAAGTTATAAATTTTTTCGCTTGTGTTTGGCCTGGGCAGAGGACTTTTTCTGGTCCTTTCCCCATTCTTGGATCTCTCCCGCTGTGTGTCCTTGGCCAGGCTACAAAACGGTTCGGGTCCAATGAACGGTGCTTTAGCTCTTTTTTTTGCAAGGCTGCCAGCAAGTTCGTTTCCTCGTACTCCCTCATGCCCTAGCACCCACATCAAGGTAACCTTGTTGTTGTTGGCCAGTTGCTTCAGGGATTGTCTACATTCCCAGGCAATTTTAGACTCAAAGGTATTTAGTACTGCCTGGCTATCTGATAGTATATAGATCTTTGCCCTTCGGATGCCGTTCTTTAGGTATTTCTGGGCACACAGATCTATAATGAAAATTTCTGCCTGGTTACCGAGGGCTTTGGATACCCCCATTTAGGCCCTGCTACGCACACTCCTGCCCTTTCAGCCATCTTCCTACCAGATGAGTGACCCTTGTTCCAATCGCAGTGCCTCTATCTTGTTTGTCTGACGACTTTCAATTAGCACGTCAAACGGGCAGTCAAAGTCTTGTTTGATTGGCATTGAGTCAGTGGGTTTGGTCATGGACTTCAAATGGATTATCTCCAGAATTCTTAAATGAACAACCAGATCGCCTGGTTTAAATTTATGTGCCTGGTGCAGTCGTAGGCACTGAATGCCTGGCTCCTTCCTTACATACAAGTTCAAAAGAAGAAGGTCAAGCATAGCCTCCATAGCTGCTGTGGGACACAAGTGCATTGCTTCTGTAGTCCCTAAACAGGCAAGGCGTTGCAGTTTCTGCAACTTTCCCTGTGCTATTTTTTCTTCTGTTTTTGGCCACCATACGCATGATGCATAGGTCACCATAAATCTGACAACCGAAAGATAGACCAATGTGAGGGTCTGGGCTGGATGGAGAAGTGACAGCGCAGAAGGGAACATTTAACTTGTGTTTAACGTGACATTTTTCTAGTTACCATTTCAAAAATGTGGGAATCGTCTTACAAAAATTACTTCCATGTGAAGTCTCCTGCGACGAGCAGTGTATTTTTGTTAAAAAGCAACGTGAATTAGGCCTCGGTTAAGCGAGACGACAATTCCACATTATTATATACGCTAATATTGAAACGTGTCTCAAAAAAAAAAAAGAAATTGCCATGGCATGAGAGAAACAGCGAATAATTTTCAACTGGCCCGTCCCCCTGACCCATGTTCAAGGTTAAGTTCGTACTAATAATAACACTTCATACGTTCTACGCTCGTTTTATCAATAAACTTGTGTCAAAATGCAATTAGAGATAAAGTAAAAGTCATGATGTTGGTGTGCGGAGTGTGGGTATTCTCGCTTCTTTCGTTACATGATTTTTCCTGCTAAAAATATGAAATTGTAATCACGTACGTCGTATTTTATGTCCCCCGGGTTTACTTTCTCAATGAATCACTGGAATTCTCGGATATAAATACTGTTAGTTCCCGGAAATATTTTCGATTTATACCGCAAGAATTTCAGGGTGGTTTCGCAACGTCCAAGGTAGGAAAGCGTAGTAATAAAGTTATCTGGCATTTCAAATGGCGCCAGACCGTGTTTTTCTTGGTAATGTCACAAAATGTTCCATTAAGATTTTTCGTTATTTTTATTTCCTGACGAGTTTTTTCGGTAAGTTTTATTTTTTTGGCGACTCCCTTCAAAATAATCAATGGGAATGAGGTCCGGTCCAGCAATCATTTTCTATAATAGCTGTAACTCGACTTAGTAAATGTTGAATTTACTTATTAATGTATTTATTACGTAAAGTATACCAAGAAATCTACCTCATACACAATTACACAAATCTGCTTTTTTTCTTATACATTTATTTAACGTTGGCCTATTTCCGCTACTGAGACCTAACACCGACGCCTGTAGACGAGCTACCCCCAACCAGGAATTTTGCCGAACCTTTTCCCTTAAGAAGAATAGGGATGTTTTACTTGCCTAATATTTAATAGACAAGGGACCGACGGCTTTACATCCCCTCCGAAGGATGGTATATCCCCTATACAACCCTCGCCTAAGATTGTATAGCTTCCGGGCATACACTGATATATAAGCCGCTGGAAGATGTGTGAGGCGAGGACGCGGTCTTCGTTCGAACGGTCACCCATCCAACTACTAACCGCGCCTTACATATCTGCTTAAAAGTAACCTTAACCAAATCAGAAAGGGAAAAACTACTACCCCAGTAAATTTCCTTTGAAGTAAAGTTAGGTAAAATCTACCTTTTTGGCAACTAAAAATCGTCTTTATAGTAGAATATCCTATTAGGTAGATTTGGTTAGATATCCTACGTAATTTTATGTACCTCCCTAGTAACCTATTTGGTGGTTTTAATTACTCTCCTTTAAAGTCATATTAGGTCGATGTCGTAGAAAAATTCTACCTTGTTTATCTACGTAATTTCTACCAAATAGTCGATTACTCATTTAGTTGACCTAAAAGTCATCCTGAAGAAATAATTGTTAACTTTTTTATAGCAATCTAACAATTAGGTTGTTTACGAGGTTGTTTAGTTATTGCTTTCGTCATTATTCTTGAGAATTTCGGCCATTTTAAAAAACCATTACAGTCATCGTGGTGTAGATATAGAAATGAGTACGAAAACAATAAAATCATGTAAATATTTTACCTCTTACAAAGAGCTCCTTTATACCACTTTCGGCCCACTATTTACCCTAATTCACTTGTCAACACACGTCAAATAAAAATTTACACTTAATAGGTGAAATAGGTAGCATAGAATATTATTATAATTTTTTTACCCGATAATAGGAATTTTCTTATAAAGAGTATTGGAGGGGCATTGTTATTTTTCAAAGTGGAAGTGTTCACGACAGAATTTCCTTGGCATTAATTTCAACAAGCGTGACCTCTAGATACGTCGCGAGTTGTGTTGATGACTTCCAACAATATTTCTACTGCTTTTAGATAAAAATACCAAATAAGTATAAAATTCTTCATTTTGTGCACTTAAGAGTCACACGTCATCTGCAAATATGATCCTAGTTTCTACCTAAAGCTAGTTAAATCAACGTCGAATTGACGTTATACTGACGTCAAATTTCCCTAGACAGGTATTACTAACCAAACATACTGGGCTACTCCAATGTGGTTTTTAGATGTAATTCTACCTATTTTGATCAATATAACCAAATTAGTCTTATTCTCTATTTATGTCGAATCCACGTCGCGACAACGTATATTTTACCTAAATATGGTTAAATCTAATTTTGGTACTTGTATGTTTGCTGGGCGGTGATCTCGTATGTCACTCAGTTATTTCATTGGGTCATTCCGTGTCAAATTAACGTACAAATTTTATCTCACCGTCTCATATTTTGATCAGATTTTGCACAGAAATCGAGAAAAAATAAACAAACATCGTACAGCCAACTTGTTTTTAAATTGCTATAGTAATTCAGCTCGAAAGGTGGGTGAGTTGTAATTTTAACTGCATTTTTATGGCCTTTCCCTCGGTCTTTCCTATGATATGCAATACAGTAGGGGCTGCGAAGAAAGTTTTTTTGTTTGAATATGTCCCAAACATAATTTATAGTAAAGTTAGGTTTTTTTTTTAAATTTTGCAATCAACTTCTCGGCGTCCGTTGGACAGCCAAGAAAGTAAATATCCAAGTAAAAAAACATAGAACTAATATTTGGTGGAACCAGAGACAAAAAATAAAAAGGCTTTTGTTTGTCTGGTCGTTCCCCATTACCAATTATTTTTAATGTCATGAAGCTGTTTACACCCTGTATGTTAGTGTCCATTTTACGCATTTTGATACACCGGATCGATTGGTGCAGGTCCTAGAACCCTAACCAAGAATTCTTAACAGTTGGGCCACATCCGCGCGGGCATTTTTTGTTCGAAGCTCCCTCGCCTCCATATTTTTTAATTTCAACTTCATCTTGTAAATAATTACTTACATAACGTTTTTGTATTTACCGTACGCAGCAGAAAAAAGTTCTTATTTATAAAAATTAATTTCCCCATCGTGACTTGTCAAAAAATACCAACTTGTTCCGCGGTAATTATATATTTATTATAACAGATTAAGCTCCGTGGCACGGCCTAGCTATTAAATACATTTTTTTCTCTGTGGATAGCTGCGTAAAAAACCAGGGACCGTTCTGGTTCTTACATAATTGCACATCGTCGGGCGACTTTTTACCTAACCAAAGTACGACATGCAAATTTGACGAAGCCATAGGTACCGAACACATCTAGTTTGATAATGAATGTGAATATTGCTGAAATCTCCATGCGGATTGCGTTGACCTTGGAGTGCCATAGCCAAAAAATTATGGCTCGTATCTAAGTCAAGTCTAGTTAGTAATCGCTGATGGCATGACGCAATTCCCACTAAAATTTATCATAGGAGTTGTCTTTGCTTCCCAAATACAGTAAAAGCACTAATAATAATAATAATACAGTTTAATAAATTTGATAATTTCATCTAAAAAGTTAACCCGCTAAATTCTGATGTGCATTTGTTATATTTTTAATAGTTTTCACAGCCTTCTTTATTTCTAATCGTTTTAATAGATCTAACTTTTTACCTTTCCTTTCATTCAGAAAAATCCAGATAAAATTATCCAAATTGAAGGAACTGTTGTAGTATACTAACATATGTTGTTATAGTATCGTTCAAAGCTTCTCTGCATATAAAAAACACAAAAAAACTTTACGTCACTAAAATACCGTTACTCTATGAACTGCCGCCGGCAAATTGAATCACTTAAAGTTGGGTTCATTTGTTCTCGGCACTCAAAAAACGCAACAAGAACTTTACGACCTCATTAAAAACCAGCACTCTCTATAGGTTTTTAATGTGCGTCGGCTTGTTTGATGGCAGCATGCCGCTTGGCCCAACGGCGATAATAATTATGCCGTAAAGTTTTTGTTATGTTTTTTGACAAATTAATGAGAAAATGTTTACGCACTTTTTAAAAGCGATTTTTGTGAGTGGTAATGCTCTTCACTGTGAAGTTAGCATTACCATAGGTTATTTTATTCATATAGAGCTACAAATATTTTCTCACAGTAACAAATTCGCAACAAAAAACCTACAATAGGGTTTTCCCACTAATTTTATTTTAACAATTTGTGTCGTGAAAATTATATAATGAAACATTTTATTAATTTACAACAATTTACTTTTGTAATAAGAATTATTTCTAAGAAAATATCGTTAAAACAACTTGTTGATAATTTCACTGCATTTTTACGCGCCAGAATTACGTATCTACCCGGAAAACCAATGAGATTAGGGATATAATTAGTTTGTAATAGATTCTAACTGTGTGTTAAAGAAAGCTTTCCTCTAAAACTTCTCAGAATTTCAATTTGTAATTCTTGTACTGTGGTTGGTCTAAAGCAGTGGACGTGTAAATATTGGAGAATCAGAATCCAGATAAATGCCGCACAAGTTATTCGTGAAAGCGTCGGACGTTAATATTTTGTACTGTAGTTTAGGTTTAACCTTCACCGACATTACACATCAGATGACTAACCTAAAACGTTAAATTTATATTTTTATGTTTGTATTGTTTGAAGTGAAAATATTATTTTATCAGTTTCTGGTTTATGTTTTATTAATTCTATAATCAAAATGGAATCAAGTGGATATGTTAAAGGCGCCGCTGATAATTTACCTAAATTAGAAAAGTGCTGAGTGCTGTTAATAAATAGAGGTTATGTTATGTTAACAGAGACCAAGATTAATAAACAATCTTGAACAGAGACAACCTCTGTGATTGGATTTCAGGGTGTTGACGTCACAACGCGCCAATTTATGGCCGTTTAAAATGAACCCAATATTTTTCAAACTTCAAGTTTTTTTTTGTTACTATTAGTAAAATTAACAAGATAATAAATATGCCATAAATCATTTTTTTACGTGAGTTAAGGATTTCAGCAATAATTTTTTTTTCTGGGAAACCCTTACTTTTATTCTTTCAGTATTTTTCAGTCTATAACACTTTCATATTAATGAACTTTAGTCATCCATATTTTGTCAGCTTTTCTCATTATATGTGGATTTAGGTTTCATCAGTTTGTAAATAAATTTTGTTCTAGACGTAGGTAATCCTTCCCCAATTTTGGTCAATACAAAAACAAATCAATTCCACCAAATTACACCTCTTTCAATGTGGATATGAAAGGCATTTATAATGACTACAGAGCCGTTTTTTATCAACAAACATCGCGGCCACAACATAAAACCTCCCACTAATTGATATAAAAACATCGAGGAATCATTATTTTCACATTAAAATATGTTTAGACAGAGCTACGCCGTGGAACATTATAGGCTCTGCACTCGTGTAATAACATCTAGACATGACATATACATTGTACTTGTGTACATAATGAAGATACGAATCGATAACATTATAATTTACTTAAAAAAGTCACTAACAGGCCATTTCTACGTAAACATTGAGTACTTTGTGTACCACGTGTTTTTTGTGATGGCTTCGGATTATCACGTTTTGAATCCGATAGTGGTGTAAACAATTGTTTCCAATTAGATATACCGGGTGATCCAGAAAGTAACTACCCACTCACTTTTCCTACAGTTTTGAAAATAAAATTCTGATATTTGGGAAATCAGGTATAGGTATCAACGGCCACATTTCGACCATTCGGTGGTATGGGCGGAAATTGCGTTATTTGTAATTAGAGAAAAGATAAATATAACAAAATGTTTGATGAATCATTAGCAAATAAATAAAAAATTCACACAATCAAAACCAATTTATAAGTTATGATGCCTATCTGGACAGCCACTTACAATACAACACAACTAAATACGAAACCTAGAACAGGTCCTCAAAATGACGCCGACTTATTTCAGAACACTTGTTCACTCTACGAATAGTTTTTCTCATAACACTTTGTAATATGACTGGAGTCATTTAAAATTTTATTTTGGAGTTCTTATAATTTTGCACAGAGCGTTGAGTGTAATTTGCCCTTCAGATAACCCCAAAGCAAGAAAATCAAGTGGAGTTAGGCCTGGTGACCTAGCAAGTCACTTAATAGTTCCATTAGTAGATATTACCGGGCTGTCAAATTTTGCACCAAGGTAATTTCCTACAAAACCAGCATTATGCGGCGGTGCTCCATCTTGTACATATTTCTGAAATCTTCCAAGGAAAGTTGATCCAGGTCGTTTTCTATTTCATTTTGCAAAAACTTAAGTAACGCCCGCCGGTTAGTGGTCCTTGAAATAGTATGGGACCAATAATTTTTTTACCGAATATCCCAGCCCACACATTCACATTCAAATCTATCCTGATGTTTACCTTCAAACATTTCGTATTTTGTATTTTCGTATTTCGCTCTCTTGTAGAAACATTTGGATACACATGTGTGTAAGCCAATACATTTGTCTCAATTTCTTCGCTTACTATAAATCTGTCCTCTGCCATCTCAATATTTTCTGCATGTCGGAATGACTCTTCTAGAATTTTAAAATACTGCTGGTATGGCTGACGGCGATCGGGTCATCTTTTATAATATAGACGTGCGGTGCGGCCGCATGGGCATTTTTCTGTCATTCACCGTAAATTAAAATCTACGTTTTCATGTTGTATATATTGCATGGTAAATCGTATCTTATTTTGAATAAAGCACCTAATTATAAATTTACAAATAATACATACGCCTCTATTTCACTCAAAAATAACGTTTTGACAGATGCTGTGTGCAATGTTTCATCTGTTTTTCATGGCTTACTGCAAGATATGAACACAATTCGAAACGCTTCTATAAAAAGTTTAATATTTATTTTAATTTATATTCAATTTTTAATCGGAAAAAACCAGTCTAAAGTAAATTAACCATTTTATCTGATAAGAAAATAAAGCATACAGGGTACTATTTGAAAAAAATGGAGTTATGACAAATCGAATTTCCATGAAATGGAAAAATGGGATAAACGTTTCTAAATCCAAGCAAATGAATAAAATAGGCCAATTTTCCATATTTGAATGTTCTCCAAAAATTGACATTATTTTATTTCAGATTGTATTTTGCAAAGGGAGTATGTGAGTAATTACTTTGTTGTCGCCTAATTTTCTGCTCGGGCTAGGTATAATTCGTATTTAAGTGTCAAATGTCGTAATAATTTAAAAAATTAATTTGTTACGCTTGAAAAAAATTTAAAAAAGAATATCTCAATCTTTTGCCGTATAAAAGCAGCAGCCATAACTTTCTCGAATAAAATAATCACAAATTGAATTCTGGGAGCTTTATACACAGTTGCAACGTAGTTATTCGTAATCTGCACATTTTTCTGATAATTATGTCATACCTATCTCACGTACCACGTTAAAAGTGTATGTACTAATCAATATATATTAAAATCGTGTTGGTGCGTGCCCCTTGCATTTTGCAATTTTGCTGGCGCATATTCTCCGGTTTGCGGCAGAGCCAGAGGTCGGGAGCGGGACGAGCGGAAGCGGGAGGCCGAACTACGTCCCAAGTTCATATTGGCGACGAGTGCCTTTCGGGGTTGATATTTTTAATTAGGCTAATAATGTCGGCCATCTCTTTCCCTACACGCTTTTACGACCCACAAAATGAATTTGCGTCGCTCCTTTTTGATGACGTAGGCGCCCGCTTATTTTGGTAAACGTCAAAAATTTCCGTTTTTGTTTCGTTCCTGGCGGCCTTATAGTTCGATTATGCCGGTGGGATTTACGATTTGCTTTCATTGCCATTCATGTACTTTCCGTATCGACATCGTACGGCCGTCTGCGAGGTGTTTTTCGCCAGATATGAGCGTTTAAAAATTGCGTGTTTGGTGGTTTTTCACGATTCTGGCGAAATACGCACACTTTCGGTTTTCCTTGAATAACTTCTAAACCGCTGGAAATTTCTTAAAAATAAAAACTCCCAAAGGACAAGGTTATTTAATGAGGAATCGTTTCCATTTTTCAGATATCACCTTCGACGAACCGTTTTCGAGCTAGAGCGTTTTGAAGGAAACGACGTCGGGTGGCCAAAATACGTAGCGTTTTCGTTAAAAGCCGAATATCTCGGCAAATAGGCCGTTTTCGGCGAAAATGTTCGTACCTAACGAAAATAAAGCTAAATAAATTATCTACCGCTATGCAGAGTTTCATTTCTCTACTATAAATATTAAGAAAGTTGTGGCCTTTAGAAAATGCTACTTTATAGTAAAACGGAATATTTTGTTGCCGTCAAATAATTCCTTCTGAATCTCATGATGTACGTGAAACATTTTGGAAAGGCGACGCGGTAGCCGGACGGTTATAGTCGACGCTTGGAAGCGGCAGGTCCCCGGTTCCATCCTCACCCACAGCAGCTTCTTTTTTTTTTGCCGTACATTTTATCTTAATTGAAAATTCATCTTTATTTCTGTCTTTTAAATTTTTAACCTTATTATGTATATAACAGATAGAATACCCTTATTTATTTTTAGAACTAATGATTAATTTAAGTAGGTTTGAATAAATTTTCCTACACAATAAAATGATAAATTAAAACAACAATAAATAAATCTAAAGCATATTGATTTCGGCTACCACCAGCCAACCTGTATCTATGAGGAACTACCTATCTTAGAACAGGATAATTAGTTTTTGTATGCACATTGTGCAGGTTTATAAAAACGTTAGCTCAGGGAAAAATCAATATAAATAGAATGAATTGTACTTAGAAAACAATAAAAAAAGCTTTTAATTGGTAATTGGTTCCATCCTCACCCACAGCTCCTTTTTTTTGCCGTACATCTAAAATTTTGTCTGTATAATGATTTAAAAAATATTTTCAGTGATATACCGTTTTTTGGGAAGATTAGCTGTGATTGACTGATTTCATATCCATTCTATAGACTGTTCGGCAAACGGCAAATTTACGCAAGGGAGTAGAAAAAAATTTAAATAGATTTTCCTCATCTTTCATTACATTTTATCGATATTTCTTTCATGAATTCGTGCCTCGAACGATTCGGGGAATGTCGTTTCAATATTTTATAACGTATACGAACTTAAAATATATGTTCGGTTAATATTGAAAAATGAAAAACTGAAAAATGAAATGCTGCAAAATGAAATAGGTACTGAAAAATGAAAAACTGAAAAATAAAAAACTGAAAAATGAAATCCTGAAAAATGAAATGCTGAAAAATGAAATACTGAATATTGGCTTTGATATTGATTTTAATATTGACTTTGATACTGAATTTGATGTTGATTTTGATATTCTTTCATGTTCATTTCGACATCCTTTCATGTCGATTTTGATATTGATTTTAATTCTGATATTGATAATAATAATGATTAATATTGAGGCGCATTCAGGGACAATTCCTTAGAATTTTGAGGCTAATCCGAGGACCGATCCTAGAATTTTGAACATATCTCCGACTTTCATGCGTCCTCAACTGCGGGGATGCGACCGGAGGGAGCATCCCCGCGTGGCGCCGCAGGCGCCACTATGAGCGCGAAGCGCGAATGCCTCTGCAAGAGCTAGAAATGGCCGTAGGCCATTTCTAGTTGTTAATATAAATTCAAGTTTATGTGCAAAATTAGTTTTTAAATTGCTCAAATAGTACGATTTTGTTTCCTGTATATTACCAGTGTTTAACATTTTAGCAGAGTTTATGAAAAAATTATTAATCTCATTAACATCTGATAAATTTTGAGGTATATCCTTATTTCTTTTTTTTTTAATAGATATTGAAATCGCCGAAATCCCTCCACAAGGTTTTAGTTTTATTAGTTCTGATTCTAAAATTTAGATATGCTCTCTTCTCATTTTTTATCGCGTTGTTTGTAAGATTACGTAAACATTTATAATAATTATAATGCTCAGGGATTCTGGTTTGTTTAAATCTGGCTAAAGCTTTTTCTCTTAATTTTATCATTGATCTGATATTATCGGTTAACCATGGTGCTTTGGGCTTGGTGCATCTTATTGTTCTTAACGGAGCATGCCTATCAAATAAACATATTAATAAATTATTAAAATATGCAACTTTTTCATTAATATTATCTATATAAAAAGTTTCTTCAAAAGGGAATGTTTCTAAATCGCGACTAAATACGTTGAAATCAAAACTTTTGTAATCTCTGTACGTTCTAAAAATATGAAGATGTTTAATTGTAGGTTTAGTTAAATTACAATAAATCAACTCATGATCAGTTCTTAAATTACCCACACTCTGTACGCCACTAGCTGAAATATCGTCCCTGTCCGCACAAATTATCACATCAAGAAGTGACATTTTATTTACAGAAATTCTTGTAGGTTCCTCAATTAACTGCAATAATCCAAAAGCGCTAAGAATTTTCTGGTATTACTGTTTTCTAAATCCATAACATCAATATTTATATCCCCTGTACATATTAAATTGTCACAACTTGGCAACAAATTTTAAAAATTTTCCTTTAAATTATCGAAAAAGTCAACTACATTTGAATTAGGAGGACGATATATTGCACCAATGCAAAATTTCTTTTTAGATATTGTAATATAACCCCACATCTGTTCGCAATTTAAACTATGGCTTACCTCTATTCTTTCAAAAAATATTGTACTCTTTACGTAGATGCATACTCCACCTCCTCTTACATTACCACCCCTGTCCGCTCTAAAAAGATTGTATCCACGCAACTCAACCGCCCCATTATCCACTCGGTTGTCCAACCATGTTTCAGAAACCATAAATATATCATAATTATTTGATATTATATTTTCTTTAAATTCTGGAAAACCTGCTAAAATCGAACGAGCATTAATATGTCCAATTTTACAAAAATTCATTATGTAATTATTATATATATTTTTTCTAATTATAACAGTTTTGCTTCATTGAATTAAATAGTACAGTAAAAAGAACAAACATTATATAGAGCAATATATTCAATAGTTCATAATTATTTTTACCTGACTGAACTCAATTAAACGAGGATTTATACAAATTTAGGTTAAAAAAAACGGAAATAAAATTTAACTAATGAGTTGTACTAATGCAAAATACTAAATAAATTTGTAGATAGCAAGCAGGCACTAACAATTAACTGAATATAAAATTGTTGAATGACGCTAATTATTAAGCATTAGGACACATTTTTTCTTTAAAGAAAATATCAAATAACTAAACTTTTTATTTTTGTAGTCGTTGTAACTTAAACAACACTATTACTTAAAAATATAATTTTAAAAATTAAATATTAATCAATATATATTAAAATCGTGTTGGTGCGTGCCCCTTGCGTTTTGCAATTTTGCTGGCGCATATTCTCCGGTTTGCGGCAGAGCCAGAGGTCGGGAGCGGGACGAGCGGAAGCGGGAGGACGAACTACGTCCCAAGTTCATATTGGCGACGAGTGCCTTTCGGGGTTGATATTTTTAATTAGCCTAATAATGTCGGCTATCTCTTTCCCTACACGCTTTTACGACCCTCAAAATCAATTTGCGTCGCTCCTTTTTGATGACGTAGGCGCCCGCTTATTTTGGTAAACGTCAAAAATTTCCGTTTTTGTTTCGTTCCTGGCGGCCTTATAATTCGATTATGCCGGTGGGATTTACGATTTGCTTTCATTGCCATTCATGTACTTTCCATATCGACATCGTACGGCCGTCTGCGAGGTGTTTTTCGCCAGATATGAGCGTTTAAAAATTGCGTGTTTGGTGGTTTTTCACGATTCTGGCGAAATACGCACATTTTCGGTTTTCCTTCAATAACTTCTAAACCGCTGGAAATTTCTTAAAAATAAAAACTCCCAAAGGACAAGGTTATTTAATGAGGAATCGTTTCCATTTTTCAGATATCACCTTCGACGAACCGTTTTCGAGCTAGAGCGTTTTGAAGGAAACGACGTCGGGTGGCCAAAATACGTAGCGTTTTCGTTAAAAGCCGAATATCTCGGCAAATAGGCCGTTTTCGGCGAAAATGTTCGTACCTAACGAAAATAAAGCTAAATAAATTATCTACCGCTATGCAGAGTTTCATTTCTCTACTATAAATATTAAGAAAGTTGTGGCCTTTAGAAAATGCTACTTTATAGTAAAACGGAATATTTTGTTGCCGTCAAATAATTCCTTCTGAATCTCATGATGTACGTGAAACATTTTGGAAAGGCGATGCGGTAGCCGGACGGTTATAGTCGACGCTTGAAAGCGGCAGGTCCCCGGTTCCATCCTCACCCACAGCAGCTTCTTTTTTTTTTTTGCCGTACATTTTATCTTAATTGAAAATTCATCTTTATTTCTGTCTTTTAAATTTTTAACCTTATTATGTATATAACAGATAGAATACCCTTATTTATTTTTAGAACTAATGATTAATTTAAGTAGGTTTGAATAAATTTTCCTACACAATATAATAGATAAAATATAATCAATCATAAAGAAAAAATAAAAAATATCATAAAATGTTAAGAAATGATAAATTAAAACAACAATAAATAAATCTAAAGCATATTGATTTCGGCTACCACCAGCCAACCTGTATCTATGAGGAACTACCTATTTTAGAACAGGATAATTAGTTTTTGTATGCACATTGTGCAGGTTTATAAAAACGTTAGCTCAGGGAAAAATCAATATAAATAGAATGAATTGTACTTATAAAATAATAAAAAAAGCTTTTAATTGGTAATTGGTTCCATCCTCACCCACAGCTCCTTTTTTTTGCCGTACATCTAAAATTTTGTCTGTATAATGATTTAAAAAATATTTTCAGTGATATACTGTTTTTTGGAAAGATTAGCTGTGATTGACTGATTTCATATCCATTCTATAGACTGTTCGGCAAACGGCAAATTTACGCAAGGGAGTAGAAAAAAATTTAAATAGATTTTCCTCATCTTTCATTACATTTTATCGATATTTCTTTCATGAATTCGTGCCTCGAACGAATGAAAAACTGAAAAATGAAATGCTGCAAAATGAAATAGGTACTGAAAAATGAAAAACTGAAAAATAAAAAACTGAAAAATGAAATCCTGAAAAATGAAATACTGAATATTGACTTTGATATTTATTTTGATAACGGTTTTGATATTGATTTTAATATTGACTTTGATACTGAATTTGATGTTGATTTTGATATTCTTTCATGTTCATTTCGACATCCTTTCATGTCGATTTTGATATTGATTTTAATTCTGATATTGATAATAATAATGATTAATATTGAGGCGCATTCAGGGACAATTCCTTAGAATTTTGAGGCTAATCCGAGGACCGATCCTAGAATTTTGAACATATCTCCGACTTTCATGCGTCCTCAACTGCGGGGATGCGACCGGAGGGAGCATCCCCGCGTGGCGCCGCAGGCGCCACTATGAGCGCGAAGCGCGAATGCCTCTGCAAGAGCTAGAAATGGCCGTAGGCCATTTCTAGTCTATATATATTAAAATCGTGTTGGTGCGTGCCCCTTGCGTTTTGCAATTTTGCTGGCGCATATTCTCCGGTTTGCGGCAGAGCCCGAGGTCGGGAGCGGGACGAGCGGAAGCGGGAGGACGAACTACGTCCCAAGTTCGTATTGGCGACGAGTGCCTTTCGGGGTTGATATTTTTAATTAGGCTAATAATGTCAGCTATCTCTTTCCCTACACGCTTTTACGACCCTCAAAATGAATTTGCGTCGCTCCTTTTTGATGACGTAGGCGCCCGCTTATTTTGGTAAACGTAAAAAATTTCCGTTTTTGTTTCGTTCCTGGCGGCCTTATAATTCGATTATGCCGGTGGGATTTACGATTTGCTTTCATTGCCATTCATGTACTTTCCATATCGACATCGTACGGCCGTCTGCGAGGTGTTTTTCGCCAGATATGAGCGTTTAAAAATTGCGTGTTTGGTGGTTTTTCACGATTCTGGCGAAATACGCACATTTTCGGTTTTCCTTCAATAACTTCTAAACCGCTGGAAATTTCTTAAAAATAAAAACTCCCAAAGGACAAGATTATTTAATGAGGAATCGTTTCCATTTTTCAGATATCACCTTCGACGAACCGTTTTCGAGCTAGAGCGTTTTGAAGGAAACGACGTCGGGTGGCCAAAATACGTAGCGTTTTCGTTAAAAGCCGAATATCTCGGCAAATAGGCCGTTTTCGGCGAAAATGTTCGTACCTAACGAAAATAAAGCTAAATAAATTATCTACCGCTATGCAGAGTTTCATTTCTCTACTATAAATATTAAGAAAGTTGTGGCCTTTAGAAAATGCTACTTTATAGTAAAACGGAATATTTTGTTGCCGTCAAATAATTCCTTCTGAATCTCATGATGTACGTGAAACATTTCGTAAAGGCGACGCGGTAGCCGGACGGTAATAGTCGACGTGTTCCAAGCGGCAGGTCCCCGGTTCCATACTCACCCACAGCAGCTCTTTTTTTTTTTTTTGCCGTACATTTTATCTTAATTGAAAATTCATCTTTATTTCTGTCTTTTAAATTTTTATTTTCCTACACAATATAATAGATAAAATATAATCAATCATAAAGAAAAAATAAAAAATATCATAAAATGTTAAGAAATGACAAATTAAAACAACAATAAATAAATCTAAAGCATATTGATTTCGGCTACCACCAGCCAACCTGTATCTATGAGGAACTACCTATCTTAGAACAGGATAATTAGTTTTTGTATGCACATTGTGCAGGTTTATAAAAACGTTAGCTCAGGGAAAAATCAATATAAATAGAATGAATTGTACTTATAAAACAATAAAAAAAGCTTTTAATTGGTAATTGGTTCCATCCTCACCCACAGCTCCTTTTTTTTGCCGTACATCTAAAATTTTGTCTGTATAATGATTTAAAAAATATTTTCAGTGATATACTGTTTTTTGGGAAGATTAGCTGTGATTGACTGATTTCATATCCATTCTATAGACTGTTCGGCAAACGGCAAATTTACGCAAGGGAGTAGAAAAAAATTTAAATAGATTTTCCTCATCTTTCATTACATTTTATCGATATTTCTTTCATGAATTCGTGCCTCGAACGATTCGGGGAATGTCGTTTCAATATTTTATAACGTATACGAACTTAAAATATATGTTCGGTTAATATTGAAAAATGAAAAACTGAAAAATGAAATGCTGCAAAATGAAATAGGTACTGAAAAATGAAAAACTGAAAAATAAAAAACTGAAAAATGAAATCCTGAAAAATGAAATGCTGAAAAATGAAATACTGAATATTGACTTTGATATTGATTTTAATATTGACTTTGATACTGAATTTGATGTTGATTTTGATATTCTTTCATGTTCATTTCGACATCCTTTCATGTCGATTTTGATATTGATTTTAATTCTGATATTGATAATAATAATGATTAATATTGAGGCGCATTCAGGGACAATTCCTTAGAATTTTGAGGCTAATCCGAGGACCGATCCTAGAATTTTGAACATATCCCCGACTTCCATGCGTCCTCAACTGCGGGGATGCGACCGGAGGGAGCATCCCCGCGTGGCGCCGCAGGCGCCACTATGAGCGCGAAGCGCGAATGCCTCTGCAAGAGCTAGAAATGGCCGTAGGCCATTTCTAGTATACCTAATATAAAAAGTTACTTACCCTATCTATAATGAACGTTCGATCGAACGACTAATAAATATAATAATTAATTTATCCCCTGTTGTTTTGTTTACGCTGTATGCAAATTTCCGTGGCAAAAATTACCGCGTTAAAAATAATTACCAAGGTTGTTTCTGATAAGCATTTGTCAATTTATTAATGAAATTATAATACCTAGTTTCCTTGCCCTTTGAGTCAGCAAAACTGCAAAATACATCGTAGACACATCAGAAGGACGAATACTGTGCTGATCAGCAAGTTTTTTATGCAACATACTTTTTCATGTCCAATTCTTTTAGATTTAATTATGGATTTTTTTAGTACGAAATACTTCTAAAAGAACTTGAAACATCGTCTTCGTTACTAACTGGTAAAAGTGAAAAAGTGGAAGTTTCATACGTATTTTTTAAGCTTTTTCTTTTGTTACACACCGGAACATTAATAGTGATATTGTAGAGACCCTTAGAGGACGTTCTGTCCAAATCTGTAGAGTAGTTGAATATTTATTTATTTCGTATTTTTCAAAGAGAAAATTGCATTTCTCACACTTTTAATTAACAAGACTTTAAAAACAATGATTATAGGTTTTCAAAAGGAATTTTGTTAAGACAAAATGAACACATTTTTAAATATTTCGATAAAATGTTTTTCGAAGAAAAGCAGATAAATGCAACAAATTCAACATACATCGTTTCACCCATCACTTTTCACGATGAACTCGAATTTTTCTAAGAGGTTGTGAAATAAAAAGCAGTCATCTATGTCCTTTTATTATTAATCTTTTCGCATTTCTAGCAAAAAATATAGTACTTACTAGTCTTTGCATAACCTGAAACCACAACTGGCATGACAAGAAAACGTTTTTTTGGGTGCATATTTTTTTTTATTTACATTCGGCACAGTAACAGATAAACCGCCTCACACCAAAGACGTTTGAGAGTGATCTGAATCTGAAAGTTCGGGCAAAGTTAATCCCAGGCGTTCTGAGCTTAAACTGAGATAGAGTAGGATTTTCCCTCTCTCTTTCGGTGGGTGCGAGTACACGCCTTTGTTGCGCGCATCGCCCAGCTGTCTCCTTTCCTGAAGCCTCTCTTTTCCTCAAGGGCTTTTAATTGACATCGAGTGTTATCATTTTATCATCACGTATTTGGTTACATAGGGTTAGGTGTAGGTATATCGAGTTTTTTTTTCTGCACCGTTACCTACAATGTTGGCAGTTTTTTTACGTAATAGTTAAATGATTTATTTAATTTAAACCAGCTAAGGACGCACGCGAATCATGAGGGGTGAGAAAATAGCGACCGAAAAGAATCTTGATAGTTTTCGTGGAGACGCACACTTTCGTGTGGCGCCCTTTTAAAATATAAAAATAACTTGGAATTATATGAAATTAAATTTTTGTATGTCTCTTCTCACTGCATTCGATTTTTTAAGTAACAATTGTGAAATAAGAAAAATGCGATTTTCTCTCATTTACAGATGTTTTTAATTTTGCCGTCGAGTGTCACAATAAATTCAATCCAAAAATATTTTACTGTTTTCCGGTTACAGAACCATCAGCAATTACATGAGCGACATTAATTTTGTGAAAGACTAACTTTACTGTCTGTCACAAAGATAATATAGGTATGTCCTTTGCCGATAATAGGTATATGTTGATTATTTGAAAAGGTAATATTTCTTTCGGTCATGTTATTTAAGGTTAAATTTTGTGCTTTGTATCTGCGCAAATGAAACAGAATCCTGCGAATTTTTCCCAAATTAAACGACACGAAAAATGTCATAACGAGACTGTGAATGCGTAAACATTGTCCTGCGGGTCGCGTCCCACTTCGAGGAAAAATTGTGAGCGGAAACCAAAATACGGCCGCGCGTCGTAGCCTCTCACAACCGCAGTCGCCTTCCAAGTGATAGCATTGACCCCGGCGAAGTGAATAACGGTGGGCGGAGCGATAGTAGCCTACTGCGCATTCATAGTAGGGATGCCGCCACGTCATTGGCGGATGGCTGTCGGCCATTTTTGTAAAAATATTTTGCCATTGGCGCATTGAGAAGAAAAATCGTGGCATAGTGTATCAGAAGAAGACACAAGACTCTTTGTGTTCTATGTCGAGGAAAATTTGAGTGACTTAGCTAGACGGAGAGAGGACGGTTGAATGACTGCGCGAAGGATGAGAACGAGCGGCCGTGTGTCAGAGGGAGACGGACAGACAGAACCCAGTTTCGCGTTGTGTGGATGCCGTTTTTATTGAAATAACATCTGCATATATGCCCCGAAAGTAGTCCAAGATAGCAGAAGAAAACGAATGAATGTACTGAACCGGTCCTGGCAAAAAAATCATTGTAGGCACTTTTTTATACGAGATTCAGGCTTGTTTTGAGTTTATAGCCGGAGCCCGTGGAATTTTTGACGGAGGGCTTACGCGTAGGCGTTTCTTTTTTCGTTATTTTTAATGGTAGTTTGAGGGTGCCTGGGTGAGAGAATCTGAATTCGGCACCTGGATTTTCAGGCAAAATATCAATCCCATTCATTAGCGAGAAAGCTGGGACTTGACCTGGATGTACAGAGCGGCCCAATTTCGGTGTGGTATTCAAGAGTACAAGATATGATCAGATAAAGTAAAAAAAATAAAGTCGGATGACAAGGTAGTCATCTAGCAAATCAGACCACGGTATTAGATTTACCGTATACAAACTCACTTGAACTGGTACAGAGGCACAACGATATTGATATTTTGGGTTTTTAATTCAAGGTTAGACATCTCTACTCTGAAAATAGTTCTAATATCCAAATTTAACGTTCCATCTTACAACAAGCGGGCTCGAATCCTGGCTAGAGTATGGATGTTTAGTGGCGTTCTTAATGTGTTACCAAGTTGATGACAGTGGGGTTCTGTGAGAAGCAACACGTCTAGTCGCAGTACCATTCCTGAGTTCGAGTCTCTGTCATGGCAGATGGCAATGTCGTAGGGATTGGTCGTTGTGTCGCATGTGTACTGGTTGCGTGGTGGAATGGCTAATGGTAAACTCCTCCAAGACGTTCACTAAATAACGCTATTAAAGAAAAATAAAAAGCCTCAAGAAAATTATGGAAACTGGAAAATCCAAAGAAGTTTTCAAATAAAGTTAGAGAGTGAAGCTTTGAAAGTTTGCATATGTGTAGAAGTCCGGTGACAATACACTTTGACATTTTCATATAAGAAAAAAACAAGATGGCGGCTTCAAGATGGCAGACGACTTTAACCGTTTATGATCTAATTCGACTCAAAATCGATATCTGGGGGTTTGCGAGATCGCCAATTATGAATTCTTGATCAAAATTTAGAAACTCAAAATGGCAGCGCCAGTATGGCGGACAACTTTTGTCATTTATGGTCCAAATCGGTCAAAATCGATAATTTTTAGTCAAAGTTAAGATGGCGGACGACTTTACCGTTTATGATCCGATTCGTCTCAAAATCAATATCTGAACATTACAGCATATCAAAAGACTAAACAGTAAAAAATAAAATTATATAAAAAAAATATTTTTTAAAAAGCTTTTATTTAAATGCTCTAAAAAGTGGAAAATAAACTTTGAAGTAAACCAAACCCATCATTGTGTTACATTATATCATTTTTTATGATATAAAAGCTTGTCGCGAGCAATCTCCTTTACCCAGGAAAATCTCGCGAGAAACTTTTATTATAAAAAAATATATAATGTAACAAAATAATGGGTTTGATTTACTTCGAAGTATATTTTCTATTTTTTAGAGCATTTAAATAAAAGCTTTTTTGAAAATATTTTTAGGTAATAACGCGGAGTCCGAAACAAATTTACCTGAGGCAATATAAACCTCTACGTCGTTCTCCGGAATTCTATCGGTGCCCTCATCGCTGCTTGCGTACGTTGTCATTGTGCAGTGCACGGCAGCGTCGGCTTGAATATCGAAGTAAATACATGTGTTGTAGATGGTTTGGATGACAGTTTCGGTGATAATAATACGCCGGAGGATCGTCTCTAACATACGGATTAGGTAGATTACTTCCAGTAGGTACAGAGGTACGTTATGTCGAAATAACTTGTACAGCAAGTAGTTTGGTAATTTGTCCGGAGAGAATCGCTCTAATCGATGGACAATTAACTGCTTCTCGTAATGCTAGCGGCCCAAGCTTGTATATCATCAGCCTAGAGAGAATGCCAAGAATGTCAGAATACAGTAGCCAAAGCTTTTGTAGACAATTTTATATTGCGTTATGGTATACCGGATACAATTGTATCAGGTCAAGGTACTGAATTTTTATCTCAACTCTTAAAGAGATATGTAAACTTTTGAGTATTGCGATATGTATGTATACCGCAGCATATCATGAAACTCTAGGTTCTCTTGAAAATTCACACAAAACTTAAGAGTGTATTTACAAATTCAAGAGGCAGAGCATCCCAGTGCTTGGAATTATTGGGTGCCATACTGGTGCTTTGCATATAATACTACAGTACATCCTTTATATAATTTTAATGATTATCCTTTGGAGATAAAATGTCAGTTGCAACAAGCACGTAACGAGCAAACAATCAAGTTGAATTTGTTTTATGTTGAGTAAAAATGATCGGAAGGTGTCCACTCCTCTTTTCCCAGCCGCCTCGTTGTTACATGAGACGTCGCTATTCACAGGGCTCTGAATTGTTTTCCGTAATTCTATGTTTTCGGAGTAATCCAGTATCTTGTTTTATGTTGTTTGGCCATTGGTTAATGTAGACATAAGTGTTGGCCCAATTAAAAAATCAATCGATATCTGGGTCAACCGAAGTGCAGTTAGTACCCAAATTGAAATTGTGCATTGTGTTAATGAAAACTGAGTTGAGCCATCTCGCTTAACGATTACCCACCATTGACGCGCATACCCGCATCGTTGTTTTCTCCCTAATGACTAGGAGAAAGCATGGTGTGTATTTAAGATTATGTTTACCTTTAACGAGTATCAATAGTTCGTTATTCTGTATCCATTGTTTTGCCCACACAGTAAGTCGAATTTTCAATATGTTCTTTGTTATGTTTGGAGGATTCTGAGCCTGCTATATTGGGGGAGTGACTAATACTGCTGTGTATTTGTGATGGAGGTGTCGGGAAACTAAGTATTTGCAGATATCCACACAAAGTTTCCAGCACCGTCGCGCCCATGTCTTGCCAGCGTGAAATCGATTAGCCTGGTGGATCTGTCCGAAATATATTTTCAATTAAGTCGTTGATAACTTTCTGAATTATTATCTATGTTGAACAGACAGCCAATTTATTTGTTACATTGATGGGTCTCTCAATACGACTCAATTCCGTTGAGTATTTATGAATTGCATGCGGCGGTACATAAAATGAATTCATGCAGTATTATACATTTTAATTAAAAATAGTTGATTGGGCAATAAATAACCGAAACCTACCTGCAGAGTTCTTTCAACTGTAGTCCGGTTGGAAATGAAGTAGAGTGATAAAAATTCATTAAAAATGCACGTTTATCTTCTTATTTTGAGATAGCGCACATCTTTTAACACGTTTAACGGGAACATAATCTGATAAGCTTGCCATTTCTGCTCTATTGCTCTCTGCTATAATTGCTTTTAAACCTAGTTCAATTGCCACCAAACACAATGTCTCACAGTAACTCCTAGCACGCCCATGGTTAAAAACTTAATAGCACGCCCCTGGCGGCTCCTGATTATAGGGTTTTATTACTCTACTTCATTTCCAAATGGAATATAGTTCGTTGTATTGTCGAATGTTTTTGTTTTGTTGTTGTTTAACAGAATAATTTAGAGTAATATTTTATCTTTATCTATTTATAAAAACTAATCATAAATGCTCTTCAATTAATCATAGTTCAATGGTCATATTTTCATTTTCGTCGATTCCTAATCTATAGTGGGTGCAACGAAACTTCGATTGAAGAAAATTTGTGTGCGAATAGCAGAAAAGTTTGTATTACACTGACATCAATTTGGACGTCAAATTTTTGAAGGTGATTTCTATCTAATCTTTGATGTTTAAACAAATAGATCTGTTGGATTCAGGTCAGGTACGCGTGCTGGCTCTAGACTAAAACCGGGCCCAAATTTTATATACCTGGGTCATGAGGTGACGTTTTATCTACTAGCATTTACACATGAGAAGTAAAGATATATTGATTTATTTCCACTACTTCATAGGACCAACATTCTAATTACATGGTCGAAGTACTGACACTAAAGGTTCTACAACGATATTGGCTGAATCGAAATGATTTAGGAAGTTCACCCAGTTTTAATTAATTGTTTAATTGCTATTTTTACTTGATTTTCTTTAACTCATAATGTTTTCTCAGTTTTCAGTTTGTGCTCTAATCTTGCATCCTTTATTTAACACACTTCCTGACATAACCAGTTGATGACATTTTGCACAGTTACTAAGATCGGATGACAATACGGTATTCCACCGTTGTTTTTGCAAATATCCGCACGTAGGGGGCGCGGGGGTGAAAATTGATTAAATATACGGCATCTACGGCAAAACGTAGAATACGAAAGGTTTTTCGCCTGATCAGAGACTTCTACGTCCGTTTTTCCCCATACAAGTGGTACGATGTTAGCTCCGGTTCCAATTTATGTAAATTGGTTCTATACGTTATAAATAATTAAAGTAAGAAAACGAGGTAGAAAATATTTTTAAAAAAATGTTAAAAGCATTTTTGTTATGTTTTTTCTGTCTCAGATATTTCCTACTTGAACTATACCTACTATTCCATATAATTTATGTAAAAAGTAAAAGTCATCTTACTAGCAAATTTGACACCCAGGTCTTAAAACTATTAAAACCCTTTGCATGATACTATTTATTTTATACTAATCACTGATGAGAATACGAATCGGAATCACTGAGAATTATGTTCTATAGGCTGGGAAGTAGCTTTGGCCCACTGTAAATTTTTGCTTTAATTTTCTACACTCTCATCAACTTCTGTTCTTGAAACTGTAGGCATAATATATTTTGTCTTTACCATCGGTTTATTTCCACCGCTGTACGCTATCTTAAAATAAACAGAAAATTTATTTGTTTCCTTTACAGAACTTGTACAATAGATCCATTTCTCACATTTTGACAGGAAATATGTGTATCCGGTATTATATCTGTCTATAGAAGATTTCTACCTTGCTTGTTCAAAAATTTGAATCTTGTACCCGCGATCTAAGTCCAATTCTAAAACTTGGCGTGTTCGATATCCGTCTTGCCATCCTAGAATTTTTCATGCTCTTCCATATGTGAATACCAAAACTGCAAATGATTATTGTATTAATGTGTTTCCTGTTTGTTCTATGTGTTTTCGTGTTCGCGCCTTGCCATTACAACGTAAAAAAGTTGATATTTTCTGGCACAAATAAATCCAATTCCCAAAAATAGTAGTTGAGGTAGCGCCAATAACTTTTCTTCGGAAATAGTATTTTCTATTGTGTAATTCTGGCTTCAAGAGGTAGTTTACAGTCTTAATATATCAACTTTATGGGCCTTGCCTTGATACAGGTATTCGAATAAATAAATCTCTGAAATTGATGGCTTTAAACGTCGTATATACACGCAAACTGTTTATGTGTCCGCCTCCGTAAAAAAAGTTTAACACACCGTTTATTTTTAGACAAAGTCAAAGTTCGAATGAACACGTTGTTTACGTAACGTTTTGTGTAAATGTGTGTTTTGGAACTTGGCACGGCGAAAGTTGTTATTATTTATAAAAGGTCTCGGCCTGGCAATTACATTTTTAAACCGTCTGTTATCGTCACTGTTCGAGTCGAACGGGTGTGATAATTCTAGAAAAAATCGATGGGAAAATGCCTGTTACCTTGTTATTGTGTGTTATCGCACTTATGTGAGAATTGAAGAACTTTTCCTTGACTTGCCTAAGTTCAATGACGAATTTCTGTATCGGGATTGAGCCGTATTTTAACAGTTTCTTTTTTCGAAAGGTCAACGAACGAGTCGCCCTTTGTGCTTCTAGATGGAGACTTCAGTTGAGGCGGCAGCTCTTGGGGGCTATTCAGGGAATAGAACGTTCATTGCTACATGGTAGCAAAAACCCTCTTTGGAGCGTTTTCGTGTTTTTGGGTTGCCTTTAGCCGGTTGCGGATCAGTTTCTATTTTTAGATTGTGAATGTAACTATCTGGAAAAATTAATTTGTTTTATATTATTATATATTATATTTCAATATGGCCTTCACAAAAATGTGGTAAAGTACAGGGGGTGCTGTTTAAAAATTTGAAGTTAATGTCATGTGATCGGAAATGTACGAAGGCGTAGAAAGGCCACGGTGTATTTTATTTTATAATGTCCTACACATATAAAGTGGGCATTAGGTTAATTTACACTTACAAACTGGGAATTATGCTAATTAACAGTTATCAACTGAGAATTATGCTAGTTTACAGGCTTTGTTATACATTTATTTAACTTCGGCCTATTTCCGCCACTAATTTACAGTTACCAACTGGGAATTAAGCTAATTTACAGTTACCAACTGGGAATGATACTAATTTACACTTACAAAGTGGAAATTATGTTAATTTACACTTGGCAACTGGGAATTATGCTAATTAACAGTTATCAACTGAGAATTATGCTACTTTACAGGCTTTGTTATACATTTATTTAACGTCGGCCTATTTCCGCCACTAATTTACAGTTATCAACTGAGAATTAAGCTAATTTACAGTTACCAACTGGGAATGATACTAATTTACACTTACAAAGTGGAAATTATGTTAATTTACACTTGGCAACTGAGAATTATGCTAATTAACAGTTATCAACTGAGAATTATGCTAGTTTACAGGCTTTGTTATACATTTATTTAACGTCGGCCTGTTTCCGCCACTAATTTACAGTTATCAACTGAGAATTAAGCTCATTTACAGTTACCAACTGGGAATGATACTAATTTACACTTACAAAGTGGAAATTATGTTAATTTACACTTGGCAACTGGGAATTATGCTAATTAATAGTTATCAACTGAGAATTATGCTAGTTTACAGGCTTTGTTATACATTTATTTAACGTCGGCCTATTTCCGTCACTAATTTACAGTTATCAACTGAGAATTAACCCAATTTACAGTTACCAACTGGGAATGATACTAATTTACACTTACAAAGTGGAAATTATGTTAATTTACACTTGGCAACTGAGAATTATGCTAATTAACAGTTATCAACTGAGAATTATGCTAGTTTACAGGCTTTGTTATACATTTATTTAACGTCGGCCTGTTTCCGCCACTAATTTACAGTTATCAACTGAGAATTAAGCTAATTTACAGTTACCAACTGGGAATGATACTAATTTACACTTACAAAGTGGAAATTATGTTAATTTACACTTGGCAACTGGGAATTATGCTAATTAACAGTTATCAACTGAGAATTATGCTAGTTTACAGGCTTTGTTATACATTTATTTAACGTCGGCCTATTTCCGCCACTAATTTACAGTTATCAACTGGGAATGATACTAATTTACACTTACAAAGTGGAAATTATGTTAATTTACACTTGGCAACTGGGAATTATGCTAATTAACAGTTATCAACTGAGAATTATGCTAGTTTACAGGCTTTGTTATACATTTATTTAACGTCGGCCTATTTCCGCCACTAATTTACAGTTATCAACTGAGAATTAAGCTAATTTACAGTTACCAACTGGGAATGATACTAATTTACATTTACAAAGTGGAAATTATGTTAATTTACACTTGGCAACTGAGAATTATGCTAATTAACAGTTATCAACTGAGAATTATGCTAGTTTACAGGCTTTGTTATACATTTATTTAACGTCGGCCTGTTTCCGCCACTAATTTACAGTTATCAACTGAGAATTAAGCTAATTTACAGTTACCAACTGGGAATGATACTAATTTACACTTACAAAGTGGAAATTATGTTAATTTACACTTGGCAACTGGGAATTATGCTAATTAACAGTTATCAACTGAGAATTATGCTAATTTACAGTTTTTTTTATACATTTATTTAACGTCGGTCTATTTCCGCTACTAATTTAAAGTTACCAACTGGGAATTAAGCTAATTTACAGTTACCAACTGGGAATGATACTAATTTACACTTACAAAGTGGAAATTATGTTAATTTACACTTAGCAGCTGGGAGCTATGCTAATGTATTGTTATAGTCCAAGTCAGCACTTCCCGATACTCAAAAAACGCAACAAAAACTAATTATTATCACCGCAGGCCATACGGCATGTCTGTCATCAAGCAACCCGACGCACATTAAAAACCTGTAAAGGTAAGCGAGCCAATTTGCGAACAAGTAGTACAGAGCACCGGTATTTTAATGAAGTCGTAAAGTTTTTGTTGCGTTTTTTATGTACCGGAAACTGATTACCTCAAATATACCCACGGGGACTTATGCTAATTTACACTTACAAACGAAATTATGTTAATTTGCACTTAGCAGCTAGAAATTATGCTAATTTACAGTTACAAACTGGAAATTCTGTTAATTTACACTTAGCAGTTGGGAATTATGCTAATTTACATTTACTGTAAGTGTAACTTAGCTTAATTCTAAGATAGTAACTGTAAATTGGCAGAATTCCCAGCTGCTAAGTGTAAATTAACATAATTTCCAGTTTATAAGTATAAATTATAAAATGAAATACGCCGTGGTCTTTCTACGCCTTCGTAGAAATGCGATCACCAAATCACCAAATTTCAAAATTCTGTAGAGATGCCAAATGATCAAAATGAATAAATAGAAACTTAAACGTTGTCTCACCAATTCTTATACCGTTTTGTGCTGTCGGCTTTTAAAAAAAAATAATCTGAAAAAGCAAAATTTAAAGCTAGTTGTAAAGGGTAAGAGGGGTAAGAACAATTTTAGCTTTTAATAAATTTTAATGCTTCATTTAATATACATTATTAAAAGGAAAAATTATTATCTTGAATACTTCTCAAAATAGTCGCTACCTGTGTAGAGAAATTGAAATACAAATCCTCTCGCGAGCTTCTAACTCTAACGACTTTCCACTTCTGGCCTTCTCAATCCTGCGATGCATCCGACGTCGTTTCGTCCCCTTTAATATTTAATCAGGTTTTTAAGGGCAGCACAAACAAAACGTCATTCCTATCTCGCAGCAGGCCAAGTCAAGGTCATGTAGATGAACACTTAATAGAAATGTGGGTCATATAACTCCTTTGAACCGAGTTCGGAACAAACTTTACCGCAGCCTTGGTACGCCCGGTGCATAACTAAGCGTTAGAGCGGACGTCTATCGGAGGTCTGTTCGTTGTCCTATAACTTTTTTGCTTTTCGTCCGTATCTACGACGCTCGCCCTATTAGATAATTCTGCTGGCACCTCTTGACAGAACGTATAGAGTGACTTCCTTGTTAGGGACACAGTTCGTACAGGACCGGCTCGAACAAGGGCGTACATAAATTTTTCTTGTAGGGGGGTAATATGAAAAATTTAATAGCAGATTATTTTTTATGTTTTTAATGTCACAGAAAAATACTATATCTATCGTTCCGATCGAAAAAAATAACAATTATTTAGAGCATGAAATTCGGTAACCACACCTGCATTTTTTCTACATTCCTCTTCCTCAAAGATAATTAACATGTCCAGTTTTTCATCCCTTATATACATTTGTGGCATTTTGGATAAAATTAATAAGAATTTTGAACAATAAATACAATAAAAATATCAGTAAACCAACAAATCTTTGACAAGGTAAATATTTCATTGTTTTCTACAAAGGCGTAGAAAGGCCATGGTGTATTTTATTTTATAATTTACACGTAGAAATTGGAAATTAGGCTAGTTTACACTTACAAACTGGAAATTTACACTTGTCAGCTGAGAATTATGCTAATTTACACTTATCATAATTCCCAGTTTATAACTGTACATTAGTATAATTCCCAGCTGTTAAGTGTAAATTAACATAATTCCCCGTTTGTAATTGTAAATTAGCATACTTTCCAGTTTGTAAGCAGAATTCAAAAATGCAATAATGTGCAGGGTGTTTCTTTTAAAAACCAAAAGTTATTGTCACTTCCGGTGAAAGCGGAAGTTATAATTATTATAGTTAAAGAAATACAGTATACTTTTATAGGTATACGTTTATACATATTTGCGCCTTATGAAACCCAGGTTTCTTTAGTTAGTGAGATATATTAAATAAATATATATCGATTTTTACTTATAAGTGCTTGAATAAGTTTCACTCAATAAAATATAATTTGAATAACGTACAATATAAGTAAGCTAAATATCACTTTTGTGGCAGTTTTTAAGTAAAAGACCTCTCAGAATCGAGGGAGTTTGTTCATACAAATATTTTCTCTTGTGGCCGACGCTGCCACAAGCTCTAACGAAAATTTAATCTAAGCTATTCTCTTCTGCAAGTAAGAATAGGAGCCTCGTTCACATGGCAGCATATATAAAACAGCCTTGCGCAATACTGTGTTACAGAATGCAATCAAAAACCGTTAAATCGCCCGTTATTAGATTTATTAATAAAAATACTGTAATTTTCTGTAATACCAGGCCTTGGTGGCTAATTACTTGACCCAGAAAGCGACAATATAAAAACAATTATAAAAAAATCCAAAACCACTGGTCACGTCCGTATTGGGTACCACCAATTAACTACAATCGTTACTCCAGATTATAAGAACTCTTTCAACCTTATTTTTTATTTCGCTAATTACCGTACTAGAAACTTAAAGCATGTTAACGCGAAGCAGTAATTAAGAATCTCTTGATAAATAATTAAATGGGAAATTAACATTGAATGCGGCAGGGGAAAACTTTATTTCTTGGTGCACTCGACAAAAGAATTATGAACAATTGTATTGAAATTTTAAATGTTGTCGAATCATGCCGGTCATTCGTTTATTAATTTTGAAAAGATGTCGGGAAGTCGTAATTGTGTTGTTCAGTACAAGTTACGTGATATCGTCATTGTCAGAATTTTTCCTATGCGGTGGAATAGCTCAACGTAGAAAGCTGAAATTTTAGACATAAAAGCTAGAAGGTCCAATGAACAACCCTAGTGAATATTGGTGAAATCGATGCACCAGGGACGGCTTTAGGCAGGGCCAGAAATAATTTTTTGTTGAATCTAAAAATGTTTCAAATTATAAACCGCTACCTAAGAAATCACTACTTCCACATCCAGATTTTGTATCCAAGTCTTATACACACTAAATCCCAATGTAATATTTTACTCCTTTTAATAATAGGGCGGGGGTGGCTAATGCCAAAAAAATTTTAGAGTCCCTTGGTTCTCGTATACACTAAATCCCAATTTAATTTTTTGATCCCTTTAATAATAGGGTGGGGGTGGCAATGGGGATGGTACAGGGGTCGCTAAGGCCAAACATTTTTCGTTCTTGTATACACACTAAATCACGTTTTAATTTTTTTTACTCCCTTTCATAATAGTGGGGGGGGGGGTGGTTGATGTTAAAAAAAATTTTGATGCCTTGACTTTTCGTACATGCCGTAAATTGCAATTTTATGGACTCTTACCTGCTTGCTTTGCCTATTTACCCCCGATCCCTTCAATGAAATTAGATCAAAATATAATTTAGTTCCAGATCTCGTTATAATAAATACATAAGTGCATCAAATTTCAAGTCAATATTATAAACGGTTCCAGGGTAAACGTGTGCACAAAAACGTTACAAACCGACATTTAAATTTAAAATCTCGACGTTTCATGACATTTTAAGACTATTTCAACAAAAAAATATATATATTTTTTTGTGCTACTATACTTCCACTGGACGTGGAAATAATTATCTAGGAAGTGGCCCTTTGCAAATTTCTCGCCAGGAGGTCGAGGAGGGCCTCGTACCTAGTAGTAGTAGAATATTTCTCGTCAGAGTATCAAGAATAGTTTCATGTAGGACTCAAAAACAGGTTTTGGTTTAATCAATACATTTACAAATTTCTCATCATAGCACTAGGGATGGGTTCCATGGAGGGCCCAAAGGAAGCTTTTGATGAATCAAAAAAGTTCAATCATTTAGGGTGAGAAATTGTGACGAAAAAGTGTTTTTCAATTTTCTAATCAGAATAGTTATAAACGTGTCCCCGTAATTTGTAAAAATGCGTTGCCTTTTCCACCGGAACTTAGAAAAACGAAAATACTAATTGGTTGTTTAATAGTATGGAACAGAATTTGATAAGGTGAGACGTTCCACATGTACCTATCTAGACATACAGCAAAACAGCGACCTTATAATTAAGCACCCATTCTTCTTTATTTCTGAATAAAACAAAGCATCTTCCTCGCAAGATTAGCCTACCGAGATAACGTTACAAAAATACACAATCTGCCAGCTCTCAGCTACATTAATTTCTTTTGTTTTAATAACAATTAGAATAATAAATTACCTACGATATAACGTAATGGTGTATCCATTTAGATTAACGAGATAGCACACAACATAATGAATTTTGGTAAACAATTGCCCTGTGACGTGAAGTTAACGTTATGAGATAATTTTAGACACATGGTGTAGATTGGTATAATCGTATTTTGTGTGTGGACAGTGCCGTGCGCATGAAATTTGCCTAGGGGCGCGCTGTATATTGCAACGCTAAAGTATAAAAGTTTTTCTCGTCTATAACGCTCATAAAAGTCGTCGAAGTCTTTGAAGAAACATACTCCTGCAAAGATGCCGATGAAACAGTAATGTCCGGTGTTCCACAAGGCTCCGCTTTAGGACCACCGAATGTCCATTGTTGTATTATATTACGAAACGATCTCCTGCAACTGGATTTGCAGTCAATTTACTATGGTATGTAAAATCGTAACTTATATACTCATAACCTGAATGATATAAGCACGCTACCATGGTTTGTAGTGGCAGGGTATAAAGTATGTAAATTATTCTTAGAAAAACCTCCAAGGTAACTTGCTACGTATTTGTGGAACAAGGATGACAGATTCACCACCTACACTTCCTACTATTTGTTCAAACTATGTTAATACCTCAAATAATATATATTTATTTTTAATATTTGATTTCAAGGATTATAAAACAAGTTTACGTGCCAAAATGTGTTTGTGCAGTAAAGTGATTGTCCTGTTATTCGTTTCGAAAAGCAAATAAATATAATAAGGAAGTGAATCTCTTGATCTCGCGACACCGAAATATCTTAACAACTTCAACGAAATACCAAAAAATAATTTATAGTTTTTGGGTGTCGCCGCCAAAATTTATGGGTAATAATTAACACCAACATAAAATTTATCATCCCACATCGCGCCGGCGTATAAATATTACATTTTGCATTTTGTAATATTCAAATTAGCGATTGTTGGGAATGTTAAAATATTGATTGTGAACGGCATTGGAATAATCAGCATGGACTTTAGAAAAGCATATATAAACCAGACATGTCGTTTTAATTCTTTTAAATTATATGGTAATTATTTTTTCCGTATTCTAATTGCAGCGTACATTGCTTTACGGTCTACGACCAATGACTAATCAATTTGTGGATAAATATCTATAATTTACAATGTCGTGTTTTATCGTTTATCCTTTATATAATATATATATATATATATAATAAATTTGTTCATAAAACGAAGTCTGTAAAAATTGCACTAAAAAGGTCTTTCTAGTTTAGTATCCCTGCAAACATTTTCTATAAAATTAGCTATAACTCGACTGAATAGTCTCGCTCCGCTTTCACTAATCAAGTTGTCACAACCGGAGATTTTAATCACCTTGTAATGCCAACTTGTAGGGCGAAATGCGTATCGAATTTGGTGTTAGTTGTTTGTATACCTCATGGTATAATTATGCAACACAAAACATCTCGTATAAAAGTTATTAATTTTTCTTTCTCTATTTGTTGCAGACCTAACCACAATCAAACGCCGCATTCGTCGGCTGACATATACAAGCAATCCAGGTCCCCCCTTTCCACCGCCCGCTACCCCTACCCGGCCTCCCCCCAGCTACAGCAGCAGCAGGCGACAATCAGCCAAGTGCCGGTGTCCCAGCGGTACCCGTCGCAGGCTGCGCCTCCGACGGTATCCGCCGCCGCTCCGCCCCTGCTCTCGAGCGTCTACAGGGATTTCAGGCCGAATAGGATATCTCTTCTGCACCCCGAATATGGACAGGGGCGGCCCAGGGAGCCGACGATACAGACGGGCGTCGTCTGCGTCGACGGACTCCAGGGGGGACAGCAACCGCTGAAGAAGATCCGGCTGCAGGACAAAGAGTGTCTTCAACCTCTCACGATTGATACACGGGTAAGTCGATTTACTCGGTTTTCTTTTGGCGCACGTTTAAATATACGGACAATGCATAAGTAAAGTAAAAATTGTCGTTTTGTTTTTGAGATTTTTTTTTGTGTTGAAAAGTACTTTTTAAGCATAAAATGTTTTTAAACCAAATTGTTTACGCAATTTCAACTTCGCGAAGGACATATACATATATAGGGTGACTCACTGGGAACTGAATCGATCGATATAGAGAAAAATACGCATCAGAAATAAGCAGCTGGCACTTCCGCTTATACCGGAAGTCGTTACCAACTGGCTTATTTCAAATGGAATACCCTATATCTTTTAGGGTTTTCCAAAAGAGCATAAAATTCTGAGTCGAAAATATGTACCATAGCATATATAGCATAGCAGAACCTAGCCGTTTCAGAGATATTTGACATTTTATAGAAAATTTGACAGGTGCAACGGTTTGCAAGAACCGTTATAACTTTCTGCGTGTTAAAGATCCTCATTTGCTTCTTGTCACATAAAAAGAACACAAGGAGAACTACGTAATAATATCATACCAAGTGTTCCGTTTTTCGCGTTACATTTTGTCAACTTCAAACCGCGAAAACTTGTTTAGGTCAAATGGAACACCCTGTATTTTTTTACGTCAAGTTGTGTAAAATTGAATTCCCTTTTTTCTGATATTAGCATTGTGGGGGTTAAAGTTACGACTTTTTGAAATATTTGCGATTTTGTTAGAAATTCATGAATTGTTGTAATCATTTCATCAAAATAGCCATGATTAGAAACAATCAGTCATTATCTTATGTCAAAAAATGCCAGCACGTTTAAATTACACCCACGAAAACTTTTTAAATTTGTTTATTATTTGTGGAGAATGTGATAAAGTAATATCAAGAACTTGCAGCACATTTGCTACTCGATATCCAGAAGAACGGAAACCGTCACCAAACAGGGTGCTATTTTTCACCCTACCCGCCCGCAACTACTCCCACATATAAGAACCACCCCCCTCTTTCATGCTGTTGGTCCTAATCTTGCGGGGATTCGTCGGATCGGGGTTGTTATGGGAATATCAGGGAAACTAACCATTACTAAATTACAGAGTGAAAAATGACAACACCATCGTGATTCCCGCCCTCGGAAACCCGTGACTTATTTCGGTGTGGCGAGCAGGGTAATTTCAACCCCCGGGGGTTGCTTAAGTCAACTATGGTTTAGTAATGGTTAGTTTCACCGGTAGTTAGTCCTTGACCGGTTTATCAATCCAACATTTATTTACACCGATGCCGCCAAAATCTAAAGACGGTAATGGATGCGCTTTCTTCATTCCCTTTGAATGCAAAGAAATTAAGCTCAAGCTTGACATAAACTGCTCTATTTTTACCTTGGAGGCAATTGCCATTTACAAAGCTTTAAGCTATATCAAAGAAACAAAGTCAAAGGAAATAATAATTCTATCTGACTCTCTTTCGGTTCTCTCAGCTGTTAAATCTACTGACCCCTTTTCATACAAAACGAACCCATATATTTTGAAAATAAAAGATGCCGTCTACAATATCGCGCAAACTGGTAAAGTCGTCACATTTTTCTGGGTTAAAGCCCATATAGGCTTAAAACATAATGAACACGTTGACATTTTGGCCAAAGACGCCGCCATTAATGGTACTCTATTAGACCACAAACTGTGTCTAACGGATTGCTCCAATTTATATAAACTTCAATTAAGAAATAAGTGGATTCACACCTGGGAACAGTACGTTTTAAACAGCTCAACAATGTTTTGTAAAATACAGCCAACTATCCCGCTACAGTTCTGGCATGATAGTTTAAACGTCCCACGAAAATATATTACCACAATTATTAGACTAAGATTTGGTCATGCCTGCTTTCCCGCCCATTTGCAAACAATTGGTGTAGTCACATCACAACTTTGTGATTTATGTGGTGTTATCGGCGATCTTGATCACCTTTTCATCGCTTGCGATAAGTACAAGACGGCTACAGATTCACTTATTAAAAATATCTGTTCATGCTTCAATATGATGGCTCCGTTCAACGTAGTTAATTTACTTGCTATAAGTAGTAATAAAATCTATGAATTAATCATTGGTTTTTTTGATAGATGTTAATATCACACTATAGGTTAGCTTTGTTTTTCTCTTGTTTTGACCTCATGTTTTTACCTACTCTACCGTGGTCTTTTTTTGTAATGTCAAACTCAATATCCTGACAGACCCCTGGTGTTAAAACTGCACTATGATTGTGTAAAATGAAGCCCAGGGCTATCACCGATCTGGTGAATACGCCACAATCCACCCTTTTGTGGTATATTACAAAGCAGAAAAAAGTTGGTTGGTCATTTCAACTAAGCTGTAATGGTTACCTAATCAGAAATGATGACGAAGTAGAAAGAAATAGGTATTGTGTAGTACCATAGCGCATTCCAAAGAGAGACAGATTTCAAAATGAATAGGGAACGAGCGAGAATTACTATCTATCTATTACTAACTATCTTGGTCCCTGCGATTTTAATTGCCTTGACGTCCATGGCGTCCATGTCTAATAAATCAATGGTTAGAATTAGAACCGATGATCCACCTCCATAGTGATCTGGATCTGTGTCGTGAATCGAATCTAACTACTGTCATCACTTTGACAGCTAGCCAGAACATAAACACTAGTGTTGACATTAATAATAAATCGTCACTTAATGGAACTTTTCAAAATCGTGTACTAAAATTAAAATAATGGACTGTCAGTTGCCTCGCATCCGTGTGAAAATATTAAAGTATCAGATGGTAAATCGATTTCATTTAAACAGAAGGGGTAACTTTAAAGTGCTGTTGTGTGTTAGTGCATAATTCTTAAATTTCCTGCGGCCATTACTGTGTATTTAATCCAACATTTTGCTTTCAAGGAACAGCCGGGGACGTACCACCCGCAGATTGAACCAGTTTCCCCGCCATTGCCGGAGGAACCTCCCGAACTGCCAGAACCGCCCGAACCGCTGACGCAGGAAGATCAGGCTTTTCGCACGACCAAGGATGAACTTATCCAACAGATCGGGAAGGTGGACAGAGAGATCGCCAAGGTTGAGTCGTCGATAGCGAAACTGAAGAATAAGCAGGCTGCGCTAGAGGAGATCGCTAAAAAGCCGTCGGTGAAGGCCGAAGTTGAGGAGGACACGACGCCGAAACACCAGAGCCTCCCGCAGGTAGGCTAACCATAAATAGTGTGCAGGTTTATTGCTGTCAGTAGTCGTAGAAGTATTATTTCTGCATTAGCGTAAATTTGTCACAAAAAGTCGACACTTGCACCTTATTTGTTTAAAATTATTTTTACACTTGGTAATTTAACGAAAATTCGCATTTTCGTATATATCATAAATAATAAATAATTAAGCAACGGAACGATATTTTTAATATACTCACTGAATTTTAAACAGCAAAAATACATTGAGATTAGTCATGATAGCATTAATATTTTTCGCAATAGAGCTGCAGAACGCCTTAAGACCTCCATATGTAGCGCGTCTGTTCCTTCATAGTACCACGCGGACAACATGACCGAGCGGATAGTTCTCACAAATCTTTCGTTTTAAAAGTCAGGTTATTTAGTTTTCGATTGCAACAGACACTGGATCGCTAGATGGCGCCTGCTGACTATTTTGCATGTCGCTATCATAAAAATACCGAAATGTACCAAATAGTCAAAGGATCCTCATGCCGGTCGTCACATGCCTACCTTGCACTGACGAGAGCCAACAGCTCGAAACTGCGGTTTGCAAGTGGTATGGGGCGACTGGCACGAGAGCTCCTTTAAGTAGGCTGTCTTTAATTTGCCACGCAAAAAATTGAAGCCTAGAAACCCTACATTCCTATTCGACGAGTAAAAAAATATTGATGCCTGGTAGATGAGGAATCGGGGAAATTCGCCAATGCGTAAATAATTTTACAACATTGTCCGTCGTTTTGTTGTAGAAAATCTATGCGGAAAACAGGAAGAGGGCCCACAACGCGCACTCCCAGCTAGACTCGCTGGGTCCCAAGGTGGAGTGGCCGTTGTACAACCAACCTAGCGATGCGCCGGTCTACCACGAGAACAAGAGGAAGCATGTGTCATTCAAGCGGCGTCTTCTGGAGTACTTCAAGAGGAGGCGCATGGAGAAGCAGGCCAGAAACTTGTACCTGACAGAGACCTACAGCAAGATGATGCAGGAGTGGCTGAGGAAGGTCGAAAAGATCGAATCGAGCACGAAGCGGAAAGCGAAAGACTCGAAGAATAGGGAGTTCTTCGAGAAGGCATTTCCCGGGTTGCGGAAGCACAGGGAGGACAAAGAAAGGTAAGTGGAGATTTTTTTTACCGAACCACACGAATTTCTTTTAAATTTTTGGCCATAGTGGAGTGACTTTAGTAGGGACTAAGTGACACAGGTGTTTTTTAACTTATGCAAGTCTAAGGGTGAGTACTGTGTTGTATACCAATTGCTTTGGAGGGGTGTATATTTTTACCTCGATTTGACTCTTGGGGACAAAATGGCGGAAGATCTTGCTTAGGCAATTTTTTTACCGAGTGGGTATTTTTGCTGTGACCATAATATAGGTAAATTATATTGTATTTTGGAATTTTGGTTTTTAATACTATTGACAAAAAATACGACTGTAAAATATTATTAATAGCCGAGGAGCTGCCAAATTATGGCGTCATGCCTGCATTAAGGGCATCGACATTTAAAGTGAGGTTATGTTTATTGACATTTGACAGAATTGGCTATATTCTAGCGCTCACCCGTATTCTAATTATCGAAAAGAGCCCCTGTGACCTTGAATAGTGAAGGCAGAATAGACTCGAAAAAATCAAATAAAGGAGCTGCCTCAGACGAGTTTGTTTTTCTTACCATTTGTTCAGGACGTCGTGGTTTACAGTTAAATTTCGTAGAATGAAACCGGTCGGGAACATTTTTATTAACAATTAATTTACAAATTATCTATCTTCCGCGATTTTTCGTAAATATTTCGGTAGATAAACTGCAAGCCTACCGTACTACATACCATTCAGGTCTCAGCCGTCCCTGGTCATTGTGATTAGAGCTGAATTAGATGACCCCCAGTGACAGAAAAATCGAAGATGGTTGTTGTTTGTAGAAACTATATCTGTTTTTTCTATAAGTAACTACCTTTATTTTTTTCTCTCACTGAGGACTATCTTCTTAAACTCCAACTGCAATGATCAGAGGCTGTGATTTCTCAAGCTCATTTGCTGCTACACGACGTCTACCGAGTACTTGGATGCCGATAACATCATAGCTTACCTACTTACCTCTTCTAGTGATCTTCCCGAACCACTAGTTTTGTTCTATAGTGAACAATTTAAAAAATTTTTGAAAGGATTCAATCTAAAATACTGTTTGTAAACATTAATTTGCAGAAAAAATAATTAAAACATGTTCCCGACCAACAAAAGGTAAAAAAAGTCCGAATCCATCCAAGGCAGTTCAAAAAAAATTTATTCAGCCTCCGCTGTACAATGTTTGTACATTTAATGCACATTATTAATTTTAATTAGGATTGCTGGATGTGATTTTAGTATCGTGTGGTTTAAAATTACTTTGCCCTTGACGTATGGTACCTGATTGGAGGACAAGATCGGTAACCATAGAGGTAACTCTAGGCGTCTATCCGCAAGATCTGTCATTGCCTTTATATCTATATTTTGCTTCAGTCACACCATTGCAATTCTAATGCTTATCATACGCCTCTTTAAAATCTCGCCAGTGCCATCCTTTCATCTCTGAATATACTATTACGTACATTTTCTTACCGATTTCGATTTTATTAAAGTGAATTTTGCATTTGTACGATGTGGAAAGTTTTCTCGTAATTTCTGAAATTTAAT